>OY755245.1:71661433-74086959 GCA_963576725.1 Azorinus chamasolen
ATCTGAATCAGTGATTTACTCAGTGTCTCATCTGAATTAATGAGTTACTTAGTGTCTCATTTGGATAAATGAGGTACTCAGTGTCTCATTTGGATTAATGAGTTACTCGGTATCTAATCTAAGTCAATGAAGAACTCAGTGTTTCATCTTTTTCAATCATTTAGTTGGTGTATCATCTGTATAAATCAGGTAATCGGTGTCTCATCTGTATAAATCAGTTATTCGGTGTCTCATCTGAATAAATCATTTACTCGGTGTCTCATCTGTATAAATATGGTAATCGGTGTCTCATCTGTATAAATCAGTTACTCGGTGTCTCATCTTTATCAATCAGTTACTCTGTGTCTCATCTTTATCAATCAGTTACTCTGTGTCTCATCTTTATCAATCAGTTACTCGGTGTCCAATCTGAATCAATGAGTAACTCAGTGTTTCATCTTTATCTTGTACAAATGAATTACTCGATGTCTCATCTGTATAAATCAGTTACTCCGTGACTCATCTGTATAAATAAGTTACTCATCTGAATAAATAAGTTACTCATATGTATAAATAAGTTACTCGGTGTCTCATCTATATGAATAAATCATTCGGTGTCTCATCTGTATACACCAGTTACTCATTGACTTATCTGTATAAATCAGTTACTCGTCTGTATAAATAAGTTACTCGATGTCCATCTGTATAAATCAGTTGCTCAGTGACTCATCTGTATAAATCAGTTACTCATCCGTTTAAATAAGCTACTCGGTGTCTCATCTGTATAAATAAATTACTCGGTGTCTCATCTGTATAAATCAGTTACTCAGCGACTCATCTGTATAAATCAGTTACTCAGTGACTCATCTGTATGGATCAGTTACTCATCAGTATAAATAAATTATTCAGTGTCTCAGCTGTATAAATATGCTACTTGGTGTCTCATCTGTATTAATATGTTACTTAGTGTCTCATCTGTATAAATATATTATTCAGTGACTCATATTTACAAAATCAATTACTCGATGCCTCATCTGTATAGATCAGTTAATCGGTATCTCACATGTATCAATCTGGTACTCAGTGTCTCATCTGTTTCAATCAGTTACTCGATGACTCCTTTGCATCAATCAGTTACTCGATGTTTCATTTGGATCAATGAGTAACTTAGGTTTTTTTATCTTGATCAATGAGTTACTCGGTGTCTCGTCTATATCAATCAGTTACTCGGTGACTCATCTTCATGAACCATTTATTCGGTGTCTCATCTGTATATATCAATTATTAAGTGTATAATCTGTTTAAATCATTTTCTCGGTTTCTCATTTGCATAAATCAGTTACTCTGTATCTCATCTATATCAATCAGTTACTCGGTTATAAATGAGTAACTCGGAATCTCATCTGTACTAATGAGTAACTCGGTGTCTCGTCTGTTCTAATGAGGTGTCTCATCTGTACTGATAAGTTACTCGGTATATCATCTGTATAAATGAGTTACTCTGAGTCTCATCTGTACTAATGAGTAACTTGGTGTGTCATATGTATAAATGAGTAACTTGGAGTCTCATCTGTTCTAATGAGTAACTCGGTGTCTCATCTTTACCAAGAATGATAAAGTATGATACCCCGTGGATGACGGCTACAACAAGAGAAGCTGTAAAGCAGAAAAGACGAAAATGGTTGAAGTACACAAAATAGAAGAGTGAAAACAATAGAAATATATACAATCACGCAAGAAATAAAGCAAGTATCGAAATAAAAAAGGCTAGAGTGGAATATGAGAAACATCTGGCTGAAAATATCAAAGTTGATGAAAAACAATTCTGGAAATATGTGAGAAGTAAAACTAAGTGCAAAGATATATTAGGAAATTTGGAAGACGGCAATGGGGACCTCCAAACAGAAAGCAAAGAAAAAGCAGAAATCTTAAACAACTTTTTTACAAGCGTGTTTACGAAAGAAGACTTAAAGCTTCAATTCCTGAAATAGACGTAAGAATCTTTAAAGCTCCACTGACAGACATAAGCATCACAGAAGAAGAAGTGAAGAATCATCTACAGAAACTGAAAGTGAATAAAGCCCAAGGCCCAGATAACTGTCATCCGAAATTTTTGAATGAAACAACAGAAACAATAACAGAAGCCCTTATTAAAGTTTATGAGAAATCTTTAAATGAAGGAAAAATTCCCGACATCTGGAAAACTGCGAATGTGACGGCTTTACATAAAAAAGGTCCAAAAGATAAAGCGGAAAACTATAGACCAATAAGCCTGACTTCTGTAGCGTGTAAAATAATGGAAAAAATAGTTCGTGACAGTATTATGACACATATGGAAAGCAATAAATTATTCACAAAACACCAACATGGATTCAGAAAAGGCTACTCATGTGTTACCCAATTGCTTGAAGTGGTGGATCAATGGACAGAATATATAGACAGAATATATAGATAATAGGAGTGAAATAGATGTCATTTTTTAGATTTCCAAAAAGATTTCCAAAAATAAACTCTTTCAAAAATTGACGGCATACGGAATAC
Organism: Azorinus chamasolen; assembly: GCA_963576725.1. Taxonomy (NCBI): domain Eukaryota; kingdom Metazoa; phylum Mollusca; class Bivalvia; order Cardiida; family Solecurtidae; genus Azorinus; species Azorinus chamasolen. The sequence continues at coordinate 71,663,954 of OY755245.1, forward strand.
GAGGAAAAGTACTGGAGTGTATAAAAGACCTACTAAATAACAGAAGGCAACGAGTAATAGTAAACGGTACAGCGTCACAGTGGACAGAGGTAACCAGTGGAATTCCACAGGGCAGCGTGATCGGTCCAACGCTTTTCCTTATTTTCATAAACGACTTGCCTGAGGTTGTACAAAATTCTGTCAAAATGTTTGCAGGTGATGCAAAACTATTCTCAAAAGTCGATAGTGCAGAAGAGGCCACACATATACAATCAGACATAGACAAATTGACATCATGGTCTGAGAAGTGGCAACTTAAATTCAGTATAGACAAGTGTTTACAAACATATGCACGTTGGGAAAAGCACTGAGCATTCAACCTATAGCATGAAATGCATAGAAAAGGAGAAAAAAATTGATAAAGTAGATGAAGAAAAGGACTTGGGTGTAATGATAGACTCCAGTCTGAAATTCGTTCATCATATCCAGATATCTGTCAAAAAAGCAAACCGTATCTTAGGACTAATCAAGAGAACATTTAGATATACACGTATAGATGAATCTGTATTCCTAAACCTGTATAAATCACTAGTGATGCCACATCTCGAATATGCTTCTACAGTGTGGTCAGTCATCTACAAAAAAGAGAGTCAATTGATAGAGAACGTTCAAAGAAGAGCTACAAAACTTGTACAAGGCAATCAGAACAAAAATTATACAGTCATAATAAAAGATTTGGGAATACCTTCACTAGAATATCGTAGGCTTAGAGCAGACACGATCCAAGTATTCAAGATAAAGCTAACAAAACACAACTCTTTACTCTTAACCAAAATGTTGTACCAAGAGGTCATCAACAAAATTAAAAAAGAAACGTTTTAGGCTAGACATCAGGGTCCATGCTTATAAAACTTTTAATTGAGTCTGAGTTCGTTCTCAAGTTTTTGATTGGTCAGATTTGAGCCTTTGGCTCAAATCTGACCAATCAAAAGCTTGAGAACTCAAATCTGACCAATCAAAAGCTTGAGAACGAAACTCAGACTCAACTAAAAGCTTTATAAGCATGGACACAGACGGCACACATTCTCGCAATGAATAATTAATTGGTGGAACAGCCTTCCTGAGAAAGTGGTCACCTCAGACACACTGAATATATTTAAAAGCAGATTGAATTTTCATTGGAGTGGTTTAAAAAACAAATTTCAGCCAGACTGTTATGACACTTTCACTCAAACCGGACTAGGACAAATATATGAGACGGCTCGAAGAGTTACTAGTAACTAATATTGAGTTCGACAACAGGTAACATGTAACAGGTAAAAGAATAACTCGTAGTTACTCGTTTCCAATCTGGAACAAGGAATGATTGGTGACTGTACATACATGTACCCGGGATAGAATAACACGTGAGAGGAGAAGTATTTGTTGACAGTACCTACCCGGGATAGAATAACATGTGAGAGTAGAAGCATTTGTTGACAGTACATGCCCGGGATAGAATAACACGTGAGAGGAGAAGCATTTGTTGACAGTACCTACCCGGGATAGAATAACACGTGAGAGGAGAAGCATTTGTTGACAGTCCATACTCGAGATAGAATATGTACTCCTGTTAGCCGGATACTTTACTGGCAGTTCATACCTGAGTTAGCAAAGACTTTGGCTTGCAACGAATACCCATGTTAACCATTTCCCTGTTCAATTTTCATAATGAAATCATTGATATATAATCTTATATATCAACTGATGTTTTAATAATGGCATATTGAACACGGGATGTTTTGGCTCAGACAGAAACTGTAGAATCAAATGTTATATTATACTACAAGCAAACAGAGCAGACCCTGATTAGACGGCTTATATAGGAGCCGTCTGATCTGGATCTACTCAGTTTGCAAATGCGTGAAAAAGTCAGACCAATCAAATGTTTGAGAATTAATTCGCAGTCAAGCGAAAATGATTATAACCACGTGGCCAGGGACGGTCGGAGGAGTCGCAGTTAGAACCAACCTCATCACAGTGTATTAACCCTGTTCGGATACCCAATATCTCCTCTCCAGGGTTTTGGTACCATTTGATAATTGTTAATTGGACTGAAATAGTAGTAACAGTATAGAACCTGACCGGACTGCCCCCACAGGAGTAGTTTAATCTGTATCTCTACAGTATTTAACAAAGTACATGTATGTGCTTCCGAAACATTTGACCGCGAATCACATATTTACCGCTAGCATGTTTTCTTAGCCAATTACCTCATAGTCTATCTTTAGATAAGCCTCTTTGAATAAATCTACCGAAAATGAGCATTAACTAGAGTAAAGGAAACTTTTAGAATTTTGTAGTTTGAAACCATTGTGATAAATAGAGCATTTGCTCCTATAGGAGCAAATGCTCTATTTATCACAATGGTTTCACAAAGTGACTTTTACAGAGTCGCCAATATGAAGGAATGGGTTAATGTACATATTTAAGTATATATACCACGCTGCAAGAATCTAGTATTAGTATTAGTATATACCCCTATGACTTGCAGAGTTTTCTATGTTAGACAAATTCAATGAATCACGGTGATATTGTCACTGGTGATTATACCATCTCAGGGTGACGATATTGTTTTTACCGGTTTTTCTTTTACAGATTTCCTTTGAGGACATACGTATAATATTTCATATCGTAACTATAGTGGCAATATCAATTTGCTAATGATAATGCGCATTTGTCACAATTGTTGAGGAGTGTCTTACTTATAACCTTCTCTATCTCTTTCCTTCTCGACTTGTCTTGCTATTTGTCTAATTTAGAATTCATCTAAATATTTTTTATAAAACAAACGAAACAGCTTGTATTTAGTAACTCGTTTCTAACAGTGACATAATTTGATACCAACCCTTTCCCTCATATAAACGTGTTTTCACCCATTTGCGAACAGAGTAGACCCAGATTAGACGGCTCCTATAGGTCTGTTCTGTTTGCTAATGGAGTCTTTACGTTCTAAAACAGCAACAATTTTCCACCTTCCATATTTTGTTTAAACTATTTTGTCTATGAATATTCAGTAGGTATCTAAATTTGGAATACACACAGAAAAAGGAAAGGGTTAACACTGAACTGGTGATATGCGTTATCAAATATCGTTATGAATCACACGAGGTGCACTCGCATTTCACGTTGAACTTAGCTGTTTCACAGAAGTTTCGGTCATTCACATGGTCAGCATAGACGTAGGTGAAGTAACAGTACACCTTCGCGGTATTGACACTTGTTACATTTAACCCTTCTCTTGCTGAATTTTAAATACATTTCTCCTTCTTTACCCATGCCCTGTTGTATAATTACATATATCGTCACTGTGTACAAGTATTTCGCGGTGCAATCACTGCTGTGGAGTGCACAGGTTGCACAACCAATTTGTAAATAGTGCAGACCCTGATGAGACAGCTCCTGCAGGAGCTGTCTCATCTGGGTCTTCACTATTTACAGGTAGGTATATTGACGTGAATAGCAAGCGAAGGGTTAAAAGTCAACACAATGAGGTGTGGCCTTATGTTGTGTGGTGTGGTGAGGTGTAATATGGTGCGTACGAAGAAAGCACAAGGAGGAAATGTCTGCATAACTTTCGTCCTGAATTAAGCTACATCCGCATTCAAGGTCAAGAATTAGACCTATTTTGATTGTCGCATTAGAAGGGAGACAAAATAGACCTGTATGTGACGAGGTTGACAGTGCTGTCTATTGCAAAAAAACATACCTGTATGTGACGAGGTAGGCAGTGAAGTCTGTTTCAACAAAACATACCTGTATGTGACGAGGTAGGCAGTGAAGTCTGTTTCAACAAAACATACCTGTATGTGACGAGGTCGGCAATGTTATCTGTTCCAACAAAACATACATGTATGTGACGGGGTCGACAGTTTTGTCTGTTCAAACAAAGCAGACCTGTATGTGACGAGGTCGGCAATGTTATCTGTTCCAACAAAACAGACCTGTATATGACGAAGTCGGCAATGTTATCTATTCCAACAAAACAAACCTATATGCGACGAGGTCGCCAATGTTATATGTTCCAATAAAACATACCCTTAGCTGACGAGGTCGGCAGTGTTGTCTTTAACAAGAAAACGGATCGGAGGAAGACAGGTTAACTGTTGATAACACACAATGCAGAAGCAAAAGGAGACAGTATATACCCTAACCAAACATTATGTCTTAGATATGATCATTGGTGTCGGCCTCCACTGAAAATTGGTGGACACGATGAACTATGAATTAGTGTAGACGATACATTGAGAATCGGTGTAGACAATACACTAAGAATTGGTGTTGACGATACATTGATAATAGGTGTAGACAATACACTAAGAATTGGTGTTGACGATACATTGAGAATAGGTGTAGATGATACACTGATAATTAATATAGCCGATACATTGGTAATTGGTGTAGGCCATATATTGAGAGTTGGTGTACATGATACACTGAGAATTGGTGTAGACGATACATTGAGAATCGGTGTAGACAATACACTGAGATTTGGTGTTGACGATACAGTAAGAATTGGTGTAGATGATACACTGAGAATTGGTGTAGACGATACATTGAGAATTGTTGTAGATAATACACTCAGCATTAATTAGTGTAGTCGATACATTCTGCATGACGATTTAATGTAGACTAAAGGTTGAAATAATTTTAAGGTATCGATTGAAATAGCAAACAAAACAAAGTACAGTAAAACCTCTCTAAACTGGAATTCTAGTAGAGAATAATTTCGATACTTTTAGGCAAGTGTCTGCTTAATGCAGGATGAAAGTCATGTAGAAAGCTCCAAGAGGAGCTTTCTGCATGTCTTTCACCCTGCATTAAGCTGCCACCTGTCTCCAAGATCAATATTATACCACATTTAACTTCCGGTTTAGAGAGGTTTTACTGTAGGTCTTTGCAAACTAGCAGTGACACCGAGTTTACCTATCCGAACAGTGTGGATCTGGATGACACTCTGGCCATAATGAGAGAAACTTTATTTTAAGACGACAATTGTTGCAGAAGAAACAGTACATAGCGTGCAAAGAGTTAAAACTGACGTGAAGATTATCATTAACCCTTATCACGCTGTTAAAAAAACTTTGTCTGCTCAAAGTCGGATCTAGACCAGTTTCGCTTGTTTTCGATTCGTTAAAACGTTTGAGAATACATTGACCACACACTAGTCAGATTGGACCAGGATCAGATGTCCAGTTACGTGGCGTCTCATCTGGATCAAGGATGTTTGCAAATGACGATAAGGGTACTTTAGCATAAGGGGCTGACTGAAATACCATCATCGTTTCCTCGATAGAAAATGAAAATATGTCATAAGAGTTCCCATGATTTCTACGCAGTGTTGTTTGTTGCCACAACCGGAAGTAGATGCCGGAAATAGTCCATCGGCAAGCAGTTTATCATCCGGGTACTGCAGGATGCACGTGAAGGGGAAAAATACGCGTTAAGCTTTACAGCGCTGTATGGATTTTATCATCTAAACTAATATCGATTGTTTTCTTTCTCAAGGAAGATTATTTTTCTGTTTCAAAACAGTTTGCATCCGGACGAAACGCCAAATTACTTGGCACCTTGTATAAATGCAAACTGTTTGTAAAATTAGCCACTGATTCGCAGCGTCTTAAAGTCTTAACTCTCCGTCTGCCAATCGCTACCGGACTGACTTTTACAAACAGCTTGAATCCAGATACTATGCCGAGTAACTCGACGTCTCATTGTGATCCAGACTGTATGTCACTCGGTCAATGGCTTCTCAATGGTGTTAACGGATCGAAAGTCAGTTCAATATTGTATTAGATTAGATTGAGCAGATTTAGTAAAGTTTTTATAGCCGGCCAAGAGTTAACATTACAAATCCATGATTAGCTTCTGACAATCATGGAATGTATATATCAATCAAACTGGAAATGTAATAAATTTTGAAATGAACAAGTTCTAAATGGATAATAGGTCACTCTTCCTTCCACACGTGGCCAATGTTTCAGTTTCATTTCACATTATTTATCTGCTGTTTTAGGAAATGTTTAACTCTATACTCCATGGATATTCACATACGGAATTATGACATCATGAAACAGATTAATTCCTATAATAGTACATGGGCACATGATTTTGTTTTTGACATGGCATAAACTGTATAATCATATCTATATCATAAGCAAACAGAGCAGACCCTGATCAGACGGCTCCTATAGGAGCCGTCTGATCTGGGTCTACTCTGATTGCAAAAGCGTAGAAACGCGTATGTATGGAGTAAAGGGTTAACTCTTTCACGGCATAAGGCTTATCCGTGATAACCTTTTCAAACAGTTTGGATCCAGAACATTCCAAACCGTTTGACGCATATTATATCTTTATAAAGATATTAAAGAATACGTCACTTTAAAACTTGGAGCAGACGATAATCGTAGCACATGAAACGTGTTCGGTGCCAAATGTTTAACGCTCTATCCTTGCAGGTGTTCTCTGACCTTGAGCAAGTTGGTGTACTCTGACCTGGAGTACTCTGATATGGAGCAAGTTGGTGTACTCTGACCTGGAGTACTCTGACATGGAGCAAGTTGGTGTACTCTGACACGGAGCAAGTTGGTGTACTCTGACCTGGAGTACTCTGACATGGAGCAAGTTGGTGTACTCTGAGCTGGAGCAAGTTGTTGTACTCTGACCTGGAGCAAGTTGGTGTACTCTGACCTGGAGTACTCTGACATGGAGCAAGTTGGTGTACTCTGACTTGGAACAAGTTGGTGTACTCTGACCTGGAGCAAGTTGGTGTACTCTGACCTGGAGTACTCTGACATGGAGCAAGTTGGTGTACTCTGACCTGGAGCAAGTTGGTGTACTCTGACCTGGAGCAAGTCGTACTTAGTTTCACCAATCAGTTAAACCTTATCCCATTTTGCAAACTACAGTATCAAGGTTTGTGTTGATATAAGTGCCAAATAGTTTAGATTTAGTTACTCGGCATCTCATCCAGATCTAAGCTTTTTGCAAATGCCAGGTGGTGATAGATGGGCTAATAGTTATATCTTCAAGTGATGAATAATGTTCAAATGGTAAGAGTATCTTTATCCTCTGGTTTTAGCGTGGAATTTTTTCATCACCATCTAGACAAAATGTTACCTGGCATTCACATCTCGATCCTGCAGACACACGATGTCACCGGGCATTCACATCTCGATCCTGCAGACACACGATGTTACCGGGCATTCACATCTCGATCCTGCAGACACACGATGTTACCGGGCATTCACATCTCGATCCTGCAGACACACGATGTTACCGGGCATTCACATCTCGATCATGTAGACACACGATGTTACCGGGCATTCACATCTAGATCCTGCAGACACATGATGTTACCGGGCATTCACATCTAGATCCTGCAGACACACGATGTTATTGGGTATCTCATCTGGATCCTGCAGACGCACGGTGCTACATGACATCTCATCTGGATCCCGCAGACGCACGGTGCTACATGGCATCTCATCTGGATCCTGTCCATACACGATGTTACTTGGCATCTCATCTTGATCCTGTAGAGATGTGGTGTTACTGGGCATCTCATCTGGATCCAAACTGTTTGCATATGTACAACTGTTATCACTGGTTGCCGCTAGCGTAAAACAATATTTAAATAATGAGCCGAGCTACAAAAAGGACAGAACGTTCTAAAAGTACAATTTGCAAAGTCAGTTACCATGTTTTCAATGCTGCAACTGCTTACGCGTTTTACTCATGAAAAACTCAGATTTACACAAATTTCAGTTACTGGTGTTTCTGTTGAATGAGTGTTGTACAAAGGGTTCTTTTCAATGGTTGTTGTACACATGTTTCTTTTCAATGGTTGTTGTACAAATGTTTGTTTTAATGACTGTTGAACTAATGTGTCAGTGATTGATGTACAACATATTTTTAATGTTTCTTTTGAATGGTTTTTGTACAAATATTTCTTTTCAATGGTTGTTACAAATGTTTCTTTTGAATGGTTGTTGTACAAATGTTTCTTTAATGGTTGTTGTACACATGTATCTTTGCAATGGCTGTTGTACAAATGTTTCTTTTAAATGGTTGTTGTACACAGGTTTCTTTTCAATGGTTGTTGTACAAATGTTTCTTTTAAATGGTTATTGTACAAATGTTTCTTTTAATGGTTGCTGTACAAATGTTTCTTTTAATGGTTGTTGTACACAGGTTTCTTTTCAATGGTTGTTGTACAAATGTTTATTTTAAATGGTTGTTGTACACAGGTTTCTTTTCAATTGTTGCTGTACAAATGTTTCTTTTCAATGGTTGTTGTACAAATGTTTCTTTTCAATGGTTGTTTTCAATGGTTGTTGTACACAGGTTTCTTTTCAATGGTTGTTGTACAAATGTTACTTTTAATGGTTGTTGTTCAAATATTTCTTTTAAATGGTTGTTGTACACAGGTTTCTTTTCAATGGTTGTTGTACAAATGTTTCTTTTAAATGGTTGTTTTCAATGGTTGTTGTACAAATGTTTCTTTTCAATGGTTGTTGTACAAATGTTACTTTTAATGGTTGTTGTACAAATGTTTCTTTTAAATGGTTGTTGTACAAAGATTTCATTCCATTGGTCGTACGCAGTGGTTGCTATACAAAGGGGTTTCCTTTTGGTTGTTGTACAGAGGTCTATTTTCAATGGTTGTTGTACATATGTAATGGCTGTTATTCAGGGTTTCATTTCAATGGATGTTGAACACATGTTTGTTTTCAGTGGTTGTTTTTGAGAGATGTCACTGTACTTTTAGGATTGGCCAACACATTCTGAGGTTGAATATCTATACAGTACAACATGTCTTAATCAGTCATTCATTTATTGAACACAGGAGTGTTAAACAGCAGGTAGTTGCTTAATGCAGGGCAAAATTAATGCAGAAAGCTAATATATGAGCTTTCTGCATTACTTTTGATCTGCATTAAGAGCTACCACCCGCCGTACAGACACGTACTTAGACCTGTTTTTGATGACCGCTTAAGGCTTATCCTACTGTGCATGTTACAATGATGATGTAGATGTCACTGAACTGATTTTTGTTTTGTTACGACAGCGGTAAAGATTTAATCGATTAAAGTTAAGACAGTGTTGTGTTGTTGGTTGGAGTTTGAAATTCTTTACTGTACGTCAAACTGTTTTTCCAATCAATCAATGTGTATTTATTTTAAGTCTGCTAACTTCAATCATAAGAGATGTTTCCGACATTAACGCATTCCCTCATACTGGCGCCTCTGTAAAAGTCACTTTTTAAAACCATTGTGAAACAACAGTTTCATAACTACACAGGTCTAAGAATGTTCCTTTTTTTAGTAAATGCTCATTTTAAGAAGATTTATTCAAAGAAGTTGTGTTTAAAACATCACATGGGGACTGGCTTAAACAACACACGGTTGTCCTGTCATAAAACAATACACCTGCTCCAAATCTAATCTGGAGCAATACTTGGAGTACTTTTGTGCAATCCATTAAAGTTTGTCAAAAATACTAATCGGAATTCAACCAGCTTGGATCCTCCCGAGACATCAAAAGTCTTGTCTCATCTGGATCAAAGTTGTTTACAAATGACCTTTGATCTTTGACCTATGGTGGAAATGAATAACATTGAGCTAGTGATTTTGAATCGCTTTAATTTCACATACAATCGGCTCCAACCAATAGAATATTATTGGCTTTTCTGGACAACGTGAGGTCAAAGGTCAATAGCATTGGATATTAGCTCCAATTTCATGTTTAAAAAGGTCACATATACACCATAGCGAGCTCATCTGCTTTAAGGCCGTTGCCGGCTGTGGCCTTGACCTTTGTACAGACCACAACTGAAAATACAATGATAGCTTATATCATAATACCTAAATATAAACATATTGATATTTATAAACAATATGCAGTCAGAAGTCACTCTGTGATAATAGCATACCAGCATAACAAGTACGCCAAGAAGAAAACAAAGTAAAGCTGGAATATTTATAGTTAGACCACGTCCCGGACTAAGCAATGTCTACAAAACTTCAACATGCAATGAAAGGAAACCGAATATCAAGGCTATTGTTTTACAATGTACGTTAGTCAAACTGAATTATCATAATTGTCAAAATAAACCGTCTAACAATTTGATAACATGAAAGAGTAATTGAATTTACATTGTATTTACATGTACTTATATTTATATTATATCATATATAAGCGAACGGAGTAGACCCTGACCAGACTGCTGCAAAGGCGTAGAACGGCGTATATATGGGTAAAGGGTTAAATGGGAACCAGGGCGGAAACAAATACAAGTAGACCTCGTTAACTCGAAATTTTAGTAAATAAGAATTGACAATTTTTAAGGGAGGTGACTGCTTAATGCAAGGTGAAAGGTCTTGCAGAAAGCTCTTAGAGGAGTATGACTTTCACCTTGCATCACGATGCCATCTTCTTAAAGATCAGTAACGATACTTGTTTGAGAGTTCGAGTTATCGAGATTTTACTGTATGTGTAAATAAGGGCTCACTAGCACGTGACATTTCTACCGCTAACCGCGAATTAAATGACAGGTGCAAAAGACTTGGATCCAACTAAGACGCCGAGTATCTCGGTATCTCATCCCGATCCAAGTTGTTTGACACTGGTTCAGTAGTGTCTCAATTGCCTGAACAAAACGTGAGTAGAGATACATCAACAATAGATACATTAAAATGTGTAAAGTATAACAAAACATACATTGGAACCGCGATATCTCCAACTCGGATAACTCGAATGTCGATATTACTCCAGTTAACTCTTTCGGCGCCAAATTTCTATTTGTCGTCTGCAATCTAAGTTTGTTAAATCATTCAGTAAAATAAGAAAATGAGATAAACAAGGGCATGTTGTATTGCTATGCAAGACATGAGTCCCCCACCGGACTGAAAAAAAACTCCACTCTCCCCACCCCACCCACCCATGGTGTGGTTGACCATGGTATATACATGACCACCTGAATGGTATTAGTACCTACTTTCATACATTGAATCAGTAAATAAAAAGTTATTCTCCCGACAAGAAAATATGAAAAAGGGGAGTAACTCCAAATATATTGATGCTAGAGTTATTGCCCTTGTGCATGACACTACCCCTCAACATGCGTGTTCCATATGTGAAGTTTCAAATCAATTGAACCAGTAGAGAAAGAGTTATTGTCCGGACAAAAAAAATATGAAAAAGGGGAATAACTCCAAAAATATTGATGCTATAATTATGGCCCTTGTGCATGACACTACTCCTGATCATGCTTCTTCAATGTGTGAAGTTATAATGAATTTGGCCTAACTTTGTAGGAGATATTGCCCGGACACGAAGTGTGACAGACGGACTGACAAGAAAATATGAAAAAGGGGAATAACTCCAAAAATATTGATGCTAGAGTTATGGCCCTTGTGTATGACACTATCCCTTATCATGATTGTTCCATATGTGAAGTTTCAAATCAATTGAACCAGTAGATAAAGAGTTATTGTCCGGACAAAAAAATATGTAAAAGGGGAATAACTCCAAAAATATTGATGCTAGAGTTATGACCCTTGTGCATGACACTAACCCTCATCATGCTTCTTCAATGTGTGAAGTTATAATGAATTTGGCATAACTTTGTAGGAGATATGGCCCGGACAGGAAGCGTGACAGACGGACGGACGGACAGACGGACGGACAGACGGACAGACAGACAGACGGAATCGAGCAAACCTATAGTCCCCCAACCGGTAACCGGTGGGGGACTAATAAATGCAAATTTCAAAGGAATAAAGCGCATATATAGAAATAGAGATTGAGACAAATAGTGAAGTCCCTGATCAGACGCCGCCTTTTCAAGGCGGCGTCTGATCTGGGACTGCACTATTTGTCGTGATGCATTTATGCGACTGCGACGGTGAAAGGGTTAACATCCGTTTCCTTCCAAACGCTGTAATACAGAATTGTTCTAAATTTCCACTGCGCTTACTTATATTTAAAAACATGCGAATGGTGCAGATCGCAAGTAATGCTGAAAGCTCCTACAAGAGCTTACACTATTATTTGCGATCTGTATTAAGCTTTCAAATCGAGAAGTTAGAAATAGGACCGACTCGATATCCCGTTATCTCGAGGTAATGTGTATGGTTAAAGTTCCGACTTATCGGTGTTACACTGTATACTGTAGGCAGCGTCTGACTTTCATATATGAACGTTTAACAATCAGATATGAACGCATGTATATTTGTCTATGAATCACATGCGAGTGGTGTTCAGTCACCTGTCATTGGTGTTTAATCATCCACCACTGGTGTTCAATTTGTGAATTGATAAAAATAAATAATGAATATTAATTAGGTGAACAAGAGGTATTTTACAATGGCAGAAACTCTGGAATCAGATCTATATAATTCTATGAGCAAACAAGACGGCTGGCACAGGAGCAGTCTGATCTGGGTTTAATGTGCTAGTTAAGGAATCAAAAGGTGTTCTTATCAGGTAAAGAGATAAAAACGCACAATACACATTGTAACCTTTGTCTTGGTTGTTTGGACGCTTTGTCAGTGGTCCTTTGGACGCGTTCATTGCTCTGCCGTCTTTCATACATGTAGCACTTGTACTCGGCTCAACGTTCACCGGGAGGTAAAGCTTTACCCCAGCTCGGATCTGAATTGTCGCCCTTGGTGCCTAGATTAGATATTGATAAAGTATAATATTGGTGTAGCAACTGTTAATACATTGTCCCCTAGTGACGCATTTTTGCGCATCTATCACAATGGTTTCAAACAACAAAATTCTAAGTTTGTCCTTTCCTCTGGTTAATGCTCCTTTTCGGTAGATACATTCAAAGAAGTTGGGTCTAAAATAACATAGGACAGAATGAGTTAATTGTTGAATACCTCTACAGCGATCACACAGTGGATAGAAAGACGGGGAATACTAAAACAGGGTTATGTAGACAACTCGTATGGGGGACCCTATGGGAGCATCTTGTGTATCATCCTTCATTAAACTATCAACTTCTGAATGGGCAAGAATTAGTAGAAGTCTGTCCAATGGTTGCTGCATGAAGATTTTATCGTATACTTTGAAAAGTCAACCAGAAACCTCAGGTTTCCCGTCGGGGTAAAACAAAACATATTAACGAACAGGTCTTACTTAAGACCAGACTTGCGTTCAGTAATGGCTCACATGAGCAACCGGTTGCCATCAGAGACTTGCAACTAGTCTGTTTGCTACTTTTTATACAAACAAAGAATATGTACCACAAAGTAAGATTAGATAGATAGATAGATAGATTTATTTCAGCAAACAGAAAACATAATATGGTTCACAAACATGCATCACATCATAATAAATAATAATTCGCAAAAGTATGCATAGTGAAAACCCATGGCATGCTTTCTATACCAAGGATAACACAATAAAGAGCATGCTCTTATTTCCATTGTGGTGCTTATCACAGGTGGCATGACATAGAGAGGCTTTAAGATATAATATGAATACTATCACAAGTGGATGTTATATCACATGATTTAAACTGTAAGTCATATTATTAAATAGAATATTAAAACTGGCATCAAAAGCAGTTACATTTATAAATACTATCACAGTCACAGACAAAAATGGGTACACAATTGTTGTATCATAGTCCCTTAATTTAAAACGTAAGAAATACAAGTTATGCACCAGTAAAGTAATTGATAATAGTGCATGATAGAACAAGTTGTTTGCCGAAATTCATAAAAACCATAAGCAGTCGAGCTCATTAAAATGCTGTGTAAATATAGACAATACTAAGAAATAATATTGCTCATCAAGTGTCTCTTGATTGCTGACTTGAAGGTAGATATGTTGTGTATCTCAGTAAATTCAACTGGTAAGCTGTTCCAAAGTTTAGATCCAGTATGAAAGAAAGAGTTTGATGCAGCACCTTTTACCTTTGGCAAACTGAAACCACCTCTTTCTTTTAGTCTGGTATTATAAGAGTGTACAGCTTTTTGCAATGTTAAATAATCCTGCATATTATCAGGTGATAGGTTGTGTTTAATTTTGTATACATGGCACAATATATTTTGATCAACTCTCTTGTCAACAGGCAGCCACTCAAGAGATGATTTAAAATGCTGATACCCAACATGACTTTTTGAATCAAGATTGAATATAAATCTAATCAGCTTGTTCTGTGTCGTTTGCAATTTAAGTTTAAGAGATTTTGATATTCCATTATACCAAACAGTACAAGCATAATCATAATGACACTGAATTAGAGCCATTACAAGCAGCTTTTTAGTATGTTGTGTAAGAAAATCCTTCTTCCTGTAAAGATACTTAAGCCTGGCATTAGCCTTCTTTATAATTGATTCTGCCATACCATTAAAAGACAAATGTTGATCTATAGTTACACCAAGATAATTGACAAACGATGCTGATTTAATAGGTGTGTCATTACAACATATATTCAAATGAGATCTTGCTTTCAGTTTATGCTTTGAGCCAAAAACAATAGAGTCTTGCCTAAATGTAATGATAACTTGTTATCAATTAACCACTGGCTCACTCTGCCAAGATCTTCAGAGAGTGTCATTTCCACAGAGGACACATGTTTGCCTGAAACAAGTATGGCTGAGTCATCAGCATAAAGCATCAGCTTATTTTTAACAACATGCCATTAACATAAAGTAAAAACAGAAGAGGGCCCAGAATAGACCCTTGGTGCACACCACAGGTAACATTTTCCGTAGAAGAAAAGGTTCCGGACACATCAACAAACTGTCGCCTATCAGAAAGGTACGACGAAAACCAAGTCAAGATGTCCTTTCCAAGTCCAGATGCTTCAAGTTTCATTAAGAGTATAGAGTGGTCTACTGTATCAAACGCTTTTTGCAGATCTAACATTACCATGCCAACAAAATTGCCATCTCCATTTTCTTTCCTAATAAAATCAGTGAGGTGTATCAAACATGTGTCATTGGAATGGCCGCTTCTGAAGCCTGACTGAAACTTATAGAGTATATTTTTGCTTCTAAAGTAGGATTCAATTTGGTCATATACAACCCTTTCGGGTATTTTAGAAAAAAAAACATTCAAAATTGACACAGGCCTGTAGTTGCCAGCATGTAATCTGTCATTCTTCTTAAAAAGGGGGATAACTCTGGCAGACTTAAGCTCATCAGGAACAATACCTTGGACGAGGGACACATTTATAATGTGGGTTATTACAAATTGTGGACAATAATTATGCCATTCCGTCTAGGCTTAGAAGCTTGTCTAAAAACCGGTTGCATACGGACGCCACTACTGAACGCAAGGCAGATAGTTCTGAAGAACAGCTCATACTAAAGCCTTGAACGTATTGAAGATCAGATCATACTAAAGACCGGGTCATACTAAATACCGGGTCATACTAAAGACCTGGACGTACTGAAAGGGAGGTCATGCTAAAGACCGGGTCATACTAAATACCGGTTCATTCTAAAGACAGGGACGGACTGAAGGCCATGTCATACTAACGATCGCGTCATACTAAAGACCGGGCCATACTACAGACCGGTTCATACTGAATACCAGGCCATACGAAAGACCAGATTATACTAAAACCTGGGTCATACTAAAGACCGGGTCATACTAAAGACCAAGTCATACTAAATACAGGGTCATATTAAAGACCAGGTCATACTAAATATCGGGTCATACTCAATACCATATCATACTAAAGACCGGGTCATACTAAGGACCAGTGCGTACTGAAGACTAGGTCATACTAACGACTAGGTCGTACTGAAGGCCGGGTCATACTAAACGCCAGGTTGTACTCAAGACTAGGTCGTATTACAGATCGCTTCATATTAAACACCAGCCCATACTAAAGAACTGGCCACGCTATAGACAGGATTGTACTGATGACCGGGTCTTTCTAAAGACTACGTCGTACTAAAGACCATGTGTCCGGATCATACTAAAGACTGGGTCCTACTGAAGTCCAGGTTGTAGTGAGAACCGTGTAATATTAATGACCAGCCATGCTGAAGAATACTCAAGAGAGAGTCGTACGAACGACCAGGGTCCATGCTTATAAAGCTTTTAGTTGAGTCTGAGTTTTGTTCTCAAGCTTTTGATTGGTCAGATTTGAGCCTTTGGCTCAAATCTGACCAATCAAAAGCTTGAGAACTCAAATCTGACCAATCAAAAGCCTGAGAACGAAACTCAGACTCAACTAAAAGCTTTATAAGCATGGACCCAGGTCGTACCAAAGACAATGTCTAACTGAAGATCGGAGAGAAACGGGTCGTAGTGCAAATCGGGTCATACTACAGACCGGCTCATACTGGAGACCGGATCATACTAACGACCGAGTCATACTAAAGACCAGGCCATTCTACAGACCGGTCATACTGAAGTCAAACGCTGAGCTCTTACTGTTTTACTTTCACCAGCACATACTGGGGACCGAGTAATATATAAAATCCAGTCATACTAAAAACCAGGACAAACACATATCGGATCCTACTGAAGACCGGGTCGAACTGAGGACAATTCATATCAAAGATCGCTAAAACCCGGATCATACTGAAGACGGGTCACACTGAAGAATGCTGAAAAGTGAACCATACTGAAAACTGGGTCATACTAAACGAGTGCTGGGACTGGGTACTGTAGTCTGGTTATATTAATATCCATCCGTTTATCAGTGATGTATATTTTTTTTCTGCTGAATGATCTTTACCAGATAAATGCACAAATTAGTCGATGCATGATAAAGTCGTGGGTTTCTTGCAACGCAGCACTCTTACTGTTTGACTTTCACCAGTACATACAGTACAGTAAAACAGTTTGAACAGAAAAGGCTCTCTAAACCGTTTGAGCAATTTGCAGAAAGGTCTCTCTAAATAGTATGAACCATTTACAGAAAAAGGCTCTCTAAACCGTATGAGCAATTTGCAGAAAGGTCTCTCTAAATAGTATGAACCATTTACAGAAAAAGGCTCTCTAAACCGTATGAGCCATTCGGAAAAAAATCTCTCTAAAATATTTGAAGCATTTTCAGAAACTGTTTGAGCCATCTGCAGAAAGGTCTCTTTAAAATAGTTGAACCATTTACAGAAAAGGCTCTCTAAACGGTTAGAACAAAGTCTCTTTAAATTGTTTGAACCATTTAAATAATAAGTATAAATTAATATATATTAATCTGATTCTATTATTTCTACCAATACCAAATTTATTATGCATATATGCTATTATAGAAATGCAGCTAATAAATATTCATAATGTCATTATTTCTTGCACGAATAGTCAACAGGGAAATATAAAGGAGAGGTTTTTGCCGTAAATTGACAATGCTTGATATAATCTGAAGCCGTTCCTATGGCGCCGCTTATTTTGACTTATAGGCTACTGCTTGCAGGTATTCTTTAGTAATACATGTACATGTTCATTCCTCACATAGGTTGGTCGGTGTATATAGAGCGCCCCCTCGGGGAGTGAGGGGGAGCAAGTCCGCCCCAGGACTTGGTTACATGTATTTCAATTTCCGTATGCCATTATAAATAATAAGGCAACTAGAAAACTGACTCAGAGAGGGCACTGCAGATGGTCTTTTGTTGAATATGGCATTTTTATAAACCAAGGGCAGATAACTCTGTTCACGGCAATCTCATTCAACCCAAAAACTATAGGTGGTTTTCTCTCATAATACTAAGCATATGCCCTTAATATGAACCAAATGTGTGAAGTACTGTTTGAGCTATAGATGCCTTCCTCTGATAAAACTGAACATATTACCTTAATATTAAACCAATACATGTATGTGAAGTACTATTTGAGCTATCGAATCACATCAAAAGTTGGTGACATTTTTATGAACGATGGGCAGATAACTCTAGACATAGATATCTGTTTCAACCCAAAATATATAGATGTCTTTCTCTTGTGATACTAAGCATATGCCCTTAATATAAGACCAATATGTGAAGTACTATTTGAGTTATCGCGTCACATCATTATTGTTGACAAAACCTGATGGCATTTTTTATGAATGAAGGGCGAATAACTCTAGACATAGTGATCTGATTCAACCTAAAAACTATAGGTGTCTTCTTCTGATACTACTAAGCATATGCCCTTAGTATGAAACCAGTATGTGAAGTACTGTTTGAATTATCGCGTCACATCAAAAGTGTTAATAAATCAAGGGCAGATAACTCTAGACATAGTGCTCTGATTCAACCCCCAAAACTATAGACTTCTTCCTCTGATGATACTAAGCATTTGCCCTTAATATGAAACCAATGTGTGAAGTACTGTTTGAGTTATCGCGTCACATCAAGTGTTGACGGACGGACGGGCAGACAGACATTCTTTTATGAATATTCATGGAGTAACGGCTTAAGAATGGTACTAGTGGTGTTCTCCTTTAGCTTCCGGCATTTGATGGTAATACAGTAAAACGCATCTTAAACGGACGTTGCATTAGTATAAATATCGGCCTCGGAGACAGGTGGCAGCTTAACGCAGGGTGAAAGTCATGCAGGAAGCTCCTCTAGGAGCTTTCTTGCATGACTTTCACTCTTCACTAAGCAGCCACCTGCTTAAACGTATCTAAATTCTTCTCTACTGAAATTTAGGTTTAGAAGGGGTTTTATTGTACTTTACAATGGGTACATTGAGGAACAATAGAACCCACACAGAGTTCATTTGTATTCCACCCTGATGGTGTCCATTTGCAAGCCCTTGATAGACAGTAACTCGTATTATATTAAACGTGACCTTGTAGGCATTACAAACAGTATTGGCCCAGGGTATATGCTTATAAAACTTTTAGTTGAGTCTAAGTTCGTTCCCAAGATTTTGATTGGTCAGATTTGAGCCTTTGGCTCAAATCTGACCAATCAAAAGCTTGAGAACTCAAATCTGACCAATCAAAAGCTTGAGAACGAACTCAGACTCAACTAAAACGTTTTATCTCGCCAGACCGCTAGCTGTTTGACACTTGGTCAATAGTTCATTAACCATTTCACTGTTCTATGCTCATTACAAATTCCAATGCCTACTGAATATTCATGGAAAAAATAGTTATAATGAAATATGTAGGGTGAAACACTGTTGCCGATATTTTTTCACAGAAATATAAGTGCTAATTGTATTTTTGCCAAGCCTAAATCATAAAAACATAGATAATAGTGAACATTCCTAAAGTTGCCATACACTTACGCACAAAATCTGTCTGTAGTTGCCTACAACGATAATTCCCTAACTGCTTGATTGACAATGTTTTATCTAATCACACTTTCAAAAACAGAAACGGAAGTCGGATCGTGTTCGGAATACTAGAAAACTTATTAGGAGGACGTTGGATAGAGTAAAGTGACATGCGCCCCTCAAGAACCTTAATTTGATATACATATCCTCAATGAGTGGATAAAAATGCCGTCCGCATCGTCTGTCGATACATTAATGTTGCACTTTCCGAGATGGTGTCCATGTTTGAACACACCGTTACTATGTTCCGGATATTTCTAAATGTTCGGTATCAAATATTTACGGAGTAATATAGGTCTGGGTCTATTTAAAGCTGGTAATGAAATTTCTTGCAGTCTTCCACTAAGGTTTGGACTATACGTATAAGAACATTGGAGATTTTATCTTTTAACAAATGGTCTGATATATTCTGATTATTTGTTCTTTTCTTTTATCTCACTTGAATGTGGAGTTAACTTTAAACATCATACTGTACTACATTAAGAATTCGATATTAACCCTTTCCTTCATATAAACGCATTTTCACACATTTGCAAACTCCTGTAGAAGCCGTCTGATCAGGGCCTGTTCTGTTTGCTAATGGAATTTGATAGTTTCTGAACTAAAAGAAATTCAACTTCGTTGATGATTGTGGCAGTCCATTATGACTAATGACCACATTGACCAGTTTGATATAAGGACATGAAACCCTCCCTAAAGGACGGAATTTTATAACCCTTTACTCCATGAATTTATGCAAGAAATAATCACTTCATGAACATCAATTAGCTGATTTTTATAATGTCACTATGAACAATGAAGTTTTTATGATGACAGAATACGCAGAATTAGAGCTGTATAATTTCATAAGCATGCAGAACAGACCCTGATCACACGGCTCCTATAGGACATTGAGACAGATAGTTGTTTAACCCACTTGCGCCCAGTGGATTCGTCCATGTTTATATATTGGATTAGTCCATTTATATCTAAGGGGTGCCTGGCCTAAACGTTCAATTTGGTTTTGTTTTATATTGAAATTCTTATCAGCAAACAGTGTAGACTCTGATCAGACGCCGCATCTGATCAGAGTCTACACTGTTTGCCTACGTCCCATATAATTATAGGATCGTGGGAGCAAATGGGTTAATACAGACTGAAACTTAAACAGGAAGCTGGTTTGGAAGACAGGTTGTAACTTAATACAGGATTAAAGTCATATAGAAATATTTTATGGGAACGTAGATGGTAGCTTAATGCGGAATGAACGGTAAAAAAGAAAACACTTATAAGAAGACAGATGGTTGCTTAATGCAGGATGAAAGTCAAACAGAAACTCCTTTCGGAAGACTGGCGGTTGATTAACCCCTTCCTTCATATAAACGCCTTTTCACGCATTGCAAACAGAGTAGATCCAGGTCAAAAGGCTCCTATAGGAACCGTCTGATCAGTGTATGCTCTGTTTGGTTATGACATTATAAAGACCTGATTCTACAGCGGTTGTCAAAGGTTTACTTCATAACAGATCAGCTAATAAATATTCATAATGTCATTATTTGAATATTGAACAGGGAAAGGGTTAATACAGGATGGAGGTCAAATAGACAAGTCCTTTGGGAAAAACAGATGTCTGCTTAATATATGCTGAAAGGTATGTAGAAAACTTACATCGGAAGGCAGGTGTCTGTTTAATATATAGCGAACACATGCATAAAAGTCATTTCGGGAAGCAGGTGTCTGGTTATTATAGGATGAAAGTCATGCAGAAAACTAATATCGGAAGGCAGGTGTCTGTTTAATATAGGGTGAATGTCATGCATAAAGTCATATCGGAAGGCATGTGTCTGTTTAATATAGGGTGAATGTCATGCATAAAGTCATATCGGAAGGTAGTTGTATGTTTAATATAGGGTGAATGTCATGCAGAAAACTCACATCGAAAGACACGTGTCTGCTTCATATAGAGTGAAAGTCATGCAGAAAACTAATATCGGAAGGCAAGTGATTGCTTAATATAGGGTGAATGTCATGAAAGGCAGGTGTCTTGTTAATACAGGGTGAAAGTCATGCTGACTGAATCACATATCGGAAGACCAGGTGCCTGTTTAATACAGGGTGAAAGTCCAGCTGGAAACTCATATCGGAAGACAGTGATCTGTATAGGTCGGAAGTCCTGCAGACAACTCATATCGGAAGACAGTGATCTGTATAGGTCGGAAGTCCTGCAGAAAACTCACATCGGAAGACAGTGATCTGTATAGGTCGGAAGTCCTGCAGAAAACTCACATCGGAAGACAGTGATCTGTATAGGTCGGAAGTCCTGCAGAAAACTCACATCGGAAGACAGTGATCTGTATAGGTCGGAAGTCCTGCAGAAAACTCACATCGGAAGACAGTGGATCTGTATAGGTCGGAAGTCCTGCAGAAAACTCACATCGGAAGACAGTGATCTGTATAGGTCGGAAGTCCTGCAGAAAACTCACATCGGAAGACAGTGATCTGTATAGGTCGGAGGTCCTGTAGACAACTCATATCGGAAGACAGTGATCTGTATAGGTCGGAAGTCCTGCAGACAACTCACATCGGAAGACAGTGATCTGTATAGGTCGGAAGTCCTGCAGACAACTCACATCGGAAGACAGTGATCTGTATAGGTCGGAAGTCCTGTAGACAACTCACATCGGAAGACAGTGATCTGTATAGGTCGGAAGTCCTGCAGAAAACTCACATCGGAAGACAGTGATCTGTATAGGTCGGAAGTCCTGTAGAAAACTCACATCGGAAGACAGTGATCTGTATAGGTCGGAAGTCCTGCAGAAAACTCACATCGGAAGACAGTGATCTGTATAGGTCGGAAGTCCTGCAGAAAACTCACATCGGAAGACAGTGATCTGTATAGGTCGGAGGTCCTGTAGACAACTCATATCGGAAGACAGTGATCTGTATAGGTCGGAAGTCCTGCAGACAACTCACATCGGAAGACAGTGATCTGTATAGGTCGGAAGTCCTGTAGACAACTCACATCGGAAGACAGTGATCTGTATAGGTCGGAAGTCCTGCAGAAAACTCACATCGGAAGACAGTGATCTGTATAGTTCGGAAGTCCTGCAGACAACTCACATCGGAAGACAGTGATCTGTATAGGTCGGAAGTCCTGCAGAAAACTCACATCGGAAGACAGTGATCTGTATAGGTCGGAAGTCCTGCAGAAAACTCACATCGGAAGACAGTGATCTGTATAGGTCGGAAGTCCTGCAGAAAACTCACATCGGAAGACAGTGATCTGTATAGGTCGGAAGTCCTGCAGAAAACTCACATCAGAAAACTCACATCAGAAGACAGTGATCTGTATAGGTCGGAAGTCCTGCAGAAAACTCATATCGGAAGACAGGTGAGTGCTTAATACATGCCGAGTGTCATTCTTCTAAAACACAGGGTGACGTTTAAATAGAAAGCTCCTTTTGGAGCTTTCTGCATGAATAAGCTGTCACATGTCCTGTCTTAAAAACCGACATGTATACATACTGTGAGTGTTCGATAGAGAGAGGATTTAGTGTTACTCCATTGTTCATGTCGATTTCTGCATCACTTTGATTCTGTTATGTTAGTGCAATGACCAAATATCTGTAAATAAGTCATGAGTGTTGTTTTCGGCTATTTTATCTTTAGATCGCCTGGTATTTGTCATCTACAATAAATGTCATTTGCCTCAATTCTCTAGGTGACAAGCATGAATTGATTTTATTCTGAACATTCATAGTGTCGAACAGTTGGTTAAAATCTCATTTTTTGCGTCTCAGCTGCACTGGTACAAACTGTTTATATTATAATTATACCGCTGCTACTGTAGTATTTATCACTTCCCTATATACATGTAATTTAGTGGCCGTTATAGAGAGGTTTTACTGTAATTTAGTGGCCGTTATAGAGAGATTTTACTGTAATTTAGTGGCCGTTATAGGGAGGTTTTACTGTAATTTAGTGGCCGTTATAGAGAAGTTTTACTGTAATTTAGTGGCCGTTATAGAGAGGTTTAGTGGCCGTTATAGAGAGGGTTTATTGTAATTTAGTGGCCGTTATAGAGAGGTTTTACTGTAATTTAGTGGCCGTTATAGAGAGATTTTACTGTACTCTCTTTTTCACGCCTTTGAAATCAGAGCAAATGACATTATAAAACTTCAGCTAATAAACAGTCATGATGTCATTGTTTCTTACATGAATATTCAACGGGGAATAGCTAAAAATATCAACCTTGAGAATACTGAAGCAACCAGTCCGCTTAAAAAATGATGTCTGTTCATATTCTGATCTGGTTCAATTTTGCCTATTTTCAACTCAATCAAGCTTTGGAAAAACTATTGGCCGACTGTAAACAAAATGGACCTTGATTGGACACCGAAATACCCAACGACTTTAAGATGAAGCGCCGAATTAACTACTCTAGGTATTCGGACAGTCAATTTCTTCTCTCCATTGGTCTGTAGAATTATTACCCTAAGTATTCGGCCAACCAGTCTCCAGTCTCTATAGATCTGTAGATTTATTATCCTGTGTATTTGGAACCCAGTATCCCCTCTCTATGGTTCTGTACTATATGTATCCGTAGTATTCAGACACCAAATATCCCCTCTCAAAGGGTCTGAACCGTAACTACCGTATTAATATTCGGACAACCAGTCTCCACGAGTCGGTACTACAACTATCCTATATATTCAGACACCCAGTCTCCACTCTCCACGAGTCGGTACTATAACTATCCTATGTATTCGGACACCCAGTCTCCACTCTCCACGGTTCGGTCCAATGACTATCCTATGTATTCAGACACCCAGTATCCACGAGTCTGTCTTATAACTATCCTGTGTATTCGGACACCCAGTCTCTACTCTCCATGGGTCGGTCCTATAACTATCCTATGTATTCGGACACCCAGTCTCCACTCTCCACGGGTGGGTCCTATAACTATCCTATGTATTCAGACACCCAGTCTCCACTCTCCACGAGTCGGTCCTTAAACTATCATATATATTCGGACACCCAGTCTCCACTCTCCACGGGTCGGTCCTATAACTATCCTATGTATTCGGACACCCAGTCTCCACTCTCCACAGGTGGGTCCTATGACTATCCTTATTACTATAAGTCTTCAGACACTCGATCTCCTCACTCCTTGGGTGTATAAATCTAGAATACTTTAAAATAGGCAGACAATATAGCAAGTAGAGTAGACCCTGATCTGCACTATTTGTCTCAGTTTTTTTCTGTTTGAGGACATTCGACCTATTTGGATGCAAACATTTTTCCAGTGCGGGTCATGTTGCGATCAGAATGTTTACTCAACATCTTTTCGCTGCCAAATATTGTCATCTGCAAACTTTATTGTCAGTTACAATTTTCTTTTTTCCTCTTTGTCTCCAATGTTGTTTCAAATTGAACTGAAATTGATTGACTTAAGGTATGCGTTATTATTTGATGACGACGACGCAAGACGGATAGTGATCACTATATGTCGCCTCTGCGAAACGCAGGCGACACAGTAATTTACTATAGGCTAATATATTGATAATTCTGTATATACTACAATTACAAATTACCAATAATTTAACCATAAAATGGAAGAAGATTGTTAAAAAAAATAACCAAAATCAAAAATCAATCAAAGTGACGACAAAAAGGAAGTAGATGAACAACATAACTGAAAAGGGGAGACACGGTACAACTCACAATGATTATGCTTCAAGCGGAGAAATCTTCGACGAATTTGTTTTGTCATTAAACACTCACTCAAATGATTATGCTTCAGACTACATGTAAATATCAAATAATTCCAGCATACACAAGTCAAACAATCTTTGACGAAAGTTTTACAGTACGGACGTACAGACGTACGAC
This sequence comes from Azorinus chamasolen, assembly GCA_963576725.1. Lineage (NCBI taxonomy): Eukaryota > Metazoa > Mollusca > Bivalvia > Cardiida > Solecurtidae > Azorinus > Azorinus chamasolen. The sequence continues at coordinate 71,689,091 of OY755245.1, forward strand.
ACGAATGTATGAACTAGGCTAAAACTTAATGGCACATAAACAGTATTGATCCTGGTGAGAAGCCGAGTTACTCTGCCTCACATGTGTATCCAAACTGTTTGTCAAGTCAATTACAGATGCGACATCTGTCAATTACAGATGCGACATTTGGAGCGACAGAGTTACTATCGTTTACATTAGTTCACTGAGTTTTGCCTCCTTCAATTACGTACAAACAGTAACAGTAGAATTACTCATGACCAGTTTATGAACTAATATACAGTAAACCCACTCTAAACCGGAAGTATAGTAGAGAATAATCAGGATTCTTTTAGACAGGTTGTTGCTTAATGCATGGTGAAAGTCAAGCAGAAAGCTCCTAGAGGAGCAGAAAGCTCCTAGAGGAGCTTTCTGCATGACTTCCATCCTGCATTAAGCTGCCATATATCTCCAAGACCGATATCTATACTAAAGTGACTATAGGAGCAAATGCTTTATTTATCAAAATGGTTTCAAACTACAAAATTCTAAAAACGTTCCTTTTCTCTAGTTAATGCTCCTTTTCGGTACATTTATTCAAAGAGGGTGTATCTAAAAATAGCCTATGAGGTAACGGGTTAATAATTGCATTTACGAAACACCGAAGCGGGCTGAAACAACACTACTACAAATTATAGCATTTCATCTGAGGCTTTATAATAATATGCATATCAATGCTTTGCGTTATCTTTTCTCCGCCATACAATCAAAAGCGGGAAAATCTGACAGTAAACTCGCACCTGACTATATAGGTCAGCTTCCCGCCAGATTTCCCCGCCGGCCAGATTTTCCCGCCAATGAATATTAAGCCAAGACAAAAAAAATCAATAGATCTAGTCATAATTATGTTGATGTGTAGATACGTAATACTTATAACATTTTGTAATCATATTTAAAGTGGTAATATATCTAGTAATGTTTCATCATTTTGATTATTTCGTTAATGTAATTCGTTAAGTAATTCTGCAATTCCATAGGACCTAGATTTAGAAGTCCCTTCAATGGTTCGTATTTTTCTCCATGTAACAATAATTCGTTTTTTTTAACCATTTATCTCGTGAAGACAAAAATGCCATTATGAAGATTAATAAAACGAACTCTTAAACTTGGATATTAATAAGTGCTTTTTGCCATAGCTGAAACTGTAGAATCATACCTATAATATTCCATAAGAAAACAGAGCAGACCATGATTAGACGGTTCCTATCGGAGCAATCTTGTCTGGGACTACTCTGTTTTCAAAGGCGTTAACGCATTCTCTCCTACTGACGCCTTTTTGTGCCTCTGTAAATCTCACCTTTTTGAAACCACAGGAGCAAATGCTCTATTTGTCACAATGGTTTCAAAACTATACAATTCTCCTTTTCTATAGTTAATGTTCCTTTTCGGTATAATTCAAAGAGGTTGGATCTAGAAATAGTCTAGGAGGGAATGAGTTATAGGGCGTAGATTAAATCGCCAAGTTTTCTCTATTCTTTGCGTTCGCAACCAGGCATTCCAATTGTCCCAATACATCAAAGGTTAGTTTAGACCCAACCTCTTTGGATAATATTTATTAGAAGAAAGGAAACTTTTAGAAGTGTGTAGTTTTGAAATCATTGTGATAAATAGAGAATTTGCTCCTATGGAGAAACCGTAGAATTTTATGGAGCAAATGCTCAATTTATCACAATGGTTTACAGAGTGTCACGAGGCGCCACTATGAGGTAATGGGTTATTTTGTATGCTTAATCTGTATGCTATGTCTCGTCACTTACAAGCAAGGGCCTTATAACTCAATCTAACTTCATGATATTTCTTACAGGCCTTGTAGCTAGCCTATCCTACCAACCGGTTGGGCACGTATTTAGCTGGTGAACTCATTCCTGGTTTATTTCGGAAACAATCGACGTTGTCCGTAATGCATTTTCGGATCAACATCGCTTAGGCTCGGGCGTATACGGGTTTTATTGCACAATACATTACGAACATCCTTGAATGTAACCGATGATTGTTTCCGAAACATACCGACTATTGGTATTTGCGCATTGTGGTGAAAGCCATGACAACGATGTTCTGCTCGGCTTTTTCTAAAAGGCGGATACTCATATGGCGGAGTTAATTATTCATGAAGGTTTGGTTTCGCTAATGAAGCGTTCTGGCATTTAACCTTTAGCCTGCTAAGCAAATTATTTTACAGAATTTTTCACCTACTACATTTTCAAACTTCAAGCTATAATCCATTTGTCTACCAAAATGAAATCAGGATGTCAAACAGTTTGGATCCTGATGAGACGCCGAGTTACTCGGCGTCTCATCTGGATCCAAACTGTTTGCAAATGTATATACCCAACCGATCATAGCAGGCTAAAGGTTAACAGAAGCATAAATATCCCTTTGAAGACAGAAACTGGTATATTGCCATTATGAACAATAGAATGACCATGGCAGAAACTGTAGAATCAGATCTTTATTGTTCCATAATGAAATAAGGCAGACCCTGATCAAACGGCTCGTACAAGAGTCTTCTGATCTGGGTCTTCTGTGATTGCAAAGGCGCCAAAAGGCGTATCTATCAAACAGAGTGAGTTTACGGGAGCGTGAAGCGTCCTTTAAATATCGAAAGTGTCGTCTGCTTACTAATATCGTCTGCTAAAAAACTGAAATTCAAATATTTTCCTCAGCTTCCTATCTCTAGAATAGATCTTTGTTACTTTCAATCTTACATCTATCAGTCACAAATGTTATCAATTTATCGCATGTTCTCAAACGCGGGCTTTACATGGTTTGTTTGAGCCAAACGAAATCAAAAGAAATATTCTAATAATCAACATATACAGCAATGTTTTAGCAAGCGTCACCCACCCCACACACATACCACATACACCCCACGCACACACACACATACCACATACACCCCACGCACACACACCCCAACAGAAGGTTAACCCTTCACTCCATGAATACCCATGTTACAAATGATAACATCATGAATATTAGAGAGATATAATTTTTACAATACATGTAGCATAGAATGAATGTGTTCGTAAAATCGCATGGTTTAATTTTATCATTGAATAAATATCCTTTTAATCAAAATAAAAAATATAAATATCAAATGAAAAATGTGAAATTGAATATTGCAACGTTTGTCACGCCATAGAAGGGTACTGAAGGATTTATTCCTGTGTGCAACTTTTTATCGTGTCAGCTGCATAACGAGGTATACCGAAGTCAGCCGAGGTCAGCCAAAGTTAGCCGATGTTAGACGACATCTGTTGAAATTAGCCGAGATATTCCGACGTCAGTCGATGTCGTTTTCCGAATATCAGACTGATCATAATGCATCATCAACTCATCAGCTACGTGTAATTTGCACGAGGGAGAAATCGTAATACATCAAGCTTGTCTCTATGAAGGGCTTACAGCAAATTAGTTCACCCTGTTGTTCTCACCGACCTGAAAACTGATGTCTGCTGCAGTCCTGATTGCTATATTATTTAATAACTGCCGATAATCGAGATTAAGCTTTTGAGAAAAAAGTAAAAGTAAAGTACCTATAGTTATAGTCTACTTTCAGTCCGAATGACCGCTCAGCCGACTGTACATTTACTCCCCTGGTCATTAAGTCATTGGCCTACAATATTGAGCACTGCTAACATATGGCGCAATCATGCAGCCACAGTACCGGCGAGTGACCCTCACAGGTACCCATTTTAACCCCTGGGTGGAGAGGATGTGCGGGTGGGAGACACGGAAAAGCGTCTCTAAAATTTCCGGGTGGGACCGGGATTTGAACCCCGGACCTCCGGACTGATAGTCAAGCGCGTTACCACTAGACCGCCGCCACCTACAAAGCTACCAGGAACGTAGCTGGATCAAAATGCAATTTAAGCACCGTGGATAGAGGGGTTCGGAGGCATGCTTTCACGGAAAAGTTGTTACATGTATGCTACATAGCTGTAGCAAGGCGTACATTTCAGCATTATTTCGCGGCACATATAATTTAACAATTTCCTTATAGGCTATTCTTTGAATAAATCTTAAGAAAAAGAACAGGGAAAGATTTAGAATTGTATAGTTTTGAAACCATTGTGATAAATAGCCTGAATTTTTATTCCGTTTTTGGCCATAATATAATGTTTTTGTCACCTTTCGGATTGATACTACGCACATGCGTAAGTCCATTGGAGACTGGTGACAGTTTTTAATGCAGAGTGAAAGGCATACAGAAAGCTCCTCTAGGAACTTTCTGCATGACTTTCACCCTGCATTAAGTAACCACCTGATTAAAAGTATCTAAATTCTTCTCGAATAGAATTCCGATTTAGAGGGGCTTTATTGTATTCAAACTGGTACATACAACACATGTTTTTGAAAGAAACTTATTGACATATCAATACAAAATGCGAAATGATTTTTGTCAATTTTGTTAATTGCTAGGGGATGTTCCAAATGATGGATGTAAATGACAAATGCGAAATGCTTATTGCTAAATGCATGTTTGCGCTACTAGCATTGAACAGTGCCATTTTTAAAGTGACTGTACAATTGCTAAATGCATGTTTATTTACATTATAGGTTATTGCACTACTTATTGCACTACTGAATTAAAATTGGCACTATTCAATGCTAGTTGTGCAAACATGCATTTAGCAATAAGCATTTCGCATTACGCATTTGTCATTTACATCCATCATTTGGAACATTCCGGTTGTTTCCCTAGCAATTTACACAACTTGCAAAAAGCATTTCGCATTTTGCATTTAGCAACTGGCATTTAGAAAATAGCATGGCAGAATGGCATTCCATAGAAACTGAAGGATAGTCAACAATGAAACTTTAAGCGGGCGACGACATTGTGTGCAGACACACTAATCTAGCGCAAATAGACGGCACTTATAAGAAATGAATATTTGTATCAAATTTCAGAGCAAGTTTCGCCATTGCCATTCAGAGATGGTCATAATGTCAAACAGTTTGAATTCTGATGATATGTCTAGTTATTTGTCAGATGAGATGTGGAGTTAGTTGTCAGATGAGATGTGGAGTTAGTTGTCAGATGAGATGTGGAGTTAGTTGTCAGATGAGATGTGGTGTTATTTGTCAGATGAGATGTGGAGTTATTTGTCAGATGAGATGTGGAGTTATTTGTCAGATGAGATGGCAAAGTTAGTTGTCAGATGAGATGTGGTGTTATTTGTCAGATGAGATGGCAAAGTTAGTTGTCAGATGAGATGGCAAGGTTAGTTGTCAGATGAGATGTGGAGTGAGTTGTCAGATGAGATGTGGAGTTAGTTGTCAAATGAGATTGCAAGGTTAGTTGTCAGATGAGATGTGGAGTTAGTTGTCAGATGAGATGTGGAGTTATTTGTCAAATGAGATGGCAAAGTTAGTTGTCAGATGAGATGTGGAGTTAGTTGTCAGATGAGATGTGTAGTTAGTTGTCAGATGAGATGTGGTGTTATTTGTCAGATGAGATGTGTAGTTAGTTCTCAGATGAAATGTGGTGTTATATGTCAGATGAGATGGCGAGTTAGTTATCTGATGAGATGTCAAGTTATCGTCTCATTCTGTTTTCAAAATACAACACAACATCGTCCATTGGAACACAATTCACTTATCCAAAATCTTGTTATTTCGTGCACTTGTTTATCTGAACACTCAAATAAGTATCTGTATCAGTTGTAAACCCATTATATCATAGGCTGTGTTTAGACCCAACCTCGTTAAGCAATTCTAACGAAAAGGAACATTTACTAGAGAAAAGGAAACTTTTTTGAATGATGAAGTCTTTAAACCTATTTATGACAATGGTTTCAATAAGTGACTTTTTTCAGAGGCGTCATAAAGGCGTCAATATGCGGGAATGGGTTGCGACAAGTGACAGCTTAACCCTTCGCTTGCTATTCACGTCAATATACCTACCTGTAAATAGTGAAGACCCAGATGAGACAGCTCCTGCAGGAGCTGTCTCACCAGGGTCTGCACTATTTACATATTGATTGTGCAACCAGTGCACTGCACAGCAGTGATTGCACAGCGAAATACTTGTACACAGTTAAGCTATATGTAATTATACAACAGGGCATGGGTAAAGAATGAGAAATGTATTTTAAAACTCAGCAAGCGAAGGGTTAATACAGAGTGAAAGTCTCCCTATTGTAGATTTCTGCATGACCTTTACCCTGCAATAAGTAGCCCCCCTACCTAAAAGGTTCTCAATTCTATGAACTGTTCGGACTAACAGTATAATTACACAATGGATTCTATGTAGTTATATACAGTAAAACCTCGATTATTCGAATTTTCGTTATAAACGAATTTAGACCCTTTTAGGCAGGTGGCTGCTTAATGCATGATGAAAGTCATGCAGAAAGCTCCTAGAGGAGCTTTCTGCATGACTTTCACCATGCATTAAGCCGCCACCTGTCTTAAAGATCGATAATAATACGTATTTTAGTGTTCGGATAATCGAGGTTTTACTGTATTACATTTGCAACCAGTGAAGGCCACTGAACAGACACTACGTATATGATGGAATATCTGATCAAAGTTTACATGTCTTGATGATTGACAATCAGTGCAGACTGACCAAACGCCATGTAGGGAACGCGGCGACTAGTCTCTGTCTACACTGTTTGTCATGTGTTCAACTAAGTACTCGATATGTTTAGTAAAACTGCGACAGGACCTCTCTAAGACTACCACTTTATAAAAGGAATGTGATTAAAAAAACCGTTATGCCTCAATCAAACCCTATGTTGTGACCACTCTTTAGAATCGTCACAAGGTGACGATTCTAAAGAGTGGTCACAACTTAGGGTTTGATGGAGGCATAAAGAAAATTCGATGGAAAAAGTTGTTTCTGGAGCCTTGTTGTTTCGGAAACAGTGACATGCGTTGTTGTACGGAGGAAATCGTTATTCAGAGGGCCGTTGTAGGGAGGGAGCACTGTATAGAAATCACTTTTCTATTAAAAACCCAGGGCACTGACCGTGATTGTTGGTCTATCCAATGTGTCTGATAAAGAGGAAGATGTTTCGGACACCTCGTGTTGTAGAACGTGTTGATCTCTCAACCTTCTCAACGCCTCGCGGACCTATAAATAGATGTGTTACACACGCACTGTAAACATACCTTAATATGGAAACTTAATGCAAGACGAACATTATACAGAAAGCACTGACCCTGTATCGCAAAAAAGACTATTGTTTATTTAGAGCATCTATTACAATGTACATTAACACACCATGGTAAACGAGGCCGCCAATACCTACTAAATTTAGACGATCATTATTTATATACAGAACAAAGATAATGCAGTTTTATTCAGCGGAAAACATATTTAAATCGGTTGTAAAAGTGACATGTTGTAGAAAGCAGACGTTTGTTTCGACAATTTAACGTTTTCGCCGATTTACGTTCTTTAATCCCGTTTCGACTTCCGATGACATCGTCTGACCCCGAGCAGATGTTTTCTGATTGTTTGATCTCTTAACGGTAAGTTGCTTTGAAACTTAGAGACGTAAACAAAACCATAATTAAGATATCGGTTGAAAAGATCGCCATCAGAGACAAGTCATGAATGAAACCGTTTCCAAAATGTCCAAAGCAATGACGTCGTACAATGGTAATAAGCACATGGCTTGGAGCTCTCAGCCAATCAAATGCCTCAAAAAGTGTCGACTATATCGTTTAGTTCGACGCTTTTTGAAAGAACCATGGCCTAACTAACAAAACGTTCATTAAGTTAATGGTTCCTGTCGACCAATCATCACAATGTATTTTGACGTCACACCCTGGGCTCTCACGTGATATTCCCCAAAAGCAGCGTAGCCTTGATCAGTTGTTACACTGACCTGTTGTAAAACTTAGGTTGAACGACAAGTGAAGTTGAAGTTTTATATACACTATAATACAGGTGATCTAGTTTAATGCGGTACTAAAGTTATTAATGCAGAGCATTTTGTATTACTTTTATCCTGCATTCAAACAAACAAGTTGTCTTTACAAGAGCACCGCGAGACGGGGCAATATACGCCCGAAGGCTGTTCTATAAAATTATGTTGAAAAATAAAGGAGGAGTTAGTTGCACAAGAAATTGCTACCCGAAACTGTCAAAGGGCAATAACTCCAGAATGAAAAATGATATGAGAGTTATCTCACTGATATGCACAACTACACATCAATAACTATCATTCCTGAAAGTTTGAAGAAATTATGTTGAAAAATAAAGGAGGAGTTAGTTGCACAAGAAATTGCTACCCGAAACTATCAAAGGGCAATAACTCCAGAATGAAAAATGATATGAGAGTTATCTCACTGATATGCACAACTACACATCAGTATCTATCATTCCTGAAAGTTTGAAGAAATTATGTTGAAAAATAAAGGAGGAGTTAGTTGCACAAGAAATTGCTACCCGAAACTCAATCAAAGGGCAATAACTCCAGAATGAAAAATGATATGAGAGTTATCTCACTGATATGCACAACTACACATCAGTATCTATCATTCCTGAAAGTTTGAAGAAATTATGTTGAAAAATAAAGGAGGAGTTAGTTGCACAAGAAATTGCTACCCGAAACTATCAAAGGGCAATAACTCCAGAATGAAAAATGATATGAGAGTTATCTCACTGATATGCACAACTACACAGCAGTATCTATCATTCCTGAAAGTTTGAAGAAATTATGTTGAAAAATAAAGGAGGAGTTAGTTGCACAAGAAATTGCTACCCGAAACTATCAAAGGGCAATAACTCCAGAATGAAAAATGATATGAGAGTTATCTCACTGATATACACAACTACACATCAGTATCTATCATTCCTGAAAGTTTGAAGAAATTATGTTGAAAAATAAAGGAGTAGTTAGTTGCACAAGAAATTGCTACCCGAAACTATCAAAGGGCAATAACTTCAGAATGAAAAACGATATGAGAGTTATCTCACTGATATGCACAACTACACATCAGTATCTATCATTCCTGAAAGTTTGAAGAAATTATGTTAAAAATAAAGGAGGAGTTAGTTGCACAAGAAATTGCTAACGGACGGACGGACGGACAGACAGACGGACAGACGGACGGACGGACGGACGACATGCGCCATACCATAATACGTCCCTTCGGGCGTATAAAAAAGCGACACCATGCATAGTGTATTCTTTTATTAGTCGTTGTACATAGGTTTTACTGTAAACAATGAATAATTAAGTTTTGTGAGCTAGGACATTGACAAAGGAAACACAAATGGACACAAATTTTGAAATTGTATGGAGTTAAAGTTGAAAACAATCTTTATCCACAAATTAAACAAAATTAGACTGCAAAAAGGATCTAGATCTAAATTAATTGAACAGTAGATTCTAACTTTTATTCAAATTGCACCATATTAAAATAAAAGATATTGTTGAATATTTAATTGAACACAGTTTTAATAACTTGCCTTTGAATTTCTAGCTTTATCTTTTGTCCTCCTTTTTCTAATTCCAAAATATTAATGGATTTAGGATCAATACTTATGAGAGAGAGTCTTGCGCGAAGAGAACGGAGGGAAAATCAGCACACGCTCGATGGCGCCAATTTGCAAGTTTGATGACGTTTATTTCTTGTTTTCCCCCTAGCCCATGCCAGTGCTAAACTTTTTATAGGTTAGCCAATGGTTGAGAGCGACTAAACGATACAGTTATCGGGGGTTACGCCTCAATGAAACAAAAACGAAAAAATAGTCATATTTACTAACCGTTGGCTGCTAAATACTGTCCTTGTAATGACTTCGTTACGTGATTCGAACATATTTTAAGCGCTGTGGGTTGTTTTTCTGTAAACATGCGCCATTTTTGCGACATGTATACTTACTAGCTGTATGTCATGAAAAAAATCGACATTGTATTGTTTACTGTATACCATTTTGTAGGGGGTGGGGGTTAAAACTTATGACCCAACCCCATTCCCAATGTATGTATAGATTGGAAATGAAATCTGTTTAAACTATGTTTACGAATGCATGTTTCAGATCGCGGGATAAAAAGTAGCTTGTCACACCTTTCTTATTCGTCCATTGAAAATGTCTATTTTAACGGACACCGGTGAATTTCGATTAAACCGAAAACTTGCACTGGGTAAAAGTAAAGATAACCCCAATTTCGTAAAAAAAAAAGTCCAATTTCTTCGATATTTGTCAACATATTCAAAGTTTTTCGCCGTTTCCAGCGAGTTAAAAGTCTATTTGGTAGAATTACGTCGCACCTTTTTATTAGTCTGTGCCTTTTTTTTAAAAAAAAGAACGTCAGAACGGAGAAGTTGCGTTCAGGCTTGTTTACCATCGTGTATTAATGTACTAGGTGTTATTAATAAACTAAAGTAGTTTTCAAATCTAGTGCCACTGACAGAAAGCGTCTATAGGACGGTTACAGTGTTACGTTCGCCATATGTAAGCAACCAACTGTGTTAATAAACGCTGAAGTTTACTCATTAAGGGGTGTTGTAGTCGGAACTCGAAAACGTGTAGAACATTACAAGATGTGGCATCGTTTATGAGGCGACTAATCAAAGTATACACTAAAACCTCTAAATACTGCTTTTAAAATAAACACAATTATGGAGTTTTCGAACAAAAAGTAGTTTTAAGCATGCCAAATGTAATGCAGAAAGGAACTACAAGTTTGCTTGAATCCTGCAGTAAGAAACCATCTGCTTTTAAAGAATTAGACGTTTCCAAAGTTTACTAATGAGGTGCTTGGATGTATTACCCAATACGATGCCTGGATGTATCACTCAATGAGATGCCCGAATGTATTACCCAATGAGTTGCCCGGATGTATCACCCAATGAGATGCCCGAATGTATAACCCAATGAGATTACCCAATGAGATGCCCGAATGTATTACCCAATGATATTCCCGGATGTATTACCCAATGAGATGCCCGAATGTATAACCCAATGAGATTACCCAATGAGATGCCCGAATGTATTACCCAATGAGATGCCCGAATGTATTACCCAATGAGATGCCCGAATGTATTACCCAATGATATTCCCGGATGTATTACCCAATGAGATGCCCGAATGTAGTTCCCAGTGAGATGCATGGCATTCGCTTAAACACGTCTATGTCATGTCAAACAGGCTGGATGTGATGTGGAACGTTTTCTACTTCTAAAAAAGATTTTTCTATTTCCCCATCTTAAGAGACCTGCGCATGCGCACATAATAATCAGTCTTTTAAAATATTGTAGGTTGTAGCACTTTGCACATAGATCCAGACTAGCCACCGAGCAAAAGATGAAGCAACCAATAAGTTAAAACCAGTATACCAAACGCCGTGTCATTATGCTAATGCCTTATAACTTATTTGACATCATAAAGATTGACCTGGATCTACACTGGTGACAATATGGTTCCTTTATTTGGTGGAGCAGCAACTATTGGACAATGAATGCAGGTGGTAACTTTCACAATGACTTTTGTCCTGCATTAAGCTACCACCAGCATTAGACCAAGAATTATGTTTATTTTTAATAGCCGCTTAAAGGTTTAACTGTACAATAATCAGTTTCAGCTATAAGTGGGTTGGATCCAAACTAATCTAGCGTCTAGCATGTCTCTATCAAAACGAATTTAGTATTATAAATGGCAGTCTCAATGGGCTTTGAAAATGAAATGAGTATATAACTGGGTCGATTCCATATACAATGCTATTATTTTGAAAACGGACAACCTGACTTGAATTACTAGATAATTATTTGTTACATGAGAGGCTACTTACCTGTACTGAACTAGTAACACCCATAACTATGAAATTACTTGAATTTCAAAAGCGCTCAACTAAATGATGACCAATGATTAAGAACATTGCACATGTGTGTCACAATTTGTCTGGAAAATTACTCAAATTTAATACAATTTGGCCTCTTGGAGAGGTCAATATATAATTTATATCTATTTAAGATTCTAACATATACGTGACTCTATCAGTGGTTCAATATGATGGCTTCGAGATAAGCAAAACTAAGCATTGTCAATGACCCTGCGATTTTAATATTAGAAGTAATAAATACAGAACAAAAGTGTGTTTCCTGAGTAGGAACTATAATCAGAACAGCAGCGGGCGTCTAGTTGTCATGGGTTATGAGGTAAATATACACTGTTGAATCCCGTACTGAAATCTATTCGGACGAGTACACAGTCGCGGCAAGCTCTACTGGACGAGTACACAGTCGCGGCAAGCTCTACTGGACGAGTACACAGTCGTGACAAACTCTACTGGACGATTACACAGTCGCGGCAAGCTCTACTGGACGAGTACAAGTCGCGGCAAGCTCTACTGGACGAGTACACAGTCGCGGCAAACTCTACTGGACGAGAACACAATCGCGACAAGCTCTACTAGACAAGTACACAATCGCGACAAGCTCTACTGGACGAGTACACAGTCGTGACAAGCTCTACTGGACGGGTACACAATCGCGGCAAGCTCTACTGGACGAGTACACACTCGCGGCAAGCTCTACCGGACGAGTACACAGTCGCGGCAAGCTCTACTGGACGAGTACACAGTCGCGACAAGCTCTACTGGAGAAGTACACAGTCGTGGCAAGCTCTACTGGGCGGCAAACTCTACTGGACGAGTACACAGTCGCGGCAAGCTTTACTTGATGAGTACATAGTCGCGGCAAGCTCTACTGGACGAGGCGGAGCCGAGTCTAATATAGCTTTTTACGGCTGTGTACGAGTCCAATAGATTTCAGTACGGGAATCAACAATGTATAATAATGCCTTCTTTATTTTTAAACACTGCTTCAACTATTGAGGTGTTGCCATTATCTGTACATGTATTATATCCAATATATTTGAGATTATAAAATATGTTTAACTTTAAATTTTAAAACTGTATATGCATGTATTAAATAAGCACATAGTTACATATTTGTTTTATTCAAACATTTTATATAACTACTGCATACCAAGTTCACCAAATAGTAACCGCATCCTAGAAGTTGAATGAAGAAGTCACCAACGGCACAAACTGCAAATAAACTGTTGGTCAAAGAGTTTTGTATATAAACATCGGTGCATTGGCGAGCTGTTGTTCAGATTAACACATACTGACGATATGCCTGGTAATATCAGACTTTTATGCATTAATAGCGGGAGACGAAAAATGGACATATCAAATACAGTTTCTTTGTTTTACAATAGCTATTATAAATTATATAGATTTATAACATTTGTTGTTTGTTAAGAAGGTGAATTAATCGAGGTCTATATACGTTTTATATATGCGTATAAATGGAGGTAATCTAATATTCTGTTGTAAGATAGTAAACATTACTTAGTTTTACTTAAAGTACTTACGCATTAATTCCCGTTAGATTTTTTTCAAAAAAAAATTAATTTTTTTTATAAAAAATGATTGCATTCATTTTATGTTTCTTTTGTAAAAAGAAAAATCCCTTTTTAATGTTAAATTAAATATCTTTTAAAAACATAAAGGTTACTGAAGATAACTTTTGAGTTGCAAGTCGTGGCCAGCCCAACATGTATTTCAGATTTATATAGGACTGTACCGTGATGTAGATGCTTGGCAGCTGTTAGTTGACATTTTAGGGTTATAATAAATAACATTATACGCATTTTGTAGTCTTCAATCAACACTGGGATGCTAAACTAAAGGTTTAGTAGATTTTTATGTCTTTAACTCACCAATTGAAATATGGCATTTTGTCTGTTAAAAAGTACGTGTAAGTTTTGTTCTGACTACTGTGTATATAGTAACATGATTTAATCCAAACATAATGGGATATAGAGGATCTTACATGAGTGTTCTTGATTATTGGATTTATTAAATGAATCTTTTTAAAACGATAAAAAACGAGCTTTAGCGAGTTTTTTATCGTTTTAAAAAGACGAATTTAATAAATCCAATAATCATGAACACGAATGCAAGATCCTATTTATAACATAACACACACAAATGTTATTTGCAGCCAATATTTCAGCAGTAACGTGGATTGTTATAAATTCTCCTTACATATAGAAATGATGAATGAAAGGTGTTATTAGGTTCGCTAGGTAACTGGGACAAAGTAGGTCCAAATTTTCCAACTTTATTTTTTACTTACTGTCATATCAACCAGGATCTAATTCAGACCTCTCTGGTATTCAATTTAACTGTGATAGTTTATGATACAAAAACATACAGAAACACGTCAAAATAATTTTTGAGTTACAGTTTTGACATACATAGTTACAAACACGTCACATTTTGACGTCATTGTACACAACATGTGTCTATGTAAAGCGCGCCATTTACATGAAGACCTACATACAGTCGCCAACACGTCCGACACTCACTGTCAATGGGATTCGAAATGCGCCTTCGTTTTGGTATATTAAGCCCTTCATTAGTGTTGTATGTATACACATGGACATGGACATTTCCACCGAGAAAACAAATCTCGATTCAAGTTCAGTGAAAATGTTTGAAATGGACAAAAGATTCAGTACGAACTGCTGCATAAAATGTGTTGGAACAGGAGGAAGATTTTCGCGATCAGCTGAGTTAGTGAGTATAGCATATTTGAAATATGTTTGTGCTGTGCTGGATTCAGATGACTATTGTTGTTGATTGATGAGATATTTGTATGAGTAGAAATCTGCATAAACAAAAGGACATGCGGGGAAGAAAAATTAATGCAAAGTTGAGGAGGCATTTTAATTTAAATGTAGAATTGATTGTATGGGTCAGAGTAGCTGGTAGGTCTTTTTTGGCATACATTTTGTATATGATTCCTGACAGCGATTACAATTTGTATTATTTTATCGAAATTAAGGCGCAAGTGCCAACAATCCTTTGTCATCTATCGTGACTTAATCGTGGACAGGTAGGTCGACCACCGTCCGCCAGTTTGTTTGTTTTGATAGCGCGTATGAATCGTTCGAATGTCATTCGGTCGTTCGAATGTTATTCACTAGTGATTATATGCCCATGATTATCAAAAAATAAATAATAGTGTTACGTCACGCTGAAGCCACGTGTTATGTTATAATTTAATATATCAAACCTTCAGCCTGCTGTCGGCAGATCCGTAATTACCTCTGCAAATAGTTTTGATCCAGATGAGACGCCGAGTAACTCGGTTATCAGAATACAAACTGTTTGATACCCTGATTGCATTTTGTAGACACGTATTGATTATAGCTTGAATTTTGATGAAAATGAAGTGGAAGGCAAAGTGTGTACAATGATTGACTCAGCAGGCTAAAGTTAAACAGAGCTACAGATAAAAGTGCATGTGTACCCAAATACTAAAATCGTCATTTCTCCACCAAACCCTACACTGTGACCACTCTTTAGAATCGTCTCGAAGAGACGATTCTAAAGAGTGGTCACAGTATAGGGTATGGTTGAGAAATAAAGGAGTTATTCTTGAACATGTTTTGATTTACGCATCTTATCTGGAGCTCTGGTTTAACAAGCGCATAAGGACATGGTATTCCTGTTCAAAAGTACGATAATGGTTAGAGTCTGTCCCGGTTATTGGTTCCCTTTGATATTTTGATATTAATAAAGATTTCTAATCGAAATCAAACTCACTTAACTTCAAAAAAGTGAACCGTGTGTCTCCCCGTATGTTTTTTTTAAAGGTTTACATCAACTCCTGTTTCTAACATTAATTCCAAAACAATGATCGTCTCCAAGCGAAAAACTTCACACCATGTGTCAAAGTAAGCGCAAAAGCTGAACACACTGTCTACAAAATAGACTCGCCCATTTATGTCTCGTTTCTTCTTTCATATCAATGTACCGACTAGACAGCGCGTTGTGGAATTTTAATTGTGTTAAAAAATCACATATCACATCTGAAATTAAACTGTTGGTCCAGAACTCAAAAGGAAATATTCTACGTTAGTAGAAACTTTCTATTCGAGTTCTAACCAACTCAGATATTGACCTTTCCAGGGGTTCAAATTTGATTCAATTAGAGTCAGGTGTCAGATAAATTGCGATATACCATGTGCATTATATACATTGGTTGTTAGTTATCTCAGTGCGTTTGAAAGTCATATTGACATTGTATAACTGCGGTTGGTACTGGTGACGTACTGGCAAGCAGTTTTGTATTGAACAAATAATCAATTTAATAAGCAAAAATGAATTCAGCCTAGTTGCCATTACTAGCAGTCAGGTAAACATCATTTACATAACGCAATGTGCAAGTCATTAATACTCCTCATTAATTGTTAATATACTCAACAAAATAATTTAAGGGTCACAGTAGGGCTCAATGTATTCAATACACAACTTTGGTACTTCGTATCTCTCACCAATTTCGCAAAAACGAAATTTATGGGAATTATTATTAATGTTGTAACTAACGGGCGCAGATGAAATTTATACCTGCCGGGGTCTTATATATCTTCGTGGAAAAAAATGTAAAACTATGTTTTTCAAAAAAGGCATATTTTTCAACAGGAGATTTCCTTGCTTTGGAAATCCAAAATCATAACAATATTGGAAATTGTGGAGCATGAAAAGGTTTACCAAAATGTTTGGTTTGACATACCAAAGACATGTTTATTGGTATTCAAGAATTTCAGAAAATCCCAGTTTTCGTTTTTTTCATTCTATGGATGCCTATAGGACTGGAAACTGCAACCTGACATTTTGACAATACTTCTTGTAAATTTTGTCGAAATTCATTCATGTATATTGAAAATACAGGATGCCAAAGGTGTGGGGTCATTGCATAACCCTATGGGAAAAGTAGCACTAACCCTTAAATAATTTTGTTGAGTATACAATGAAAACGAGATACAGTACATTGGACCCAAACGGCATAGTCCTAACATTGATTTGAAAACTAAATATTACAGTAAACCCTGTTGTTTAAAGCGATCATTGAAAATAAACGTAAAGAAATGTGGTAGCTTAATGCAATTAGTCAGAAAGCTACCAAGACAATCACCTACGTTTTACTGGTTTGTTTGTATCGTGGTTTTACGCTGGTTTAACCCATTCCCTCCTAATTTATATATACGACCGACCTTTTTTTAATTAATAAACAGAAAAGGAGCATTTACTGGAGAAAAGGAAAATTTCAGAATTGTGTAGTTTTGAAACAATTACGATAAATAGAGTATTTGCTCCTATGGAGCAACTTCTCTATTCATCACAACGGTTTAAAAAGTGAATTTTACAGGGGCACCAAAAAGGCGTCATTAGTGGGGGGTGTTAATAGTATTTCAGTCATATCGTGATGTCATGCTAATTGCAGCTAGTAGAAGAATCATCGTATTTGTCTGTGCACGAAACAAATTGCATTGTTTCGAGCACAGAACTCCTGAGCCAGAAGACTTCCTCACATAAAAATCCAAATTCTAAGACTGGTATTCGAACCACAGCGATGATGGACTAAGGGCTTTTCAGTCAAAGACCATAGCCACTCAACGACGGAGGCACACAGCAATGATGGACTAAGGGCTTTTCAGTCAAAGATCATAGCCACTCAACGACGGAGGCAAGACTCTTTTGTGTGTGGTAAGCGGTCGCATAAATCAAATTTTACTAAACAAAAAAAATCAAACTAAACTGCACTGTGGTATCTTCAATATTATCACCTTAATTATCTAATGTGGCGAAGAGTTTTGTCCTATTAGTTGTAAGTGTGTATTAGTGCAGTTCCACAGCACACACGTGTCATAATGATAGCACTATAGATCCAGGTCAGCCGATATCATGTATTATAAATATATTACTTGGAATAGTGGTTATTAGACCTGATTGTATGCCACATCCTTTACTCGGTGGCAACTCTTTGAAAATGTTACAAAACACAAAGTTCTTTATGTTATGGGTGACAAAACCACGTTTGTGTTCGTAATATGAAATGATTTTCATAATGTATGCATTTTCTTGTTTTGACAGAATTGAATTATTATTGTTGAGAATTTGTTATCTGCATTTCAATTACTCTCTGAGCATGCGCATATCTCCACAGACGGGGAAATATAGAAAAAAAATCTATTTTTAGAAATATCACATCCTGCCTCTTCTACATGAAATACCGGTAGACATACATCACGGCATCTCGTTGGATAATACACCGGGGCAACATAAAAATAATATACTTCCTGCTATCGCTATTGCTCCTTTTGAGTTAGTGTACTTAAATTTAAATACGAATATATATGAACAACTACTTAACTTTTTTGAAAAGCTTTGTGACAATAATTCTTGACTTGCACGTGCGCAAATTTTGCTAGTTTTGTCGGTTTACGATATTACATACACACTTGCGTATGAGTTTCCCGTGCATTATTTACACTCAAAACATTTCCCAACAGCTTGCAATACATTTTAACCCTTCGCTTGCTATTCGCGTCAATATACCTACCTGTAGATAGTGAAGACCCAGATGAGACAGCTCCTGCTGGAGCTGTCTCATCAGGGTCTGTACTATTTACAAGTTGATTGTGCAACCAGTGCACACTACAGCAGTGATTGCACAGCGAAATACTTGTACACAGTGAAGATATATGTAATTATACAACAGGGCATGGGTAAAGAATGAGAAATGTATTTTAAAATTCAGCAAGAGAAGGGTTAATGTTTTCAGTATCAGTGGCACGTGCCCGACTCATATCGATTTCAAATGCAATTTTACCTTAGAGACGCCTTTGTAAAACGGAAGTTATAGAGCATACCAAAATAAATATGAAAACAAGACATTAACAAATTATGTTCCTTTGTTGTTGTTTTTTCTTTTTTCCCAATTTAGTGTTTAGCTTGTTTTGGTTATTCGTTTTTGCTTTTGTCTAATATGGTTTGCTTTGATTTGTTGATTTTTCAATTACTGTTTGGTAATGTGATTTCTTTGGAGGTGTTGGGGGAGGGGGGGGGGGGTTAAACAACACTGTTAAGATCTAAAAACTCAATACCTCTGTGTTCAGCAGGCAGTGGAAAACAAACACGAAAAATCCCTGAAATAGAAATCGAATGTAACTGTAAGTTTTGACTGTTTATTTTGTTGCTGAGGGACATGTATACATCAATCCAATGCTGTAAAACTCAATAATATTAACTACATTATATATTGTAACTGATTTACTAGGATCTAGTCAACAATGAACTTTAGCAAATGGATTTACTACGTAAAAGTCAGGTAGACCAAGAATCAACGCGTGTAGACCTATAGGGACATGTAATAAAAGTCAGGTGGACCAAGAATCAACGCGTGTAGACCGAAAGAGACATTTGGTAAAAGTCAAGTGGACCAACAATCAACGCGTGTAGACCTATAGAGACATGTAATAAAAGTTAGGTAGACCAAGAATCAACGCATGTAGACCTAAAGAGACATGTAGTAAAAGTCCCGGTAGACTAAGAATCACCATGTGTAGACTTATAGAGACATGTAATAAAAGTCAGGTGGACCAAGAATCAACGCGTGTAGAACTATAGAGACATGTAAAATTGAGCAATTAAGTGTTTTGTTTGAAGAATAATTCCCTTATTACTGCTCTAAATCCTGTATATTGTGACAGCTCTTTAGAACTGTCTCGAGGAGAGTTAACCCCATATTGGATGGAGACGCACTTTGAAGACTTAGCAAACGGGCCGTCTGATCGGGGCGTCTCTGTTTGTTTAGTATGAAATAATATAATGCTGATTATACAGTTTCCGCCATAACCAAACTTTTCTATTTCCATATGCCATTATAAAACTTCAACTAACAGCTATAGTTTATGATATAATTATTTATTTATATAAAATATTCACCAGGAGAAGGGTTAAGGAATATAACTATATAACAGCTGGTGTTTGACATTGTACATCCAGAACTGTCGTCACGTTTGGTATATGTCATTTAGAAATTAGTCTCTTTTTTATTGTCTTTTCTTTTACAGTTTTTAGTTGAAATAAAACGAAAACTGATACATGTCTAATACTTGTCTATTCTAACGAGTTTTAACACTTCTCTTGCTGAATTTTAAAATACATTTCTGCTTCTTTACCCATGCCCTGTTGTACATTTACATATATCTTCACTGTGTACAAGTAGTTTGCTGTGCAATCACTGCTGTGGAGTGCACTGGTTGCACAATCAACTTGTAAATAGTGCAGACCCTGATGAGACAGCTCCTGCAGGAGCTGTCTCATCTGGGTCATCACTATTTACAGGTAGGTATATTGACGTGAATATCAAGCGAAGGGTTAAAACTTAACTTAAATGTATCTACTGCATTACCATCTGTTTAGTTTTTTTCTTGATAGGGACACATTTCGAAATTCCATTGTAAAATGAGTATGTACATATCAGACGGCTCTCCCGTATGATCATTCTGATCAAGGTTTGCATGGTTTGCCTATAGAATAATACATATTTAATTCCGTAGCTTCGCTGGTTGCCAACACGTTATAAAATTCATCTAATTACTTCTAATGATGTCAGTATCTTTTACCTGAATATTATACATATAACAGTAAAACCCCTCTAAAACAGATATCTACGTAGAGTAAAAAAATAGATACTTTTACATGTGGTTGCTGAAAGTAATGCAGAAAGTTCCTAGAGGAGATTCCTGTATGACTTTCGCCCTGCATTAAGATCCCACCTGTCTCCAAGACCGATATTTATACTAAATTCAACGTCGGGTTTATAGGGTTTTACTGTGTAGGCGATTGGTAAAAGTAGATTATAAGCCTTTTTCCCGAACTCTACGCTTAGATATTTGCCATCTGTTAATGAAATTAACCTTCTAAGACACAGTGAAGATGTCCTGAAGATGTTCACAGACTCAACCATGGCAGAGTTAATGGTCCAAAGTAATACATGCTTACCTGGAGAGAATTGAAAAAAGCGAACAGGTATTCAAAGATAACCAAGTCCTTGTTGATGACCAGTAGCCCAAACAGCCAGGTAAGGCCAAGTAGGGGGAGAAGTACAACTGCTGCTTTCGCACCAGCCCTGGAAAATGTCAGATTAGTAGGAACATTTAGTGAGAGAATGAGTGTGATTGAATAGATGAGTAAGTAAATCAACAAATGTGTGGGTGAGTGAATGAGTGCTTAACTGAATAAATGAATGAAAGTATGAGTGAGTGAATGTGTATGTGAATGAATGAATAAGTGTGATTGAGTGATTGAGTGAGTAAATGAGTGTAGGGTGACAGTAGAGAGTAACAGTACAGAGTGCAGTAAAGAGTGAAAGTAGAGTGTGACAGTACAGAGTGACAATAGAAAGTTAAAGCAGAGTGTTACAGTAGAGAGTTACGATAGAGAGCAACAGTAGAGGAATTACAGTGGAGAACAATAGAAGAGGCGTGACAGTAGAGAATGACAGTAGAGTATGACTGTTAGGTTAGGAGTGATAATAGAGAGTGATAGTAAAGAGTGTCAGTAGAGAGTAACAGTAGAAAGTGACAGAAAGTGACAGTAGATGAGTGACAGTTGAGAATGACAGAGAGTGACAGTAGAGAGTGATGGTAGACATATGACAATAGAAAGTGACTATACATAGTGACAGTAGACAATGACAGTAGAGAGTAACAGTAGAAAGTGACAGAAAGTGACAGTAGATGAGTGACAGTTGAGAATGACAGAGAATGACAGTAGAGAGTGACGGTAGACATATGACAATAGAGAGTGACTATAGCTAGTGACAGTAGACAATGACAGTAGAGAGTAACAGTAGAAAGTGACAGAGAGTGACAGTAGAGAGTGATGGTAGACATATGACAATAGAGAGTGACTATAGCTAGTGACAGTAGACACTGACAGTAGAGATTAACAGTAGAGAGTGGCAGTAGAGAGTTACAGTAGAGAATGAGAGTAGAGAGGTGACGGAAGAGATTGACAATGGACAGTGACAGTATGTGCGCTCTGTAAAACTGCATTCATACAAAATGCAAACATTTTAGTAACCCTTTTGCCGCTGACAAAAATAATGTCAGTTCCATCTGGAATCTAAGGCAACTTTTACTACAGTTTGATAGTCTGGAGAAACTATTGAGCGAGTGTAAAACATCTGGTATATCGAGGAGATACCGAGATACTCGGCATCTCATTTGGACCCAACCCGTTTACAAGAGCTAGTGAGGTCGCGGGTAACAAGATAAAGGTCAACCCACATTGCCCCAAGCACAGTTGCAACATGTTTTCAAAACTATTTAACAATTACACAATTACATAAATATTTTGTTTATATGCTGAAAAGAGGTTTATCACAAGAAAACCAGTCGAATAAATGCCGAAGAAGACAACACTGCCATGTGATTCGGCAATGTATTAGTATCTATGTGAGTTGTGTGTCAGTTTCGTTAACTGCTGGACAAAGCCGATAATATTTTGTTGTAGAACACAACTTATAAGTATCGTTGAAAACCATAACAAGTATCACGTTTAAATCTCGCGTGGGATGATATTCTATGTTAGGTTACATAATAAATAATTATTGTATAAGTAAATTCCATTTTGTAAATAAGGTTATATACATTGTTTGTGACTGAATCGCAATGACGTTTTAACGAATGCACTAGCATATGCAAAACAGTGTAGACCCAATTCAGAGGGTTCCTATTGCACTGTGTATCATTCAAACCCTTCTTGCAAGTTTACGCCTTTCATAATGAATGGTTTATATAGTTACACACTGATGGGCTATTCCACTTTGAAAGAGTTTAAGGAACTCGACAGTACCTGTACATGTCTGAACCTATTATTGCCCAGTGTCCCTTGAATAGGACATATGCTAACAGTGTAGATCAAGATCAGATGGCTCCCGAAGGAACCCTCTGATCAGGGTCTGAGCTATTTGCTGAACTTATCAATGTCAATGACTTATTTTAGCCAATAGTTGTTTGTTGTGTCCCCTCCACATGAAAGATAGACGGGTTCTACAGTAAGATCTCGACGAGTTTTCCTTAAATAATACGAGAGTAAATGGTTTAAACGTAGGGGATATGTTTTATTTATACGTGACGCGAGCGGATATATTTTATATGTGACGTTATTAGTAGTTATAGTCTATGTAGCTACGAACAGATGATAATGACTACTGACAGCCTTTATGGCTGTAATAGTACTATTGTTCAGTAAGTTTCCGTCGCTTTACGGTCATTTGTTTGCGGTCTGTCATCCAGAGCTACAGATAACCCAAATATTAAAGTCGTCATTTCTCCATCAAACACTCTCTAAGAGGGTGGTCACAGTATAAGGTTTGGAGGAGAAATAAAGAAGGTTATATACCGGTGCGTGGTTTCAAATACTAAATCCGCCATTTCTCCACCAAATGGTGTGATCGCTCTTTATAACTATCTTGAGGAGACAGCGATTCTAAAAAATGTTCATTCACAACATAGGAATGGTGGAGAAATGAAGGGGTCATTCTTCTCAAAAAGACTACTTTACTCATCTTATTTACGCTTCTAGATATAAGTCCACCTAGTATGTTTGACTGTTCACAGTTCAGAGGTCCAGATAAGATGCATAATTTTAAACATTTTCAAGAATAGCTCATTTATTTCTCCATCAAACCCTATATTGTGACCACTCTTTAGAATCGTCTCTTCGAGGCGATTCTAAACAGCGGTCACAGTATAGGGTTTGGTGTAGAAAGTACGATTTTAGTATTTGGGTATCCGTAACTCTATAAATGTCTGTGTAACTGACTCCGATGCCTATGTAACACAATGTATTTATAAGTGTTTAGTCATATTTGGTGTAGAATTCATAACTTTCCTGTGCGGAATTTTAACATCTCATTGAGACACAGGGGAAATAACAAAGTAATCCAACTGAAATGATCAGTTTCTCATGCGGCATACTTTTGTGTTTGTCAATACAGAGCAGCAATAAAGTACTGAATTATGCCTTTCACGTTTTTCATCGAAAAATTTGGTTTTTTATTCCTGATTCGTTTAACCCTTTACCTAATGAATATTCATGAAAGAAATAATGACCTCGTTAATAGTTATGAGCTGTATTTGTATAATGATATGTGCACTCAGAATGTTTAGCCATGACAGAAACTGCAAAACTAGATAAATGTATTTCCATAAGCAAACAGAGCAGACCCTGGTCAGACGGCTCCTACGGGAGCCGTCTGATCTGGATCTACTCTGTTTGCAAAGACGTGACAAGGCGTCTATATTGGGTACAGTGCGTATGCGAAATAACACATTAGTTTATATCTTTGATAATGATAGAGCATGCAGCATCATATAAATAGGGAACTACTCTAAATGCGTACTGTACATCTTTATGCCTGAAAACGGAAGTAAAATCCCAAGTGTTCGTTATCCTTTCTTTTACTCTAAACCGGAATTCTACTAGGGAAGAATTTAGATACTTTTAGGCAGGTGGTTGCTTAATGCAGGATGAAAATCATGCAGAAATACCATATAGGCGCTTTCTGCATGACTTTCACCCTGCATTAAGCTGCCAACTGTCTCCAAGACTGATATTTATACTAAACTGAACGTCCGATTAAGAGTAGTTTTACTATATATCATCGTAATTGCATAGACATGACTTTAGTCGCTAGGGAGCGCTATGACAAATAAAAATACACGAGTTTCCAGCTAGAAGTGCATCGTAAAAACAACAACAACATGACTAATTACATTATGTTATTAACAGCCCATTTATAATACATGATAAAGTAACCATTTGACAGGCCTGTTGATGATACGGAGAACATTTAACGATGGAAACTAATTCTAAAATAGAGCTATTAACCTTCATCACGCCGAACGAATTTATCGTTCGTTAAAATGGTGTCTGATTAAATTAACAAACATGACATTACGGTTTATTTTACTTTTTCTAACCATGATAATAGTGTTAAACATTTTGGATCCAGATCATACATCAAGTTAGCCAGCGTCACATCTGGATCTAATCTGTTTGCATAGGTCATCAACAATGCGACAGTAGCATGTTAAAGATTGATAAACCCCTTGATGACTGGCATTTGGCTAATTGCATTAGGAAAGCTGATACATCTCGATATCGTCACTGAAAAAAGGGCACTGGGACATTTATAAATTGTGTAGATCTGGATCACTACTTAAATCAGAATCTGGAAGTCAGAGCTCCAAATAAAAGAGCAGAGCAACAGATTAAGGTGCGTAGCCTACTTAGCTCGTAAAATGTCAGTTCTCCACCAAACCCTACGTTGTGACCACTCCTTTGAATCGTCTCTTCGAGACAATTTTAACGAGTGGTCACAACATAGGGTTTGATGGAGAACTAACGGTCGATAAATTGTGTTAATTAGTTGGTATTAAGGACAGGTGGTTGCTTAAAGCAAGGTGAAAGTAAAACAGGAGCGTTCTGTTTTACTTTCACATTGCTTTAAGCAGCCACCTGCCTTCGGCACAAAATACTGGATGTAATTTAGTGGCCGGTATAGAGAGGTTTTACTGTATTCTTGAAAATGTTTTAATTTACGTATCTTATCTGGACTTCTGAAGAGGGTATAACAGGTTCAAATATTTTTTTATTTCTGAACCTACCCTTAAGTTGTTATTATTCATCAGAAAGGGCTCAAAGGTATAGTGAGTAGTAACATTTATGGTTTGGTTGAAAATTGAAGAATATATTGTTAATTACAACATGCCAACCATTGTTATCTGGACTTCTTGTAACTAGGAATCTGGTATATGGAACCCTAAAGAAACTGGAACATTATTATCTACGCCCTAATATCTGGTACTCGGATTACTTGAACCCCGGTATCTGGAACCCTAGTGTGTGGAACTCTGGGAACCCTCTGGAACCCTAGTATGTGGAACTCTGGGAACCCTCTGGAACCCTAGTGTGTGGAACTCTGGGAACCCTCTGGAACCCTAGTGTGTGGAACTCTGGGAACCCTCTGGAACCCTAGTGTGTGGAACTCTGGGAACCCTCTGGAACCCTAGTGTGTGGAACTCTGGGAACCCTCTGGAACCCTAGTATGTGGAACTCTGGTATGTGGAACTCTGGAACTCTAGTATGTAGAACTCTGGTATGTGGAACTCTGGGAAACCTAGTATGTGGATCTCTGGAACTCTAATATGTGGAACTCTGGCATGTGGCACTCTGGAACTCTAGTATGTGGAACTCTGGTATGTGGAACTCTGGGAACCCTAGTATGTGGAACTCTAGTATGTGAAACTCTGGAACCCTAGTATGTGGAGCTCTGGTATGTAGAACTCTGGAACCCTAGTATTTGGAACCCTAGTATGTGGAACTCTTGAAATCTAGTATGTGTAACTAAAGTATACAGAGCGCCACTAGTATGTGGAACTCTAGTATGTGGAACTCTGGTATGTGGAACTCTGATATGTGGAACTCTGGAACTCTAGTATGTGGAACTCTAGTGTATGTGGACCTCTGGTATGTGGAACTCTGATATGTGGAACTCTGGTAACCCCAGTAGGCGGAACTATGGTATGTGGAACCCTAGTATGTGGAACTCTAGTATGTGGAACTCTGGTATGTGGAACTCTGGAACTCTAGTATGTGGAACTCTAGTATGTGGATCTCTGGTATGTGGACCTCTGGTATGTGGAGCTCTGATATGTGGAACACTCTGGTAACCCCAGTAGGCGGAACTCTGGTATGTGGAACCCTAGTATGTGCAACTCTAGTATGTGAAACTCTAGTATGTGGAACTCTAGTATATGGAACTCTGGTATGTGGAACTCTGGTATGTGGAACTCTGGTATGTGGAACTCTGATATATGGAACTCTGGTATGTGGAACTCTAGTATATGGAACTCTGGTATGTGGAACTATGGTATGTGGTACTATGGTATGTGGAACTATGGTATGTGGAACTCTGGGAACCCTGGTATGTAGAGCTCTTGAACCCAAGTATGCGGAACTAAGGTATATATAGCAACAGTAGTACGCGGAACTCTAGTATGTGGAACTATGGTATCTGGAGTTCTATCATACGGAACACTGGCATCTTGAACCCTAGTAAGTGGAACTCTGGTATCTGGGGCACTAGTATCTGGAACCTTGGGTATCTAGAACACTGATATTTGGAACTATGGTATAATTATGTACCTTATTATATGGAGCTCCGTTATACTGAGCTAAGGTATCTAGAACTCTTAATATCCGGAACTCTGAAACCCGGAACTCTGAAATCGGGAACTCTGAAATCGGGAACTCTGAAATCGGGAACTCTGGTATCTGGATCTCTGGTATCTGGAAACCACAGCAGTTAGGTGCTAAGTGATTGTTAGTCGAAGATAAATTAAACTGGAGTTCTACTAATATCTAGTTGATCACTCATTAAAACTATTCAGTTATATAACATGACAAACCCTGATCACATTAATCATATGATGTGTTTCAATGAAGCGATTGATCTGGATTTACACAATTTCAAATCGTTCGATCACCTTTTTTAAGAATAAACCCTTTCGGCCCTAAATGTATAGTTGTAGTCTGCAACCAGTGTTGTTGAAAGATTTCGGTAGCGTAAGAAAATGGGAAAAATAAATATACATTTCAAAGGATAAATCACAGATAGAACAAGAGCTTGGGGCAGTAATTGAAGTCCGTGTTTATACGCCGCCTAGGATTGCACTACTTCTCGTGGTGCAGATTGGCGACAATGACAGTGAAAGGGTTTAGTCATTCGAAGGCATGTAATGTCGACTGCAAAATCTATGTATCGTCATTGTAAATCTTCATGTTGAATGTTCTACCCTTCATGTTTAACCATTTCCCTGTACTATGTTTATATCAAATTTCAATACCTACTGAATATTCATGGCCAAAATAGTTATAATTAATTGTGGAAGGTAGACCATTATATCCATTTTAGAAAGTAAAGCAACAGATCTATCAAAATTCCAATGGCCAACAGAGTAGACTGATCAGACGACTCCTAAAGGAACCCTCTGATCTGGGTATACTCTGTTTGCAAACGCGTGAAAACACGTTTATATGGAGGAAAGGTTAAATAAACATAGTATCAAACAGGTTGGATCCTGATGAGAAGCTGGATCATTCAGCCTCTGTGCTGGATCAAAACTACAGTAGAACCCCTCTCACGCGACCACTTAATGAATAAACATGGGTGTCTTTATAAGCAGGTGGTTGCTTAATGCAGGACAAAAGTAATGCAGAAAGCTTTTGTCCTGCATTAAGCTACCACCTGCATCTAGCACCCAGAATTATACCTCTTTTAGGTGGTCGCATTAGCGAGCGGGGTTTTACTGTATTTGCATTCTGCTGGATCCAAACTATTTGCAAAAGGTGAACAGAGAATCGCCATGACAGCAAAAACAGCCGTTTTGGTTGTTGGTTTTATTGTTGCTGTTGTTGCTATTGGCGGTGGCGGGTCTCTTACCTTATTTGCTGGACATGTCGAGGTTGGTCCAATTTCGTTGAACTGACAACAATTTTTAACACCATACCAAGGATCCCAATATTCACCTGTAAAACAAATATGTATAAACTCTTATCCTACTGGTGGCAATCGTACTGTTTTTGTAAAGAGTTTGGATCCAGTTGAGACTGCGGGTAACTCGTTGGCAATCTAACTGTAACTCACAGCGAAATACTTGTACACAGTGAATATATATGTAATTATACAACAGGGCATGGGTAAAGAAGGAGAAATGTGTTTTAAAATTCAATTTTATATTCTCTAGGAGCTTTCTGTGTGACTTTCACCCTGCATTAAGCAGCCACCTGCCTAAACGTATCTAGATTATTCTCTTTTACTGTATTATCGGCTAATTAAATTAGATATTCGTTATGTCATAATATATAAAGAATGCTGACACTTTGACTTCATGTACATTAGAGCGTTAGCGTCCTCATATGGGGCTCTTGAACTCAGGCTTTATGTCGAAGTCCCAAAGGAACGAGTGAAAAAACGCCAGACGAAGACAAGTGAAATTATCACAACAAAACGTGTAAAAGTTTAATATGTTAAAATCTTTCCCCGTCACATACTGTTGCCAGCTACATATGTCGTCTGCTTCAATGTACATTGTTGAATTTTCATCACTTTTGTTTCCAATACACTAACTATTCGATTTAGATCCTGATGAAGCCTTTACTAACTTGGTGTCTGATCTCGATCCAGATCACATTTCAGCCAATGTGTTAAAATTAAAAATGAACCAATATACCCAACAAAATAAATGTTTAACCCTTTACACCATAAATACGCCTTTACACGCCTTTGCAAACAGAGTAGGCACGTAACAGACGGCTCCTGGAGGGTATGATGTACTTGCTTATGATATAATACTGATATGATTCTATAGCATTTGCCTTGGCTAAAACACACGTGTCCATGTGCTATCATAACAGTAAATCTGCTTAATAGTCACGAGTTCACTCTTTTTTACATTAATAAAGTGTTAAGGTACATCATAGTGTCGCCTGCAAATATTGTCGTCTGCTTCTACATCCAAAGCAAATAGTTCTTCTATTTCTTAACCCTTTCCTTCATATAAACGCCTTTTCATGTATATGCAAGCAAAGTACACCCAGATCAGACGGCTCCTATAGCTCTGTTTGTGAAGTTGTACTGTTCGGATGAGCGAGGGTTTACTGTTCGGATTAGCGAGGGTTTACTGTTCGGATAAGCGAGGGTTTACTGATCGGATTAGCGAGAGTTTACTTTTCGGATTAGCGAGGGTTTATCGATCGGATTAGCGAGGGTTTACTGATCGGATTAGCGAGGGTTTACTGTTCGGATTAGTGAGGGTTTATTGTTCCATCAATAAGGAGACGATATGGGCGGAGCTAGGTATTTCATTACTGCGAGGATTATTTTCACGTTCTTCTAATTTCACGCTGTAACTGCGTAGGTTTTAGAGTATTTTAGACAATGTGATTTTATTCCAACTTTAGCAACAGTAGGTGACTAATTTATTTTGATTTTTACACGACGTGTGATATTTTCATTGTCTATGTTTCGGTATCCTAGCCGGAAATATTAGACAATAAAACCTCATCACAACGAGCACGAACAGGGGTTTAATTCTGGGAATCAATTCTTTACCTCATCAATAATCTTTTAACTCTTTCCCTGTTCTATGTTTATTACAATTTTCAATACCTACTGAATATTCATTAACAAAATAGTTATAAAGAAATACGGAAGATGTAACATTGTAGACATTTAAGAAAGCAAAGAAACAGATCTATTGAATTATATTAGCAAACAGAGCAGACCCTGGTCAGACGGCTCCTCTAGGAGCTGTCTGATCTGGGTCTTCTCTGTTTGCAAATGCGTGAAAACACGTTTATATGAGGGAAAGGGTTAAGAGATAATGCCATCAGGAATATTATCTAGCTGAATGTTTATAATGGTATTTAAACAGAGCTACAGATAAGCATGAGTACACAAATACAAATGTACATAAAAATCGTCATTTCTCCACAAAATCCTATACCGTGATTACCCTTTAGAATCGTCTCTTCGAAGCGATTCTAAAGAGTGGTCACAGTATAGGCTTCGTGGAGAAACAAAATGAGTTTTTCTTGAGAATGTTTGAATTTACGCATCTTATCATGACCTCTGTTTCAATACATAAACGTTTGCCAGTAGAATCGAATTTATATAATTTTATATCTGATCTGATCTGATCTGGCTTTATTTCGTTTGTATAGAGCGTTAAAAAGCGTATCTGCAGAGTAAAGAGTTACGTGGTATCTTAATTCAGGACGAAAACTATGCAGAATGCTCCTACAGTGAGCTTAATTACTTTTGTAAACCGCTATGTTTATTCTTCACTTGGTCACTACGAGTATACATGTAGTTATTACATGTATCTTTATTCTTTACGTTGTTACTATATTTATTATTTATGTAGTTACAATGTTTATGTGTTTATTCTTTACGTGGTTACAATGTTTATGTGTTTATTATTTACGTGGTTACACTGTTTATGTGTTTATTATGTGTTTATTATTTACGTGGTTACTATGTTTATGTGCTTATTATTTACGTGGTTACAATGTTTATGTGTTTATTATTTACGTGGTTAAAATGTTCATGTGTTTATTATTTACAAGGTTGCTATGTTTATGTGCTTATTATTTACGTGGTTGCTATGTTTATGTGCTTATTATTTAAGTGGTTACAATGTTTATGTGTTTATTCTTTACGTGGTTACAATGTTTATGTGTTTATTCTTTACGTGGTTACTATGTTTATTATTTAAGTGGTTACAATGTTTATGTGTTTATTCTTTACGTGGTTACAATGTTTATGTGCTTATTATTTACGCGGTTACAATGTTTATGTGTTTATTCTTTACGTGGTTACAATGTTTATGTGCTTATTATTTACGTGGTTACAATGTTTATGTGCTTATTATTTACGTGGTTACAATGTTTATGTGTTTATTATTTACGTGGTTACTATGTTTATGTGCTTATTATTTACGTGGTTACAATGTTTATGTGCTTATTATTTACGTGGTTACAATGATTATGTGCTTATTATTTACGTGGTTACTATGTTTATGTATTTATTATTTACGTGGTTACAATGTTTTTGTGGTTATTCTTTACGTGGTTACAATGTTTATGTGCTTATTATTTACGTGGTTACTATGTTTATGTATTTATTATTTACGTGGTTACAATGTTTTTGTGGTTATTCTTTACGTGGTTACAATGTTTTTGTGGTTATTCTTTACGTGGTTACAATGTTTATGTGTTTATTATTTACGTGGTTGCTATCACAATGTTTATATGTTTATTATTTACGTGGTTGCTATCACAATGTTTATGTATTTATTATTTACGTGGTTACAATGTTTATGTGTTTATTATTTACGTGGTTACAATGTTTATGTGTTTATTCTTTACGTGGTTACAATGTTTATGTGCTTATTATTTACGTGGTTACTATATTTATGTGCTTATTATTTACGTGGTTACAATGTTTATGTGCTTATTATTTACGTGGTTACAATGTTTATGTGCTTATTATTTACGTGGTTAATATGTTTATGTGCTTATTTTTTACGTGATTACAATGTTTATGTGCGTATTATTTACGTGGTTAATATGTTTACATGTATGTGCTTATAATTTACGTGGTTACTATGTATATGTGCTTATTATGTACGTGGTTAATATGTTTATGTGTTTATATTTTACATCGTTACAATGTTTATGCTTTTTTAACGTGGTAATTATGTTTATTATTTTGGTGGTAATTATGTTTACTCTTTAAAGGGTTACTATATTTATGCTTTACATATTTATTATCTTTATTCTTTACAGTACCCAACAGTTCGAATCCAAACTACATTTGTAGTGTCAAATGCCAGTTAAAATACCAAAAGGCCGACAAGAACCAGGAATATTGTTATACAGCCCTCAGCCTATACGACACACAACAATCAACTAGCGGAGAAAATCGACACGTTTGCCATTTGAGTCAGAACTCAATTTTGAACAGTTGATACCAGTTCATTACAATTCCAAAAACTGACATTTTGAAAGAGAGATACGCCGTTAGATAGCAATTACATAATGCACCGTAAATGTTAAACCCTACCTGATATATACGCCTTAAAACGCCTTTGCAAACAAAGTAGACCCAGATCAGACGGCTTCTTTTGGAGCCGTCTGATCAGGGTTTGCTCTGTTTGCTTATGAAACAATGTATATGTGATTATATGGTCTATTTCATTGTCAGAACCTCACGTGTTTATAACCTCATTTGTTTATAACCTCACTTGTTTATAACCCTATAACCTCACTTGTTTATAACCTCACTTGTTATAGTTTATAACCTCACTTGTTTATAACCTCACGTGTTTATAACCTCACTTGTTTATAACCTCGCTTGTTTATAACCCTATAATAAGAGTTAATTAATAGTCATACAGTCATGTTTTCATAAGGTCAAAGGTTAAAGATTGATGTCCTGATACAGGTATTAAAATGTCAGCATTTCGTCAATGTCTACTCGTATTTTCGTGACGTATTTAACTCTTTAATTAACGAATCCACCCTTTATGAATATTAATTAACCACTGAACTGCTAGTGGCAAGTCTGTGGTCATCTTGGTAAATGATCTGGATCAAGATGAGGCGCCGAATAGTATGGCATCTTATCATGATCCAAAGTATTTGATGATCTGCTTATGTTGTGTGTTTTTTAAACAAAACCGGAAACATCAAAACGCATAGGACACATATTTTGCGGACGATGAATGTGTGGAAACAAAATACGTAACGGTTTAGTATTTGATCCTTCAACTCCAATATTTCTTAGGTACAGTAAAACCCCTGGCCTCCAAACCGGAATTCTAGTAGAGATGAATTTAAATCCATCTCTAAACCGGGATTCTAGTAGAGAAAAAATAGATCCATTTAGGCAGGTGGAAGATTAATGCAGGGTGAAACTCGTGCAGAAAGTTCCTAGAGGAGCTTTCTGCATGACTTTCACCCTGCATTAAACTGCCATTTGTCTCTAAGACAAGATATTTATACCAATCTGAACGTCCTGTTAAGGGGTACTTTACTGTACAATCAGCCAAATTAACCCCATCCATTTTCACAGCGGAGGGTCTTGCAAAAGCAATATGTCCTGGTAACAATTTTTGACATTTATTGATTGTTAAGAGAGCAGACTCTGATCTGAATATTCTTTCTGATCTTGGTCTACCCTGATGTCCTAGGGTAGGTTCCTATGTATGATATCGTAGCTGTTTAAGGGTTAACTTAAAACGTTGATTGTCTACATTTGGAGCGGAAACGTCTTAATTGTTTTGCCATAAAAATCATGTAAAAATGATACCAGCTTTAATTCCGATCTCTTATCAGAGGTCCAGTAAGTTGCGTAAATTAAAAAGGTTTCTAGAATACTTCTTTATTTCTCCACCAAACCCTACATTCTGAAGAGATGACTCTGGTCACAACATAGGGTTTGGTGGAGAAATAACAATTTTAGTACTTGAATACGAACATTTATCGGTTGCTCTGTCTTACAACCTTTATTTGCTACCGATTCGTGTATTCTTTTGAGAAGCTTTTGACTGAATGTCAAACAGTTTGGGTCTTGAGATGTCGCGATACACAACGTCTCAACTGGATCCAGGTTATTTGGAACTGATGTTCAAGATGCACTTTGTAGGTTAGTGGTTGATTAAAGTGCCCAGCTGCACTTGTTCAAACGCTTGTCCAAGCAGATGAAAATCCGTGTAAGCAGTATCAGGTCAAGCTCTATATTGTTGTTTATAATAATAGGGCAACACTGTACATGTAACTGCTTTTGAAGGGCTAAAATTTGACGATATTTCTTTATTTTATATTTTTCGCTACAAATGGTGTCAGGTTTACAGTACACCATCTAAACTGGAATTCTAGTAAAGAAGAATTAAAATACTTTGAGGCAGGTGGCTGCTTAATGCAGGATGAAAGTCATACAGAAAGCTCCTAGAGGAGCTTTCTGCACGACTTCCTCCCTGCATCAAGCTGTCACCTGTCTCCTCTACCGATATTTGTACTAAATTGAAAGTCCGGTGAGAGGAGTTTTCCTATATTGAAGTTGCAATTAAACGAATGACTCTTAAACCCCTCGCCTTATGAGTATCTATATTCACGACACCATGAATATTCATTCATTAACCCTTTCAGTAGGCGGGATTGGAATAGCCCATCATAGTTTAACTAGACAAACAATGCAGACCCCTATCAGAGAGCTCCTCTAGAAACCCTCTTGGTTTATACTGCTTGAAGATGAAAGTACATGCATGTTCCGGGTTAAAAGAATTAAGTGATTTTTTATAATGGTCACTGAACAAAGGACTAATATATCATATCATAATATAATCAAACAGAGAGACCCCTGATAAGACGGTCCCTGCATCAGCAGTCTAGTTTGGGTATTTTCTGTTTGGTTTTTTTTGGCATAAAAGGGCGTTTAGAACAGGCAATAAATGAACGCAAGATATATATCTATGTACATAAATTCTGAAAGTAGAAGAAAAAGTAACAATGCAAAAAAGAGAGAACATTGCAGACTCGGTTATATTGAGTCTGTTCATGAGCAGTTATTAAGTGCAACACTACTCATGCCCCTAGGGCCGATTTCTAGTTTTGAAGACAGGTGACCACTTAAAGCAGGTTGAAAGTAAAGCAGAATGCGCCTTAAGGCGCATTCTGCTTTACTTTCAGCCTGCTTTAAGCTACCACCTACTAGGATATAGAAAATATTTATTATGCAATATGTTCATGACTGTATGAATTTGAACTATTTTCTTCAGCGGAGGAATAAATCAAACACGCTAAAAGCCGCTTCTATCAGGTAAAGGGTTAAGCAGTATTCAATTGTCATAGCTAATAACATCGGAACTAATGATCCCGAAGGACTAGAAAATATAACAATACTGAGAATGAAGTGCGGGCGACTTTTTACGGCGCCACCCAAGCACTTAACACCTGTTGTTGTAAATTACATACATTCTGAAAGTAGCAGATCCTTCGTAAGCAAAGGCAAAAATGAAAAGAGAGAAAATTGCAGAATGAAAAAAGAGAAAATTGTAGACTCGGTTCAACTTCACGCTTTCACGATCTAAGCTTCAAATCATCACAATTTCAACTGTATGATTTCAAGATATCATCTTCACTTTATTACAATTTTATATGTCATATTTTCTAATGGTTAGCTCACTGTTTGCATTTCCCAGTACTTAGGAAATAATAAAGGGGTCAAGTAATCCCCCACCTAACTATATCAAAAGCAGATCGTGACTGTAAAACACGACTAGGTGAAGAAGCTGTTTGCACTATTAGTGTGGGTACCTCACACAAATTGAAAAGTTTCGTATCTTATCGCAAGAAAGCGTCTGTAAGCGACAGACGACAGACTGGTCTAAATTAGATGCTTGTTTTCGGTGACAACTTGTGAAACATCTATCAACTCTCACATCGCTATGAGAAAAATAATGGCTGTTAAAAACTTGATCTGGTACAATTTTGACGACTTCTGATTCAAAAACGTTTTGAGAAACTATAAATTACCCAAATATCAAACACTTTGGATCTACTCAGTGTTCTAATATGGATCCAGTCTGCTTCAAAATATGTGAGTCCTGTTGCGGAAAACGGGATAACGTTTAAGTATACAGTCATTTAATATGATTATCGTTCTTGGAGACAGATGGCTGCTTAATGCGGGGCGAAAGTCATGCAGAAAGCTCCACAAGGAGCAGCCACCTGCCTAATAGTATCTAAAGTTTTCTCAAGTAGAATTCCGGTTTAAAGAGGTTTTACTGTAGATCATATGTTAGGAGTTTAAAGGTTTCAAGGTACTGGTAATCCGAGTTTACAGAAATTTTATAAAACTTCTGTCTACGAGTTTAAGGATAAAACATGCATTATCTTAAAGTTGAATTCGTTTCATTGAAATCAGCCACAGTCACTTCGAAGAGCAATATGAATATAACTACCGCTATGAATTATAAAACAATATATACTACAATGTATCTAAACAAGTAACAAGACATTGGTTATCCCTTACCTTCATATAAACGTGTTTTCTTGTATTTGCAAACAGAGTAGACCCAGGTCAGATGGCTCCTATACGAGCCGTCAGATCAAGGTCTGCTCTGTTTGCTAATGGAAATACCTGTCTCTTTACTTTCTAAAATGGCTACACTTATTCTTATTAGCTCTACTTACCGTTATGACGGCAATCGCCGGTCCAACAAAGGCCCAGATGGTGTTTCTGTAGACGGATAGCCAGCAACTGAAATGTATAAAACAGCTATTGCATAAAACGTTGTGGTTGCTTGCAGAGAGACGGTCAGAATCTAAACGAATAAACGAGCCATGGTATGAAACACTGTGGTGGTTCTGGGTAAAGTTTGTGTAGAGAGACAGACGCCAGCTATAATTGTTTATAATACTGCGATTTCTTAGTGTAATGTTTCTGTAGACAGACAGCCAGCAACAAAAATAAAACACAGTGATGGTTTTGTGCGTAGCTTTTGTAGCGAGACCCTATGCAACTGAAACGAGTATTGCATAGCACACTATGATTGCTCTGTGCGATATATTGGTAGACGTATAGCAAACAACTAATGAGCTGTTACATAAAACATTGTGATGGCTTTGTGAAGTGTTTGTGAAGATAGACAGTCAGATAACAACTAAAATGTATAAACGAGCTATTGCATAAAACACCGTGATGGCTAGATGTGAAGTGTTTGTGAAGACAGACAGACAGCCAGACAACAACTAAAATGTATAAGCGAGCTATTGCATAAAACACCGTGATGGCTCTATGCATAGTTGTTCTAGACGGACAGTCAAACAATAACTTAACCCTTCCTTTCATATACATGTCTTTTCACGCATTTGCAAACAGAGCAGATCCAGATCAGACGGCTCCTATAGGAGTCGTCTGACCAGGGTCTGCTCTATTTGCTTTCGACGTGGCATAACTCTGATTCTATAGTTTTTGTCAAAGCAAAATAAATCTTGAAAAGTTTAATTTGAATAATTTATTACATGAATATTGAACAGGGAATGGGTAACTGTATGTTTTATTGCGCTTTCTCTGTAATTGGCGAATTTAACTCTTGGAATAATGAATTGTGACAGTAGAATGAATGACCTATAATCGTTTAACAATAAGTTTTATATGTATAAAAGGATATACTTTGTGACAGAATTGTGAATGACAAGCAGTGTAAACTCTGACTGACAAGACGAGAATTCCATACGGTGGATGTAGACCACGGTGGTGAAGACAGCAAACACTGAGCAAGGCACGTGCAAAATGCATTCGGGCTGTATCAAAAACAGTTGGGATATAAAATGAACATTAAAAAACAGTAGAACCTACAATATCCGATGGTGTTTTTCCTGGGTGTATAATACCATTTAAGCAATAAAATTGTTTTAATTGTTGTTTTGAGTATAGATTAATACCCGTATATATAATCATACATTGACGTTGTATGTACAGGTAGAATGAGAATAAATGAGTTCTGATATATGAAGACCAGCATTTGATATTTGCAATCGGTGCAGGAAGCCTACAGAATGTTGGATACGGTTGGCTTCAAATGTTTAACATTTGATAGAATGTGTTATACCAACCTGGTAGGCGACCCGTATCCTTCAATGTCAGCTATAGCCGATATTGTCACCAATAACAGAGGAATACCTGAAAATACGTCTTTTACCCATTACCTCATAGGCTATTTTAGATACAACCTCTTTTAATAAATCTACCGAAAAGGAACATAAACTAGAGAAAAGGAAACTTTTAGAATTTTGTAGTTTGAAACCCTTGTGATAAATAGAGGATTTGCTCCTATACATGTAGGAGCAAATGCTCTATTTATCACAATGATTTGACAAAGTGGCTTCTACAGAGTCGTCAAAAGCCATCAATATGAGGGAATGGGTTAAGTATTTAGCATACAAAGCAGCTCCTACACGAGGACTACAAGCAAACAAAGCAGACACTGATCAGACAGTTCCTACATGAGAGTTACTAGTAAACAAAGCAGACACTGATCAGACAGCTCCTACACAATGGCTACTTGCAAACAAAGCAGACACTGATCAAACAGTTCCTGCATGAGAGTTACTAGCAAACAAAGCAGCCAGTGATCAGACAGTTCCTACACAAGGACTACTAAAAACAAAGCAGCCAGTGATCAGACAGCTCCTACATGAGAGTTACTAGCAAACAAAGCAGCCAGTGATCAGACAGCTCCTACACAAGGACTACTAAAGAACAAAGCAGCCAGTGATCAGACAGCTCCTACATGAAAGTTACTAGCAAACAAAGCAGCCAGTGATCAGACAGCTCCTACATGAGAGTTACTAGCAAACAAAGCAGTCAGTGATCAGACAGCTCCTACATGAGAGTTACTAGCAAACAAAGCAGCCAGTGATCAGACAGCTCCTACATTTTACAGTTTATGTAATGGCCAAAATTTCCCGTGTTCATATACCATTATAAAATTATTCTGATTAATATCCATGGCGTCGTTTTTCTTACATTAATATTCAAGAAGTACATGATGGTTGTGCACTACTGCTGTTACATTGCAAATATTTAAAAAAAATATATAAAGTCCATACAATTTTGTTTTTGTTTTATTTTTTGTACCAATTATAGTGTCTTCAATATTTAAACACTGTTCATGTTTATCATACATATTACGGTATATATTCCCAAGGCAACGTCAATGTATTATAATTTACAAAAGCGTATGTTGCACGACACCAGCTAATACGGCTGCCCAGGTTATGGAATGAAATGCAATTACTCAGATGATGCGATGGCGCGGATTTAGGTGGGATTCCATTGGATGTTGGAGAGATCGCAATCCGACTGTTAGCTGTCCCTTGTCTAAAAAGTATGAACAGTGAGACCTCATTAGAACGACCTATCGACAGAGATCTATGTCTGCGTCTTTAGTCACTCAACTACTTAAAGTGTCCGTCTTCCACCCTTATACTGCAGTAAAAGTCATCTCTTATTAACCTCTTTATGCCTTAATAAGTTTTACTTAGTTCCAATTAGCTCAAGCTATAGCGAAACCTTTGACCTTATGTCAGTTACTAGGCGTCTCACAAGGGCACAAGAACTCGGTCAGTAGTTTCTTAAACTTTTAAACGAATGTAGCGTTGATAAAAATATCAAATCAGAGTTTTCTTGGACATCATTTTTCTCAACAAGAAAAAAGGTTAATTCAATAGTGCCCAGTGCCCTTTAAAAGTAAAAAGGCAAATAGTGTACACCCAGATCAGAGAGTCCCTGAAACAGCTCTCTTATTAGGGTCTGTTCTGTTTACTGAACTCATCAATGACAATGGATTATTCCAGAAAAATAGTTTTGTCCACATGCAAAATGGATGGGTTCCAAAATAAAATCTGGAATGGTTTTCTTTATTCTTTAAATGATACGGGAATACAGTATAACCTGTCCTAAGCGGCCATTCATTTATTGAATATAGGAGTCTTAAAAGCAGGCGTTGACTTACTACAGGGCAAACGTAATGCGAAAAAGATTTCTGCATTACTGCTGGTCTGTATTAACCCATTTGCTCCCACGATCCCATATATGGGACGTAGGCAAACAGTGTAGACTCTGATCAGACGCCGCATTATGCGGCGTCTGATCAGAGTCTACACTGTTTGCTTATAGAAAATTCAATATAAAACAAAACAAAAATGAAAATTTAGACCAGACATCCCTCAGATAAAAGATAGATTACTCCAATATATAAGCATGGAAGAATCCACTGGGAGCATATGAGCACCATCTGCCTTATAAACCCATCATTAGACCTCGTGTTGATGGCCGCTTCAGACAGGTTCTACTGTAAATGGGTTACATAGATCTTACCCCATCCAAAGAGCAGGTAGTAGGTGGTCCTTGAGTGTTCAGTCGTGTAGACCTGTACCACCTTGGTGTAGAGATGCATACCCTCTACAAACATCCACGTGAACACCGCCAAGTAACAGTAGTGTAATACTATAGCAGCTACTCGACAGACAAGCTGTAAACACAATGATACACTCGTTAACAACTGACTTCACAGACAAGCTGAAAACACACTGTCATACTCGTTACTCCGTTACTTTACATACAAGATGTAAACACCAAGAGACTCGTTACCGTACAAACGAGTTGTAAACACATTGAGAGACTCGTTAACCCTTTACCTTACAGACAAGACAAGACAAGCTGTAAACACAATGACAGACTCGTTAACTTACAGACAAGCTGTAAACACAGTGAAAGACTCGTTAACTCGTTACCTTACAGACAAACTGTAATCACATTGAGAGACTCGTTACAGACAAGATGTAAACACACTGAGAGACTCTGAAAATTTTACTTCACAGCCAAGCTGTAAGCACATAGAGAGACTCTTTAACTCGTTATTTTACAGCCAAGCTGTAAGCACAGCCAAGCTGTAAGCACATAGAGAGACTCTTTAACTCGTTATTTTACAGCCAAGCTGTAAACACATAGAGAGACTCTTTAACTCGTTATTTTACAGCCAAGCTGTAAACACATAGAGAGACTCTTTAACTCGTTATTTTACAGCCAATCTGTAAACACATAGAGAGACTCTTTAACTCGTTATTTTACAGCCAAGCTGTAAACACATAGAGAGACTCTTTAACTCGTTATTTTACAGCCAAGCTGTAAACACATAGAGAGACTTTTTAACTCGTTATCTTACAGACAAGCTGTAAACGCATCAAAAGACTATTTAATTCTTTACCTCACATTCATGTTGTATGCTGACCTATGCAAACAGAGTAGACCAATATCAGAAGCCTCAGGTAGACATTTGTAGGGCCCGTCTGATCAGGGTCTTTCTTGTTCGCTTAAATAATTATATAGATCTGATTGTAAAGTTTCAGCCAAACACATCCTGTGTTGATACACATTATAACATTTAGCAAATAAATATTCATTATTTGAATATGTCTAACACGAAAATGCATTGGGTAAGATATTACTGTACTCAGTTTATTTACAAATTACATACATCGACCGCTCACAAGCATGTTACATTCAACAACACTCGCTAATCTTGACACTCGCTAATTCAAAAACTAATTTGAACACTCGCTTATTCGAACCCTTGCTAATCTTGACACTCGCTAATCTGAAAGCTCGCTAATCTAAACACACGCTAATTCCAAACTCGCTAACATTGACACACGCTAATTCAAACACTCACTAATTTCAACACTCGCTAATTCTAACACTCGCTAATTCGAACACTCACTAATCTGCCTGCTCGCTAATCTGGACACTCGCTTATCTGAAAAGTTGCTAATCTGAGCAATTACTAATCCGAACAATCGCTTATCTAAACACCCGCTAATTCGAACACTCGCTAATAGTGACACTCGCTAAC
Source organism: Azorinus chamasolen (assembly GCA_963576725.1). NCBI lineage: Eukaryota > Metazoa > Mollusca > Bivalvia > Cardiida > Solecurtidae > Azorinus > Azorinus chamasolen. The sequence goes on from OY755245.1 coordinate 71,730,996, forward strand.
TGGAGCACCCGCTTATCTGAACATTCACTAATTCGAACACTCGCTAATATTGATGCTCACTAGGGATGAAGAATCGGACCAAAATCATAATCGATTATCGAATTGAATCGAACATTTATTATCGATTAAAAATCGATAATTAATCAAAAAATACTTTCAGAGATTCTGTGCATGTAAAGCTTGATGTAACAAGCTAATACCTAACTAAGCTTTTGTGTCAACCAAACAGTATGCTGTGACCATTCATTAGAATCATCTCGAAGAGGCGATTTTAATGAATTGTCAAAGAATACAGCTTGGTAGAGGCTTATTTTAAAGGTAAAATACTTCATACAGTTATATTCCCATTAAAACGCCTACGAAAAATACTGATGCTGCTGTACAGATTATACAGTCAGTAATCAATTATGGCAAAATTACTATCGATAGTAAATCGAAAATACGTTTTCGATCAATCATCGATTATAATCGATTATCCGAACAACACTAATGCTCACTACTCCGAACACTCGCTAATTTGAACATTCGCTAATTCGAACACTCGCAAATCTGTAAACACACAATTGGCAGCTTAATACAGAGCGGCAACCATATAAAAATCTCCTCTTGCAAGCATTCAGTATGATTTTCACCCTGCCTAACATGTTTTCTCTACTTAATGTTCAGATAACCGAGGTTTTGTTATATGGTTGACTTGTTTGTTTACCAAATTGTACATTTCTCAAAATAAATCATGGTTTTATAGCAAAAACAAAAATCATCAAACAGATTGGAATCAATTATAATTATATTATACAGATTTATCAACGAACAATTGATTAAGCAAGACGTAAGCAGCCTTTTAACATTCTGCACACTGAGCAATTGTCGCCTGTGCATATGGTTGCCTGTGTACATTGTCGTCTGTTTCGATTCTAAAGTTATTCCATGATTTCTTTTCAAAAACAGTGTGCGGGTGACAAACAATTTGGATCCTGATGAGAAGCCGAGTTTCATCTGGATCCAAACTGTTTTCAAAGGTAATCACACAGCATGTTGAGTGCTTAAAGTTAAGATGAACAGTGTGTGTGTGGAGCGAACTGCGATCCCTCAAAGACTTGACGTATGTACTTATCACCTTTAACATTGAAGTGTTAAATTGTACCTGACATGACACCACTCCAAAGTCGCAGTTTTATCCGATGACTGCACCTCATTTTCTCTAACGTTTCAAATGTTATGTACAATGTGAATGTATTTGAGCTTGATATAGCTCCACTCAAAACTTGCAGCTTTATGAAGTGATTATATATAACAAGTATGAAAAAGCAATGTGTCTCCATACCAACATACAGTAAAACCTCTCTATAACGACCACTAAATTTGTGTTAATTAGATGGTATTTTGGGCAGGTGGTTGCTTAGTTTAGTTTAGTTTAAACATATTTTATTTCATAATTCCAGAAATGGGGTTGGGCAACAACTTCTTCCAACTTAGATAAAGCCCTTTCCCTACAATGAATGGAATAATATAGTACAAAGTAAAATGACAGTCACACAAATATACGCATATAAATTCAAAGGATCAGAGAGAAAGAGAGAGAGTGAGTAGGTGAGGGAAATATTGAAAACTTCAGAGAAATTGAGAAAGAGAGAGATGGAGAGAGAGAATGAGAGAGAGAGAGAGGTGCTCAGTCTGCAGGGTAACCCAATGGAAAATAGGAAAATGAAGATGAAGTGACCTTTTCACACAAATATTATCCCTTTTCTTCATTGGCTATGTTACAACCGGTAAAGTTTTACAGGGACGACAAAAGAATTCAATTAAGGGAATTGGTAAGTGGCCAGTTAATGTCAATGTATTAAAGTAACTGTAAAAATATAAATATATATTAGATTATCAGTAACTGAATCTTTTCGACCTCAGTATATATTTTTGAACTGCTTCAAATAAAACACAATTTTGCTCGTAAGACAAGGCCTTCTCACCAAAGCAGTAGATCAGTATTTAATGGATGTAGTGCCTTTGTTTCATGAAATAGTTGTATTCGTTGAGCAGTATAAAGTCTGCACTTAAAGAAATAATGAGATGTGTTCTCTGGACTATTTTGATATGAGCAACATGGATCAAACCTAAGATGGTTGTGGTATAGATCTTCATTTAGATCACTACAGTTGTTCCTAATTCTGGCATGCATGATTGATAAATATCTGTTAAGACTAAAGTAAAAATAACGAGGAATAGTAGAACAATCTGAAAATGCTTTAACTGAGTTTTTAAAACTAGATATTGATGTGCTTTGTCTTATATCAGTATCTAAATTGTTCCACAATTTTACTGAGGATGGAATACATGATTTATTGAATATTGCGGCCCTGGTTTGGACAAATTCGAGATCGTTCCTGTTTCGAAGTTCATGATGTGTCATGTATCTTATTTGTTGTGGAAGTATATCTCTTATATATGATGGTACTGATTCTGTAAAAGCTTTGTACATGAAACAATATTTTTGTCTTTCTCTTCTTTTATGTAAAGACCGCATTCTCTATAGAGATTAGCTAAAGAAACAGATCTAGTTAGACCGGTAACTATTCGTGCAGCTTCATTCTGTATTTTTTCCAAAGACTCAGAGTCGTTTCGAGTACAGCCGTCCCAAACTATAGCAGCATATTCCAATATTGGTCTAATATATGATAAAAATATTTGGTTTAAAGCGGCTCTTGAGAGGGTAAATTTAGTCTTCTCATGATGTTTAGAGTTTTGGAAGCAGTACTCAAAATATTTTCAATGTGGACTGACCACTGGCCATTATGTTTAAGTGTTAACCCTAAATGTTTATGACAGTCTACAAAATTTATGTTAGTGTTCTCAAAAACCAGTCTGGGATTAGTAGCATCCTTTTTTAGAGAGAAAAGTATAGCTTCTGTTTTGTCAGGATTGAATTTGACAAGCCATTGCTTTGACCAAACAGAAATTTGCTGTAGGTCATGATTCAGCATCCCTTCAATATCTTGAACATTAGAAGCTGAACAAAAGAGGGAGCTGTCATCCGCGAACAGTCTTGTAAGACTTAGGAGTGAATCAGTTATATCATTGACGTAAATGAGAAAAAAAGCGGACCGAGAACAGAGTCCTGAGGCACACCTGCAGAAATAGATTGTAAAGTAGATGTTCCTGACTGAAGAACAACTTTCTGTTGTCTATTCTGCAAATAATTAGCAATCCAGTCAAGAAATTTACCGTCAATGACATTTTCAAAAAGCTTATATAAGGCCTTTGTGCCACACCCTGTCAAAGGCTTTAGAAATATCACAAAAAACCATACAAGAAAATTGGTTATTTTCAAATCCTTGACAAATATGGTGATAGATATCAATCAATTGGTATATAGATGAATGATTTGGTAGAAAACCTGACTGGTATTTATATAAGACATTGTTATCAAGTAAGAAATTATAAATGTTTTAAACACAAGTCTTTCAAACAGTTTACCAACACAACTGAGTAGTGAAACAGGCCTATAATTAGAAGGTGTAGATTTGTCCCCTTTTTAAAAAAATTGGAGTAATATGTGCAATTTTCCAGGTGTCAGGAAAGGTGCTTTCACTAAGTGATCTATTGAATAGTATAAGTAAAGGTACTGAAACTGCAGATGCACATCCCTTTAACATTTTGTGAGTAATAAGATCAGGACCACATGCCTTGTTGACAGGTAGTAATTTGATTAATTCTTCAATTTCCTCTTTTGATATAGTGATCTCGGGTAATTTACTATGAGTCTTAAAGCATACAGTAGGAAGCTGGGCATTAGTTTCGTCAATTCGTGAGATTGATGCAAAGTAATTGTTGAGGCAATTTGCCTTTTCTTCGTCAGTGGTAAAAATTTGAATATGATAAGCATCCTCATTAGAAAAACATAAAGGTGGTATGCATGATGAATCAGCACTATTTACAAAGTGACGAATTATTTTCCAGAAACCTTTTTTGTCATTAGTTTCGAGATTGGTAAGATTGATTTCAAGTGAGTTCCCTATCATGTTTTTTTAAGATTATTAACTTTGTTTCTTAGATTTCTGAATTTTAACCAGTCTTGGGGTCTGCCCGATCTTTTGGCAGTTGCCCTAAGGCGGTCTCGTTTCCTGGATACATCAAGTACATCAAGTATGTTGTGCTAAAGGCAGGTGGCTGCTTAAAGCAAGATGAAAGTAAAACAGAACGCTCCTATAGGAGCGTTCTGTTTTACTTTTACCTTGCTTTAAGCATCCACCTGCCTTTAGCACAACATACTTGATGTAATTTAGTGGTCGTTATAGAGAGGTTTTACTGTATTGTGACATAAAATATGCAACCTTGAAATGTTTAATATCTACGCATTTGCAACAGAGTAGACCACGATCAGACGACTCCTATAGGAGCCGTCTGATCAGGGTCTGCTCTGTTTGTTTATGATAATAATATAGATATGATTCTACAGTTTATTCCATGGTCAGATAGTTCTTTGTGCATGTGCTATTACAACAATGAATCTAATTAACATTCATTATGTCGTTATTTCTCACATGAATATTCATGGAGTAAAGAGTTAAGCTATTTTGTCATATTGTTTGAAAACAAACTCATTTCATTCAAACTGTAACGGAGATACTGAAATACACAGGCGTGTAGCCCCTGCACACAGTCTGTATGTGGCTAATACGCCAAATGACACATTGTCAAGTCAGGATCCAAACCGTCTGACATTCTGTTTTTGCTTTTAACATTTCTGCGTCTGCTTTTAACCATAGGGGCCCGAAGTTTGACCCCCGACACTCTAACACTAATAATATATACAAGGGATTTTACTTCTATATAGCCCGTCACTCACCCCTCTTACAGAAAACTCTCTAACTTTTCTAAATTTATCGTTATTCCACTGATTATTTCTGCAACAGAGGGCTAAAACATTTATTCACAAGGTAAACACAACTTTTGTTCAATAACGAAAGCTATCTAGATGCCAGAGAGTCGTTAACTTCAAAATTCGCAGAAATTCTGCGCCATTGACAAGGGTTTGCACACCCCGCTCTCAAGACTAAACTGGCCTTTTCAGCCGAAGAAACACAACATTAACGCCGCATGCATATAACACAAACTAAAACATATTACTGACCTGTTGTTTTTATCTTGAAAAACGACAAATCATATCTGAAATCAATGATTTTCTATTCCTCGGCGAATTTTGACTGAAGGCCGACATGTTGAAAGACGATGTGACGATATGTAAGAAGCCATTTGATTGGACGAGCGATTATAACACTAATGGATCAGTCTGTGCATCGACCAATGAAATTTCTCGTTACAAACAGCGCCTCACGGGATATATCCCGATAAACATGTAGGCTTTCTAAAAAAAATTCGTCCGGACTCCAAAATCAACGATTTCAGACGCGATTTGACGTTTTTGAAGATAAACATTTCGGTCAGTAATCTGTTTTAGTTTGTGTTATATGCATGCGGCGTTAATGTTGTGTTTCTTCGGCTGAAAAGGCCAGTTTAGTCTTGAGAGCGGGGTGTGCAAACCCTTGTCAATGGCGCAGAATTTCTGCGAATTTTGAAGTTAACGACTCTCTGGCATCTAGATAGCTTTCGTTATTGAACAAAAGTTGTGTTTACCTTGTGAATAAATGTTTTAGCCCTCTGTTGCAGAAATAATCAGTGGAATAACGATAAATTTAGAAAAGTTAGAGAGTTTTCTGTAAGAGGGGTGAGTGACGGGCTATATAGAAGTAAAATCCCTTGTTTATAGTATTAGTGTTAGAGTGTCGGGGTCAAACTACGGGCCCCTATGCTTTTAACCTCTTACCTGAGGAATAGTCAATGCAACAAATAATGACATCATGATTATTTATAAGCTGAATGGCATATGACACCAATTGTAGAATAGACCTACATGTATGTAACACCATAAGCAAACAGAGTAGACCCTGATTAGTCAGCTCTAAACAGATCTGATATTGATATTGGTCTACACAGTTTGCAAAGGTGTCTGTAATAGGTCAAGGGTTAAATCACGACCAGAACGTGATTAATATCGACGAAAATAAGCACATTTATTTTGTCGACAAATGATTAAATGAACAACAACACACCTTTAGGACTTTCCAAAAGATTAAAGTTACTGATTATTGTTATGTTTTTTTCACTAACTGGTGTATTTATGTAGTTCCATGTAACACCTCCTTATATTACAATATCGCTATTATAATGTTGTGATTTACATGTTTATTTATGGCTCGGTTTGGTGAGAGAATGTTTGGGGGTTTGTAATAGCAAGTTCTTGCAGTTTTTAATAAATTCAATATAACGACACACACATAACGCAATGCATATAGTTCCGTACACCCGTACAATACACACTCAACGAAACACACCGTGTAATACACACAATTCCGCACACCCACATAATACACACTCAACGACACAACAACACAGCGTACACTTACGAATTCCAAAATGGCAAGATCGGTTTCAATTATGCCAGACAGCAACAATCACTAATATAAAATGCACAAAACAACAAATACCAGATAACAACAATCACTAATATAAAACACACAAAACAAAAAATACTAGACAACAACAATCACTAATATAATACACATAAAACAACAAATGCCAGACAGCTACACTCACTAATATAATACACATAAAACAACAAATGCCAGACAGCTACACTCACTAATATAAAACAACAAATGCCAGATTACAACAGTCACTAATATAAAACACCTAACACACCAAATACCAGATAACAACAATCACTAATATAAAACACATAAAACAACAACTGCCGGATTATAACTAACACCACAAAACGATGCATAAACAACAACGTATGTATATAAAAAAAATAATAAGCACACAATATGCATACTTATTACTTTTTCTATATAAAACATGTGAATACGTTGCTGTGACAAATAGTATACAATCAGATTAATCCTTTCAAGGGTAAATTTTCAAATGGACTATTCCAAAATCAAAGCAGGTCAAACTTACGGTGAATATTTAGGGATTTTTCTAAAGGAAAGTATAACATTACAAACAGTGCAGGCCCTGATGAGAGGGTTCCTCTAAGGGGCCCTCTCATCTGGGTCTACACTGTTTGCAAAGAAATTAGCGATTCGTTTCCCGCACTGTAAGGATTAAAATACTATATAAGTAAACAGAGCAGACCCTTGTTAGACAACTGCTATAAGAGTCGTTCAACCTGGGTATATCTTGTTTCCAAAGGCGTTAAAGGGCATATGTAAGTAAAGGTTTCAGTGCAATGCACATACGTACACATGAATGTCCTAATACTGAACTGGGTAAAGCTACTGACACTACTGACCTTGTGTTCGGTTGCCTTGATACCTGCCAGGAATGCCACCTGTGCACAGAGGATTGCCAGGCACAGGTTTCTATGAACGTAAACGCGTTCAGAGTTCAGGGACCTGCAACAGGAGCAATTGAAGTCTGATACGGAGCAGGTGTCCGTCTTACTTAAGATTTTACAGCCAAACTTATCAAAGGATCCCGTCTTACTAAAGAGCGTACAACCAAAAATATCGTACGGTCGCGTCTTTCTAAAGAGAGTACAACCAAAATTATCGTATGATAGCGGTTTTCTAAAGAGTGTACAACCAAATATATCGTATGATAGATCGCGTCTTTCTAAAGAGTGTACAGCCAAACAAAAATTATCATACAGTCGCGTCTTACTAAAGAGCGTACAACCAAAATTATGGTAAGTCCTGTTTTACCTAACCCTTTGGCTTTCAATGTCGCAGCTGTCATTACCTATGCAAATAGTTTGGATCCAGATGAGACGCCGAGTAACTTGGTGTCTCATCGGAATCCAAACCGTGTGTTACTGTTACTATTTTATGAAACAAAAATAAAGAAAAAATAAAAACTGAAAATTGTAGCAGACGAAAACGTTTGCAGGCGACAAAAGTTGGCAGCGAAAGAGTTAACTCGTTATTGCTCGGATAACCGAAGATATCACACATTCTATTTCGTACTACCAGCATGACCGTACGTTTTAGTAAGACGAACGACAGTGCATAATGTCTACTCAATGGGTACTTACAATGGTCTTTGAAAATAGGTTGTGTTGAACCCCTTATACCCATGCCTATTACATAATGTACAGTATAATCAGATCTGTATTATTTCATAAGCAAACAGAACAGACCCTGATAAGATGTGATCTGGCTCTGTTCTGTTTGCAAATGGCTTAAAAAGGCGACTCTACCAGTCAAAGCGTAAATGCAGAACGAGCTGATACTTTGGCTATAGTTAACCCTTCGCTTGCTATTCACGTCAATATACGTACCTGTAAATGGTGAAGACCCAGATGAGAATCTCCTGCAGGAGCTGTCTCATCAGTGTCAGCACTATTTACAAATTGGTTGTGCAACTAGTGCACTCCACAGCAGTGATTGCACAGCGAAATACGTGTACACAGTGAAGATATATGTAATTACACAACAGGACATGGGTAAAGAAGGAGAAATGTATTTTAAAATTCAGAAAGCGAAGGGTTAAGAGCTAATTGATTTAAGGTAACACTTGTCTTAACCCTTTCCTTCATATAAACGTGTTTTCACACATTTGCAAACAGATTAGACCCAGATCAGATGGTTAATAAAGTAGCCATCTGATCAGGGTCTGCTCTGTTTGCTAATGGGATTTGATGGTTCTGTTTTTATTGCGTTCGGAACGCCATATAGCAATCGGTCTCTTTACGGCAACGTGTTCACTATTCTAATGAACATGCGCAAGACAAAAACAATCAATTCTGCACTAGTTTTGTTGTAAAATGTTCATGTATTTGTTTACTCTTCGTGTATTTAATAATGTTGCGTTATGTATGATAATTAATACCAATATACACAAAGATAAACTAATTTTTTAATAAAATCCAAAGAAGACGCGAACGAATATTTTTACCGTAGTTTTCGCAACATCTTGGCGTTCTAAAGTAGAAGGAATATCGCCGAGGTTTCCGACTGCATTTTTTATACACATTCGTAACTGATTAGCATATAGACCTACATTTTCAGCCAATCAAACTGCCTTTTGCGTCGTTTCGGTCATTTCCGTTTGACCCGTACTCAAATTAGAAAATAGGAAGTTTCATATAGGATACGGTCAAAGAAATCTAAAATTATCAACCAATGAAATTCGGAATTCCAATCACGCAACGAACAGTGTGTTTTGACAATAACACCCAACGTCAAGAGAAGTATAATTCTTAAAAGAAGTAAAACCGTAAAAACACAGGGTTCTATCGGCTTATCAAAGTAGGTATTATCCATAGAAGGTTTTCAACACATATGCAATCAAATTATATTCCAGTGTCAATAATAACTGGAGGACTCTGTACTAGACTTAATGGACTCTGTACTAGACTTAATCTTCTCCAATGAAGAAAACATGATAGATAGTGTGACTTACAAAGCACCATTAGGTAAAAGTGACCATCTCACACTGACATTTGGAATAAATTTATACATAGATAAGCAAATAAATGATGAAGAAAGATTCAATTATTTTAAAGGAAATTACGAAGTAATAAATGCAAATCTTCAACAGGTAAAATGGGATGAAGTGATTCCCATTGAGTCGTCCCCAAACGAAGGATGGGTGAATCTTACCGACATTATCAATAAAGAATCATTAGAAAACATACCGGTGTGTAAGGCTCACGGAAGAAAGTACGATACCCCGTGGATGACGGCTACAGCGAGGGAAGCAGTAAAACAGAAAAGACGTAAATGGTTGAAGTACACAAAAAAGAAGAGTGAGGACAATAGAAATGTATACAATCACGCAAGAAATAAAGCAAGTATCGAAATCAAAAAAGCTAAAGTGGAATATGAGAAACATCTGGCTGAAAATATCAAAGTTGATGAAAAACAATTCTGGAAATATGTGAGGAGTAAAACTAAGTGCAAAGATATACTAGGAAATTTGGAAGACAGCAATGGGGACCTTCAAACAGAAAGCAAAGAAAAAGCTGAAATGTTAAACAACTTTTTTACAAGCGTGTTTACGAAAGAAGACTTGTCTTCAATTCCTGACCTAGAAGAAAAATTCTTTGAGGCTCCGCTGACGGACATAAGTATCACAGAAGAAGAAGTAAAGAACCATCTAAAGAAACTGAAAGTGAATAAAGCCCAAGGCCCGGATAACTGTCATCCGAAATTTTTGAACGAAACAACAGAAACGTCAACAGAAGCCCTTACTAAAATATATGAGAAATCTTTAAATGAAGGAAAAATTCCCGACATCTGGAAAACTGCGAATGTGACGGCTTTACATAAAAAAGGGTCAAAAATAAAGCAGAAAACTATAGACCAATAAGCCTGACTTCTGTAGCCTGTAAAATAATGGAAAAAATAGTTCGTGAAAGTATTATGACACATATGGAAAGCAATAACTTATTCACAAAACACCAACATGGATTCAGAAAGGGCTACTCATGTGTTACCCAATTGCTTGAAGTGGTAGATCAATGGACAGAATATATAGATAATAGGAGTGAAATAGATGTTATCTTTTTAGATTTCCAAAAAGCTTTTGATTCAGTTCCGCATCAGAGACTGTTTCAAAAATTGACAGCATACGGAATACGAGGAAAAGTACTGGACTGGATAAAAGACCTACTAAATAACAGAAGGCAACGAGTTATAGTAAACGGTACAGCGTCACAGTGGACAGATGTAACCAGTGGAATTCCACAAGGCAGCGTGATCGGTCCAACGCTTTTCCTTATTTTCATAAACGACTTGCCTGAGGTTGTACAAAACTCTGTCAAAATGTTTGCAGACGATGCAAAACTATTCTCGAAATTGGACAGTGCAGAAGAGGCCAGAAATCTACAATCAGACATAGACAAACTAATATCATGGTCTGAGAAGTGGCAACTTAAATTCAATATAGACAAGTGTAAACATATGCTCATTGGGAAAAGCACTGAGCATTCGACCTATAACATGAAATGCATAGAAAAGGAGAAGGAAATTGATAAAGTAGATGAAGAAAAGGACTTGGGAGTAATGATAGACTCCAGTCTAAAATTCGTTCCTCATATCCAAATATCTGTCAAAAAAGCAAACCGTATGTTAGGGCTAATCAAGAGAACATTTAGACATATAGATAAATCTGTATTCCTAAACCTGTATAAATCACTAGTGAGGCCACATCTCGAATATGCTTCTACAGTGCGGTCAGTCATCTACAAAAAGAGAGTCAATTGACAGAGAACGTTCAAAGAAGAGCTACAAAACTTGTACAAGGCAATCAGAACAAAAATTATACAGACATAATAAAATATTTGGGAATACCTTCACTAGAATATCGTAGGCTTAGAGCAGACATGATCCAAGTATTTAAAATTTTAAACGGGATAGATAAAGCTGACAAGCCACAACTCTTCACTCTTAACCAAAATGTTGTAACAAGGGGTCATCCACAAAAATTAAAAAAGAAACGTTTTAGGCTAGACATCAGAAGGCACACATTCTCGCAACGAATAATAAATCGATGGAATAGCCTCCCTGAGAAAGTGGTTACCTCAGACACACTGAATATATTTAAAAGCAGATTGAATTCTCATTGGAGTGATTTAAAAAACAAATTTCAGCCAGATTGCTATGACACTTTCACCCAAAACGGACCAGGACAAATATATGAGACGGCTCGGAGAGTTACTAGTAACTAATATTGACAGGTAAACTGTGAAAATAGAGCCTCTTATATTTATCGTGTAACCGCCGACACTGTCATTTTGCTCAAGGCGTTTGTGTCGTGTAAAAGCGAAAGTGGGTAGCAATTTGTTGAAATGTCTTTCCCAGATTACAACTCTACTTCAGACTGTAGTTCTGAATTTGAGTTTCACCAGGTTCCAAATAACTACCGTAATTGTAAGTATGGATCTACTTAGTAATTGAAAATAAAACCAGTCTACCTTCAATGTGTAAGCAGACTACAGTTATTCAAAATAAATGAGTGCTGAACATGGAAAAATAAATGTAATGTGTAAGAATTAGTTGAACAAAAAATGTAGGATTATAGATTATAGGTAGCCTTTGTATATCTTTGATGTTGTGCTTCAGTTTTTGCATCAGCTTTGGATATGAAAGCATTAATTGACCCTTTACTCCATGAATATTCATATAAGAAATAATGACATCATGAATATAAATAAGATACTTCTTTTTGCCATAGTGGAAACTAGAAGCATGTCTATATATAAACAGCAGATCATCAGATGGCCCCTTTGGTTTCATTCCGTCATATTTGTATGCCCCAGTCAATGAGGAGGGGGTGATTTTGCCCTGTTTGTTGGTTTGTTGGCTCGGCTCAAAGTTTAATGTTGGCAATAATTGTGTAGTCATTGCACATACATACTTCAAACCTGGCATGCCTGTGCAACGTACGGAGGTGAACTTTTATTTTATTTTTTATTCATTTTTTTTTTTTTTTTGGGGGGGGGGGGCTTATTAAAATCAAGGTCATATAACAGTTAAATGTCAAATTAAATTACGGGTCAAATTTATATTGATGACAATCAGTGGCATAGTGTATCACAAACACGTGTTGTTATTAATATTTTTATCAATTCTAAGACGTCAGGCATTGTTATTAACGTGTACAGCAATTTCTTCCCTTACACTTAACATCCATATCTAACCCGAACGCCATTATGACCATTCAGGCCTTTGATTTTACATTCTAGAATGGCTACATTGTTCCACCTTCCATATTTTATTATAAACTATAGTGTCCATGAATATTCAGTAAGCACTGAACTTTGGAATAAACACAGGATAGGGAAAGGGTTTACTGTTCCCTGTTCAATATTCAGGTAAGGAATAATGACATCATACACATTAGTTAGATTATTTTTAATGATACAAGATACAAGCAGCTATATTTAGAGTCGGTTATGTAAAACATCATAACATTAGCTTTATAGCTATTTTCCGACAAGTAACAATTAATCAGTAAATAAAAGAACAACTCATATTTCACATGCTGAACATTTGAAGAAAATTGACAGTATAATTTCAATATTTGAAGTAGAATATTGTTTAGTGAATAGATTGTATTATAGGAAAACGATAACAGTATTTAGCGAAACACTTTACAAACAGTGGACTAATAGCATGCAGGATGGATAAAAATGATGTATATAGCTAAATATAATATATTATCACCGGCCCTGATTTGTAGTAAGTGTCTATTTTTTATATAATCTAGCAGGTTTGATATACAATGAATAGAAAGAGTCATGGCAAATATTTTAGGAACATTCAGGACATTTACAGGTTGGGCCACACCAAATCCGCATCAACATCACAAACTCACTAGAGTTGTCAATTTGTCTCAAGTGGTTTGTGAGGCTATTCCAGACTTGGGTTGCCTGACACCTGAAAGACGGGTTTCCATAGGTACTTGGTCTGACTTTTAGCAAGTTAAGCATGTGAGTATACCGAAAAGAGTACGACGATGGATACGTTTTGAAGCTGACTAGATCGTGCAGATAGGAAGGAGATAGTTTGTAATGACATTCTGCTTGATTGCAATGTTGGTATATTATCTTTTTGTAACAGAGCTTCATAATGTGATGTAAAATCGTTAGATACTATTCTGAGAGCTCTGTGTTGGGTTTTTTCTCCATTTTCTCAGTGTTTGCCTTAGAGCAGAAATGCCAAGTAAGTGCACAAAAATTAAGATTTGTTCTCATAAATTACTTGTATATGAGGATATTGCAATCCAATGGTAAAAACTTACTTAGTCTAAATAGAACATTTTTTGTTGCATTTTCCGATATATTACCTAATGGAAAAGTAGTAAAGTCAAGCAGGCAAAGCCACATGCAAGACGCAACCACCACCAAAACACCGATAGACAGCATGACACACACACACACAACCACACACCCAAACGCACACGCACACACACATACGAAATGAACACAGAAAACACCAAAAGACACACAAGAAACAGGGACAAACGTTCCACAACATGAACAAACCACAAGCACAAAGACGCAAGGCAAACAAAAGGAAGGGTGACAAAGAGAGTACCGCCTTGGCACCAAACCCGTATTATTTTATAAGCAAACAGATCGGTATCCATGCTAATAAAACTTTTAGTTGAGTCTGAGTTCGTTCTCAAGTTTTTGATTGGTCAGATTTGAGCCTTTGGCCAAAGGCTCAAATCTGACCAATCAAAAGCTTGAGAACTCAAATCTGACCAATCAAAAGCTTGAGAACGAACTCAGACTCAACTAAACAGTTTTATAAGCATGGACCCAGGCCCTGGTCAGACGAGTCCTATATGTTTCCATAGGTGTTATAGGTGTCTGTGTGGGGTATATAGTGACACGAGTTGGTGTTGAAATATTAAACTGATATCTTATATAAGTTGATCCTTCATTATATGACAGCGCACGTGCAGCTGTTTTCTTTTTTTTTACGTTTAACCCTTTCAACTCTGCAGAGTCCATACAGTATGAGAGGATAACATTTCCTTGAGAATGTTTATGTGACAAACAGTGCAGGTCCTGATCAGAGGGCTCGGTCTACACTGTTTGCAAATGACAGCACATGCGCCGGGTTGAAAGAGTTAAATGATCCCGGATATGTGAAGAGAAAATGAGATTTATTGTTGTAATTCAGTTCTAGTTTTGCAGCAGACAAAGCCAAAACCTGTAGGAGTCACTTTACAACAGCCGCCCTGTTGACAGATGACACTTTAATGACGTCATTCTGCAAGCGGTCAGGTAGCCTTGAATTATAACATTTGACGTATTCAATACATTTCGGCACCCTTTATGTTTAAAGACAAAATGCACTGGATTCCGGTCAAAGGATCATCTGGTGTCTAATACGGATATTAACCTTTATCACGTTGGAAACAAATGAAGTCTGCTAACGTTAAAATTATTCATGTGTCAAACAGCTTGGTATCAGATGAGATGCCGAGTCACTCGGTCACTCGGCAGATCATCTGAACCTTAGCTGTTTGCAAATGCGAGTCAGGTCGCGCTTAACCGAATAAGAATTAACCCTTCGCTTGCTGAATTTAAAAATACATTTCTCCTTCTTTACCCATGCCCTGTTGCATAATTACATATATCTTCCTTGTGTACACGTATTTCGCTGTGCAATCACTGCTGAGGAGTGCACTGATTGCACAATCAACTTGTAAATAGTGCAGACCCTGATGAGACACTCCTGCAGGAGCTGTCTCATCTGGGTCTTCACTATTTACAGGTATGTATATTGACGTGAATAGCAAGCGAAGGGTTAAAAGTGTTAGACAAAGCTCAGTGGGCAAGACTGGGCTATGTGAGAGATAATGCGTTAGAAAATGGCGCCGACAGGTCTGACGTGATTCGATTATTTGTAATATTCTGTAATAGAAATCTGATAAAGTCAGAACAATTTCAGACACGCCCACTACAGCCTTTAGTTTGATAAGCGATGCAGATATATAGATGCGATGGGTAAACCAGATATATATAGATATGTTGGATAAACAAGTCTTTCGATTAATTTCAAGAATATTTACTTTATTTTTCCCACCTATCCCTGCGCTGTGACTACTCGTCAGAACCAACTCCGAGCCAAGCCCATTCAAACGAGTGTTCACAATAAAGAGTTTGGGGGATAACTGGAGATGTTAGTACAGTAAAACCTCGATTGTTAAGAGTTTCCCTGTTTTGTGTTTAGGTCAAATACTGAATATTCATTAACAAAATAGTTATAAAGAAATATGGAATGTGGAACATTGTAGACATTTTAGAAAGCAAAGAAACAGATATATCAAATTCTATTAGCAAACAGAGTAGACCATGATCAGACGGCTCCTCTAGGAGCCGTCTGATCTGGGTCTACTCTGTTTGCAAATGCGTGAAAACACGTTCATAAGAGGGAAAGGGTTAAGAGTTTTAGTAATGAAGAATTGAGAAGTTTTTAGGCAAATGGCTAGAGGAGTTTTCTGCATTCTTTTCACCCTGAATTAAAGTGCAGCTTGTCTTAAAGACCAATAATGAAACGTTGCTAAGTGTTCCATGTATCGGGGTTCGAAGTATCGTGGTTTTACTGAATTTGAAATAGGCATTTTTATCTATGGCTGTGGGTCTGCTCTGTTTGCTAATGAAATTTGAAAGATCTGTTTCTTTACTTTCAAAAATGACTACCATGTTCTACCTTCCATATTTTATTATAACTAGTTTGTGCATGGATATAAGTAGGTATTGAAATCGGGACATAGAACAGGGAAATGGTTAAATATCGGGACATAGAACAGGGAAATGGTTAAATATCGGGACATAGAACAGGGAAATGGTTAAATCCCACAAGCTATCCGGGCCCCTTCTACAAATACAGTAAACAATTTTTCGGTACTCCAAATTTTAGTAATGAAAAATGGATGCATATTTAGGCAGATGGCTGCTTAATGCAGGGTGAATGTCATAAAGAATGCTCCTAGTGGAGATGTCGAATAGATCGGCAGCTAATCTGGATCCAAGATATTTGCAAGGGTATCCACAATGCCATCCGTTATGTCACAAATGTTAATTTTGAGCAAATCCAGTTGCGGCAATTCTAATATATACTTATCTTAATTTAGTGTACACCCCTTTATAATTATTTCTTCTAAAAACAATCTGAAAGTCAGAGAGTTTCGATACTTGTAAGACGCAGTTATTGTAAGACGTTTAGCCTATAATCGTTTGTTTTATTCAACTCGCCTCTCACTGTCATATGATACAATTGTCTTGAGATTATCTCTTTTTTTACGATACTGATTTGCATACAAGTATGCGATCGAGTATGCTAGTTTTCGAACGAATATGAAAACTACACGTTTTCAAGCGTAGGTTTTCAAACAAACATGCAGGTTGTTTCAAGCGAATACGTACAAATAATAATGCTGGTGTTCAAGCGGAAATCCAAAAATGCAGTAAATGTCTCTCAACCGGACATTTAAATTAGTATCATCACCAGCTAAACGCCACCTTTTGGGGCTTTCTGTGTAACGCTCATTCTGCATTCAGCAGCCACCTGCCTAAACCATCTAAATTCTTCTTTACTATGGCTTTAGAGGGTTTTACTGTCAAGGCACACTTTATGAAAAATTTGTCATTTTTTACATGAATATTCATGAGGTAAATGGTGACTTACCTGACACAGGTGAATATGGTAAGGGCGATGAACATGGTCAACATCGAGATACTACAACCAATGGTTGTTATAACACTGAGGGCAACCTCGTGGATGTGAGGTGTCTGTAATCAAATATGCATATTACAACCAGTGGGTGTTTTAACACTGAGGGCAATCTCGTGGATGCGGGGTGTCTGTAATCAAATATGCATATTACAACCAATGGTTGTTATAACACTGAGGGCAACCTCGTGGATGTGGGGTGTCTGTAATCAAATATGCATATTACAACCAGTGGGTGTTTTAACATTGAGGGCAACCTCGTGGATGTGGGGTGTGTGTAATCAAATATGCATATTACAACCAGTGGGTGTTATAACACTGAGGGTAAACTCATGGATGTGGGGTGTCTGTAATCAAATATGCATATTACAACCAGTGGGTGTTATAACACTGAGGGCAACCTCATGGATATGGGGTGTCTGTAATCAATGCATATTACAACCAATGGGTGTTTTAACACTGAGGGTAACCTCATGGATGTGGGGTGTCTGTAAACAAATATACATACTACAGTCTACAACCAATGCTTGTTGTAAGACTGAGGACAGCCTCGTGGTTTGGGGGAGTCTGTACTCAAATATAGATACAACCATTGGTTGTTATAACACTGAGCACAGCATTGTGAATGTTAGGTCGCTGTAATCAAATATCACATTTTGAACAGATTATTTTCAGTAAACCCCCTCTTAACTGGAATTTTAATAAAGAAGAGTTTAGGTCTTTAAAGACAAGTGGCTGCTTAATGCACGGTGAAAGCAATGTGGAAAACTCCTTTTGGAGCTTTCTGCATAATTTCCACCCCGCCTTAAGCAGCTACCTTCCTAAAACGGTCTAACTTCGCCTATATTAATATTCTGAACTATCGACGTTCTATTGTGCGTGGAAAACTGTCACAGTAATGGTTAACAAATTTAGTATTCAAATAATTTGTACATTTCAGTAACGTGCTGGGATGAAATAGATCTAACATAATATGGCAACTCTCGTTTTTTATATGATATACATAAACATCATAACTATTCTGAACATTGTCAATAACAATAACTGAAGATATAAGGGACGCTACTTATTGTGTATACACGTATAGTAACATTTGGTTATCTCTCTTCCCGGTAGCGCCAGGTAAACAAATACAGCCAAAATGTATTACATGATATAAACATAATTCTAGGTGAGGAACCTTGTCGGATTGTGTCTACTGAGTTCAGTTGACAGATCTACAGAGGTAGAACATTACACTAAGCCACCCAATGGTATGCGTTAGATTAAATAGAATATGGAGAGCCTATTTCAAAAGTAACAATTGCGTCTACAAAGTTTCTGTGAATTCGTGAAATCAGTTGGAAGTCGGATCATGGATGTGACGTCACCTTGTAGCTTTTGATTTTCATTAGTACAGCAAAACTTGTGGTATGGTTACAGTGGCATGTTGACGTGTATTCCTCCGCCATCAGGAGATCACAGCCCCAGTCGGACCAGACCCTAAGGAATACAAGAAACGCTAGGTCAGAGTCTACCAAATCTACAGTAGGCCTAATTATGTTGAACGATCATTAATTGAAGAAAATGTGTATCTTTAAAAGCAGTATTTCTTGATGCTGATCAAAACATGCAGAACATCCCTCTTCGAGTTATTTCGTGTCACCCTCGTTCCAGTGGTCGGCCACAAGAAGAGTGTTTTCATGGCACCCTCGTCCCAGTGGTCGGCCACATATATTGTGTTTTCATGTCACCCTCGTTCCATTGGTCGGCCACATGAATTGTGTTTTCATGTCACCCTCGTCCCATTGGTCGGCCATGCAGCAATACTTTCATGACGAAGTATTACTTAGTGTTGACAGTCATATACATATACATGGACACATACTGTTCTGGACACTACCCCTATTCGTAGGCCTTATCCAGCTGTAACCAGTAAACATTGCTTTGACGCACATTACACTACTTCCCGTTCAAACACTCTGTGTTGTATAACTGGTCCCGAGGTTATAAAACCTTTTGCTTGAGTCTGAGATCATTCTCAAGCATCTGATTGGTAAGATTCTGAGTAAGCTTAGAATCTGACCAATCAGATACTTAAGATTGATCTCAGAAGTTCCATAACCTTGGGTCCTGTTATCCAAGTGTCATGACATAACTCTCTGAGAAACCATCGGCAAAGTTTTAACTAGCTTCGATCTTGATGAGACGTCAAGTTACCAAGCTTTTTCAAATATGATTTAGCGAGTGATAAGCTACCAGTTGCGACAGCTGATTGTATCATACAATGGCATAAATATGTCAATTATGTTGGGACATGTATAAATTCAAAATAAGATCACAAAAAATGAGATAGTTAAAAGTGATACCTTTGTTCGTGAATATAATATCCGCATATATTCTCATAGTGGCTGATGTTATGACCGTAGATCTTTGTCTGTGAAAGATAGATAGACAAAGATGTGTTACTGATAGAAACGGAAGAGAGCAGAACATATCTATTTTCATCATAGTTTATGAGACTGTGTTGGTTATACAGATAACATGGCGGTTAGCTCGTTTGCTTTTCACGAATGCCGTCCTGGTTCGAATACGATATTCGTATGAGGTAATATGTGAGAGGCTTAAATATTGCTCGTCCAGTGCGTGTACTTTCTCCATGCACTCTGAATTCCACTTTATGCAGAGAGAATTACGTGTATAATTGTAAAGACAATGTAAATTGTAGATGGCTAGATTTATTCAGTAAAAATGTACATTTCAAGCAAACTAAAATTAAGGTCCATGGCAAAACATGCATGGCAATTTATCATGCCAAGTTTATTTATGAGTATAAATTAATAGATCTACCATATTACTAGTAACACTAACTTTTACCACTAAGCTGATTATGAAATTCCTACAGGCGTCAAAAATGAATATATGGAGTAAAACGTAAATATTTCTAGAGTCATGCACAACTCAATGATAAATGTACATGTCCGTGATCAGGGTCTTAGCCGTTTGCAAATTTTCAGGTGACAGTGGTCATTCATGCTTACCATTTCACCTACTTGGTGATGGTACATTGTGAACGTGTTTGAAAGCGACGTGATGACGTCATTACTATACGCTGACAACGTTAGAATTGGGCTGACCACAAAGTAGTCTACGTCTCTCTTGCTGAAACACGTGACACAATACATATACACTGTCCATGTGTGGTATAGCATATAGATAGTGAAAGTAAACACAATTAATACTACAAAGTATGCCTTAAGTCAATGATATTCGAAATAAGTCTTGTTTAGTTTTGTGAACAACATGGACACATAACTTTAGGTGTTACATCTAGTCCCTTCAACTTGTGTTTTAATTCCTGTTTGACTTTACCCAAATTATGATAATTTGGGTAAAGTCAAACAGGAACTGAAACATGAAATATGCATGGCAGCGAGAAACTCACAACACTTGACACAAAACCTACTGGGTAGGGGTGCGAAAAGAAAACAAAGATAAACAGAAATAAAGACAGGTGGAAGCTTATTGCAATGTGAAAGTCATGCAGAGAACTAACAAATGATCTTTCTGCATGACGTTCATCTTACATTTAGCAGCTATCTGCCTAAACATGGCTAAATTCTTCTTTACTAAATGCCTTGTTTAAAAGAGGGACACTTTATTTATGTTCTGTTTGCACAGCTAGGCCAGAAATCAAATGTAAAAGTGAACTAACGTCGACACCACGACGGTGAGGATTATTCTGTCAGTGTACTGTTTTAAGGAAAGAGCAATGGGTGATTCTTTTTGTCATATGATATGTGAGAAAAGTGTGAAAAAGTGCGAAAAAAGAGAAGGGAGAGAGACACTGAAAGAAAGCGGGGGAGAAACAGGGAGGGAGGGGGGAGAGAGAGAAAAGGATAGCGAAAAAGAGAGAAAATGACGAAACATGAGGGAGAGGGGAGAAAACCAGAGCGAGACAGAGCCACAGAAACAGACACAGACAGGCAGAGCAATATGAAGGGTGGAAGAAAATTAGATTAAAATGGGTATAGCAATGTGCAAACTATTTTGAGAGAGAATGAGGTCGAAAGTGCCATGTAATTTAAGATCGAGTGAGCGTGAAAATAGCTAGGTGCGAGTTAGGTTTGAGAGAGAATGGGGTAGAAAGTGACGTGCATGTTAAGTTTGAGAGAGAATGGGGGTATATAGTGACGTGCACATTATGTTTGAGAGAGAATTTGGGTAGATAGTGACGTGACGTGCACGTTGAGTTTAAGAGATAATGTGGTAGATAATGACGTATACGTTAAGTTTGAGAGAGAATTGACAGATAGTGACGTGCGAGTTCAGTTTGAGAAAGAATGGGGTAGATAGTGACATGCGAGTTAAGTTTGAAAGAGAATGAGGTAGATTGTGGCGTGCAAGTTAAGTTTGAGAAAGAATGTGGTATATAGTGACGTGCATGTTAAGTTTGTGAGAAATGGGGTAGATAGTGACGCACGAGTTAAGTTTGTGAGAAATGGGGTTAGTAGTGGTGTGTATGTTATTTTTGTGAGAGAATGGGATAGATAGTGATGTACATGTTAAGTTTGTGAGAAATGGAGTAGGTTGTGACGTGCGAGTTAAGTTTGAGAGAGAATGAGGTACACAGAGGTGGCCCAATTATGTCGAGAGGAAGTGAGATAGGTGTTGACCTGCGAGTTTATATAGTGAGATAGTTAAGTTCGAGAGACAGTGATTTATATTTTACCTGTTTGCGAAGTTGACCCTATACGGAGAAGTAGTTACAAGTATTGCTGTCACGACCAAGGAGTCACCTGAAAAAGAAAAGTACAGTGGAACCTCTCGTATAGACCACTCAATAACATGTAGTAGTAAGTACAGTGGAACCTCTCGTACAGACCACTCAATAACATGTAGTAGTAAGTACAGTGGAACCTCTCGTATAAACCACTCAATAACATGTAGTAGTAAGTACAGCGAAACCTCTCGTATAGACCACTCAATAACATGTAGTAGTAAGTACAGTGGAACCTCTCGTATAGACAGCGAAACCTCTCGTATAGACCACTCAATAACATGTAGTAGTAAGTACAGTGGAACCTCTCGTATAGACAGCGAAACCTCTCGTATAGACCACTCAATAACATACAGTAGTAAGTACAGTGGAACCTCTCGTATAGACAGCGAAACCTCTCGTATAGACCACTCAATAACATACAGTAGTAAGTACAGTGGAACCTCTCGTATAGACAGCGAAACCTCTCGTATAGACCACTCAATAACATACAGTAGTAAGTACAGTGGAACCTCTCGTATAGACAGCGAAACCTCTCGTATAGACCACTCAATAACATACAGTAGTAAGTACAGTGGAACCTCTCGTATAGACAGCGAAACCTCTCGTATAGACCACTCAATAACATACAGTAGTAAGTACAGTGGAACCTCTCGTATAGACAGCGAAACCTTTCGTATAGACCACTCAATAACAAGTAGTAGCAAGTACAGTGAAACCTCTCGTATAGACCACTCAATAACATGTAGTAGAAAGTACAGTGAAACCTCTCGTATAGACCACTCAATAACATGTAGTAGTAAGTACAGCGAAACCTCTCGTATAGACCACTCAATAACATGTAGTAGTAAGTACAGTGAAACATCTCGTGTAGACCACTCAATAACATGCAGTAGTAAGTACAGTGGAACCTCTCGTATAGACAGCGAAACCTCTCGTATAGACCACTCAATAACATACAGTAGTAAGTACAGTGGAACCTCTCGTATAGACAGCGAAACCTCTCGTATAGACCACTCAATAACATACAGTAGTAAGTACAGTGGAACATCTCGTATAGACCACTCAATAACATACAGTAGTAAGTACAGTGGAACATCTCGTATAGACCACTCAATAACATGTAGTAGTAAGTACAGTGAAACCTCTCGTATAGACCACTCAATAACATGTAGTAGTAAGTACAGCGAAACCTCTCGTATAGACAGCGAAACCTCTCGTATAGACCACTCAATAACATGCAGTAGTAAGTACAGTGGAACCTCTCGTATAGACAGCGAAACCTCTCGTATAGACCACTCAATAACATACAGTCGTAAGTACAGTGGAACCTCTCGTATATACAGCGAAACCTCTCGTATAGACCACTCAATAACATGTAGTAGTAAGTACAGCGAAACCTCTCGTATAGACCACTCAATAACATACAGTAGTAAGTACAGTGGAACCTCTCGTATAGACCACTCAATAACATGTAGTAGTAAGTACAGCGAAACCTCTCGTATAGACCACTCAATAACATACAGTAGTAAGTACAGTGGAACCTCTCGTATAGACCACTCAATAACATGTAGTAGAAAGTACAGTGAAACCTCTCGTATAGACCACTCAATAACATGTGGTAGTAAGTACAGTGAAACCTCTCGTATAGACAGCGAAACCTCTCGTATAGACCACTCAATAACATACAGTCGTAAGTACAGTGGAACCTCTCGTATAGACAGCGAAACCTCTCGTATAGACCACTCAATAACATGTGGTAGTAAGTACAGCGAAACCTCTCGTATAGACAGCGAAACCTCTCGTATAGACCACTCAATAACATACAGTCGTAAGTACAGTGGAACATCTCGTATAGACAGCGAAACCTCTCGTATAGACCACTCAATAACATGTGGTAGTAAGTACAGCGAAACCTCTCGTATAGACCACTCAATAACATGTAGTAGTAAGTACAGTGGAACATCTCGTATAAACCACTCAATAACATGTAGTAGTAAGTACAGCGAAACCTCTCGTATAGACCACTCAATAACATGTAGTAGTAAGTACAGCGAAACCTCTCGTATAGACCACTCAATAACATGTAGTAGTAAGTACAGTGGAACATCTCGTATAGACCACTCAATAACATGTAGTAGTAAGTACAGTCAAAACTCGATACTACGAACTTTTAGTAATGAAGAATTTATGTCTTTCTAGGCAGGTGGCTGCTTAATGCAGGGTGAAAGGCAAGCAGAAAGACCCTAGAGGAGCGTTACGCATAACTTTCATCCTACATTAAGCTGCAACCTGTGTTAAAGATCAATACTAATGGTACGTATTTGAGTGTTCGTAGTATCGAGGTTTTACTGTATTTCGGACAGATGGCACCTTGATGTATGACATACATGTATATAATTATGTAGCTTCTGCATTACTTTTGTACCGCATTTAGTAGACATCTGACTCTTATAATACTATATTTATTCATATACATGTAAGTACTGACTTATCTAAATAGAGACACCTTTTGACGACTTTACACACAGGGTAGACACAGACCAGACAACACCTCTAGAAGACGCCTTCTCCTCTGTTTACTCATGGAATGATGTACAGTAAAACTCCTCTAAATCGGAAGTCTAGTAGATCAGAATTTACTGTTAGGCAGGCGGCTGCTTACTACAGGGTGAAAGTCATGCAGAAAGCTGCCACCTGCATCCAAGACCGATATTTATACTAAATTAAACGTCCGATTTAGAGAGGTTTTACTGTATATCTGAGTCTTCAGTTTCTGCTAAAGCCAAACTGCTATCTGTTCAGATACGTTTATGGCAATTTAGCTATTACATTTTCCTTACATTTATTTAAATGATTAAAACCATCGATCATCGCATATACAACTATAGGACCATGGACCGAGTAACTCGGCTTGTTCTCAGGACCCAAGCTGTTTGACATCAGGACCAAAGCTGTTTGACATTCGGTCTAGCTTCTCAAAAAGCTTGAACGAAACGAAAGCAAGGAAATCTTTCTGCACATTAGACTTTCGACAAACATTATTTTAAGCAGTTTAACATTACCCCTTCTTTTGTTGAACGCTTACTAGAACTAGAACTTCATAAAAGAGACAAATAGCTTATTACCTTGTAGACCTCTGCTTGATAGGTTACTGACGAGACATCCGGGCATCGGAAGAGTCTGCGATTGCAGGCTTAGTCCTTGACTGAGGCTCATTGTTGTCATGGCTAAACAATAACACACGAGTTCTAGTGAATTGTAACATTTTTATCACTCTTTACCATAGAATATACCTATAATTATACACTTTGACTCCTAATCAGGTGTCACGTTACTCGCGTTTCTATTCTGCACCTAGTCCGTTTGCGAAGGCCAATACTGCAAAACACAGACAGGAAGAAAACGTGCACTGAAAATAGTTATTTTGTAAGTTGTAAGACCCTCCGCCATGAAAATTAGATGCGTTTTAAATTTTAATTCGGACGAGTTAACGTTACAATAAATAAGGGAGTTTAAGGGTTGATTCATATTTTCCGGAAACATTTATTGATGCTCGTTTAACCCTTTCCTTGTTCTAAGTTTAATACAAATTTCAATACATGCTGAATATTCATGGACAAAAATAGTTATAACGAAATATGCAAACTGAAACATTGTAGCAATTTTAGAAAGTAAAGAAACAGATCTTTCAAATTCCATTACCAAACAGAGAAGATCCTGATCGGACGGCTCCTATAGGAGCCGTCTGATCTGGGTTTACTCTGTTTGCAAATGCGTGAAAGAACGTTTATATGAAGGGAAAGGGTTAAGCTCTACATTGACATGTACATACCTATATTATACTCTTGGATTTCCAATTTGACCACTGGTGTAAACTTTCCATGAAATAGCCCTAGCATGTTCTCTACGTTGTCAGCAATACTCGCCACGTCCTACACCCATAAAATATTCAATGTCAGTTCACACAACCGAAGCTAATGCGTAAATTAAATTCACGTTTCAATAATACAGTAAAACGTCTCTAAAACGGCCACTAAATTATATAAAATTGTTTGTGTTAAAGCCAGGTGGCTGCCTAAAGCAAGTTGAAAGTAAAACAGAACGTTCCTATAGGAGCGTTTTGTTTTACTTTCACCTTGTTTTAAGGCGCCACCTGGCCTGAATACCAACTAATTTACACAATTTAGTGGACGTTATAGAGAGGTTTTACTGTAGCCCTTTTATTTCTCCAGCAAGTAACATGATTACTTCTTAGAATGGTTTTGAGTACATGATTCTAAAGTGTGGTCACAAATAGGGACCAAATTCGAGACGATTCTAAAGAGAGGTCACAAAACAGAGGTTGGCTTCAAAACGATTCTAAAGAGTGGTCGCAAACAAGGAGTCGGCTTCGAGACGATTCTAAAGAGCGGTCGCAAAGTAGGGATTTGGTTTGAGACTGTTCTAAATAGAGGTCACAAAATAAAGGTTGGCTTCGAGATCATTTTAAAGAGTGGTCGCCAAATAGGGGTTGGCTTCAATATGATTCTAAACAGTGGACGCAAAGTAAAGTTTGGCTTCGAAACGATTCTAAAGAGGTGTTAGATGAGAAATGACGTTTGTAGTATGTGTATAATTCACATGCGCATGCGTCTTGTGTGTACCTATCGATAATATCATGTCCCGGTATGAACAGCTGTCATTGTAATCACAATATAACTCTTGGTGAAAACGATCCTGAAGGGTGGTCACAACTCAGACTTTGTGGGAGAAATGACAAAGTCTGTATATGAGATGCTCCCGTTTATCTATGATCAGTCACAAGTGGCTTCAGTCACTAGTGTTCTTTCAAACCATTCAGTGGGTAATCAACAAGGTCTTGATTATTAGGTCTGGGAATGTTATTGCGTGGAATGTCGGGTGGGCATAATCTACCAAGTAAAGAGCAAGTGACTGCTTAATGCAGAATGAATGTAATCCAAAAAGCTCATACGGAAGCCTTCTATATTAACTGCATTAATCCTTTCCTTAATATAAACGTGTCTTCACGCATTTGCAAACAGAGTAGACCCAGATCAAAATGCTCTGATTCGAGCCGTTTAATCAGGATCCGTTATTTGCTTATGTAATTTGGTCTAAGAACAAAACCCTTTTTATGACGGTCGCACTAAAGTAGTATGCGCCTGTAACAAACTTGTGAAACTTCCATAGAAGCAAAGTTTCCGAGGTCCTCTGGTCAAGGTAACTGTTACGTAAATAACAGTATCGGCTTAATTTCTTCAGTTCAAACTGCAAGGTACTACAAACACAGCATTACATACATCTACAAACATAGCATTACATATATAACTACAAACATAGCATTGCATATATTTAACAACAAACATAGCATTACATATATTTAACTACAAACACAGCATTACATACATCTACAAACATAGCATTACATATACATTGTATATAACTACAAACATAGCATTACATATATATGACTACAAACATAGCTTTACATATATATATAACTACAAACATAGCATTACATATATCAAATGAGCCTGTGATTGTTCTGGTTATATCGGCCCGGTCCGATTTTGCAGTATCAGATCAAATTCCAAGGTAGATTCTATACTGTCAGTATATCATTTTTCTGAAATTTTTCTCATTTTCCCATTTGTTTTCAAAGCTGACAGAGAGCGAACACACAAAGAGAACAAATGTCGCAGACATATTGTCTTACCATACTGTGTGTGGTGGTTGCCATGTGTCGTCCAATGATCCCATCTGCGTACTTGAGTACACCCTTGAAAAAAACAAAACAAATAACAACAGCCTTGTCCGTGATGAAGATTCATATAAAAGTGATACCATGCATATCAATTATCTGAAGTTTTATAACGGCATATAACACATGATAGTTGGCCATTGAACTACAGACTCATATCTATATAAGTGCATATAAGCAAACACGGCAGATACTGATCAGACATCTTATTAACATTTCGCTCTGCGTCTACTCTGTTTGCAAAGATGAGATAATATGTTTCTATCAGGTCAAGGGTTAACCTGGTATGGGCGAGTTCATTACTGCTTGCAAATAGCTTGGATATTGATAAAACGTCGTGTAACTGATTTACAGAAGAACCTCTCTATAACGGCCAATGCATTTAGGTCAGGTGACTGCTTTAAGCAAGGTGAAAGTAAAACAGAACGCTGCTTCACAGGAGCGTTCTGTTTTACTTTCACCTTGCTTTAAGCAGTCACCTGCCTTTAACACAAAATACTTGATGTAATTTAGTGGCCGTTATAGAGAGGTTTTACTGTACTGGCATTGATCTTTAACACAGGTGGCAGCTTAGTTAGAAATAGGCTGACTCGAAATACCGTTATCTCGGAGTAATTTGTAAGGTCCCTTAACCCTTTCCCTGTTCTTTGTTTATTCCATATTTCAATACCTACTGACTTTTCATGGACAAAGTTGTGGTAGTGAAATATGTAAGTTGGAACATTGTAGCCATTTTAGAAAGTAAAGAAACGGATCAGATGGCACTAATAGGAGATGTCTGATCTGGGTCTATTCTGTTTGCAAATGCGTGAAAATGAGTTTATATGAAGGAAAGGGTTAAAGTTCGAGATATGAAGTTTTCACTGTAACTGACATGGCGACATACCTTCAATAGTTGCTCATATTCAGATGATGTAAGCATCATAGGTCTGTTTCGAAAGGGCGGCGTTACTCCTTCAAACAGTGGGTCAGCTGACAGAAGAACGGCGAGAATACAATCGTCTCTAGTAGCAGAGTTATTGCCCTTGAAACACTAAACACGTACATATATTAATATTTATTATCCTACGGACCACCTAGGTGGCATTTACAATTACAATGAACATTGATAAAAGGCCTTAGTAACTGATAGCAGTTATGGTTTTCACTTATCTTCACAATGCTGTCTTCTCCTGGTCCAATACTTTATTGACACTCAATGAGTACTTTCTCAAGGGTAGACCAAGATCAACTATGTTAATCTTGATCTAGACTGGAACCAAAACACTTTGTCTACCGAATGACAAGCAATGATGACTGTTATAAATGTCCCATTCATCAGTAGTTATGACTGTGAAAACAGTTTGTTAAAAAAATAATAAAAACATCTTGGGAACAGTGAAATATAAAAATGTTTTGGTTTAGGAAGGAAGAACAAATCAACAGACATAGTTCGTGTTTTTTTCGTTGGTTAATTAATCCTTAACATAATGAGTATTCATGTTAGCAATAACTAGAACTATCACTAAAGGCGATGAATACCCCCGCACTGTAGTCTTGATTGCAAATCCAAGTTCGTGACACAAACTAGTTACTACCCATTTAACAGGATCAAATGACATAAAATACTCAAATTTCAAGTGGAGATAATTCTGTA
The DNA here is from genome assembly GCA_963576725.1 of Azorinus chamasolen. Lineage (NCBI taxonomy): Eukaryota > Metazoa > Mollusca > Bivalvia > Cardiida > Solecurtidae > Azorinus > Azorinus chamasolen. Next base: position 71,760,410 of record OY755245.1, read on the forward strand.
ATGCATGCCACTAAACATAGGAACACATGTACCATTTGTGGTTATTACGTATACAAAAAATAAAGTCAATAACTTTCAAATTGAAGGAGGAGTTTGCGACACAAACTCCCCATGTTTCATGCCAAAATGACAAAATACTCAAAACTCAGGGGGGAGATTCTTCTGCAATTGCCAGCGGTAAACACGTGAATATTGCGTTTTGCACATCTGTCATTTGTGGTTATTATGTATACCAAATATAATTTCAATAACTTTCAAATTAAAGGAGGAGTTTGTGACACCAACTCCTCATGCTTCATGCCAAAATGACAATAATACTCAAATTTCAAGTGGAGACAATTCTGCAATGCCAAGCACTAAACACGTGGAAACTGCGTCTTGCACATATACCATCCGTGACTATTAAGCATACAAAATATATGAATCTATATAAATATATAAATCTGAATAACTTTCAGATTGAAGGAGGAGTTTGTGACACCAACTCCCCACGTTTCATGAAAAAAGTCAAATAATCTCAAAGTTCAGGGGAGATAATTCTGCAATGGCCAGTAGTAAACACATGAAAATTGCGTCTTGCACATCCACCCTTCATGGTTATTATTTATACCAAATATAAATTCAGTAACTTTAAAACTGAAAGAGGAGTTTGCGACACCAACTACCGATGTTCAAATTCAGACTGACCACCCGCCCGACCGACCGACCGCCGGACAGGGTGATTCCAGTATACTCGTACAAGTTTCCGGTGTATAATGACATCATGAACATTAATTAGACGTGTGCAGCCATTGCAGAACAAAATCTGACCAGACAGCTCCTGAAGGGTCCGTCTGATATGGATCTACTCTGTTTGCTAATGTGTATCTCGAGAGTAAACGGTTTCTAAAGATGCACACCTATGTCATTTTCGAACAAAAAGAAAAAGAAGCTGAGGTCCAGATAAGATGCGTAAATTCAATCAATTTCAGGAATAGCTTCCATCTTTATTTCTCCACTAAACCTATAATGTGACAACTCTTTAGAATCGTCTCGAGGAGACGATTCTAAAGAGTGGTTACAGTAAAGGGTTTGGTGGAGAACTGACGATTTCAGAATTTGGGTATGCACCTTTATCTGTAGCTCTGATGACTGTACCTCAAATGCCTGGTAGAGCCACGTGCCATCATCCATGGTCATTTCAGTTGTTGTTACATGTAATTGATCAGTCGTTGAGGATTGTTGTTCGCTTGAAAACCCATGTGATGGATTTCCAGGAGAGGAAACTGTTGTTGTCGATAACATCGTCGATGTTTGTGGTGAGGTGTTTGCTATACGAGCTTTGAGAAAAACAACCATTTAAACTTAGGAAAGATACTAGCACATCTGTTGAATGCGATATCTGGTAACAGTTGTTTTATTTAGCAGATCTATGCGTGTAAGTGTGTAACTTTATGACAGTCACCAACTTTTAAAGACATATAATTATGTTCATTCATTAATTGATTGCTGTAGAGGCATTTCACGTATTTCCAAATGCATTCAGATGTCTTTCAATACAAGGTGGGAGTCTTTAACTCATTTCCCCATATTGGCGCATTTTGACGCCTCTGTAAATGTCATCTGTTGAAACCATTGTGATAAATAGAGCATGTTTCAAACTACAAATTTCTGAAATTTTCCTTTTCTCTAGTTAATGCTCCTTTTCGGTAGATTTATTCAACGTGATTGGATCTAAACATAGCCTATGAGGTAATGGGTTAAGCATCCACATGCCTTAAAGAGTCTAAATTATTCCATACTAATATTTCGAACTGTTGACGTTTTACTGTACTTGTAGTTTGAATAACATTGTCTCAGTATTTCTTGCTGTTTGTTAACCCTTTCCTTAATATAAACGTGTTTTCACGCATCTGCAAACAGAGTAGACCCAGATCAGACGCCTCCTATACTATAGGAGTCGTCTGATTAGGGTCTGCTCTGTTTGCTAATGGAATTTGATAGTTCTGTTTCTTTAGTTTCTAAAATGGCTACAATGTTCCACCTTCTTTATTTCATTACGCGTATTTTGTCCATGAATATTCCGTAAGTATTGAAATTTGGAATAAATATAGAACAGGGAAATGGTTAACCCTTATCCCACAATTCGCGACCTGACCCACAGTTACAAACGGCTTGGATTCACATTGGACGCCTAGTAACTGTGCGTCTCATTAGGATCTACGCTGTTTCACACTCGGTCATTAGCTTCTCAAAAGCGTTATTGAATTTGAAGTAGTCAAATTGCACCAGAATGAAATGTTAGAAGCCTTTATTATTTCACAGCGAGATAAAATATAACATATTTCCTCATATTGATGCCTTTTTACGCCTCTGACGCCTCTGTAAATGTCACTTTTTGAAACCATTGTGATAAATTTTCAAAATACACAAATCTAACATTGTCCTTTTTGTAGTAAATGTTTCTTTTCAGTAGATTTATTCAAAGAGATTGTGTCTAAAATAGCTTATGAGGGAATGGGTCTAAAATGGCCAACGATGGAATGGGTTAAAGTTAAGATATGACCCGGAATATTCATTTTTGTTGAATAATTTGAAGGTAAACTTTAACATATTCCTGTTAGAACTACTGAGACTATAAATAGTAATTAGATGAACTGGTATCATGTCATAGTGTAACATCAGATCTATATTATTCCATAAGCAGCAAACCCTTATCAGACCCTATTACACAAGCATTCTGATTTGGATCTACCCTGTTTACAAATGCGTCATATGGTGTCACATTATATCAATCTTTTGATTCGTACCTTGGTTCAAAGACTTTTCACAAATGGACACCAGTTTTGCTGAGCAGGATGTGTTTTTGATCTCTAGCTGTTTCGTGGAATTTAACCCAACTGCGCCACATCTTCTGTGAAAAACAAAGTACGGTCGTCATCGTGCTAATCTCTAGACTCCGAAAACGTTTTGCTTGAGTCTGAGATCATTCTCAAACATCTAATTGGTCAGATTCTGAGCAGGCTCAGAATCTGACCAATCAGATACTTGAGAATAATATCAGACTCGTAAGTTTTATAACCTTAGGCCCAGCTGTTTCGTGGAATTGAACCCAACTGCGCCACATCTTCTGTAAAACACACGATGGTCGTCATCGTGCTAATTACGACCTGGCGTTTGTTCGTCGTCTTAATCAGGATCCAAGTACTCTGTCCCCTAGACAGTTGTTAATATTGTTGTTTTTATTGCTATTGTTGCTTGCTAAGAAAAACCTTAATGGACTAAGTGAAGCAGATCGAAGTTAAGCAGAGGTTGAATATACATTTTGACGTATACACGAAGTTAAGACCCAGATCAGGCACGAAGTGTACCCGGAAACTGCGGACATACAATAACATTTCTGTTACGACTTACGAGGTATATTTTGGACGTTTAGACAGATGGTAACTTAACCCTGACCTGATTGAATATTCATATAAGAAAGGATATCGTGAATATTCATTTGCCCACTTTTATAATGGCATATGTACATATTACATTTCGAAAGCAATAGAAAATGTAAATTCAGGTATATTACAATCAGAGCAGCTCCTCATCAGACACTTTCTAACTCGGTGTCTCATCAGGTTCCAAGCTGTTTGAGACTTGGTCAATAGTACTATAAAACCCCTCTAACCCGGAACTCTAGTAGAGAATAATTTAGATACGTTTAGGCAGATGGCTGCTTTATGCATGATGAAAGTCACGTGGTGAGCTTTCTGTATGACTTTCACCCAATTTCTTTATTTTACTGAATGATTTAACGAACTTGGATTGCAGACGACAATCAGAAATTTGGCGCCGAAAGGGTTAAGCTACCGTTGGCTTTAATACCCTTTATAAGACATATACATTTAGAATAGTCGCTGTACATAGAGAAAGCTCAGTGTATACTTACAGTGTCGAATTCGCGGAGACGTTCAGCTGAATTGTGGAATCACTGCCACCCGTCCAAACAAACCGGCCGCTGGTAGAATCGAACCCAAGACCTGCCCACACCAAGTCATTGGCGCTGTTTAGCACACTGTTGAATAAACATGACTATAACGACAACAGATCTCTCTTAACCATTTACTCCAAGAATATTTATGTAAACAATAATGTACATGTATGTATAATTATTGATAAGCTTATATTTATAATAGGATATTAAGTTTTGGCCATGTCAGGAACTGTAGAATCATGCCCATATTATATCATTAGCAAACAGCAGACCATATTCAGACAGCTCCTACAGGAACCGTCTGATCTGGATCTAGATCTACTCTGTTTGCAAAGGCGTTAAAGGCGTATTTATGGAGTAAAATGTTAAGCGACCACTCAAAAGGAATCTATATGTAGGCCTTTAAGAAAGGCGGATGCTTAATGCAGAACAAAGTAACTCAGGGAGGTTTCAACTGCCATGTTTATAACAGAGAAGACCCATAGGAGGCGGTTTCTGTAGAAACTACTTGATCACAGTCTGCTATGGTTTTTTTTATATATACAGTTAAACTTCGATATCTCGAACTTCAAGGGACTATACAGCTTAGTTCGAGATAACAGAAGTTCCAGTTATCTCATTTCTAATTGAACAATTTCTCGAGTTCACAGCTTAATACACGTCTGAAGTAATGCTGTAGGAGCTTTCAGCATTACCCCAGGCCTGTGTTAAGTTGTCACACGTGTTTCTAGATATATATAGAGATACATTTTAGAGAAGTTCTGTTTTGTAAGTTTTGAAAGGACTGAACTTTTTGTTCGAGTTACCCTGAAGTTCGAGTTATCCGAGTTCGAGATATCGAAGTTCAACTGTATGTACCCCCGCTTCTTACGTCCTTTGTCCGTGATGTCATTATAAAAATCAGATAAGTAGTCTGCATGACGTCATTATTTCACATACGAATAGTCATGAAGTATAATATCAAAACAGGCCCCGAGATTTTAATGTATTTTCGGCCTGAGACTGAGTCCATATTCAAGCATTCTGCTGGTAATAATTTTAGCAAGTTCAAAAGAAAATTGAGAATGAATTCGGACTCAAACTCAGAAGTTTCATAACCTCGGGTCCAAATTTTACCGCGAATTCTTAAACTTAATTAACGTTCAATTTCAGTTTCTTTCGAATAGCGTGCAAAACGAATAGCGTGTCAAACTGTCTGGTTCACGACGATTACTCATTTATAAGTGTCCCAAACAGTTTGGATCCTGAAGAGACGTCTCATCTGGATCCAAACTGATTGCATATGATGTCACAAACCCGTCTTCATGACAGTGAAAGCGTTCAAAGAGAAAGAATAATTGCACAAATTCACTACCTAATATGCTTGAGCAGGGCCTCGTTGTAACCATGGATATTTGCTAGTTCCGCATCTAGGGTGTGGCAGTTGTCCCAGGCATCATACCATCCTTGTAGCGACCTCACAACAAACAGGCACTGGGATACCACTTCCATCCAACCATCTCCTACGGGACAGTCTGTTGTAAACACATACCGACAGTTGGACTATTTATGTATATTACTCATCTAAATGAACATATTCAAACATTGTAGACAACAATCAAAGACATGAAGAGAGATGGGTATGCTTAGATCGGTTCTAATAACACATTTAGACCATTTCATCTGAACCAGTCACTATCACATATTTAGACAGATTCACCTGGACCTGTCCGTATAATACATATCTACGTTGTATTTGGACAAGTTGACTAGGACAATTCCATATGCGAACAAGATCAGGTTCTGCACTATTAGTTTCTTAACAAATTAGTTTTTTTTCCAATGGTCAAATAAGTTTTGCAAGAACACCTCTCTAAATACTAATGAATATTCAACCTACGGCTACAGATGAACGCAAATACTAAATTCGTCATTTCTCTACCAAACCTTCATCTCGGTATGCACTACTTACCTACCAGAGCTACAGATAAAGACGCCTACCCAAATACTTCATAGATACTGTACTAATAAATACTAAAAGCGTCATTGGTTTGGTGGAGAAATAAAGGAGATATTCTTGAAAAATTAAATTGTACGTATCTTATATGGGGCTCTGACTTAACCCTTATCCTGCTCAATATAATATCTTATCTGTTATAAGTTTTACATATTTTCGATTCGTTAATACGTTTCTGGCCGAGTATCAAACAACTCGGATCTTGATGAGACACAGAGTTACACGGAGACTCTTCCTTATCCCTTTTCTTCATACAAGCATTTGCAATCAGAGTAGACACAGATCAGATGGCTGAAGAAGCCGTCTGATGTGGCTCTGCTTTGTTTGCTTATGAAAATATTATAGAGTTGACAGTGTCTACTAGTACCAAACTTTCATGTGTAGCCTACATATGCTATGCATGCTATTATAAAAATCAAGTAATAAATATTCATAATGTCATTATTTTTACATATATTGACATATACATATACATATACAGTGCTCCCTCTCTACACCGACACCCTTTGGGATACGAAGATTGTGTGTGTTGTTCAGAGGGAGTTGTTATAGGGAGGGAAAATCAAACATAATTAGCTTGTTTGCAGATCCCCAGATAAGGTGTATTTCGAGAACTAAAACCGTCATGCCTCAATCAAACCCTATGTTGTGACCACTCTTTAGAATCGTCACAAAGTGACGATTCTAAAGAGTGGTCACAACATAGGGTTTGATGGAGGCATAAAGAAAATACGATGGGAAAAGGTTGTTTCTGGAGCCTTGTTGTTTCGGAAACAGTGATATGCGTTGTTGTAAGGAGGGAATCGTTATTGAGAGGGCCGTTGTAGGGAGGGAGCACTGTATATTCAACAGGGAAAGAGTTATCCAAAGTGTTGCAAATGTAAGCTCGTTGTCGTCCAGGAAGCGAAGGGTTAATTATATTAATTAGAATAATTATTATAATAGCAGCAAATGGACACAGGAATTTTGGGCCATGACAAAAACTGAAGATTCATATTTATTTCTTATATCATGCGGAAACAGAGCACACCCTGTTCAGACGGCTGATCACGGTGTGCTGTGTTTGCAAATGCGTAGAAATGTGTATTTATGGAGTAAAGGGTTAAGGTTGCGCTTTAGAAATGTACTACTGCATCCCATACCCATTGGCAGTATACTTGTTGGAACATTTTATGAAGACCCTCTAGCCCCCCAACCCCCACACACACTACCCCCCCCCCCCCCACACACACACAAAACTCTAAATTGGACGCATCTGTCAATTAATCAAATGGTTTACATTGCCCCTCATAATTTCTAGTACGAGTAAACAAATCACGAACACAATTACCGAATGTGCATTTCCAACGAATACTATCGCGCAACGAAGATTCCCAATACTTGTTTTGAGCTTCACAACTTTAAATTGAAGCCAACTTGTATTTTGCAGATCGTAATAATCCAGTAAGCAATGAAAATCAGTATTACCAAAAGCGTCGACTTCACAGAAGAATGGCAGCTTCCTGTCACATGACACAGGTAACCATGCCCCTTTCTTGTCGATGGCAGCGCATTGTCCAACTGGCAATGAAACAGGAATATAAGAATCAGGTAGGTGGTACAGCTCTGCCACTGTACAGCCTTTACTCCGCGAAGTTTCATCATGACATACTCTATTTCCATGGTATACATTAACTAATTATTCACACTTTTATTTAAAACAAGTGAACACAGAGCTATGTCAAACAAACAGAATCACATCTATAAGCAAACAGATCAGATTCCACAGGAGCAGTCTGATGTGGATCTCAATTTGAAAACCATCATCATCAGTATGTCATCATTCATCCTGACATTCAGGATAAGTCCCTACCAGACGATGTTCGTCCGACTTTGTGAGTGGTCCGTGTCTACAGAGTTTGCTAAAGGCCGTAACCCATTACCTACCTTCTCTTATTGTACGGCTGATACAGTTTATCTGCAGATTAGTAACATCGATTGTGAAACGGAACACTTGTATGTTCTATGAGGGAAAACATTGGCTCGTAGTAAAGTTGGATCAATAAATAATACGACAGGTCAAGCAGGCAACAACTACTGACCCTAGGAAGTTATTTCGGCCTGTAAAGCGTCAGTCGTCAACGTACTGTGCATATTGTCCTATAGTAAACAATACCTAGCTCTTATTTGCAAACAGCTTTCATCCAGACGAGAAGTTGGTCGTATAAATAGTCAGCGTCTGATCAATATTCAAGCTGTTTGACATTACGTCAAAAGTTTCTCGAAATGTTTGTACAAACAGCCTGGAAAATTAATGCAGGAAATTCTGAATTGCTGCAAGTTGGAGCGGGTATATTTTTACAGCATGATAGCGGGTAAAGACTTCAGAATAGGATCTCTGTATTCGACCTCCCTCAACCCACCCTCTCCCTGTCCCTTTTGGGTTGGGAATTAGTCCTACATGGCAAACTATAATGACCTAATCATATCGAACCAAACACTGATTACAAATAACATAATCTGACCTGCACATACATACAACCGAAAGTTGGGCTTTCAGTAAGGGCGCACGTGAGGAACTGGTGGCAACCAAAGACTAACAATTAGACTGGATGCTTGTTTCACACAAAAAAAGAGTGTAAACCACACAATAACATGTCATTTCTTCAAATCTAACCTAAATCAATTTGCAAACGTTCGGCACCACGGTTGAACCCACTAAACCAGAATGTTAGTAAAGAAGAGTTGAGATACTTTTTAAACAGATGGCTGCTTAATGCAGGATGAAGGTCATGCAGAAAGCTCCTATGATGCGACCTGTCCTGCAGACCATCATTGATACTAAATTAAACGTCCGGTTTAGAGCTGGTTTACGGTACCGGGTCTTAGTCTGAGATCATTCTCAAGCTCAGAATCAGACCAATCAGATGCTTGAGAATGATCTCAGACTCAAGCAAAACGTTTTATAACCTCGGAGTCTGGTCTCATGGCGGACCTGAGTTAAGTAATGGCTCGCTTGAGCAACATATTGCAACCAGAGACTGGTCACAAGACTTAATGCCATGTTGTATACAGATGGGGAGCATATATGTCAGCGTGAGACTGTTTCGTCTTAGCCTAGTAACTGGCCTAAACACCGGTTGCAATCATTCGCCACTACTGAACTTAAGGAAGCTATGTGTATGAGGTTACCATAAGATTTATTGCTGGTGTCTAGTTGATTCAAAGATGAAGTTTTAACAGCAGGCCATTGCCACACATGACCCTGAAAGAAAGCTAACTATAATAATAAAAATGAAATCATCTATATTTTAATGATATGGCTGACATATACACACATTACTAAGAAGTTACTAATATAAAGCACACCATAAAAAAATGAATATTCGGAGTTTTTTCAGACTCTGTACATGATACCCTGCACCAACCGTTCGCAACACGGTTTATGATCAAGATCTACACTGAATGTTGATTATATTTTTTCTAATTTGATAGTGTTGTTACCTCCTGCTCAGGTACCACGTCCATGACGCGCCTGCGGGTATGGTTGAACGTGTACATCATCATCATTATCATCATCATCATCAACAACAACATCATCGTCATCTTCGACGTCATTATCCTAATTTCAGTAGTCATTATTCACTGTTGCATAAAACAGGCTTTGTCCCGGAGTTGCAAAAGAACCTGTCCTAAGAACTCATTCATTTATTGAACATAGGTGTCTTAAAAATTAGCTCCTGATGCGGCTTTCTGTATTACTTTTGACCTGCATTAAGCTACAATCTGTCTTGCAGACTCATAATTAGACCTCTTTTAGATGACCGCTTAACCCTTTCCCTGTTCTAAGTTTATTCCAAATTTCAATACCTACTGAATATTCATTAACAATATAGTTATAAAGAAATATGGAACTTGGAACATTGCAGACATTTTAGAAAGCAAAGAAACAGATTTATCAAATTCTATTAGCAAACAGAGCAGACCCTGATCAGACGGCTCCTCCCCATCCCTCTTCTGAATTTAATATATATAAAAAACATATTTATCAAAATTTATTGTTGAAGAAAATGATTGTTATGACAAACAGTGAATATCCTGATCAGAGGGATCCCCGAGGAGTCATCTGAATTGGGTCTACACTGTTTGCAAGGGTAAAAATTATAGTATTAGGTGCTACAAAAGATAAATTGAGGGCGGCGTTCGTTTGAATTTTTCGAACCTTGGACACTGGTTTACTTCCAAGTTTTCAAGCATCTGGTTGGTCACAATGTTCTTACCTGTTTGTGATATCCTATCCAAAATAACTGTTCAATATTCTCCGATCGAAGTTCAAGGATACGAGTTTGTTCCGTAAGGTCATTCAAGGTCACAAGATGAGCTGTCATAGAAACACATGCAGTAGATGCGTGTTGCCATGATAACGGCGTGAAAATTGCTCTGTAGCACGAATCGCGTTCTCTAACCCAACCTTGGTAGCAAGTCTGCCCTGAATGAAATACGCAAACAGTGAAATGTAACAAAAAGAACAATATTGCAGTATGACCTTCTGAACTTTTTGCCTCGTGAATATTCATGTGAACGATCATGACTATTAATATGGTGAACTTTTCTCCCACTTTCAGAATATATTTACTTTACAACAGCAGATGTTAAGTGCTTGTGTGGCGGTCGTGAAAGTCGCCACGTACTTCATTCTCAGTATTGTTATATGTTATGGTCCTTCGGGATCATTAGTTTTGATGGTATAAGTTTTAAAAAATTGAATACTCCTTAAGCCGGTGCTAGGGGGCGTGAGTAATGTTGCACTTTTAATTACTACTCATGAACAGACTCGATAAAATCGAGTCTGCAAATTTCTCTTTTAGCATTGCTACTTTTGCTTTCGAAGGATCTCCCACTTTCAGAATGTTTTATAATGATCTATAATGACCTATGGACATAGGATATTTGGTCATGACAGAACTGTAGAATCAGGTCTGTATTGTCACATATGCAAACAAGGCAACATTGATCAGACGGTTCTTATAGGAGTAGTCTGATCTAGGTCTACTCTGTTTGCAATGATGTCAAAAGGCATCAGTAGCGTACGTCATGTCTCAACAGACGTCTCTATCAGCTGAAGAGTCCAACCAGTTCATAGACAAGGAAATATTTAAACTCTTTAACTCTTTCACCGCCGATGTCGCATAAATTCACCACGACAAATAGTGCAGTCCCAGATCAGACGCCGCCTTTTCAAGGCGGCGTCTGATCAGGGACTTCACTTTTTGTCTCAGTCTGTAGTTCTATATATGTGCTTTATTCCTTTGAAACTTGCATTTATTTATCTCATTCCCTTAATGTACCGACTGATTTAACAAAAATTGGATTGCAGACGACAATTAGAAATTTGGCGCCGAAAGGGTTAACTAGTTCGCTGCCAATGTCGAATCTGTGTGATTACCTATGCAAACACTTTGGATTCAAGTTCAGACGCCGAGTAACTCGCCGTCTCATCAGGATCCAAATTGTATGTTACTGTGAATGTTTCTTGAAACAAATGTGAAGAAAAATAAAAATGGAAAACTGCAGCAGACGACAAAGTTTGCAGACGACAAAGTTTGGCAGCGAAAGTGGTAACTTCAGTAGAATCTCCCATAATGAACTTTGGAACGTGTCCATTTTTCATGGGGATGTCTCTTGCTGGTAACACCCGGATCAAAGAACTCATGCAGGAATCCTTATGAGCCCTTTGAGAGATACAGAGAGATATGGTAGAAGGAGATGGGGACTAGGTAGATGGGTAGAGGGAGATAGATAGACTGGGGGCAAAAATATATGAATATAATGGCTATTACTTACCAGATGAGTGATGTAGTGCTGCTAGGAGTACAATATACCACATCTCTGGACGTATTATTTCTTACCAGATGTGTGATGTGGTGCTGCTTATAGTACAATACAGTATACCACATGTTTTCACGTACATGTATCAGTTCTTACCAAATGTGTGCTGTGGTGCCGCTAGGAGTACAATAACCCATATGTCTGGACGCATTATTCTTACCAAGTACATGTATGTGATATAGTGCTATTAGGAGTACAATATACCACACATCTGGGTGTATTGATACTTACCAGATATGTGATGTACAGCTGCTAGGAGTACAATGTACCACATGTCTGGGAGCATTTCTTCTTCGCAAGTCACCTGTATAAGATCATACATAGATCATTTCATTCGCTTTGTTTTTTGTGTCATTTTATCTTCCATTATTGCTTGTTTTCTCAGTGTCGATGGTCATTATTCTATCGCTGTTTTATGTAGAACAATATTCTCTGAACTGTCTGTTAACCTAAAAATTGTTTAACCCATTACCTCATAGGCTATTTTAGATACAATCTCTTTGAATAAATCTACCGAAAAGGAGCATTAACAAGAGCAAATGAATTGTTTTGTAGTTTGAAACCATTGTGATAAGTATTAAATTGTATAAAATTTTGTAGTTTGAAACCATTGTGATAAATAGCATTTGCTCCTATAGGAGCAAATGCTCTATTTATCACAATGGTTTCACAAAGTGACTTTTACAGAGTCGTCAAAAGCCGTCAATATGAGGGAATGAGTTAATACAGTAGAACCTCCATAAAGTGGCCACAATAGGGAGGTGGTTGGAGATCAGATGGACAGGTATTGGACAGTTGCTCCTGATTAGTTTCAGCAAGATACGGTTGGGCGGGAAAATATCAAATATATCTTAATTATAAGTTCTAGATACGCTTGGTATCTACAAGTTTGCTGTGTACGACGAAAAACAACGAAAGGGAGATAAATAAGGGAGCATGATGTATAACGTTAGTCGTCCTGCATTAAGCTATCACATGGCTTAACCCTTTCCTCCATGAATATTCATATAAGAAATAATGACGCCATGGATATTACTTTGATTAATTTATTATAATAGCACATGGACACAGGAATTTTGACAATTACAGAAACTGTAGAATCATATCTATATTGTATCATAAGCAAACAGGGCAGACCCTGATCAGACGGATCCCCTAGGAATCGTCTGGTCTGGGTCTACGTTTGCAAATGCTTCGCTAGGCGTATTTATGGAGTAAGGGGTTAAGAATTAGACTCTGTTTCCACCAATCGCCCCGTGTTTTCGACACGTGCATTTCGCTGTCATGCATTGTCGTCTGCAAAAAATACGTCGTCTGTTGCATTGCTCTTTGTTTAATTCTCTCCCTTTCTCTTTCAATGGGCTTTATCGAAGATAACAATTAGTTTGGATCCTGATGAGACGCCGATGTTAACTCTATGTGTATGTTATTACAAAACCAACCAACTCTTATGTACTAAACGCTAATATGTGTAATGTAAAACACTGTCACTAAAGATAATGAATACCCCAGCATTAATTGCAATTTGATGACGGACGGACGGGCGGACCGACCGACCGACCGACCAACCAGTTACCGACTGAACGACAGACTGTTTCCAAACTTTGTTTGTAGGGGTATAATAAGTTACATTCTACAGACCGCAAGTCATCAGAGTTTTTAAAGTTTATGTACAAAGTGTTAATGTCTCTTATAACTCTACTGAAGAGTATCAGTGTGCAAATTTTATGTTTTCTATATATGTGTGTGATTCTGTCATTTTGTACACTGAGGAGAAATAAATAAATAATTAAGAATTATTTTCTGCATTAGAGTGATCTTGGCAAATTTCGTGATAACATTTACCTGTAACAAACAAGTTATATACAGTCTATGCTGTATTATACGTGATAACAAGTTACTTGATGACCAATCCGAATCCACACTGTTTGCAATGGCAGCGATAGACAAACAAGTCAATCCATTTTAACCTGCTTAAAGAATGAACTCAGACTTTAATACAGCTAAACCAATAAGTCTCGGTAACCTCGTGCAAATATTTCAAATGAGTTTAATAGTCATTTTAACCCATTCCCTAATAGGCTATTTTTAGACCTAGCCTCCTTGAATAAATCTGCCGAAAAGAGCATTTACTAGGAAAAAGGTAACATTTAGAATTGTGTTGTTTTGAATATAGTGTGATAAATAGAGCAGTCCTCATCTGAAGCAAATGCTCTATTTATCACAATCAAGACTTTTACAGGGGCGTCAAAAGGTGTCAATACAGTAAAACCTCTCTATAACGGCCACTAAATTGTGTTAATTAGTTTGTATTATGGGCAGGTGGTTGCTTAAAGCAAGGTGAAAGTAAAACAGAACGCTCCTATAGGAGCATTGTTTTACTTTGACCTTGCTTTAAGCAGCAACCTGCCTTTAACAAAAAATATTTGATGTAATTTAGTGGCCGTTATAGAGAGGTTTTACTGTATGAGGGAATAGGCAAACATGTTTCGGCAAGAAGTGTTGCCGTTATGACTCTCGAAAGAGCATTTAGAAACAAAAAGTTCAGACCACACAGGGGATTCTTTAAGGAGCAGTCTGTGATGCATCTGCAATTATATCTGTTCGTTATCTCTATTATCAGTTTGTTTCAAGAGATTTCTTGTGACAGCTTTAAAACAATAGAACTAGATCAGACGGAACCTCTGGTCTGTGTCTACCTCGTTTGCGTGAAAAGACGTTTCTGTCAGATGAGTGGTTAATTAATATAGCCTACATGTACATACATGTAGTTGTTTTCAAATCTGCATTCAACTGACCCATTTCTGGCTCGCAAACAATCAACGCTAGTATACTCCACTATCAGAGCAAACTGTGTAGACGCTGATTTAATCTCATATTCCCTTAACCCGTTACTCCATAAATACGGTTTTCTACTCCTTTGCAAACAGAGTAGACCAAGATCAAACGGCTCCTATGGGAGTCGTCTGATCAGGGTCTACTCTGTTTGCATATGGATTAATATAGATCTAATTCTACAGTTTCTGCCAGGTTCATTTTTTTCTTGTTTTTCTGCTACAATGAATATTAAGCCAGTTAATATTCAAACATAATTTAATCATTTAATAAATATTCATGGAGTAAAGGGTTAACTCTTACTATGCTTAGCGTGACCTGGATGGCTTTCGCAAACAGTTTAGATCCAGATAATACGCCAAGTAACTCGATTGGAATCTAATCAGGATCCAAGCTGTTTGAACTCGGACGACAGTTTTATCAACGCTTTGAACAAATTGGAAGCAAGCAATAATTACAGCAGATCAGAGTTAGGGAACACTTCAGTTCTTTTCTACATCACCATAATTGTTGATCCAGCCAGTGCTGAATTTTAAGAGTGGACTAGTCCACCAGAGCTACAGATAAAGGTGTGTACCCAAACACTAAAATGGTCCTTTCTCCATCAAACCCTATGTTGTGACCACTCTTTAGAATCGTCTCGGAGAGACGATTCTAAAGAGTGGTCACAACATAGGGTTTGGTGGAGAAATAAAGAAGTTATTCTTGAAATTTTTTTAATCTACACATCTTATCTGGAGCTCTGGTCCACCGTCGTTTATTGTTCGATACAGCATGAAAGGGTAAACTTTGCGAGAGGAATTTAAACGACAAACAGTGCAGACAATGATCAGAGACATGCTCCGTGAGCCCTCTCAACTTGGTCTACACACTGTTTGCGAATGACAACGCACTCGTTTTCCGTATCCAAAAGGTTAACACCCAACTTACCCATTTACAATCAAAACACTCTAATTTAACCACGATCGTAGTTTTAAATCTTACCTGGCTATTATATCACTGTACCTTGTTGTATTGTCAGCCTCTTGAATGAACCATGGAACAGAATGAATAATTTATCAAATTGCACGTCTCATGTATTCTGTTGTGCTGTGACCACGCCCCCATTCCCTAGATAACTTATGTAAATATTTCCATCTGCATCTGTTCTAAAGTTTCTTTTTTCTTAAACAAAGTGCCAGTGTGAGTTATTGGAATTGCCCAGTGTCCGTTGTTGTCCGTTGTTGTTGTCCGTTGTTTTCCGTTGTTGTCCGTTGTTGTCCGTTGTTTTCCATTGTAATTCACCGTTAACCATACCTCATCAACAATTTCATTAACGAAATCTCCATCGAAACCGCGGAATAGATTCAGATCAAACTGCAACGGAATTATCCTCTATCAAAAACAATCCACCCGGTCACGATCTGACTCGCAGGTTAGCGATAAAGGGTCATTATAATAGATTCAATAAACGTTGAAAATGGCAAAACATCCATGTGTTTGATATCGACGATCCCGATTTTAATCCCCGATGTTTCAGTTTTATTCGGGTTGGGTTTTAGTTTCGTATCTGTTCGCGCTATTCGCGTCTCTCCGACCACTTCCGAGAACAGCTGTTACATAAACAATAGAGGGATCGGGTGATCATCGGGAAAACGCGGAAAATTTGAACGGAAAAGGTCGATAATACTTTGTTGTAGAACAAAAAATATAAGTATTGATGAAATCGTGTTTTTTTGGATCATAGGGGCATTTTTCGATATAAGTTCAAATTGACAATCTTTATAAAAATGATTGAGCATAACAAATACTAAGTTTTATTATATTATTGAATATTCGATCATTGTAGGGACTTCCTCTTTAAGGGTACAAGTAGCAGGAGGAGGGTTAAGATAGCGGCGCAAGGGTTCAGGTAGTGGGATAAGGGTTAAGGTAGCAGAATAATGGATAAGCTAGAGGGGTATGGGTTAAAAATAGCAGGATAAGGCTTTAGGTAGCAGATAAGGATTAAGTAGGTGGCATCGGGATTAAGGTAGCAGATAAAGGTTCAGGAAGTGGGATAAGAATTAAGGTAGCAGGATAAGGGTTACGTAAGCAGATAAGGGTTCAGGATAGACCGCAACTTTAACCCTTATCCCACTATCTTAACCCTTAGATTAGTGTAATGGCGAGTTCAAACAATGTAGATCCATATCAAAGAAGCCTTCTGATCACGATATGCACTGTTTATCATTCACAGGCGTTCTGCAAATGTTACCCTTTCATACTGAATGGACCATATATGGAGCGGTGCCAATTTTGACCCCTGGGGCATACTTTATATAACTTTTGTAGAGGATCTGGACATGATGCTATGTGTCAAATATGAAAACTGAGAACCTTCCAGTTTCAGGAGAAGAGTTTCAAAGTTTTCACTATATGTTTCTATTGAAAACTGGCCACCCCTGGGGCGGACCGGTTTTGACCCTAGAGGCATAATTTACATAACTTTTGTAGAGAAAGACGGGGGAATATACCACGTGAACATACTAGTACAAAAGCAGTTATGAAACAAGGGGACATACTAGTACAAAAGCAGTTATGAAACACGGGGACATACTAGTACAAAAGCAGTTATGAAACATGAACACAGTAGTACAAAAGTAGTAATGAAACACGTAAACACACTAGTACAAAAGTAGTAATGAAACACGTAAACACACTAGTACAAAAGTAGTAATGAAACACGTGAACATACTAGTACACTAATTGGTTAAAAACACATAAACATACTAGTTCACCAGTATTCATGGATTACGTAAACATACACCAGTACAGTGTACACGAGTCGTTATGTTTCAAAGTCAAGCATTTGATATAATTTTCTGATTCATTGCAACATGTCATGCAATTGTAAACTGTTGTTAGCTTAAAATTCATTTTAGTAACTTTCACTTTTTCAACGGTATCAACATGTCTTTGCCTTTGAGAAGCAATCGGTGGGTGTCAAAAAGCTTGGTTGATTTACCTCTGGATCAACTATTTCAAATACCAGTCATATCGGGAATAGCAAGGGAAATGTTAATGATTTGACAAATTTTAATCTTCGTTTTTTGGTCTCACTAGTTCACCCCTTATGCACACTGTATCACTGCTACAACCGAAACACTTTTAGTCAGGGAGCCAATGGGGTCTACCGTGCACACCCCAGACCTTTTTTATGGGTACCAAAATGTTCAGAAAAGTGTCCTGAATCAGAATCGTGAATGTACTCAAGTTTAAATTATTTTAGGCTATGTGTATTTAACCGTTTCCATGGCAACTCCCAGCTTTCGTAATGACGACCCATACCTACCAATTCGCCCATATCACAGCCAGTTTTTGTCCTAAAACTATAAAACTGGTACCAAATGGAATATAAGACATTGTGCTTTTGTTTCCAACTTGTTTTTTTAAATTGCCTTATTTGCATACTCATGAATATTAATGAGAACATTAAAAATAGAAATAACATAAACCTTTCATGTTTTCTATCCTAAAAATATCAGAAAATAACTTCAAATGCAGTTTAACATGATTAAAAAAAACAGGAAACAAAATATCCAGTTTGAGGACCAAAGCATTAACTTTAAGTACCGTTTTCACCGCTTCCATGGCAACACCCTAGTTTTCGTTATGATGACTCGTACCTGCAAAATCGTCCATATCACAGCCAGTTTTTGTCCTAAACCTATAAAACTGGTACCAAATTGGAGATAGGACATTGTGCATTTATTTCCAGTTTTTTTTTTAAACTACCTTATTTGCATACTCATGAATATTAATGAGAACATTAAAAATAGTAAAAACAATATAGAAATAACGTAAATAATGTAAACCATTCACTTTTTATCCTACAAATATCAGAAAACAACTTCAAATGCAGTTTAACATGATGACAAAATCCTCAGAAAACAAAATATCAAATTTGAGGACCATAATTAAACCCTAAGTAACTTTTTTTAACTGTTTCCATAGTAACCATTCATTTCACTCTGTTCACACATATTTTGTTAGTCGACCCCTACCTGCAACAATCTTCCATGATATCACAGATTTTTTTGTGCTAACTGTATAAAACTGGTACCGAATTAAAGCTAAGACCTTGTGCTTTTGTTTAAAGGCTATACTTAGGAATTACTTTATTTGCATACACATGAATATTACTGAGAATAATTATAAAAAAGCAAAAAAATACAGAAATAACGTAAACCTCTCAATTTTTATCCTACCAATGCCAGAAAACAACTTTAAATGAAGTTTAAATTGATGACAAAATACCCCAAATGCAAAATATCTAAACTGATACCCAAACAATGAACTGTAAGTAACATTGTAACAGTTTCCGTGGTAACCGATCCTTTCAAAATTTTGGACATTTGACATCTACCTGTAATATTCCGCTAGATCTCAGTAATTTTTTATGAATCATGAAATCAGTTGTTACAAACATAGATTATGAGGCATTGCTTTAATAGTAAATATTACTTTTCTGATATAAACTAATTTGCATATGTATGAATATTTATGAGAACAGTAATAGATGTTAAAATTGCAATGTTGTTTGAATGATATAATACCTTAACCTTTACCCTGGTACTTTTACCCTTATCCTGCTACCTTAAACCCGTATCTACTACCATAATCCTTATCCCGTTACCGCAAACCTTAACCAGCTACCTTAACGGTTAACCCTTACCCCTTACTTTAACCCTTATCTGTGATCTGAAACCTTATCCCGCTACCTTTAACCTTAACCAACTATCTTAACCCTGAGCCTGCTACTTTAATCCTGATATACAGCTACCTTAACCCTTTCCCTGTTCTATGTTTATTACAAATTTTATTACCTACAGAATACTCATGGACATATTAGTTATAATGAAATATGGAAGGTGGAGCATTGTAGCCATTTGAGAAGGTATAGAAACAGATCTATCAAATTCCAATAGCAAACAGAGCAGACCCTGATCAGACGGCTCCTCTAGGATGCAGATGCGTGAAAACACGTTTATATGAGGGAAAGGGTTAACTTATCTCAATATTCTCGACCGTTCTCGCATTTGCGACGCTTTAGATTCAGAATAGTCTAAGTCTAATCAGGATCAACGCTGATTGACAATCGGACAATACTTTGAATCCAATCAGAAGTTGCACCAGATCAGACGTAGTGGTAAGAGTTAAAACAGCGGAAGTCCAGATCAGTTTTCGTGTAGAACACGTGGTAGTAGATCTGGATCTACACCGTTTGGCATAGTGGACGTGTACACTGTTTGGCACAGTGGAAGTTCAGATCAGTTATCGTGCACATGTGATGGTAGATCTGGTTCTAGACCGTGTATCAGGCACTTATAGAGGCTTTGTAATGGAGCGGTTCAGTATACTTGGACATACAGCCGAATCTCTCTATGCAACCATGGGGCGACCCATTTATACTTGGACATTCACCCGAACCTCTCTCAGCAGTCATAAGCGAGGTTTTACGCAAGCATAAAATGGCTGCGTAAAACATGCTTAAGCAGGGTAGAGAACAGAGAGCAATATTATTATTTAGTAATTTTGATTATACAAGGACATACAAAGTTCTGGCCAAAGACGATCAAATGACTTCTGAAATAAGCATTTTCTGAAATAAGCCCCTAAACATGTATGAGTTCTGTTACAGCTGCTATTGCTTAGGTTTTTGGCATTTATAATAACCTTTGCAAACAGTATGGATCCAGATGAGACACTGGGTAACTTGGCACCTCATCAGGGTCCAAACTGTTTTTCACTCTGACAATTGTTTTTTGAAAAGATATGGAAGAAAATAAATTGCAGCAAACGACAATATTTGCTGACATTAATTGCTCAGACTGCAGAAGGTATTAACTACTTGGAGTACATTATGCGGGACAGCAAATGACCTGCAAATAAGCTATATACATTATATTTGTTCTCCATTTAGAAATCTACAATTTCTAAAATAATGTTGAACAGAGCAACAGATAAGGGTGTGTACTCAAAAACAAAAATCGTTATTTTTCCACCAAACCCTATGTTGTGACAATTCTTTAGAATTGTCTCTTTGAGACGATTCTTTAGAGAAGTCACAAGAAAGGGTTGGGTGAAAAAATAAAGAATTTATTTTTGAAAATGCTTTAATTTAGGCACCTTAGCTGGACTTTCTTTGAACATGCATATTCATAACGTCATTATTTCTTACAGGAACATTAAACAGGGGAAGGGTTAATGCAGGACAAACTTCTGGATGAGTCTCTATATAACTGTCCTCCTGTATCAACCCATTGCCTGCTTAGCGCGACCTTACTGCCATTTGCAGACATCTTTGACACCGAGTGTCAAACAGCTTGGACCCTGAGGAGGCGCCGAGTTACTCAAAAGCTTGTTCGAATTGAAAGTCAGCAACAACTGTAGCAAAACAAAGTTTGAGCAGACATTTTGTCCTGCAGGCTGAGTGGAAAGCTACCATTATGATTATGTGATGATTGCTTAGAGAGGTTCTCAAGTTTTTGATTGGTCAGATTTGAGCCTTTGGCTCAAATCTGACCAATCAAAAGCTTGAGAACAAACTCAACATCATTGGGATAAAGGGCACTTCTTAGCTATCCACAACTGTGTGGTTGAAGATCAACAACTACCTTCCAGCTTGGTAGCTGATCAAGATCAAATCTTTTTGCATATTTTAGGAATCGGTGTTTACTGTACAGTACACCTGATTATGTGATGATTGCTTAGAGAGGTTGGACTGTATGTGATGATTGCTTAGAGAGGTTGGACTGTATGTGATGATTGCTTAGAGAGGTTGGACTGTATGTGATGATTGATTAGAGAGGTTGGACTGTATGTCTAAGTATAAATGGGCCGTTCGATGGTTGCTGTGAGAGGTTCAGCTGTATGTCCAAGTATAAATGGGCCGCTCTATGGTTGCTGAGAGAGGTTCGGCTGTATATTCAAGAATAAATGGACCGCTTCATTGGGCTGCGAAACCAGCCCAATCTTTGATGGAAATTCAAAATGACTAATGGAATTTGATAGAACTGTTTCTTTACTTTCTAAAATGGCTACAATATTCAACCTTCGATATTTCATTACCACTATTCTGTCCATAAATATTCAGTAGATATTGACATTTGGAATAAATATAGAGCAGGGAAAGGGTTAAAAACGTTCGCATACACCGGGCGAACCTCTCTCAGCAACCATAAAATAATCGGATGCACAGTAAACAAAAAGTCTTAATCTCGAGCTTTTACCACAGGTGGGACCTTAACAATTTCCTTTATATAAACGCATGTTCACGCATTTGCAAACAAAGTGGACCCAGATCAGACGACTCCTATAGGAGCCGTCTGATCAGGGTCTGCTCTGTTTGCTAATGGAATTGGAAATATCTGTTTCTTTACTTTCTAAAATAGTTAAAATGTCCTACCTTCCATATTTCATTATAACTATTGCATCCATGAATATTCAGTAGGTATTGAAACTGGTAATAAACATAGAACAGGGAAAGGGTTAACCCTTTCGGTGCCAAATTTCTAATTGTCGTCCGCAATCCAAGTTTGTTAAATCATTCAGTAAAATAAGGAAATGAGATAAATAAATGCAAATTTCAAAGGAATAAAGCACATACAAAGAAATAGAAATTGAGACAAATGGTGAAGTCCCTGATCAGACGCCGCCTTGAAAAGGCGGCGTCTGATCTGGGGTTGCACTATTTGTCGTGGTGCATTTATGCGACTGCGGCGGTGAAAGGGTTAACTGTCTCTTTGCCATGGGTGAACCCGTGACAACGTTAGCCAATAGTTTGGACCCAACTGAGACGTCGTCGCTCGAGGGTACTATGTGTGTGTATAAATGATCCACGTTGAAACCTGAAGCAGGAAATATCTTTGCAAAATTCTCCGATGATTTGGTTTCAAAAGCAGACGACAATTTTTGTAAAGCGGGCAAATGGCGGACAAACTTCTTGATAAATCTTGCATTAATTTGTATTAAATGAACATCTATTTCTTTCCCTTTGGTCTTATTTGAAATGACCAAGCCTACAGACATCTGTGCTATTTGCTAAACTCTTTGAGAGACAATGGCACTTGTCTTATCTTATTCTCGGGTGCAGTGTGTTATCAATGGTAACGTCTCCGCTCACCATAACAAGCTAGAAAATTATAATATAGTCGAGGGGTTCCAACTGTGATTAGGTGTAAACTGCAAGAAATATTTTTGAAAATACTGAAGATTTAGATAAACCACCGTATTAAAATATGTGTCTGATAAGGATCAATACTGCAAATTAAGTTAAATAATAAATACATGTAGGTGATGCGTACATATCTATCAAAATATCTTATTTCACGGTCAAAGCCTGTACATGAATGGCTGGTATCTATATAGTTAATAAGTTAGTTTGAGTCGGTCGGTTGGTCGGTTGGTTGCTCACTCGCTCACTCACTCAATCAACTCACTCACTCACTCACTCACTCACTCACTCACTCGCTCACTCACTCATTCATTCACTCACTCACTCACTCACAATCACACTAAATCACAATCACATTCACTCACTACTATACTCACTTACTCACTCACTCACTTACACACTCACTAACTTACTTATTCATTCATTTACTTACTCACTCACACATGCGCAGGCACTCACTTCCCTAGTCACTCACTCATGCACTTGGTCACTCACTCATTAACTCACTCACTCTCCCATCCACTCACTTACATATTCACGCATTCACTCAATCATGCACTCGCTCATGTGCTCACTCAGTAGCTATTTAGTTAGTTGGGTTTTTTTTGGGTTTTTTATTTCGAATTTATTTCATTACATCACGAAGTAAATACAAATTTACTTCGTGATTACATTATATGTTTTGTTTGTTTTGTAAACTGACTTCATCTGAATGATTAACAGTTTGCTTGGAAGATCTGAAGTAGATATTCTGGCCATCATGAAAATAAATGAACCAATTTTCTTACGTGTATATTGTATATAAAGTATGTGTGCAAGTGATTATGTACAATGCCATTACAAATAGATAGTGTGTAATCAGATATAAGATATTCGATGAGCAACCATTCTGAACAGAGCAGGTCTTGGTTAGAGAGCTCCTTCAGGTGTCGTTTGGTCGGGATCTACTCTTTGCAAAGGTTGAAAATGCAGGATTCAAGTAAATTGATTGTCCAAGTTGTTTGATTTCACTTGATAGAATTGACACAATTGGCAGATTAGAATAATGCATTGATTGGTAGATTGATTAAACCATCAGCACGAAGTAAATACAATAATCTGTATTTACTTCGTGCCATCAGTTAGTGGATGAATGTGAGTGCTGAAAGATGGGTGGGAGGGTGGTCTGGTGAATGACTGAAGCAAATGTTGCAAGCGTCAATTTGGACGACATTAATTAATATAGAAGTTCATAGGTTAAACATCACGCGAAAAAGGGAATCCAGTAGTAAAGACCGCAAAAAAGTGGAACTTGTTCTCTTGCTCGGCAGTGTCCGCAGTTTAGTCACATTCTTAAGAGTTGTCGTTCTTTTGGCAAAGAACAGTAACTGTTGATGATTTAATAAAATAATTTATTTAACTAAAGCTCGGATATATTTACGTGTAAAATATTGTTATCTAATTAATTGCATAACAATGTTACAATGCCCATATGATGTTCTCGAATAAGCAGTTTCTTTACATTTGTTTCTTTTAGAAATAATCATAATCGGTGACGTCACAACCCACGTGCCGCACACTTCGCCATTTGCGATTTCCTCGTTGCGGGAAAAGGACGACTTCGTCCTGGTTATTATTACCAAGTGTGAAGATAATTAATGAGTTTTAATGAAGTTGTTTGATTAAAGAGAACATGCCTACCTACTTTCAAAGACCAGAAAATGCCCTTAAGCGGGCGAATGGTAAGAAAAATATCTTCAATATGGGGTGTCAATATGCGAGGAATTGACTTGTAGTGGGTGGGGAAACGAATGTACCGGCTTTACAATGTATGGTCATATCTGGTCGATGTCACAAAGACGTTCGGTTTCTGACAGAATTTACTATCATGAATTCAGATACTGAATCATGGTGACGGTGCAATTGTTCATGTCCAAATGCAAACAGTATGTAACAATTAATTAGCGGCTCATTTTGACACCCCATGAAACCGGGTCAACTCGGCCTCGGTCAAGTCTACACGATACAAATACAATGCAAAAAAGTAACCCAGATATGCCCCATCATATGTTGATATCTTTGCAAACAGTTTGGATCCTGGTGAAATTCCTAGTAACTCGGCCACACAAGTGGATCCAAAATATTATTTTATAATATTCATCCACTCGCATTAATTGTTCTTATTTACAGGCAATCAATGAAACAGAAGCAATTAATAATACTTCAAAAATGTTGATCCTGCTCATTTTTACACCTATTTGTTTGACTTCTCAGTTTTATCTAATTAACCAGATTACTGTCACCTGTTTTATTCGTTAATCTCATGCAACATACTTATCACCTGCATTACTTTGTTCTAGACGCTAAATTTAATGGGTTGTTACCAGGGCTTTTTTTCTCTATATAACAGACGCCAAATAACGGCTTCTTCCCCTCAGACATTTTTTCCCCTAGGAAAGAAAAATCCCCTCTAGAAACCTGTTTTTCAATTGATGCCTGAAATTCCCCATGAGAGTGTGTGGGAAGAATGTAATAAAGAGGTAGAACTAGATCAATTTCTTCTCCACGGATAGCACAGAGAGAGCAGTTTTTATATCGACACCGGTTAATAGGATAAAACGCTGACCGCATTTCTCTATACATACGACGCCGCATGAATTAGCGGGGCCGAGACACACCTCCGCCGTAAACCAATGAGGCGTTGTGTTACAAAATTCTCGGTGCACCCACGTAGAACCAAAATGGTAGCTGCTTTACGAAATCAAAATATCGCCCAGAAAAAGGTTCGTTCATTTCATTGAAAAGATTTATGGAGACATTGAGCTTGGATTGTGACAATCATTTTATAGAATTAAGATGACAGTTGCTGGAATCTTGTGTGTTCATCGGGTTTTAGCTGTTTTACCCGTGATAGATTTACCGAAACTTTGCAATCGGATCTCTTCGGAAAATCAGTTGACGGCTGTTTGAGGTTTAATATTTCATGTGATTTGGAAAGTATTGAAATTGCAGTAGTATTCCCGTAACAAGTATTCATTTCTCTAACAGTCAGTACCTATTTTGTTAAAATCGGTGGGAAATTGTTGGATTAATGTAATTTCGCAGAATATTCCAGTGAAAAACAACAGCTTTTATTTCGATCGATTTTGTTTTCAAATTTTGGATGCGAGATTTATCCATCAATTGAGGATTTTTAGTGCGAGATGAGGCACTTTTATGCGAGAATCTCGATATTTCGCAGCCCAAAATGATCCCTGCTCCCTGCGCATGCGCTCACTGTAAGCTCCCTGCGCATGTGCCAGCCTGTTCCCGAAGAACGATATTCGTCCCACAGAGAGACCGTACACAAAGGATAACCCATTTCTGCTACATTCCTCCCCTTCTTATTTCAAGGAGGTGTACTTGGGTATATCAAAAAAAGCTTTCACTGAATTACTTAGGAAAATGAAGGCCCTGAAATGGGAACCCGGAAAGCTTAAGCCAAAATAGTGCTAAGGCGTAAAAAAAAAAAAAAAATAGGTTTGTTTCTGGTTACCCGACCGACCGTCCATTTTACCCCCGACTCACTTTATTTTATTGCATCCAGAAATGTTCGTGGTTCTGTCTCTTGTGATTATTACGAGTTTGGTGAGACGCCGATCTTCGGGGACTTCCCAATTGGAAAAACCCTCTTTTTATCCCAATTTTTGTGAAAAGAATTAAAAAAAAAAAGATGGAGAAATTCCCTAATGTTGACACATCTCAACATTTCCACCGGTCAAACATTTTTTTTAGCCACAGTCAAAGAAAACGCTAAAAAGAAACATCGGAGTTTGACACTACAGCAACCATAGACCGAGCGACATTTCTAGTACAGTGCAGGTCCAGACGTTAAATATTCAACTGGTCCGAATGGTCCAGTGCAAAATAATCGATTCTAGAAAGTTTCCATTCATTATGCAAGCTTTTCCACTCGTTTTCTCCTTCTTTTGCTCTAAATAGTTTTGTTTTTATCATTGTACCAAGTAGAGAAAGCTGTGAGCACCTTGCAAACCACGTGACTTCATAACGTCGAGGTCAGGATTGTCTCAAAATGGTATTGTGATAAAACACTATCATTTTCCAAAAAGTCACTAGTAATTCTAAAGCTTTTATTTCAGTTAAGGTTTCGTGTAAAAGTTTGCGTGGAAATTTATATTTTAAAGGAATATAATAACAAAATATTTGCCAAATGATTCTTAATGACACCACTTAAAACATTATGAAACGTTCCCTAAATGTATGTCGTAAAATAGATGTCGTAAATCTTGGTTTCCCACACTAACACCACTTTTCTGTTATTTACACTCGCGACGATGTATGCCAGTTTCAATTTGGGTTTACGGGCAGTAGAGATGACAAGAAAGAAAGGGAAAGGTAAGGAAGAGTCGAAGAGAAAATATGAGGAAGAAAAAGGGCAATTCTGTCAGAAATTAAAAGAAGAGTTTACTTGGTTAAACTACGTAAAGTACATTCCTTGTAGAAAATACGATTTGGTTAATAGTGGAGTTTTACAGTGGGGTGCTAAATGCCAATAGGTCCATACCACATTAACCCGTTACCTGATGAATATTGATGATTATTCATGTAAGACTATGCCTACTATGAATATATATTCATAATTAGGTATCGGTTCGATTTTTAGCATACTGCTGACCAAAAAATAAGAAGAAGAAGATAAAATTCCCGACCTACCGACCCAACTTTTTTGGGGGCATGTAACCAGAAACAAACCTATTTTTTTTTACGCCTAAAAGGGTATCCCATATAATTTTTCTACAGCATGTTCCGAATTATGTTACAAATGAAAGAGATATTAGGAACTGCTGGAAATTAGTTGCTAATAATATAACTAGACCGATCAGGCCTTGAAGTAAGGTAATGGAAATATGACAAGAGATATAATTAGAAACCATACAACATTTTGATGTTCTCCAAAGCATGAAACAATAAACAGGGTTGCCACACGTCGGGGAAAGTCAGGGAAATTTAAATTTTTTCAAGGTCAGGGAATTTTGAGAACTGTCGGGGAAATTTGAAAATTTAGGCAACTGTCAGGGAATTTTGAAAACAGAATGTGTTCTACATTTTAAAATATCCATAACGTATTACAGAAATCATGACAGAAAGACCAAATTTTACGATGAAATATGTCAGGGAAATGTCGGGGAATTTTGTTTCCTCTGGTTTGTGGCAACCCTGATAAAGCTGACAAACCGATCGCCCACTTGTTGGACACAAGGCACCCAATGTCCCCAAAGAATTTAGGCGTGTTAACCCAGAGCCTCCTGACGGGGGACAAATAGGGAGAGTCAGTACAAGGTCCTATCTAAAGGGATGACCTGTAACCCAGATCTGTTAGGGTGAGAAATGCTGGACTGATGCTGTAAATCCAAAATGACATTAAAGAAAATGACTCTGTGTTCCCACTACTTTTTTGGACACGGGATATTTTTACCCCCAGTTTTACAAACAATAAACTGTTATGAAAGAAGATGTGTTTTATGGTTACTCGTTGATTTTAACCTCTACTTGAACTTAGTATTTCGAGAACTTTCTATTCAATATAACTTGACAGTCCCGAATTTCCAAAGCAATCCCATTTCTTCAATGAGAGGAAGGGTGTACATTTTGTAAGGCTCAAACAAGGACAAACTCAGTCCTTATGCAGAATGTTGTGTTCCTTACCAACCATTTCGCGATTCTGGCAGTTAGTGCAGTGAAAAACAGCACATTGCTTCACTGAACGACTTTTGTATGACATTACTTATTAGTCTATACAAATTAATAAAATAGCATTCATAAAACAAATCTACACATTCCAAAATCTTTACTTAATCAGCAAAACTTCGTAATTTACGGTAGCACGTAATAGCGGAGAGTATTAATAAGGGCAGTTAATTCTGGAAATGCGTATGCGCATTATCATATTGCAGATATCCGTCAAATTCATGACGTAAACCTACATGTAAGGTTCAAGTTGAGGGTCCATGGACTCTCTGTTGAAGAAGTTGAATGTCACTGACAAAATTATGAAGGTCCCAGTTCAAGCAAAAATTACTTTTGTTTCAAAATAACATTTGGCTAAATAACTGCAGACCTACCTTTACTCAAGCTATTGTCTTCAACTGTATTTCAATACACTATTATTAGAAGTAATTCCAAAACACAAACTATCAAGTAGGATTTAGGTGAAACAGACAGTGCTTCCTTTGGGATGCAGCTGTCCATAACCTGAGGGTCACAGGGCTTCATTATTGCATCAGGGATGCAGGATCCTGCATAACAGAAACCCTGATTGAGTAAAGGTTTGAACTTGTTTTTTGTAAACATACATTTCACATGTTTATAGCAGAACTTGTATTTAACCCTTTCCCTCATATACACGTTTTCATCCATTTGCAAACAGAGTAGACCCAGATCAGACAGCTCCTATAGGAGGCATCTGATCAGGGTCTGCTCTGATTGCTAATGGAATTTGAAAAATCTGTTTCTTTACTTTCTAACATGGCTACAATTTCTCACCTTCCATATTTCATTATAACAATTTTGCCCATGAATATTCAGTAGGTATTGAAAATTGGCATAAACATAGAACAGGGAAAGGGTTAACCTTTCAATTCGTATAGATGTGCCATTTGACGTCTTAAGACTTTGCAAACAAAGAGTTGATCCAGATCATGCGGCTCCTGGTCAGTCTGTTCTGTTTACATAGAATTACATAGGTCTCATCCTGCAAGTTCTGCCATTGCCCATATTTCCTTTGTTCACGTGTCATTATAATATAATACAAAAAACTTACCTAATAATAAATATTCCTTATCAGAATTCATTGATGTTGGGAAGAAGCAGCGAGCGCTGGATGCCTTGTATGATGTCATCAAGAGCAAGAAGCATCGAACATGGCAGAAGATCCACGAGCCCATCATGGAGAAGTACTTGCAGCTGTGTGTAGAACTGAAGAAAAGTCACATCGCTAAGGAAGGTCTCTACCAGTACAAAAACATCTGCCAGCAGGTAGGCTAGAGTGGTAGTGAAAAACTTGTTAGGGCTAGATAATTTCTTGATAACAATCAAAGCATTTAACTTGTAACATTTATTTACCATAATAAGTTGACTATGTAGCACAAGGGCCGTAACTTTGACATGCATTTTGTAAGGTTATGGTTCTTTGTGAATTAAGAAAAATTACATTTCTTGTGCATAAGTCCAATTTTCTTAATAACAATCAAAGCTACAAGCTGGTACATTTGAACAGTTATTTACCGTCACAAGTTGATTATGTAGTGCAAGAGCCATAGCTATGAATTGCGTATTAATTTATCATATATGAGTTAGGTCCTTTGTGAACTTAAAAAAAAACCTTGCATTTCTTGTACAGTTTGCTGAATTAGTTGTTTAAATTAGTTAAGATGTGTTATGGGTAGCCTAGAGCTACAGATAAAGGTGTGTACCCAAATACTAAAATTGTCATTTCTCCACCAAACCCTATACAGTGACTGCTCTTAAGAATCGTCTGGAAGAGACGATTCAAAAGTGGTCACAGTATAGGGTTTGGTGGAGAAATAAAGGAGTTATTCTTGAAAATGATTTAATTTACGCATCTTATCTGGACATCTGGTAGCCTAACTAGCATGTGAAATTGTCCATCTGTGACGAGTTTGCCTTAAGAGTTCTAGTTGGTTCTGCAGGCAGGTGAAACATGTGCATGTGTTAACGGAGATGTCTTTGAATTGCATTGTGTATGCTATTCATTTATAGATGAACACCAGGATTCTAGTGAATGATGTCTTGTTTGTTGTTAAACATCAAGTCCCTAGAGAAAATTGATTTGTTTGTACATGGACATCAAATCTCAAGAGAATGTTGTTTTGTTTATAGGTGAACATCAAGTCTCTAGAGGATGTTGTCAGGAAGTACATCAACCTTGCAGAGAGAAAGACAGAGGAGGCGAGACAGGAATCTCACCAGGTGGTCATTGATGTGGATGATCTAGAAATGCCAGACACACCTGAAAGGTAAGGAAATGTTATCATTTCTTTGAATTGTCGGTAACACTTTATGCCATGAATATTTATTAACCCTTTCCCTGTTCTATTTTTATACCCCCCTTTTTGAAAAAAATGGGGGTATATTGCTTTGCACATGTCGGTCGGTCGGTAGATAGATGATTTCCGATCAATAACTAATAAACGGCTTGGCATAGAATCTTTAAACTCGCTGTGGTGGTTGGTCATGACCACTAGATGACCCCCAATTTTTTTTGGTCAAAGGTCAAGGTCACCATGACCTTAACTGGTGAAATCGTTTCCAGTCAATAACTGCTCAAGGGTTTGGCTTAGGATCTTCAAACCTGCTGTGGTGGTTGGTCATGACCACTAGATGACCCCTATTGTTTTTAGGTCACTAGGTCAAAGTCACCATGACCTTATCTGGTGAAATGGTTTCCAGTAAATAACTGCTCACGGGTTTTGCCTAGGATCTTCAAACTTGCTGTGCTGGTTGGTCATGACCCCTATTGTTTTTAGGTCAAAAGGTCAAGGTCACCATGACCTTAATGAGTGAAATGGTTTCTGATCAATAACTGCTCAATTGTTTGGTATAGGATTTTCAAACTTGCTGTGCTGGTTGGTGACCCCTAGATGACCCCTATTGTTTTTGAGGTCAAAGGTCAAGGCAGAATGACCTAAACTAGTGAAATTGTTTCCGATCAATAACTGCTCAAGGGTTTGGCTTGGGATCTTCAAACTTGCTGTGCTGGTTGGTCATGACCATTAGATGACCCCTATTGTTTTTGAGGTCACTAGGTCAAAGTCACCATGACCGTAACTGGTTAATTGGTTTCCAATCAATAACTGCTCAATGGTTTGGTTCGGGATCTTCAAACTTGCTGTGGTGGTTGGTTGCAGTGATTTTTTTATCTGCAAGTCCCGGGTTCTGTACTCACAAAAATCTCTGGGGATGCAAAGTTTCAAATTATGTGAGTCCCAATAATGCATTGGTCTAACAAAATTTAATTTTGAAGTTTTATTAATATCTTAATTATAATCAATACCAAGCAGTGTTCTGCCAAGGTTGATAAAATGTGGGGACAATTGTCTCACCAACCCTCAAATGTAGGAGACATTTTAAAAATTGATGAGACAAATGATTTTCTTAAAGCCGATTTAAGAGCAACAACAATGGCTGCCTCTTGATCGGTGAAAACCTTATCAACAGACTTTTTCAACTGGCCCTGCATCAGTTCGGCTTCTACACTCTGTTTATGATCGGAACTGTCAGCATGGCGATTTAATGTAGTTGTTCGAAAGTTTGTGTTTTTTTCAGTGAAAGCATTAGTTTTTTTGTGCTTGATGCAAAGCTTACATGTCATTGCGTTTTCTTCTCGGTTGAAATCCAGCCACGAGTAATCACGCAGCCAACTATTCTGGAATTTACGGTCGGTCTTTTTCGGTGCCGATTTCGATGTTGAAGGAGTAACAGAGCTCTCATCCAACGCAGTACTATCAGTGGCCTCTTCTGGTACGGTCTGTTGCGACACATCTACTTGACTTTTGTCACTTTTAGTAAAGAAGCTCAATATTGTACGCGCTTTCATTTTTTTAGGCGACGAAGAAGCCATGATTAACTCTTTAATTTGGAGATAGTTCGGGAAAATATGTCGTGACCTATACATGTGATCAGAATCAACCAATCGGATGCAATCTCAGTGCGGTCGCTTGATAACCACTGACTGCGTGCGCATCTGGTGTCATTATAATCGCTTAAACGTAGTAATTACACTATTTTACCGATTCGGCCCCAGGAAAATTCGCCGCGACAATTTTCGCACTTAGACGTTTCGACGCGAGACATTTCTAATTTTTTCGCGACAATGTCGCAGAATCGCGGCCTCAGCAGAACACTGACCAAGCATTTGATTAGCTAATTATAATCAATACCCAGCAATTTGATTAGCTATTAGTATGAAAAGGCCAGTTTTACAAATACCTTTGACTGGGTGCTTTAATGTATTTTCATAGAATATTTAGACTCATTCTTTCAATTTGGCGGACTCGCATATTTGCAGTTTATCGAGTCCCAGGACTTGTGTAAGAAAATTTGTAAAAAAATCACTGTGGTTGTGACCACTAGATGACCCCTACAGTTGTTGATATCACTAGGTCAAAGGTCAAGGTCACCATGACCTTTACTTGTGAAATGTTTTCAGATCAATTAATGATCAGTGGTTTGGCTTAGGATCTTCAAAGTTGCTGTGTTGATTAGTCATGACCACTTGAAGACCTCTATAGTTGAGTTCACTAGATCAAAGGTCAGGGAGTCGGGGGGGGGGGGTACACATGTTTTACAAACACCTCTTGTTATAAAACAGTTTTATGAATGATGGTTTATAATGGCATAAAATATAATAAATGAGTTTGAATGTGAACTTTGACTAGAATATGTGACTATAAATAAGTAGAAAAATGTGAACTTTGGCTAGAAAGTAAACTAATGGTATCTGTTAAAATACCATACGGACTTTAAATAAAACTATCTTTTCTTCTTTTTTTTTTTTTTTTAATTTTATCTGGTCATCTCTGAGTTCTATTTCATTTGATTTTTAAAATGTGTGAGTTTTCATTGCTTGGGTTGGACAAGAAATTAAATCAGCAATGTTGAATGGATCCAAGAATAAACTGAATGCCAATTGTATCGACCATGTTCGCAACTGGTTTGTTTGAAATGTAGCTCAAATATGACATACAACTCAAATATAACTGTAAAAAAACACATGAATGAAAGAGCCAAGTGAAAATGCTGAAGGCTCCTGAATTGCTCAGAAAAGCTTTATTTCATTTTGCATAGGGGTGGCTTTGTCCCCTGACCCCCACATGGGCACTGCCCATATCCCTTAAGGGACCTAGGCGATCCCTTGAACCCTGCCCGTTTTCCTCTTTTTAGCTCACCTGGCACAAAGTGCCAAGGTGAGCTATTGTTATCGCCCTATGTCCGGTGGCTTTCGTTGTGCGTTGTCCACAATTTTTAGCTCACCTTAGCCAAAGGCTCAGGATGAGCTATTGTGACCACGATCCGTCCGTCGTCCGTCCACATTTTCAAATGACATCTCCTCTGAAACTGCTGACCCGATTTTAACCAAATTTTGTCAGAAGCATCAGTGGCTAGGGGGAACGAGATGTTATTCACATTATGACCCGGGCCAAAAATGGCCCCGCCCAAGGGCTTATCAGTTTTTCATGGGAAAATCTTTAAAAATCTTCTTCTCTGAAACTGTAAGGCCTAGACTTTTGATATTTGGCATGTAGCATGATCTAATGATCCTTTACAAAATTAGTTCAAATTATGACCCCTGGGTGAAAAATGACCCCGCCCAAGGGCTTATCAATATCAGTTTTTCATAGGAAAATCTTTAAAAATCTTCTTTTCTGAAACTGTAAGGTCTAGACCTTTGATAGTTGGTATGTAGCATGATCTAATGATCCTTTACAAAAATTGTTCAAATTATGACCCCTGGGCAAAAAATGGCCCCACCCAAGAGTTAATAATTTTGTGTTTTGTTCACCAGCCTGTTGCTGAAGGCTGTTAGTGGAGAAGACACCCAGGACAGGACAGATCGTGCCATTCTGACACCATGGGTGAAGTTTCTGTGGGAGTCATACCGTCAGTGCCTGGACCTGCTTAGAAACAACTCCAAGGTGGAGAAACTGTACCAGGATATCGCACAGCAAGGTGAGAGACGGGACTCTTTGTTTAAAGCTTCTGTAAAAGTCAGTTTTTGAAACCATTGTCATAAATAGTGCATTTCTTCCATAGGAGTAAATGCACTGTTTGTCACAATGGTTTCAAAACTACTAAATTCTAAAAGTTTCCTTTTTAACTCACCTGAGCCAAAGGCTCAGGATGAGCTATTGTGATAGCCATCCGTCTGGCGTCCGGCCACATTTTCAAATGACATCTCCTCTGAAACTGCTGACCCGATTTTAACCAAATTTTCAGAAGCATTAGTGGCTGGGGGGAACGAAATGTTGTTCACATTATGACCTCCGGACTAAAAATGGCCCCACCCAAGGGCTTATCAGTTTTTCATACGAAAATCTTTAAAAATCTTCTGAACCTGAAAGCCTAGACCTTTGATATTCGGTATGTAGCATCATCTAATGGTCCTCTACAAAGATTGTTCAAATTATGACTCCTGGACCAAAAATAAATACATGTAGCAACTTAAACCTTTTGATACCGCAAGACATGTTAGTTGGTATTTGCAGTTAGTTTAGACCTAAATCAGAGAACTCGTAGAAATAATGATATATTTATATTCATTTTTATACGCCCGTCGTGGCGCGGTCCATCAGTAAAATTTTCCTTGTCCACACTCTAACTCAAACAAATGCAATCCAATCCTTTTCAAATTTTGTCAGCATGTATATTACCATAATATCTCGGGTCAAGTTTGATAGCCAGCATAATTGTCTCTGACACTCAAGAATTATCTCCCCTTACTTTATGAATTTTGGTGAACTTTTGCTTGTCCGCTCTGTAACTCAAACAATCGTAACCCAATCCTTTTCGAATTTGGTCAGCATGTATAATATCATAATGTCTCAGTCAAGTTCGATAAATAGCAAGATTGCCCTTGACACTCCACAATTATCTCCCCTTACTTTATGCCACCTGATAATGGAGTAATGGCCTTACTTCCAGACATTTGACAGGCGTATATTGTGACATTTTAGCACTCGTTATATTGACATATGAACACAGGAAAACTTGGTAGAAACTGTAGAGTCATATCTATAAGCAAACCGAGCAGACCCTGATTAGACAGCTCCTAGATGAGCCATCTGGTCTGGGTCTACTCAGTTTATAAAGGCATATTTATGGAGTAAAGGATTTCGTTTTGAAAAGTCGACATTCCAAGGAGTAAGCTATTGTTTACATGAAAATGTTTAGTTAACAATACTAAGATTACACTGACATTGCATTTTAAATTGGTAATCACTGGATCTAAAATCAAGACCAGACAAACCTTGGGAAATTGTGCAAACCAAGATAAAATGGCTCCTGAGGAGCAGTTTGATCGTCTAAACTTTTTATTACTATATGTAAGTCTAATTTAAAGTTTATCAAAAAGGTGCCCAATTAAATTATTCAGCTTTACAAATTGGTAGAGAGGAGGGAGAGACAATACTTGTGATGATTAGGGTAAACACTAGGGCTGTCACGGTTAGACAATTCTTGAACCGGTTAATCGGGAACGCCGAACCGAACCGTAGCCGGTTAACCACATGTTTATCATCCGTGCCAGACTGTATATAGGATAAAGCATGGTGCGCTATATATTCGGAAATTAAATCCTATTTCGGCCGATACAAGACTGGAAAAAACCTGTTGACATCCTGCTTTACTCATTTGTTGACCGAACTCATATAACCATTCATTTCAATCTGATAGATTTATGACGAAAGTGAAAGTAAGAGTCGTGTTTACCTTTCGAGTCTCAACTTCCGCTAGACTGGTCTACTGTAAAATTTTCAACTTCCGTTATGAATGTGTACTGACTAAAAGTGCAGGTTCGGATGCCCTTCCACTTTACCGTAATGCTTGTAAAAGGAATAGTACACACTACACAGATATGAGGAAAACTGGATAAAATTGAGAACGAACAAACATGGGTTTATTGGTAGACATGTGTACATGATAAACCACCGTTAGACAAGTGGAAAATTGTGTTACCTTTAAATTAGATTTGAGAACTAGAGACAGTTTTTTTTAAAAATTACAATTAGCAAAAGTGATACGTAGCTCGACGTGAATTAAATCAAATACGAAATGTTTACAGATGATATGTATATGGTTTACAGCCCCGAATAGTCCGATACCTGCGCTTTTCTCCATCATAGCATGTCGAAGGGAAACAAAATGACTTAAATGACAGTATAAAATAATATTTTTAGCGTAATTTACTTTCCCAAATTATTACAGGCGGTTCACGGTTAGTGAAATTTTGAACCGGTTAGAACAACGAACCGAACCGTCAACGATTAACCGAGTAACCGTGACAGCCCTAGTAAACACCACTGATTTGTTTCTTTTACAGCTTTCAAGTTCTGCTTGAAGTACCAGCGTAAGACTGAGTTCAGGAAGCTGTGTGACAATGTAAGTATAACCGGGTAATAATAACCCACTTTAATGACAAACCTTGAGCTTTTAAAAACTTGCATGTATGAAGAATTTCCAATCTTGGGATTGCAATTTTAAGACCCAACCTCTTTGAATAAATCTACCAAAAAGGAGCATTTACTAGAATAAAGGAAAATTTTGGATTTGTATAGTTTTGAAAACCATTGTGATGAATGCTCTATCACAATTGTTAAACAAAACACTTTTTAAGAAACATCAAACGGTGTTGATGTGAGGAAATTGGTTAATATGAATACAGCAGGGCCATGTATAATATTTCATATACTGTCTGATGTCATCTTTGTTTCACTAAACTTTCACATTAGTATGTCAAATGTGGATATCTATCATTGCTTCCCCAAATCTCACATTAGTATTTTAAATACAGATGCAGTGTTCTCAATAAGAGAGGCCGGCGGCCAAAATGGCCGCTTCAAAACAGATTTCAGCCTGTTCAAATTCGTCAAAAAATGAAAAAATAAAAGTTGAAAAATCGCGGATTCATTGTCCCTTCAAATTGGGCCGGAATGCGTCCTTGTATTATACAAGACCCCAGGCTGGTTTATTATTTTCGGTACTAACCGCGGTGTTTAAGTGCAATAAACTGGTGTACCAGTCTAATAAATGTAATTGAATGCTTTAGTAATGATCCATGAAATCGGCCAAGAAAAACGTAAAATCAACAATTATTTTGGGCAAACTCCCACAGGCAAAACCATATGACACAGTGAAAGTATTGATTTTCTAGTTTGTTTACACCCATTTCTCAAAGTCTGTTCATGTTTTGAGTTGTAAAGTTTATGCGCCTGCAGTTTATAGATGGCTTTGAACTCCCGAAGTTTCGGACCCTCTTCTTTTTCCAGTTCCGAAGCATTCCATGTTTAGCAACGAGTCCTCCGACTCTGAATGTCACTGACAATAAATCTCAAAACTTCATTACTTCTTAACCCTTTCCCTGTTATATATTAATTCCAATTTTCAATACCTACTGAAGCCACAAAATAGTTGTAATGAAATATGGAAGGTGGACTATTTTGGCCATTTCAGACACAAAATAGTTATAATGAAATGTGCAAGGTGGACTATTGAGGCCATTTCAGAAACTAAAGAAAAAAGGATCTATCCAATTCCATTAGCAAACAGCAGACCCTGATCAGATGGCTCCTATAGGAGCTGTCTGGTCTGGATCTACTCTGTTTCCAGGTGCATGAAAAGGTGTTTATATGAGGGAAAGGGTTAATGAAGTAAAGGGTGAGCAACCACCTGTCTTTATATCTCATCTACATTTATTTGTCTGGATGTCAGAGGGTAAACTGTAATAATTCAGGTAGATAGAGGCCTGAATAAATATTAATAAAAGTACCCTCAAAACTGCCCAGAATGCAGCAAAAGCAATGTAGATTTCACAATTTTATTTGCACATCTTATTTATGCTTATGCTTTATCTTATCTATTTTCACTATAGTTTAAACATATACAGGATCAAGTATTTGTTGTCGTTTTAACTTGGCCATGATTGATCACATTTATTCTAAAAAATACTATTAATTAAGCACTGAAGAGTTGCTGAGTTGACTTGGAGTTTTGGCAAAATGCTATCACATTTCACAAAAATGCCTTGTAGTTTGGTAGTGGATAAGCAATGTGTTAATCCTACACCTGCCAATGACTGGACTGGCATTTGCAAACAGTTTATAGATCCAGATGAGACGCCATGCCCCAAGGTTATAAAACTTCTTTGCTTGAGTATGAGTTCATTCTCAAGCATCTGATGGGTCAGATTCTGAGAATGATTTCAGACTCAGAAGTTATATAACCTTGGGCCCATGTAACTGTTTGACACTCGGTAAGTAGTTGCTCAAAACGCTTGATATATCTGGGTTTTGGCTCAAATCTGACCAATCAAAAGCTTGAGAACTCAAATCTGACCAATCAAAAGCTTGAGAACAAACTCAGACTCAACTAAAAAGCTATATAAGCAGGGACCCAGATCAGAGTTTGAATAGACATTATAGTGCTTCGACTGGGTAAGTGTTGGCATAATTTAATGTGTTTCTATGACAACTTTCTACAGGAGCTATCTGATCAGGATATATTCTGCAAAGGCATCTATTAGTTTGAAGGGTTAATATGACATGTATTTTTTTTCATGACAGTTGAGGACTCACTTGGGTCACATCAACAAACATCAGCACACACAGACAGCTATCAACCTAAACAATCCAGAGTCTCAGGCCATGCACTTGGAGACTCGCCTTGTCCAACTGGACAGTGCTATACAGATGGAACTGTGGCAGGTAAGGACCATAATATCTGGGGCCCATTTTTCAAAACATTGTACAAAAAATTATTGTTAGAACTTCTAATCAGTCGTCATTTGTTAAAACTAGAGATAATTTATATTGTACTAAATTGAAATAAATTGCCACATGATAGAATAGGTGATACCTTCAGCAGTGTGATTAGTAATGAGGGTCATAAATTAGGACTTACAGCAAGTTTGATTATTCTATATTCCGTAAAACTGAACCCTGAGACATAGTTTTCTATCCATCTACAGTAAAACCTCTCTAACGTCCACTAAATTTTGTAAATTAGTTGATAATTAGGGCAGGTGGCTGCTTAAAACAAAGTGAAAGTAAAACAGAACGCTCCTATAGGAGCATCCTGTTTTACTTTCACCTTGCTTTAAGCAGCCATAGGAGCGTTATGTTTTACTTTCACCTTACTTTAAGCAGCCACCTGCCTTTAACACAAAATACTTAATGTAATTTAGTGGCCGTTATAGAGAGGTTTTACTGTATGTTTTACCCAAGCCCCATCTTGTAGGCACCTTTGAATACAAGTTTTATAGGGTTGGGCAGAGAAATACTAAAATAACCGGGCCATGAGATTACACAACCTTCTCAATAGTTGCACTTTTATATGTAGCGAGTCATACATTTTGTAAATAAACTGACGTATTTTACGCAATAGCTTTAACTCAGTCTGGATTGTGATGTAGTTAGGACTTGGATATATTATTGTGTCATAAAGACTTAACAATCGTATCAGTCTATCAGTCAAACTGAACAAATGGTTTTAAATGTAATTTCAACATCATAAATGCTGAATCTCATTTTCTCTAAAATCAAAGCATCAAACAGT
Organism: Azorinus chamasolen; assembly: GCA_963576725.1. Taxonomy (NCBI): domain Eukaryota; kingdom Metazoa; phylum Mollusca; class Bivalvia; order Cardiida; family Solecurtidae; genus Azorinus; species Azorinus chamasolen. The sequence goes on from OY755245.1 coordinate 71,800,592, forward strand.
ATAGATCCAGATGAGATGCTGAGTAACGCTGCATCTCAACAAAATCCAACCTGTTTTGACACACCGAATTCAAGCTATCTTTAAATGCAGGGGTTGCTTTATGTAGGATGAAAGTAATGCAGAAAGCTCCTGCGGTACGGAAGGTCGTGGGTTCGATCCCCGGCCGCGACAGACCAAAAGTCGTTAAAAGTTGGTACTAGAAGCTCCCTTGTCTACGCTCGACATTAAAGGTGTAGTTCTAGGACTGGTCGGCCAGGTGTCAGGATAATGTGACTGGGTGGGGTGCCCTTGCCATGTACCTGCGGCAGGGGTATTCCAGTGAAGCAGCACTATAACTTGTCTCAGGGTTACAGATAAGGGGAGTATTGGGGTATTTACTGAATTAAAATTGTGGAAAAAGCAATTGTTTTTCAAAATAATGAGTAACAAAAAGCAAATAAATATAGCAAAAAGCAAAGAAAAATTTTGAATACCTAATGAGAATATGAATAATACCCAATTACGAAAATTGCCAATACCCAATAAAAATTGCAAATACCCAATTCTGTAAAAAATCAAGGAGTAAATACCCAATTGCACCAAAACCTTATCTGTAACCCTGTTGTCTCATGCGGGTGCCGTCTGCAAATAACTGAAATACTGTTGGTCGGACGTAAAACCCAAGTCACTCTCTCACTCCTATGGGATCTTGCTGCATAACTTTCGTCCTGCATTAAGCAGCCAGCTGCCGGTATAACCAAGAACTGTACACCTTTTTTTGTGGTCACTTTATGTGTTCTACTCTATCTATATTTTAAACTTCAGGAAGCTTTTAAGGCGGTTGAGGACATTCATGGTCTGATCTGTGTGTCCAAGAAGAATCCACGTCCCTCCTTAATGGCCAACTACTACACGAAGCTGGGACTCGTGTTTTGGAAGTGTGGGAACCAGCTGTTTCATGCCTCCACACTAACTCGTCTGTTCCACCTTTCCAAGGACCAGCGGAAGAATCTGTCCCAGGAGGAACTTCAGAGGTGAGATTTGTAAAGAACTATTAGAAAGGATTGTTGAATATAAGAATCCACCATGAGTATTCATGGAGGATAGAAATATCTCAACCCGAGGGTCAGAAATTCAAGGAAGGAAGACTCAGCCTTCCTTGATTTTCTGATCCCGAGGGTGAGATATTTCTATCCTTCATGAATTAATGAAAAGTGGATTTTTTTCTCCCACCAAGTAAAGATTTACGAGAAGTTCTAGATAACCTTGTAATGACCCTCAATTTCTGTGTACATTTGCAGCTCATTTTCTGGCCGCTTTAGGTGTTAAAACATCCACATCTCCAACAAACTCAGCATTTTAAATGAAAGTATGTCAGCCAATTGAATTCCGTTATCTCAAAATAGAATGCTGAAATTATTGAGCGTCCATCAACTTGCTATGAATAAGCCTACAATTTAAAACTTGAATAATTGGGTCGCTGTATTTCTTGAGTGGAAAAACAGTGTTGAAAAGCCGCTAAACTGTGCTGGATGAGATATGTTTTTATGCCCCCGTGAGGACAGTCAGGGAGCATTGTTTTTCGTCTGTCCGTCACGCTTTTACGTGCTGTTAGTTGTCACAGTTTTTTTATCGTCTTATATCTCCCTAACCACTGTAGCTATTCGCATGGAATTGGATGTACACGTTAAATACCATCTATACTTTCATTGCGCACCCAGCCCAGGCTGCCCGTAAGCCCAAGGCTTGGGTCAAATTTTATATGCACTTGGTTGTCACTTTTTTAGCTCGTCTGTTTCGAAGAAATCACGAGCTATTGTCGTAACTCCGGTGTCTGCGTCATTGTCGCCCGAAATCTTAACATTGACCATAATTTCTTCAATTTTTCATTTACAACCTTCATTTTTGGTATGCATGTTCATCTTGACAAGGTCTATCCACACATAACAACATAACAGACGAGCATTCACACTTGCTTGTGGTGCTCTTGTTTTCATGGTCTTACATCTCCCTAACCACTGTAGCTACTGCCATAGAATTGTATATACACATTGAACACCATCCATACTTTTATTTTGCACCCAGCCCAGGCTGCCTGTAAGCCAAAGGTCAAGGTCAAATGACTTAGGAATTTTAAGTGCAGTTGGTTGTCACAGTTTTTGATCGTCTTATATCTCGCTAACCGCTAATGCTATTAGCATGGAATTACATCCATACACATCTTACATCTCCCTAACCACTGTAGCTATTGCCATAGAATTGTATATACACATTAAACACCTTCCATACTTCCATTACGCACCCAGCCCATGCTGCCTGCAAACCCAAGGTCAAGGTCAAATGACTTAAGAATTTTATGTGCAGCTAGGCGAGCACCACAAAGGGGCATCGCTGCGTCTAAAAGGCACAATTTTCTAGGTTTTTTCTGTATTTTTCTTGAAACAATAAATAAATGTCTCAGATTATTAAGATGACACAAAAATAACAACTTTATTTATTTTCTGCATGAAACCACATCATAAGCATATTCTGACGTCACTGTTATAGTCATGTGACATCTATGTCATGACAGCTTTCTTTCATGACCCATATGCCGAAAATCACTGAGTATTCCGAATTGAGGGTGGGAGAATGGTTTTATCTGATTAATTAATATTTTGTGATATATAGACACAAGATATACCATATGCCTAGGGCAGATTCTTTATCATTCTAGAATGGAGTAGACCCTGATCAGATGGGTTCTACAGGAGCCATCTGGGTTGTGTGTGAAAAATACCTTTTCGCATTTGGACATTTAGCATTGTGTATGAATAGGATCATTTTGCATTTTGTTGGTTATACAGCAGTCCAAAGCAATGAATTGTTTACGTTTTGAATGCTCAGTACCAAGACAGATTTATGGAATATTTCTTATTATGCCCCCCTCAATGTGGTGGCATATAGGGTTGCTCTCGTCCGTACGCACATCTAGAAGAATTTGTCCGGCTCTTTCTTGGAAAGTATTTGACCAAACTTTACACACATGGTTGCGGCCATTATATCTTAGTCAAGTTCAATAGGCATGTAAATCGCTTCAGTCATTTAGGAGTTGCAGCCCTTTACCTGCAAAAATTACTTCAAAAATATCTCGTCCGGACTCTTTCTTGGAAAGTATTTGTCCAATCCTCAGCAAACTTTACACACATGTTTTTGGCCATTATATCTTGGTCATATTCGATAGCTATGTAAATAGCTTCAGTCGTTTAGAGTTGCAGCCCTTTATTTGCTAATATCTTGTCTGGACTCTTTCATGTAAAGTATTTGTCCAAACCACACCAAACTTTACACAAGTTTGTGGCCATTATATCTTGGTCAAGTTTGATAGCCTTGTAAATCGCTTCAGTTGTTGCATGCTTTACATACATATTCATGAGTATATAACAATTTGATTAGGATTATGGCCCTTTCTTTCTGTGTCTAAAAATTTAATGTGGAGGCACACATTTCTAGTTTTAATTTGTATTAAACACTTAAAGCTTGTCTGTTTCGAAGAAAAGTCGAGCTGTTAAGATCACTGGGTTGTAGGCGATGCTGTTGGCGGCAGTGGCGTGCAAAATTAGCTCATTACTCGAGAAGTATAATAATTTATTTTTTTTAATTCAGCTGGACACGCACCAAATTACTGCACTCAGATCTTGTTGTAGCTTAGTATGACTTAAAGCGATGACTTTATCATGTATTTTAGTTATAGGAGGCTATGTCCAGTTATATTGAAAGAATTATCTTTTTTCAAGCTTCACTGACTTCACAAACTATAGAGATTATTGCCCAAGTAGAAAAATTAGAAATTGCTCATGTTTGTATCCTGATCAGAATGAGATGTCAAGTTACTCAGGGTCTTCTCGGGATCCAAACTGCTTGCAGTTACAAGTCAAGACACTTAGCATGAGAAGGATTAATACAGTTATACAACTTTAGAATTTGTCATAGTCTACTTAGCTTATTATTGTTGCAGCAACTTCTGCTTTGTAGGTAATGCAGAAATAAATTCCATGTATTTCTGCTCTGAATCTAACAACAAATACTGATGTGTTCAAATCAGTTCAAAATTAATATATCTCTATTTGGTTTCAGAATGGCATCTCGGGTGCTTTGTGCCACATTGGCCATCCCGATCCCGGCATCACGGAGTGCTATTGACACGTTGCTGGAACTGGGAGAAGAGACGGCAGAGAAACAGCGACGACTGGCCAACCTGCTTATGCTGCAGAGTCCGCCTAAACGTCGGACACTTGTCAACGACCTGGTTAGTGCTTCCATTATAGATTTATGTATGGATATGTAACCTAGGACACTTTATCCACTCAGGAACAAAAGTACCTGCTTGTTAACCCTTTACTCCATGAATATTCATGTAAGAAATAATGATTCCATGAATATTTATTAGCTGATTTTTAGCTTGTCTGTTTCGAAGAAAAGTCGAGCTATTGTAATCATTGGGTCGTTTAATGTAGCTCATTACTCGAAAAGTATAAGAGGTATCAGCATGAAACTTCATAGGTTAGTAGATCTCATTGAGGGGAAGGCCCCTACATTAGAACCATAACTCCTGATTCCTAAATTTTGGAGTTATGGCCCTTAGTCGTTTTCAAAAAAAATGAATTTAGCTGGACAAGTACCAAATCAGAGTAACGTTGGTGCCGCACGCAGCTCTGTTTATAATAGCTCATAGACACAAGAATTTTTGGCCATGGCAGAAACTGTAGAATAATATCTATATTATATCATAACCAAATAGAGCAGACCCTGATTAAAAGGGTCTGAACTGTGTCTATTCTGTTTGCAAAGGTACAGAAACGGCTATTTATGGAGTATTGTATCAGGTTGAAGTTAGTAGAATAAGGGTTAAAAAGTAGGCAGGAGACATTTATGACGGACCAAAGTTTTAGTATTCAAGCGGTTACTAATATTTCCTTCCTTCAGGCACAAAATGTTCATCTTTTGATTCAGCAGTATATGAGCAAATCCTTAAATCCCGTTGCTGATATCAATTTTGTACTTTAGGCGAAGCACAACCTGATGCAGTTTGTACACCCGGAGCTGAAGAACCTGTACAATCTGTTGGAGGTGGACTTCCATCCACTGAAACTATACGAGCGAGTGAAAGGATGCATTGAGTTCATCCAGCAGAATGATGAGCTCGCCCAGTATGTGCCGGCTCTTGAGGACATCATTGTGACTAGAGTCCTGAAGCAGGTGAGACAAGTTCTAATGAATAGAGTGGTTATCTGCTCCATAGGAGCAAATGCTCTATTTATCCCAATGGTTTCAAAACCACACAGTTCTAAAAAAGTTTCTTTTCTCCAGTAAATGCTCCTTTTCAGTAGATTTATTCAAAGAGGTTGGGTCTAGACCCAAAACAATCTAAAAGGGAAAGGGTAATATATCAAAAGCTCGTATTTCTCATATTCTGTTTTGACTCTGTCTTTCTGAACTTTAATCTTTGCCATAAATTTTGAACTATTAGAGATAGAGACATTGTGCTTGGTGTGTATACTAATCTTATGAAGGTGCAATGAAGGATATTTGGAGTAATGCCTTATCAAGGTCATGGTCAAACCTCAAGAACAACTGTCAGAAACTCAGAATTCTAGGACAGAGCACAATATTGGAGCATAATATTTCAGAAACACATCTTGTTATCATGTTGCAGGACAACTAAACCGTTATAAGTATCATCCATTACTGTAGCCTTAAAACTATATTTCGACCAATATACAAGTGTCATTGCACAAACCATTAACAGTACATTATACGGTAAGTTTTACATGCAATTGTATGGAATTTACAAGATCTGCTGTCTAAGGGAGAAACGCAAAAATTGGAAAAGCTAGGAGCTTTCTGCTCGTCTTTCGCCCTGCATTAAGCAGTCATTGCCTGAAAAGATATAAATTCTTATTTACGAAAAATCGTAGAGGGGTTTTACGGAAGCTCTGATTGTGTCATTGACAGGTATCCCAGTTGTACCAGACTATTGAGATGACACGGTTTGCTGCCCTTGTACCATTTGCCACCAAGTTTCGTCTGGAAAGACTGATAGTGAATGCCTCCAGACAACTTGAACTTCAGGTAAGTACTGCTGAGTAAGGGCAGGCAGAGTTCAACAGGGATATATGTATCTACCAAAAAAGGGACTTTAACCCTTTTCCAGGAAGGGACACCTTCCAAAGCTTTTTACAAATAGTGGACCCAAATCAGAGTGCTCCTGTAGCAGCCTTTTGGTCAGGATCTGCTCTGTACTTTTGACACCAGTGGCCGGTCCATCTGTCCGTCCACATTTAAACAAGGTTAGTTGGTAGATGGTTCCTTCAGGAGTGTCTGATCAGTCAGTTCAGTTTGCAAAGATGTGAAAAGTTATTTGTATTAGCTGAACGTTTAAAAGGTCATCTCTCTTTGCACAGGTGCGTATTGACCATAGGAATAACTCGCTGAGTTTTGGCACAGACCTCGGAGTATCACAGAAGGAGGATGTACCTGAGGGGCCAAGCATACAGAGGATGCCAAGTGAGGTGATCAGAATGCAGCTGACTCACCTGGCTCTGGCCCTGCAGAAGGCAGTGAGGACCCTACAGCCCCGCGATGAGGAAGTAAGATTGACCCCCTAAGTTAAATCTTGACAACATATAACTTACCTTCCCCTAACTCTGAATTCACTTGCAGTTTACTCTGTTCCCATTTTAGCTCACCAGAGCACAAAGTGCTCAGGTTGAGCTTTTCTGATCGCCCTTGTCCTTCGGTGTGCGTAGTCGGTCATCAACAATTTGAATCTTTAAATCTTCTCCTCTGAATCTACAGGGTTCTCAGCTTTCATCTTTGGCACATAGCATCATCTATAGATCCTCTACAAAAGTTATATAAATTATGCCCCTGGGGGTCAAAATTGGCCCCTCCCCAGGGGTGCCTTGTTTTCTATAGAAACATATAGTGAAAACTGAAAATCATCTTCTCTGAACTGGAAGGTTCTCAGCTTTCATATTTGGCACATAGGATCATGTTCAGGTCCACTGCCCCTGGGGTCAAAATTGGCCCGCCCCAGGGGTGGTCAGTTTTCAATAGAAACATATAGTGAAAGCTTTAAAAATCTTCTCCTCTGATTGTCTTGTGAGTGATATCAGGGCCATTCTGGCCCTCTTGTTTGCATATTTTCATCAGTGTATTTGCTCATTGGTGATAAGTGTCTGTCTATAATTCTCAACCTAATAGCAACACCTTTCAATGCCTCAGCAACAGAGTAGATTCTCCTTTAGTTTAGACAGCTTTATGCTAACATGGAAGGTCTTGTTGTGGTTTAATAAATGCAATAACTGGGCTTGTAACAATACTCGGCCTTGAAATACATATCGATATATCTAAATGTTGTTACAAGTATTTCTGGCATTTCATGATGATATTATCCAAACTTTTAGTCCAATTATACGCTTCTCCTCTATTACCCATTTACAGGCATATTTTCATGTGTTGCCCTTCAGAAAACTAAACTAGAAATGGTAATTCGTAAAAGTCAATTGGAAATCTTCGTATAACTTCAGGTCACTTATAACCTTAGGACCGTTTCATTTAAATGTGTATGGGCGTGCAGGAAGGCACTTTCAAATTCGGCCACCCACCCATAGAAGTTTTTTACTAATGCACAAACAAATAGTACCATTTTTGCAGCGAAACCCATCCATGCACAGCTGTTTTTTAAAGTGCCTTCCGGCCCCCCAATACAACATTTTTTAAGGGGAACAGCCTTAACTGAAATGATGTGGAACTATGACTAATGGCAAAAAAAAGAAATAAAAGTATGTAATATCTGACCTTGAAATATGGTTACATTGTAAAGAGACCAAATGATTTGCAAAAACTTGTAATTTGCAGCTGTATAGGCGTTTAAGTCGTGGACCAAAACCACTGATATTTTTTTCCCTCCAATTATTGTCCAATTTTAACCCAAGTGACTACATTACAAGTTATTCTCCATTGTCTTCTCACTGTAACTACATGTAATCACAGCATAGGTAGAGATACTGATAGGATACCAATGCCATACTATTGTAAGTTTAATGGTTAAAAATTGACTGACTGGTGACAGTTACAAAATATTGCTTTCTGTCCATTTTGGTTACAGAAAGCAATAATATTCATGATATCATTATTTGTTAGATGATTATTTATTGGACAAAGAGTTGAAGATTGCTTAATGTTAGAAATCTAACATCTAATTATATAAGCTAAGGAACTCAGTCAGGACCCAGAATAATTCTGTAACTGGTTACAGGAAATTGTCCCAATTTTTTTTTCATATGCCAACTTTGTTATAGTGTTTCTGTCTTTCCTCCGTTACAGCAACTTCTAGCATCTGTACATGCACAGAAAGAGGAGCTGAAGTCCCAGATTATCAATAACTACAAACTGACTGCCAAGAAAGAGCACTCTCGCATCCTTCAGCGTCGTCACATCATTGAGGAGCGTAAAGAGCAGCTAGAACATCTGAATGATCAGCGCGAACGGGAGGAGTTTGAGCAGCTGGAAGCAACTCGCAGGAAAGCGTTAGAAGCAGAAATGGCACGGTTGGAACGGGAGGCAAAGGAGAGAGAAAGGCAGAGGGCACTAGCAGAACAACGTGACATTCAGAAGAAGCACGCTTTAGAGAGGATTGAACAGCTGAAGAAGTCGGAGCTTGGAGCTAGAGTAGTGCAGAACATAGATGAGGAGGTAATTATAAACAAGGAGTAATAACATAGTGACAGATATTCACAAGCTTAATACTGAGAAGTATGCATAAGATGTATGTATAAATATTATTTCCATGTATATCTCCCTTGAATCATCTCAGATGATTCATAAGAATAAGGATAAAATGTGCTAATTAAAAACCATTTCACATAAATTGTTAGATATATATCAAAGTAAATATTTTAATCCACATTTCCTAGGACTTGGCGAAGATGGATGTGGATGACATTATGGCTCGCCAAGTGGAACAGTTAGAGAGGGAAAAGAAAGAACTCCAGGAGCGACTCAGAAACCAGGAGAAAAAGGTAGGTAACCAGTCTTTTAAGGAGAGGTAACTGGCCTTGTCTGGGGAAGTAATTAGCCTTGGTCAGAGGAGGTGTTGCTGTAGACACCAATCAGAATTCATATGACAAAAACCTTTGATCAGGGTCTACACTTTTCACCAAGGCAAATTTTAGCCCTGTGAAGTTAGTTGTGGATTAGTTGTAACATATCAGCTGACGTGCACAATTCTTGGAAAAGGAAGTGGTTGACCGTGACCTTGGTTTTATTAAAAATTGTCTGCAAATTAGTGTGTATGATTTATCAACTCTTTTGGATAGGATTTCGAAATGTATTGTGTGAGTGCATCATGGAAAGAGGAAATTTCCCATAATGCTTTGGTGTCCCTGTAACCTTGATCTTGACTGTTACCTCAGTTTCAGTAAAAAAGTGTCTGAAATTTGTCCGGATCATATATCCTCAAGCCCATGAGTTAGGATGTCAAAATTTCTTTTGTGTATGCATCTTGGGAAGGCAGAATGTCATATATAACAGGTGTCTCTTATGACATTGACCTCAATTTTTATACGCCCATCTTCAGACGGGACGTATTAAGTCATGGCGCTGTCCGTCCTTCTGTCAGTGAACTTTTGCTTATCCGCTCTCTTAACTCGAATGCAATCCAATCCTTTTCAAATTTTGTCAGCATTTATATTACCATAATGTCTCAGTCATGGTTGATAACCAGCAAGATTGCCCCCAGACATTCCAATGTTATCCCCCGTTACTTTATGAGTTTCCGTGAATTTTTGCTTGTCCACCATCTAACTCGAACAAATGTAATCCAATCCTTTTCAAATTTTGTCCGCATGAATATTACTATAGTAAGTGGGTCAAGTTTGATAGCCAGCAAGAATTATCTACCCTTACTTTATGAATTTCCGTGAACTTTTGCTTGTCTGCTCTCTTACTCAAATGTAATCCAATCCTTTTCAAATTTCGTCAGCATGTTTATTACTACAATGTCTAAGTTAAATTCGATAACCAGCAAGATTGCCCCAGACACTCCAGAATTATCTCCCCTTACTTTATGAATTTCGGTGAACTTTTTCACGTCCACTCTCTATCTCAGTCATAATCCAATCCTTTTCGAATTTGGTCAGCATGTATGTTTCCATATATGGCAAGATTGCTCTTGACACTCCAGAATTATCTCCCCTTTATGTCACCTGATATGGAGTTCGGTTGTAAATTTAATGCTGAACAAAACTATCAGAAAGCTCCCATAGGATTAGTTAGCCATTTGCTTTTAACCCTTTACTCCATAGATAAGCCTTTAAACATTGCTATCAGAGTAGACCAAGATCAGTGATTCCTGAAGGAGCTGTCTGATCAAGGTCTGTCCTATTTGCTGAAGGAAAGACGATCTGATTCTTTGGTTTCTGAAATGGACAAACAACTCCCTTGTTCTTTATCCATTATAAAATATCAGTAAATAAATATTAATGAATTCTTGTATAGATATTCATGAAGTTAAACATAGCAACAGATAGAGGTTCTTTTCAAATACTACAATCTTCCTTATTTCTCCACCAAACTTTGTATTGTAACTACTTTTCAGAATTGTCTCGAAACGATTCTAAAGTTTGGTCAAAACCCTGGGTTTGTGACCAAATAAGGAACTATTCTTGAACCTGTTACCTGAGCCTCTTGGTTAAAGACTATGTTCACTATGGGATAACTTTAAAGAGAGAGTGTACTGATATCCATGTAATTTATTAGATTGACCACATGGCTCGAGCACGGAGGACCAAGGAAGTGCCAAAACTAGAGAAACAATACGAAGAGGAACGTGTGAAGGCCAGAGACTTCTGGGAGGAACAGGAAATCTCCAGGGTAGGTTTGCAACACATTTTGATTTAAACAGTCAGATGTTGTAAGGAAAAAGGGGAAAAAATGCATGATTTCTTCAGTGATTCATTTTGAAATCTGACATTATGGGTCCTTGGGACTCACATATTTTGAAACAATGAGTCCCGAACAAAATGAATGAGTAACAGTAAGTTTTGATCAAATAGTATGAAACAATGTGTAAAAGAACAGTAACACTTTTAACAATGACCCATTATGACTTTCATTTTAAGACTAGGTTCAATCAGTAGCTTCAGCTTCATCCTCGAAATTAACACTGTACTAATAATGTGCATTGGCAGCAGTGGGAGTCTGTGAACGAACTTCACGTTCAGTGTTTTCAGGCTGTTTTGCATTACTACTATTAATAGTTTTCTCTTCACCCACCTGATTCACTTTTAACCTATGCTACTGGTAGGACTCTGTGTTTTATTAAAAAAAAGACTGTCAGTGTCTTTTGGTTGTTAGTTAGGTCTATTTTCGGTTTCATTTTGGTGGTATGAACACTTGTTGTTCAGAGGTGTCCATCATCCGGGCTTTTACATCAAGAACCAAGGGCAGCTATTGGTTGAGACTACCGGTGCTTTAGTACTTTTTACCATGTCTAGTTTCAATCATTCAGCCGCTCATTATCGAAGTAGGATCAAATAAACGTCTAGCTGATCCAGACTAAAAAATGCCTGACCCAGCACTGATGCGAAAATGACTTGAACTTATTGTTTCACACTTTTGTTTTGGAGTTGTAGGATTGTTTTTTTTAGCAATTTCTTTTTTGCATTGCGTCCTGGGGACTCACATGTTGATGTTCAATGCGTCCTGACAAAATTATTTGCGCATTTTACGCAGGACGCACACCAAAATGAATCCCTGATTTCTCACGCCTACACTTTTAAAGAATGAGAAATAGCCTTGCACTTGTCTGCCCATACGTTTCATCCCTATAACTTGGTATGTCCTCACACACCAATGGGAGGATTTACTCCAAACTTTTCACAGATGAACAACCTTTGTATTGTCTAGATGTATGTAAAGTAGGGGAATTTAGGCTTGAATTTAAGTTTTACCAGAGTTATTGGACCTCGAAAATTTCTTCACAGTATAACATATAGTGAAAAGTTAATTTTGCAAGTAAACCCATCCATCAATCAGTGAGTCGATCTTACTTTCTTTTGTCTTGCTAAATTCAAAATGTTTTCAATCTGGAGTTCTGAAACTTTATAACATCATTGATAATTACGTGGTTATGAATGTGGAGACAACTGTCTCCTTCAGACTCATTTCTAGTTGTAATTTGTTCATTTGTTTAAGTGAAAACCATTGAGATTAAAATGTTCTGGAGTTTTTTCCCCAAGTAGAATAATCAGTGATATATATCCATTTTTCAGATTGAAAAGCTCCAGGAGGAACATGACAAAGAAATTGGCACACGTGACCGCATGAGACGAATGAAGAAAGACACAGTAGAGTTCCTCACACAGCTGAAAGACAAGAGGAAGAAACACTACAAGGTATGTACAGCTATAGGTAGTCAGTAGTGTCTACAAGGTATGTACATCTATAGGTAGTCACTGGTCGGTAGTGTCTATAAGGTATGTACATCTATAGGTAGTCACTGGTCGGTAGTGTCTACAGGGTATGTACATCTATAGGTAGTCACTGGTCGGTAGTGTCTACAGGGTATGTACATCTATAGGTAGTCACTGGTCGGTAGTGTCTATAAGGTATGTACATCTATAGGTAGTCACTGGTCGGTAGTGTCTATAAGGTATGTACATCTATAGGTAGTCAGTAGTGTCTACAGGGTATGTACAGCTATAGGTAGTCACTGGTCGGTAGTGTCTACAGGGTATGTACAGCTATAGGTAGTCACTGGTCGGTAGTGTCTACAAGGTATGTACAGCTATAGGTAGTCACTGGTCGGTAGTGTCTATAAGGTATGTACATCTATAGGTAGTCAGTAGTGTCTACAAGGTATGTACATCTATAGGTAGTCACTGGTCGGTAGTGTCTACAGGGTATGTACAGCTATAGGTAGTCACTGGTCGGTAGTGTCTACAGGGTATGTACAGCTATAGGTAGTCACTGGTCGGTAGTGTCTACAAGGTATGTACAGCTATAGGTAGTCAGTAGTGTCTACAAGGTATGTACATCTATAGGTAGTCACTGGTCGGTAGTGTCTATAAGGTATGTACATCTATAGGTAGTCAGTAGTGTCTACAGGGTATGTACAACTATAGGTAGTCACTGGTCAGTAGTGTCTACAGGGTATGTACAGCTATAGGTAGTCACTGGTCGGTAGTGTCTATAAGGTATGTACATCTATAGGTAGTCAGTAGTGTCTACAAGGTATGTACAGCTATAGGTAGTCACTGGTCGGTAGTGTCTACAGGGTATGTACAGCTATAGGTAGTCAGTAGTGTCTACAAGGTATGTACATCTATAGGTAGTCACTGGTCGGTTGTGTCTATAAGGTATGTACAGCTATAGGTAGTCAGTAGTGTCTACAAGGTATGTACATCTATAGGTAGTCACTGGTCGGTAGTGTCTACAGGGTATGTACAGCTATAGGTAGTCAGTAGTGTCTACAAGGTATGTACATCTATAGGTAGTCACTGGTCGGTAGTGTCTATAAGGTATGTACATCTATAGGTAGTCACTGGTCGGTAGTGTCTACAGGGTATGTACATCTATAGGTAGTCACTGGTCGGTAGTGTCTAGTACAGCTATAGGTAGTCAGTAGTGTCTACAAGGTATGTACATCTATAGGTAGTCACTGGTCGGTAGTGTCTATAAGGTATGTACATCTATAGGTAGTCACTGGTCGGTAGTGTCTACAGGGTATGTACATCTATAGGTAGTCACTGGTCGGTAGTGTCTATAAGGTATGTACATCTATAGGTAGTCACTGGTCGGTAGTGTCTACAGGGTATGTACATCTATAGGTAGTCACTGGTCGGTAGTGTCTACAGGGTATGTACATCTATAGGTAGTCACTGGTCGGTAGTGTCTACAAGGTATGTACAACTATAGGTAGTCACTGGTCGGTAGTGTCTACAGGGTATGTACATCTATAGGTAGTCACTGGTCGGTAGTGTCTACAAGGTATGTACAGCTATAGGTAGTCACTGGTTAGTAGTGTCTATAAGGTATGTACATCTATAGGTAGTCACTGGTCGGTAGTGTCTACAAGGTATGTACATCTATAGGTAGTCACTGGTCGGTAGTGTCTACAAGGTATGTACATCTATAGGTAGTCACTGGTCGGTAGTGTCTACAGGGTATGTACATCTATAGGTAGTCACTGGTCGGTAGTGTCTACAAGGTACGTACAGCTATAGGTAGTCACTGGTCGGTAGTGTCTATAAGGTATGTACATCTATAGGTAGTCAGTAGTGTCTACAAGGTATGTATATCTATAGGTAGTCACTGGTCGGTAGTGTCTATAAGGTATGTACATCTATAGGTAGTCACTGGTCGGTAGTGTCTACAGGGTATGTACATCTATAGGTAGTCACTGGTCGGTAGTGTCTACAGGGCATGTACATCTATAGGTAGTCACTGGTCGGTAGTGTCTACAAGGTATGTACAGCTATAGGTATTCACTGGTCGGTAGTGTCTACAAGGTATGTACATCTATAGGTAGTCACTGGTCGGTAGTGTCTACAGGGTATGTACAGCTATAGGTAGTCACTGGTCAGTAGTGTCTACAAGGTATGTACAGCTATAGGTAGTCACTGGTCGGTAGTGTCTACAAGGTATGTACAACTATAGGTAGTCAGTAGTGTCTACAAGGTATGTACATCTATAGGTAGTCACTGGTCAGTAGTGTCTACAAGGTATGTACAGCTATAGGTAGTCACAGGTCAGTAGTGTCTACAAGGTATGTACAGCTATAGGTAGTCACTGGTCGGTAGTGTCTACAAGGTATGTACAACTATAGGTAGTCAGTAGTGTCTACAAGGTATGTACAGCTATAGGTAGTCAGTAGTGTCTAGTACAGCTATAGGTAGTCAGTAGTGTCTACAAGGTATGTACAACTATAGGTAGTCAGTAGTGTCTACAAGGTATGTACAGTTATAGGTTTATTTCTGATCTGTGCTTCTAATCTTTACAGGAGAAGCTGGCAGTGTTTGAGAAGAAGCTGGTAGAGGAGCGCAAGCTTCGTCTGGCACAGCGGAAAGAGCAACGGAAAGAGGAGAGGAGAAACAAGTGGCTGAAGGAGAAAGAGGAGACTGAACAGAGGGAAAGGGACGAGGCCCTTAAAAGGGGTAAGTTCTACAAGCTAATGTCCGCTCTTTAACCAAAATGGGTGAATCCATATTAACTTTGGAAACAATTTTAATCTAGATCAGTTTGACACGGATTACATCATTTAAAAGAAATGGAATAAAACTGTTCTTTGAGAATTTGAGGTATTCAAAAGACTTCCTGCATAAGTTTAATGGTGAAGGGGTTATGCATTCTATTGGCAATGGTAGATTTGATGTTTGGATGGTACCAAGACATGAAATAGGTTTTCAATTACAACAAATTGGATTCAGACTCCTTAACCCTTTACTCTATGCAAATTAATGCCATCATGGATAGTAGTTAGATGCATCTTTAATAATGGCATATGAATGCAAAAGGCATATGAACACCAGGGCAGAAAGTGTAGAATTAGGTCTATAATATTTTATAAGCAATCAGAACACCCTGATCAGACAGCTCCAATCTGTTCGCTAATGGAATAATATATACCCAATTATACAGTTTCTGCCATGGCCAAACATTCCTGTGTATGAATACTGTGGGGAATTAGAGTGTCATATTCTTTTTTATGTTGCATACAGAGCGTGAGGAGAAAGAACGTATGGAACAAGAGCAACGCGAGGCAGAAGAAAAAGCTTACCAGGAGAAACTGGCGCGTCTTGAGGAAATAGCGCAGAAACAGAGACAACGTGAGGAAGAAATTGAAGAGAAACGTAAGAGAGATGAAATGAAACGTGATACAGACAAGCTTAGGTGAGTGTGTTTAAAATGAGTCTTGTAACTAGGACAGTAGATAACATGTACATTATACATATGTCAAAATATCTCTGACTAACTCTCTCTTGCTGTTCTCGGAATGTGCTAATGGTATTCTCTAATGAGTGCTAGGAAAATGAGGTTTGTTGGGAATATGTAGGCAATATTCACCAGGATTTCAGATTTCTCCTCTCATCTAGAGCTCTACTTATAACGGTGATTGTGGAAGATCAACATTGAGACATCTGCATGCAAACTGTTTCTATTTGTTGACTTTTGATCTGTCATTTGCAAACATCTTGGATCCAGGTGGGAGGCTGAGTAAATCTGGGTCTCATCAGGATCCAAGCTGTTTGACACTTGATCTATACTTTTTCAAAAGTTTCAAACAAGTTAGAAACAAGTAAGAATTGTTGTGTTCAGAGTTTTGGTTATGTACAATGTTGTACAGCATGATAAAGAGTATCATGAATCTTCCATTATTACAGTCACATGAGTCTGTACTAGTACAGTTGTTGTTAACCCTTTCTCTGTTGCATATTCATGTAAGAAATAATGACATGAGGAATATTTATAATATTGGCTGATTTTTTAGCTCACCAGAGCACAAAGTGCTCATGGTGAGCTTTTGTGATTGCCTGATGTCCGTCGGCGTGCGTCGTCCGTCGTCAACAATTTGAACCTTTAAAAATCTTCTCCTCCGAATCTACAGGGTTCTCAGCTTTCATCTTTGGCACATAGTATCATCTGTAGGTCTTCTACAAAAGTTTTATCAATTAAGTATGCCCCTGGGATCAAAATTGGCCCGCCCCTGGGGTGGCCAGTTTTCAATATAGTGAAAACATTGAAAGTCTTCTCAGAAACTGGAAGGTTCTCAGCGTTCATATTTGGCACCTAGCATTATGCTCAGGTCCTCTACAAAAGTTATATTAATTATGCCCCTGGGGTCAAAATTGGCCCCGCCCCAGGGGTGGGCAGTTTTCAATAGAAACATAGTGAAAGCTTTGAAAGTCTTCTCCTCTGAAACTGGAAGGTTCTTAGCTTTCATATTTGGCACATAGCATTATGCTCAGGTCCTCTACAAAGTTATATAAATTTTGGCCCTGCCCCAGGGGTGGCCAGATTTCTATAGAAACGCACAGTGAAATTTTGAAAAATCTTCTGATTGTCTGGTTTAGCGAAATCAGGGCCATCATGGCATTCTTGTTTTAATGGTGTATGTACACTGGATGTTTTTGGTTTTGGTAGAAACTGTAGAACCAGATTTATTATAATACCATAAGCAAACAGAGCAGACCCTGATCAGCCAACTCCTATAGGAGCCGTCTGATCTTGGTCTACTCTGTTTGCAAATGCATGTAAAGGTATTCTGTGAAGGAAAGGGTTAATAGAGAATCTTTTATTGATATATCAGTACAAACTTGATGATAACGTTGAAGAAAAGAATGAAGCGTATAATGTAGCTTAGAAACGGACATAAACTGTATGTACGAGTGTGTCTGGAGTAACTTATATTAGTTAAACCCTGTCCAGTGATGTAAAACAAAACAGTTGGTGTTTCATTAAAGGCTTAAACCTGTTTAACTTTGATAAACAATGGAGAAAAATAAGTGTGCATATGTTTTGTAAAAAATAAATAGTTTGATGTATTTAAGTAGTAGAATGGTGGGTTTTGAACAAACAAAATTGTATTTCATTCATATTGATATTTCTCAATCAGAATCTTTATCAACAGACCAATATCATTGTTTTATCGATTTTGTTTTCTAAGGATGATATCTCTTTGAAAAAGGGACCTTGTTAGACTAATTTTAG
Organism: Azorinus chamasolen; assembly: GCA_963576725.1. Taxonomy (NCBI): domain Eukaryota; kingdom Metazoa; phylum Mollusca; class Bivalvia; order Cardiida; family Solecurtidae; genus Azorinus; species Azorinus chamasolen. The sequence continues at coordinate 71,818,325 of OY755245.1, forward strand.
ACCTTGGCAGGCACTTGAATTAGCTCTCTGTGGTTCATAAGCAGACCCTGTCTGATTTGGGTTTACTGTGTTGTTTACTGGGTATTAATGCCTCTGTTACGGGTAAAGTGTTAACAAGTATGTTTGTTCAAGCACGGTTATGTAGCATATTTAACAGGGCAAGCATGTACTATCGTTGCAAACAGTGTAGACCCAGATCAAAGGGCACCTAGAGGAGCCAGACTGGCCGCGTGGCTCAGCGATAGAGCGTCCACCTGCGGTACGGAAGGTCATGGGTTCGATCCCTGGTCGGACAAACCAAGTCGTTAAAAGTTTGTACTAGTAGCTCCCTTGTCTACGCTCGACATTAAAAGGGTAGTTCTAGGACTGGTCGGCCCAGTGTCGGATAATATGACTGGGTGGGGTGTCCTTGCCATGTGCCGGCAGCAGGGGGCATTCCAGTGAGGCAGCACTATAACTTTTCTCAAGCGGGTGCCGTCTGCAAATAACTGAAATAATGTTGGTCGGACGTAAAACCCAACTCACTCACTCACCTAAAGGAGCCCTCTGATGAGGGTCTGCACTGATTATCATTCAAAATACAATTATAAGCCTTTTATACAAATGGGCAATTCCACTACGAAAATTCTATGTTGAAAGGGTTAAAAGTTCAAAATTGTTTTTGCTCAAGAGGTTAGGAGTATCTGTAAAAAATAATGCTTGTTAACGCATTGAATTTATGGTACTATGTCAATGCTGATGTTCTGTATGACAGCTTGGTTGAACATTGAACAGGAAACTGTAGGTCGTTCCAATCATAAGGCCTTTGAAATATCTGTAGGCTACCCGTTACAGTAATCTTTGTGTATCAATTTGGATCCTGTTGTGACGATCAGTTACTTGTGTCATCGACATCCAGCCTATGGGATGCACTTACAGTATTAGAAAAGGCTCATAAAGATAAATTCAAGGCCACTTTTAACACATGTTACTTTTTCAGGGGTGAGGGAGAGAGACGTCCACCCATGCGAGACAGAGAGGAGGGTTGGAAAAGAGATGGTGGTCCCCCGTCTGATACTGGTCCACCAGCTGATGGTCCCCCTGGTCAGGCCTGGCGACCTGGAAGACAGGGTGGATGGAGGGAGCGAGAGAAGGAAAAGCATGACAGCTGGAGGAAGGACCCAGAAGGCAGGGACCCAGAAGGCAGGTCAGTGTAGCTAAATGAGAATTGTGAAAAAATAATTATTATACAGGTAGTATGTATAAAAAAAAATTGCTGCAATGTACTGTCTGCAATATTTTTCATGGGATAAAAACTATGTATTGTAATTTATGTATGAAGTCAGACAAACACAGTTCTATGGTGACTGGTTTCAGTAACTTTAGAACGTCTACTCTTGCAAGACACGTTTAATCATCAGATCATCAAGATTCTGTATTAACGAGAAAGTGCACTAAAGAACAATTTCACTACTGCTGTGAAAAATGTTTCATCTCAAAAGACAGATGCTGTTATTTGTGCCATGTGTTGTGCTTACTGGCTAGGAAAGGAGGGAATTGCTACTTCAAAATTTAGCTCATTAATCAATTTTTGTCAGGTACAAAACTGTGGATCATTAAATAAACTGGATAAGGGAAAAAATGCAACTTATACTTCCTGGCAAAGTGCAGAAGAAATGCAGCAGTGTATTGAAATGGTAATAAATTAGAGAATTGACAAAAAAGAAAATGGCATGTTTGCCATCTTAAATGATGAAAGCACAGATATAGTGGTTACAAAGAAACTGGTTATGGTCGCACTGTAGATGATTGCTTTAAACAGCACACACTTTTCCTAGGCAACATTCCAGTCCTGACGTCTAGACTAGTGTCACAGTACAAGTCCAGTCCTGAAGTCTAGACTAGTGTCACAGCACAAGTCCAGTCCTGAAGTCTAGTGTCACAGCACAAGTCCAGTTCTGGAGTCTAGACTAGTGTCACAGCACAAGTCCAGTCCTGGAGTCCAGACTAGTGCCACAGCACAAGTCCAGTCCAGGAGTCTAGTGTCACAGCACAAGTCCAGTCCTGGAGTCTTAGTGGTGTCAAAGCACAAGTCCGGTCCTGGAGTCTAGTGTCACAGCACAAGTCCAGTCCTGGAGTCCAGTCTAGTGTCACAGCACACGTCTAGTGTCATAGCACAAGTCCAGTCCTGAAGTCTAGTCTAGTGTCACAGCACAAGTCCAGTCCTGGAGTCTAGACTAGTGTCACAGCACAAGTCCAGTCCTGGAGTCTAGACTAGTGTCACAGCACAAGTCCAGTCCTGGAGTCTAGACTAGTGTCACAGCACAAGTCCAGTCCTGGAGTCTAGTCTAGTGTCACAGCACAAGTCCAGTCCTGGAGTCTAGACTAGTGTCACAGCACAAGTCCAGTCCTGGAGTCTAGACTAATGTCACAGCACAAGTCCAGTCCTGGAGCCTAGACAAGAGTCACAGCACAAGTCCAGTCCTGGAGTCTAGACAAGTGTCACAGCACAAGTTCTATTTGACCAGTTGTCTCTTTTTCTTGAGAAAAAGGGTTTGAAAGTTGGAGATACATTTGCTTTTGGGAGTGATGGTGCTTCCATAATGGTAGGCAGAAAAAATGGTGTTGCTGCAAAAATAAAAGAGAAAAACCCATACGCTATTAATGTGCATTGTTTTGCACACATCGGCTGGCCTTATGCACATCAAAAGCAGCTGAAGATGTACCAGGTCCTACATTGGAAAACTATTTCAAGAAACTCTTACAGAAATGTCAGATATTTTAAGAAGTCCACAGACAGGACTGCCCAACTCGGTCAATTCAAAAAGTGTTAGATCATGATGAAGTGAAGTTGAAGGATGGCAATCAGATGGTTTGCTTTTTATGAGGCTCTATATACTGTATACCGTACATGGAAACCCCTGGTAACTTACTTTAAAAAGATCAAGAAACCAAGTGAAAAGGAACAGCAGATCTTGAATACACTCACTGATATAAGGTTTTTGAAAGCAATGCACATGCTTATATGGATGTTGTTCCATCATTTGCTCAACTGAATTTGGTTTTCCAAAAGCAAAACATTGATATAGCAGCAGTCCCAGGGGCTGTAGATGGAGTAAAGCAGGCAATCACAAAGGCCAAATCTGCTAGCTTTCATTTCCAGAAAGAATTACAGGACAAACTTGTTAAAGACCGTGACATTGTTAAGTACAAGGGAGAGACTGTAGCAAAGACTTCAAAAAAAGCTGCAGGAGACAGTAGAAAGGTTGGACAAAACTTTCTTGACAAATGTGAATCAAACTTGGACAAAAGATCTCCCAAGTCATCAACTGAGATTGCTTTTGCATTTAAATCCCTTGGACTGAGGTCACTGTCCCTTTTGTCATCTGATGAAGTAGATTCATGTGGCAACAATGATCTGGAACAGCTTTGGAATTTTTATGGAGACGACAAAAACTGCCAATGGAACAATGTCAAAGGCACTGGTTGATTCTGAGACTTGCAGACTGGAGTGACCATTGTTGAAAAAAGTTGTTCTTGACCAGAAATATCCTAGGGACAGTATGCCAGAATTATGGCAGATAATTAGCAAATACCACAACACTACATTTCCTAATCTGCTTATTTTAGCAAGGCTAGCTTTACTTACACCTCTCCAGTCAGCTGATTGTGAAAGAGGCTTCAGCTGCCAAAACTATCTTCATACACCCTCAAGAAACAGGCTAAAAACTGAGACTTTACAAAGATTAATGATAATCCAGCATGAGGGTACAGACATTGAATCCTTTGACTTTCAATCTGCAGTCCAGAAGTGGACACAGTTGAAAGAAAGAGGGATCATCAGTGCCTAAAGAGGGATCATCAGTGCCTAAAGAGGGATCATTAGTGCCTAAAGAGGGATCATCAGTGCCTAAAGAGGGATCATCAGTGCCTCAAGAGGGATCATCAGTGCCTAAAGAGGGACCATCAGTGCCTCAAGAGGGATCATCAGTGCCTAAAGAGGGATCATTAGTGCCTAAAGTAGAAGAGTCATCTGCATAAGGTAAATAAGGCTAAAATTGGCAAAATATAGTAAAATTAAACCACTACCTTGACCCACCCTTTGTGTTATGTGTCTGGCTCCCTTTTCTGGGAGGAGGGGGCCAGTTGACCCATATTTGAGAAAACCTGGCTGAAACACTGCATTTGGTAGGAATAGTCCCCTGGTGGCCCTTTATTAGAATTGATTAAATCATCTTTATATCTAAAAAAACAAACATGGCCACCAAGGATGTGGCTAGATTTCCTTTAATATATAACTATATAGAAAACCTTTAAAAATCTACTTCTCAAAAACTTATGGTCCAGTTGAATTGTATTTGGAAGGAATAGTTGCCTGGTAACCCTTTATAAAATCATGTTAATATAAAAAAAAAAAACATGGCGGCCAGGGTCTTGGCTAGATTTCCTTATTTAACTTAACTGTATAGAAAATCTTTAAAAATATTTTTCAAAACCAGTGGTCCTATTTGAATAACATTTTATAAGAATAGTCATCTGTTGACCATATCGAAAATTATGACTACCATGCTTTTTTAACAAATTGAATATATTTCTGTTGAAAAAAATATAATTATTATGGCCCTCTTATCTTCATTTTCCGGAGATGGTTGTGACTTGTTCATCTGGATCTAGTGTTACAATTCACAGGCGAGCTATATAGGGCCATCATGGTCCTCTTGTTATGAGAACACAAACTGATGTTGATAAGAGCTGTGTCTTTTTATCAAAGTATGTCATTTATATAACTCATTGCTTGCTAGCACAGAACATGGGGCCTAATCATCCCCACAGAACTTGGGGCCTGGTCTGAGATCCAAAATGTTTGTTTTGCAGATGTTCTGCAAAACATTCAGAAATAAAATAAATAGTTTAGAAAAAGTTGCAGACGACATTTGTGCAAATGATATAGAGAGTTAATAGCCAAACTGGATCATGACGGTACTGGTAAGAATCATCTTGGTGAGGCAATTCTTACAGATGGGACTTTGTGGAGAAATAAAGGAAACATTTTTATCAGTTTTCCAGTATATGGTAACTGTGTTTGGTGACTTAGTATTAACCCATTTCCTCATAGGCTATTTTTAGACCCAACTATTTGTCTGTTATACGAAGAAAAATATGAGCTATAGTCGTTACTCCAACATCTATATTGTCATCTGGAAACTTTAACGCAAGCCTATTACTTCTTTAATTATCATTCAAATCTTATGAAACTTCACATACTTGTTCACGATCAATAGGCTACAATCAAACAGACAAGCATTTACACCCACATGCGGTGCTGTTGTTGAATAAAGGCACTGAAATGCATCATTTTACTAGAAAAAAGGAAAAAGTTTAGAATTGTGTAGTTTTGAAACCAGTGTGATAGAGCATTACTCCACTGAAGAAAATCGAGGGCATGGTGCAAAACTATTCTAACTCCTTCAGTTAGAATAGTTTTCCACCAAGCCCTTGAAATGCTCTATTACTGGTTTCAAGAAGCGACTTTTACAGGGGTGTCAAAAGGCGTCAATCTGAGGGAAAGGGATAACCTATCCCATCATATTGACGCGTTTTCACACATTTGCAAACAGAATAGACCTAGCTCAGACAGCTCCTACAGGAGCCTTCTGATCAGGGTCTGCTCTGTTTACTAATGGAATTTGAAATCTGTTTATTTACTTTCTAAAACAGCTACAATCTCCCAACTTCAATATTTCATTATAACTATTTTGTCCATGGATATTCAGTAGGTACTGAAATTTGGAATAAACATAGAAAACAAAAAAGGTTAACAGGGTGGTTGTTGTTTTCAACAGGACAGAAGATGACCAGCATGAGGCTCCTCCAGATGAGAGACCTGCAGGGGGCGCCTGGAGAGACCGGGAGGAGATGAGGGAGCGTGGAGATCGCTTGAGGTAGTAATTCTGTATTTGAAATTACTCTAGTTGGCAGGGAAGACTACAATGATCATTAACCCTTCTCTTGCTGAATTTTAAAACACATTTCTCCTTCTTTACCCATGCCCTGTTGTTTAATTACATATATCTTCACTGTGTACAAGTATATCGCTGTGCAATCACTGCTGTGGAGTGCATTGGTTGCACAATCAACTTGTAAATAGTGCAGACCCTGATGAGACAGATCCTGCAGGAGCTGTCTCATCTGGGTCTTCACTATTTACAGGTAGGTATATTGACGTGAACAGCAAGCGAAGGGTTAACTCTGATGAAGATTCATATAATAGTGACATGAATATTTATGAGCTGAATTTTACAAAGAATATGAGAATTCTTAGTTGTGGCAGAGACCATAATCAACTCAAACAATTGTTATCAGAAGGCATCTGTATCAAGAAAGGGTTAAATGTATCGCATCTGATTGAGAATGGCCCAATTCATACTCTTCAGTTGGAACTAGTTAACTGAAAATATATACTTATATCATAGAAGTAACAAAATTGTTATATGAATTTGATACAGAGATGATAACCCACCACCAAGAGGAGGACGAGATGACCGCGGTGAGGACCGTGGAGGCTGGCGAGACAGAGTGCCTCCTCGGGATGATAGACCACCAGGACGAGACTCTTGGAGGGACAGAGAAGGTGGCCGTGACAGACGCTTCGACAACCGTGACATACGTCTTGACAAGGAAGAAATGGGAAGACTGGGCGAAGAGCGAGAAAGACGCGAGAGAATGGCTGGATCAGGAGAGGATAGAGGAGCATGGAGAAGAGGTGGTGACCGAGATGATGGTTTTAGACGGGGTGGTGACAGAGATGATGGTTTCCGACGTGGTGGGGACCGAGATGATGGTTTTAGACGTGGTGGTGACCGAGATGATGGTTTCCGACGTGGTGGGGACAGAGATGATGGTTTTAGACGTGGTGGGGACCGAGATGATGGTTTTAGACGTGGTGGTGACCGAGATGATGGTTTCCGACGTGGTGGGGACAAAGATGATGGTTTCCGACGTGGTGGAGATAGAGATGATTTCCGACGGGGCGGAGATAGAGATGACGGGCCTAGAAGAGGAGGAGACTGGGGCCGGGACAGAGATGGTAATATTGTAAAACATTACTGTTGGTACTCAAGAAAAAAAAACATGGAGAGCAGTTTAAAAAAATTTGTTGTTTCCCAATGAAAATCAGAAATTAAGAATTTATAACTTTTATATTTTTCCAACAAACCACATGTGACAACTGTCCGCCTGCGGAAGGTTGTGGGTTCGATCCCCGGTCGCAACAGACCAAAAGTCATTAAAAGTTGGTACTAGTATCTTCCCTGTGTACGCTCGACATTAAAGGGATTGTTCTAGGACTGGTCGGCCCGGTGTCAGGATAATTTGACTGGATGGGGTGCCCTTGCCATGTGCCCGCGGCAGGTGCATTCCAGTGAGGCAGCACTATAACTTGTCTCATGCGGGTACAGTCTGCAAATAACTGAAATACTGCTGGTCAGACATAAAACTTAACTCACTCACTCGCATGTGACAACTCTGAAGAATCATTTTTAAGAAATTATTCTAAAGAATGGTCACAACATAGGGTATTATGGAGAAATGATAATTTTAGTATTTTAAATACTCACTTATCTTCTCCCACATGATGCCTTTGCAAACAGAGTAGACCAAGATCAGATGGCTCCTATAGGAGCCATCTGATCAGGGTCTGCTCTGTTTGCTTAAGGACTAATATAGATCTGATTACCAAATTTTCAAAATGGCCAAAAGTGCCCTTGTTTGCCTATGATTATAAAAATGCAGTGCATATATACACAGGGGCATGAGATGATAGAATCTTGCATAATTTGTCTTGAGGGAGAAGGTTGGATATGTGACCAAGATTTTATGTGGAGTTTGCAATTACTTACCATATGTCGTGTTCAATGCAGGTGGTGGTGGTGGTGGCTGGAGAGATCGAGGTGGTGACCGTGGCGGGGACCGTGGTGGTGATCGGGATGGCGGTGGAGGCAGATGGAGAAGAGATGGGGATGATCGTGGACCGAGAGAAGATTCCAGACGAGGTCCTCCAGAAAGGGACTCTTGGTCTAGAAGAGGGGGTAAGTTGATCAACAGATATACTAGTTTGATGCAAGAAAGTGTAGAGGAACTGATTTACAGTACTGGTGGTCTATAACTTAACTAATGAATAAGGATGCTTTTAAAGACATGTCACTGTTTAACCTTTCCCTGTAAGATATTAGTGTCAAATATGATGACATCGTGAATATTTATTACCTGAATTTTTATAATGGCATATGTACGCAGTGTTTTTGTTATAGATAAAACTTGTAAAATTGGATCTATATTATTCTATAAACAAACAGAGCAAACTCTGTTCAGAGCTATCTGATTGGGTCTACTCTGTTTGCCAAATCATGAAAAAAGGGTTTATAATATATGAGGGAAGGGGTTAAAGACAGGTCACTGTGTAACTCTGAAAACAATAAAACCCAGATCAAACAGCTTCTGTAGGAGCCCGCTGGTCAGGGACTGCTACTTCCTTGTGAAATGATTTAGATCTGATTGTAAAGTTGTGCCATGGTACAGACTTTACAACGCCCTGACAGATTGACAATAGTGATTTGTAAGTGAAAAGATTCCATAGATGTAAAATTCTCATATTTGTTTTTTCTTTGTTTCAGAGGATTCATCTCGTGACAAACCAAGGGAGAGACAGCCAGGTGGTGGAGGTAAGAGAATAAGAGAAGTGACTTTGATTAACTGTTGAACAATGTTTCGTAGATGAACAATATTTATTTATGCTTCGTTTGTGGGGAGGGGGGGGGTATACTGGAGTCACCGTGTCCGTCCGTCACACTTATCCGGATCATAACTTCCAAAGTATAAAAGCTATTGACTTCATAATATAAATAGATCACATTGACCGCAAGTGCAGTGCACAGGGTTCTCCCTTGGCCCCTTCTAAAAGTCCAATTTGAGGGTCCTCTTGACCCCTCTCTATACAGTAAAGAACAGACCCTCTTAATTTTGAGGGTCATTTGTAAAATGTAAGGGACATTTCAATAGAAATAGGGAGTCGGGGAAAACCCTGAGTGCATAAGGTTTGTAACTCTGTCTTCAGTACTTTTGGAGTTATTGCCCTTTGTTATTTTTTTCAGTTTTCTGGAGTTTTTTTCTAAACCTTTATATATAATGAAGTGATATTTGATATGTGGCTTTATTATAATGAGTTACAGATCAAGTTTGAATTTCGCTAAGCTTCATTGATTTTTAACGGAAATACAGTAATTTTACTTAAAAAAAAATCCGGAAATTCAGGTTTTCCGGAGTTTTTCTAAACCCTTGCAGATATTTATGTGATATTTGGTATGTAGCTTTATAATAATGAGTTACAGATCAAGTTTAAATTTTGTTACACTACATAGATTTTTAACGAAATTACAGCATTTTGACTTAGAATTTTTTAGGAAATTTCAGGTTTTCCGGAGTTTTTTTCTAAACTGTAGCTGATATTGTAGTGATTTATGTCTATAACCCCCATCTCTGTGTCAAATGTACTAGTGGGGGAATTCATCACCTTTAGTGGTAGTTCTAGTTTCTCCTTACCTTTTACTCCATGAATATTTATGTAAGAAATAATGACATCATGAATATAAGATTAATTTTAGCTTGTCTGTTTCGAAGAAAAGTCAAGCTATTGTGATAACTCTGTCGTAAGCGTTGGCGTCGGTGCAAAAACTTAAATGTAGCTTATTACTTGAAGTATAAGCGGTATCAACTTGAAACTTAATAGGTTAGTAGATCTCATTGAAGGGAAGGTCCTACATAAGAACCATAACTCTTGATTTCAAAATTTTGGAGTTATTGCCCTTTTATTTTCTTCCAAAACAGTTAATTTAGCTAGACAAGCACCAAATCAGATGATCATTAGTGCCGCACGCCGCTCTTGTTAAAATGACACATTTACACATAAAATATTTGCCAAGGTAGAAACTAGAGAATCAGATCTATATTATATCCATTTAGAAAACAGAGCAGACCCTGATCAGATGGCTGCTATAGGAGCCATCTAAAGAAAAGTGTAACATGGCAAAACTCTGTAGACGCTGACGAGAGGGTTCCTCTAGAAGCATTCTCATCTGAGTCTACACTGTTTGCAAAGGACATTGGTGACTGGTATCCCACACTGTAAAGATTAACCCTTTCCTCAATAAATACGCCTTTCTACACCTCTGTAAAAGTCACTTTATGAAACCATTGTGATAAATAGAGCATCTGTTCCTTTAGGAGCAAATACTCTATTTATCACAATGGTTTCAACTACAATATTCTAAAATAAATTCCTTTTCTTTAGTTAATGCTCCTTTTCGGTAGATTGATTCAAAGATGTTGTGTCTAAAAATAACATGGAAGAATGGGTTAAGAATTCAAAGATATTTGCAAAGGTAGTCACAGATTTTCCCTGTATGCTAAAGTAAATAGAGTCATAGCATGAAACAATATTATTTTTAGACATTGCAAATGGTGTACACCCATGACAGCTGATCTGCTGTAGACTGTGTGTGATCTGCTATAGACTGTGTGTGATCAGAGTCGGCACTATTGGTCATGTCATGAAGTACTGCACATGTTGTTTGTCGAAATACTGGAACTTGTTTGGTTGTTGAAATACTGGTATATTTTGTTGAAATAATGGCATATGTTGATTGTTGAAATACTACCAATGCTGTTTGTTGATTTTGTAGGATATACTTCTGGTTGTAAGGATGTTGTTTGTTTTCTTTTCAGAAGATGATGGCTGGACAACTGTGAAACGATAAATGGAAAATGAAGACACTTGAAAAGACATGTTTGTGTCATGGACAATTGACATCTTGTTTCAACCATTTGTGAATATTTATACAAACATGGGCCTTTTTAATTAGTACCTACAGTAATAAAGGCCTTGGCCAACCATGTTTTGATTCAGGGTCCTTAAGGCAGATGGAAGCTTAATGCAAATAAAGATAATGCAGAAAGCTCCCAAAATTGCTTTCTGCATTACTTTTTCTTACATTCAGCAGCCATCTACTTTTAATGATTCTGTTTCAGTCGGAGGTCACTTAAATTATGTTTTACCATAGAGCAAGCAGTAGCCTATCTTTGTTAAAGATAATTACTAATAACCGATACATGTAGTTTGTTAGTATGATGTAGGCTCACAGTGTAGATCCAGATCAGATGGCTATTACAGTAGCCGTAATACCATCTGATCAGGGTCAACAGTGTTTGCTGTGTCCATTCTTATGTTAAATGCTTACCAGCTTTTGTGCATGAATTCCTCGAAATGGAAAGTGGTTTTGAAATGGGCGAAAAGTTTGAATATGTTTGTGCTATATATCAATTATTGTACATTATTAAGTCAAGATGTTTTGAAAGAGAAATGTTTCATTGAATTGAACTCTTGTATACAAATATATATTTGGAACATGGTTGTTGTTTGATTCGACAACTATTGTTTAGAGGGGAAAGCCATTGAATATTGAAATATAATGTATGGCAGGCTGACTTTGACATGTTATATTTATCTAGTATATTTGATCAGATTCCAACCTGATTGAAACTGCATGTTTCACAACTTTAGACAATTTTGTGCTGATGAAATTTGAATTTGTGCTTCTTTCAAATAAAATAAACCCATCTGTAAATGTGTTGTTGTTGTTGTAACATTCATATATATAGTTTAACCCTTTACCTCATTTTGCCCCTTTTAATGCCTTTCCAAACAGAGTAGACAGATGCAGTAACAGTATGATCAGAGTGTGTTAGCTTGTGGCTTAGAAGCTGAATGATCAGCATCTGTTAGCTCGTGACCTAGTATAGATTGGGGTCTGTTTACCTGTACGTTTCGCTACCTACCGAATTTATTAGGAAAACCAATATTGTTGCGGGGTGATTTGAGAGTCGAATCTATTAACATATGAATATTTATATTCGGATACCAAAAAGAAAAATAAAGTGTTATGTCGGAGGATAAATGATGGGTCTTTCGCCGTTGTTTGGCAGGTCTACTCTTACTCGTCAATGTACAGTAAACCCCATCTAAAGTGACCACTCAATGAATAAATATGGGCGTCTTTATAAGCAGGTGGCTTCTTAATGCAGGAAAAAAGTAATCCAGAAAGCTCATGTATGTCATTTCTGCATTACTTTTGTCCAGCATTAAGCTACTCTACATCTACGATCTGCATATATCACCCATAATTATGCCTCTTTGAGGTGGTAGCATTAGCGGGGGTTTACTGTAGTAACCAGGTGTTAAATGAATGACGCATGTGCTTATATCAATACCGCTTATATCAGGTTTTGTTTTCTTAATGTATAGTGTATACGAATACAGTGAGATGGTAGCTTAATAAATAAAAGTTTAAGGGATAAGAAATAGTATCGGCTTTGTGAAATACATAATGATTATAATAATAAAACATGATGATAATCACAAGAAAAATATTAGAATAAATATAATACACGTGTCATTATCGGTGCCTCTGTGATATTGCTGATTGAATAAAGTCACCCGCTGCTTTCGTAATTACACGTGCCAATCAATATTGTCCATCCAGAGATCACAGGTACCGCCGATAACATTGGCTAGTAAATACTACTAGCGGGAATAAAATATATATACTTCTCTGTAAGACAAACGCCAATGCACTTTGTTAATGATAAATGATAAAAAATACTGAAGAGGGCTGACGGACGTTTCGCTACCCATACCTTTTCGCTACAGTCATTTCGCTACCCACCAGGAAGTCATTTCGCTACCCTGACCATTTCGCTACCTGTACGTTTCGCTACCTATCGATTTTAATAGTAAAACAATATTGTTGCAGCGGTGGCTAGTGAATTGAGAGTCAACATTATTAACATATAATGGATATTTATATTCAAATACCAAAAAAGAGTTATAGAGATATTGAAAACATGTATGTAAATTTTAATACTGTAATAACTGTAAAAGTAAACACTCATTAAACTTTAAAAAAAAAACACCTATTTTTAAATTAAAACGTGTATCATTATCTGTGTCCCTTCGAGCACGAAGTAATTTTTAGTAATATTTACTTCGTGCTTCGAGATATAATGCTGATTGATTTAAGACACCCACTGCTTACGTATTTCCACGTGTCAATGTTGTCCACTCCGAGATCACAAGTACCGCCGGTAAGCCGATTAGATTGGTGTATCGGTACGTGACACCGATTAAATTAACATGGACACGTGCTACATGCATTTTTGCTATATGCTTTTTTGCTCTTTTCCATTGATAGAAAATATGACATGCATAACGATCAAATGAAAATACTATACTTACAATTTACTTTTAATTTAACCCTTCCTTCATATTTATAAATGTGTTTTCACTCATTTGAAAACAGAGCAGACGCTGATTAGACGGCTCCTATACAGGAGCGGCCAGCCGTCTGATCAGCGTCTGCTCTGTTTGCTAATATAATTTCTGATTCTTTACTTTCAAAAATGGCTACAATGTTCCACCTTCCATATTTCATTATATCAATTTTGTCCCAAATATTAAGTAGGTATTATTGAAAGTTGAAATTAAACGTAGACCAGGGAAAGGGTTATGGTCGGTTAACACTTTGCCTGCTATATATCGAGGTGTTTGTATCCACAAACTCTCGATAAATAACTGTTTGCTATGCTACTACAATAGTTAAAATTGGTTAAGGTATATTTTTAAATCTGTTAAACTATTATATCGTCCAAATCAATGAAATATGTGAATAATTATATTTAATTGGGTGACAGGGTTAGTGCAGGGTAGCGAAATGACTTCCCGTAAGGGTGCGAAATGGTCAGGGTAGCGAAATGGTCAGGGTAGCGAAACGCTGTGTAGCGAAATGTCCGTAAACCCTAAAGAGTTCAGACAAGAAAAATATGTTGAATCTTTGATATACATACAGAGTATTACGATCACATGAAAACTTGAAAACGCAATCATTACTTATGAACTTTTACTTTAAGGTCTGTTAACCATTTACCTGCTCTAAAATTTCAAATATTCTCTTAATTTTGTTATATACTTACGTTGAACATATTTCCGAACAGATATATCTTATATGCGAATTAACTAATTTACTGTGAACGTTTCATTCGGATCCAAACTGTTTGCCTATGCTGTTACGTTCGGTATTTCAAATTGGTAAAGATATCTTTTTCATCTGTCAAACTGTTATCGTCCAAATCAATTAAATCTGTGAATAATTATAATTCGGTGACTGGGTAGCGAAATGACTTCCAGTAAGGGTGCGAAATGACTAGCGAAATTGTCAAGGTAGCGAAACGCTATGTAGCGAAACGTCCGTAAACCCTGTGTTAGCTTGTGGCATAATATAGATTAGGGTTTTTGTTAGCTTGTGGCCTCATGTAGATCAGGTTCTGTGTAGCTTGTGGTCTAATATAGATTAGGGTTTGTGTCAGCTTGTGGCCTAATCAGGTCCTGTGTTAGCTTGTGGCCTAATACAGATCATGATCTATTGGCATGTGGCCTAAAAGATCAGGGTCTATGTTAGCTTGTGGCCTAAAATAGATCAAGGTGTGTTATCTTGTGGCTTTATATAGATCACGGGTCTGTGTTAGCTAGTGACATAGTATAGATCAGATCTGTGTTGGCTTCTTGCCTAATATAGATCAGTGTTTTTGTGTCACCTGCCGAGAGGCAGTGTGTCACACGGATCACTTTTCCGTCTGTCTGTCCGTCACTTTCCTTTTTTTGGCCGTCATTTCTAAACTAATTATCGTGCTTTCAAAGTTCATATAATTATGTCTTCCTCTCATTGATATAACCTGGGTTCGTCACTCTACATGCAATATTTTTATTTAGTTATTCCCCTTTGTTCCGAGTTCCGCACTCCAGTGGATTAAGTTTTTGTGTCGCCTGCTAGCAGGTGACACACGTGTTCCTTCAAACACTTGTGTTATTATACCCCCAATAGAAGTTTGAGAGGGGTATTTAGGAGTGTGTTGGTTTGTCTGTCTGTCTGTCCGTGGCACAAAACTTGTGACTCAAACTACTACATTTCTTTACCGATTTACATCAAACTTTGCATATGCATTAGTTCTGAAGTGAATATGTGCATAACAATGTCACGTGTTTAGCTCTGGGCATAGCAGAATTATCTACCCTTGAACTTTGAGCATTTCTTTTTGGCATGAAACATTGGGAGTTTGTGTAGGGAACGCCTGCAGTTTAAAGTTATTGAATTGCGTCACCCCCATTTATGGGGAGACATTGTTTTTGCCAGAGTTGTCTGTCTGTCACAAACTTGTGTGGCGTGTATCTCTGAAACCAGTAGGGCTAGAGTCGCCAAACTTCTCAGGAATGAGTTGTGCATCTGAGGGTTTTGAACTGTCTCTTCCTGATAACTTTGGAGTTTTTGCCCCTGATGACTTAAAATTACACAAACTTTACTTTGTGCCGCGCGTTTCTCTGAAACCGCTAGGGCTAGTCACCAAACTTCACAGGAATGATGACCAGCATGTGTTCTGCACCTTGAGTTTTTTTAAGTCTGTCTCCCCTGATAATTACGTGTATTGAGTTATTGTCCCTGATATGATAATTTGAGAAACTTTGTGTCGTGCGTAAACCTCTGAAACCAGTAGGGCGAGAGTCACCAAACTTCACAGGAATGTTCACTAGCATTGGTTGTGCATCTGGGGTTTTGAATTGTCTCCCCTGATAGCGTTGCAGTTGTTACCCCAGACGACTTGACCCTTTCCCTCATATACATTTGCAAACAGAGACGACCCAGATCAGAGGAGCCGTCTGATCAGGGTTTGCTAATAGAATTTGATAGAGCTGTTTCTTTACTTCTAAAATGTTTACAGTATCCCACCATCCACATTTCTTTATAACTATTTTGTTAATGAATATTCAGTAAGTATTGAAATTTGGCCTAAATACAGAACAGGGAAAGGGTTAAATTTAGACTGTGTTACTCGTATCTGTGAAACCGCTAGGGCTAGAGTCGCCACACTTCACAGGAATGTTGATCAGCATGAGTTGTTGAGCACATGGGGTTTTTGAATTGACTCCTCCTGATAATTATTGAGTTATTGCCCCTGATATAACTACTAAGGTAGAGAAACCTTCTCTGAAACTGCTAGGGCTAGAATCACCGAGCTTCATACGAATGTTGACCAGCATGAGTTGCTGTGCATCTGAGGTTTTTGAGTTGTCCTGCATGGATAACCTTGGAGTTATTGCCCTTGTTAACTCAAAATTACATGGTTTTGCACGCATCTCTGAAACAACTCATGCTGGTGAACATTCCTGTAAAGCTCAAGCAGTTTCAGAGATACGTGTGACACCATGCAATTTTAAGTTATCAGGGGCAATAGCTCTTGTATATCTACACAGACATTACACTTGTGTATTTGAAAGAGGATGAATGTGGGAGACATCTGTTTCAAATGTGGACAAGCAAGGTTTTACGCAAGCGTAAAAGGGCTGCGAAACGTCTTTAAGCAGGATAGAAGAAAAAGAGGGAGCAATATTGTTTAGTAGTTTAAATTAACAGATACATTGGGAAAACATGACTGTAATGTATAAATTAACAGCAGAAACGGGGGAATGTTTTAAGGAGCCATGATGCATAATACCTGTGTATGACACCAATAATACACATTACCACGAAGTAAATACAGATCAATGGTATTCATGCACAATTGTGAAATATTCAAAACGGTCAACAAAACCACGAGTAAAAGGTCTCGGCTAAATAACTTACCAAAGACAAAATTCAAACAAAGGACTTATACTTTTACAATACTTGTGTACAGAATTGTTTTTAAACCAAAAGCACGTAAACTAAGTGTGCTAACAAAAAAAAATGAGAGGAAAAAAAAATTATGCTTCCGCCGAGGATCGAACCCGCGACCTCACATTTCCTAGGCCACCGTTATAACCCCTCGACTACGCTGACTGCTACAAGAGGAGCGTGCTTTTAAATGATTTATACCCAATATACTAGCATTTTCAATGGCAGAAAAGAAGCAAATAACCTCGACAAAAATATTTGTCCCCGCTAACAAAAAATGTATGAATCAAAATAAGTAAAATAAATGAATGTATATAAATAAAAGCTTGTCTCACAGTAACCCATAGTTATTAAAAAAGATTGGCTTTTATAGAAACACAGGAACGCAGAAACGCATGGTCAAAATTCAAAGCCGTATAATTGTGGGCTGCTTTCAGCAGCCCAATAAAGAGATTATTGAGCTATTGCCTTTTGTATTGAAGTCATTGGATCCTTTGACAAGGTGGTGGGTGGGAGTATCGGTCACCTTTAGTGATACATGTTGTTCTAGTTTACATGTATATTTGGTATACATAATAAAGATGAATGGTAGATGTGCAAGACACAATTTTCACATGTTTAGCTCTGGGCATTGCAGAATTATCTCCCCCTGAACTTTGAGTATTTTTTGTTATTTTGTTGGGTGTCGCGAACTCGAAATTTGAAATTATTGAATTGATACTTGACATACATAATAGTACATGTGCAAGGCACAATTTTCCTGTGTTTAATGGCAGGCATTACAGAATTATCTCCACTTGAACTTTTAGTAGTTTTGTCATTTGGCCCTGTTACATAGGTATTAGTGTCACAAGCTTGGATTTGCAATCAAGGCTGCTGTGCAGGTATTTCATCACCTTAGTGATAGTTCTAGTATTGTGGTCTAGTATATATCGGGATCTGTGGCATGTGATATAGATCCGGGGCTGTGTTAGCTTGTAACGTAGTATAGGTCGGGGTCTGTGTTAGCTTATGACCTAATATATATCGGGGTCTATTAGCATGTGGCCTAATATAATCATGCTCTGTATGTTTGTGGCCTAGTATAGATCAGGATTTGTTAGCTTGTGACCTAGTATAGATCAGGGTCTGTTAGCTTGTGACCTAGTATAGATCAAGGTCTGCTAGCTTGTGGCCTAGTATAGATCGGGATCTGTTGGCTCAGGCGCGGATTTAGAGTGGCGGAGCCGGCGTACGCCACATATTCTTGTTAACAGTAAACCCTTTGTTCATTGTTGATTGGCGGGAGGTTAGAAGTAGTTGAAATGGCAATTTAAAAGGAACTTTTAATTGCATGGATGTGGTTTCTACTCTCTTAAACTCCATTATACTTTGCATTTTAGGCCTGATCTGCTGAGAAATTATTTGCATGGGCTGTAAGTCGTATTTTCGGAATGTTTTCCAGAACTTGATTGTCGGTGATCGACCTTAAATTGCAAGAGGCTTCTGGCAATGCTCGAAGAATAATTATTGTTAAATAAACATTTCTCTGATACAGGTTTCTCTTCTGTGTATGCAGACAATTATGTTGAGGCGTTTTTGCGCCTCTATAAAATTCACATTTTGAAACCATTGTGATAAATAAGAGCATTTGCTCCTAAGGAGCAAATGCTCTATTTATCACAATGGTTCAGAACCAGAACTACACAATTCTAAACATTTCCTTTTCTCTAGTTAATGCACCTTTTCGGTAGATTTATTGGGTCTAAAAATAGCCTAGGAGAGAATGAGGACCTAGTACCAAGGCAAGTTAACCCCTGACGGTTAGGGGTGTGTGTGATAGTGTGTGTTGGGGTGGGGTGGGGGGGTGTTAC
Organism: Azorinus chamasolen; assembly: GCA_963576725.1. Taxonomy (NCBI): domain Eukaryota; kingdom Metazoa; phylum Mollusca; class Bivalvia; order Cardiida; family Solecurtidae; genus Azorinus; species Azorinus chamasolen. The sequence continues at coordinate 71,836,968 of OY755245.1, forward strand.
AGAATCGTCGCCCTTTTCTAGCATTGAAATGCATTTGTCACTTGACTCGCTACTACTTTATCATAATAAATATTTAGCTGATATATGTATACATTCATTATTTCTTAAAGGCAGACTTTAACCATTTACTCCATGAATATTTATGTAAGAAATAATAACATCATGAATATCAATTCGATTAATTGCTATAACAGCACATGGACACGGGAGGGTGGGGTTTTTTTTGCCTCCGCAGAAACTTTAGCATCAGATCTATATTATATCATCAGCAGAGCATCCCCTGTTAACCCATCACCTCATAGGCTATTTGTAGATCCAATCACTGTGGATAAATCTACCTAAAATGAGCATTAGCTAGAGAAAGGAAAAATTTAAGAATTTTGTAGTTTGAAACCATTGTGATAAATAGAGCATTTGCTCCTATAGGAGCAAATGCTCTATTTTACAGAGGCGTCAATATAAGGGAGTGGGTTAAGACGGGTTCTACAGGAGCTGTCTGATATTGGTTTACTATGTTTGCAAAATAGCGTAGAAAGGCTTAATTATGGAGTTAAGGGCTATGTCGAGGTCATTTTGCGAAATAAACCAACAAATAGCATAAACGAATCACCTAAGCATGTTAAATTACTACAGTAAAACCCCTATAGTTAAAACACTTAAACATTACAAGTATCATTATCGTACCTTAATGCAGGACGATAGTCATGCAGAAAGTTCATCTGAAGCTTTCTGCATGACTTTCACCCTGCATTAACAGCCACCTGTCTAAAAAGTTCTGGGTTTGTTTCTCTCTCGAATTAACTAGTTTTTACTCTATTACCACAGTATTTTTGAGTTTAACTTGTAAGGCTTGTATATTATTATAGATATCAATATGTAACGATTTATTTTTGTCTCGACTAACAAACTCGTAGTGGTCTATGTAGGTCAGAGCGAGTTTCCCTGTCAGAATGTCCCGCCCTTGCTGTTATGGCCGAGGCAGAAATCGGAGTTAAAAATTGTTTTCTGTGTTGGTATTATCGTTTATTCTATAATCAAAATTCTTGTAATAGCAACGCTTCAGCATTCTTATATGTTTCTGAGTACATTATACTTAATCAAATTAATAAATATTTACCAGGTGAAGGGTCAAGACAACCTTATAGCCCTCGGGTAATTGTGTCTAATTGTGTCTAATTGGCATTTATTAGCAGATTGTCTATCTGTCAGCAAAGGTGTTAGAAAGTATTAATCATAATAATTTGGAACACGCCATAAAAATAATAGAAAATGTGCAATTTAGAGACTTCAGATAAACAGAGTCTACACAGAAACCCCGCCACATTTCTGATCAGGGTCTACACTGGTGGTCTAGTTGATGCTATTCAAGCATTGTATACTTAGTGGTTAGACATCCATGACGCGGTGGGTGGTCTGGGTTTACATGATTGCGACCTCAGTAAAGAGTTTGGTTTTAAAGCAATGTTGTATTGATTATATTAACCCTTTCCATAATACAAACATTTTCACGCCTTTGCAAACAGAGAAGACCCAGATCAGACGGATAATCAGGGTCTGTTCTGTTTTCTTATGAAATCATAATAAATCTGGATCTACACAGTTTCTACCAATACCAAAGATATGTCATAAAAATCAGCTAATGAATATTCATGATGTCAATTTTTCTTGCATGATACTAAATAGGAAAGGACTTAAGCCTTTCCTTCAAATCAATGCGTTTTTACGCATTTACAAACAGAGTAGATACAGGTTAGACGGCTCCTATAGGAACTGTCTGACCAGGGTCTGCTTTGTTTGCTTATGAAATTATAATATATTGGATTTTACAGTTTCTATCAATATAAAGAACAACACCTGCTATTGCTTGACCGGATTAAACTGAGACTCCGTGCATATTCCGTATACATTCGTATGTACTGGTATGTATGGTGATCGAATTCATCCGAGTATAGCCGGGAACACTAATGGCAATTGATGAGTATCAGTTTAAAATGGTTAAGTAATAACATGACATTTACAAGATCAGTTTATAAATAGTTATGTCATCATTTCATACATGAATATGCAACAGGGAAAGGGTTAATCATAATTATATATGTTTTAAAGACCCCTATGTTGATAAATGGGCTCGTTTTAAAGAGGTCCTACTGTATCCCTTTAATCAGCACACATGTAGCTTGTAGCTATAAACTTTATACAAGCGTGTTGCTTTGTAATATGGTTCTATGTTATGTAAGGTCGTCATCAAAATCAATATAGACATTAAACACTATTAGACAACGCTATGATGACCGGATGATGCGTTAAATCTACATTCTAACTGCATTTTTATAGTTCATGTTAGCAATAAATTGGCGATGGATTAACTGTTTACAAAACAGTTTGGATCCAGATGAAAAGCCGCGTCTCAACAGGATCCAAACTGCTTCAAATTCGTGTAGCATATTTTTATCTTGAACATGGATATTCATGCTTAAGACTATTGACCCTTTTCCTCTAACCGTGGCCTGACTCACATTTGCAAACAACTGGACTCCAGTTGAGACAGCGGGTAACTCGGTATCTCATCAACATCCAAACTATTTCACCATTGGTCAATAATTTTTCCAAAGTTTTAACGAACCTAAATTCAGATAAAATTGCTCCAAATCAGAGGTTGTGCAGAAATATTTTTTCAGCTTGCTTAAGGTTATTAAAGAGAACCGGCGTTTTATTACGTGAAAAATACGTGTTGTAATAGACTAGCTGACAGGAGGAGCAGAGTGACACACATTTTAATGCTTTCTTTCTCGATGTCACAGACGAACGTTAGACAATGAGCCTAGACTGTGGCCAAAGCCCCGACCAGTTATTACGTAACATTGCCAAAGAAATTGTCTCGTGTAATATGCTTTCACACCGGTGTATCACAGAAGTCTTGTTTGGATTTTAACCCGCTGTCGGTGTACTACAAGGATATGCACTTAAGCCGGTCTTATTTATTGTGGAATTACGATAAAATATTCATTTCTGTTTATCAAGAACCGTGCATGTAGATGCAGGAAATCGCTAAAGTCCGAGTCCTACAGAGGTAAGAAGTTTCCGTTGCTATATTTATAATTTATCCATTTACCCAAAATCAGAGGTTGAGCAGACATAATGTTTCCATAGATACGCATTTGGCGACGTGTTTCATCTTTGCAAACAGAGCAGACCTTGGTCAGATGGTTCCTATAGGAGCAATCTGACCAAAGCCTGTTCTGTTGGTTTATGTAATATACTATATCTGACTCCACACAGCTTCTACAAAAGCCAAAGACATCCTATTTTCACATGCCATTATGCAAAACAATCATCACATTGATATTCATTACGTTATTATTTCTCTATTGATTTTTTGGGTTAATGTTTTTTTCTGATTACGTAATCCTTTCCCTATAATGAATATTTATCCATGAATTGATTGGACTCTTCAATATATGTTTGTAGTGTAAAATTTTTAAGGTATTTTTGGCGAAGACAAAACTTGTAGGATCAGACTTCTGTAATTCTATAAGCAAACAGAGCAGACCCTGATAAGACACCTCCTACAGGACTCGTCTGATCTGGGTCTGCATTGTTTGCAAATGCGTGGCACGGCGTTAATGAAGTGAGGGATTGACGTTCCTTTAAATTGTTTTTGGTTTAAATAATGAAGAAACCACTTGAATGTGTCTGATTACACTTATAACTGCTGATAGTTTTATTATACATGTATCTTGATATACATGTAGTTTGAAACACTTTTATAAAAGAAGCGCCTGATAATTAAGAATGAATGCTACCCACTACATATGTTTTACCGATATTTTACGAATCGATGGTAATCTTTTTACGTTTGGCTTGACGGCACTGCGGCATAAACAAACCATATAACAGTGATGTGACAAACAATAATAATGATAATAATAATAAAGATATTTAATGATAAAACATTGATAATTATGATAACATTTATAATATAATAATTACGATTTATTCAGTACTTTAAGTACATTTAATATATTATATTATAATTTTGAATGACAATTTTGAATGACACACATTACGGATCCTGACCCGAGTGCTCCTCTATAGAAGCCATTTGATCTGGATATACACTGTTTGCTAATGTCATTTAACTCCTTTCTCGCATTCAAGGAGTTAAGTAAAGCGATATAAATAGAGCAGTTCTGTCAGTTGGTCAAACCCGTCTACAGCGATCATCTAAAATTCAATTCAATTTCTTTATTGCATAAAACATACATAGTATGCTTATAGCAAGCACGATAAAGAATACAATACAGTGATATATGAACATGTTAATAGATATGATTGTTAATCCGTATACAGCGACCGTCTGAAATAAATGCACGTGTAATTTATAAACGGTCTACAACGACCATCTAAAATAAATATAATTGTAAACCGGTCATCTAATATAATTATATTTGTAAACTGGTTTATAACGACCATCTTAAACACTTTTAATTGTAAACCGATCTACAGCGACCATCTATAAATATACAGCTTAAAGCAGAAGAAAAGTTGCTTTTGGAGCTTTCTGTATTACGCTCGTCCTGCATAAACAACCACATGCTATTATTGTCTCCGTGTTCATTGATTACATGGTCGCTATAGACAGTCTATGGACAGTCTCTAGTATTATTTGTAGCAACCCAATCTTATCCAATTAGACCCGTATCAACACTATTATTGACAGGTATACGGTACTCAGTGGTATAAAAATGATGGCCGCACGTCGTGACAAATTGGTCACGTCACATTTTACGATCCTCGTTAGAGGACCAACCCTTGACGCACGGTACGTGACTGTCGTCTGCAAAACTTGTCGTCTGTCACAATATTCAAATGTAATTTTTCTTACAGTTCTCTTCATAGACACAATCTATAGTGTCAGCAGTTTGGATCCGATGTGACGCTGTATTATCCGACGTCCCGTCTGGATACAAACTGTTCACAATGTTTTCAGGAGCTCACTACCCGCATGCAAACCATTAAATGGCTACCAATCGTATGGGCGCTTAGCGGATGTGTCGTCTACTTAACCCTTTCGATGCCAGCATTGTCGTCTGCTGGGCATAGTTTCGTTTATTTTTAGTGTAAGTGTGTGCATTTTTTCCATTTTCTTTATAAAACAGTAAACAGAGTGTCAAACAGTTTGGATCCTGATGAGACGTTACTCGGCGTCTCATCTGGATCCAAACTGTTTGCATGTGATATCATAAACCCGTCATTGTGGCACTGAAGGGGTTAATTTTTTGCAGGATTCCATTTTAAATTACAATATATTAATCAAGATCTATGTGCCTACACGATTACGTCTGCCTCAATCCGCTTGTATCTAAGGAAACACTTTCTAATATGAAATCAAACTATGTTCAATTATTATTAGAAGTTTATACTCAAAGTTCATAATCGCCATTACCCTGCTGAAAAACAGATAGGGGAAAACGGCGTCTGCCCAAACGCCGGTCTGGAGTAGTTTGACTTCCGGTTCGTTCAAGCGTTTGACAAACGGACCGAGTGCCACACGACATAGATTCTGATGGGATGCGTGAACTATGCGTCTCATGTGGATCCAGCCTGTTTGCAAATGCGAGTCAGGTTAGCGGGATAAGAGTTTGTACTGAACTCTGCGTTGAATATATCGACGAACGTGTTTGCAATAAAGATCAGATCATATAAGCAGATCAGCAAACAGTTTTGATTCTGATCAGATACAAAATAACTCGATATCCGATCTGTTTTCAGACTGTTTGCAAGTAACTGGTTTACTGTACGAGTTGAAGACTAAGGGTTTTATCATTTTGTGACATTATTGTAGTTATATATGACAGTCCATCATCGTTGGTACCCAATAGTTTGTTCGTGGTTTCTATGTATTGGATTAGAGGATCTCGAAACGTTAATTGTGATATTTTTATATCAAGCTACGTTAACTTATTCTTATTACCTGACAGAGTCGCCTTTGTAAATGGAGTTGACCCTGGTCAGTCAGTTCCTGTAGGATCTGTCTGACCAGGGTCTGCTCTTTTGGCTTATTGATCTGATAATACAACTGATATATTTGATAATACAACTTCTGACATAGACTCTGTTCATATGCCGTTGTAAAAATCACGATGTCATAATTTTTATAGAGAATACATTAAAACCCCGCTAATGCGACCACCTAAAATAGGTATAATTCTGGGTGCTAGATGCAGGTGGAAGCTTAATGCAGGACATTACTTTTGCCCTGCATTAAGCAACCACCTGCTTATAAAGACAACCATGCATGTGTATTTATTAAGTGGTCGCATTAGAGGGGTTCTACTGTACTCATGAGGTGAAAGGTTATCACGCTATTTGTGATCAGGAATACTATTGAGATAAAAGGACTAACGCATGATTTGAGGTAAAGGGTAAAAAAAACCACGACCTGTGATCATGAGTATTCATCAGTTATGGCAGATAAGGACCGCCGTTTGATTGGATTTACATATATTGGTCATCAGAGGATTAGTGTTTCAATGACGGTTTTGCCGACTATACGTACACGAGGGGTGTTACCTAGGTAACTGTTAACACATATATTTGTATAACCTTCTTCAGGATAACCCTTTCTCTCATATAAATGCCATTTTTGGGATCTGTGTGTTAACACAGATACCAAATCTACCGAAACGGCGAGAGCAAATCAGCCGGTCCTCACGAAACGATTTACTCAGATGTGTAATGTAGTTAGGTAATCAGCTGAACTTATTACAAAAAGTACTATCGTGGACCGTTTTTTAAGACAAGCAGTTACTGTATTTGATCATTTTTTCAACAAATATGACGAATATTTTTAAAATGAGGCGATATTAATAATATTGGGGTATTTATGCTCACTTATACACGAATCAATTTTTGATTAATTGATCGCCGCCATTTTGAATATCACGTGACTTTACGCCATAGGGAAACGCAACCTCCAACGCAGTTATCTCCCCTAATAGACCGCAGGCGTGGTGACAAGGGAGATCACTGTGAGGAGTTTGCAAATCGAGTAGGAGAATGAAAACTTTACGCAGAATTTGTTTACCAGACACGCATTTTGGATGAGCTTGAAAATCGTAAGTACATATACATACAAACATTAACGCTTAGGTTATCATTGTCTTCTATTTATAGTTCTGCTATGACTTTCGTGAACACGATTTATTATCTTGAATCTTCCGAGTTATTACAATGCTGTGAAAGAATATCTGCAGCACCTGCGCTATTAAGTTTTTAACTTATTCATCCCTGATACTTTAAGTTAAACCCCTTCCTCCATAAATATGCCTTTTTACGCCTTTGCAAACAAAGTAGACGCACAACAGGTTTCTGAACGACTCTGCACCAAACTAACCGGGTCCCTAGACAATTCGGCCCCAAAACGATTCGACACCATGGTCAACTCGGCCCCTCCCAAAAATTTACCCTAGACGATTCGGTACCTATTTATTTTCATGAGTTTTTGTTATCAAATTTACATTTTCCCTGTCAATCAAGCAATAAAATGAACTTATAAGGTGGATACAGATCATCATTATAAATTGTTATTACGGAACACAGAATTGGATTAAATCTATACCCGTAAATTTTTCGCACCAGTTTTGAAAACTTACAGGGATGACAGTTTTATTTGTTATAATAACAAATAAAACTCGTCTCAGTACTTTTTCAACTTATAAGGGCCGGCATTCTTCTTGGGGGTTTTAGACCTTAGAAATAATATGTATTATCATCACAAGGCAAACAAAAATATGAACAGTATCTTCTGCAGGGGCAATCTGATCTGGGTCTACTCTGTTTGCAAAGGCATAAAGAATTAAACTTATCATACCTGCAAGTAATTACCACCTGACTTTTAGGCATAATTAGACATGCTTTGCCAAATTGGTGGTCAATTTAAAGAGGTTTTATACTGTACAATGGTAATTTTCGTGGATCTACTCGTAGACATTGTTATAATGGTTTTGCACTAATTTCTCATGGTAGTTGTCTGATCAGGGTCTGCTCAGTTTGCTTATAATAATATTGTGTTATATAGATCAAATTCTATGGTTCTGTCTGTACCAAAATATCCTTTGTTAATAATATGCAATTTAAAAAAATTATCCAATAATATGATACCAATGATGTCATTAACCCTTAAATGAATATTTAAACAGAGAAAGGGTTAATTTATGGACATATAGTGAAATCTGAAGAAAATTTGTACAAGGCCTTCCTATATTGTTGTTATCCTGGTAATACACACTGAGAAAGTTAGACATTCTGACCAGCCAGGTGCTTTAGTATCATTTATATGCGTTTAGGCTTGTGAAAAAAAAGGTGAATGATGTGTACAATTTTAAATATAAAATGTTTTATAGTCATTTACTCAATCAACAGGCCTCTTAACCCTTTCCCTGTTCTATGTTTATTTCAAATTTAAATACCTATACTGAATATTCATGAACAAAATAGTTATATGAAATATGGAAGGTTGAACATTGTAGCCATTTTGGAAAGTAAAGGAAAAGGTCTACAAAATTCCATTAGCAAACACAGCAGACCCTGATCAGACGGCTCCTATAGGAGCCATCTGATCTGGGTCTACTCTGTTTGCATATGCGTGAAGACACATTATATAAGGAAACGGGTTAATGCCTTTGCAAAGAGCATATATATCCATATCAGATATAGTATCTATATCAATATAAGAGCTCTCAGATCAGGGTCTGCTATGTTTGCTTAAGTTATGAAATAATTAAGATGATAATACAGTTTCTAGCATGTTTAAAACAGAATTGTCTGTAGTGTCATTATAAATATTCAGTTAATATCAACTATAAATGTAATTATTACATTTGTTATTATAAATAGTAACATTTTTACGTTATAAATGATCCAATATCATTTAAAAAAATAGAGTTGTGTGGTCTGAGCAGACCAATACAGACCTAGCAATGGACCAATAACAGATATTGTGCCCGCTGCCAAGGTAATCATTCTAAATCTATATCAACAGAACCCTGATATGCGATGAAGGTCTAATTTTGCTCCGATGATGCAAATGTTATCAAAGTTCTCGTACACAGTATACCGAATAGTCCCCAAACCATGGCTTTTACAAAGACAATCCTCACCCGATTCGATTCAAATTTACATGCCCAATACATGTGCACGTACCGGTGAATAAAAAGAGCACTCTGTCCGCTCTTTCCAACGCCAAGTTTTGAATAATATGAACCCGTCATAATGACGTCATCTAATGACTGTGTGACTTGATAGTGCTGATTCTTTCAATCCTTTGAGAATCTATTGCACCTAGTACATGGAGATCCAATTTGACCCATAAATGTAATAAACAGGTTATTACACAGGTGACTATAGGGCCGCAGAGTGATATAGTCCCTTACCTTGATATAGTAACTCGGGCTAAGCCCTCGGGCCAATTGCAAGGTGGCGGGCCAATATATCACGCTGCAGCTTTAGTCACCTGCGTAATAACCGCTATTTGTTTGTTGCGGCCCTAGTCACCTGCGTAATAACCCCTATTTATTTGTTATATGAATATTTATGGTGTAGGGGATTAAGAAATATTTCCAGAAATACATTTTAATCATAAACATTAATTTTATTTGCAGGGGACAGTAATTTCGACAAGATTCCAAACAACAAGGGACCTGACACGCCAGTTTTCTAACAAAGCCCACTATGCTTTAAATGCCACAGAAATGGAGAATAATATTGCTTTATTGACAAAGAGCTTTCAATGTCGAAACACAGTAATTGTCGCCACAAAGCAAGACCAAATCAATGAAACATTTTTATCAACATCCAAACAAGATTTCCCAATACTGATCTAAGTATGAAAAGCTTGATCAGCTGGTGCTGACTTTGTGATATACGAATTGTTAAAATCTACTGAACTACTTTAGATACTAGCAGCCAGTGTTTGCTGATCTCCAGATGGAACAGTAGTTGGTTAAAGATTGTCGGAACATTGAAAAGCTTTAGACTGTGTGACTTGATAGCGCAGTCAGTAGAGTGTTAGCATGGTAAGCCACAGGCCCTGGATTCAAGTCCCAGTCGAGTCACAACTTTTTCACATGTACCAGTTTATTGCAAAACAATTTAGTCAAAGACAGTATGATGGTAATTCTAAACGGATAATTAAATAGAATATGCTGGCATGCTGAGAGAGATGGGCAGGACTCTGAAGCATGATGTTTGTCAACAACTTGGACATATTAAAAAGCAGAAAGGACTATCAGAAGCTATCCCAACGTTTTGTAAAATGAGCAACCAACATGTCTCAGAATGAACCTAATGAACTACTTGGGATACAAGCAATCAGTATTTGTTTGTCGACCCTGTAGATGATGCTCAGTTTGTAAAACCATGCAGAGTTGTCATGCCATGGTCACAGTGATCAAAACTTGATCATAGCAGTTTAGCCTTTACTCCATGAATATTCATGGTAAGAAATTATCATATGACATGAATATAAATGGGTTGAGTTTTAAAATTTTGCAACAGCATTTTTAAAACAGGGGTTTTTGGCCACAGCAGAAACTGTAGAGCTAAATGTATGTTATGTCAGAAGCAAATAGAACATGCCCTGATCAGATGACTCATATAGGCAGAGGTACAGATAAGGGTGTGTTCCCAAATACTAAAATCGTCATTTCACCACCAAACCCTACACTGTGACCACTCTTTACAATCGTCTCGTCTAGAAAATTACTGAAGAGTGGTCACAGTATATAAGGTTTAATTGGTGGATAAATAAAGGAGCTATTCTTGAAAATGTAAAGGCATCTTATTTGGAGCTCTGTATAAGAACTGTCTGATGTGGGTCTACCCTATTTGCAAAGGTGTAGAAAGGCGCATTTATGGAGTAAGGGGTTAACACAGTATGAGTGGTATATAAGGAACTAGACTGACAACACCCAGATGGTGATATATATATATATATATATATATAGGTAAAAAGAAAGTCCAGAACAAGAAAATTATATTGAAAAGATAAAGTGCTGAATATCTTTGCAAAAAGAGTATACCCATAGCAGACAGATGTGGGAGACTAGGAGCCGTTTGATTGGGTCTGCTCTTTTTGCTAATAGAATAATGTATAGATTAAAGTTTCTGCCATTACCAAAATTCCTGTTAAACGTTATATCAAGAATAATATTACAATCAATGTTCATATTGTCATTATTTCATGTAGCAATGGGTTTAGAGACATAATTTATCTGACAATGTTCAATACTTTATGTCAATAAAGACTTTATTCCATGAATATTAATATTAATTTATATGTAAGAAAGTATGACATCATCATGATTATGAATATTAATTAGGTTAATTTTTGTAAAAGCACATGGACACTGGAATATTTTGCCATGGCAGAAACTATAACCGTATAGATCTACATGTATATTATATCTAAACCCTTTCCCTGTTCATTATTCATTTAAGAAATATTGATGTATCATGAATATTTATATAAGCTGAATGTTAATATAAACCTTCTAAGGAATTTTTTACTCTGAAAAGAACTATAGAATCATATCTATATCATGTCTGACAGTCAGGTCAAGTAAAGAAGAGCAGACCCTGATCAGACAACAACTATAGGAGCCGTCTGATCAGGATCTACTCTGTTCGCAAAAGTGAAAAGGCATTTGGTAAACCCTTTCCTCCATAAGGCTAAGGCTTTGCAAACTGTTAACAGAGTAGGTCCAGATCAGGATCTACTCTGTTCGCTCATGAAATAATATATTTAATTGCGATTCAGGACAATTGCCGATTCTCCTAGGACAGATTGCCATCGCATACAAGTATGTTAAAGTCACTTTTTTAAACCATTGTGATAAATAGAGCATTTGCTCCAAAGGAGCAAATGCTCTATTTATCTTAATGGTTTAAAATCTACAAAATAATGAACATTGTATTTTATATCCCCACAAACAAAGTTTTGGGGGGTTTACTGGAGTAACCATGTCCATCCGTCTGTTCATCTATCCGCCCGTCTGTCAGTCCGTCCATTCGTCCAGATCATAACTTCCAAAGTATAAAAGCTATTGACTTCAAACTTCATATACAGATAGATCACATGGACTGCAAATGCATTGCACAATGTTCGTAACTCTGTCTTCAGTACTTCTGGAGTTATTGCCCTTGTTTATTTTTCTCAAAATTTAGCTTGTCCGGATCATAACTTTCAAAGTGTAAAAGCTATTGACTTCAAACGTCATGTACAGATAGAACACATTGACCACAAATGCTTTGCACAAGGTCCATAACTCTGTCTTCATTATTTCAGGAGTTATTGCCCTTTGTTATTCTAGTGAAAATCTGGTTTGTCCGACTCATAGCTTCAAACATATAAAAGCTATTGACTTCAAACTTCATATTGAGATAGATCACATTCACCAAAAGTACAGTGCACACGGTTAGTAGCTCTGTCTTCAGTATTTTTGGAGTTATTGCCCTTTGTTATTTTTTTTTTTAAAATCTGGCTTGTCCGGATCATAACTTTCAAAGTATAAAAGCTATTGACTTCAAACTTCACATACAGATAGACCACACATTGACCACAAGTGCAGTGCACAATGTCCATAACTCTGTCTTCAGTGTCTTTGGAGTTATTGCCTTTTGTTATTTTTGTCAAAAATTGGCTTGTTTTAATAAACAAAGCTTTTTTATACGCCCACCTAATAAAGGTGGTCGTATATTGTCGTGGCCCTGTCCGTCCGTCCGTTCGTTCGTTCGTTCGTCCGTCAACATTTTGTTTGTCCGCTGTTTTCTGGGAAAACTATTTGACAGATATTAATGAAACTTCACACAAATGTTAAATGCATCAAGATCTGTAGCTGAGTTGATTCTGAGGTTCATTTTATTTTTCATTTCAGAGTTATGGCCCCTGTCTTTAAAAAATATGCAAATAGTTTGTCCGCTGTTTTCTGGGAAAACTATTTGAGAGATATTAATGAAACTTCACACAAATATTTAATGCATCAAGGATCTGAAGCTGAGTAGATTCTTAGGTTCATTTGATTTGTCGTTTTGGAGTTATGGCCCTTTTACTTAAAAAATAATGCAAATACATTAAAAAATAGTTTGTCTGCTGTGTTCTGGGAAAACTATTTGACAGATATTAATGAAACTTCACACAAATGTTTAATGCATCAAGATCTGAAGCCGAGTTGATTCTGAGGTTCATTTGATTTTTCATTTCATAGTTATGGCCCTTGTCCTTAAAAAAATATGCAAATAGTTTGTCCGTTGTTTTCTGGGAAAACTATTTGAGAGATATTAATGAAACTTCACACAAATGTTTAATGCATCAAGATCTGAAGCTGAGTTGATTCTGAGGTTCATTTGATTTGTTGTTTCGGAGTTATGGCCCTTTTACTTAAAAAATAATGCAAATAGTTTGTCCGCTGTTTTCTGGGAAAACTATTTGACATATATTAATGAAACTTCACACAAATGTTAAATGCATCAAGATCTGAAGCTGAGTTGATTCTGAGGTTCATTTTATTTGTCGTTTCGGAGTGATGGCCCTTGTCCTTAAAAAATATGCAAATAGTTTGTCCGCCGTTTTCTGGGAAAACTATTTGAGAGATATTAATGAAACTTCACACAAATATTTAATGCATCAGGATCTGAAACTGAATTGATTCTGAGGATCATTTGAATTTTCGTTTCAGAGTTATGGCCCTTGTCCTTAAAAGATAATGCAAATAGTTTGTCGGCTGTTTTCTGGGAAACTGTTTGAGAGATATTGATGAAACTTCACAAAAATGTTTAATATATCATGATCTGATGCTGAGTCGATTTTGAGGTTTATTTGATATGTTGTTTCGGAGTTATTGCCCTTTTACTTAAAAAAAATGCAAATATATGCAAATAGTTTGTCCACTGTTTTCTGGCAAAACTGTTTGACAGATATTAATGAAACTTCATAAACATGTTTAATGCATCAAGACCTGAAGCTAAGTTGATTCTGAAGATCATTTGATTTGATGTTTCGGAGTTATGGCCCTTGCACTTAAAAAAATAATGCAAATCTATGCAAATATGAGGATGGCCATAACTTTTTCATTTGAAATGATATTTACTTCAATTTTTTTACATGGTTAAACCTTAATATGAATTTTCACATATATTACGGGGATTTTGATATGTCATTTTATTCAAAAGTTATGGTCGTTGAACTTCGTGTGTTCATTGCTTTGTTAGTCAGTCAACTTTTAGTTTGTCTGTGGTTTTCTGGGAAAAATATTAAAATGATATAAATGAAACTTAATACAAATGTATTTAAGCAACAAAATTTGAAGCTGAGTTTATTTTGTAAGTTCATTCAGTTTGTCTTTACAGGGTTATGGAACAGATAAGCGTTGGCACCCGCTTGTGCTCTGGTTTAATTACTTTCAAACAGATGCTTTACTTGCAACATATGTTTATTTGCTGTTTTATACTTTTTCTTGACATTGTCTACAATAAAATTTTCATCATAAATACATTTACTCTTTTTTTCTCCCATTTCAAAATCTGTTAACAATTTCAGGTGATTGCCATTATAGATTGTAAAACTATACAACCATTCTTGATTATCTACATGAATTGTTTGCGAGGTTCCAATATTTAATTAATTTTAAACTTATTTTTGTATACATTTATATAAATATATTTATATATAATGTTTTCAGAAGATCAAGATTTCTTGACACTGTTCAACTTATACCTTTACTAAATTATACTTCAAATTTGGAAATTGGGTTTGAAATATTTACATAAAACATGCAAAATGCCAGCTACCACCAGATAAGATTTCAGCATCTGGGAACATAAAAAATAACTCGCAAACAAACACCCAAATACAGTAGAATCTCTCTAGACCGAACAGAAAATAAACATTATTTTCGAGGATTCAAAACAGGTGGCTGCTTGATGCAGGCTGACAGCGATACGGAAACTTCTGCCGGAGCTTTTTGTATAGTTGGTCAGCATACAGCAGTCTTTAATGCCCAGTCATAATGTTTATATTCGTCCGGTTTAGAGAGGTTCTACTGAATAACACACGTTTTCTTTCCAAAAACACAGATCCCTTCAGTACTATCAGTACTTTGATTTACATTTCTATAGGAGCTGTCTGCTCTGTTTTCTTGTGAAATTAAAATATAGGCTCTGACTCTACAGTTTCTATCAATAGGTACTAAAAAAACTGCACATAATTATGCCATTCTAAAAATTCAGTTAATAAATATTCATGATTACATTGTTTCTTACATATATTGAACAAGGATAGGGTTAATACTAAATACAGGCTTACAATTTCGCCGCCAACGTCGCATCTTAAATTACCTGTATATATGCAGTCTGGTCCCAGATGAGGCTCCGAGTAACTTGGTATCTCACCTGGGTTTAAATTGTTTTGTTACTTTGACTGGGTTTTTTTAAACAAAGATACATTAAAGAGAGAAACTTGTAGCAGACGACAACTCTACAGACGGCAAGATTTGGCAGCGAAATGCAGGACAAAAATTATGTCTAAACCTCCCTTAGGCTACTACGTTCGTTCAGTATTAACCAGACATTGTGATGTAGGCTATGTCTCTGTTTTTACTCCTTGCAACCAGAGAATATCCAGATCAGATAGATCCAGATCATGTAGATCTAGCATCTCTCTGTACGTTATGTAGCATCTCTTTGTATAGAGCCTGCTCTAGTTGCTTATGGAATAATGTAAATGTGATTGTATACAGTTTATGTCATGCCTAAACTTATGCCGTTCATTTTATTAAATAAAAGATCAACTTCAGAGTATGCATATAATAGGCCTACACGCTAGTCCGACGACACGTGTGATCATAACGCATTGGTTTAGATGTACATTGATTGCAAAATTCATTTGTAAATTTGTGACTGGTGTCATGTCGCAGTGGCCATCTGTCGGCCATTTCATTGACTAGTGCAGAATCATTCCTGTTGCTCTTATTACAGCGTTGATTCCACGTTTAACTAAAATGACGTCACGGTGACGTTAACCCGTATCTTTCCGAAGAATGTTGTCTGCTCAAACATAAATATGCTGTATTTTTTACTTTCCTCTGACCCTTAACCTTTTCCTTCATACAAACGAATTTTCGCGCATTTTCATACAGACAAGACCCAGAGCATATGGCTCCTATAGGAGCAATCTGATCAGAGTCTGCTCTGTTGTTTATGTAATTTGATAGATCTGTTTCTTTACTTTCTAAAAGAGCTACAATTTCTCACCTTCCATATTTCATTCAATAACTATTTCGTCCATGAATTTTCAATAGGTATTGAAATTTGAAATATAAATATAGAACAGGGAAATGGTCAGTGCATTTAAGAAGTGATTGTCGGAGTGGCAAACAGTTTGGATCCTGATGAGACGCCGAATATATATTTGAAGGCATTTCTGATTGAGTCTACTCTGCAAAGACGTCAGAGACATCTGTATGGGTACTTAACCCATTCCCGCTTAGACTATTTTTAGACCTAACCTATTTGTCTACCCAAAAGGAGCATTTACTGGAGAAAAGAAAATATTGAGAATTGTGTAGTATTGAAACCATTCTGATAAATAGAGCATTTGCTCCTATGGAGCAAATACTCTATTTATCAGAATGGTTTCAAAAAGTGACTTTTACAGAGGCGTCAAAAGGCGTCAATATGCGGGAATGGATTAAGGTGGTACCCGGTGCCTTACCTATCCAATATTCATGTAAGAAAACAATGATATCATGAATATCAATCAAAATATTATTTGTTAATGGCATGGCATATAAACCAAGCACTTTTTGCAAAGACGTAAACTGTAGAATGAAATTTATATTCTACAATAAGTAGACGGGACAGACATAATATCTATACCCTGATCATGCAGCTCCTATAGGAGTCGTCTCATCTGGGTCTATTCTGTTTGCAATGACATGACATTGAGTTTATATGAGGGAAAGGGTTAATACTTTCAAAGACCCCACCCACTTTCATGTACATTTTTTTCGCGAAACACGGCTCATTTTGAAATAAAATGCTCGAGTGGAGAAAAATAGTAAAAGTTCAAGCAATATGATCGAAAACAAAGGTCGGTCGTAAAGCAGTAGTAACCTTTAGCCTGATGAGGGAAGAACTCCATCAGCGGAAAATAACGTCTACGCTATATCAGTCATCGCATTTGAATTCTCTTGCATTTCTTTTCAAGAGCATGTTTAGAGTATCGGACAGTTTGGATCAAGAGACGCCGAATTACTCGGCATCGCATTTTTTTAAAAAAATAAAAATAATTCGGCATCGCATCACGATTCAAACTGTTTATAGCAGTATTAGCAGATTTGCCTGCAACAGGCTAAAGGTCTGCTTGTCATACTTAATTACGCGTGAAAGGTCAGTTTTTTGTAAATTTTTAAATATTGTTATCCCATATTCATTCATTCCCTGCCTAAGTGAAATCAATTTGGTTAAGATTAGAAGACATTTAACTCGGTGCAGTATTAAGATGCAGACTGATTACATGTATACCCACAGGTAGCCGTGTCAACCTGATTTGGTAAAGCACATATTTGAACTATTCCGGGTCTTTCTAACCCTGGGTATTTGGATTGCTCATGTGAGTAAGCCTTCTAGTTAGCTTTCGGCGGGTCTGTGGTTCTACGCAGGTGTTCTTCTGTGCACGAAACAACGCAATTTGTTCGTACACGTGCACAGAACAACGTCTTAGGTCTTTATCTACCTGTAATTAGCGGGCCGTCGCGATATGACTGTAATACCGGTACCCTTTACTCAATGAATATTCACATGTATGAATGTAAAAAATAATGACATCATGACTATTACTTAGATAAAAAGTTATAATAGCACATGGACACAGCACTGAAATACTGATACCCTTTACCCCATGAATATTCATGTCAAAATAATGACATCATGACTATTACTTAGATTAACCCTTTCCCTGTTCTATGTTTATTACGAATTTCAATACCTTTTGAATATTCATTAACAAAATTGTTATAAAGAAATATTGAAGGTGGAACAATGTAGACATTTTAGAAAGCAAAGAAACAGATCTTTCAAATTCTAGTGGCAAACAGAGTAGACACTGATCAGACAGCTCCTCTAGGAGCTGTCTGATCTGGGTCTACTCTGTTTGCATATGCGTGAAAACACGTTTATATGAGGGAAAGGTTTAAAAGTTATAATAGCACATGGACACAGGAATATTTGGTCTTGACACAAACTGTAGAATCATATCTATATTATTTCATAAGCAAACAGAGCAAACTCTGACCAGATGGTTCCTACAGAGCTATCTGATCTGGGTCTACTCCGTTTGCAAAGACGTAGGAATGTGTAGTCATTGAGTAAAGGGTTGAAGCGACGTAACATCCCGACACAAGCGATTATAACTAACCTTGTACCACATCTGTTTAAAAAAAAACTCCCTTTGGTTTATTATATACAGTGGAACATTTCTTAAGCGGCGACCAAAGGACATGTATAATTCTGGGTCCATTCATTATTACAGGTTATTGTATGCTAGCGTGGTTTGAATGACAAACGGTGTAGATTCTGATCAATGAGGTATCTGATCTGGGTATACACTGTTCGCAAGTATCATTTAACCCCTTTCTAGTATCCAAAGGGCTACATAATGTGATATAACTAGCTCTGGTTACACTTGGTCAATATAAATACAGTAAAATCGGTCTACAGCGACCATATATAATTCTGTTTTACTTTCACCTTGCTTTAAGCAGCCACCTGCCTATATACGGTCTAATTAACATAATTAAGTGGTCGTTATAGAGAGGTTTTACTGTATGTGATCGCGAATGTTAAAGACACCCCGTGTTTATTCGCCAAGGTGTCGCTATAGAAAGATTCTGCTGTATTGTTAGTTTCAAGAAATAATGCATTTGGTAACGGTATTTTCTTTTATTTTCAGGCAACGAAAAACTTGACCTATTTATCGAAATTCAGAATGGCGATGAGACTGGCTTTCCTCGCCATGTTCACGTGCTTGGTGGCGCCAGCATCGTCGACGCTTGTTATGAATCCAGTGATCGCACCACCGAGACCATTTACAAGATTCCGTGCCCCGGGAAAGGGGCTAGCTCGCCCTTTCTTTAGACCGCCAATGCCTTTCATTCCTATACCCCTACCAAGACTACGCCGGCCACAAATGAGGCGTTTCAGGGTTCAACCGCCATTTGGAGGCTTCCGAAAAATGCCACCTATGATTCACAATAAGCATCCGCTCATGCTGCACAAGATGAAAAAGATGTCTACTTTTCACGGTCATCGTCCGTTTTTTGTTCGACCTCATATTGCCCATTCTCGGAGAGGCAGCTTTCGGAGAGCAGAACATATGGTCTCACAGCGACCAATGCAAAGAAAACCGTTTCAGAGGCGACCTAACAATGGATACCCAAGGTCACAGAGACCTTATCCGACAAAATTTTCGCAGACGTTTGGAAAACTTGGAGCCGGTTCACATGGTCCGAGAGACAGTATCGGAAATAGCAGGTCTGTCAACCAATTCAGTATTACAGGATCGAAACCATTATATCCTGTCAATACAGTAGGCAATACTTTGGGTCAGAGGTTCGCTCAGGCCGGTAGGGTTAGTCCACAAGGCATGCCGGGTGGATTTCCAGGCATGTTCCACGATAGAAACACTGCCAGTATATTGGATGACGATTTTGACAATTGGTTTGAAAATGGTTTTGAAACAGATGATCATAAAGGAAGTGACAATAATGACCACGATACTGACGACGACGATGATGATAATGATGACAGATCAAGGGAGATGACAATGACAAACATCATCAGTGCTTCACAAACTCACGTTGGAAATCAGTTCATGAGAACTACTCCCCAAGGAAATTTAATTCAGACTGCGGATCAGCTTAATGGATATTACAACGTACTGAGTGGCGGAAGAGCATCACCAACTATATTCGGTCTAGAAGGTGCCAATATGCAACACATACAGAGCGCTCATAGCGTTCCAACTGGGCCCATATTCAATACATTCCAGAGTAACACAGGAGTTCACATAGGTAGTGCTACTAACATGGTGAAAGACGATGATGATCATCGAGATGATTTCTTTGAAAATATAGGACAGACATCTTTTAGAGATGGAACTACACTTCATCAAGATACAACTACACTTCATCAAGATACATTTGATGACATGAATAAACTACAATCTTCTGTCAGTCATGGCACCAACATGCATACCGGTATTAATCATGATGATTTGTTTGACGATACGCACAAGAGACCCAGTGCTGCTAGGACTAGTACACATTTTAACTCGCATGCAGTTGACCCCTTTGCTGGGAACTTTCATAGTTTGAGTGGGGTTACATCTGGGTTGCTGCAACCAGAGAAATCGGATGACACAAACATGAGAGTAGAGACTGAAATAGTAAGTTTTCCTACAGACGATAGCCTGAATTTCATTAGCCATTCAACTGACGATACAGACGTTGGGCATGCGAGAGATATGGAGGATCACACAGGTATGTCACATCATGACGAGTCTGCAGGGCACCATGGCGGGTCTGTTGGGCATCATGGTGGATCTGTAGGGCATCATGGTGGGGTTGCAGAACATCATGGTGGGGTTGTAGGTCATCATGGTGGGTCTACAGGCCACGAAACGCAACATTCGGCTATCGGCCAAATTGATGGACTAGAAATGCTTGGGCATAGTCATCCAAACATGATGATCTCCAAAAGAATGCTTGAAGATCAAAGGGACCATGCTATGCAGATGTTAGGGAATTCAAATATTCAAGCGCTGCCGTTCAACCCACAATCAGATGGAAATAATGAAATTAAGGACCCCACTCTGGAAATGTTGGGAGATGATGCTCTTACACTGTTAGGAATAGACCCAATGACCTTAGACCAAGGAATGATGGGCCAGAGACTGGACTTACCATTTGACTCATCAGTCACTACAGGGAGTCTATCGTTGATCCATCCTACAAACTTGCACCAACAAGGACACTTACCTAATGACAAATCTTTGGCAAAAAGCAGTACGTTCACAGATGCATTAGCTTCTATAAACCAACCATCGGATATAGCAAATAGTGCATCATTAGGGGCAAATAACTTCGTTCCATCAATGTCCGTGCAGTCACACTCGTCAGATATTATGCATGGCACGTCCGCTGCAAAAGGTAGTTCTTTTGGTCCACAGGTATTCACTGACATCCCTGTGAACAGTGATATATTCGGGAGTGATTTCAGTATGTTTGGTTCTTCGGTACCATCCGTATCAAATAATGATCCTTCAAAGCATGTTTCGAACAGACATGGTGGATTTCAAAACATGTTAGGTGGCGCTGCGAGTAACACAGTTGATCAATCCATTATTGCACAGATTCCATCCATTGATGACATGGGACTCGACAATCATGGCCATTAAAATTGTATGTGTATTTTATTGTTTCAACCTGGTTTGTGAATCGACCAATACACTGTGACACAACACTTTACTCTATATATACGCATTTGTACCCCTTTGCAACAGAGTACATGTACATGCAGACCAATGCCAGATATCATTCCTGTGTATATATGTAATTATAAACACTCAAATCTTACATTAATATTCATGAAGTAAAAAAATGTGTTGACCTGACTTATAAGCAGCATCATATCACCAGGGTCCGAGGTTATAAAACTTTTGCGTTCAGTCTGAACTCATCTGCAACCTTTTAATTGGTCAGATTTTGAGCATGCCCAAAATCTGACCAATGAAAGGCTTGATACTGAGCCCATCCTTAGACGGGAAAACTACACAACAGAGGCCTAAAGTAGATGCGTGAACTAGAATTTTTTCAAGAAGCTTCTTTATTTTTACACTGAACCGTATGTTGTGATCACTATATAGAACCGTCTCTTCAAGACTATTCTAAAGAGTGGTCACAGCACAGAGTTTGTTGGAGAAATTTTGTTTGGTTGAGAAATTACTTCTAAACGATTCTAAAGAGTCGTCCTAACACAGAGTTTAGTTGGCAGTTATTGTTTTTAATTTGAACCAACTTTACTCAATGTGGGTACATGTATTTTCAAATCACCATATTTATTTTCAAATTACTTGCGAGTCAAACCTTATTTTTGTTTTTGCAGATGCGTTGTACAGTAAAATCCCTCTAATGCGACCAGCAAAAAGGGATATAATTCACGGTGGCAAATGCAGGTGATTGCTTAATGCAGGACGAAAGTTAAGCAGAAAGCTCCTACAGGAGCTTTCTGCATAACTTTCGTCCTGCATTAAGCAACCACCTGCTTATAAAGACAACCATGTTTATTCATTTAGTGGTCGTATTAGAGGGGTTCTACTGTATCACTATTCAAATGTTGACCCTTTACTTGATCAATATTTCTGTAGAAATAACCATGTTATGAGTAATAATTAGATTTATTTTTAAAACAAATTATTAAAACATAAAAGTTTGGCTGAGACAGAAACTGTAGAATCAGACCTATATTATACCATGAGCAAACAGAACAGACCCTCTAGGGGTCTACGATGTTGGCAAATCGTAATTCGCAGGACAATGACTATTGATATAGAGGTCGTGATTGGCAGGGTAATAACTAACTTTATTGGGTGAAGTTGTGAGTTACGAATTAACGCTTAGCTTATCCCTTTTTATACCTTTACCTCTTGAATATTCATGTCGCTTAGCTCATCCCTTTTTATACCTTTACCTCTTGAATATTCATGTCGCATAGCTCATCCCTTTTTATACCTTTACCTCTTGAATATTCATGTCGCATAGCTCATCCCTTTTTATACCTTTACCTCTTGAATATTCATGTCGCATAGCTCATCCCTTTATATACCTTTACCTGTTAAATATTCATGTCGCTAAGCTCATCCCTTTATATACCTTTATCTGTTAAATATTCATGTCGCTTAGCTCATCCCTTTTTATACCTTTACCTGTTAAATATTCATGTCGCATAGCTCATCCCTTTTTATACCTTTACCTGTTAAATATTCATGTCGCATAGCTCATCCCTTTTTATACCTTTACCTGTTAAATATTCATGTCGCTTAGCTCATCCCTTTATATACCTTTATCTGTTGAATATTCATGTAAGTACTAATGGCACCTTGAATATTTATTAGCTGTTTTTTGACAATGGGAAATGAACACTGGATCCGTCTGATCTGGATATACTCCATGTGCAAACGTGTGAAAAAGCCTTTACACTAGGAAAGGGTTGTCTGGGTCTCGGTTCTATGGTTATACAACATTTGAGTTTGAGTCGGAGTACATTCGCAGGTATCTAATTTGACAAATTAGTTTAAATGGAACTTAAAATCTGAATAATTAGATGCTCTAGAATGAACTGAGACTCAAGCAAACCGATTTAGGAACATTAGGAATGGACTTAAATGACGTCATAGCCTCGATGTTATAGTCTGAGATCACTCTAAATCATCTGATTGGTCAGATTCTGAGTTTGCTCAGAATCTGACCAATCAGATACTTCCGAATGATCTCAGCCTCAGACGCAGAAGTTTAATAATCTTAGGCCATGTTCAGGCCAAAACGGCTTATCTGAGTGTATATTGTTTTAAAGCAAAGAAGGTAGGCCAATGCTGTATGTGATGACAATTCTTATGTACATACATCTGCCATATGTGTAGGTGTTCGATGCACATATTTAAAATTGTACATCTTTCTGTATGTTAGCGGCGACTCTGTGATTACCCAGACGAACAGTTTAGCTCTTTTGGCGCCAATGTCGCCTGTTGGCACCATTGAAAACAGTGCAGTCCCAGGTCAGATGCCGCCTTTTCAAGGCGGCATCTGACCTGGGACTTCACTGTTTTCTGTATTATTTTAGCACAAGGATACAGATTTTTAAAAACAAATGTTTTACTACTATACCTTTAGTATTTAGTTTAGAATTATATTTAATATGAAATTATTATTGCAGACGACACTTTTAAATTTGGCGCCAAAATAGTTACATCGTGATGTCACTCGACATCTCATCTGGATAAATACTGTTTACAAAGCAGAGCATGCATTCGCATGTAGGCTACTGTAAGTGGTGTTATTACAGTGGAGGTACTGTCTCTCTTGTACGTAATTGGAAATATAATCGTAGTTTTTCAATAAACAATTTAAGAAACCAAAACAAGCCCTTTTGTGTTTATCTTCCTGTATCCCTTAACCCATTCCCTTATATTGACGACTCTGTAAAAGTCACTTTGTGAAACCATTATGATAAATAGAGCATTTGCTCCTGTAGGAGCAAATGCTCTATTTATCACAATGGTTTCAAACTACAAAATTCTAAATTCTAAATGTTTCCTTTTCTCTAGTTGATGCTCCTTTTCGGTAGATTAATTCAAAGTGGTTGGATCTGAAAATAGCATATGAGGTAATCGGTTAACCATTTACTCCATGAATATGCATATAGAAAATAATGACATAATGGATATTAATTGGATTAATTGTGACAATAGCACAAGGACACAAAATGTAGGCCATGACAGAAACTGTAGAATCCTATCTATGTTATATTATAAGAAACGGAACAGACACTGATCCAAAGGCTCCTACAGCAAACAGAGCAGACCCTGACCAGGCGGATACTGTAGGATCCGTCGGATCTGGATCTATTCTGTTTGCAAAGACATAGAAATGCGTATTAATGGAGTAAAGGGTTAAACGAACATATGCTCAATTGTTGAGGTTGGGTGAGAGAAAGAAAGAAACGGGAAGAAGAGACAGATAGATGAACAAATGAGGAGAAAAGATAGAACGGAAAGTAAGGGGGAATACTGACACAGGGAAGATAAATAGACTGGTGGGGATATACGCATACAGAGCACGAAAACGTCAATAAGATAAAATTGAACGAGAGAGTAGGCCTAAAGATAAAAATAGAACTGAAGAAAGGGAGAGATAGGGTGTGGTCAAAAGGTTTGGTTTAGTCAACACTTTTACAGACTTGACCCAGAAATATTCCCAAACATAATTATGCGGTTTCGAGTTCAAAACCATTCTTGCAATATTCGAGAATACTTTGAACGTTAGTTTTAATCATGTTTAGCGCGACCTTACTGACCAGGGTCAAGCTGTCTGAATGCCGATGAGATGCCGAGCAACTCGGCGTCTTATCAGGATCCTATCTATTTGATACTCGGTCACTATATCAAAAGCTTGAACCACTTGGAAGTATCTAGAGCGTCCAACAAATTGGAATCTGAGCAGACATCATGTTTTCATCGTGATAATGATTGACCCGTTACTCTATAAATACGCCTTTTTGTGTATTTGCAAACAGAGAAGACCCAGATCAGACGGCTCCTGTAGGAGCCGTCTGATCAGGGTCTGCTCTGTTTGCTTATGATATATGTAGATATGATTCTACAGGTTCTGTCATGGCTAAACCTGCCTGTGTCCATGTGCTATTTTTACAATTAGCCTATTTATATTCACGCGGTAATTACTTATTACATGAAAACTCATGGAGTAAAGGGTTAACTGATAGAGATGAATTTTCATGATTTCGCAAACAGAGTAGACTCTGATCAGACGGCTTCGCTAGTAGATCTAGATTCTGTATACAGTTTCTGCCATGGTGAAAATCTCCTGTCCATGCTGATGTCATTTTGTCTTATACATGTTTTACTACTTTTCATGATAAGGGTTAACGTCTAGAATACGGGACACATATGCGCTGGCAAACAGTGTAGACCCATAACAGAGGCCTCCTACAGGAGGAGCCCTCTGACGAGGGTCTGCACTGATTGTCATTCCAAAATCATCTTGCAATTTAAGCCTTTCATACTGAGTGGATTCTACAGGCTTTGGCAGAAACTGCAGAATCAAGTCTATATGATTTCATAAGTAAACAGAGCAGATCTTGATCAGACGGATCCTATAGGAGCCGTCTGATCGGATTCTACTCTGTTTGCGAATGAAGTTTGAAAAATCATCGTTGAAGGAGTTGAGATTGACAAAGACTGATGAATTGTAATCCATTCCTTTCATTTATAGACATCACACTAGTAATATGATACTGTAAGAATATAGACACCACACTAGTAATATGAAACTGTAAGAAATTATAAATTTATGAATACAGTAAAAAATTAAATACTTCGAATTTTACAAATGAAGAATTGATGTCTTTTCACGTAGGTTGCTGCTTAATGAAAAGTGAAAGTCATGCAGAAAGCTCCTAGAAGAGCTTCCTGCATGACTTTCACCCTGCATTAAGCTGCCACCCGTCTAAAACACCGAAAATAATCCTTGCTTTTAAGTTCGAACTATCTGTGGTTTACTGTAGCCAATTGCTGAATTAGTATACATGTACATGTATCATCACATTAACATGGGAAATTTTAAACAGTGTTTACTGTACTTTCTTCTTGTAGAGACAGCCACCTGTTCAAATAGACCCGTGTGTGTCCTCATTATGAGGTTGATACTGAGGTACTTATATACAGTAGAACCCCTCTAATGCGATCACTTAAAAATAACTATAGCTATCTTCAAAAGCAGGTGGTTGCTTAATGCAGGACGGACGTTATGCAGGAAGCTCCTATAGGAGCTTTCTGCATAATTTTCATCCTGCATTAGGCTACCACATGCCTCCGCCATCCAGAATTTTGCCCATTTTTGATGGTCGCATTAGCGGGGTTTTACTGTATAAGCAGCCGCCTGTTCATACAGACCCCTTGTGTATCTTCATTAAGAGGTCAATACAGAGGTACTCGGTGCTGCAGCCACCTGTTCATATAGGCCCCTCGTGTATCTTCATTAAGAGGTCAATACAGAGGTACTCGGTGTTGCAGCCGCCTGTTCATACAGACCCCTCGTGTAGCTTCATTAAGAGGTCAATACAGAGGTACTCGGTGTTGCAGCCACCTGTTCATACTGACCCCTCGTGCATCTTCATTAAGAGGTCAATACAGAGGTACTCGGTATTGCATCCATCTGTTCATACAGACCCCTCATGTATCTTCATTAAGAGGTCAATACAGAGGTACTCGGTGTTGCAGCCACCTGTTCATACAAACCCCTCATGTATCTTCATTAAGAGGTCAATACAGAGGTACTCGGTGTTGCAGCCACCTGTTCATACAAACCCCTCATGTATCTTCATTAAGAGGTCAATACAGAGGTACTCGGTGTTGCAGCCGCCTGTTCATACAGACCCCTCATGTATCTTCATTAAGAGGTCAATACAGAGGTACTCGGTGTTGCAGCCGCCTGTTCATACAGACCCTCGTGTATCTTCATTAAGAGGTCAATACAGAGGTACTCGGTGTTGCAGCCGCCTGTTCATATAGGCCCTCTTGTGTCCTCATTATGAGGCTGATGCAGGGGTACTACAATACATTCACTCTGTATAACCAGCCACCAATGGTCACTTTAGAGAGGTTTTACTATACAATGAACTCAAATGTTCAGTTGATAGAGTTATTACTTGCGTGGTTGAAGGTCACGGTTTAACTCCTTCAGGGCTATGAAGATGGTCATATGAAATCATATGCAAACAATTTGGATCCAAGCGAGACACTGAGTAACTCGGCGTCTCATCAGGATTCAAACTGTTTGACATTGATTTATCTTTTTATAAAGAAATTGAACAAGCTCCAACTCTTAAGCTGACGATGTGTTCAAAGACTTGGAATCACTTATATAAAAAGAGGTGATATCCATGTGTTCTTTTCCCGGCGGGCTGTCAAATATTACAAAAAGCAATACTCTATATTATAGTTTAATTTTCCGAAGGTAATCATTTAAATCATGTACATATATACAAGTGGAATGTTGTATCTGCAGAATAAAGTGAACCACCATCAAATAGAGGTCAAAATCTGGGTTAGGCAGGGTGGTACATGTAGGTCTATTCAGGATGACATACACACAGAAAGCTAAACTATGAGTCTTCTGTAGTACTGCTGTGTTATATATGTTAACCCCCTGCAGTATTGATCATGAAGTGGTCGATATAAAAAGTTCTACAGTATGCTACTAAAATACTGTCTACTGTGATATCTTACTAACAAATGGTATCTGCTAGAAAATGATGTCTACTATCAAATCCTATCTGCTGGCAAATGACTTCTTTTAGCAAACAATATTAGCTAGTAAATTAAATCTCCTATCACACATTATCTGCCAGCAAATGATATCTACCAGCAAATGATATCTGCTAGCGAGTGATATCTGCTAGCAAATGATATCTGCCAGCAAAGGATATCTGCTAGAAAATGATATCAGCCATCAAATGATATCTTCTAGCAAATTACATCTACTACACATCATATCTATAAGAAAATGGTATCTTTAAGTAAATCATATCTGCCAGCAAATAATATCTGCTAACAAATTCTATTTACTAGCAACTGATATCTACCAACAGATGGTATCTGCTAGCAAATAATTTCTGCCAGCAAATGATATCTGCTAGCAAATGATATCTACTATCTTATAAGTATTAGGTGATAACTACAAGCCAATTTCTACTGATATTTACTAGATGGTATCTACCAGTGGATATCTACCATCTGATTTCTACCGATATCTGCTGCTTACTACTAACTGATATTAATTAGCTGATATCTACTAGCTGATTGCTACTGCTATCTTCTAGCTGATATTGACTAATTGATATCTACTAGTCGACATCTACTAGCTGATTACTACTAGCTGATATTGACTAGCTGATTACTATTAACTGATATCTAAGAACTGATATAGCTGACAACTACTAGCAATTATCTACTAGCTGATAACTACTAGCCAATATCTACTAGCTGGTATCTACTAGTTGAAAACTACTTTCATAGGATATATACTGATATTTAATAATGGATATGTAGTCACAAATGAAAAGTTGAAAGCACAACTATAGACACCAGATTCCATTACCTTTATAAGCAAACATACCTATTTACATTGGCCACTAATAAGAAGTCTAACAAAAGAGTTGTATTTAGGTTTAGCCATTACCTCATATCTACATGTGTGTATACATCTTTAACCACTTTGGTTAGCAAAGTAGGCCCAGACTAGACCATTCATGTACGAGGTGTTAAGTTCTGCTAAAATCTGTTTCTATAGTTACTGCCATAGCCAAACCAGCTTTTGTTCATGTCACTGTTTAGTCGTCTAATTTAACTTCACACTATTTGCTACTATATCAGTCTACAGTAAAAACCCTCTAAACCACATGTTTAAATAAGTACAAATATCGGTCTTGGAGACAGGTGGCAGCATAATGCAGGGAGACAATCATGCAGAAAGCTTCTCTACGACTCCCTGCATGACTTTCACCCTGCATTAACCCTTTCCCTGATCAATGTTTATTTTTCAAATTTCAATACCTACTGAATATTCATTAACAAAATAGTTATAATTAAATATGGAAGGTGGAATATGGTAGCTATTTCATAAAGTAAAGAGACATATATATCGAATTCTATTAGCAAACAGAGCAGACCCTGATCAGACGGCTCCTCTAGGAGCCGTCTGATCTGGGTCTACTCTGTTTGCAGATGCGCGAAAACACGTTTATATGAGGGAAAGGGTTAAGGAGCCACATGCCTAAACATATCTAAATTCTCTTCTACTAGAATTCCAGTTTAACAAGGTTTTACTGTAATTCAAAATCATCAAACCAGTGCCAAGTTCAGTGTATGACTTGAAAAGTTGGGACTTATGGACCCAACAGACAGCAGTATATCTATATGATCCGCCTAATAATAGTGCATACATAACAAGCAATTCATTAAACCTTTTCTTCATAAATACACCTTTCTACACCTTTGCAAACAGAGTAGACCCATATCAAATAGCTGTTGTAGGATCTGCTTATGATATAATATAGGTAGGATTCTACAGATTCTGCCATGGCTAAATATTCCTGTGTCCGTCGGCCATTTTAAAAACTAATCTAATAATATTCATGATTCCATTACATGTATTTCTGACATAAATATTCATAGAGTAAATTAATGATTTACACTTAACACTTGGAATGCTGAATATTGAAAAAGGAGCCTATGATTCAAAGAATTCTCTACGAGCCCTCTGATCTGGATCTACACTGTTTGCAGACACCAGTAACAGTATACTCTTTTCCTGCAATCAAAGAGCTTAACATATGCACAGCCTACGATGAATACAATGTTATACAAATTAGCAAACAATGTAAAACACTGAAACATTGGAAATAATGGTGCCCATCTGTACTAATAAGCGTCATAGTTATGAAACATATGTTTGTAAACAGTAACCTCAGTCTGAGTAGGGTTTACCCTGTTTGCTTATGAAATCATATAGATCTGATTCTACAGTTTCTGCCATGGCCAGGAATTGCTATGTTCATTTTCAGCTGATAAATATTCATGATTCATTATTGCTACATGAATATTCATGAGGTGAAGGGTTAAGACTTTGTTGTCTAAGGGTTAAGACTTTGTTGTCTAAGGGTTAAGACTTTGTTGTCTAATGGTTAAGACTTTGTTGTCTAAGGGTTAAGACTTTGTTGTCTAATGGTTAAGACTTTGTTGTCTAAGGGTTAAGACTTTGTTGTCTAAGGGTTAAGACTTTGTTGTCTAATGGTTAAGACTTTGTTGTCTAATGGTTAAGACTTTGTTGTCTAAGGGTTAAGACTTTGTTGTCTAAGGGTTAAGACTTTGTTGTCTAATGGTTAAGACTTTGTTGTCTAATGGTTAAGACTTTGTTGTCTAAGGGTTAAGACTTTGTTGTCTAAGGGTTAAGACTTTGTTGTCTAAGGGTTAAGACTTTGTTGTCTAATGCTGCAAAAAGTACAATCTGATGAGACTCAATATTTCCAATATGCAAGCTGAACTGAGTCTTTACTGTCTGTCCAGTACAGAGATCCACAGATAGGTGATTGTTTCCAGTAGTAAAATTGTCTTTTCTCCACCAAATATTATGTTCTGACCATTCATTAGAGTTGTCTCACAAAGACATTTCTTACCCCTTTCCCTCATATAAACACATTTTCACGCATCTGCAAACAGAGTAGACCCAGATCAGACGACTCCTATAGTAGCCATCTGATCGGGGTCTGCTCTGTTTGGAATTTGATAGATATGTTTCTGTACTTTCTAATGCTCCTGTGTATCACAAAACCTCAGTAAAAATTACCTCAGTAATAATAAACATTTAGTATAACAAAGCAAATATATAATAAGCAATCAACATTGTATGACACAAAAATAATGACATCATAAAATATTAGTTACGTAACAATCACTAATCTTATTGACAAAAAACTACTGTCAACTATGTAACATATGACCCTTCCATCTGACCCCTTCTTCTAACCCCTCCCCATCCTTCTCCCGACCTCTTCTCCCCATCCCTCATCCCAACCCCTTCTCACTAACCCCAATCTTCCTTTTTTTCAAATACTTTACACCAGTGTTGAACAGTTCGAATTCTTATGAAACGTCAAATATCAGAAAACAAAGTATAGTAAACCCTCTCTACAGCAACTGACAGGCATGAGTCTGAGTGATAAAATCAGGTGACAGCTTAATGCAGAAAGTTATGCAGTTATGCTCCTACAGGATCTTTCTGCATTATTTTCATCCTGCAGTGAGCAATCATCTGCTTTTAAAGACACTAATTCTTATTGATTAACTGGCCACTTTAATGTTTCCTTCATATAAACATGTTTTCACGCATTTGCAAACAGAGTAGACCCAGATCAGACGATGGCTCCTATAGGAGCCGCCTGGTCAGGGTCTGCTCTGTTTGCTAGTGGAATTTGGAAATATTTAGTTTCTAAAATGGCTACAATGTTTCACCTTTCACTATTTTATCCATGGATATTCAGTGGGTATTGAAATTTGTAATAAATATAGAACAGGGAAAGGGTTAGAGGGTTTTTATTGTATTTGCAAAGACTTCCAGTGTGTAAAACCCTAGTATCGTATCAAAGCATCGCAATTATTCAACATCAACTTAAACTCTTTTAGTTATGCCTTTTAATGCATTTGCAAACTGAGTAGACCCAGATCGGATGACTCCTGTAGAAAATATTCTGATCATCATCTGCTCCAACTGTTTATAAAATAATACAGACATAATTCAAATAAAAATAGTATCCTAGTTCACTAAAAGATGTCCTCGTATAAAAATGCATCTAATTAATATTTGTTTTGTCTGTCTGCAAAGTTACCGAAAGTCATAAAGGGTTAAATGACCACTTATTGTTTTATTACTGGAGTCATAACAGACAGGTAGTTGCTTATCCCTTTAACTGATAAATATTCATATAAGAAATAATGGAACTTATGGTTTAGTTTAGTACTCTATGAAGGTGACCTCTTAAATCCAGAAATGGAAGGAGAACGTCGGATATCTGTACTATTTCATTTTTGTCGTACCCTTTATTACTTTTCTACAGTTACTCTGTTTGCAGCTCAATCATTGAGTACACCAGCGATAGGTGGATACAGTATGTTCAATTAAATGTTTTTTCGTTATACATGCACTTTACCATTGTATTTGCCGTCGCGGTGGTTGTAGATTAGTCGGAGAGGGGATACGTTTATTTACACTGTTTGTCTTTTAGGGTGGGGATGGAATAAGAGTGAGGTGGGCGCCCATAAACCGGTTTAACCCCCCAGTGACTTTTGTCACTGACCGTTCCAAGGCGGTACTTCCATCTTCCTCCTATTGTATGTTTGTTTTGTCTTTGTGCGTCTCTTGTTGTTTTTTCTAGTTATGTACATTTGCTGTTTCCTTGTGTTGCTGTTCGGGCGAGTGTTTGTTCTGTATGTGGTGTTTCCTGCATGACTCATTTTTGTACTTTTATGAATATCCATGAGCTTATTTGTTATTGTAGCATCATGCACAAGTAAAATCATAACAATGACATAAACAGTAGAATCAGTTCAGTTGGAAACTTATCTTGATTAGTCAGCCTCTACAGGGGCTGTCCGATCTGAGTTTACTGTTTGCACAATTTATGGTATCGTTATCTAATAAAGGGTTCAGCTATGCTGCTACCTACTGTCATAATAACACAGACTGAGACATGCTACCAAGTACCTCCTGTCATAATGACACAGGCTAAAGCATTCTACCAAGTACCTCATGTCTTTATGACAATGACACAGACAAAGGCATGCTACCAAGAACATCCTGTCATAATGACAGAGACAAAGGCATGCTACCAAGTACTTCCTGTCATAATGACACAGGCTAAGGCATGTTACCAAGTACCTCATAGCATAATGATACTGACTAAGGCATACTACCAGGTACCGCCTGTCATAATGATACAGACTAAGGCATGCTACCAGGTACCTCCTGTCATAATGACACAGATTAAAGCATGTTACAAGGTACTGCCTGTCATAATGACACATATTAAGGCATGCTACCATGTTCCGCCTGTCATAATGACACAGACTAAGGCATGCTACCAGGTACCGCCTGTCAATGATACAGACTAAGACATGCTACCAGGTACCTCCTGTCATAATGACACAGATTAAGGCATGCTACCAGGTACTGCCTGTCATAATGACACATATTAAGGCATGCTACCAGATTCCGCCTGTCATAATGACACATATTAAGGCATGCTACCAGGTACTGCCTGTCATAATGACACAGACTAAGGCATCTTTTCAACAGCTTTTACTATACTCATCATTCTTGGACAAACAAAAACTGATTAATACACATTTAATATCAATTGCATGAATATTAAGACACTTATGAAAACTAGAAATTTGTTCATTGGACACAGATGCCCCAACCTTCAACGGTGTCACATTCCAGATGCAATACTTAAAACAAGAAATTTATTTAGATTTGTATTTAATGTGCATGTGCATGAGGTAATACAGTAAATGTTTACTGATGTTATACAAGACTTCATGTGTGCAGCTTCATTCCAGCAGCAATGGTTTTTAGAAATACATTCGACACAAACTTAATATAGCCTACTGTTGCAGCAATGAAGCCCACAACTCTGTCAATATTCAGTAAGGTTGGATGACGATACCCAGGTGTACATGTTTACATGTTCATTAATAAAATTCCAAGGTTTCATAATTCTAGCACTGAAGTTGCACCGAGTTAAATTCTAAATTATCTCAAAATCAAGGCCCATAACTCCATCATTTTTTTCTGCAGTTGGATGAAAATACCCCAGTGCACATGTTCACATCCTGAATAAAACATTTCATGAAGTTTATGTCTGTAGGACAAATGCTTTTAGAGTTATGCACCACACAAATGTAAAATTCCATATTTTCACAAAACCAAGGCCCAGAACTCTGTTAATGTTAATTGCAGCTAAATTATTCATGAAGTTTCAATTCATGTATGTAGGATAATGCTTTTAGAGTTATGCACAGCACAAGAATTTGGGACGGATGTAAGGACAAAGGCAAATCTATATCTCATCCATTTTAAGGAGTGCAGGCATGAATATCAGCAACAAATAAATCATATGACCATTAAGTATACAAAACTACTACAAACATCCCTACTACCCTAAATATTCGGACACCTATCTCCCCTCTCCACGCATCTGTAAGCCAAATAGTTGGAAAGAATTGCGATAATTTCAATCTAAACTGCCATACTATCAAATAGTGTAAAACCTGATCAGGAGTCGATTGATCTTGGTCTTCACTATTGACAGAGCTACAGATACAAGTACCCCAATCGTCATGTCTCCACTCAATTAGAGGATTCAAAAGAGTGGTCATAGAACATGTACATGTATATGGTTTGGTAGAGAAATCAAGGAGCTAATCTTGAAAATGTTAAAATTTACACATCTTATCTGAGCATCTATAGTTGCCTACATTTGTCCATCCGAATACTAAGGGTATAGGTCCAATTACATGGAAATTATAGACCCAAATCATTAATATATGATAAATTTCTAGTGATTAACCAAACATCACACATATACTGTGATGTCAAAACCATATATTTATATACAAACTAGAAACCTGCCTATAGCACACAAATGGCCCGATATAAAATCATTTTACAGTATGACAAAGACTGTAACCCTAGTACATGTATTACACTGTGGTAGCTTAAAACAAGGGCTATAACCCCAGTTAAACTATGGTGTGGCTTATGACAAGGGATATAACTCTAGTGTTTCAAGGGTGTGGCTTATGGCAAGGGCTGTAACCCTAATACATGTATTTAAAACAAGGTCTGTAACCATAGTGTTATTAGGGTGTGGCTATGACAGGGATATAACCCTAGTGTTACTAAGGTGTGGCTTATGGCAAGGAATGTAACCTTAGTACGTGTATTACTTTGTCATGGATTAAAACAAGGACTGTAACCCTAGTGTTACTAGGCTGAGATAACCTTAGTGTTACTTGGGTGTGGCTTATGACAAGGGATATAACCTTAAGGTTACTAGGGTGTGGCTTATGACAAAGACTGTAACCCAAGTGTTACTAGGGTGTAGCTTATGACAAAGGCTGTAACCCTAGTGTTACTAGGGTGATAAAACCTTAGTGTTACTAGGGTGTGGCTTATGACAAGGGATATAACCTTAAGGATACTTGGGTGTGGCTTATGACAAAGACTGTAACCCAAGTGTTACTAGGGCGATATAACCTTAGTGTTACTAGGGTGTAGCTTATGACAAAGGCTGTAACCCTAGTGTTACTAGGGTGATATAACCTTAGTGTTACTAGGGTGTGACTTATGACAAGGGATATAACCTTAAGGATACTAGGGTGTGGCTTATGACAAAGACTGTAACCCAAGTGTTACTAGGGTGATATAACCTTAGTGTTACTAGGGTATGGCTTATGACAAGGGATATAACCTTAAGGATACTTGGGTGTGGCTTATGACAAAGACTGTAACCCAAGTGTTACTAGGGTGATATAACCTTAGTGTTACTAGGGTGTAGCTTATGACAAAGGCTGTAACCCTAATGTTACTAGGGTGATATAACCTTTGTGTTACTAGGGTGTAGCTTATGACAAGGGATATAACCTTAAGGATACTAGGGTGTAGCTTATGACAAAGACTGTAACCCTAGTGTTACTATGTTTATGACAAAGGATACAAGAGGGCCATGATGGCCCTGCACCGCTCACCTTGTTTGCTATGTTTTCTATATCAAAGCTCAGACCATATTAATTTCAGAGAAGATGTTTGTAGATTTCACTCTACACGTCTATGTAAACTGACAACCCAAAGGGCATGGGCACTTTTACCCTGGGGCAAACTTTGATCAGTCTTTGAGGAGGTCTACTAGATAGTACTACAAAAACCAATATCACAGATCTAAGCCTTTGGGTTTCAGACAAGAGGGTTTGTTTTTTCTACATAATCCTATGTAAAACTTTGACCAAGTGGGATAGCCACTTTGACCCCAGGCACAAAATTAGTAGAGGTCCATCAGCTGATGCTACATATCAAATTTGGTCGTTCTAGGCCTTAGAGAATTTGATAATAAGATTTTTAATGTTTTCAGTAGAATTTATGACCCCTGAGGCAGAGCCAATTTTGACCCTAAGGGCATAATTTGAACAATCCTAGTAAAAAAAAAATTTACTAGATGATGCTACATACCAAATATTACAGCTCTAAGTCTTTAAGTTTGAGACAAGAAGATTTTTAATATATATTAACTGTATAACTGTATTTTAACTATATAATCCTATGTAAAACATGTGACCCCCAGGGCGTGGCCATCTTTGACTCAAAGGTCATAATTTGAACAATCTTTGAAAAGGTTCACCAGATGATGCTACATAACAAATATCACAGTTCTTAAGTTTTTTTTATTTCGGACCAGAATTTTTTACTATATAATCCTATGTAAATTTTGTGACCCCCAGGGTGGGGACAATTTTGACCCCCGGGACAAATTTTAACAACCTTGGTAAAGGTCCATCAGATGATGCTTCATACCAAGTATCACAGTTCTAGGCTTTTTGGTTTCAGACCAAAAGGTTTTAAAGTTTTTACTATATAATCCTATGTAAACTTTGTGACCCCCAGGGTGGGGACAATTTCAAGGGACAAAATTTGAACAAAATTGGTAAAGGTCCACCAGTCGATGCTTCATACCAAATAGCACAGTTCTAGGCCTTACTATATGTAAAACATGTGACCCCCAGTGTGTGGCCCTTTTTAACCCAAGGGGCATAATTTGAACAATATTAGTAAAGTTTCACCAGGTGATGCTACATACCAAATATCACAGCTCTAAGCTTTTCGGTTTCAGACAGGAAGCCAATTTTGACCCAAGGGACAAAACTTGAACAATAGAAGTAGAAGTCCCATTAGATTATTCTACACATCGAATTTGGTACCCCTAGGCCTTATAGTTTTTGACAAGAAGAGTTTTAAAGTTTTTATTTCTTTTTGGACATTGGTTGCCATGGCAATTAAATTCTTTGGAAGAGGTTGACCCAAGGAACAATCCTGTGAAGTTTGGTAATGCACGACTGATGACGCAGGACGGACACAGGGCTATCACAATAGCTCACCTTGGCACTTCATTCCAGGTGTTACTAAGCTCTGTTTAATGACAGTGGGGATATATAACAGTATATAACAATATAATTATGACAATGGCAACACTCATATTGTTAGTTCAGTGTGGTTTATAATAAGGGATATAATCGTACTGTTAGTATGATGTGCATTATGACAAGAGCTGTAACTCTACTGTTACTGATTGCATAGCAAAGGTGCAGGATGGATGGAAAAAAGTAAATATAAATTCCCAGTGCTTTTCAAACTGTTTACATATGTAATCATAGATGCGACATTGGCAGGGAAAGAGTTAAAGTGAGGGGATTTGTGGGGAGGCGTGGGGACATAAAAAACATTGTAAACTCAAACCATTCAAATTGTAAATAAATATATGCCTTATCTTTGAAAAAAGAAATGATTGTGGAATATTTGCAAGCAATGAAAACTTGTGACATTATAATGTATTTAGCTGACAGTTGTCTCATTGCTTTAGATGAGAGATGATTAAAATCTGCATTTCTCCACCTAACTCTGTATTGTGACCAATCTTTAGAATCAACTAGAAGAGATAGTTACAATGAGCAATCACAACATAGGATGTAGTGAAGCAAAACAGGAGCTATTCTTTAACCCTTCACTCAATGAATATTCATGTAAGAAATAATGAGGTCATGGATATCAATTAATTGTAATAACAGTCCTAGAGACAAAGGAAATTTTGGCAAAGGCAGAAGTTGTGGAATCATATTTATGTTATATCATAAGCAAACATATAGGGTCCGTCTGATCTGGGTCTACTCTGTCGGTAAATAGCTTCTAGCTAATGTTAAATGTTATTCTGTAACGTTATATCAAGCTAACAGTGTAGATCCTGATCAGATGCTACATATCTAACCCTTTACTCTATAAGTACACCATTGCAAACAGAGTAGACCAAGACTGGACAGCTCCTGTAGGAGCCATCTGATCAGGGTCAGCTCTGTTTGCTGATGAAATAATGTAGATATGATTCTACCATCTATGCTGTGGTCAAATGTTCTTGTGTTTATGTGCCACAATAAAAAATTCTAATCAATAATGATGTTGTCATTATTTCTTACATAAATATTCACGAGGTAAAGGTTTCACAATTTATAGCTTTAGCCACTGCACTGTCTGCAAATACATTCAGCAAGGAGTGAATTGTACATGTAATAAAAAGTATATAAGCCAGCGCCTTAAATACCGTAAGAACTCTTACTGATATACATAGGCAAATGGTATAGATCCAGATCAAACAGCACCTCAAGGAGCAGTTTGATCTGGGTCTGCACTATTTTCTATATCAGTCTAGTTTAACCCTTTCCTCCATAAATATGCCTTTCAATAACTTTGCAAAAAGAGTAGACACAGATCAGATGGCTCCTATAGGAGCCATGCCTTTGCAAACAGAGTAGACCCAGATCAGACGGCTCCTATAGAAGCCGTCTGATCAGGGTCTGCTCTGTTTGGTTATGATATAGTATAGATATAGTTTCTGCATCGGTCAAAATTCCATGTGTCCATGCGCTATTATAATAAATTAATCTAATTAATATTCATGACATCATTATTTCTATCATGAATATTCATGGAGGAAAGGGTTGAAGTTATCAAAATGGTGCTTAAATTGAATTATTCAGCTTTACAAACCCAAGGGAGGGGACATTGGGTGTAACAATACTTACACTAATTAGGGCATATAAGTATATCAGTATTTAACCCTTTCCTTCATATAAACACTTTTTTTGTGCATTTGCAAAAAGTGTAGACACAGATCAGATGGCTCCTGGAGGATCAGGGTCTACTCTGTTTGCTTATTGCATTATATAGATTTGATTTTACAGATTCTGCCAAGGTAAAAAAACGATATTCATGTAACGCTGTCAAAATTCAGCTAAAATATTCATGTAACACTGTCAAAATTCAGCTAAAATATTCATGTAACACTGTCAAAATTCAGCTAAAACATTCATGATATCATTCATTATTCCTTATGTGAGTACTGAACAGGGAAAGGGTTAAATCAACAAAAAGGAACAAATGTTCTAAAAACTTCATAATACAATTTAACAACTAAAACATTTACAAAACAATCATATAACAAGGGCATGTTGTATTGCTATGCAAGACATGAGTCCCCCACCTGACTGAAAAAAACCTCCACTCTCCCCACCCCACCAACCCATGGTGTGGTTGACCATGGTATATACATGACCACCTGAATGGTATTAGTACCTTCTTTCATACATTGAATCAGTAAATAAAAAGTTATTGTCCCGAAAAAAAATTATGAAAAAGGGGAGTAACTCCAAAAATATTGATGCTAGAGTTATTGCCCTTGTGCATGACACTACATCTCATCATGCTTGTTCCATATGAGAAGTTTCAAATAAATTGAACCAGTACATAAAGAGTTATTAACTGGACAAGAAAATATGAAAAGGGGAATAACTCCAACAATATAGATGCTAGAGTTATGGCCCTTGCGCATGACACTTCCCCTCATCATATGTGTTCCATATGTGAAGTTTCAAATCAATTGAACCAGTAGAGAAAGAGTTATTGTCCGGACAAAAAAAGAATGAAAAAGGGGAATAACTCCAAAAATATTGCTGCTAGAATTATGGCCCTTGTGCATGACACTACTCCTGATCATGCTTCTTCAATGTGTGAAGTTATAATGAATTTGGCCTAACTTTGTAGGAGATATTGCCCGGACACGAAGTGTGACAGACGGACTGACAGGAAAATATGAAAAAGGGGAATAACTCCAAAAATATTGATGCTAGAGTTATGGCCCTTGTGTATGACACTACCCCTCATCATGATTGTTCCATATGTGAAGTTTCAAATTAATTGAACCTGTAGATAAAGAGTTATTGTCCGGACAAAAAAATATGTTAAAGGGGAATAACTCCAAAAATATTGATGCTAGAGTTATGACCCTTGTGAATGACACTAGCCCTCATCATGATTCTTCAATGTGTGAAGTTATAATGAATTTGGCATAACCTTGTAGGAGATATGGCCCGGACACGAAGCGTGACAGACGGACAGACGGACAGACGGACAGACGGACGGACAGACGGACAGACAGACAGACGGAATCGAGCAAACCTATAGTCCCCCAACCGGTAACCGGTGGGGGACTAACAAGTTTATTTCACATCAAATAAATTCATTATAACAGGCTTATTTCACATCAAATCAATTTCATATAACAGGCTTATTTCACATCAAACAAGATCTAACTGTAACTGGATTCAGTTACATAATGTCCCTCAAATGAAACAGAAAACAGGTACAGATGAGCTAAATCAGAATACATCTAAATTTCAACAAATCATAGGCCACTCAAATACCCCTACATATCAGTTTTCTGCAAATTCGAATTATATCGAAATTGCGACTAATCAGAGGCAACCATTACCATAGCAACCACTCATTCAACCTACAACTGAGTTTAGGGTACCCAAATACCACTTCATACCAAATTTCATCAATATCAAACAATATTTAAATTTTGACTGATCAAAGCCCTCCATTCGGAGGCCATGGCAACCTTTACCAAAATAACCAACATACCAAGTTTCAGCAAAATCAAATAATATCTAAATTTTGTCGAACAATATTTAAATTTTGACCAATCTCAGCCCACCATTTTTTTAAAGTATTTTTTTTTTTTAAAAAACACAAGAGTGTTCGGAGGAACACATGTGTCACCTGCTCGCAACTAACACAAAAATTGCGAAAAACAGAACAAGGGTGAATAACTCAAAACGTATTGCAGAGTGATGGACATTATTTACATCAATGGTCCTCAATGAGAGGAAGACACATGTGAAATTTGAAAGCTCTATAATGATTTGTTTAGGAATGACAGCCAAAAACAGAAAGTGTGACGGACAAACAGAAAATAGACAGACAGACAGACAGACAGACAACGGAAAAGTGATCCCTAAGTGACACACTGCCTCTCGGCATGTGACACAAAAAGCGGAATATACATTTGCTCACAACCAATGTTCATGAGAAGATGAAGAAGAAGAATTGGAATAATAATTAGTAAATACAGTATGTCAGTATGTCCCAACACTGTGTCTGGGGGACATAATAAAATGTTATATCAAATAAAAAGTTGAAACAACAGGCTAATTTCACATTAACAAAAAATCATATAAAAGGATTATTTCACATCAAAGAAAATTTCATACAACAAGCAAATTTTACATTAAGGGAAATTTGAGAAATTAATTTGGAATAATTATAATAAATTTTCTATTTCTATATACAGCATAAGGTGTCTTTAATTGTCTTCAAGCTAGCAGCTAATTCATGATAATCTATGCAATCCATTTGGATCCAAATCAGAAACTGATCAACTGAACATCTCATCATAATGGATCCAGATCAGATTTCAAGCAACTCCAAGTCTCATCAGAATAGATCTAGATTAGACACCAATCAACTCATCATCTCATCAGTATGGATCCAATCATAATGGATCCAGATCAGACACCAAGCAACTCAACATCTCATCAGCATCAAACGTGATTAAAACTCTGATTGTAGTTCTGAAAAAGAAATGGAAGAAAACACTCAACTTTGAGAATTGCAGCAGACAAGTTCGGTATATGACAAGCAGATGACAAGTTCAGTATATGACGAGCAGATGACAAGTTCAGTACATAGTAAGCAGGCGACAACTTCAACAGATAACCGGCTGACAAGTTCAGCAAATAACAAGTGGATGACAAGTAGAGTAGATAACATGCAGACGACAAGTTCAGCAGATAAAAATCAGACAACAAGTTTAGTAGATAGTAAGCAGACGACAAGTTCAGTAGATAGTAAGCAGAAGACAAGTTCAGTAGATTGTAAGCAGACTACAAGTTCAGCAGTAAACAAGCAGACGACAAATTTAGCAGATAACAAGCAGATGATAAGTTCAGTAGATACCAAGTAGATGACAAATTTAGCAGATAGCAAGCAGATGACAAGTTCAGCAGATAACAATCAGGTGATAAGTTCATTCCTTATAAACTTTTGCAGACCTAGCACATAGTCAATTTGGATGTCTTGGTGTAGATTATAATGTAAACTTTCAAGCTCTGTATATAATGACTATGCATTTTCAAGCAGGAATATAAAAATGCTTTCATGTATATATTTTTACTTGTACTGTCAGTGAATTATTATAAACTTGCTATTTAGAAGAGGCCACTAGATTCAACATTGCAAATAGTTGTATGCTGTTATATGTGTTTAATGAAGAATGTATGTGAATAGAGTATTTAGGACTCATCTTTCCTCCAAAGACTATTTTTAGACCCAACCTCTTTGAATGAATCTACCCAAAAGGAGCATTTACTAGAGAA
Organism: Azorinus chamasolen; assembly: GCA_963576725.1. Lineage (NCBI taxonomy): Eukaryota > Metazoa > Mollusca > Bivalvia > Cardiida > Solecurtidae > Azorinus > Azorinus chamasolen. The sequence continues at coordinate 71,879,971 of OY755245.1, forward strand.
AAGTAATATTTTAGAATTTTGTAGTTTGAAACCATGTGATAAATTGAGCATTTTCTCCTATAGAAGCAAATGCTCTATTTATCACAATGGTTTCATTAAGTGACTTTACAGAGACGTAGAAAGGCGTATTTATAGAGGAGAGGGTTAAGCACTGTACTGTTTCATCTGGTTCAGAGTGTTTTTTGGATAAACTTTATAAAATATCTATCATCCCCAGTCTACATTTTTACAACATTTCCTCAAGGACGCAGTAACCTCAAGAATTATATGACAAGCTCAGCAGATAACAAGTATGTGTATTAGCAGTAACTTAGTAAATAAACATGGATGTCTACTTTTGAAACTTTATGCATTACTTTTGTTCTGTCATCTGTCTTAAACTGTTATCTTTTAATCCTGGTATCCAACCTTTTAAAAATCTTGCAAACAGTTTGGTTTGGTTTTAATTGGATTTTACGTCACTTTAACAGTACTTCAGTCATGTCAAAATGTCCAGCTAATTACAGGTGGAGGAAGACCCCAGAGGTTCTTCTGTGCACAGAACAAATTATATTGTTTCATGCACAGAAGAGCATCCGGGTAGAACCACCGACCTACTTCAAGCCAGCTGGAAGGCTTCATCACATGCAAAATCCAAATGCCCAGACCAGGATCTGAAGCACAGTGGTGAGGGGCTAAGCGACTGTCAGTCGAGGACTATAACTACTTGGCCACAGAGCCCTCCTTTATAGACATATATCATATACGTAGGAGTTGTCTGATCAGGGTCTGCTCTATTTGTTTTATATATTTCAAATCTAATTCTCTGTTGCCATGGCAATGAATTTACCTAATTTTAATACAAGAATTACATTATTTCATGAATGGAGTATACCATGAAAAATCATCAAGTAATGAGTCTGAAAAGCTAGTAACTTGGTATCTCATAAAGATTAAAACTTCTTTTTATATTTTTGTGTTTATAATTGTAACCTGATTAATGTTAAATTATCTGATCACTGTTTAATTATTAACCCCTTCCCTGTTCTATATTTATTACAAAGTTTCAACACCTACTGAATATTCATAGATAAAATATTTATATTGAAATATGTATGGTGAAACATTGTTGCCATTTTAGAAACTAAGGAAACAAATCTAATAAATTCAATTAGCAAACAGAGCAGACTCTGATCAGACGGCTCCTCTAGGTTTCAATATTGAGGAATGAATTAAGGATGCCCAAATGATAACAAATATTCATGTCAATCCGTTACAGAGATATGGCATCAGACGGAAAAAATATGTGATTTTTGCATATCAAAAGGCAGTAACTCCTAAAAACCACAAGCGATCTGATAAAGTAATACATGGGAACAATGCCCCAGTGATAACAAATACAGTGAAACTTGTGAAAACCGGACCATGTGTAAACTGGAATACTTTCGATACCAGACAATTTGTTTGGTCCTGAGTTTTCCCCTTCTTTTCTCATATGAAAATCCCTGTAAAAACTGGACTCTGTGAAAACTTGATACCGGACGGGTATTGCTTAATTTCAATACAAATTCACCTCTGTAAACCGGATGCAAAAACCAGCCGACCGAAACGTATTTTGCTGACAGGCCTCTTGACACGCTTGAATGCAGCATGTCACCTCGCGCAATTGTTTATACAGTACATTTATCAATAGTCGGGATTAATGGTATGGCTAGGTATGAAATCTTGACTGTTTAATGAGAAAGGGACCATATGAAAAACTGTGATAACAAATATCATTAATGATCGGGCTACATCAAACCGTACCCGCACTAATCTTGGAACAAACTTTTGTTATTAATCAACAATAATTAAAAATCCATTAATGATTTTATTTCACTTTCCTAACCCTTATGATGCTACCTTATGAAGCTACCTGCATATAAAATCACAGTCATACTTGGAGTGATAAGGGAGTGACCTCGAGTTTAAATTTGCAACATCCTTTGCCTGTTACGAAAGTTTGCATATGCTTCTTTATTAAAACTTCAAAAATTCGCTTAAATATTTCTTGTAGAAATGATGACTGAGTATCAAACATCTTGAATCCAGATCAGGCTCCGAGTTACTCACACACCCGTTTGTAATTTAACACAAGTGAAACTAGAAAATTGTGTCTGAAAGACACAGCGATGCCCCCATGTAGGTGCTTGCCTAGCTGCACATAAATTTCCTAAGTCATTTGACCTTGACCTTGGGCTTGTGGGCAGTATGGGCCGGGTGCGTAATGAAAGAATGGATGGTGTTCAATGTGTATATGCAATTCCATACCAATAGCTATAGCGGTTAGTGAGATATTAGACGATGAAAAAACTGTGACAACCAACTGCACGTAAAATTCCTATTTCATTTGACCTTGACCTTGGGCTTGCGGGCAGCATGGGTAGGTGCGTAAGGAAAGTATGGATCTTGTTGAATGTGTATATGCAATTCAATGCCAGTAGCAATAGCAGTTAGTGAGATATAAGACAATGAAAAAACTGTGACAACCAACTGCACCTAAAATTCCTAAGTCATTTGACCTTGACATTGGGCTTTCGGGCAGCATGGGTTGGGTGTGCAATGAAAGTCTAGATAGTATTTAATGTGTATATGCAATTCCATGAGAATAGCTACAGTGGTAAGGGAAATACAATGTATAAGAAGATGAAAAAACTGTGACAACCAACTGCACGTAAATATGACAGCCAATTGCACGTAAAATTTCCAAGTCATTTAACCGTGACCTTGGGCTTGCGGGCAGCATGGGTTGGGTGCCAAATGATAGCACAGATGGTAATTGATGTGTATGTGAAGTTTCATATGTGTAAGTGTAGAAATTACTGACATATAACACTTGAAAAAACTGTGACAACCAACTGCACCTAAAAGCGTGACACACAGACAGAAAGACGGACATGCTAACGGATGGGTAGTTGTGTGACTTTTTCCTTTGATCTTTTCTTGTGTGACTAGTCCCACAAGAAAAACTATTTTTGGCTCTAACTTTGGAAAATAATGATCTGGAAGCTAACCCTAACCCTAACCCTATGTCCCACAACTGGCCAGGTTAATGTCACAAGAAATGGCCAGGTTAATGTCACAAGAGATGGCCAGGTTAATGATTTTACTTGTGGGACTAGTTAGAACAAGATGTGTTTGTGAAACACTATGCCCCCTCGATATGATATTTGACCCTAAAGGATGACCTTGATCTTGACATGTCACCCCTCAAACTGTGCAGCTTCATGGGGCGCACATGCATACCACATATCAAGTCTGTATCTCTACTGGTTCAAAAGTTATGGCCAATGTTAAAGTTTGTGACCTTTGACCATGAAGGATATGACCTTGACATGGTACCCCTCAAACTGTGCAGCAAAATGAGAAACACACGTATACCAACTATCAAGTCTGTATCTCTACTGGTTCAAAAGTTATGGCCAATGTTAAAGTCGGTGACCTTTGACCCTGAAATATGACCTTGACCTTGAAATGTCACCCCCTAAAATGTGCAGCTTCATGAGATACACATGCATACCAAATATTAAGACTTTATCTCTATTGGTTCAAAAGTTAGGGCCAATTTGAAGTTGGTGACCTTTGAACCTGAAGAATGACCTTGACATTTCACCCCTCACACTGTGCAGCTTCATGAGATACACAATCATGCCATATATCAAGTCTCTATCTGTACTGGTTCAAAAGTTATGACCAATGTTAAAGTCGGTGATTTGACCCATGTGTTTGACCTCTGACCTTTAAAGATGACCTTGACCTTGACATGTCACCCCTCAAAATGTGCGGCTTAATGAGATACATATGCGTGCCAAATATCAAGTCACTAGCTTTACTGGCTCAAAAGTTATGACCAATGTTAAAGTTACAGACAATTTGACCTTTGACCCTGACGTATGACATTGACCTTGACATTTCACCCCTAAAAATGTGCAGGTTCATGAGATACACACGCATGCCAAATATCAAGTCTCTATCTCTACTGGTCAAAAAGTTATGGCCAATGTTAAAGTCAGTGATTTGACCCATATATTTGACCTCTGACCTTGAAGGATGACCTTGACCTTGACATGTCACCCCTCAAAATGCGCGGCTTCATGAGATACATATGCATGCCAAATATCTAGTCTCTATCTGTACTGACTCAAAAGTTATGACCAATGTTATAGTTGCGTTAAAGTTACAGACAAAAAACAGACAATTTGACCTTTGACCCTAAAGATGACCTTGACCTTGACATGTCACCCCTCAAAATGTGCAGCTTCATGAGATACACAAACATGCCAAATATCAAGTCTCTACCTCTACTGGTCCAAAAGTTATGGCCAATGTTAAAGTCGGTAATTTGACCCATATATTTGACCTCTGACCTTGAAGGATGACCTTGACCTTGACATGTCACCCCTCAAAATGTGCGGCTTCATGAGATACATATGCATACCAAATATCAAGTCTCTATCTGTACTGGCTGTACTGTTATGACCAATGTTAAAGTTGCTGACAAACAAACAGACAAACAGACAGACAGGGCAAAAACAATATGCCCCCCAGATCTTATCTGGGGGGCATAAAAAGTCACACAACTACCCTTTGGTGAGTGCGGACGGACAGATGGACGGACATGTGCAAAACATAATGCCCCCTGACTATCGTCAACGGGGGCATAAAAATCAAACAAGATAGGTTACACGTTTAGTCGTTTACAGATGTGTATGTGATGCTGGCCGTGAATTAAACTCACACACACTCATGTATTGTTATGATGTCCACAGAATCATTGAGGAATACATACGCAACACCAAAAGTTAGTAGAATATTTGTGCAGTTCATTCTTTCTTTCTTTTGCTTTTTTTTGTAAAAAATGTCTCCTCGTACTTTTGTCGTAATTCAGATCAGTCAAATATTTGTTACGTCTAGTTGCACATTAGGAAACTCATAAGTTTGGGTGAATTAAAACTGAATTGTGCACACACTTTGCTGGTTTTCTTGGCAAAATTTCAAACCTGAAAAAAAACGGACACTTCTGAAAAATGGCCGATCGATCTGTCCCTGAGGGAGTCCGGTTTGAGCAGGTTTCACTGTATTCATGTCTAGTTTCATTGAATTCTGTCAGGCCGTTACAGAGATATTGCATTGGATGGAAAAAAATATGTCAATTTTTCATATAAAAGGGCAATAACTCATAAATGCCACAAGCGTTCTGGAAAAGTAATACATGGGAACGATGCACCTGTGATAAAAAATATTCATGTCAAGTCACATTGAATTCTGTCAATCCGTTACAGAGATATGACATCAGACGGAAACCGGACGGACGGAAGGATGGACAGACAAACCCAAAACAATATTCCTCAGCCTTTGGCAAGGGATAACAAACAATAGGGGGACGATGGACAATGTGTGCTGTAAGTTCATAGCTACTGGCTACCTCCATGATGGTTAGTCCAGACATCTATAGTCGAGTACTTCTCCCATGACGGGAACTCTCAGTCGGTATATCTGCCTCCGTAACGCCTTTTGCTTTCAGCTCATCAACAACTCTGTCCAGATATGTGTGGTCAGGATAACCAAACCTGATTCATATATGGGAAAAAGAAATATTTAACCCTTACTCCATAAATATGCCTTTCTATGCCTTTGCAAACAGACTCAGATAACAAATGATCAAAAGACAGTAGTAGTAGCAAAATAGTTTATTGTGCAACTTAAGGCTATGAGTTTATAAAAATTTCTGCCAAAGTATAAGTTCAAGTTCACCTATGTGGTTCCAATCCTACAAGAGCTATCTTGTCTGAGTCTACTCTTTTTGCCAATGTGCAAAAATTGTATCTATGGCTGTGAAGAACTTTGCAAACAGATTAGATGCCTTGTAACTTGGCATTTCATTAGGATACAGACTGTCTGACACTCAGACACTGTTTTTTTTAGAAAACAAATACAGATAAGATGCGTAGATTAAAACATTTTCGAGGATAACGCCTTCATTTCTCCACCAAATCCTATACTGTGACCAGTATAAAGAGTGATAACAGTGTAGGGTTCGGTGGAGAAATTCAGACTACATCTGAGTTCTACCATTACCCATGGTGTATTTGGACAAGATCTGAGGTCTACTATTACTCACGGTGTATTTGGACAAGATCTGAGGTCTACCATTACTCACGGTGTTTTTGGACAAGATCTGAGGTCTACCATTACTCACGGTGTATTTGGACTACATATGAGGTCTACCATTACTCATGGTGAATTTGGACTAGATCTGAGGTCTACCATTACTCATGGAATATTTGGACTAGATCTGAGGTATACCATTACTCACGGTGTATTTGGACTAGATCTGAGGTCTACCATTACTCACAGTGTATTTGGAATAGATATGAGGTCTACCATTACTCACAGTGTATCTGGACTAGATCTCAGGTCTACCATTACTCACGGTGTATTTGGACTTGGGTCTGTTTTGTGGTGTATGTCATTCCAGGTGATCACACCCTGTTGACCAGTTGTTCTGGAATTGCCAATAGTGAAAACCAACTTCCGATCAAAAGCAACTTTCAGCATCTCCAAGACTTGTTTTCCACGCTTGTTGTCGGGGAGGAAACCTGATCGCCTGATACCCCTGTAGTGCTTACCTGGCGATGGGTGGTGACTCTGAAAGGAAGTCATTAATGATGACATGCCAAGTGACCTGGCTTCTCATACATGTCTTTTGCAAACAGTGTAGACTCACATGAGAGAGCTCATTGAGGAGCCCTCTCACTGTCATTTTACACTTCGCTTTAAAAATACCAATGAATATTAAGGGTTAACTTGATCTGGTTGAATTTTAGAATAGTCCAGAATAGTAAAGATGTGTTTGTGATACACTATGCCCCCATATGACCTTTGACCTTGATGTATGACCTTGACCTTAACCTTAAAAAGTCATCCCTAAAAATGTTTGCCTTCATAAATTGCACATGCATGCCAACTTTGAAGTATGTATGTGCAATGGCAACAAAATTATCGCCAACTTTAAAGTTGGGGACAAACCAACCAACCAACCGACAGAGCAAAACCAATATGCCTCCCGAGGGGCATAAAAGTCCCTAAATATTAACAGGAAGTATGACCTTTTTTAACTTCTGAAAGGTTCATTTGAAAATTCAGCGTTGAAAGGATTATATATTTTCAAAGAACAAAAACAGGCACATGTGGGTTCTCTTAACCCTTTCCTTCATATAAATGTATTTTCTCGCATTAATTTGCAGACAAAGTGGACCCAGATATCATCGGGTCTGCTATGTTTGCTAGTGGAATTTGAAAAATCTTTTTCTTTACTTTCTAAAATGACTATAGTATTCTACCTTTCATATTTCATTATGACTATTTTGTCCATGAATATTCAGTAGGTATTAAATATAGAACAGGGAAAGGGTTAAACCCGATCATGCTAAGCACGACCTGACAGGCATCTACAAACAGTTTGGATCCAAATGAAACATCAAGTAATGTGGCCATTTAACTGGATCCAACTTGCTTGACATAGGATAAGAGTTTCTTGAAAATTTGAATACTAAAATAGAGCTTTTAAATACAATTCAATAATTTAAACGAGAGCATCGCAAGTGGGTGCCTACACTAATCTATTTGATTGTAGCCCTTGTGATGGCAAACAAATGTATGAAAATTAACCCATTCCGTCATAGGCTATTTTTAGATCTAACCACTTTGAACAAATCTACCGATAGGAGCATTAAATAAAGAAAAGGAAAATTTTAGACTTTTTTAATTTGAAACCATTGTGATAAATAGAGCATTTGCTCCTATATGAGCAAATGCTCTATTTATCACAATGGTTTCAATAGCTGATTTTTATAGCGTATTTATGGAGGAAAGGGTTAATAAGATTTGAATGAATAGTAAGGAAGCAATAGCCAACATTAAAGTTTCGTGATGATGGCAATGACAACGTTGACACCAGAGTTACGACAATACAGACAAGCTAAATAATGGAATAACATCTCATTCCTGAATGGCTTCATACTTATGGGTAGAAAAAAATGTTGACAGTGAAATGAATAGACTGTAGCGAAAGTGTCAGGGTAGCCAAAATGACCAGTGACCACTCTGATCAGATCCAAAATTCAGGAATAAAGCTATACTGGGTCTACATACATATTTAGATCTTGATGAGATGCCAAGTAATTTACCATCTTATACAAACTGTTAGCATTGGTTATCTTGAATTTGCCGCTAGTGCTCAAAGAGTTGAAATATAACTAGAGGTTTTTGTCACAAAAACAGATGTCTCCCCTCTTATAAAAACAATATGTAAAGGGAAATCACTAAAAATGTTATGGACTTTATGATTGATACTTCCTCTCATTATGAGCTTTCCACACCGCATTTTTCAAGAAGAAAATGATAACAGCTAATAACTCCAAATATATTGACACCAGAGTTATGAACCTTGTGCACGACACTTACTTTCATCATGCTCTTTCCATAAATGAAATGTCATTCCAATAGCATCAGTCGAACAGGAGTTATTGATCCGACAAAAAATTAACAAAGGACAATAACTCCAAAAGTATTGAAGCCAGAGTTATGGCCCTTGTTCATGACACTTTATCTCATCATGCTCTTTCCATGTATGAAGTTTCAATACAATGACAAGAGCCATGTAGGAGTTATCATCCGGACAAGAAAGCTTTAAACAAATGTACAAGGGGCAATAACTCCCAATTTATTGAAGCCAGAGTTCAGGACGTTATACAGGACACTTTCTCTTATCATGATCTTTCCATGTATGAAGTTTCACTCCAATGGCATGTGCCATATAGGAGTTATTATCCTGACAAAAAATTGTGATTTGTTTTACAAAGGGCAATAACTCCAATATTAGTGAAGCCAGAGTTATAGACCTTAAGCATGACACTTTCTCTTATCATGATCTTTCCATGTATGAAGTTTCAATACAATGGCATTAGCCATATAGGAGTTATCGTCCAGACAAAAAATTGTGAAAAAAAATTACAGAGCCAGAGTTATGGACCTTGTGTATGACACTTCCTCTTGTCATGATCTTTCCATATATGAAGTTTCAATCCAATGGCATTAGCCATATAGGAGTTATCGTCCGGACAAAAAATTGTGATTTTTTTACAAGGGCAATAACTCCATTATTAGTGAATCCAGAGTTATGTACCTTGTGTATAGCACTACCTCTCGTCATGATCTTTCCATATATGAAGTTTCATTCCAATAGCAAGAGCCATATAGGAGTTATCGTCTGGACAAAAAAGTGCTTTTTTTTACATGGGGCAATAACTCCAATATTAGTGAAGCCAGAGTTATTGACCTTGTGCATGACACTTCCTCTCATTATGCTCTTTCCATATATGAAGTTTCAATCAACTGGCATCAGGCATATTGAAGTTATCGTCCGGACAAAAAGTGTGACGGACAGACGGACAGACAGACAGACGGACAGACAGACAACTCTCACGAAAACAATATGTCTCCCCCATATAAATATGGGGGGGAGACATAATTAACCTTTTATTGACCATCACGGAAATAATTTTCATACTACCACTTTGGAAGAACGTAACAGTTTCATTATTGTGATAAACTGTTACGATATGCACACAATGTTTTCAATACGTTTTGCATATTGTTAAAGGGATAGCATATACTTACAATGTTTACCAAACCTGTTGTATATTGTTAGAGTGATAGCATATACTTACAATGTTTACCAAACCTGTTGTATATTGTTAGAGTGACAGTATACCCTGTATCAAAACTAGCAAATTGTACCTATAGGACAAGGGTACCTACTGGCAATATTGTTTCTAAATCAAGCACTTTTCACGATATGTTATATATATTATAGTAAAGAAAATTCGAAGATCCATATCTGTAGTAAAAATGGTCAAAGTAAAATGTCTTTGCTTTACGCACATTTTCACATTAAAATTGTTCATCTGTTAAATTTCTCTGTAAATCCTCTCATTGGTGTATGAGGAGATGGACACACAAGAATTGCTATACAGGCATACAGATATACAAACTGATAGACAAGAGCAAGGATATATGCCTCCATACGGGTTGGGGGGGATAAAGAATGGGGAAGTATAAATATATATTTTCTATACCTGTTGCACACCATTTGGGAAGTTGTATGTAATCTGGATCCTCCCACACCCTTCATATCCAGCACAAGATTGGGATCTGCTAGTATATACATCCATTGTTCCCTCTGGCTGGTCCCCTTGAAATAAAGTTTTACTCTGTGGGTGGATTTGAAAACATTTCTCCACAAAACCCTAAGTGGTGACAATTTGTTAGAACCATTTCCATGAGCAAACCAGCTAGAAGGTTTTTTACATTAAAAATCTGAACTGCCTGTCTGGGATTCACACATTAAATAGTAAGGCACAAAAGCATTCTCAAATGTAAAATGTAAGGTGCTTAATACAAAATGTAGCAAGATACTAAACGACGACACTAAACAACTGTAAGTTCCATGGTAAGGCTTCATTTGTAAGGAACTATGACAAAATCCATTGGTTAGGTTTAAATTGTAAGGAACTATGACTCTAAGTCCAGTGGTAAGGGTTAAATTGTAAGGAACTACGACTCTAAGTCCTGCGGTAAGGGTTAAATTGTAAGGGACCATGACTCTAAGTCCAGTGGAAAGGGTAAAATTGTAAGGGACTATGACTCTAAGGCCTGCGGTAAGGGTTAAATTGTAAGGAACTATGACTCTAAGTCCAGTGGAAAGGGTTAAATTGTAAGGGAATATGACTCTAAGTCCTGTGGTAAGGGTTAAATTGTATGGGAATATGACTCTTAAGTCCTGTGGTAAGGGTTAAATTGTAAGGAACTTCGACTCAAAGTCCTGTGGTAAGGCTTCATTTGTAAGGGACTATGACCAAGTCCTTTGGTAAGGGTTAAATTGTAAGGGACAACAACTCTAAGTCCTGTGGTAAGGGTTAAATTGTAAGGGACTACGGCTCTAATTCTGCGGTAAGGGTTAAATTGTAAGAGACTATGACTCTAATTCCTATGGTAAGGGTAACTGTAAGGAACAAAACAATTGTAAATCAAAGCAAACAAAGAAAAGGGGACAAATATAAGGGGACTTAACCCTTTTCCTCATATAAATGTCTTTTCACACATAAATTTGCAAATAGTATAGACCCAGATCAGGCGACTTATATAGGAGTAGTCTGATCAGGGTCTGCTCTGATTGCTTATGGTATAGATTTGATTCTACAGTTCCTCCCTGAGCCAAAATATCTCGTCTACATATGCCACTAAAAACATTCAGCTAATAAATTAAAATATTCATAATGACTAATGTTCCATTCGTTGTGGTCATTTAACGCAGCAAGTCAATTTATCAAGGACAATCCTATCACAGTTTGGTTGAAAAAAAAAAAATGCACGAAGTATTCAATAACAAATTCGAAACTGTAAAGCAATTTTCTTTTTGTTACGAGTGATCTCCGTGCGAAATTTTCAGTTCCGTGGAAATGACAACCTCCTTGCCGGATCCAAGTGGATAATAAACTAAAACATTTATTTATACATCGTAATTTGTAGTGAAGGGGGGGGGGGTTCCATTTGGAGAGAAATGGAAGAAAACAGTGTTTTCAGAACAAAAGAAGTGGACAATTTTGTAAAAGTATATAAATATTAACTACATGTATTTCCCTGTTTAATATTCATGTAAGAAATGATGACATCATGAATATTATTAGCTGAAATTTTCAAGAGAAATGTGATGTAACTCACCAGTAATAATGCCACACACAGCCCCACATGTAGGGCAGGCCTTCTTGTAAGCAAACTGGTTATCAATACAATCTGTACAGAACTTGTGACCACACCGTAGTGTCTTAGGGTCCGTAATAGTGTCCATACATATCACACAGTCTTCTGTGGCCGCTCCCTCAGACCCATCTGTGGCCGCTCCCTCAGACTCATCTGAAGATGTTGTATTACTCCTATCTTCCGTTATTTGGTGTTCGGTTGTTTTCTTATTCTCTGCATCAGACTACAAATACAAACAAGAGTACCGCATACGGTACATAATATGCCCACTTGCAAACTTTCTCTGATTCAACATGTCTTATAAGTGTTGACATTTTCTAATCTGTGCTTCAGATCTTGATTTCCATATTAAGGTGATACTATTTTTAAAAAAATTGAAGTGAATATCTTATTAAATAAAAAAGTTACAGCTAATCCTCATATTTGCAGATTTTTGAAAAGTGCAACGGTCATAATTCTGTAAAGACAAACTGAATGAACCTCAAAATAAACACAGCTTCAGATTTTGTTGCTTAAAACATTTCTTTTAAGTTTCATTTATATCATTTTAATAGTTTTCCCAGAAAACAAGAGACAAACTAAAAGCTGACCGACAAACAAAGCAACGAACACACAAAGTTCAAGGACCGTAACTTTAGAATAAAATGACTTACAAAAACCCCCGCAATATATGTGAAAATTCATATTAAGGTTTAACCATATAAAAAAAATTGAAGTAAATATCATTTCAAATGAAAATGTTATGGCCATCCTCATATATATTTGCATAGATTTGCATTATTTCTTTTAAGTGCAAGGGCCCTAACTCTGAAACAACAAATCAAATGAACCTCAGAATTGACTTAGCTTCAGGTCTTGATGCATTAAACATGTGTGTGAAGTTTCATTAATATTTCTCAGATAGTTTCCCAGAAAACAGCGGACATACTATTTGCATGTATTTGCATTATTTTTTAAGTAAAAGGGCCATAACTCTGAAACGAAAAATCAAATGAACCTCAGAATCAACTCAGCTTCAGATCTTGATGCATTAAACATATTTGTGTAGTTTCATTAATATTTCTCAGATAGTTTCCCAGAAAACAGCGGACAAACTATTTGCATGTATTTGCATTATTTTTTAAGGACAAGGGCCATAACTCTGAAACAAAATATCAAATGATCCTCAGAATCAACTCAGCTTCAGATCTTGATGCATTAAACATTTGTGTGAAGTTTCATTAATATCTCTCAAATAGTTTTCCCAGAAAACAGCGGACAAACTATTTGCATGTATTTACATTATTTTTTAAGTAAAATGGCCATAACTCAGAAACGACAAATCAAATGAACCTCAGAATCAACTCAGCTTCAGATCTTGATGCATTAAACATTTGTGTGAAGTTTCATTAATATCTCTCATAAAGTTTTCCCAGAAAACAGCGGACAAACTATATGCATATATTTGCATTATTTTTTAAGTAAAAGCGCCATAACTCTGAAACGAAAAATCAAATGAACCTCAAAATCAACTCAGCTTCAGATCTTGATGCATTAAACATTTGTGTGAAGTTTCATTAATATCTCTCAAATAGTTTTCCAGAAAACAGCGGACAAACTATTTGCATGTATTTGCATTATTTTTAAGGACAAGGGCCATAACTCTGAAACGACAAATCAAATGAACCTCAGAATTGACTCAGCTTCAGATCTTGATGCATTAAACATTTGTGTGAAGTTTCATTAATATCTCTCATATAGTTTTCTCAGAAAACAGCGGACAAACTATTTGCATTTTTTAAGGACAAGGGCCATAACTCTGAAACGAAAAATCAAATGAACCTCAGAATCAACTCAGTTTCAGATCTTGATGCATTAAACATTTGTGTGAAGTTTCATTAATATCTGTCAAATAGTTTTCCGAGAAAACTGCGGACAAACAAACGAATGGACAGGGCCACGCCAATATACGACCACCTTTATTAGATGGGCGTATAAAAATTGTACAGACCAAACAAGACGTTTTTCTGCAGGGCCATGGTAGAGAGGTTTCGATGTTCAACCCGTTTATATATCTAATGAATAGTCATGCCATGCATATTTAATTAGAATTATTTTTACAATGTCATATCAATACAGGAAATTTTGAACTCGGCAGAAACTGTAGAATATTATTCCATAAGCAAACAGAGCAGACGCTGATCAGAAAATTCATACTGGAGCCATATGATCAGGGTCTGCTTTATTTGCAAAGGCATCACCAGGTCTCTCTATCAGGTAAATGGTTAAACAATAGACAAATATGTTATAATGAATGCCTGAATCACAGGAAATCATGATACTGCATAACAGCATAGTTCTTGATCTAGATCAGTAACAAGTTTTTCAAAGATATGTCTTATCTGTGTATACAGTTTTCAGAGACAATTTATTAACCCTTTCCCTGTTCTATGTTTATTTCAAATTCGAATACCTACTTAATATTCATGGACAAATAGTTTAAATGAAATATGGAAGGTGGACATTGTAGACATTTTAAAGAGCAAAGAAACAGACCTATTAAATTCAATTAGCAAACAGAGTAGGCCCTGATCAGACGGCTCCTCTAGGAGGGTTCAAGTAGCATACATGAGCTAATCAGACTCTGGTCACTTCTTACATTGTTATGAGTATGAGCTGTATGAAGGACTGGTCGTGTCATTCATACTTCTATATTTACATTCGCCCTGCAACGTCCTCATATAACCTTATTCTAAAAAGAAAGTTGCATAACCTCATGAACACCGGAAGCACGTCATTCATTTCTTAAATATAAGAAATACAATGGAATATAAATATAAGAAATAAATGACGTGCTCTCGGTGTTCATGGGTTATGCAACGCATATCTTTACGAGCAAAGATTCACGTGAAGCCCTTCGGGCTTCACTAACTTTGCTCGTAAAGCTATGCGTTGCATAACCTCATGAGCACCGGAAGCACGTCATTCATTTCTTAAATATTTCATGCTTGAAGGCTACAAGATTTCAACTTCACAATTTCATTATTTCATTTGAAGTTGCAGCTGAAATAATGATATTAACTCTTTCCATGTTGTATATGAAATAATGATGTCATGGATAAGATTATTTTTTATAATGGCATATGAACACGAAACGTTTTGGCTCAGGCAGAAGCTGTAGAATCAGATCTATATTACACCATAAGCAAAGAGAGCAGACTTTGATCAGATAGCCAATAGTCGTCTGATCTGGGTCTACTCTGTTTGCAGATGCGTGAAAATGCGTTTATATAAGGAAGAGGATTAACCTATATCCACATATTGACGCCATTTGACACCTCTGTGAAGTCAATTTTTGAAAACATTCAATCCATAGGGACAAAATCAATATGTAACAAGAGATGGTTGTAAAACATGTATACCCCCCCCCGACCCCCTGACCTTTGATCTAGTGACCTCAACTATAGAGGTCATCTAGCGGTCATGACTAATCACCACAGCAACTTTGAATATCCTAAGCCAAACCACTGATCATTTATTGATCTGAAAACATTTCACATATTAAGGTCATGGTGACCTTGACCTTTGACCTAGTGACCTCAACAACTTTAGGGGTCATCAAGTGGTCACAACCAACTACCACAGCAAGTTTGAAGATCCCGAACCAAACCATTGAGCAGTTATTAATTGGAAACCATTTCATCAGTTAAGGTCATGATGACCTTGATCTTTAACCTAGTGACCTCAAAATCAATAGGGGTCATCTAGTTGTCATGACCAACCACCACAGCAAGTTTGAAGATCCTAAGACAAACCCTTGAGCAGTTATTAATCGCAAACCATTTCACCAGTTAAGGTCATGGTGACCTTGACCTTTGACCTAGTGACCTCAAAAATAATAGGGGTTATCTAATGGTCATGACCAACCACCACAGCAAGTTTGAAGATCCTAAGCCAAACCCTTGAGCAGTTATTGATCGCAAACCATTTCACCAGTTAAGGTCATGGTGACCTTGACCTTTGACCTATTGACCTAAAAAACATTAGGGCTCATCTAGTTGTCATGACCAACCACCTAAGCAAATTTGAAGATCCTAAGCCAAACAATTGAGCAGTTATTGATCAGAAACCATTTTACAAGTTAAGGTCATGGTGACCTTGACCTTTGACCTAGTGACCTCAAATACAATAGGGGCCATCCAGTTGTCATGACCAACTACCGCAGCAAGTTTGAAGATTCTAAGCCAAACCCTTGAGCAGTTAGTGATCGGAAACCATTTGACCAGTTAAGAGCATGGTGACCTTGACCTTTGACCTAGTGACCTAAAAAGCAAAAGGGGTCATCTAGTGGTCATTACCAACCACCACAGCAAATTTGAAGATCCTAGGCCAAACCCTTGAGCAGTTATCGATCGCAAACCATTTCACCCTTTAAGGTCATGGTGACCTTGACCTTTGACCTATTGACCTAAAAAACAATAGGACTCATCTAGTTGTCATGACTAACCACCTAAGCAAATTTGAAGATCCTAAGCCAAACCCTTGAGCAGTTATTGATCAGAAACCATTTTACCAGTTAAGGTCATGGTGACCTTGACCTTTGACCTAGTGACCTCAAAATCAATAGGGGTCATCCAGTGGTCATGACCAACTACCACAGCAAGTTTGAAGATTCTAAGCTAAACCCTTAAGCAGTTATTGATCGGAAACCATTTAACCATTTAAGGTCATGGTGACCTTGACCTTTGACCTAGTGACCTCAAAATCAATAGGGGTCATCTAGTGGTCATGACCAACCACCACAGCAAGTTTGAAGATCCCAAGCCAAACCCTTGAGCAGTTATTGATCGGAAACTATTTCACCATTTTAGGTCATGGTGACCTTGACCTTTGACCTAGTGACCTCAAAAACAATAGGGGTCATCTACTTGTCATGATCAACCACCACAGCAAGTTTGAAGATTCTAGGCCAAGTCGTTTATTAGTTATCGTTCGGAAACCATCGATCTACCGACCGACAGACAGACCGACCGACCGACCGACCGACCTACCGACCGACATGTGCAAAGCAATATACCCCCATTTTTTCAAAAGGGGGGTATAACAACGGTTTTATAATTGTACAATTCTAAAATTTTCCTTTTTCTAGTAAATGTACTTTTTCTGCAGATTTTTTTCAAAGAAGTAGGGTCTAAAAATAGCCTATGACAGAATGGGTTGGGACTTAGAATAGTATAATGTTGAAGACCGGTCTGTCATAGACCTGGATTCTCATTGCTTCCATTACCTGATCTTCTCTGTGTGAATTCTCACTGTCTTCTTGTATAAGTAAGTTTCCCTTCTTTCCCCGACTTGTTGACATATCAACCTGCTTGTAACTGACTAGACGTTCAGTAGGGCTAGTCTCATTAACCCTTGTGTCCTTGGATTTGTTTTTCATGTGACTGTATTGATCTTCATTGTCAGACGAGAAATCTGAATCATTTTCATCTCTTGCTGAGTATTTGTTTAAAGGATAAGAATTTGTCTGACCTGAGTCAGCAGGCTTTCTTGAAACCTTTTTGTTGTCTCTGACATAACCAGCACTTGAAGCATGTCTACTGTTATGTTCAACAGAGCGGTCATTGTTTGCTCCCCAGGAACTGTGTGCTGGATCTACAGCCGAGTTGGGTCTGTTATTCTTAGTTATTCTGTTACAAGGTCTAGCTTGTCCAGTTTTTGTTTTATCAACCACTGCCTGGATAGTCCTGATAGCAGTTATTGTGTCTGGTTCAGTATTGACCAAATGAACCTCTAAGACTTGGCAACGGTGAGCAGGAGAAGTGCTGAACTCTTTCATACTTTCATACAGTCTCTTTGTAACATAGTCAGGCTGCAAACGGGCTTTACCTGTAATAATGTAAGAACATGCTAGAATTATCCCATTTATTTAATAGTTGTACAAGTACATACTGATCAGTGTAAATGGAATATCTCACTTTCTAATCAAGATGCCAAGACAGCTTTTAACATACAGGTTGAAGGTACACGTGGACATGGGCGGCCCAAGATTACATGGAAAGCACTGACAGAGAAAGATTGCAGAGAATGGAAGATGGTCGAGGTCGACCCTCAAAATAGAGAGATTTGAGATCTGCCATGCATGCAGCAAGCCAGTTACCTGGAAAGAGGCCTACCAAGGTGGATGATGCTCCTGCACGTTAATGCCTGGCGTCCACTAGAGCGCCGAAGCCTTGCCGAAGGGTTGCCGAATAAATTTTGCTCGATTCGGGAACCATTCGGGATCAGCTTTGTATTCGGGGTCATTCGGCATGTATTCCGCAAGTATTCGGGAAGTGGCTTACGAAGCGTTGCGGAACAGACGCCGAAGCGATGCAGAATCATGCCGAAACATTGAGGATAACCTCCCGAATACTTCCCGAATGGTTTCCGATCGTGCGGAAAGGTTGCGGAACCGTTGCAGAACATGCCGAAGGGATGCCGAATCGTTGCAGAAGTAAGGCCGAAGGGTTGCCGAATTGAGAGTCTGGGAATATAACGATGTCGCATTTTTGTGTTTTGGAATGGAAAAGATGTCTCGTTGGAGTGGGAAAGATGCCCCCCCCCCCCTCAACTTATATCTAGACTAGATTCATTCGGATGGAGCGGATGGTTACCTCCGGCTCCCAACACCTAATGGGTAGTGGATCGGAGTACATGGCACCATTATCATGTAATAAATACTGACAGTTCCTTTACGTCCGGATGAACCTTCTTATGCTTGCTTTATATTAATACTTATTATACTGCAAAGTAAAATCCTCGATTTTGATTGTTCAATTAGCCATGTATAAAAGCCGTGTATCCCTCTAAATTCTGATGTATATACGGAGTCATGAGCAACAATGGAATTTCCCCCGTCGAGGGCCTCACTTCATTGCTACAATAAAATAAAAATGGCCGACCACCTTTACTTCGTCGATTCGATCCAAACAAACGCTCTCAAACGAAATAGCAAGAATTTGGGGCGGAACAAAGTTATCCATTGAGAAACATTTTTGTTATAGTTGTTGAATAACAATGCAAATGAATCCGATACGTGGCGAAGGTCTTATTCTGCTCTGATGCTGAAAATGTTGTCAAAGTGCTTGGGCAAGTACTGATAAGGCGCTAAACCCCCACTTTTACAAAGACAATCCACACCCAATTCGATTCAAATTTTATTTATGCACATGCACAGTAAACGTACCTGTAAATTGCAGTATAGCCGCTCTTTCAAACGCCCATTTTTGAAATATTATAAAACCGTCACTTTGACGTCATCCAAATGACGTCGGAATAGCGCCATTCACTCTATAAAGTTTAACTGTTCTCATGCTGAAAAATATTGTCTGCTTAACCGCCGATATGCTGGAAGTTTTCCTAACGTCTGATTCTTTCAACCTTTTGAGAAACGTATGCACTTGGAAGACCCCTTTCTATCCACAAAATGAGCTGGCTATTATACATATATTATAACCTCTTACCTTACAGTATGAGGCCCCTGAGGGGAAGCAAAACGACGCCTAAATTAACAACGCTAATTAACTGCTACAACTATTAAACTTTGCATTATAATAAAATCGTTATACAGATCATTGGCGGGATATCTGACTTTTCATTCCCTGCTGAGGAAAATACATGTAGCTCTCGCCTAACGGCTCGGGCAACATGAATTTCCTCAGCAGGAAACAGAAAGTCAGATACCCCGCCAATGATCTGTATAACTAATAATGTACCCTTTTTAAACTGTATCTATTACCTTCTTCTCCTCTCCATGCATGGTGTCGTAGTATTTCAATATATGTTACTGGGGATTGCTTAAAAACCTCTCATAATTAATTAAGAAAGATTCATTGTCTATGTCAGTTCTTAACGACTATCACTCATGTATGTCTTATGTCCATTTCATATCTTAATTTGCATCTAAAGATAGTTCTTAGGCTTCTATAGTACAAGTATAGATCCACTTACACATATCCCTACTATATGCACACAGCCTTATACTACAAAATAAGTAAGCGTATACATGAGAATTAATGTAAATAAATATTGACATTTATCTATTACAGCTATAGATGTGTTGCAAAATAACAAACTCTATGGACCCTTTTTGGGTGGGTCAAACACGAATCTCTTTTTCAAAATCTCTACTGTTTACAAAAGACAAGTACACTCTTTGCAAATATTCTACTTGTAAAGGATACACACATCTATATATTAATATTAATACAAACACTGTAGACCCTGTTTGGGTGGGACTCAAATACACTCTTAGCAAGTACTTGTGAAGAGAACACACAAACGTACGCACACACATACATCTACATATAAATGAGTGTTTTATTTGGTTTGGTTAAAACAAAAGCATAATTACAAGTATAAGGGATTTATTATATACATGTATGCTATTTTAAGCTATTTATAATAGGTAGCAAAAATGAGATGTGCTATATTTTATAGCTATTCATGTTCTTTATACATGCATTTTATCCATAGGTAGGTAGTAATGGACTGTATTTTGTTAAGAAACTATTGTTTTAGTCGATAAATAACTTCTAGCTTATGGTAAATAAGCTGTTTTGTAACATCCGATTATAAGTAAAGTTTCTTGTATATTGTATTTTATATCTCGAAATCCCGTTCTTTTACAGATATAAGTTTTGCTGACATCAGCATCTTCTGAGACTATTCAAGCCCCAGTTTCACGAACATTCTTAAGTAATAACTTAGCTAAGCCTGTTACTTAAAAATACACCAGAGCATAAATTTTCATAAATTAGTGTTTATTTTGTAAAATCAAATTGTTAATTGTCATTTAAATAATACATATTGTATTTGATAATAATTGAGAGTAATCTAAATCAAAAACAGTATTTAAGAATGTGTAATAGACTGGATTTAATTAGATAGTTCATGCACAAACTGTTATTTTCTGTTTAAAAATATAACATAATGTCTATAAGGATTTTGCTTAGATAAAAATACTTCATATTAAGTATATGAATTGTTCATAATACATTCGGCATGTCTTCCGCGTGGGTTCGGGAACCCTTCCGCGTCTTCGGGAAGCCTTCGGGAAGCATTCTGCATCGATTCGGCATCATTCTTGAACCGTTGGGGATGGATAGGAGATCCCGAAGCCTTGCAGAATGACCCCGAATCTACCCCGAAGCCACCGCGAAGGGTTCCCGAACGTCCCGAACGGTTCCAGAAGGGTTCCAGAAGGTCCCGAAGCCTTCCCGAATAAAAGATTCGGCGTCCAAATTTTAAAACTTTTAAAACTTGGATGCCGAATCTTTTTCGATCCCGATCAGTCCGCGAATTACCCAGAATGGTTCCCGAAGGGTTCAAGAATGACGCGGAAGGGTTCCCGAACATCCCGAAGGCATGCCGAATCATCCAGAATCTGCGATAGCCACATTCGGGAACCCTTCGGGAACCATTCGGCGTCCTAGTGGACGCCTGGTCTAATCAAAACACTGATGATGACGATGATGATGATGATGATAATGACAACTAATCTAATATTTTAGACAAGAGGGCCAGAATGGCCCTGACATTGCTCACCAGACATCAGATATGTTTCTATTGAAAACTGGGGCAGTGCCAATTTTGACCCCTGGGACACAATTTATATAACTTTTGTAGATGACCTAAATATGAAACTATGTGCCAAATAGGAAATCTTAGAACATTCCAGTTTCAAAGGAGAAGGTTTTCAAAGTTTGCAGCATATGTTTCTATTGAAAACTGACCACCCCTGGGGTGGGGCCTATTTTGACTCTAGGGGCATAATTGATATAGCTTTTGTAGAGGACCAGAAAATGGTGCTACATGTATAAGCCAAATATGAAAGCTGAGAACCCTGTAGATTCAGAAAAGAAGATTTTCAAAGTTTTCACTATATGTTTCTGTAGACAAGAGGGCCACTGAAAGAGTTAATTTTTCAAACAGATTACAGATGACAGAAACCCTATTACAGCTGAGCATGATTTGACTGAAATTAGCACACAGTTTGGATTCTGATCTGACACATAAGTAACTTCATATTTGGTTTGTACAAGAGAGTTTATTGTAAGATTGATATGTATTAACCCTTCCTGTTCTATGTTTATTCAAGATTTTAATACCTACTGAATATTCATGAACAAAATAGTTATAATGAAATATAGTAGGTGGATCATTGTAGCCATTTTAGAAAGTATAGAAACAGATCTATCCAATTCCATTAGCAAACAGAGCAGACCCTGATCAGACAGCTCTTCTAGGAGCTGTCTGATCTGAGTCTACTCTGTTTGCAAATGCGTGAAAACACGTTTATATGAGGGAAAGGGTTAACCAGGGAATTTTAATTATGCAAAGCCATACAAAGTTCTGACTAAAGACGATCAACTGACCTCTCAAATAATCAGCTGTTCCTCTGAACAGGTATGACTGTGTACCCTAGCATTCCAAACTGATCTTTTGCATTTGAATATTATTAAAAATTATTACATAATAATTTCATATTCATAAGTTGAACTTAATATTTTCAAGTAATACTATTTTAAGCGAAAAATTATTTCATAATTTATTTAAAATATTTAATTTGGCATTCTGGAGTCTTTACATGATTTACCCTTCTTCTGAACTGCAGGGCAGGTTATAATAATATCACTATTATGCTCCTGTGGTCAGAATTGGCTACACCCCAGGGGTAGCTATAAGTTTGCTAGAAAACTGTCCACCTTGGGGTGTAGCCAATTCTGACCACAGGAGCATAATTTATATAACTTTTGTAGAGGACCTGTACATGATGGTATGTGCTAAATATGAAAGCAGAGAACCTTCCAGTTTCAGAGGAGATGATTTTCAAAGTTTTTACTGGGGCTTGGCCAATTTTGACCCCAGGGACTAATAATTTATATAACTTTTGTAGAGGACCTACAGATGATGCTATGTGCCAAAGATGACAGTTGAGACCCTTGTAGATTCAGAGGAGAAGATTTTTAAAGGTCCAAATTGTTGACGACGAATGACGCACAACGTACGCCAACGGACGATGGACATCAGGCGATAACAAAAGCTCACCCTGAGCACTTTGTGCTCTGGTGAGCTAAAAATTAGAAAAGAAAAAAATCTTTTTTGGAAAAGTCAGCAAGAACTAATTAATGAAACAAAACGGCTACTGTATATAGAACTATCTAACGGCTACTGTATATAGAACTATCTAACAGCTTCTGTATATAGAACTATCTAACGGCTACTGATTATAGAATTATCTAACTTGTGATTTTATTGTATTTACTGTATTTACAGCTATCCAACTAGTGACTTTACTGTATTTACAGCTATCCAACTAGTGACCTTACTGTATTTACAGCTATTTAACTAGCGACTTTACTATATCTAGAGCTATTTAACTAGCAACTTTACTATATTTAGAGCTATTTAACTAGCGACTTTACTATATCTAGAGCTATTTAACTAGCAACTTTACTATATTTAGAGCTATTTAACTAGCGACTTTACTATATCTAGAGCTATTTAACTAGCAACTTTACTATATTTTGAGCTATTTAACTAGCGACTTTACTATATCTAGAGCTATTTAACTAGCAACTTTACTATATTTAGAGCTATTTAACTAGCGACTTTACTATATCTAGAGCTATTTAACTAGCAACTTTACTATATTTTGAGCTATTTAACTAGCGACTTTACTATATCTAGAGCTATTTAACTAGCAACTTTACTATATTTAGAGCTATTTAACTAGCGACTTTACTATATCTAGAGCTATTTAACTAGCAACTTTACTATATTTAGAGCTATTTAACTAGTGACTTTACTATATCTAGAGCTATTAAACTAGCAACTTTACTATATTTAGAGATATTTAACTAGCGACTTTACTATATTTAGAGCTATTTAACTAGTAACTTTACTATATTTAGAGCTATTTAACTAGCGACTTTACTGTATTTAGAGCTATTTAACTAGCGACTTTATTGTACAGTAGAACTTATTTTAAGCAAACTTATATTGACTGAAAACAGGAATATTAATAAGAGGGCCATGATGGTCCTGATATCGCTCACCCAGCAGACAATCAGAGGAGAAGATTTTCAAAGTTTTCACTACATTTCTATAGAAAACTTACCACCCCTGGGGCAAGGCTTCATTTGAACCCATGGGCATAATTCATATATTTTTTGTAGAGGACCTCAAGATGATGCTATGTGCCAATATGAAAGCTGAGAAATTCCAGTTTAAAGGTCAAGTAAACAGGCGGGACACTTTTTCGTAAATATTTGACAAATGGGTACCTTGTACGACGTAGTTTCGAAAACACAAAAAAATACAGTCATATCGCACATAGCAGCTGTCATATATCACCGATAAGTAAGCACTGGCTGATTTTGGTCGCTCGCTTATCTCCCTTGTGATGACGTCACTTGTGAACATTCGCTATAATGTCGAACTAGATATCGTATAGAAAAGAATCGCACGTAATGTACTTCTGCTTCGTTTTGAGTGCTAAAATGGGAATTTGTGCTGCATATGTGTGTATCCCCGCCTATGGGTGTAGCTCCTAGTCCGACAGAGATTAAATAGGATTATTTAAATTACCAAAAGACGAGAAGTTCAAGAAAACGTGATGTGATTTATATTGGGCCAGCTTACATTTTGTTTCGATGGCTGTTTTCAGTGAAATTTATACTAGAGAAAATAGTGCAGTCGATGACTTGGGTCTGCAATTATAAAAAAGGATATGCTACATTCTGTTATAAATCTGACTTAGGTCTAGCACTGTAGGTTAATGGGTTTTTTCTTCGTGGAAAATTATTCTATACAAACGTTTTGTTAACAGCGTTAACCCAAATCACGCAGGAACTGTCTGATCAGGATCTGCTCTAATTGCTTAATCCGAAGACTTATTTCTTTAGATTCGATCAGGGTTGTCTAGCGTCTCTAATCCCTGTAATGAATATTCATGAGGTCATGAAATCTTTAATAAATATTCTTTAGAGAAAAAATGATTATTGATTAATAAAAACGATTTAGCACTGTTGGCAGGAGACACCTAATTTGCTTTTAATCAATTTCCCAATCATTCTCTTCTTATATAAACGGCTTCACGCGCGTTTGCAAATAGAGTAGATCCAGATCGGACAGTTCCTGTAAGAGCTGTCTGATCAGGTTCTGCTCTGTTTGCTTATGAAATTTTGTTGATCTAATCCTAATTGATCTGTCAGAGCCAATGATCCATTTGAAAAAGTTTAAGTTAACATTGTGATGAAAAAGCCTTTAGATCTTCTTTATGAATATTAGTGTAAGAAATAACAAGGTCATGTTGTATTGCTATGCAAGACATGAGTCCCCCACCGGACTGAAAAAAAACCCTCCGCTCTCCCCACCCCACCCACCCATGGTGTGGTTGACCATGGTATATACATGACCACCTGAATGGTATTAGTACCTACTTTCATACATTAAATCAGTAAATAAAAAGTTATTGTCCCGACAAGAAAATATGAAAAAGGGGAGTAACTCCAAAAATATTGATGCTAGAGTTATTGCCCTTGTGCATGACACTACACCTCACCATGCTTGTTTCATATGAGAAGTTTCAAATCAATTGAACCAGTACATAAAGAGTTATTAACTGGACAAGAAAATATGAAAATGGGAATAACTCCAAAAATATAGATGCTAGAGTTATGGCCCTTGTGCATGACATTACCCCTCATCATGCTTGTTCCATATGTGAAGTTTCAAATCAATTGAACCAGTAGATAAAGAGTTATTGTCCGGACAAAAAATATGAAAAAGGGGAATAACTCCAAAAATATTGATGCTAGAGTTATGGCCCTTGTGCATGACACTACTCCTGATCATGCTTCTTCAATGTGTGAAGTTATAATGAATTTGGCCTAACTTTGTAGGAGATATTGCCCGGACACGAAGCGTGACAGACAGACTGACAAGAAAATATGAAAAAGGGGAATAACTCCAAAAATATCGATGCTAGAGTTATGACCCTTGTGTATGACACTACTCCTCATCATGATTGTTCCATATGTGAAGTTTCAAATCAATTGAACCAGTAGATAAAGAGTTATTGTCCGGACAAAAAAAAGTTTCAAATCAATTGAACCAGTAGATAAAGAGTTATTGTCCGGACAAAAAAATATGTAAAAGGGGAATAACTCCAAAAATATTGATGCTAGATTTATGGCCCTTGTGCATGACACTAGCCCTCATCATGCTCCTTCAATGTTTGAAGTAATAATGAATTTGGCCTAACTTTGTAGGAGATATGGCCTGGACACGAAGTGTGACAGATGGACTGACAAGAAAATATGAAAAAGGGGAATAACTCCAAAAATATTGATGCTAGAATTATGGCCCTTGTGTATGACACTACCCCTCATCATGATTGTTCCATATGTGAAGTTTCAAATCAATTGAACTAGTAGATAAAGAGTTATTGTCCGGACAAAAAAATATGTAAAAGGGGAATAACTCCAAAAATATTGATGCTAGATTTATGGCCCTTGTGCATGACACTAGCCCTCATCATGCTCCTTCAATGTGTGAAGTTATAATGAATTTGGCATAACTTTGTAGGAGATATGGCCCGGACACGAAGCGTGACAGACGGACGGACGGACAGACGGACAGACGGACGGACGGACGGAATCGAGCAAACCTATAGTCCCCCAACCGGTAACCGGTGGGGGACTAATTATTTCATGGAGAGTTAATGATATATGAGCACAGGCTATGGCAGTAATTGTACAACCAGACCTACCGGTATATTATTTCATAAGCAAATCGACAAGAACCTGATCAGGGAGCTACAAGAAAAAGCTCTCTGATCTGGATCTACTATGTTTGTAAATTTGTTTCAATACGTTTGATCTGGGTCCACTATGTTTGCATTGGCATAAACAGGCACGTGGAATGAAGGGTTTATATTCGTGAAGTAATTTACTCACATAATTTTTCATCAGGGTAATAGTTTATCATAAATATGATCATTTTTGCAATTTTGGATCTTGGACAATTTTGACCATAAATCCATAGGAAAAAAGTCATTCTGGATTACTGTAATTTACGGAATTGTTCATTGGGTGCGTTTTATAGTGTTACTGATTATTACCTACATAATGCCCAACTAACTTTGAGGCACCATGACCGCAATGATTGATTCTTTTGATACTTTACCACAGCTACATAAAAGAATGCAACAATACGTAATATACAGGATGCGGGTTTTATGGCCATGTACTAATCATTGTCCCCTGGTGGGTTTTTAACAAACGGCCACTATGATAACTGACATCTGGAGACAATTGACCCTGCATGGGGCACTCGTGTGTAATATGGCTTAGTACAATATACTACGATATGGCCTAAGGCCATTTAACACATTCATTCATAGAGAAATTCTAATGGCTATGTTTACTGTTGTTTGCCTACAAAACATAATTAAATTGCACATACGAGTATACTGTAACATTATGATAAAAAAAAATGTAGTAACAGTTTTAATGTGTTGACCATATTTTTATAGACATTTTTATTTGTAGTGGGTCCAGACATTTAAACATAATTCACAAGCTTTAGAAACATGAACATATTAATAAAAAAAAAAAAAGTAATTCTTCAAGACTGACAACCATTTGTTATCAAGATCCACCTTTTTCTCATTTTCCCAACAAAATACATATTTTGGTATTTCAACCTTTACTCTATTTTGTGAAAGTAATGCATCATTTTGGTATTGCAAATATTAAAGTAAAATAAATAAATAAATTATTTCCTATTTTTCTGTATTTTGGTGGAATTTCTTTCTTTTTCGAAGGTACGTACATTTATACATAGTAATGAGAACGTCCCATTTCATCTGAACCCACTTTGCTTATATACGAAATTCATCTAAAGTTGTCCGGTTCTGTCTAAAAGTTGTTTGGACCCAACTCATGGGCGGGACCCAAATGGTCCATCTGATCTGAATCTACACTATTTGCTAATGGTCTTGGTCCTAACCTCATCCTATTTTAAAATTATAGTTTATGAATAGTGTAAATTCACTGACAGGTAAAGTAAGTTATAACTCTTTGCTTGCTATTCACGTCAATATAACTACCTGTAAATAGAGAAAACCCAGATGAGACAGCTCCTGCAGGAGCTGTCTCATCAGGGTCTGCACTATTTACAAGTTGATTGTGCAACAAGTGCATTCCATAGCAGTGATTGCTCAGCGAAATACGTGTACACAGTGAAGATATATGTAATTTTACAACAGGGCATGGGTGAAGAAGGAGAAATGTATTTTAAAATTCAGCAAGAGAAGGGTTAAAATTAACAAAATTAAAACACACGTGTTTAATATTAAGTATCATTGTATTTCACACCTATAATAAACATCACACCCCATAAATAGTTTCCCCTACTCGATAAAGTGTCACTTTCTATGGTTAATCCATGAACGTAATGTCTGGAAAAGTGTGAAAATAATTTGGGTATTTATAGAAACTGTGGAGTTGGATTTTATCTAATTTTGTAAGCAAACAGAACAAACCCTAATTAGACAGTTCCTGTATGCTCTGATCTGGATCTACTTTGTTTGCAGAGGCGTTTATTTAAAGGAAAAGGTTAAGTTTCTGTATACATTCCTCTCTGTCAATGGGATCCCTGCGGTACAATAAAAACTCGATTTAAATCAAAACAAGATATAAACGGTAAGAATTTTCTACAGCTTGGTGTTTAACTAACTGTATACTATCAGAATTTGACGAAAACCCAATCTGTTTACTTGACCTTTAAGAGGTGATTTCTAATTTGCACACATTTAGGATTCTGATCTGGTGCATATGTGAACTTCATATGTGGTTTGTACAAGAGAGTTGATTGTAAGATTGATATGCACTAACCCTTTATTCCATAAATGTACCTTTGTATGCCTCTGTAATAGTCAATTTATGAAACCATTGTGATAAACAGAGCATTTGCCCCATAGGAGCAAATGCTCTATTTATCACAATGGTTTCAAATTTACACAATTCTGAAATTTTCCTTTTCTCTAATTAATGCTAATTTTAGGTAGATTTATTGAAAGAGGTAAGATCTAAAAATAGCCAATGAGGGAATGGGTTAAAACAGAGTGAACAGACAATAATTCTGAAGCAGACAACATAACAGTGAACAGGAACGTGACCTCTCCAGTAATTGCATAAGACTAACCCAGGCTATCTGCAGTCCAGAGGGAAACCCTTAGACTGTAGAAGTCTATTATAAAGTATAACCCACAGGGCAGGGCCAAATTTAACCTCAGAACTATGATATTTACAAAATTTATAAAGATACACTAAGTAAATCTATACACCAAATATCTAAGCTCTGGGACTTGTGGTTTTTGACAAGTATATTTTTAAAGCTTTCCCTATGCCTATAACTACTAAGTGAACCCAACACTCTGCTAGTGCTAAAGAAAACTTAAACAACAGTCTGCTTCAAAAAACTGGCCACCCCTGGGACGGGGCCAATTTTGACCCCAGGCGTATAATTTATATAACTTTTGTAGAGAATGTGAATACGATGCTATGTTACATATGAAAGTTGAGAACCATCCAGTTTCAGAGGAGAAGATTTTCAAAATTTTCACTATATGTTTCTATTGAAAACCTGACACCCCCCAGGGTGGGGCCAATTTTGACTCCAGGGGCATAATTTAAATAACTTTTGTAGAGGACCTACAGATGATGCTATGTGCCAAAGATGAAAGCTGAGAACCCTGTAGTGAGTGAGTGAGTGAGTTGGGTTTAACGTCCGACCAACAGTATTTCAGTTATATGCAGACGGCACCCGCATGAGACAAGTTATAGTGCTGCCTCACTGAAATACCCCTGCTGCGGGCACATGGCAAGGGCATCCCACCCAGTCACATTATCCTGACACCCTGTAGATTCAGAGGAGAAGATTTTAAAAGGTTCAAATTGTTGATGCGGGACAACGGATGACGATGGACATCAGGCAATCACAAAAGCTCACCCTGAGCACTTTGTGCTCTGGTGAGCTAAAAAGTATGTTGTAGCTTAATGCAAGTCAAAAGCAATGCAGAAAGCTCTTAAATCTGGTGGTTGCTTAATACAGGGTAAAAGAAATACAGAAAGCTGCTACAGGAGCTTTCTGCATTACTTTTGACCTGCATTAAGCTACCACCTGCCTTACAGACCTATAACTTGACCTCCTTTTGTGGTCGCTTAGGACAAGTTCTACTGTATTTAGAACTATGCAACTACAGTAGTGATCTTACTATATTTGGAGCTATGAAACTAGTAACTTTACTGTATTTAGATCTACCCTAAATTTAGTACACAGAATTAGATTTTCTCTCTTCATTTTGTAAAACTGAATAATAGTGGGCTAATATTTTAAATGCTGATTTTTCATAGTTGATCTATCATGGTTTAACCCTTACAGTGTGGGACAAGAGTGCCTAATGTACATTGCTAGAGGAGTCCTCTCATCAGGGTCTGCACTGTTTGTCCTGTTACACTTTTCTTTAGAAAAATCCCTAAATATTCATCATAAGTTTGACCTATTTGAATTTTCGAATAGTCCATTTGAAAACTCAGCGTTGTAAGGGTTAATTCTAGAGTCCATTAAGCATGAAACATCTAAGTTTGTTATACCACTCTATTTGAAATGGAACACACATTACCAAATTATTACAATTTATTATAGCAATTAAATTTTCCTACAATTTGTTTTACTTCCGAAAAACTCATTTATGACAAACCGTTCAGCCACAAGTCCCTTGTGAAACCTGATATCGAGACAAGATAGATTTTCCGTAAATAATTATCAAAGTCACAAAAAATTGTTTTGAGATGGGAACTCCAAAATTGGTAAATGTAAAATTACATTTACAGTAATAGTTACTGAATTGCAGTTCAGAGGCACATTCTGTTCAAAATGGCTCCGAAAATGTCTCTGTAGGTACCTATTACAATTATCTTGCCTGTCTAGGTCTACACTGTTTACATAGCCCTACTGAGTTGTAGATAAGGTGTACATTATGAAATCTAGGTAAATTACTTTTTTTATATTTCTCTGCCAAACCCTATCCTGCTGCTACTCATTAGAATTTGCCAAGTAGAGACAACGTTGGTGAGTAGAGACAATGTTGGTGAGTAGAGACAACGTTGGTGAGTAGAGACAATGTTGGTGAGTAGAGACAACGTTGGTGAGTAGAGACAATGTTGATGAGTAGAGACAATGTTGGTGAGTAGGGACAATGTTGGTGAGTAGAGACAACGTTGGTGAGTAGAGACAATGTTGGTGAGTAGAGACAACGTTGGTGAGTAGAGACAATGTTGATGAGTAGAGACAATGTTGGTGAGTAGAGACAATGTTGATGAGTAGAGACAATGTTGGTGAGTAGAGACAATGTTGATGAGTAGAGACAACGTTGGTGAGTAGAGACAACGTTGGTGAGTAGAGACAATGTTGGTGAGTAGAGACAATGTTGGTGAGTAGAGACAATGTTGATGAGTAGAGACAATGTTGATGAGTAGAGACAATGTTGGTGAGTAGAGACAATGTTGGTGAGTACAGACAATGTTGGTGAGTAGAGACAATGTTGATGAGTACAGACAATGTTGGTGAGTAGAGACAATGTTGATGAGTAGACAACGTTGGTGAGTAGAGACAATGTTGATGAGTAGAGACAATGTTGGTGAGTACAGACAATGTGGATGAGTAGAGACAATGTTGGTGAGTAGAGACAACGTTGGTGAGTAGAGACAATGTTGATGAGTAGAGACAATGTTGGTGAGTAGAGACAATGTTGATGAGTAGAGACAATGTTGGTGAGTAGAGACAACGTTGGTGAGTAGAGACAATGTGGATGAGTAGAGACAATGTTGATGAGTAGAGACAACGTTGGTGAGTAGAGACAATGTTGATGAGTAGACAACGTTGGTGAGTAGAGACAATGTTGATGAGTAGAGACAACGTTGATGAGTAGAGACAACGTTGATGAGTAGAGACAATGTTGATGAGTAGAGGCAATGTTGGTGAGTAGAGACAATGTTGGTGAGTAGAGACAATGTTGGTGAGTAGACAATGTTGATGACAATGTTGATGAGTAGAGACAATGTTGATGAGTAGAAACAATGTTGGTGAGTAGAGACAATGTTGGTCAGTAGAGACAATGTTGGTGAGTAGAGACAATGTTGGTGAGTAGAGACAATGTTGGTGAGTAGAGACAATGTTGATGAGTACAGACAATGTTGGTGAGTAGACAACGTTGGTGAGTAGAGACAATGTTGGCAAGTAGAGACAATGTTGATGAGTAGAGACAATGTTGATGAGTAGAGACAATGTTGGTGAGTAGAGACAATGTTGGTGAGTAGAGACAATGTTGATGAGTAGAGACAATGTTGGTGAGTAGAGACAATGTTGATGAGTAGAGACAATGTTGGTGAGTAGACAACGTTGGTGAGTAGAGACAATGTTGGTGAGTAGAGACAATGTTGGTGAGTAGAGACAATGTTGGTGAGTAGAGACAATGTTGATGAGTAGAGACAATGTTGGTGAGTAGAGACAACATTGATGAGTAGAGACAATGTTGGTGAGTAGAGACAATGTTGGTGAGTAGAGACAATGTTGATGAGTAGAGACAATGTTGGTGAGTAGACAACGTTGGTGAGTAGAGACAATGTTGGCAAGTAGAGACAATGTTGATGAGTAGAGACTCGTGAGTAGAGACAATGTTGATGAGTAGAGACAATGTTGGTGAGTAGAGACAATGTTGGTGAGTAGAGACAATGTTGATGAGTAGATACAATGTTGGTGAGTAGACAATGTTGATGACAATGTTGATGAGTAGAGACAATGTTGATGGGTAGAGACAATGTTGATGAGTAGAGACAATGTTGGTGAGTAGACAACGTTGGTGAGTAGAGACAATGTTGATGAGTAGAGACAATGTTGGTGAGTAGACAACGTTGGTGAGTAGAGACAATGTTGATGAGTAGAGACAATGTTGGTGAGTAGACAACGTTGGTGAGTAGAGACAATGTTGGTGAGTAGAGACAATGATAAGTAGAGACAATGTTGATGAGTAGAGACAATGTTGATGAGCAGAGACAATGTTGATGAGTAGATACAATGTTGATGAGTATAGACAATGTTGGTGAGTAGAGACAATGTTGGTGAGTAGAGACAATGTTGGTGAGTAGAGACAATGTTGATGAGTAGAGACAATGTTGGTGAGTAGACAACGTTGGTGAGTAGAGACAATGTTGGAGAGTAGAGACAATGTTGATGAGTAGAGACTCGTGAGTAGAGACAATGTTGATGAGTAGAGACAATGTTGGTGAGTAGAGACAATGTTGGTGAGTAGACAATGTTGATGAGTAGAGACAATGTTGGTGAGTAGACAATGTTGATGACAATGTTGATGAGTAGAGACAATGTTGATGAGTAGAGACAATGTTGGTGAGTAGAGACAATGTTGATGAGTAGAGACAATGTTGGTGAGTAGAGACAATGTTGATGAGTAGAGACAATGTTGGTGAGTAGACAACGTTGGTGAGTAGAGACAATGTTGGCGAGTAGAGACAATGTTGATGAGTAGAGACTCGTGAGTAGAGATAACGTTGGTGAGTAGAGACAATGTTGATGAGTAGAGACAATGTTGGTGAGTAGACAACGTTGGTGAGTAGAGACAATGTTGGTGAGTAGAGACAATGATAAGTAGAGACAATGTTGATGAGTAGAGACAATGTTGATGAGTAGACAATGTTGATGAGTAGAGACAATGTTGGTGAGTAGACAACGTTGGTGAGTAGAGACAATGTTGATGAGTAGAGACAATGTTGGTGAGTAGACAACGTTGGTGAGTAGAGACAATGTTGATGAGTAGAGACAATGTTGGTGAGTAGACAACGTTGGTGAGTAGAGACAATGTTGGTGAGTAGAGACAATGATAAGTAGAGACAATGTTGATGAGTAGAGACAATGTTGATGAGCAGAGACAATGTTGATGAGTAGATACAATGTTGATGAGTATAGACAATGTTGGTGAGTAGAGACAATGTTGGTGAGTAGAGACAATGTTGGTGAGTAGAGACAATGTTGATGAGTAGAGACAATGTTGGTGAGTAGACAACGTTGGTGAGTAGAGACAATGTTGGAGAGTAGAGACAATGTTGATGAGTAGAGACTCGTGAGTAGAGACAATGTTGATGAGTAGAGACAATGTTGGTGAGTAGAGACAATGTTGGTGAGTAGACAATGTTGATGAGTAGAGACAATGTTGGTGAGTAGACAATGTTGATGACAATGTTGATGAGTAGAGACAATGTTGATGAGTAGAGACAATGTTGGTGAGTAGAGACAATGTTGATGAGTAGAGACAATGTTGGTGAGTAGAGACAATGTTGATGAGTAGAGACAATGTTGGTGAGTAGACAACGTTGGTGAGTAGAGACAATGTTGGCGAGTAGAGACAATGTTGATGAGTAGAGACTCGTGAGTAGAGATAACGTTGGTGAGTAGAGACAATGTTGATGAGTAGAGACAATGTTGGTGAGTAGACAACGTTGGTGAGTAGAGACAATGTTGGTGAGTAGAGACAATGATAAGTAGAGACAATGTTGATGAGTAGAGACAATGTTGATGAGTAGACAATGTTGATGAGTAGAGACAATGTTGGTGAGTAGAGACAATGTTGGAGAGTAGAGACAATGTTGATGAGTAGAGACTCGTGAGTAGAGACAATGTTGATGAGTAGAGACAATGTTGATGAGTAGAGACAATGTTGGTGAGTAGAGACAATGTTGATGAGTAGAGACAATGTTGGTGAGTAGAGACAATGTTGGAGAGTAGAGACACTGTTGATGAGTAGAGACTCGTGAGTAGAGACAATGTTGATGAGTAGAGACAATGTTGGTGAGTAGAGACAATGTTGGTGAGTAGAGACAATGTTGATGAGTAGAGACAATGTTGGTGAGTAGACAATGTTGATGACAATGTTGATGAGTAGAGACAATGTTGATGAGTAGAGACAATGTTGATGAGTAGAGACAATGTTGGTGAGTAGACAATGTTGGTGAGTAGAGACAATGTTGATGAGTAGAGACAATGTTGGTGAGTAGACAACGTTGGTGAGTAGAGACAATGTTGATGAGTAGAGACAATGTTGGTGAGTAGACAACGTTGGTGAGTAGAGACAATGTTGATGAGTAGAGACAATGTTGGTGAGTAGACAATGTTGATGACAATGTTGATGAGTAGAGACAATGTTGATGAGTAGAGACAATGTTGACGAGTAGAGACATTGTTGGCGAGTAGAGACAATGTTGGTGAGTAGAGACAATGTTGGTGAGTAGAGACAATGTTGATGAGTAGAGACAATGTTGGTGAGTAGAGACAATGTTGGTGAGTAGAGACAATGTTGGTGAGTAGAGACAATGTTGATGAGTAGAGACAATGTTGGCGAGTAGAGACAATGTTGATGAGTAGAGACAATGTTGGCGAGTAGAGACAATGTTGGTAAGTAGCATCAGTATAGGGTTTGATTGAGAATTCTAACATACCTTGGGCACACATCTACATAAACAAAGAAGGAACGTATCTATGTTTGAATTCTCCATAAAACACCGCACGCGCTGTAACGGCTTAATGTGACGTAATATGGCTTCGAAAATTCATACGACAAGAAACCTAGTGCCGTTGCAAATTATAGTTAAATTGAAGTGTTAGAATCGAAATAATAAATTTATACCAGTGTTTTATCGTACAATCGAACACGGGTAGTCGTTGAGATGCTTATAATTAAATCACGCATCTCAACTCCTACCAGTGTTCCATTGCACGATAAAACACTGATATGAATTGATTATTTCTTAAATAAAAATGTTTTGATAGAGTAGTACATATCTTATGTACAACTCTTCTTACAGGCCCAGATTTTGTTAATTCTAGAACTGAATGGCATGCCTTGTGTTAGAATTGTTTTAGATTTGAATCTGAATCTTGATAAAATACGCTTTGAAAACTGAATTTCTAATTGAAATGTTAAAATGACCTCCTACTAAGTCTCTATTGTGTTATTTAAGAACAACATACCGGTCCCAAGCAGTGGAAGAGCCATGGTTTGACATTTATGCTTGACTGCAGCTTCAAACATTTTCTTAAAAGTGCTGTTCATCTTGTCCTTGTCATTGGCATCTTGGCCTTGTGGCAGAATAACATGAGCAACAAACTTGCATTTCATCTTTCCAGCTGCACAAACAACAACATCACCTGGTTTTCTACCATGCCACTTAGCAAAGTTGTCTTTCTTGGCCTTTTGATATGGGATTCCTCCTTCTTTTTCAAACTCTTTTGCGAGATACCCTTTCCCACTTCCAGAGACATTTTCTCCACACGCTTTTATATCAAATTTTTTCTTCAATGTCAATACATTGTCATTATAAACCAAGAGTTTCTTGTTGTTTGCAAAAAAACAAGTAAATATTTCGTCTCTGGCTGGTTGTTTGACTGCTGGCTCACAGAATGGATAGTGTTGCCCATAGTCTTGTTGGTAAGTTGTGCTCCATTGGTCATCATTGTCAGCAGATGCTGGGGATGGGTTGATAGGTTTTGAAGACTTTGAATGTTTTGTTTCTATAATAATAAAATGTAAATCTTTTACCAGTACATGTAACCATTTACCTTAGCTCTTTACTTCATATAAACCCAGTGTCATAACTTTGCAAACAGAGTAGACCCAGATCAGGCAGCTAATATACAGATATATAACTATATAGATATGAGTCTTAGTAACAGTTGATTGAATATTCACGTGTTAGTTATTTACGCATACGTCATTAAAAATATTTCTTAATCAATGATTTTACTCCTTGCACATGGTGTATTGTGAATACTCATGTGTGGATAGCGTGGATCCAGACACGAGTAATTATTCCGAATTCAACTGCAGAATTAAGGACCTGCTAAGACGTAACATAGTTTATGTTTATGAGTTGAAACATATCATAGCAGAGCTGTCATAGATACTCTAAGTGTCAACAGGATCCAAACTATGACACATTGAATGTAATTATGAAGAACAAGGGCCCCTTGTATCGGAGCATTATGTGCCGTTGTAACATGCACAATATTAATTTGAGTTGAAGGTCACCGTTACCTTGACTTTTGACCGACTGACTTCAAAATCAATAGGGGTCATGTACTGGCTATAACCAACCTTCTTACCAAGTATGAAGACAGCACACCTAAAACTCACGAAGTTATTGAACAGACAAGATTTTTGAGTTGAAGGTCACTGTGGCCTTGACCTTTGACAGTCTGACCTCAAAACCAAATGGGGACATGTACTGACCATGACCAACCTTCTTAGTAAGTATGAAGAAGCAAACCAAACATTTATCAAGTAATTGAGTGGAACAGATTTTTTAGTTGAAGGTCACCGTGACCATGACCTCTGACCAACTGACCTCAAAATCAATAGGGGTCATGTACTGGCCATAACCGACCTTTCTTCTAAGTATGAAGATAGCACACCTAATACTTATCAAGTTATGGAGAGGGTAAGAGTTTTAGTTGAAGGTCACTGTGACCTTGACCGACTGACCTCAAATTCAATAGGGGTTATCTACTAGCTATGACCAATCTGCAGACTAAGTATGAAGACAGCACACTTAATACCAGCACTTATCAAGTTATTAAGTGGACAAGATTTTTTTAGTTGAAGGTCACCGTAACCTTGACTTTTGACCCACTGACCTCAAAATCAATAGGGTCATCTATTAGCCATGACGAACCTTCCTACTAAGTACAAGACAAACATTTGTGCAAGCATCTGGATCTCCCCAAAAATTTGTTACCAGAAAGAGTTAATATATGACACCAGGTGTGGGGCACTTAGGAATTCACGGTTCAGAGAAGGAATCCAAACAATTTGAGTAGACTCCATCAAAACTTGAATATATATAGATATATATGTAACAATTTTGTGAAATTAATGAAATACTTTAATTTGGTATTGTCTAATTCTAATGTCCTGTTTTTACCTACTTTTTTATGTACAAGTATCAAATCCCATGCATTTTCCTCGTGTTTCTGCCTATACATTGTACACGAAAAATCAAATCTTGTAACACAATAAGGGGAAGATGAACAAGCTACGAAAGTATAGTGGTTTTACATTTTACTAAACAGCTAGTTTTAGCCTCTAGCTCCAACTACAGCTTTTCTCTCAGCTTCTCTCTACGCCTCTCTTCTCCGCTGTGCAGACTTCTGCTGCCCGTTTTATCTGAACCTGAGATCACGTGCCTCTTGCCAGCCCGTGGTCATAGGTTCCCCAGTAGTGCACAATATCGGCTAGTGATCAGGTAGCGTCCTCGTGACTATTGTCTGGCAGCAGGCCATCGTGTTACATTCGTCCCCATGAAAATGAAGTTTTGAAATTTGAATTACAAAACTTAAGCCAAAGTGGTATAAATAGTAGTAACACGATGGTAACAAGAAACATATAAACAACTAAATACATACCAGTATAACTAACAATGTCCCATTAAACTCCAATGTCACTTGAATACATTTTAACTACCAATGTTCATATTAAATACAAGTGTCACTCGATGACTTCACACCTAATAAATCCAAGGGAAAAACAATAACAGGCAACAGTCTCCAAAATACACAAAAATGTTTTGGCTGTTGTCCGCGCCCGTCCCTGCGCTCGTCGTCATGCCGGGTTTTGGCCCTGGTGTCATTTGTTTCGTCCCCTCCGTTTCATGGCCCAATGAGACACGTGTCTGGACAGTAGTAGATCAACACGTGTTATCAGGGAAAGGTATGCCATTACAGTCATTATCCACTCCTTTGATTGCGTCGACTGCAGCTGGAAATTACTTTACAATCAACAGGTACATAGTTAATATTAACAATTTCTGGTGCCATTCTATTTACAGT
This sequence comes from Azorinus chamasolen, assembly GCA_963576725.1. NCBI lineage: Eukaryota > Metazoa > Mollusca > Bivalvia > Cardiida > Solecurtidae > Azorinus > Azorinus chamasolen. Next base: position 71,918,797 of record OY755245.1, read on the forward strand.
TTATGTACAGTCCATGGACCATGTCACTTGTAGCTGTTACAATGCTACATCACTCCCGTTCCAGTCATGGCAACTGACCAGAACCTGTCGCCGGTATATAAACATATGGATACAGTCTCTCTGTGACTGTACCCCTGTCTGAAGTCGAGCTGTGTCAAACCTCACTCCCAAGGCAAGCAGAATCGGTTGTTGGTGATATCCAAACGGCCTCCAATGATCGGAGCTCAACGTCTTGTTGATCTGCATCTTGCTTATCGCCGTTTCTCTCACACATACATTTTGACAGGCGGTTTATAACAATTTTACATTTCGTTCTAAAGCAGATGACCACTATGACAACCGTTAATATAATTCCAATATCCAAGCTACTGATAAACCATGTGTTAACAGGACTTGTTTCAACTTTTTTTTGCAAATTCATTCATTAATCTGTGTAACAGCATTTCCTTAAGTTTTTCAAGAGTGGGAGGAATTGATATTTCAGTTTTATTTGGATACATAACTGTCAAGTTTGCCCAAATTAAAGGCGATGAAGAGTTCGCCTGCTTAAGAAATTCGTGCGCCGCGTGCCTAGAAGTAGCCTCATCACTGATAAACACAGCTGATATTGCAAAATAATTGGTCGTTAATTCGCACCCATCCCGGAGCTTTATGATATTGATAGGTGGTTTTGTTTTGGATTCGGTATGCCCGTCGTGGCATACTCGTGCCGTTGCTAAAATTACCCGGGATATAATTGCCCAGAAATTATCAAACAAATGGGCTGCTAATGGAATCTTATTGCTAACCACCCCCATGGTACAATACTTTGTGAATGCAGCATTTCCCTCTGTAAATATATTAATTAGACACAATCTTGACATTCTAATGTAGTATACTGGACTGGTTACCGTACAAAATTTTATGTCTCCATGTCTACAAGCAAATATTTCTTGATCTTTTAGCAGCTGATATTTAGTTCTCTGTTTGTTGATCAGCATATTGTTTGCCTCCAGATTAATATTTCCTAGAAGTTTGTGACCTTGCAAATTTGATACTGTTAACGGTGCTACCACCGAAATAGAGAGAGCTCGGTATACCTCATACGTCTGATAATTCTTAATATAGGTATTGACATTACCATTAGAATTTTCCCCTGAGTAAAAACTGCTGAAGTTGTTAGGTATTTATAGAATGACCAAATGTTTTCTTTAGGATCACTGATAAGAGTCATTAATTTAGGAAGCCTAGATTGAATTTGCAGAAGTAAGTTCTGTAAAGTTAAAGGTTGAATTATTCTCATAGACATCTTCCCTAAAGCCAAAAAATCAATTGAGCCCGTAGATTGGTAACATAAGCCCTAGCATTTTGTAATAATATTGTTATTTCATCAATTAACAACTCTACTCTTGCTTGCATAGTGATAACTCTATGGTTTCTGAGAATTTCACGCATCAAAATTTCTGCTAATTGATATATTTCGGCATTTAGTTTCCAAAGAGACAGCATAATTCCATTTATAGATTGTCTATTGTCTTGAATCATCAATTTGGATTCATTTATCATAGTCATATTTTCCGTTACAACATGAACCAAATTCTTTTGATTTTCGGTTAATTTTCTAACCTGACCACGGATTCTAAATTTATATCTCCGTCTGTAACTAACCTAAACAACCATGATAAGCCTTCACCGATAAAAAGCACTAACGACCTCTTTTCCCTATTGCGTATCTTCCTTACATGTCTGACATCTGTAATTAATTGAGAGTGTATGGAATCTAAATACTCCACTTCTCGCCTTAACCAAATAAAGCTACATGTACTTATAAATGAGGCGAACGTCTCGTTATCAAAACTTGTCATAGAACTCTCTATTATCGTGACCACGTTTTGTACATCAACGCGTACAGTAGCTACAAATTTGTCAAATTCATCAAAATCAATAACAATGGCTGCTAACCATTTTTGCCGTACGGTAGAGATGTCATTAGTCTTATAATGAATTACGGAATCTCTGTCTACTATGTCATCTCCTACTGTAAAATTCACAAACAACATCGCCATCAAAATGCTTATTGCGAGATTATACATGATTACGGTTTGATGTCTTCAAGCTATAGCGGCGTAGAAGCTTTGTCTCTCAGCACTGCAACACTGATTATTGTTCATAGACACAGTGCCTGCACAAAAATGTCCATTTGTGCCACATTTCTGTCCATGACAATTCCAATTCGGATCCTGGTCAATGGCACCAAAAATGTCACCTCCCCTTTATGTAACACAATAAGGGGAAGATGAACAAGCAACGATAGTATAGTGGTTTTACATTTAACTAAACAGCTAGCTTTAGCCTCTAGCTCCAACTCCACGCTTTTCTCTAAGCCTCTCTCTACGCCTCTCTTCTCCGCTGTGCGGACTTCTGCTGCCCATTTTATCTGAACCTGAGATCACGTGCCTCTTGCCAACCCGTGGTAATAGGTTCCCCAGTAGTGCATGATATCGGCTGTGATCAGGTAGCATCCTCATGACTATTGTCTGGCAGCTGGCCATCGTGTTACAATCTCAGGCATTTCTAAGAATTTTCTCAGGCATTTTGTCCAAAAGATATGGTTCTCCTACATTTTTCATTTAAATTGTGCTTAAATTTGGATAATAGAGGTTATTTGCAAACACATCAAATTCCAAATGGCTTGAATCTCAAAACGATATTCATAATACATATCTATATATGTTAGCATATTCTAAACCAACAATGGACCGTCCATTATTACTTTAAAAATATATTGGGTCCAAAAGGACCAAAGAGCTGGGTCAGAAATGACCAAGGAATTGGGTCCGAAACGACCAAGGACCTACATTTTGGGATTAGGTCCGAAACGACTTGGTCCGATTATCCGATATGACCCGACACCATTCAGACTTTTTCGATCAGAAACGTCTGGACCCATTACCAAACGTCTACATAGTACTCAATCTTTCAATTACCAGGACCAAATTAAGCGGTATGACTTTCATGTTAAAAACTTGCTAAAATTTTCATAGAGCATCACCTTGCCTTACCTACTTGCATTTAAAATCGTTTTCAAGACAACTTCTTTCAATTACGAATAGACCAACATGGACAAAAGAATAGGTTAGTGAATGCTAGATTTTCTATTTTGGAAAGTCATGGAGAAAGCATGTACATGTATATCTTAAGACAGCCAAGAAACAGCTGCAGCTAGCAGCTATGGCTGCTATCTGATATGAAAACACATTTAGTTTTCTCTCATACCGGTAGTTGCAATTCCTAATGTATGAAATATTTTTGAAGGAATTTCAAAGGGGACCACTCAAGAATCAATCTTATGAAATTTTGATTTAAATTAGCTGTCAGAAAAGTTATGATGGAAAAGGTTTTGATATTGTTTGTCACAGCTGCACTATGGAAACAACCCTGGAAATCAGATGAACCCAAAAGCTCACCTTTGCACTTTGTGTCGGGTGAGTGAAACAACTGAGTTTGGCATTCAAACTGATTCGCATGAATTTCCCTGTATACCGGGACATCGTGTAATTTAAACATTATGTGTACTAATTTTCTTGTGGGATGTAGTAAAATTATTGAACATACCTTTTTTTTCCTTGCGAGTCTGAGTGTTGGCAACCGAAGTACAAACATATTTCTTTACATCATAATCTTTTGGAAGCTTTCCCTTGTGTATCATGCTTCGGAATGCTTTCTGGATGACCATGACCATGCTCCGGTTTGTGTCCACAAAATGTATCTCTTGCAAGGGTGACCAGCTGGAGCCCACATACTCAAGAATAGCATGAGCATATTGAACAGCACAAAAATCTTCTGGGCAATCAAATTTTCCTGGTTAGAAAAATAGAATAAAAATTGCTAGAGACAATGTGAACTAAGGACAATTTACAAAGGAAATTAATTCTCAGTGGTGAGTTATTTCTGATCAGCCTTGGCGGAATCAGATGAGGATTTTCTAGTTGACAATACCTTTTTACACCACAAGAAAGAATGTCATAGCATTAGTGGGACATCAAAGCATTTATTGCAGTTATCTACCTTACAACAAACATGGCCATCTCAGTTTCAAACTGAAGAAGTTAGCAACACCAACTACCTCTATACCAAAATGACAAACAAGAGTGTTCGATGGAACATGTGTCACCTGCTAGCAGGATGCACAAAAACTGTTAATCCACTGGAGTGCAAAAAAAAGAACAAAGGGGAATAACTCAAAACGTATTGCATGTAGAGTGACGAGCCTTAGTTACATCCATGGTCCTCAATGACAGGTTACAGGTAGACACATGTGAAATTTGAAAGCTCTATAATGATTAGTTTTAGAAATGGCACCCAAAAATAGACAAGACGGCCATGGTAGCCCTAAATCGCTCACCTGGTTGCTATACACTTGTGCATACACTGTATTTCTATGTACAAATAAGTCAGATACAGGTTGGGGCCAATATGAAACCAAGGGCCATAATTTTAGGCCTGGAGTTTAAAATTTGAACAATCTTAATAAAGGAACATTAGATGAAGCTTCATATAAATTTCAAAGTTCTGGGCCTTACAATTTCACAGAACGAGATTTTTAAAGATTTTCCTATGAAAAACTGATAAGCCAGAGGGGGGCCCATTTTGGTCCAGGGGTCATAATTTGAACAATCTTGGTAGAAAATAATTAGATGATACTACATACCAAATTTCAAAGGTCTAGGCCTTACAGTTTAGGAGAAGAAGATTTTCAAATATTTTCCTATGAAAAACTGATAAGCCCGGGGCAGGGCCACTTTTGGCCCTGGGGTCACAATTTGAACAATCTTGGTAGAAAATCGGGGCCACTTTTGGCCCTGGGGTCACAATTTGAAAAATCTTGGTAGAAAATCATTAGATGATGCTTCATATCAAATATCAAAGGTCTAGGCCTTACAGTTTAGGGAGAAGATGTTCAAAGATTTTCCTATGAAAAACTGATAAGCCTCGGGGTGGGGAAATTTTTGGTCGGGGGACCATAATTTTAACAATTTTTGTAGAGGAGCTTTAAACGTTGCTACATACCAAATATCAAAGGTCTAGGCTTTATGGTTTGAGGGAAGATGAGTTTTTTAAGATTTTCCTATGAAAAACTGATAGCCATAGGGCGGGGCCATTTTTGGTCCGGGGGTCATAATTTAAACAATCTTTGTAGAGGACCATTAGATCATGCTACATACCAAATATCAAAGGTCTAGGCCTTCCGGTTTCAGAGAAGAAGATTTTTAAAGATTATCCTAGGAACAAGAGGGCCAGAATGGCCCTGAAGCGCTCACCAGACAATCAGAGGAGAAGACTTTCAAAGTTTTCACTATATGTTTCTGTTGAAAACTGGTTACCCCTGGGGCGGGGCCAATTTTGACCCCTAGGCCAAAATTTATACAACTTTTGTAGAGGACCTGAACATGATGCTATGTGCAAAATATGAAAGCTGAGAAAAACCAAGTTTAAGAGAAGAAGATATTCAAAGATTTCATTATTTGTTTCTATTGAAAACTGCCCACTCCTGGGGCAGGGCCAATTTTGACCCCAGGGCCATAATTTATACAAATTTTGTAGAGGACCTGAACATGATTCTCTGTGCCAAATATGAGAACTGAGAGCCTTCCAGTTTCAGAGGAGAAGATTTTCAAAGATTTCACTATTCGTTTCTATTGAAAACTGCCCAACCCCTGGGGCGGGGCCAATATTGACCCCAGTGCCATAATTTATAAAAATCTTGTAGAGGACCTGAACATGATGCTCTGTGCCAAATATGAAAGCTAAGAGCCTTCCAGTTTCAGAGAAGAAGATTTTCAAAGTTTTCATTATTTGTTTCTATTGAAAACTGCCCACCCCTGGGCCCATAATTTATATAACTTTTGTAGAGGTCCTAAACATGATGTTCTGTGCCAGATATGAAAGCTGAGAGCCTTCTAGTTTCAGAGAAGAAGATTTTCAAAGATTTCACTATTTGTTTCTATTACCCCCGGGCCATAATTTATATAAATGTTTTAGAGGACCTGAACAAGATGCTATGTGCCAAATATGAAAGCTGAGAGCCTTCCAGTTTCAGAGAAGAAGATTTTCAAAGATTTCACTATTTGTTTCTATTGAAAACTGCCCACCCATGGGGCGGGGCCAATTTTGACCCCAGGGCCATAATTTATATAACTTTTGTAGAGGACCTGAACATGATGCTATGTGCCAAAAATAAAAGCTCAGAGACTTCCAGTTTCAGAGTAGAAGATTTTCAAAGTTTTACTATATGTTTCTATTGAAAACAAGGAATCCCAGGGGCGGGGCCAATTTTGACCTCAGGGCCATAATTTATATAACTTTTGTAGAGGACCTAAAGATGATACTATGTGCCAAAGGTGAAAGCTGAGAACCCTGTAGATTCAGAGAAGATTTTTGAAGGTTCAAATTGTTGATGACTGACGAAGCACTACACGACGGACAACGCATGCCGACAACGACGGACATCAGGCAATCACTTTGTACTCTGGTGAGCTAAAAACTGATAACCCTGGGGGTGGGGTCATTTTTGGTCCGGGGGTCATAATTTGAACAATCTTTGTAGAGGACCATTAGATAATGCTACATACCAAATATCAAAGGTTTATGCCTTACGGTTTCAGAGAAGAAGATTTTTAAAGATTTTCCTATGAAAAACTGATAAGCCCCGTGGCGGGCCATTTTTGGTCCAGGAGTCATAATTTTAACAATCTTTGTAGAGGACCATAAGATCATGCTACATACCAAATATCAAAGGTCTAGGCCTAATACCGTTTCAGAAGAAGATTTTTAAAGATTTTCCTATGAAAAACTGATAAGCCCCAGGGAGGGGCCATTTTTGGGCTGGGGGTCATAATTTGAACAATCTTTGTAGAGGACCATTAGATGATGCTACATACCAAATATCAAAGGTCTAGGCCTTACGGTTTTAGAGAAGAAGATTTTTAAAGATTTTCCTATGAAAAACTGATAAGCCCCAGGGCTGGGCAATTTTTGGCCCGGGGGACATAATTTGAACAATCTTTGTAGAGGACCATTAGATGATCCTACATACCAAATATCAAAGCTCTAGGCCTTATGGTTTCAGAGAAGATGATGTTTAAGTAAATTGTTGATGACACACAACGCACATACGCACGATGACGGACGTGGGACACCAGCCCCCTCACAATACCTCACCTGGCACAAAGATGTGATGGACAGACATACGGATAACAGAAAAGTGATCCCTAAGTGACACACTGCCTCTCTGCAGGTGAGACTGAAATACTCCAAGTTCAAGGGAAGATAATTCTGCGAGAGAGCTAAATATAAGAAAATTGTGTTTTGCACATGTAATATTCTTGGTTATTATACATACAAATTATAAATTCAAACTCAATAACTTTAAGACACCAAAATGAAATACCCATGTTCAAATGTGGACGGATCGACCAAACACCCAACATTGTGAATCCAGTATACCCCACCAAAATTTTGTTTGCGGGAGCATTCTAAAATGTCTTCACTACATGCACTCTCCAGTAGGCATTTTGCAATATTAATTGTTGAAACTGTGTATTAACAGACTGAAAGCATAACAAGAGGGCCAGAATGGTCCTGAAGCACTCAACAGACAATCAGAGGAGAATATTTTCAAAGTTTTCACTACATGTTTCTATAGAAAACTAGCCTGCCCTGGGGCCTGGCTAATTTTGACCCAAGCGGTACAATTTATATAACTTTTGTAGAGGACCTGAACATGATGCTCTGTGACCTAAAATATGAAAGCTAAGAACCTTCAAGTCTCAGAGGAGAAGGTTTTCAAAGTTTTTACTATTTGTTTCTATTGAAAACTGCCCACCCCTGGGGTGGGGCCAATTTTGACCCCAGGGTTATAATTTATTTAACTTTTGTAGGGGACCTGAACACGGTGCTCTGTGCCAAATATGAAAGCTGAGAGACTTCCAGTTTCAGAGGAGAAGATTTTCAGATTTCACTACATGTTTCTATTAAAACTGACCATCCATGGGGCTGGGCCAATTTTGACCCCAGGACCATAATTTATATAACTTTTGTAGAGGACCTGAACATGATGTTCTGTGCCAAATAAGAAAACTGTGAGCCTTCCAGTTTCAGAGGAGAAGGTATTCAAAGATTTCACTACTTGTTTCTATTGAAAACTGCCCATCAGTGGGGCGGGCCAATTTTGACCCCAGGGCCATAATTTATATAACTTTTGAAGAGGAACTGAACATGATGCTATGTGCCAATATGAAAGCTGAGAGACTTCCAGTTTCAATGAAGAAGATTTTCAAAGATTTCACTATTTGTTTCTATTAAAAATAGCCCAACTCTGGGGTGGGGCCAATTTTGACCCCAGGGGCATAATTTATATTACTCTTGTAGAGGACCTGAACACGATGCTATGTGACAAATATGAAAGCTGAGAACATTCCAGTTTCAGAAGAGAAGATTTTCAAAGTTTTCACTATATGTTTCTATAGACAAGAGGGCCAGAATGGCCCTGAAGCGCTCACCAGACAATCAGAGGAGAAGATTTTCAAAGTTTTCACTATATGTTTCTATAGAGAACTAGCCGGCCCTGGGGCGGGCCAATTTTGACCCCAGGGGAATAATTTAGAAAAACTTGTAGGGGACCTGAACATGATGCTATGAGCCAAATATGAAAGCTGAGATTAACCTTCCAGTTTCAGAGAAGAAGATTTTCAAAGTTTTCTCAATATGTTTCTATTGAAAACTGTCTACTACCCCTGTGGCAGGGCAAATTTTGACCCCAGGGTCATAATTTATATAACTTTTGTAGAGGACCTGAACATGACGCTCTGTGCCAAATATGAAAGCTAAGAGCCTTCCAGTTTCAGAGAAGAAGATTTTCAAAGATTTCACTATTTGTTTCTATTGAAAACTTCCCACCCCTGGGGCGGGGCCAATTTTGACCCCCGGGCCATACTTTATATAACTTTTGTAGAAGACCTGAACATGATGCTATGTGCCAAATATGAAAGCTGAGAACCTTCCAGTTTCAGAGGAAACGATTTTCAAGGATTTCACTATTTGTTTCTATTGAAAACTGCCCTACCCTGGGGCGGGGCCAATTTTGACCCAGGGCCCATAATTTAAATAACTTTTGTAGAGGACCTGAACATGATGCTATGTGCCACATATGAGAGCTGAGAGCCTTCCAGTTTCAGAGAATAAGATTTTCAAAGATTTCACTATTTGTTTCTATTGAAAACTTCCCACCCCTGGGGCGGGGCCAATTTTGACACTGGGGCCATATTTTATATAACTTTTGTAGAAGACCTGAACATGATGCTATGTGCCAAATATGAAGGCTGAGAACCTTCCAGTTTCAGAGGAAATTTTTTTCAAGGATTTCACTATTTGTTTCTATTGAAAACTGCCCTACCCTGGGGCGGGGCCAATTTTGACCCAGGGCCCATAATTTACATAACTTTTGTAGGGGACCTGAACATGATGCTATGTGCCAAATATGAGAGCTGAGAGCCTTCCAGTTTCAGAGAAGAAGATTTTCAAAGATTTCACTATTTGTTTCTATTGAAAACTGCCCTGCCCTGGGGTGGGGCCAATTTTGACCCCGGGGCCATACTTTATATAACTTTTGTAGAAGACCTGAACATGATGCTATGTACCAAATATGAAAGCTGAGAACCATCCAGTTTCACAGGAAAGGATTTTCAAGGATTTCACTATATGTTTCTATTGAAAACTGCCCACCCCTTGGGCGGGGCCAATTTTGACTCCTGGGCCCATAATTTATATAACTTTTTGTAGAGGACCTGAACATGATGCTCTGTGCCAAATATGAAAGCTGAGAACCTTCCAGTTTCAGAGAAGAAGATTTTCAAAGATTTCACTATTTGTTTCTATTGAAAACTGCCCACCCCTGGGGCGGGGCCAATTTTGACCCCGGGGCCATAAATAATAGAACTTTAGTAGTGGACCTGAACATGATGCTATGTGCCAAATATGAAAGCTGAAAACCTTCGAGATTCAGAGGAGAAGATTTTCAAAGATTTCACTATTTGTTTCTTTTGAAACCTGCCCACCCCTGGGGCAGGGCCAATTTTGACCCTGGGGCCATAATTTATATAACTTTTGTAGAGGACCTGAACATGATGCTATGTGCCAAATATGAAAGCTGAGAGCCTTCCAGTTTCAGAGGAGAAGATTTTCAAAGATTTCACTATTCGTTTCTATTGAAAACTGCCCTACCCTGGGGCGGGGCCAATTTTGACCCCCGGGCCATAATTTATATAACTTTTGAAGAGGACCTGAACATGATGCTATGTGCCAAATATGAAAGCTGAGAGCCTTCCAGTTTCAAAGAAGAAGATTTTCAAAGTTTGCACTATATGATTCTATTGAAAACTGCCCACCCCTGGGGCGGGGCCAATTTTGACCCCAGGGCCATAATTTATATAAATTTTGTAGATGACCTGAACATGATGCTATGTGCCAATTATGAAAGCTGAGAACCTTACAGTTTCAGAGAAGAAGATTTTCAAAGTTTGCACTATATGATTCTATTGAAAACTGCTCATCCCTGGGGCGGGGCCAATTTTGACCCTGGGGCTATAATTTATATAACTTTTGTAGAGGACCTGAACATGATGCTATGTGGCAATTATGAAAGCTGAGAAGCTTCTGGTTTCAGAGGAGAAGATTTTCAAAGTTTTACTATATGTTTCTATTGAAAACAAGGCACCCCTGGGGCAGGGTCAATTTTGACCCCAGGGGTATAATTTATATAACCTTTGTAGAGGACCTGAATATGATGCTATGTGCCAAAGATGAAAGTTGAGATCCCTGTAGATTCATAGGAGAAGATTTTTAAAGGTTCAAATTGTTGACGACGGACGACGAACGATGCACGCCGACGGACAACGGGCGATCACAAAAGCTCACCCTGAGCACTTTGTGCTCTGGTGAGCTAAAAACTGGACACCCCTGGGGTGGGGCCAATTTTGACCCCAGGGTCATAATTTATTTAACTTTTGTAGGGGACCTGAACACGATGCTCTGTGCCAAATATGAAAGCTGTGTTACAACCCGTTTTGTAGTAACGTTGCAAATTGTAGTAATTACTACAAAACGGGTTACTACACTTTGCGTGAAACCCTCCCAACCCGTTTTGTAGTAACGTTGCAAATTGTAGTAATTACTACAAAGTGGGTTGACATGCAAAGTTCAATATGTAGTAAACTCCTATTACACCGAGCATGGTTGTGTGACTGCAACCAAATTTGGGGTGGTCCTTCATATTGACAATATCCGAGTGCACAGTAAAAATCTGTTCGATACCTTGCCTACTTAAGGAAATAGAGTCAAAAACAGTTTACTACATTTCGTATGGGACCTTGCGACCCGTTTTGTAGTAACGTTGCAAATTGTAGTAATTTCTACAAAGTGGGTTACTGCAGTTTGTTTAAAAACTTGACAACTCATTTTGTAGTAATTGTACATAAATATGAAATGATATAATATAAAATGATTAAATATTATATAATATATAATATAATATATATAATATATAATTTAAAAAAAAAAAATTTGTTATCAATTTAAAACAATATCATGAAATAAAATGACTTTTTGGCATATGTTCATAATATATAATATTATATAATATAATATATATTAGTTTACTACAGTTTGTGTTAAAACTTCACAACTCATTTTGTAGTAATATTGCATGCATATGAAATGATATCAAATAAAATGATTAAATATTATATAATATTATATAATATATATATTTTTTAAATTTTCATAATTTTTCTTATAATCGATTGGAAACAATACCATGAAATAAATTGACTTTTTGGCATATTTTTATAATATATAATATTATATAATATAATATATAAAATTTTGTATTATGTATAATAATACTAATAACATATAACAAAATGTTATAAACAATAATTACATCGCTGAAAGTAGTAATTACTACAAAACGGGTTACTACACTTTGCGTGAAACCCTCCCAACCCGTTTTGTAGTAACGTTGCAAATTGTAGTAATTACTACAAAGTGGGTTGGTATGCAAAGTTCAATATGTAGTAAACTCCTATTACACCGAGCATGGTTGTGTGACTGCAACCAAATTTGGGGCGGTCCTTCATATTGACAATATCCGAGTGCACAGTAAAAATCTTTTCGATACCTTGCCTACTTAATGAAATAGAGTCAAAAACAGTTTACTACATTTCGTATGGGACCTTGCGACCCGTTTTGTAGTAACGTTGCAAATTGTAGTAATTTCTACAAAGTGGGTTACTGCAGTTTGTTTAAAAATTTGACAACTCATTTTGTAGTAATTGTGCATAAATATGAAATGATATAATATAGAATGATTAAATATTATATTATATATAATATAATATATATAATATATAATTTTTAAAAAATTTTTTTTTTATCAATTTAAAACAATACCATGAAATAAAATGACTTTTTGGCATATGTTCATAATATATTATACAGTATAACGGCGTTATTTCGACTCTCGTTTTTCCGAGATACCCTCTTATTCCGAGGGAATATTGAGGTCCCGGCTCAAATTCTATCAAATCTAATTGAAAATACCTGCATTAATCCGAATAGGGATAATCCGAAAATTCGAGCATGTGTGCCGGTCCCGCGGATCATTCTGGTTCCTTTTATTGATTGTTTAATTCGAGCTAGGTGTTTTCCCACCTCCGAGGTAATTATTCACACCTTCTCGATACGTTGTCGTGACCTTTTGAAAGATCCGTCTATGGGACATTAGATCTTCCAAATGTGTGAATAACACATTCATTGAATACAGACTTTACTTTGGTGTAAATAATGATGAGAATTTAGTAGACTGAAGTCTTAATAAACAAAGAGTCACAATCATAATTTGCATACGTTCGCAAACGTGTTGTGATTGTTCGGTACCGCTGAAAGCGTGCCATATAACGTCTTTCTGCTTTAAATTTAGAAATAGTGCAGTGCTTTTCGTGTAGTGCTTTGAAATTCGCAATATTTTTGTTAATTTTAGACAGTCTCGTTCATGCAGACTTTTGCTACGAGAGATGAACGAGAATACCTATGTCAGACGAAAAAAGCCGAGTGTTCCGATTATTGATTAATTTGGTCACTCGCCCTGAGTTTCCTTACTACGAAACAGCACGGGAACGAAACGAAAATGTTTGTTTGTGCATCAACTCAGCACCGACAACTAAATTAATGTCGACAAATGGAAACTATGCAAGATAAACGTCATAACGCTATATGCCGGGATTGTTCAAGGGATATGCCTAAATGGTTTGAAACAAGTTTTGAGTTTATTGTGAAGGGTCCGTTGAACGGACCCATACAAATTATATTGTTCAAAACTTCGGTCGCCGATGTAAATGGTGTTTTCTGTTATCACTTATATAAGGAAATAATCGATGAATTATAAACGCATTGAAGTTTATGATAATGTTAAAAAGTTTACTGTGAAGATATATGCTTCCCCTTGTCGTCAAAAAATGCTCATGGAAATGACACAAAATGCTAGAGATCGGTTATTTCGAGCATTGCGATAATTCGAGGTTTTTGCTGATTCCCGACCGTGCTCGAAATATCGCCAATATACTGTATTATATAATATAATATATATTATTTTACTACAGTTTGTGTTAAAACTTCACAACTCATTTTGTAGTAATATTGCATGTATATGAAATGATATCATAAAAAATGATTAAATATTATATAATATTATATAATTTTATATAATATATATATTTTTTAAATTTTCATAATTTTTCTTATAATCGATTGGAAACAATACCATGAAATAAAATGACTTTTTTTGGCATATTTTTATAATATATTATATTATATAATATAATATATACAATTTTGTATTATGTATAATAATACTAATAACATATAACAAAATGTTATAAACAATAATTACATCGCTGAAAGTAGTAATTACTACAAAACGGGTTACTACACTTTGCGTGAAACCCTCCCAACCCGTTTTGTAGTAACGTTGCAAATTGTAGTAATTACTACAAAGTGGGTTGGTATGCAAAGTTCAATATGTAGTAAACTCCTATTACACCGAGCATGGTTGTGTGACTGCAACCAAATTTGGGGCGGTCCTTCATATTGACAATATCCGAGTGCACAGTAAAAATCTTTTCGATACCTTGCCTTACTTAATGAAATAGAGTCAAAAACAGTTTACTACATTTCGTATGGGACCTTGCAACCCGTTTTGTAGTAACGTTGCAAATTGTAGTAATTTCTACAAAGTGGGTTACTGCAGTTTGTTTAAAAATTTGACAACTCATTTTGTAGTAATTGTGCATAAATATGAAATGATATAATATAAAATGATTAAATATTATATAATATATAATATAATATATATAATATATAATTTTTTAAAAAAAATTTTTTTATCAATTTAAAACAATACCATGAAATAAAATGACTTTTTGGCATATGTTCATAATATATTATATTATATAATATAATATATATTATTTTACTACAGTTTGTGTTAAAACTTCACAACTCATTTTGTAGTAATATTGCATGTATATGAAATGATATCATAAAAAAATGATTAAATATTATATAATATTATATAATTTTATATAATATATATATTTTTTTAAATTTTCATAATTTTTCTTATAATCGATTGGAAACAATACCATGAAATAAAATGACTTTTTTTGGCATATTATATAATATAATATATACAATTTTGTATTATGTATAATAATACTAATAACATATAACAAAATGTTATAAACAATAATTGCATCGCTGAAAGTAGTAATTACTACAAAACGGGTTACTACACTTTGCGTGAAACCCTCCCAACCCGTTTTGTAGTAACGTTGCAAATTGTAGTAATTACTACAAAGTGGGTTGGTATGCAAAGTTCAATATGTAGTAAACTCCTATTACACCGAGCATGGTTGTGTGACTGCAACCAAATTTGGGGCGGTCCTTCATATTGACAATATCGGAGTGCACAGTAAAAATCTTTTCGATACCTTGCCTACTTAATGAAATAGAGTCAAAAAAAGTTTACTACATTTCGTATGGGACCTTGCGACCCGTTTTGTAGTAACGTTGCAAATTGTAGTAATTACTACAAAGTGGGTTACTACAGTTTGTTTAAAACTTTGACAACTCATTTTGTAGTAATTGTGCATAAATATGAAATGATATACATTTGTAAATATAAAATGATTAAATATTATATAATATAATATATATAATATATAATTTTAATTTTTATTTTTTTTATAAATTTAAAACAAAACCATGAAATAAAATGACTTTTTGGCATATGTTCATGATATATAATATTATATAATATAATATATACCATTTTACTACAGTTTGTGTTAAAACTTCACAACTCATTTTGTATATATATTGCATGTATAAGAAATTATATTAGATAAATGATTAAATATTATATAATATTATATAATATATATATTTTTAATTTTTCACATTTTTTTATAATCGATAGGAAACAATACCATGAAATAAAATGACTTTTTGTCATATGTTCATAATATATAATATTATATAATATAATATATACTATTTTACTACAGTTTGTGTTAAAACTTCACAACTCATTTATAGTGCATGCATATGAAATGATATCATATAAAATGATTAAATATTATATAATACTATATAATATTATATAATATATATATTTATTATATTTTCATAAAAAAAATTTAATCGATAGGAAACAATAACATGAAATAAAATGACTTTTTGGCATATCTTTATAATATATAATATTAAATTATATAATATATATTATTTTGTATTATGTATAATAATACTAATAACATATAACAAAATGTTATAAACAATAATTACATCGCTGAATGTAGTAATTACTACAAAACGGGTTACTACACTTTGCGTGAAACCCTCCCAACCCGTTTTGTAGTAACGTTGCAAATTGTAGTAATTACTACGAAGTAAGTTGGTATGCAAAGTTCAATATGTAGTAAACTCCTATTACACCTAGCATGGTTGTGTGACTGCAATCAAATTTTGGGTGGTCCTTCATATTGACAATATCCAAGTGCACAGTAAAAATCTTTTCGATACCTTGCCTACTTAATGAAATAGAGTCAAAAATAGTTTACTACATTTCGTATGGGACCTTGCGACCCGTTTTGTAGTAACGTTGCAAATTGTAGTAATTTCTACAAAGTGGGTTACTACAGTTTGTTTCAGTAATTGTGCATAAATAAGAAATGATATAGTATAAAATGATTAAATATTATATAATATATAATATAATATATATAATATAAAAAAAATTTTTTTTTATAAATTTAAAACAATACCATGAAATAAAATGACTTTTTGGCATATGTTCATAATATATAATATTATATAATATATATGTATATACTATTTTACTACAGTTTGTATTAAAACTTCACATCTCATTAATTGTGCATGTATATAAAATGATATCATATAAAATGATTAAATATTATATAATACTATATAATATTATATAATATATATATTTATTATATTTTCATATTTTTTTTTATCGATAGGAAACAATACCATGAAATAAAATGACTTTTTGGCATATCTTTATAATATATAATATTATATTATATAATATATATTATTTTGTATTATGTATAATAATACTAATAACATATAACAAAATGTTATAAACAATAATTACATCGCTTAATGTAGTAATTACTACAAAACGGGTTACTACACTTTGCGTGAAACCCTCCCAACCCGTTTTGTAGTAACGTTGCAAATTGTAGTAAATACTACAAAATGGGTTGGTATGCCAAATTAAATATGTAGAAAACTCCTATTACACCGAACATGGTTGTATGACTGCAACAAAATTTTGGGAAGTTCTTCATATTGGCAATATCCGAGTGCATAATACCTTTTTTCAGATACCAAGCCTACTTAAGAAAACAGATTCGAAAACAGTATGCGAGAAAGAGAGAGAGAGAGAGAGGGGGGAGGGGTGAAAGAGTTGTGGTAAAGATACAGACGAAGAGACAGAAACAAAGAGACAGAGAGACAAAGACATAGGGAGACAGAGAGATTGACAGAGATAGACATACGCACATTAATGGCGTGACATAGACAGGGAGAGTTTATTGCAAATTCAAATACCTCCTGAATAGTCATGGACAAATTATCTATAATGAATTATGGAAGGTGGATCAGTGTAGAAGACATAGAAACAGATCTATCCAATTCCATTAGCAAATAGCAGACCCTGATCCTATAGGAGCCGTCTTATCTGGGTCTACTCTGTTTGCAGATGCGTGAAAACAATTTTATATGAGGGAAACTATTAAGGGTTAAGCAGACTCCATCACATCAGAAATTACAGTAAAAAGGTTACAGCACTGGCTTGAGTAGTGCCCTTAGAGCAACTGTTACATCATGGTACAATCTCTTCAGGTCAATGCTACTCTAAACTCTTTGCACGCTAGCGGCGAAACTATGATTACCTATGTTAACAGTTTGGATCCAGATGAGAGGCCGCATAATGCGACGTCTCATCAGGATCTAAACTGTTTGTCATCTTGACTATATTTTTGCAAAGAAATGAATGAAAGTTTATTTTAAGAATTGAAGCAGATGACAATTGTTGCAGACGAAAAATTACTCAGCGAAAGGCATTTAGAAAGGAATGTTGACCTATTAACCCCATGATGTGTATTGTATGGGTGATTTGTTGTGCCACACTGGGAATTATACAACTGGATGCTATCATAGGTCTTTGCATAATGTTATGTTTGTTTCTGCAGTTAATTTATACGATTGGAAAAAAGTATTTAGTATCATTAGGATCATTTATTTTAATAGTTTTTTATTATTCGAGTCATGTAATATAGTCTTTATCAATTGTATTTAGTTGAAATTCAGGTGTTTAATAAAGATTTTCTCCTTGCTATTAATTGTATTTATTTTAATTTGATTTTGAAAACAAATAATGTTTTAAGTTAATCAAAGTTATTGTAAATTAATAATTAATGTTACTCAAAAAATGAGTAATCTTCTCACTTTAGATTGTTAAAAAAACTAATGACCCGTTTAATTGGCTGATTTTAAAATATTCACACCTAGAGCTAGAATTATTTCTAAACGCCTGTTAACCCTTTCCCGCTTGCTTTGACAAGAACTGATCTGGGTCTACTCTGCTTTGTTTGATGATGCGTAAAACACGTCATTTCCATAAAGAGAAGTTTAAGCTTTGATAAAAACTGTAAAATCAAATCTATATCTTGTCAAAAGCAAACAGAGCAGACCTTGATCAGACAGCTTCTATAGGAGCCGTCTGATCTGGTTCTACTCTTATTTTTAATCCGTAAGAACACATTATTTCTGTAACAGAGCAGACCCTGATCAAACGGCTTCTATAGGAGCTGTTTAATCTTGGTCTACTTGGTTGCGTAAAAACAGGTTTATATGAGAGAAGGGGTTAAAATATTTTTAAGGATATTTTAATTGGTCATTTCACACAAAAACTGGCATTAAATATTGCCTAGCATTTTATTTGCCTATCTACCTGGATCAAGGTATAATTGCATAACTTTATCTCATATGGTCACTGACCCTGACTGGACACTGCAGGAGCACTCAAGGAAATCAATCAGCACAGGTGAATACTGTGTATATAGGGGTCACTTATATAAGGAGCTTAGAAATGCCTTTAAGCAAGCTCTTCCAACGAGATCTGTAATGTCGTCTGCTTCAGATTTGTTGTCATTTGAATTTCTAAAATATCAGTTTTAGGCAGTTTGACCTAAATTGTAAACAGTTTAGATCGTGGTCAGACAGTCACTTGGTATTAGATCTGAATCCAGACTGTGTGTCAATTTTAGTTCAAGTTGATTCAGCGGTGACAGGAAGAAAACAATGCACTAAGTTTCTATGATCTGCTAGAAATGTCGTCCACTAAAAAAATATATTACTGTAACTCAAGTGAGCGATATAGGGCCAATCACTCTCTTGTTTTAAAACGTTTTTCCGAAAAAGACCAAAACAAGCCCCTTCCATCTGAATTACTTTCATAATGTCATTGATTTTTCATCTTCACACCTTCGGACGAGTAAGAGTATATTGTCTTATTTAGAGACAGATATGGTCTTATCGTCTGCACTTCTTTCTCTGTTTGTCTCTGTCTGTCTCTCTGTCTGTATGTCTCTCTTGCTCTCTAGCTCTCTCTGTCTGACTACTGCCTGTCTGTCTGTCTTCCTCTCTCTGTCTTCCTCTCTCTCTCCCGCTCATTTTCTCTTTTTCTTCTCTGCATGTTTGTCTGTTTCAGTCTACCTGTCTCGCTCTCTTCCTCAATATCTCTGTTTTTAACTCACCAGAGCATAAAGTGCTTAGGGTGAGCTATTGTGATCGCCTGATGTCCGATGACGTTCGTCGTGCGTCGTTCGTCGTCGTTCGTCAACAATTTGAACCTTTAAAAAAATATTCTCCTCTGAATCTACAGGGTTCTCAGCTTTCATCTTTGGCATATAGCATCATATTTAAGTCCTTTACAAAAGGTATATAAATTATGCCCCTGGGGTCAAAATTTGCCCCGCCCCAGGGTTGTCAAATTTTCAATAGAAACATATAGTGAAAACTTTAAAAATATTCTCCTCTGAATCTACAAGATTCTCAGCTTTAATATTTGGCATATAGCATCATGTTTAGGTCCTCTACAAATGTTATATAAATTATGCCCCTGGGGCCAAAATTGGCCCCGCCCCAGGGGTGGCTAGTTTTTTTAAGCAGACTGTTGTACCAGCTGTCTGTTACAGAGTGCTTGGTTCATTAGTTAGGCATAGGGAAAACTTTAAAAATCTTCTTGCCAAAAACTGCATGTTCCAGAGCTTAGATATTTGGTGTATAGATTTACTTAGTATACCTGTATGAATTGTGTTAATATCAATGTTCTGAGGTCCTGCCATGTGGGTTATATTTTAAAGTAGACTTCTACAGTATAAAGGTTACCGTTTGAACCACTAGCTAGCCAGCTAGTTATCTTGAGAGGTCAGGTTGAAGTTCACCTGCACTATACTCTAGTTGATGTCTGCTTCAGAATTATTGTCTGTTTGTTCACACTGTTTTTTATACAAACCAATCTTTCAATTAACCCTCTTGTACAAACCACATGATTATGAAGTTAAAAATGTATCAGATCAGAATTCAAACTGTGCTAATTTCAGTCAAGTCATGCTAAGCACTGATAGGGTTATGACACTGATTTTTGCAGTTATCTGTTAGAAATGTCTGCTGTCAATGGCACTCTGGTGACCGATATCAGGGCCATCATCTCCCTCTTGTTCTCTTTTTATGTCTGTCTGTCTGTCTCTCTGTCTGTCTTTCTGTCTTTCTGCCACTGTCTGTCTGTCTGTCTGTCTATCTCTCTCTGTCTATCTCTCTCTGGCTCTCTCTCTCTCTCTCTCTATCTCTCTCTGTCTCTGTCTGTCTGTCTCTGTCTGTCTGTCTCTGTCTCTGTCTCTCTATTTCTCTCTCTCTCTCACACACACACACACACACACACACAAGCGCGCGCGCGCGCACACGCAGGCACGCAATCCCCCTCTCTTTCTTAATGTCTATCTTCTTTAGGTGTCCCGTTTAGTGTGTGTCTCCTATAAATTATATGACATACAGACAGAATATTTTGTTTAAGGATCATCCATAAATATAGTTAAGTATATATGCAATTATTTTAACTTTTTAGTACATGACAGAAGATACCATGTATTGGTATTTTACATTATGGCTAATTTATAAGAAATAATTATAATTAATATGGGTTATTGTTTTGCCAAATACACAACTAATCAGAGCTATATAGTCCAAATAGCTAAAAAAGTGTGGACCCTGATCAGACGACTCCGAGGATCAAACAGGTATTATAGGGGCCACCGGATCCGGGTCTACTCTGAACAGCCGCTTTTGATCAGTTACTACATAAATACGAATTTGAGAACAGTAGACCCATAGCATATGGCTCTACTGTAGCAGTCGTCTCAAAGCTGGGCCTGTTGTGTTTACTTATGAAGTTACAATAGACTCTACAGTTTCTACCAATACCAAAACATCCAGCTAGTGTACAGTTGCCATTGTAAATAGCCATTGTTTACACGGATAATCATGGATTATTTAACACGTTCCATCATATAAACGCATTTTCACGTATTTGCAAACAGATAAGACCCAGATCAAATGGCTCCTGCTTGTTAATGAAAAGTTATAGATCAATTTCTAAAATGCTACAATATGCCACGCGTCCATATTTCATTATAACTATTTGGTCAATGAATATTTATTAGGTATTTAGAATTGTTATAGATATAAACAAAATTGGAAAGGCTTAAGGTTTAAAAGGCGATTAGGACCGGCGATAAGGGATAATAATTGGACACAGTGCTACACACATTCATGCAAGTAAGCTTGGCATTACTTGCATTTTAAGTTTGTGTGAATACCCTTATTATTATATATTATATTATATATTATTATATATTATAAAAATATGCCAAAAAGTCATTTTATTTCATGGTATTGTTTCCTATCGATTATAAAAGAAAATTATGAAAATTTGAAAAATATATATATTATAGAATATTATATAATATTGTATAATATTTAATCGTTTTATGTGATATCATTTCATATACATGCAAGTTTACTACAAAATGAGTTGTGAAGTTTTAACACAAACTGTAGTAAAATAATATATATTATATTATATAATATTATATATTATGAACATATATGCTAAAAAGTCATTTTATTTCATGGTATTGTTTTAAATTGATAAAAAAAAAATTTTTAAAAATTATATATTATATATATTATATTATATATTATATAATATTTAATCATTTTATATTATATCATTTCATGTTTATGCACAATTACTACAAAATGAGTTGTCAAATTAAGTTTTTAAACAAACTGCAGTAACCCACTTTGTAGAAATTACTACAATTTGCAACGTTACTACAAAACGGGTCGCAAGGTCCCATACGAAGTGTAGTAAACTGTTTTTGACCCTATTTCCTTAAGTAGGCAAGGTATCGAAAAGATTTTTACTGTGCACTCGGATATTGTCAATATGAAGGACCACCCCAAATTTGGTTGCAGTCACACAACCATGCTCGGTGTAATAGGAGTTTACTACATATTGAACTTTGCATACCAACCCACTTTGTAGTAATTACTACAATTTGCAACGTTACTACAAAACGGGTTGGGAGGGTTTCATACAAAGTGTAGTAACCCGTTTTGTAGTAATTACTACTTTCAGCGATGTAATTATTGTTTATAACATTTTGTTATATGTTATTAGTATTATTATATATAATACAAAATTGTATATATTATATTATATAATATAATATAATATAAAAATATGCCAAAAAATTCATTTTATTTCATGGTATTGTTTCCAATCGATTATAAGAAAAATTATGAAAATTTAAAAAATATATATATTATATAATATATAATATTTAATCATTTTATTTGATATCATTTCATATACATGCAATATTACTACAAAATGAGTTGTGAAGTTTTAACACAAACTGTAGTAAAATAATATATATTATATTATATAATATTATATATTATGAAAATATGCCAAAAAGTCATTTTATTTCATGGTATTGTTTTAAATTGATAAAAAAAATTTTTTTTAAAAATTATATATTATATATATTATATTATATATTATATAATATTTAATCATTTTATATTATATCATTTCATATTTATGCACAATTACTACAAAATGAGTTGTCAAATTTTTAAACAAACTGCAGTAACCCACTTTGTAGAAATTACTACAATTTGCAACGTTACTACAAAACGGGTCGCAAGGTCCCATACGAAATGTAGTAAACTGTTTTTGACCCTATTTCCTTAAGTAGGCAAGGTATCGAAAAGATTTTTACTGTGCACTCGGATATTGTCAATATGAAGGATCACCCCAAATTTGGTTGCAGTCACACAACCATGCTCGGTGTAATAGGAGTTTACTACATATTGAACTTTGCATACCAACCCACTTTGTAGTAATTACTACAATTTGCAACGTTACTACAAAACGGGTAGGGAGGGTTTCATACAAAGTGAAGTAACCCGTTTTGTAGTAATTACTACTTTCAGCGATGTAATTATTGTTTATAACATTTTGTTATATGTTATTAGTATCATTATACATAATACAAACTTGTATATATTATATTATATAATATAATATATTATAAAAATATGCCAAAAAAGTAATTTTATTTCATGGTATTGCTTCCAATCGATTATAAGAAAAATTATGAAAATTTAAAAAATATATATATCATATAATATTATATAATATTTAATCATTTTATTTGATATCATTTCATATACATGCAATATTACTACAAAATGAGTTGTGAAGTTTTAACACAAACTGTAGTAAAATAATATATATTATATTATATAATATTATATATTATGAACATATGCCAAAAAGTCATTTTATTTCATGGTATTGTTTTAAATTGATAAAAAAAAAAAAAAATTTAAATTATATATTATATTATATATTATATAATATTTAATCATTTTATATAATATCATTTCATATTTATGCACAATTACTACAAAATGATTGTCAAATTTTTAAATAAACTGCAGTAACCCACTTTGTAGAAATTACTACAATTTGCAACGTTACTACAAAACGGGTCGCAAGGTCCCATACGAAATGTAGTAAACTGTTTTTGACCCTATTTCCTTAAGTAGGCAAGGTATCGAAAAGATTTTTACTGTGCACTCGGATATTGTCAATATGAAGGACCACCCCAAATTTGGTTGCAGTCACACAACCATGCTCGGTGTAATAGGAGTTTACTACATATTGAACTTTGCATACCAACCCACTTTGTAGTAATTACTACAATTTGCAACGTTACTTCAAAACGGGTTGGGAGGGTTTCACGCAAAGTGTAGTAACCCGTTTTGTAGTAATTACTACTTTCAGCGATGTAATTATTGTTTATAACATTTTGTTAGATGTTATTAGTATTATTATACATAATACAAAATTTTATATATTATATTATATAATATTATATATTATAAAAATATGCCAAAAAGTCAATTTATTTCATGGTATTGTTTCCAATCGATTATAAGAAAAATTATGAAAATTTAAAAAATATATATATTATATAATATATATATTATATTATATATTATATAATATTTAATCATTTTATATTATATCATTTCATATTTATGCACAATTACTACAAAATGAGTTGTCAAGTTTTTAAACAAACTGCAGTAACCCACTTTGTAGAAATTACTACAATTTGCAACGTTACTACAAAACGGGTCGCAAGGTCCCATACGAAATGTAGTAAACTGTTTTTGACTCTATTTCCTTAAGTAGGCAAGGTATCGAAAAGATTTTTACTGTGCACTCGGATATTGTCAATATGAAGGACCACCCCAAATTTGGTTGCAGTCACACAACCATGCTCGGTGTAATAGGAGTTTACTACATATTGAACTTTGCATGTCAACCCACTTTGTAGTAATTACTACAATTTGCAACGTTACTACAAAACGGGTTGGGAGGGTTTCACGCAAAGTGTAGTAACCCGTTTTGTAGTAATTACTACAATTTGCAACGTTACTACAAAACGGGTTGTAACAAAGCTGAGAGACTTCCAGTTTCAGAGGAGAAGGTTTTCAGATTTCACTACATGTTTCTATTGAAAACTGCCCATCCATGGGGCAGGGCCAATTTTGACCCCAGGACCATACTTTATATAACTTTTGTAGAGGACCTGAACATGATGTTCTGTGCCAAATAAGAAAGCTGTGAGCCTTCCAGTTTCAGAGGAGAAGGTATTCAAAGATTTCACTATTTGTTTCTATTGAAAACTGCCCATCAGTGGGGCGGGCCAATTTTGACCCCAGGGCCATAATTTATATAACTTTTGTAGAGGACCTGAACATGATGCTATGTGCCAATTATGAAAGCTGAGAGCCTTCCAGTTTCAGAGGAGAAGATTTTCAAAGTTTGCACTATATGATTCTATTGAAAACTGCCCATCCCTGGGGCGGGGCCAATTTTGACCCTGGGGCCATAATTTATATAACTTTTGTAGAGGACCTGAACATGATGCTATGTGGCAATTATGAAAGCTGAGAAGCTTCTGGTTTCAGAGGAGAAGATTTTCAAAGTTTTACTATATGTTTCTATTGAAAACAAGGCACCCCTGGGGCAGGGTCAATTTTGACCCCAGGGGCATAATTTATATAAATTTTGTAGAGGACCTGATTATGATGCTATGTGCCAAAGATGAAAGTTGAGATCCCTGTAGATTCATAGGAGAAGATTTTTAAAGGTTCAAATTGTTGACGACGGACGACGAACGACGAACGACGCACGCCGACGGACAACGGGCGATCACAAAAGCTCACCCTGAGCACTTTGTGCTCTGGTGAGCTAAAAACTGGACACCCCTGGGGTGGGGCCAATTTTGACCCCAGGGTCATAATTTATTTAACTTTTGTAGGGGACCTGAACACGATGCTCTGTGCCAAATATGAAAGCTGAGAGACTTCCAGTTTCAGAGGAGAAGGTTTTCAGATTTCACTACATGTTTCTATTGAAAACTGCCCATCCATGGGGCAGGGCCAATTTTGACCCCAGGAGCATACTTTATATAACTTTTGTAGAGGACCTGAACATGATGTTCTGTGCCAAATAAGAAAGCTGTCAGCCTTCCAGTTTCAGAGAAGAAGGTATTCAAAGATTTCACTATTTGTTTCTATTGAAAACTGCCCATCAGTGGGGCGGGCCAATTTTGACCCCAGGGCCATAATTTATATAACTTTTGAAGAGGAACTGAACATGATGCTATGTGCCAATATGAAAGCTGAGAGACTTCCAGTTTCAATGAAGAAGATTTTCAAAGATTTCACTATTTGTTTCTATTGAAAATGGCCCAACTCTGGGGCGGGGCCAATTTTGACCCCAGGGGCATAATTTATATAACTCTTGTAGAGGACCTGAACACGATGCTATGTGACAAATATGAAAGCTGAGAACATTCCAGTTTCAGAAGAGAAGATTTTCAAAGTTTTCACTATATGTTTCTATAGAAAACTGGACACCCCTGGGGTGGGGCCAATTTTGACCCCAGGGTCATAATTTATTTAAATTTTGTAGGGGACCTGAACGCGATGCTCTGTGCCAAATATGAAAGCTGAGAGACTTCCAGTTTCAGAGGAGAAGATTTTCAGATTTCACTATTTGTTTCTATTGAAAACAGCCCACCCATGGGGCGGGGCCAATTTTGACCCCAGGACCATAATTAATATAACTTTTGTAGAGGACCTGAACATGATGCTAAAATAATGTAGTGAAAGAATGGATAGAGCATTATACCACTGGAACTTGTATTCTTTGGATGCTAGAGGCGGATTCTCCCACCACTAATGACCTATGCAAACAGTTTGGATCCAGATCAGGGCCAACATAATGTGGTTCCTGATCTGATATCCAAACTGATTGTCAATGAGATTGAACTTCTGAAAAACTCAGAAAGAAAGTGTGTAGTTAGGATAACTTGTGAATATGCTGCAGACAACAATTTAGCAGATCACAGAATTACCCAGCATGCAAAGAGTTAAGCTGAAATTCACAACAGATATGTTCTATATTGATAGTTGGTAGCTTAATGTAGGGCATAGGTATGAAAGCTTTAAGAGTATTCTGCATTTTGAGAATTATCCACAGTTTTCTCAATCTTAAATGAGTGTGTGTTATTTGTCTAAACACAATTTCTACTCTACTGATCAGGCTAAGGGTGATTATATAAGAACTCCCCCACTGACTGGTCTCAGCTAAGAGTGATATTAAGGAGAAACCTTTAGAATGTTACAGTTTCTGGTGTAAAGAAGTATATACACACAGGGCCATCATTTGTACAACTTTGGTAGAGAACCACAAGGCAAAGCAGTATGCCATTAATTAAAGGTCCAAGCCTTATGGTTTCAGAGAAAAATGATATAGTTTTCCCATGAAAACTGATAGGCCAGGGCCAAGTTTCGCCCAGAGGTCATGGTTGTAAGTTGAACAATCTTGGCAGAGGACCACAAGCCAAAGCTACATGCCAAATATCAAAGGTCTAGGCCTTACAGTTTCAGAGAAGAAGATTTTTAAAGATTTTCCTATGAAAAACTGATAAGCCCTTGGGCAGGGCCATTTTTGGCCCTTTCATAATATGAACAATCTTTGTAGAGGACCATTAGATCATGCTACATACCAACTATCAAAGGTCTAGGCCTTACAGTTTCAGAGAAGAAGAATGTTAAAGAATTTCCTATGAAAAACTGATAAGCCCTTGGGCGGGGCCATTTTTGGCCCGGGGGTCATAATTTGAACAGTATTTGTAGAGGACAATTAGATCATGCTACATGCCAAATATCAAAGGTCTAGGCCTTACAGTTTCAGAGAAGAAGATTTTTTAAGATGTTCCTATGAAAAACTGATAAGCCCTTGGGCGGGGCCATTTTTGGCCCGGGGGTCATAATTTGAGCAGTCTTTGTAGAGGACCACCGGATCATGCCACATGCCAAATAACAAAGGTCTAGGCCTTACAGTTTCAGAGAAGAAGATTTTTAAAGATTTTCCTACGAAAAACTGATAAGCCCTTGGGCGGGGCCATTTTTGGCCCGGGGGTCATAATTTAAACAATCTTTGTAGAGGACCATTAGATCATGCTACATGCCAAATATCAAAGGTCTAGGCCTTACAGTTTCAGAGAAGAAGATTTTTATAGATTTTCCTACGAAAAACTGATAAGCCATTGGGCGGGGCCATTTTTGGCCCGGGGGTCATAATTTGAACAATCTTTGTAGAGAACCATAAGATCATGCTACATGCCAAATATCAAAGATCTAGGCCTTACAATTTCAGAGAAGAAGATTTTTAAAGATTTTCCTTTGAAAAACTGATAAGCCCTTGGGCGGGGCCATTTTTGGCCCGGGGGTCATAATTTGAACAATTTTTGTAGAGGACCATTAGATCATGCTACATGCCAAATATCAAAGGTCTAGGCCTTACAGTTTCAGAGAAGAAGAATGTTAAAGAGTTTCCTATGAAAAACTGATAAGTCCTTGGGCGGGGCCATTTTTGGCCCGGGGGTCATAATTTGAACAATTTTTGTAGAGGACCATTAGATCATGCTACATGCCAAATATCAAAGGTCTAGGCCTTACAGTTTGAGAGAAGAAGATTTTTAAAGATTTTCCTATGAAAAACTGATAAGCCCTTGGGCGGGGCCATTTTTGGCCCGGGGGTCAAAATGTGAACGTTTCGTTCCCCCTAGCCACTGATGCTTCTGACAAAATTTGGTTAAAATCGGGTCAGCAGTTTCAGAGGAGATGTCGTTTGAAAATGTGGACGGACACCGGACGACGGATGCCGGACGGACGCCGGACGCCGGACGACGGACAAATAGCGGTCACAATAGCTCATCCTGAGCCTTCGGCTCAGGTGAGCTAAAAAGAGTGACAAAAAAACCCATGACTGATGGATGGATGGGATGAACCTTTGATGACCTTTGCAAACAGTTTTGATCCAGATGAGATACCATGTTACTCAGCATCTCGTCAGGATCCAAACTAAGCCATACCTTGACATTTGTCAATAGAAACAAGATGTGTTTGTGAAACACTATACCCCCTTCCCAATTTGACCTTTGACCTGAAGGATGACCTTGACCTTGTCATGTAACCTCTAAAAATGTGCAGCTTCATGAGATACACATGCATGCCAAATATCAAGTCTCTATCTCTACTGGTTCAAAAGTTATGACCAATGTTAAAGTATGTGATTTGACCTATATATTTTACCTCTGACCTTGAACGATGACCTTGACATGTCACCCCTAAACATGTGCAGCTTTATGAGATGCATAGGCATGCCAAATATCAAGTCTCTATATGTACTGGCTCAAAAGTTATGACCAATGTTAAAGTTGGTGACAAACAGACAGACAGGGCAAAAATAATAAAAGTAAAATCAACTTGGACGATTTAGGAATCATTTCATGGCATGAGCATTAAAAGATGATTTGCATTTCTAAATTTAATGGTGATTGTAAGTTGGAAGTTTGATCAAAACTGCTTTAACACTTTAGAAGTAGCCTGATCCATAATATGAATCTGGATTGAACGATTTCATATACATGAACATGTACATATGCACACAGAGTATACCAGGATCAAATGACTTCTATAGGAACCATCTAATCAGAGTCAGTACTGTTTTTCCATATGAAATAATACAGATCTGATTCTACAGTTTTAGCAACAGCCGAATACCCTGTGTTCATAATTCATATGCCATTATAAAAGTTCATTGAATTAATTTGATGCGACTGTTTCATACACGAATAGGTCAACTCTTTCACTCCATGCATATTTAACCCTTTCCCTGTTCTGTATTTAGGCCAAATTTCAATACCTACTGAATATTCATTAACAAAATAGTTAATAGAAATATGGAAGGTGGAACATTGTAGACATTTTAGAAAGTAAAGAAACAGAGCCATCAAATTTTTTCAGCAAACAGAGCATACCCTGATCAGACGGCTCCTCTAGGAGCCGTCTGATCAGGGTCTACTCTGTTTGCAAATGCATGAAAACACGTTTATATGAGGGAAAGGGTTAAGTAAGGAATAACAAAATAATGAATATTTATTTGGGTTCTGTGTTCGCGTTTACACTGTAATCATATCTATTTATGCAAAGAAATTGGCCGGGACTAGGAATTTTGAAGGTCGTCGAGTCCCTAGGACGCAATGCTGAAACGTCAGTTATTAAAGCTGATATTTACTATTCTGGTAATCTTGTCAGTATTTTAGGTTTTGAACAGTTGAAATAATTAATATTATGCGTCACTGTCATCAAATTATTATTAATAATAAAGTTTTAATAGATTTATTGCAGGAGTACAGTTGGGTTTTTTAACATTTACATGTATCTAGTGATGTCAGAGCTTGAACCCGGTGATTTCATTATCTAGATCTATTGCTTAACCACAGGTTAAACATGCTCATATAGCAACGGCACGCTGAGTAATGATGGTGTCTCCACCTAAACACACCGGTTGCTTCCAAGAAGCCTGGTTGATAGATCCTTTTTTTAAAGACTCGTTGATAAAATGGGCGACTAGAGAACCGTGTCCACCAATGTCATTTTTATGAAATGCAGCATCTGTGTTACTACCCATCACATCAGGTAGCACTTATTATCAACGCAGCTTGTTTGCTTGGCATAGCTCTGCAATGGCCATCGACGGGCCTTGGAAATCAAAATCGCTCTGAAACTTTGGCTAAAAACTGTATAAAGTGCATAACAACATCACGTTACACTTGTTCTCTAATTATCTTCAGTGAATTTCCTTCTGCTTTATTTTACTTATTTCATATGCATTGTCTATTGCTATTTGAACGGAATGATGTGAACTTCAGCAAACAATGTGGTGCAAATACGATGTAGCTGAAACATTGATAATTCTCACCCAAGGATTAATGTACTAATATCATGCATGAAACTACCATAATTCAATATATTCTCACAAATAAAACTAATAGATCTAGTCACAAAAACATGCTTCATTTAAGTTCAACAAAATGTTTTTGTGAAACCCTATGCAAACCCTTGACATGATATTTGACCCTGAAGGATATTTGACCCTTTAAGGATGACTTTGACGTGTCACCCCTCAAAATGTGCGGCTTTATGAGATACATATGCATGCCAAATATCAAGTCACTAGCTGTACTGGCTCAAAAGTTATGACCAATGTTAAAGTTACAGACAAACAAACCCCTCAAACTGTGCAGCTTCATGAAATACACAAGCATGCCATTTATGAAGTCTCTATCTGTACTGTTTCAAAGTTATGGCCAATGTTCAAGTCGGTGATTTGACCCGTATGTTTGACCTCTGACCTTTAAGGATGACTTTGACATGTCACCCCTCAAAATGTTCAGCTTCATGAGATACACAAGCATGCCAAATATCAAGTCTCTATCTCTACTGGTCCAAAAGTCATGGCCAATGTTAAAGTCAGTGATTTGACCCATATATTTGACCTCTGACCTTGGAGGATGACCTTGACCTTGACACCCTTCAAAATGTGCGGCTTTATGGGATACATATGCATGCCAAATATCAAGTCTCTATCTGTACTGGCTCAAAGTTATGACCAATTTTAAAGTTGCTGACAAACGAACAGACAAATTAACGGACAAACAGACAGACAGGGCAAAAGCAATATGCCCCCAGATCTAATCTTGGGGGCATAAATAGTTATTAAGAAAAGCTTGCAGAAAGATAAGAGAAATATGTTAAAACAATTAAAATATATAGATCTAGCATTTTCAATATAAGATCATGCATTTTTAATTGAGGAAAAAACATAGACTCAACTGGGATTTAGTGGGACTCTAGTTTTTCAAGGGCACTGAGTCCCTGGGACTAGGCGAAAACCAAGGCTAGCGCAAACACTGTTGGTTGTTATAATAGCACATCCACAAGTAAACTTTTAGTCATGGAAGCAGCTTCAGAATCATATCTCTGATTAGGCAGCTTCTTCAGGAGTCATCTGATCTAAACTCCTCTGCTTGCAAAGGCATAGAAATAGAAAAGGCATATTAATGGAGGGTTAAAAACAATTTCTAGTCATCTTAACCCTTCTCTTGCTGAATTTTAAAATACATGTCTCCTTCTTTACCCATGCCCTGTTGTATAATTACAAATATCTTCACTGTGTACAAGTATTTCGCTGTGCAATCACTGCTGTGGAGTGCACTAGTTGCACAATCGACTTGTAAACAGTGCAGACCCTGATGAGACAGCTCCTGCAGGAGCTGTCTCATCTGGGTCTTCACTATTTACAGGTAGGTATATTGATGTGAACAGCAAGCAAATGGTTAATAAATGAATTACTGTATTGCATAAAGTTAACACATTTTACCTGAGCTAACAGCAGGTATTGCAATGCTTGAATGTCTAAGGCGTCCGGCATGTGACAAGCTGTTCTTGATTGCCATGCGCAGGTCACATTCGCACCTCTCAATATCTGTCTGTAAAAAATCAATATATAAGATGATATGTCCTATTTAACCATTTTTCTGTGTGTTTTGTTTCCAAATTTTAATACTTACCGAATATTCATGGATAAAATAGTTATTAAATATGGAAGGTGGAACACTGAAGCCATTATAGAAACTTAAAGAAACAGATCTATCACATTCTATTAGCAAACAGAGCAAACCTTGATCAGATGGCTTCTATAAGAGCCATCTGATCTGGGTCTACTCTGTTTGCAAAAGCGTGAAAACACACCTATATGAAGGAAAGGGTTAACCTTTTGAATACTGAATATTTAAAGTTGACTGGCTATCAGTGTTTAGCTATAGATCTCATTCAGTGTAAAAGGCTTAAAAGTGTCAGAGAATTTTGACTGACAATCAGTGCAGACCCTGGTCATCGGGTTTCTCTATGAGCCCTCAGATCTGTGTCTACACTGTTTGAAAATGCCAGTACACTCATGTACTGCATTCACAGTGCTAGAAAATGCCAGTACTCATGTACCGCATTCACAGTGTTAAAATGTCAGAAAATATCAAAACTTCGCATATTTTGTAAGTACAGACACTAATAAATGATGATATTAATGTTTTATTCTGCCCATTTTTTGATATAAATCAATCAGCACTTAAAGTTGTACACATATTCATATTATTCAAAAAATACTTTAGGCCCATTTTTTTCTCTCAGAACATATACATCCAACTTAATTCTAACGCAATCTGAATACTACTAACCTATAGAAAACTATGAACATTATAAGGGATGGACTACGTCATGTATGTGAGTCATAGTGCATGTTCTACCAAGCTCCCAACTGACCTTGAACCGAATTTGTTACAAAGCTATTAATATCAAACAAGAGATGTTTGCAAAACATGTATACCCCCCAGACCCCCTGCCCTTTGATCTAGAGACCTCTACTATAGAGGTCATCTAGTGGTCATGACTAATCAACATGGCAACTTTGAAGATCCTAAGCCATACCACTGATCATTTTGATCTAAAAACATTTCATAAGTTAAGGTCATGGTGACCTTGACCTTTGACCTCGTAATCTCAACAACTATAGGGGTCATCTAGTGGTCATGACCAACCACCACAGCAAGTTTGAAGATCCCGAACCAAACCATTGAGCAGTTATTAATCTGAAACCATTTCATCAATCAATGTCATGGTTACCTTGACCTTTGACCTAGTGACCTCAAAAACAATAGGGGTAATCTAGTTGTCATGACCAACCACCACAGCAAGTTTGAAGATCCTAAGCCAAACCCTTGAGCAGTTATTGATTGGAAACCATTTTACCAGTTAAGGTCATGGTGACCTTGACCTTTGACCTAGTGACCTCAAAAACAATAGGGGCCATTTAGTGGTCATGACCAACCACCACAGAAAGTTTGAAAATCATAAGCCAAACCCTTGAGCAGTTATTGATTGGAAACCATTTCACAAGTTAAGGTCATGGTGACCTTGAGCTTTGACCTAGTGACCTCAAATACAATAGGGACCATCTATTGGTCATGACCAACAACCACAGCAAGTTTGTTGGAAGATCCTAATCCAAACCCTTGAACAGTTATTGATCGGAAACCATTTCACCAGTTAACGTCATGGTGACCTTGACCTTTGACCTAGTGACCTCAAAAACAATAGGGGTCATCCAGTGGTTATGACCAACTACCACAGCAAGTCTGAAGATTCTAAGCCAAACCCTTGAGCAGTTATTTACCGGAAACCATTTAACCAGTTAAGGTCATGTTGACCATGACCTTTGACCTAGTGACATAACAAGAGGGCCAGAATGGCCCTGAAGCGCTCACCAGGCAATCAGATATATGTTTCCATAGAAAACTAGCCTGCCTTGGGGCGGGGCTAATTTTGACCCAAGAGGCATAATTTATATAACTTTTGTAGAGGACATGATGAACATGGCATGAACATGATGCTATGTGCTAAATATGAAAGCTGAGAATCTTCTGGTTTCAGACGAGAAGATTTTCAAAGTTTTCACTATATATATGTTTCTATTGAAAACTGCCCACCACTGGGAGGGGGCCAATTTTGACCCCAGGGGCATACTTTATATTACTTTTGTAGAGGACCTGAGCATGATGCTATGTGCAAAATATGAAAGCTGAGAACCTTCCAGTTGCAGAGAAGAAGATATTCAAAAATTTCACTATTTGTTTCTATTGAAAACTGCCCACCCCTGGGGGGTGTCGGGTCGTTTCGGACCCAATCCGTTTCGGTCCTTAGTCGTTTCGGACCCAATCCGTTTCGGCCCTGGTAGTTTCGGCCTTGGTCGTTTCGGCCACATTATAAAATTTGCATTCAAAGATATTTATAAATGGAACTTGTGAAACTTGTGTGGAACTTTTTTAAATATTCCCCTCATATTTAAACACCTTTTCAGGAAATTAAATTGGAAACAGAGTAGACCCAGATCAGACGACAATAATTCTCTTGAAAATACTACTTAAATTAGCATAATATTTAGAATGTGCATCCATATTTAAAATTAATCCGATCATACATGCTGGTATTGGGTGATACATGATTTAAGAAATAACCAATGGAATAATTACTACAAACTATCGCGGCTATAAACACCTTATTGATGAGATTAGCGCAAACAAGTATACTACCATTAATTAACACTTAATTTGTTATTACCGGTACTATATAACTCAAACAACATTGCAATTGATTCTGGTTGTTTGATAATTAACATTATCATTGTCTATTTCATGGATTCAATAAACTCATTCAATAAGAGTTTACAAAAAACATTAATTTAATTACAAATTTACACAATTATCAATATTTTCAGCATTTTTTTCCAGCAAATATTAAACATTTTATTCTTATTGGGTTGAGGAACAACTAAGTGCAATAGCACTATATAGGATTTTAGACATAGGGAACTGTCCAATCTGACTGGATATCTCTTTGCTTTCTTTATTTCTTGTCTCTTGTTAGTGATCAATTTTCTTAAACAGTAAACACATTTTGTTTTAAATAAAATTTGATGTCTATTGCTGATATATCCCACGTATCCCTTGGTCGTTTCGGTCCCAAAAGTGGCCGAAACGACCAAGGCCGAAACAACCAAGGCCGAAACGGATTGGGTCCGAAACGACCCGGGACCCCCCTGGGGCAGGGCCAATTTTGACCCCGGGACCATAATTTATACAAATTTTGTAGAGGACCTACACATGATGCTATGTGCCAAATATGAAAGTTGAGAACCTTCAAGTTTCAGAGGAGAAGGTTTTCAAAGTTTTCACTATTTGTTTCTATTAAAAAGAGCCTGCCCCTAGGGCGAGGCCAATTTTGACCCCAGGGCCATGATTTATATCACTTTTGTAGAGGACATGAATATAATGCTTTATGCAAAATATTAAAGCTGAGAGACTTCCAGTTTCTGAGAAGAAGATTTTCAAAGATTTCACTATTTGTTTCTATTGAAAACTGCCCACCCCTGGGGCGGGGCCAGTTTTGACACTAGGGCCATAATTAATAAACAAGAGGGCCATGAGGCCCTGAAGCGCTCACCTGAGATAAACCAAGGGGCGTGGCCATTTTTGACCAAGAAGTTATCATTTGTACAACATTGGTAAAGAACCACAAGGCAAAGCAGGATGCAATTAATTAAAGGTCTAAGCCTAATGGTTTCAGAGAAAAATAATATTTCATATTTTTCCCATGAAAAACTGATAAGCCCCAAGGCAGGGCCAAGTTTTGCCCAGAGGCCAGGGTCGAAAGTTGAACATTCTTGGCAGAGGACCACAAGCCAAGCTACATATTTGTATAGGACCATTAGATCATGTTACATACCAAACATCAAAGGTCTAGGCCTTACAGTTTCAGAAGATTTTTAAAGATTTTCCTATGAAAAACTGATAAGCCCTTGGGCGGGCCATTTTTGGCCCAGGGGTCATAATTTGAACAATCTTTGTAGAGAACCATTACATCATGCTACATTCCAAATATCAAAGGTATAGGCCTAACAGTTTCAGACAAAAAGATTTTTAAAGTTTTTCCTATGAAAAACTGATAAGCCCTTGGGCGGGGCCATTTTCGGTCCAGGGTCATAATTTGAACAATCTTTGTAGAGGACCATTAGACCATGCTACATGCCAAATATCAAAGGTCTAGGCCTTACAGTTTCAGAGAAGAAGATTTTTAAAGATTTTCCTATGAAAAACTGATAAGCCCTTGGGCGGGGCCATTTTTGGCCCGGGGGTCATAATTTGAACAATCTTTGTAGAGGACCATAAGATCATGCTACATGCCAAATATCAAAAGTCTAGGCCTTACAGTTTCAGAGAAGAAGATTTTTAAAGATTTTCCTGTGAAAAACGGATAAGCCCTTGGGCGGGGCCATTTTTGGCCCGGGGGTCATAATTTGAACAATCTTTGTAGAGGACCATAAGATCATGCTACAGACCAAATATCAAAGGTCTAGGCCTTACAGTTTCAGAGAAGAAGATTTTTAAAGATTTTCCTATGAAAAACTGATAAGCCCTAGGGCGGGGCCATTTTTTGCCCGGGGGTCATAATTTGAACAATCTTTGTAGAGGACCATAAGATCATGCTACATGCCAAATATCAAAAGTCTAGGCCTTACAGTTTCAGAGAAGAAGATTTTTAAAGATTTTCCTATGACAAACTGATAAGCCCTAGGGCGGGGCCATTTTTGGCCCGGGGGTCATAATGTGAACAATATTTCGTTCCCCCTAACCACTGATGCTTCTGACAAAATTTGGTTAAAATCGAGTCAGTAGTTTAAGAGGAGATGTCGTTTGAAAATGTGGACGGACGACGGACGCCGGACGCCGGACACCGGACGACGGACGGATTGCGGTCACAATAACTCACCTGAGCCTTTGGCTCAGGTGAGCTAAAAAATTGTAGAGGACCTGAACATGATGCTCTGTGCCAAATATGAAAGCTAAGAGACTTCCAGTTTCAGAGAAGAAGATTTTCATAGATTTCACTATTTGTTTCTATTGAAAACTGCCCTTCCCTGGGCCGGGGCCAATTTTGACCCCAGGGCCATAATTTATATAACTAGTGTAGAGCACCTAAACATGGTGCTATGTGCCAAATATGAAAGCTGAGAACTATCGAGTTGACAGAAATAAGCAAACAGAGCAAAACCCTGATCAAACCAGAACTACCACTAAAGGTGATGAATACCCCCACTAGCACATTTGACACAGAGATGGGGGGGGGGGGGGTTATAGAATTAAAAACTACAATATCTGCTACAGTTTAGAAAAAAAACTCTGGAAAACCTGAAATTTCCTAAAAAAAAATCTAAGTCAAATGCTGTAATTCTGTTAAAAATCACTGTAATGTAACAAAATGCATACTTGATCTGTAACTCATTATTATAAAGCTACATACCAACTATCACATCAATATCTGCAAGGGTTTAGAAAAAAACTGAAGAATACCTGAATTTCAGAAAAATTTCTAAGAAAAATCACAGTATTTCAATTAAAAATTCAATGAAACGTAACGAAATTATAATTTCAGCTGTAGCTCATTATAATGAAGCCACATACCAAATATCAGATCAATATCTGTAAAGTTTAGAAAATAACTCTGGAAAACCTGAAAATCTGAATTTCCGGAAAATTTCAAAGTAAAATCACTGTATTTCCGTGAAAAATCACTGAAGCATAACGAAATTCTACCTTGATCTGTAACTCATTATAATAAAGCCACATACCAAATATCACTTCAATATCTGTAAAGGTTTAGAAAAAAACTCCAGAAAACCTGAATTTCCGGGAAATTTCAAAGTAAAATCACTGTATTTCCGTGAAAAATCAATGAAGCGTAACGAAATTCAAACTTGATCTGAAACTCATTATGATTAAGCCACATACCAAATATCACTTCAATATCTGTAAAGGTTTAGAAAAATAACTCCGGAAAATTGAAAAATAACAAAGGGCAACAACTCCAAAAATACTGAAGACATAGTTACAAACCTTGTGCACTGCACTTGCAGTCAATGTGATCTATCTATATATGAAGTTTGAAGTCAATAGCTTTTATACTTTGGAAGTTATGATCCGGACAAGCAGGACGGACGGACAACCGGATGGATATGGTGACTCCAGTATACCCCCAAAACTTCGTTTGTGGGGGTATAATAATCTATAATCATACTCATTACGTCATTATTTCCTACATGATATTCATCAGGGAAAGGGTTAAATGAATATTAACAGGGAAAGGGCTGCTAACTACTGCTTGGCTTGGTTTTCATGTATGGAGGCAGACCAGTCATGTTAGAACAATAATCCATTGTCCCCACCAGAGATTGGAGATTCTAGATTTATCACCATGAGTTGGATGTAGACTAATCAGGAATATTTATTGATATCACAGGTGCATATGAGTGATGTTGTGTAACTTTTTTTTACAAATGGTTCATAAACAGTGTAGTCAGACGAGCTCATTCATTTTGAAGATGGCTGCTGATATGAGCCAACACATGGTATTTAAAAAATCAGATTTATAAATGTTCAAGGAGCCTTGTAAATGCATACTTATATTGCAGTAACCTGGGAGATCTCTGCAATCAGTACCATTTATTCTTATACAACAACCTCTTGTAGTAGATTCTGATTCCTAGTTATACTAGAATATAATCTTTATAAATTCTAATATTTTCATCTAAAATATTAGAATTTATAAAGATTATATTCTAGTATAACTAGGAATCAGAATCTACTACAAGAGGTAGTTGTATAAAAAATCCACATTAAAATGGTGTCATCATTTTTCCCTAATATGACGGTGGGTCAAGACAAAGAGACATCTAAGTAGTATAAGACAGTCTTCCTTTCTAACATGCATTCACACAAGAAATTTGTAAATAAACTCTGACCCAAGCGATTGAGGAGATAATCTGAAGATTTTTCTTTAAATTGGGGTCAAGGTAAGGATTCAGGGTAAATGTCACAGAGACACGAGGGTACCGTACGAGACTCTCTTCCTTTAGATGATGCATCTCAACAAGAAAATTGTAAATCCTTAGCCAAGCAGTTGAGGAGATATCCTCCAGACAATTTCTTGACAAATTTTGAAATGCTAATCAAATGCATTGAGCAGACATTGTTGAGACACATTTCCAGACCTTTCAACAAACTTAATGTCGAGGTCAAGGTCGAAATCAAAGAAACACCAAAAGCAGTATAAGACACTCAACCTTCCCAAGACACATCAAGTGAAGAAATTTTGAAATCCTAATTCCAGGGGTTGAGGATATATCATCAAGGCAACTTTTATACAATTTAACCAAAACATTGAGGTCAAAGTCAGAGACACCAAAGTTGTTTGGGAAATCCCCCTTCCAATGATGCACCCACACAGGAAATCTTGATATTCTAACCCAAGGGATTGGGGATATATCATCTAGACAAATTTGCAGATGGAAGAACTTGTGTGTATAGACTAAATGCAAATCTATAGTTCCCCTCAAGTGGCTGGTGGAACACTAACAAGTTATAATGTTGCGGTACAGACTTTATTTTACTGAAACTAATGCCATGGTCAATGTCAAGGTCACAGAGACACAAAAGTAGTTTGCCACACTCAAACTGCCCAAGATGCACACACACACAAGCAATTTGTAAACCATAATCCAAAAGGCTAAGGAGATATCATCCAGACAAAATTCCATACAAAAGGACAGATGGAAGGAAGGACTGACAGAGTTCAAGCGTAGAGCCCCCATTAGGTGGCCTGTTGGGGACTAACAAGTTGTAATGTTCCAGTATAGACCTGCTGATAGGTTATGTTACATTAAGTTGTAATGATTCAGTATAAACCTGCTGATAAGTCGTGTTATAATATGATACAGTGAACCCTCGTTCAACGGAGGTGATTGTTTCCAGACATTTTGCTGGTATAACGAGGTTGCCGTTATAACGAGTTTAAATATGAAAGGAACCATATGGTCGGTTTTAAACCAGTACCAACAGGTGAACGCTTAATGCATTACACAAGAAGTTCTGTTCTGCATTAAGCGATCACCTGTCTTATTGGCATTGTACCTACTTATTCAGTAGTTGTTTAAAAGACTTAACGGTAATTTTGTTTCAATGCATACTGCCGGTATAACGAGGGTGCCATTGTGACAAATGCCGGTATAATGAGGGTTCACTGTATAATATTTCAGTACAGACCTACAAATAAGGTTTACCTGAGAATGGGGTTTGTACCAACTCCAGCAAGGACCAACAGTATGTATGACATGATGATATCGTAACTTTCCTGCTGATGTTTCACAAGCCTCTCCACATTGTAGTGGACCATGCCTCTTAATATAATCCTCTCCTTCATGTATAAACTTCCTCCCAGCAGCTTTAGCTATAACTTTAGCTACTCCCCCTTGGTGGTTCAGTTGGGAATTTGCTGTATTCACAATACAGTCTACAGGAACGCTCAAAATATCTGCAGAGTATACTTTTACAGTCACATTTTCAACGTTAAAAAATTCCAGATTATTTGCATCAACAGACCAGGAAAACTGTCTTTGAAAATCAGGAACGGTAGATTTTCCTCTCATTCCTTTAAATGTTTTCTGCCGAGCTCCATTCTCAGTCCCAGATGTTGCACTACACACATTGATTTTACTTTGATCATTTGCAGATGGTGTGTCAAGATCATTTTCAGGACTTTCTTTGGTACACAATTGTCGATCCCTTCTTGTTGTAACAGTGTTTGGAAACAATTTTGCTTGGAACATACTTTTAACTTTCTGAATATCATTCCACTGCTTTCCATAAAAGTTTATAATTTTATCTGCCTGAACATGTTCAATAAATACACCAGAGTCAGTTTCTCCTTCTCTGTCTATATGAATGGTCACAGTGCTTTCACTAACATCAAGATGAACACGTTGCAAGTCTGATGACAGTTTCTGTCTAGCACTTTTAAATTCAGTCCTGAAGACATAGTCCAGTTCATCTGGCCCATCATATAGCATACAATCATCTACAACGTTGAACTCAAAGTTTTCCTGTCTATATTTCTTCAAGATGTCTGAAATAAACCATTCAACAACAGATTTTGGATGGCTTTGTGGCAAACTAATTCTTTTCTTGCTGGCAGGTACTGTTCCATCATTCACCATTTTATTGGAAGAAGATGAGATATCTCTTGCTCTATCTGTGTGTTTGTCTCCAATCTGTTTATTGTCACTTCTGTCTGTGTCATTCAGACTCTGGCTACCCATTCCAATACTTAAGTCATCAATCTCTCCAGGTCTTTGTCCTCTATAACTGTCGGTGAAGTGTTGTTTATCAACCCTTGGACTTCTTGTCCCATCATCATGGTCTTGAGGGGATGCTGGTTTTGATCGTATTGAATTTTGTTTTACTTTTTCTGATGACTTTGAGGTCAATCCTTTTCTGCAATTTGACAAATCAGATGGCTGATTCTGTAAATTTAAAAGAAAGTCTATATAGAAATGTATGACCAAATTTAGATGTTCACAAGATTATCAAAATCATTTTCAATTGCTACTAGAAGTTTTTGTCACAAAAACGGATGCCTTCCCACCCCTCGCACCCCTTATTGATCAGACAAAAATGTAAAAATGGGCAAAAACTCCAAACGTATTAAAGACGGAGTTATGGCCCTTGTCCATGACAGATTCTCTCATCGTGCTCTTTCCATATATGAAGTTTCAATACAATGGCATGGGCAATGTAGGAGTTATCGTCTGGACAAGAAAGTGCGTAACAAATGTACAAGGGGCAAAAACAATCAATTTATTGAAGCCAGAGTAATGGACCTTGTGCAAAGAAGTGTGAAAATTTGTTACAAGGCACAATAACTCCAATATTAGTGAAGCCAGATTTATGGACCTTGTGCATGACACATACTCTTATCATGATCTTTTCATGTATGAATGGAAAAGTAGTAAAGTCGAAGCGGGCAAAGCAACATACAAGACGCAACCACCACCACACACACACACACACACACACACACACACACACACACACACACACACACACACACACACACACACACACACACACACACACACACACACACACACACACACACACACACACACACACACACACACACACACACACACACACACCACACACACCACACCACACACACACACACACACACACACACACACACACACACACACACACACACACACACTGAAGTTTCAATTCAATGGTATTAGCCATATAGGAGTTATCTTCCGAAAAAAAAAGTGTGAAAAAAATTACAAGTGACAATAACTCCTATATTAGTGAAGCGAGAGTAATGGACCTTGAGTATGAGACATCTTCTCATCAATCAAATTTTAAGTTTGTTACCAGCGACCACTTTTTCCCCAACAGCAAACGGGTTCGAAAAGATTTACAAATTAACGGTAAATATAAATTTTAATACTATAATCGGTAATTAAAATGATCTTTCCAATGTGTTGACGTCATATTATCTACCGGAATATGACATGTATGGTGGATTGCACAGTTCTACCATAACCCTAATAACTAATAAAACTACATAGCTGTGAACAGTAACCACGTTTCACACTATTTCTTTATTGTTAAAAGATATTTATTTTTCAAAAAGAAAAGTTACAAACTACGTATATTATGTATTTTGTGCGTGCGTGTGTGTGTATGTGTGTGTGCGTGTGCGTGCGTGTACGTGCACGTGTGCGTGTATTGTGTGTATACCTCTCTCTGTGTCTCTGTGTATGTGTTGGGTGGGGTGGATGTGCGTGCGTGCATGCGTGTGTGTGTGTATGAAATGAGATATTAACAAAATGTCAAAAGAGTAACATTAACCCTTTGCTCCATGAATATTCATGTAAGACATAATGATGCCATGAGTATTATTGAGAATTATTGTTGTAATAGCACAAGGAATAATTGGCTATAGCAGAAACTGTAGAATCATATCTATATTATACATCATGGCCCCTTAATCGCTCACCCGGTTACTATGGACTTATGCATACACTGTATTTCTATATAAAATTAAGTCAGCTTCAAAATGGGACCAATATGAAACCAATGGCCATAATTTTAGGCCAGGGAGTTAAAATGTGAACAATCTTGATAGAGGAACATTAGGTGATGATTCATATAAAAATCAAAGGTCTGGGCTTTACAATTTCATAGAAGAAGATTTTTAAAGATTTTCCAATGAAAAACTGATAAGCCTGCGATAGGGCCATTTTAGTCCATGGGTCTTAATTTGAACAATCTTGGTAGAAATCCATTAGATGATACTACCAACAAAATTTCAATGGTCAAGGCCTTACAGTTTCGGAGAAGAAGATTTTTTTAAGATTTACCAATAAAAAACTGATAAGCCCCGGGGCAAGGCCATTTTTGGTCCGGGGGTCATAATTTGAACAATCTTTGTAGAGAGCCATTAGATGATGCTACATACTAAATATCAAAGGCATTTGCCTTACAGGTTCAGAAAATATTTTTAAAGATTTTCTTATGAAAAACTGATAAGCCCCAGGGCGGAGCAATTTTTGGTCTGGGGTTATAATTTGAACGATCTTGGTAGAAACCATTAGATGATGCTACATACCAAATATCAAAGATCTATGCCTTACAGTGTCACAGAAGAAGCTTTGTAAATCTTGCCTATGAAAAACTGATACGCCCCGGGGCGGGGCCATTTTCGGTCCGGGGTGATAATTTGAACATTCTTTGTAAAGGGCCATTAGATGATGCAACATACCAAATATCGAAGGTCTAGGCCTTTCAGTTTTAGAGAAGAAGGTTTTTAAAGATTTTCCTATGAAAAACTGATAAGCACAGGGGAGGGATTTTTTGTCCGGGGTCATAATTTGAACAATCTTTGTAGAGGTCCATTAGATGATGCTACAAACCAAATATCAAAGCTCTAGGCTTTGTGGTTTCAGATAAGATGTTTAAGTAAATTGTTCATGACGCACGTACGCACGACGCACACCGCACGACGACGGACACCGGAGACAGCCGCCTCACAATACCTCATCTTGCACTTTGTGCCAGGTATGCTATAATAAGCAAACAGAGCAGACCCTGATCAGACGGCTCATATAGTCGCTGTCTGACCTGGGTCTTGCAAAGCGTAGAAAGGCGTATTTATGGAGTAAATGGTTGATATCCCTTTTCTCATTCTTTTCACAAAAACAGTTCCATGCGTCTTCTTTACTTCCAGTTCCATGACTACAGTCAGTTCCAGCCTACACTTGCCAAGATTAGGAACCATTTAGTACAGTTTCCTAATTTTATTTGAAAGCAAGAGATGTTTGTAAAACATGTATACCCCAGACCTCATGACCTTTGATCTAGTGACCTAAACTATAGAGGTAATCAAGTGGTCATGACTAATCAACACAGCACCTTTGAAGATCCTAAGCCAAACCACGGATCATTTATTGATCTGGAAACATTTCAAAAGTCAATGTCATGGTGACCTTGACCTTTGACCTAAACAACTATAGGGGTCATTCATCTAGTGGTCACGACAAACCACCACAGCAAGTTTGAAGATCCTAGGCCAAACCATTGAGCAGTTATCAATCGGAAACCATTTCATCAGTTAAGGTCATGATGACCTTGACCTT
Source organism: Azorinus chamasolen (assembly GCA_963576725.1). NCBI lineage: Eukaryota > Metazoa > Mollusca > Bivalvia > Cardiida > Solecurtidae > Azorinus > Azorinus chamasolen. The sequence continues at coordinate 71,963,693 of OY755245.1, forward strand.
TGACCTAGTGACCTCAAAACAATAGGGGTCATCTAGTTGTCATGACCAACCACCACAGCAAGTTTGAAGATCCTAACCCAAACCCTTGAGCAGTTATTGATTGGAAACCATTTCACAATTTAAGGTCATGGTGACCTTGACCTTTGCCTAGAGACCTCAAGAACTATAGGGGTCATGTAGTGGTCATGAGCAACCACCACCTCAAGTTTGAAGATCCTAAGCCAAACCCTTGAGCAGTTATTGATCAGAAACCATTTCACCAGTTAAGGTCATGGTGACCTTGACCTTTGACCTAGAGACCTCAAAAACAATAGGGGTCATCCAGTTGTCATGACCAACTACCACAGCAAGTTTGAAGATTATAAGTCAAACCCTTGAGCAGATATTGATCGGAAACCATTTAACCAGTTAAGGTCATCGTGACCTTGACCTTTGACCTAGTGACCTCAAAATCAATAGGGGTCAACTAGTGGTCATGACCAACCACCACAGCAAGTTTGAAGATCCCTAGCCACACCCTTGAGCAGTTATTGATCAGAAACTATTTCACCAGTTAAGGTCATTGTGACCTTGACCTTTGACCTAGTGACCTAAGAAACAATAACGGTCATCTAGTTGTCATAATCAACCACCACAGCAAGTTTGAAGATTCTATGCCCAGTCGTTTGTTAGTTATCATTCGGAAACCATCGATCTACCGACCGACATGTGCAAAGCAATATACCCCCATTTTTTCAAAAGGGGTGTATAAAAATCCAATTCAGTGATAAAAGAGTTTAGCAATACATTTCAGTAAAAACAAAACTTCTAAATTTCATAAACTAACAGCAGACCCATATCAGACAGCTCCTACTGGAGCTGTGGATCTGACTTTGCTGTTTATTTACGGATTATATAGGTTTTGGCTAGGCGGTACTTCCATCTTCCTCCTATTGTATGTTTGTTTTGTCTTTGTGCGTCTCTTGTTGTTTTTTCTACCCATGTACATTTGCTGTTTCCTTGTGTTGCTGTTCGGGCGAGTGTTTGTTCTGTATGTGGTATTTCCTGCATGACTCATTTTTGTACTTTTGTCAGGGATGACTTTGTTTATTGTGTTTGCAAGAGACATTTGTTGAAATCTTACAGCTACAGACATCCTAGATCAGAAAAAATCCCAATTCCTGGCAGGGGTACGGGCAATCTTCCCAAAATGGTGAAAAAAGCCCTGATACTTAAAATTAAACACAAAAATAACATACAACTGAACTTTGATATGTCAAACTCGGATAACTGAAGTTCGGAATCATTAAAATGTTGGTCCTTTCAATATTTATGATATAGAATTTTCTAAAACATACCTAGAAACACATTTGACAGCATAATGCAGATCAAAAGTAATGCTGACAGCTCCTGCATGATCTTTTAGCATTACGTTAAACTTGCATCAAGCTGTGAACTTCAGAAATTGTCCAGATAAGAAACAAGTTGATTCGAACTCCACACTGTAATCTCGTTGTATATGAAAATCGATGTATAAAAGTTCAACTGTATATGATTGGCATACATATATATATTTACACGACAGCAGAACAATTGAATGCATACTGGTGGCAATATGCTAAATTCAAAACAGTTTTCTTGGTTTAACACATTACCTATAGGCTATTTTATCCCCAACCTCTTTGAATAAATCTACTGAAAATGAGCATTTACAAGAGGAAATAATTTTTTACAATTGTGTAATTTTGAAACAATTGTGATAAATAGAGCAATTGTTCCATAGTTTCAAAAAGTTGTTTTTACAGAGGGGTCAATATGAGGGAATGTGTTAATATATCAAACTTTAATGAATAAGTGTGAGGTTGGGCGCCCATAAACCGTTTTAACCCCCAGTGACTTTTGTCATTGACCGTTCCAAGGCGGTACTTCCATATTCCCCCTAATGTATGTTTGTTTTGTCTTTGTGCGTCTCTTGATGTTTTTTTAGTTATACAAGTACATTTGCTGTTTCCTTGTGTTGCTGTTCGGTCGACTGTTTGTTCTGTATGTGTTGTTTCCTGCATGACTCATTTTTGTACTTTTAACATGGACAATGTGCTATTTAGCGTATAGAGTGTGAATTTGCATATATTATACTCAACATTCCAATTTATGGGGGTCCCAGCTATCGGTATCTTTCGAGATCAAAGGAATTGACACAACTATGTAGCATTGTAACACTGAAACTTTTTATATCCAAACTTTATAAAGTAACATTAGCAAAATAAACCAGAGCTACATGTACATACTTTCTGCAATATTTCTCTATACCTCAAACAAATGTCTGACAAGATGATTCCAACAAATGGTTACAACCGGTTGAAATCATTAATGTAAAACAATCGGAACTTGGAAAACAAATAACTGAATAGAACAACTGTAGTGTATAAATATTGTCCTATGTTTCTCAACAGCCCTACTCTTTTGGAAACTAATTCCGGCAAAATGTAACATTTGTAAAATGTTGCCAATTTCTTGGTCATGTTTGACCATAATTCATTAAAAAAATTCGTTCTATAGACATACCACCAAGTGTCCAAATGACAAAATCGCACCACTTCAAATCTTTAAGGGCAATCTGTCTCTACACCCGATATTAGTACTTGTGATTACGCTTTAACTCTTGATTTATTGCCACGTAGAATCCGGGAACTTTTGCATACTACTCTGGACTAAGAGTTTTCCACTTATCTGGTGCAGGGCATTTGATTTCAAGCACACCGCGTTCATTTTTGTCAATGTCAGTATAGAAGACGTTACCGTATGGACTGGCACCAAGATATGGCTTTTCTTTCCCAATAAGCAGTCCAGTCTGCTGCACATTAATGTAACTGTACTTCTTCCGATTACGAGTTGGTATTTCATGCGAGCTGCCGCTTATCTCCCCAAACTATATTCTTATTTTGTCATCTTGTCTGCTTTTCCAATCGCTCACATTCCTTGTCAGAAAACTTCATGCCATTTACTAATGAATCTATCCTTGAAACAACTGATTCTCAGTTCAAACAAAGTTCAGAAGCCAGCCTGCATTTGGATTGCACTGTGCCAACTTGCTCCTGAACCTTACCTTATTGACAGTCACTTTAAAAAGTTGCTGTGCAGAGACTTTGCTGTGTTAGAATTCACCTTTGCCTTCTTAAACGACAATTCACTTGATTTCTTTGGGGTCATCTTTCTCTTCCTCGGATTGTTGAGCTGATCCAACACACACTTCTGCGATGTTGATGCCAATGTCCCATCCTTCTTCTTGGCAGTGATGTCTACAAGAGCATACAACAGTGCTCCAATGTGGTTACATGCTTCTCCACTCCTGTAACAGAAGAAGAATGAAATAGAAGTGTATCTGGTACCATATAAAAATATACAATTTTATCTCGAAGGTTGCATACAATATTACACTAAGTGTTTGCTACATTTTGCCTCTGTCACAAGAAAATGGTCGCTCAGGCATTTCAGACATACATTTCGACAGTGTTGTGCCTACTGAGTTTTAGTCTCAATATGATTCACATTGATCTAAATGCACTTTAACCCATTTCCTAATATGCTATAATTAGATCCAACCTCTTTGAATAAATCTAACAAAAAAGAGCATTAAATAGAGAAACAGAAAATTTTCGAATTGTGTTGTTTTGAAACCATTGTGATAAATAGAGCATTTGCTATTATCACAATGGTTTCAATAAGTGATTTTTACGCGTCTCTGTAAAAGTAACTTATTGAAATTATTGTGATAAAAACAGCATTTGCTATTAAGAAATATATTCAAAGAGCTTGGACCTGAAAATAGCCTATGAGAGAACGGGTTAAAAGTCAAATAGACCATATTAAGAACGGTGATTGGTTTGGCAATCCATTGCTGTATAGATAAGAATTACTATGCTAGTAGGTTGGACGTTCAGCTGTATTTTGGTGAGTTAGAAAAGTTGTTAAATGCGAGCCTTGGCGAGCATTTAACTACTTTTCTGACGAGCCAAAATACAGCTGAACGTCCAACCTACTAGCATAGTAATTCATTTATCATGCAACTCCAAGAAAAAAGGAGAAAATGAAGAAAAGGAAAGATTGCTAAAGCAGTTTCGTCCCCTGAATGAAAATACATGCAAGTACGTATTACGTGACGTCATGTTGGCATGCAGTGACGTCATTGACTTTTACAACATAAACAAACTTGATTTAATCATTTTATATGGACAAATAGTTGAGACAAAGGTGAGCAAATATGTTAATTTGATGTTTATGTTTAATTATGTCTTTTTCGTCCTTAAGTTTTCCTCCTATTGGATGAACAAAACTTGCATTCCAGTGGGGTCAGTACACATGCACTATACCTCACAAAATACAGCGTCGACGTGGAAAATATTATGCTAGTAGGAAGTGACTGTATTTTGTGACGTTGCATGATAAAATCGGATCTACAGTACAGTACACAATATTCATAGAGACAAATAGAGCAGACCCTGATGGGACAACTTCTACAGGAGCTATCTCATATGGGTCTACTGTACTTATAATTATGTAAAACGGTGCCCCTATGAGGTTAAGGGTTAAAGTCAGAGGGTATAACTTGTATTATATTTCATTTAAAGCAATTGTTGCTGGGAAGATGGACAGACAGATGGTCAACCGGACGATCGGCAATGACAAAAGCTCACATGAGCATACTCAGGTGAGCTAAAACGCCGATATGAATAACAAAATTTTAATACATTACAAACTGCATACTGTGAATTGTCTTTCGCACAGTATCTAAACTATTTGTTGTTGAAATTTTAATTTATATCTGTAGTACTAGTAATTTTACTACATTCTAATATTCAAGTGGCTGACCCTTAACCTTGACCTTTTCTAATTTGTATCAAATTTCAATACTTTCTGAATATACATGGACAAAGCAGTTATATGTATAATTAGTAATGGAAGGTGGAACATTGTACCCATTTTAGAAAATAAAGAAACAGAACTTTCCAATTCAATAAGCAAACAGAGCAGACCCTGATCAGATGGCTCCTATAGGAGATGTCTGATCTGGGTCTATTCTTTTTGCAAACGTGTGAAAAAGTGTTTGAGGGAAAGTAAGATGCCTGATTTTGATCTAATCAATTTCAATAAGTACCAAATATGTAACCATTCCCTTGCTGAATATTCCTGTTAGAAATAATGATATCATGAATATTTATTAGCTGATCTTTTTATTATGGCATAATTATATGTATACGGGATGTTTCGGTATATTAGTTTAAAACCGATGAATTCATTTATAACCAAACATCAAACCCTGATCAGATGGCTCCTATATTTGGGCAGTCTAATCTGGGTCTATTCTGTAAAAGCATTTATATGAAGTACAGTGTTAACAAATCTATAATATTCAGATTCATTACTCCTAGTTCTCAGCAATTCTAAAGAGCAATCACAATTATTGGATTTTTTTTAGCAGTATGAAAATTATTAATTTATGATTTAGTAAAATTATGGTGAATGCAAACTCTTTAACACTTTCCTCCACGAATATATACATGTAAGAAATGACGTCATGATTATGAATTGTATTAATTTGTTGTTATAGCACATTGACACATGAATTTTTTGACACGACAAAACCTGTAGAATCATTGAATATTACATAATAAGCAAACAGAGCAGATCCTGATCATCAGACGACACCTTATAGAAGTCATCTGATCTGGGTCTACTCTGTTTATAGATTCATAGAAAGATGTATTTATGGAGTAAAGGGTTTTAAAAATATTGAGATCTGCAGTTATTTCTGATATTCTGAATGCTTCAGATAAATATTAATATGCCATTAACTTCCATTACAAACAGTATAGAAACAGACGGAAGATCTCCTTAACACCTTCTCCCCCAAAGAAACTTTTTTCGCGCTTTTGCAAAGGTAGAGAGTTCGTGTTGTTGTATATGTTATTATATATATATTAATAGATGTCTGATAAAATTCGACAGTTTCTTCCATGGCCAAAAAAACCTGTGCCTGTTTGTTATTAAAACATGGAATGCCAAAGGTGCAAGAACTAGCAAATGAGTTAACTAGACAGGACATAGAGGAAGAAAAAATATTACATAAAAGGGCACAGGATTTAAACGAGTAGATGAATACAGAATCGGGGAACGGGAACATCAGCTACAAAGTAAGAGAGTCACCTTGGGCAAGAAAAGTAGTGAAAGTAAAAAACAGACTAAAGCAGAACAAAAGAAATGTAAATAAACCTGCAGATAATATATTTCCTGAAAACGCGTGATCCTTCGAAAGCAAAAGTAAAAATGCAAAACGAGAAAATTGCAGACTTGGTTTTATTGAGTCTGTTCATGAGTAGTAATTAAAACTGCAACACTATTCACATCCCTAGCACCGGTTTAAGCAGTATTCAATTTTCAAAACTATTAACATCAAAACTAATGATCCCGAAGGACCAGAAATTATAACAACACTGAGACACTGGCGACTTTTTACGACCGCAACACAAGCAATTAAATAAATGTACAGTCGGCTGAGCGGTCATTCGGACTAAAAATAGACTATAACTAGGTACTTTTTACTTCACACCTTCTGTTGTGAAGTACATGTATTCTGAAAATATGTGACTCGAAAGTAAAAGTAGAATTGCAAAAGGAGAAAATTGCAGGCTGTTTAACAAGTTGAACTTTGTTAATAACATCCCTTGTTTTTTATACAAATGCAGACCAGTTCAGAAAAGAAATTACGGAGTTCCAAAACAGTATAAGAGAACCAAACCGTTGGTAATTGGCATTACAGAAGTTAAACCAAAAAATGCAAAATTCAAATATATCTCCAAATGAATTTTCTATGGAATGGAGCAAAGATTACATCATGTATCACAAAATTATTGATAATAATGAAGAGAGAGGTCGAATCCTATACATACATGAATCTCTAACAGTAGAAGTTAGGCTATCAACATCCTTCGAAGAAAATATTATGGTTCAAATTGCAACGGGGAACAATGAAAAGCTGCTGGTAGGAGTGATATACAGATCTCCTTCGGACAACACTCAACAAACAAACGAAAACTTAAGAAAATTGATATCTGAAGGAGCAGAACATAAATACTCAAGCTACCTGCTAATGGGAGATTTTAACTACCCAAATATAAATTGGAGCACAATGACCGCAGATGAAAATTCTGAGGGACAACAGTTTATAGAATGTTTAACAGATAATTACATTTTCCAAGTAGTAGATAAACCAGCCAGATGAAGAGCAGACAACCCAAACATATTGAACTTAATTATAACAGACGATCCAGGAAGCATAAATAACATAGAATATCAGAGCCCATTAGGGCAAAGTGACCATTGTGTACTTATGTTTGATTTTGTTTGTCGGGTAATTCTGACCCCACACAATAAAAAAAACGCTTCTTCTACAGGAAAGCAAACTATGGAGAAATAAAAAAAGGAACTAAGAAACATTGACTGGCAAAATTGCCTTGAATTAAATGAAGATATGTCAAAGTTTGGACAAATTTCCATGCAGTCCTTCTTATTATTGAAGAAAAGTTTGTACCAACTTCACATATTCGGAACGACAGAAAACATCAGATACCTTTGGACAAGTAAGTTCTAAACAGTATTAAAGAGAACAATGCACATGCCAAGAACTTTATAAGAATAAAAGATCATGAAATACGAAGAAAATATAATACATGTAGAACAAGGAACAGATCAGGCTAGTTGGTGAAAAGGGCTAGGGAACTTTACGAAAGAATCTCTCTAAAGAAGCAAAGAAAAACCAAAAGAAAATATGGCAGTACATAAATTTAAAATAAGATTGTAACAGAGAATTGGTAACCTGTTCACAGATACAGAGGACATAAACTCTCCAAAAACGACGAGGAAAAAGCTGAAATGCTAGCGAATGTTTTGGTAGCGTCTTCACTAAAGAGGGTGATGGAGAAATACCAATATTTGAAACTTTAGTAAAACAGAAGAAATGGTGCGATATAGAAATAAACACAGAAGAAATCTCAAACATATTGAAAAACCTAAAACCACATAAGTCACCAGGACCAGACAATCTGCATCCCCAATTTCTAACAGAGCTACACGAAGAACTAGCAGTCCCTTTATAATTAATATTCGACAAGTCATTATGTGATAAAAATGTGCCAGAACAGTGGAAAAAGCAAACATAAGTGTAATCTACAAGAAAGGGAGCACATCTTTAAACGAGTAACTACAGAACTGTCAGTCTTACTTCAATAGTCTGGAAAAAATAATAAGATAACAAATAACAAAACATGTGCTACACAATAATCTGCGAAAAACAATGGTTTCATAGCCAGAAAATCCACAGCGTTGCAACTTTTAAAGGTTTTAGATACTTTGAGGGAAGCTTTTGACAGCGGGCTGGGTTGGATTGCATCTACATGGACTATCAAAAAGCTTTCGATGCGGTACCACATAAAAGAATAATCCAGAAATTAAAAGCATATGGTATAGGACAAAATATGGTGGATTGGAGTGCAGACTCCTTGTCAGACCAAGTTAACAGGTGTCAGTGAATGGCCAAACGTCACGGTGACACAGGGTTACATCTGGTGTCCCGCAATGAAACGTCATAGGGCCACTAATGTTTCTTATCTTTGTAAATGACCTTCCAGAGATAGTGGATTACACTGTTTACTTATAAATTTGCAGATGATACTAAAATATTCAGACTTATAAACAATGAAAGTGATAAACATATACTACAAGAAGACTTAAACAAGTTAACCTCATGGACAGATAATGGTTAGTAAAACTGCATCCACAAAAATGTAAATATATGAGACTAGGTAGAAACAACCTTGAACATGAATATAGCTTGTCAGGAACATTCTTAAGAGAGGTGACAGATGAGAAAGATGTAGGAGTAATAATTGATAATAGATTAACTTTTGACAGCCACATACACGAGGAAGTCAAAAAAGCAAATTCTATGTTTGCCATTATCAGACGGAACTTCCATTATCTAGATGAGAACAACGTTAGTCCCTTATACAAAACACTAATTAGAACACACCTAGATTACGCAAGTTCAGTCTGGGCTCCATACAAAAAATAAACATATAGAAGAAATAGAAGCAGTACAAAGAAGAGCAACAAGACAAAGTCCAGGTCTATCAGATCTCCCATATGAAGAAAGATTAAGAAAACTAAATATTCCCACACTAACATATAGAAGATTGAGGTTGAAATGATAGAAGTATACAAAATCCTGACCAATATAGATGACATAAATATAGAAAATATTATTGAGGATAAATACCAAATAATGCACAGTAATAGAGGGAATACACTACAAATTTTAACACAAAGATTAGATATAAAGTAATATAATTTCAGAATTAGAATAGCAAATACATGGAACAATTTGCCTGAAGAAATAGTAAATGCTAGTTCAGTAAACTCTTTTAAAAATGAATTAGACAAATTTTGGCTGACCAAGAAATTAAATTTGACTACAAAGCTAAATATAGGGTAATGACCGGAACCGGAACCAGTCATCGGCATTATAAAAATGAGTCCAGCAAAGAGGATCCGGAAGGGCCTGCGCTGAAAACCAACGCTAAGCAAAATAAACATTATATTATTTATAAACAAAATAAAGGTATCAGCAATTGTGATCGATGACCTTCATGTACACAGATCTATGCTTACCCTGCGCTGCTCCTGACACCTTCGACAGACACACCCATACTTCATGGTCAGGGTTGTCCTTAGCTTTTGCCGTTGGAATCGATGGCATGACATAACACTTCAGAAAGCAATGTTCACAGTCATTCGATCTTTGTAGTAGACCCTCGAACGAAGTGGTTTCTTTGTCTTCATCTTCAGCACGAAATAGTTGATGAAGTCCCGTTCTGTAAACTCTGGCACCTCCAACAAATCAACTGACCATTGCGATACTTTGTTAGGATGCGGGAGAATTTCGCCGAGAGGTGTTGTTAACTTCTCAGTTTTTCTCCGGTCAAACTTTAGCTGCTCACTGACCGTGTCACCAAACGTGCCAAGTCCGACTTTTCACACCCTTTTCGCACGTTTGATCAGTTATGACTTTTTCCCCGTCACATAATGGTTATGTCTCTGCAAATATTCTTTCAACTGAGTCACATTAAATCCATCTATTTTGCTATCATCAAGGTAACAGTAACAGTTTTCCTTTTTTTCGTCTGCCATTATTTACTTCCGCGTTACTACCTAGACGCGAGGTTATCCGATTGTTATCAAAAAGTGCAAAGGGAGATAACCCACCTTTTTAAAAAAGACTTATCGTCCGGACAAAAAATTGTGAAAAAAATACAAGGGACAATAACTCCAATATTAGTGAAACCAGAGTTATGGACCTTGTGTATGACAATTCCTCTTGTCATACTCTTTCCATGTATGAAGTGAAGTTTAACTCAAATGGCATGACCCATATAAGAGTCCCGACAAAAAACTGAAAACAATTTACAAGGGACAATAACTCATTATATTAGTGAAGGCAGGGTTATGGACCTTGTGCATGACACTTTCTCCTATTATGCTTTTTCCATATATGGAGTTTCAATCAACTGGCATCAGGCATATTGAAGTTATCATTCGGACAAGAAAGTGTGATGGATACACGGACGGACAGACAGGCAGACACCTCTCACGAAAACAATATGTCTACCCCATATAGAAATGGCTGAAAAACCAGAAATCGTTGCAAGACTATGAGGAAGAACCCATATTTCAAAAACGAAGATAGAACAGCACCTCCAGGAATGTCATCCCTGGCGACACCTAGAAAGATGATTGCGCTAACAGCCTAAGCAAACCAAACTGATAAAAGACAGCAACGACGAACCAAAATTGGGAACATCACGGATCAAGCCGACCAACTAAACTGACCCAGAAAGAACGAAAATAGACGAGAAAGTCCAGTTTGACATTTCAATCGTTTTGAATGTTTAAAACAGGAACGAACTAACAATATTGGCATTTCAGATCAGGACAATAGTGAGGATTGCTTAGAAGAGAGCTCAGACACACTAGCCTAACCGAAACCACACCTAAACAAGTGCAGATATTTAATTTATCTAATAGAAAATTGACTGAAGGGTCTCAAGTTTACGCCAACACCGGTAAAGCAAAATAATCAGGAATTAGAGGCAGACATTTCCGAATTTCATCGAAAATTAAAACTTGAGGAATTTTTCCATCAAAAGGATACTTACTCTGATGATTCTCTAGTGAGAAACAAAAGCGACTTAACGCCAACAAAAGGCAGAAACAAGTCACTAGACGATTTCACTCACACCACAAAAAATATTCCATGTCTCCAAAACCCAAATAAAAATAACAATATTTAATTACAGGAGAGAAATACTTATCAAATATCTTTCAAATGACAGTAGTATAGTGATCAAAGAAGCAGATAAGGGAGGTGGGATAGTCATAATGAATTCATAATGAATTCAGAATGTTTTACGAATAAAATTCTTGAAATGCTACAAGATGACATTTTCTTTACTGCAGCAAAAGACAACAGCTTAATAACCACTTTCAAACAAAATCGAAATCTATTTCAAATAGCCCCAGCTATTACTACAGCCGAAATAAATTACTTCCTAGACTTTGAATTTAATTCCAGCTCGTTTTATGATCTTCCCGAAATACACAAGAGCGAATTAATAAAGGGAATTGCATCAATAGTACTAACAACTATATTAAGTTGGTAGATCCACAAGATCTTAAGTTTAGACCAGTGTTAGCTAGACCAATGTGTGAGACTACTAAGCAATTTGATAGATATTCTTTTGAAACCATTCATCCAGTATGTAGATAGTTATGTATGAGATGACATTGATTTTCTCTCTTATGTACCATAACAAGTACCGGAATATTAGCCGTGTTTGATGTTACCGGTTTGTACACAAATATTGCACACGACCTGGGGTTGGAAGTAATCAAGTATCCTAATCTGCTGCATCAAAAACTTAACAGATTATCATAGCAGCAATAAAAATAATTCTTGAAAATAACAACATTTCTTTCCATGGCCAATTTTATACTCAAATCAAAGGCACTGCTATGGAAACTAAATTTGCTCCAACTTATGCCACACTTGTCCTAGGTTATTTGGAAGAAAAGTTATATTCGGAAGCAGAAAAAGTCTTTGATGCACGTTTCGCAAATCATTTACGGGAGGCAAGGAGACGTTTCTTAGATGATTGTTCCATGTTTTGGAACAGGTCAATGGTCGCATTAGACAACTATTATTAAATCGTAAATAACCTTAAAGAAGACATCAACTTCACAAAGGAGACAAGTGACAAACAACTTCCATCTTTTGACATTCTTCTAATTAAAACTGACACATTTGCACGGATATATATTTCAAAGAAACAGATTCAAACCAATCTCTGAATTACTTTTCATGCCACCCAAAACATACAAGAAATATTATTCCCTACAACCTTGCAAGACGTATCTGTATCACTGTTTCAGAAGAAGGAATAAATACATCCAAGGCGACACCTAGAAAAACGAATGAGATAACAGCCTAAACAAACCAAACTGATAAAAGACAGCAAAGACGAACAAAAATTGGGAACAGCACGGATCAAGCCGACCAACTAAACAGACCCAGAAAGAACGAAAATAGACGAGAAAGTCCAGTTTGGCATTTCAATCATTTTGAATGTTTAAAACAGGAACGAACTAACATTATTGGCATTTCAGATGAGGACAATAGTGAGGATTGTTTAGAAGAGACCTCAGACACACTAGCCTAACCGAAACCACACCTAAACAAGTGCAAATATTTAATTTATCTAATAGAAAATTGACTGAATACGAAATAGAATTTCTATCGAAGGGTCTCAAGTTTACGGCAACACCGGTAAAGCGAAATAATCAGGAATATTACTGGCGAAGAATTTGACCTGGTGCTGCGGTCACGCTCGGCAGCTGATCTGGACCTACACTGTAGTTGGCGATAGTGTACAAAATACGTAACTTGGGGGTAATTACAAACAGGCGAAACTCCTGACATGATATTGCGTTCACATGTGGCGACTGGTCTGGTTCTATTAAGTTTGCATCATATAACGTTTGACAAAATAACGGTCAACTCTGAACTACTTGATTAAGATGCGAGTATAAAATGTCAGTTCAATTTGCAGCGTCAGCTGATCTAGGTCTACATTGTTTGTGTCGGTAGTGTACAAAGTATTGAGAACGAAAAGGCACTTCAACCAATAATTTGTAATCTCCGTAAGGCCTTCAGAGAATTCATTATGTCTTAAGTGACCATAAAAAAGGTCTAATTATGCGTCTGCAAGGCATGTGGTAGCTTAATACAGATCAAAAGTAATGCAGGAAGCGGCAGTATGAGCTTTCTGCATTACGTTCGCCCTGTATTATACAACAACATGTTTTCAAGACTCCAGTGTTCAATGAATAAATAGCCGCTTAGTTAAAATTATTCTTTATACAATATCTAACTATAATGTTGCGTAAAACAACTTGACATTAAGAGTACATGATTATCAAATGAAAACCGACTACCACAAGGTAGTACTAAAATAAGTATTCAGACTGTCGGCTATTAAAAACAAGAGGGCCATGATGACCCTTAATCGCTCACCTGTCCGTAACAGATTAATGATTTCAATGACAGATTGCATAATTTGAAACATCTTGGTAGAAAACCATCAGATGATGCTACATACTAAATATAAGGAGTCTAGACCTTACAGATTTGGAGGAGGAGATATTTTAAAGATTTTCCTATGAAAAACTGTTAAGCCCCAGGGCGGGGTCAATTTTGATCCGGGTTCATAATTTGAAAATCTTGGTAGAGGACTATTAGATAATGCAACATACCAAATATCTAAGGTCTATGCCTTACAAGTTCAGAGAAGACTTTTAAAGACTTTTAAGAGAAGATTTTTAAAAACTTTCCTATAAAAAACTGATATGCCCCTGGACGGGGAAGTTTTCAACCCAGGGGACATACTTTGAACAATCTTGGTAGAAAACTATTAGAAAGCGCTACATACCAAAGGTCTCTGCCTTACAGTTTTGGAGAAGAAGATTCTTAAAGCTTTTCATATGAAAAACTGATAAGCCCCAGGGCGGGGCCATTTTTTACCCAGGGGTAATAATTTGAATAATCTTGGTAGAAAACCATTAGATGATGCTACATACCAAATATCAAGGGCCTAGACCTTACAGTTCTGGAGGAGAAGATTTTTAAAGATTTTCCTATGAAAAACTGATAAGCCCTTGGGCGGGGCCATTTTTGGTCCGGGGGTCATATTTTGATTAATCTTAGTAGAGGACGATTAAATAATGCTACATACCAAATATCAAAGGTCAATACCTTATAATTTTAGAGAAGAATATATTTAAAGATTTTCCTATGAAAAACTGATAAGCCCCGGGGCGGGGCCATATTTGGCCCAGGGGTCATAATTTGAACAATCTTAGTAGAGGACCATTAGATGATGCTACATACCAAATATCAAAGGTCTATTCCTTACATTTTCAGAGAAGAAGATTTTTAAAGATTTTCCTATGAAAAACTGATAAGCCCCTGGGCGGGGCCATTTTTGGTCCAGGGGTCATAATTTGAACAATCTTAGTAGAGGACTATTAGATGATGCTACATACCAAATACCAAAGGTCTATGCCTTACAGTTTCAGAGAAGATGATTTTTAAAGATTTTCCTATGAAAAACTGATAAGCTCTGGGACGGGGCCATTTTTGGCCAAGGGGTCATAATTTGAACAATCTTAGTAGAGGACCATTAGATGATGCTACATACCAAATACCAAAGGTCTATGCCTGACAGTTTCAGAGAAGAATATTTTTAAAGATTTTCCTATGAAAAACTGATAAGCCCCGGGGCGGGCCATTTTTGGCCAAGGGATCATAATTTGAACAATCTTAGTAGAAGACCATCAGATGATGCTACATACCAAATATCAAAGGTCTATGCCTTACAGTTTCAGAGAAGAATATTTTTAAAGATTTTCCTATGAAAAACTGATAAGCCCTGGGGCGGGGCCATTTTTGGCACGGGGGACATAATTTGAACAATCTTTGTAGAGGACCATTACATCATACTACATACCAAATATCAAAGCTCTTGGCTTTGTAGTTCCAGAGAAGAAGATGTTTAAGTAAATTGCTGACGCCCGCACGTACGCACATACGCACGACGCCGGACATAGGATCATCCCAATAGCTCACCTTGGCACTTTGTGCCAGGCGAGCTAAAAATGCATCATTCTGAAGTGTAAGCGTCCTAAAGGACGCATTAAAATATGGTTGCGTGTAGCCGTTGAAGTTAATTTCACGTAGTGAAACTACTAGAACACCGTAGCGATATCAACATCCGACTGTTGTATGTATTTTACAACAATGATTTTGATTGGCTAGTATGCAGCAGGATGTTCGTAATGAGCCAATGAAAATGTTCCTTTTAAAATGGCAGCGCCGAAAGACCCCGGATAATCCAAGATGCTGCTACCGAAAATAGTCGCTAAGATCGACTCAAATCAAACGATGTTAGGTCAGTTGTGTCCCAAGGACATGATTTCAACGTTCGTGGATCAAAATAAGGATCCCGAATCTGATGTAATGGAGGAAAATAACGACTGTCAGCTTAAAGAGAGAAAGAGTTCTGACCAAAGTGGTTGATGACTTACTCCTAGTTGACTTCTGTTAGGCAACGGATGGTTGACTCGATTTCATGTTTTGCTGCATATGCGACAAATATCAGGCCAAACATTGCATGGTAAATGTACACACTATCGAAACTATCATTTTGTTGCTTCGTGCCAGGTAAGTAGTCCACACATGTGTTCTCTGAATAGTGGTATCAATCTACTTTCGGCATTGACAATATTCGACATCCAAGCTGTCTTAAGTAAACCCTTTCCTTCATGTAAATGTGTTTTCACACATTTGCAAACAGAGTAGACCCAGATCAGACGGCTCCTATAGAAGTTGTCAGAAAAGGGTCTGCTGTTTGCTAATGGAGTTTCATAGATCAGTGTCTTTAAAGTTTCTGAAATGTCTACAATATTCCACCTTCCATATTTGATTATAACTACTTTTTCCATGAATATTCACTAGGTACAGTACTGGTATTTGGTATAAACAGAACAGGGAAAAGTTAACAGCTCATTGATGAGACTAGCCAGGAAACCTGGTTATACTTAAAACTATAATGCAATAAATGTTCCAAAACTAGAATGCAACTGCAGAATAACGATTTAACATCAGTTTTCTTTTAATTTTATGCTTTGGGACTGATCAATTTAGTTTTGGACTCATAGTTTTCCTGTGGGACTCATTGTTTTCAGATTAGTGAGTCCTGGGACTCATGGTTCAAATTTCTAGATTAATCACTGATATTACACAATTTGTTCATGTGCTGAAAAGAAGTACATCGCAAGTAACCCGGTAAAAAATATATACTGAAGATGGCAACACTTGTCACGTGTATGATACTGGCTTGCATCTTAGTTTTGTTAGTTCTTAATAGACCCCTTATATATTTTGTTGTTCAACAATTTTTTTTAAGTATCTGCAAAAATGGTTTATTGTGTATCACAGGGACATTTTTTCTATATAAGTTCAAATTGAC
This sequence comes from Azorinus chamasolen, assembly GCA_963576725.1. Classification (NCBI taxonomy): domain Eukaryota; kingdom Metazoa; phylum Mollusca; class Bivalvia; order Cardiida; family Solecurtidae; genus Azorinus; species Azorinus chamasolen. Next base: position 71,980,366 of record OY755245.1, read on the forward strand.
AATCTTCATAAGAATAACTGAACAAAACCAACACCAAGCAAAGAAGTAATAGGCAATGTTAAAATTTCTGGGGGACAACGATGTGGAGCCGGAGTTACGACAATAGCTTGTACTTTTTTCTTTGAAAAACAGACTAGCAAAAGTTTTGCACATGCACTATACGAGTATACGTGTTTATTATGTATAGCAATAATGAATTTGATAACATTGAAATTGTAGGTGTTCACTACACCCATCTATCTTTGTCCATGACCAACGGACCGAAATGACCGACCGAGTGATTCTAGTATACCCCCTAAAACTTACTTTGTGGGGGTATAACCAGAGCCATCTGATCTGGATCTATTCTGTTTGCAAAGTATTCAAAAGGCATCTTTATCAGGTAATGGGTTAAAATTTATTTAGTCATCAAAACGGTGCCGACTTGACTTTAAATACTCAGTTTGGGAGATTGGATGTCTTTAACCTTTTCCCCAATGAACAATGAATGAATTAATCAATCTATGAATATGAATTAAAATTTATAATTTAATTTTTTGCTTTAGATAAAAACTAGGATCTTATCTATATAATTCAAGTATATGGGAGTATTGGAGGCAATGTCATTTTCCCCATCTGGTTAAACTTTCGTGAAATTTTCAAGTCCAACTACTGCCTGTATTTCCATGAAAAATCAATGTAGCGTCACAAAATTTAAACTTGATCTGTGACTCATTAAAATAATGCTAAATACCAAATATCAGTCAATATCTGAAAGGGTTTAGAAACTCTGGAAACTCTAAATTTTCATGAACACCCCCCCCCCCCCCCCCAAAAAAAAAACAACTGCTGTAATCCCGTGAAAAATCTATGTAGCATAAAGTAATTCAAACTTGATCAGCAACTCATTATAATAAAGTTACATACCAAATACCAGCTCAATATTTGCCTAGGGTTCAGAAAAAAGTCAGGAAAACTAAAGTTTTCTTTGAAAGTGCTTACCATGCCAACACTCTACCGACAGAGCTACCAAGCCACACAGTAAAGCCTATCAACTTATTTCACCATAATCTCTACCCGGCTACATACATATAAATGATACAGCCCTTAACAATTTCCCTCAGATAAAAAACCTTTTGTTTCCCAAATGGATACAAAGTAGGCCGGGAACAGAAAACTCCTGCAGGAGTTGTCTAATTAGGATCTTCTGTTTGCTTTCAAAATAATACTGATCTAATTCTGAAGTTTCTGTCACAGCCAAAATTTCCAAGGTATCCGTAAAAATTTCAGTCCATGAACATTCATGTAGTAATTAATGCTTAACCCATTCCTTCATATAGACATCTTTTTGACAGTCACTTTCCGACACCATTGTGATAAAGCATTTGCTCAATAGAAGCAAATGCTCTATTTATCACGTTTTAAAAACTACGGTACTAAAATTTTCTTTTTGTCTAGCAAATGCTCCTTTTCAGTAGATTTATTCAGAGTGAGTGAGTTGGGTTTTACGTCCGACCAACAGTATTTCAGTTATTTGCAGACGGCACCCGCATGAGACAAGTTATAGTGCTGCCTCACTGGAAATCCCCTGCCGCAGGTACATGGCAAGGGAATCCCACCCAGTCACATTATCCTGACACCGGGCCGACCAGTCCTAAAACTACACCTTTAATGTCGAGCGTAGACGAGGGAGCTCCTAGTACTAAATTTTAACGACTTTTGGTCTGTCGCGGCCGGGGATCGAACCCACGACCTTCAGTACCGCAGGCGGAAGCTCTACCACTGAGCCACACGGCCGGTAAAAATGCTAACCTCTGCGCTACTAGCCACACTGCTGGGTGTACTTCTGGGTGTAGTCTCTGCAGGCTGACCTCCGATCACTACGTCCTTGCCAGTGTTGGGAACTACAATCTTTATTGCTTTAGATGCCTTCTTACCCTGCATCACATTGGCTTGGCCTGAAGCTGAGGCTGGTCTATTTGGAGTATCAAAGTATACAGGGGGATTACTAGGGAAGGGTGGGAGTAGTGTTGCACTTTAGTACTGCTCATGAACGGACTCAATAAAACAGAGGTCTGCAATTGTTTGTTTTTGCATTGTTGCTTTTGCTTTCCAAGGATCTCCTACTTTCAGAGTTTATTGGCTAGTAACACATATCAGGGCTTTTTTCGCAACATTTTGGAAAGATTTTATCCATACCCCTATTAGACTGCTCCTGTAGGAGCTGTCTGATCTGGGTCTGATGTTTGTTGAAGAAATTTTGACAAAAAATGCTTATGTTCAAGGAGAGATAATTAAGCAATGCCTAGCAATACACACAGGAAATTGCATCTTGCACATCTATTTGTGGTTATTATATCATGCCAAATAACTTTCCAATTGAAGGAGTTCATGACACCAACAACACGTTACATCTAAAAACTACGCAAATATCAAGGGAGGCAATTCTGCAATTCTTAAAGCTAAACAAAAAAAATGCGTCTTGCACATCTACAATTCAATAACTTTAATTTTCAATAAGCGAGTTTGTGACATAAAACAATCCAGGTTTCATGCTAAAATGGCATTAAACAGGAGGGCCAGAATGGCCCTTACATCGCTCACCAGACAATCAGAGGAGAAGATTTTCAAAGATTTCACTATATGTTTCTATTGAAAACTTAACACCCCAGGGGCGGTGCCAATTTTTACCCCAGGGACACAATTTATATAACTTTTGTAGAGGACCTGAACATGATACTAAAAGAATGTAGTGAAAGAATGGATAGAGCATTAGACCACTGGAACTTGCATTCTTTTGATGCTAGAGGCAGATTCTCCCACCACTAATGACCTTTGCAAACAGTTTGGATCCAGATCAGGCCCCACATAATGTGGGGCTTGATCTGATATCCAAATTGTTTGTAAATGAGACTGAACTTCTGTGTGTAGTGGGATTCTCCCGCCACTAATGACCTATGCAAACAGTTTGGATCCAGATCAGGGCTAACATAAAGTGGTGACTGATCTGATATCCAAACTGATTGTCAATGAGACTGAACTTCTGAAAAACTTTGAAAGAAAGTGTGTAGTGGGATTCTCCCACCACTAATGACCTATGCAAACAGTTTGGATCCAGATCAGGGCTAACATAATGTGGTGCCTGATCTATATCCGAACTGTTTGTCAATGAGACTTAACTTCTGAAAAAGAAAGTGTGTAGTTAAGATAACTTGTAAATATGCTGCAGACAACAATTTAGCAGATGACTAAATTACCCAGCATGCAAAGAGTTAAGCTGAAATTCACAACAGATATGCTCTATATTGATAGCTGGTAGCTTAATGCAGGGCATAGGTATGAAAAAAGCTTTAAGAGTATTCTGCATTTTGAGAATTATCCACAGTTTTCTCAATCTTAAATGAGTGTGTGTTATTTGTCTAAACACAATTTCTACTCTACTGATCAGGCTAAGGGTGATTATATAAGAACTCCCTAACTGACTGGTCTCAGCTAAGAGTGATATTAAGGAGAAACCTTTAGAATGTAATTTCTGGTGTAAAGAAGTATATACACACAGGGCAGGGCCAATTTTAACCCAAGAACTATGATACTTATAAAACTCATAAAGTTATGCTAAGTAAATCTATACACCAAATATCTAAGCTCTGGGACATGTAGTTTCTGACAAGAATATTTTAAAGTGTTTCCTATGCATAACTAGTGATCCCATAGGCTGTTTACGCAGTCAGCTATTAAAAACTGGAAATCCCTGGGGTGGGACCAATTTTGACCCTAGGGGCATAATTTATACAACTTTTGTAGAAGTCCTGAAGTTGAAGCTATGTGCCAAATATGAAAGCTGAGGACCTTATAGTTTTAGAGGAGATGATGTTCAAAGTTTTCACTATATGTTTCTATTGAAAACTGAAAGCCCCTGGGGCAGGGCCAATTTTGACCCAAGGGGTATAATTTATATAACTTTTGTAGAGGACCTACATATGATGCTATGTGCCAAAGATGAAAGCTGAGACCCTTGTAGATTCAGAGGAGAAGAACTTTAAAAGTTCAAATTGTTGACGACGAACGACGCACGACGCACGCCGACGGACGACGGACATCAGGCCATCACAAAAGCTCACCCTGAGCACTTTGTGCTCTGTTGAGCTAACAAACGAAGCAGTTAACCTAACGCTGTGTTTACGTGCGAAGGTTGATCTAAATCTACACGGTTTGTATCGACTGAATCGACTTTTAGGTAGATGAATATTGATTGTATAAAGAAAAACTTATCTGCATTCAAACCACTTGACTATCTTCTGGATCAAAACTGTTTGAAATCCTTAAAGATTCAGAAGTATGTTTTGCAACTGTTGAAAAGTACAGTCAAACCTGTTTTAGAGACACAGTTTTGGAGAAACCAAAAGTGTCGTATCTCACAGGGTGTTTTTAAATTCAGGTTGAACATTTTATGGGCCAATACCAAGTAACCAACAGTTCCAGAGTCTATGTCGTATTGATCAACATTTTTCGCGAAAACTGATGACATTTCAAATTTATATATATAGGCATTACCTTTTTTAAAAATGGAATTAACTATTTTATGATGTGATTAGTTACTTCTTTAGTGTCCTTATCATTAATTATATTTACAAAAAAAGTTTTTGCACAAAATAAATTCATGAACTGGTATGATAAATAAACAGTACACCACATTCCATGTACGGCGACATGTTTGAATCTCCACTGTTCACAGTTGTATGGTACTGGTGGTAATTATTAACAGTAAACCACATGACACGTACGGCGCCAGATCTAGATATACACTGTTTACAGTTATGTGGTGATTATTAAACAGTAAACTACATGACTTGTCGCCGAGAGCATGTGCTACGACAGATCTGGATATACACTGCTCACAGTGGTATCGTACTGGTGGTGATTACTAAACAGTACACCACATGACATGTACGGCGACAGATCTGGGTCGACACTGTTCTTAGTGGTATCGTACGGGTGTGATAACTAAACAGTACACCACATGACATGTACGGCGACAGATTTGAATATACACTGTTCACAGTGGTATCGTACTGGTGTGATAACTAAACAGTATACCACATGACATGTATGGCGATTGGATTGAATCTACACTTTTCATAGTGGTATCGTATAAAACACTGAAAACTTCTAGCAATTGTTAATTAGTCTACCGGCCAGTACGCGAGCGACGACTGATCTAGATCAACACCGTTTACATTGTAAGTGTTAAGACCACATAACAGTAGAAACAAAACTGCTCAAATAAGAGGCTACTTGAATGCATGTTCTTGTATGTTATACTTATCAAAATACAGGTTCAATATTTGGAATGAAAAGCATTCCCAGCATCCAACTAAAACAGTCGTATGTGACATGAAATGGCGAATGATATTTCTTAATCAAGATGGTTTCCGGATATTATCATGAAGCAGGATGAGTCATATTTTGTATACAGAGTAAGACAAGAACACGCGGTGTCTGCTCTGTGTGTACAACCTTTGCACAGAAACTAGTATTGACAATATGACTGTAAGACTGGTTCTGATTTAATAAGTTAATAATTCAAATTGAATAAAGCTAACCCTTCCGACACTTATGCAGCTTTTCTTGATTTAGACCTTAAAATTGACAATGGAATGATTTCTTCTAAAATATATGACAAAAGAGATTATTTTGATTTTAATGTTGTAAATTTCCCTCATCTTGACGGAGATGTTCCCCGTGTCCCATCGTACGGGGTTTATATATTTCAACTAATTCGTTTTGCTAGAGCTTGTTCGTCTATTGACGATTTTAACAGTCAAAATCTCATTTTAACTTAAAAGCTGCTTAAGCAAGGATATAGATACCATAAACTAAGAAAAACTTTCTCTAAATTTTATTATCGAAATCTTTCACTCTCAGTACAGATAGACAACTTATTTTGGAACAAAACATGACCTACTCTAATGTAAACAAAATGAAGCGACTATGGCGCTTCCTAATTATTAAAGGACTTCGCAAGCCATAACTCTTCAAAATAATTGTCGTGGTGCAATGGATATGTATCTTGGCTTGCATGCGGCGGGTCTCGAGTTCGATTCTGACCAGTGGCCAATATTTGTTTTATTAATTAATTGTCAACACAAAACAACAATAAATATAACATATAATAATTAATAACAAAATATTAACATATAATTGAAAACGACTAAAAATTAAAATCATTTTTATTGAAAAAAAAAGAAAACTGCATAGCCTGGGATTCGAACCCACGACATCCTGTTTGCAAGACCAGATACCTATCCACTAGACCAAAGCCCAGTACATTATTGGTGGCAACTTACTACATTATGTTGTCTGGACCTATATTTGTATTCTGTTATGTAAACAACAAAATAACAACAAGTCTCAATATAGCGTGGTTTACCTATACAAATGTAATCTCAAGGCGCTCCTACGACACGGTATTTCACATCCTGAATTTTATAGTGATGTGATTTACAAACTTCGTAAGGTTATTAAGGTATATTTGTTCATCAAATGTGTTAAAAATCATTAAAAAGGGATATGATCCTATAGTACTACAATATACTGTATGTTTGGTTGTCAACCCTTTTACAGTTGGCAATCACTCTGGCCTCTTTGCATGTACACCGACAAGAAAGGTTAAGTATTCCATGAAAGGACCTCCTAAATCTGGAAACGGAAGGAGGACGTCGGATATCTGTACTATTTCGTTTTTGTCGTACCCTATATTACTTTTCTACAGTTACTCACTTTGCAGCTCAATCATTGAGTACACTAGCGATAGGAGGATACAGGTTTTGTTTCACTTAAACATTTTACATGCACATTACCACTGTATTTGCCAGCGTGGATGTTGTAGTTTAGTCGGAGAGGGATACGTTTATTTACACTGCTTGTCTTTTCGGGTGGGGATGGAATAAGTGTAAGGTTAGGCGCACCTAAACCCTAAGTGACTATTGTCACTGACCCTTCCAAGGCGGTACTTCCATCTTCCTCCTATTGTTTGCTTGTTTTTTCTTTGTGAGTCACTTTATTTCTTTTTTAGATATGTACATTTGTTGTGATTTCTTGTGTTGCTGTTCGGGTGACTGTTTGTTCTGTATGTAGTGTTTCCTGTATGACTCATATTTGTACTTTTTGCATTTCTGTCGTCTGTACAACCACACTTGCTACAACAACAGATCCGTCTGGCAACATGTTACTCTAGCGAAGCAATTCAGCTAACAAGAAATCAGCTAGGTATTGTATTGTTCCCAACTTCTCAGACATGGGGAAATGGAACCTCTGGACTTGTGATTTTCGTATTGGATATCTTTTACCAGTCCTTTTCTTCCATGTGGCAGCTTTGACAGACTTGTTCACATAGTATCTATCAAAACCGACACCCACCGTGCCGTTGTATCTTTGTAAAGGGCAAAGACTGAATAAACGCATTCGTTTGCATACTCATTCGTTTGCATACTCTCAAAACGTCTGGGTTTTTTTGTTCACTTTAATGTTTCCGTTCTATATGCACTTTACCAGTGTATTTGCCATCGCGGTTGTTATAGATCAGTCGGAGTTGGGATACGTTTATTTACACTGTTTGTCTTTTAGGGCGGGAATGGAATAAGTGTGAGGTTGGGCGCCCCTAAACCGATTTAACAACCCAGTGACTGTTGCCACTGAACGTTCCAAGGCGGTACTTCCATCTTCTCCTTATTGTATGTTTGTTTTGTCCTTGTGCGTCTCTTTATGTTTTTGATAGTTATGTTTTCTTGTGTTGCTGTTCGAGCGGCTGTTTGTTCTGTATATGGTGTTTCCGGCATGACTCATATTTGTACCTTGTGTATATATTTAATGTATATTGTCTATTATCAGTTTTCATAAACTGATAAGTGTAAGTCAATGCATGTTAACGCGACACCAGTTTCTCAGTTCAAACATATTTCAATGTTCTGGTAATTTAAATATCTGGTAATTTAAATATCTCCGACGTTTACCCTCTCATCTGGATGTACATGAGACTATGACGAGAATGCGCCCACATCTATAGTTCAAATGGTTATACATAAATCCTTGTTTATTGATATTTTAGTTATGTTTATGTATAATACGTTTTATTCGTCGCTCATAGATTTACAGTTTAGATCCAGATGAGGCGATGATACTTTAGTAGATCATACACGCATACTCCACCGAAAAGAAATGTGTTGATCTAGTTATGATATAGCGTAGATATTTGTTTTTGTTTTTTAAATATTATTAACAAATTATTTAATTAAGTATTGAATTATTCTGTATGACTGTCATACAGTTGGGGTCCGAATGTGACGCTAAAATTCATATCCGAGTAACTTCTGCTCGGATTTTAATTTGTTTAGCACCCATCGCTGCTATTCTACCTTAGTCAAACAGCATGTTATTGTCTTACTCTGTATACAAAATACATTTTCATGTGCAAAAAGTATACACCCAGATGGGAGGGTTTATCGCGGTATGCAAACAGTATACACCCAGATGGGAGGGTTTATCGCGATATGCAAACAATATACACCCAGATGGGAGGTTTTATCGCAGTATGCAAACAGTATACACCCAGGTGAGAGGGATTTTCGGGGTATGAAAACAGTATACATCCAGATGAGAGGGCTAATCGCGGTATGCAAACAGTAAACACCCAGATGAGAGGATTTATCAAAGCAAACTTTTGTCGCTCATTGATAATTCAAATACGTAATCAGATCGTCAGACAGTGTGGATCCTGATGGTAGCCCGGTTTTTAATAATGATTGTTATCCAAACGTATTGTATGTGTTGCCACAAACTGGCCATTACTATAGCTAATGTATATGTTAAGCGTAAAGGCCGGTCATAATGACATAAATGGTTCAATATATGAATCGTTAGCAGGCCATCATGTCTAATTTGGATCTACACAGTTTGCAGCGATATCATACAAAGTACTGAATCTGCTGATATTGTGACATGAGCACAGAACTTGGAATGCCCTGGCACCAGGTATGATGGTCTACAGCTGCACTGTTTGCAAACATCCGGGACCATGCATGCTGGATTTAGTTTTACCTTAAACTTAAGCGGTCACAGGGAATATCGTTTTAGTTCTCCTAAACACTTCATTCATAAAGGTCGTTTGTCAACAAATGTGTGCTTCTCTACAAAAGCATGTCTGCTGAAGTGCTGAAGTGCTCTAAAACATATTACCAAGGTGACTGCTATAATAGTTTGGTTCGAATCTGTTTTGTTTTTATTGTTTTATATTTGGAATGGGTAGTTTTGTTTTTACTTATGTTTTGATTGGCGTATGCATTTTTTTATTTTTATTTGTCTCAAGACCACCGTTACAGGTATGTTTTGTTTACATTTTAAGTAGGTTATGTTGGTGTGCCATAAGATCTAATTATGTCTCCCCCATTTATGGGGAGACATATTGTTTTTGCCAGAGTTGTCTGTCTGTCCGTCCATCCATTCGTCTGGCCGTCCGGCCGTCCGTCTGTCTGTCCGTCACAAACGTGTGTCGCGCATATCTCTGAAACCAGTTAGGCTAGAGTTACCAAACTTCACAGGAATGTTCACCAGCATGAGTTGTTATGCACCTAGGGTTTTTGAATTGTCTCCCCCAGATAATTCTTGAGTTATTGCCCCTGATATGAACACTTAAATTTATACAAACTTTGTGTCGCATGTATCTCTGAAACCAGTAGGGCTAGAGTCACAGGATTGTTCACTAGCATGAGTTGTTTTGCACTTGGGTTTTTTAATTGTCTCTCCCTTTTAACTTTTGAGTTACTGCCCCTGATGACTTTAAATTAGACAAACTTTACTTAGTGTCATGCATATCTCTTAAACCACTAGGGATAGAGTCACCAAACTTCAGAGGAATGTTCACCAGCATGCGTTGTTGTGCACCTGGGATTTTTTATTTGTCTCCCCTTGATAACTTTTGAGTTATTGCCCCTGATATGATTATTTAAAATTAGAGAAATGTTGTATCATGCATATCTTTAAAACCACTAGGGATAGAGTCACTAAACTTCACAGGAATGTTCACCAGCATGAGTTGTTTTGCACCTGGGGTTTTTAATTATCTCTCCCTGATAGTTATTGCCCCTGATATGATAACTTGAGAAACTTTGTGCTGCACGTATCTCTGAAACCAGTAGGGATAGAGTCACCAAACTTCACAGGAATGTTCACCAGCATGAGTTGTTGTGCATCTGGGCTTTTAAATGTTCTCCCCCTGATAACTTTGGAGTTACGACCCTTTATGACTTAGAATAAGAGAAACTTTACTTTGTGTTGTGTGTATCTCTGAAACCACTAGTACTAGAGTCACCAAACTTCACAGGAATGTTGACTAGCATGTGTTGTTGTGTATCCGGGTTTTTTTAAGTGTCCCCCCTGATAATGTTGGAGTTATTTCCCCTGATGACTTAAAATTAGACACTGATAAGTTTGGAGTTACAGACATTACACGTGTGTATTGGAAAGAGGATGGGATGGGGAGACATCTGTTTTTAAGACAAAAACAAACCTCTAGTTTGGACTGTATTTCGCAATAAAACAAATCAAAGAAGACAACATCGTCATGTATTTGTCATCGAAGACACAATGTTATTTGCCAATATAGATCTATTAGTATTTAATTGGGTTGCAGTTAAGTTTCGTAACTGTTCGACATAGACCGATGATATTTTGTTGTATAACAAAAATATAGTATAAACTAAAACGGTTTATTTTGCTTAACTGGTGCATTTATCGATATAAGAATGTTTGGACATAACAAATGCCAAGTTGTATGATGTTATTGAAAATAAGCGTTCATTGTAGGGACTGCCACTTTCACCCTCTACTCCATAAATATTTATATAAGAATGACATCATGAATATGAATTAAATTGTTATAACAGCACATGCGCACAGAAATTACATGGGTCATGAAGAAACTGTAGAATATTATCTATATTATATCATAAGTATAATATGGTTTTGTATAAAGTGTTCGTGAATTTGCAGTATAAAGCAAACGGTAGTGCTCGGTAACGTTCGGAAACGTCTAGAGTGAAGAACTAGCCATTCAACCGCACATGAGCGCGACAAATCATGTTCTGCATTTGTTTGTAATCAACACCAGCTGAAGTACAATATGCTACCGCTTAACTCTTTACTCCATAAATAAGCGTAACTGATAACGTACAAAACTCACTATAACGTATGACCCTCACAATAAATCATAACGTACGACCAACACTGTATATCATAACGCACAACCCTAACTAAAATCATAACGTATGTCCCTGACTGTAAATGATAATGTACGACCCTCACTAAACACCATAACGTATGACGCTCCCTTAACGTATGACGCTCATTATAAATGATACCGCATGACCATCACTATTAATCATAAGGCACGGTCCTCAGTCTAAATCATAATATATGACCCTGACTACAAATCATAACGTATGACCTTCACTATAAATCACAACGCACGACCCGCTCTATCAACCATGACGTATGATGCTCACATAACTTATTGCGCTCACTATAAATCATAACGTACGACGTTCACTAAAAATCATAACGTATAACCCTCACTATAAATCATAGTGTACAACCTTCTTTTATATCATAACGCACGATCCTCACTATAAATCATAACTTACGACCCTCACTATAAATCCTAAAGTATGACCCTCACTATAAACTATAGCGTACGACCCTCACTATAGTTCATAACGTACTATCCTCACTATAAATTATGGCGTGTGACCCTCACTATAGATCATAACATGTGGTCATCATTATGAATCACAACGTATGGCCGTCACTACAAATCATACCGTATGACCCTCTCTATAAAGCATAACGTACGTCCCTCACTATAAATCACAAGAAAACCATTGATGCAAAGCATCAAAGGCGCGGTTTACTGAATCGTAAATAAAAATGAAGCGTGTTTTATAATTATTATATATTGTCAACAAAATGTTTGTATTATCCCCATGGCCTTAGTAACACGTCACAATTCTTCCGTTTCACCACAAAGGATCCTTGAAACAGGGACACATTATCCCACATCTCGTTAAATATTCATGTAAGAAATAAAGGCATCATGAATATTTATATAATCGTATATCCGATTTCTAATCTGAAATGACAAGCTCCATGCTGTTAAACCTATTTTAGGGGAATATGTTTATTCACGCCTGCCGATTCGTTGCGATGAGGTCGTATTGGCCTGAATAAGAATTGAACATTCTTTTTTAACTCATTCATTTTTACTTAAAGATGAAGTTCAACCTGAATGTTTTTTGTTTTGAGCCTTATACAATACAGCACAATCTCATTGAATGTCCTGATTTAACCTTAATCAAAAATAGGTTCCTGTGGGAACTGTTTGAACTGGTAGAAATTCCAAAACAAATTGAATTTTTAAAAGACATTAATATATATATATTCTAAAATATAAAAGGTACATTTTTAGAATGTCGATTATGTTTGTCCTTATTTTGTTTACAATCCTGTTGATCGGGACTGACATTTACATAATCTAGTACAATTGTCTCTATTTGATTTCATATTATAGTTTTATTAACATTATTTGTTCGGCTCTATATGACCATCAGTGTCGATGGGCCGTAAAAAACCATTCATTCATTCATTCTAATCTGAAAAGTTTCCAAGTTCACAGCTTATTGCAGGACTAAAGTTCGGACACTTTCACTTCCGTAAAGAATGTGTTCTTTATCGTTTTCTCGATTATAGAATAAGCCGTCACGATCTTATCCCTGGATCTCTTTTAAAAAGCAGCAATTTGAGTCGGATTGCCATAGTAACCAAGAAACGCTCTTCAGTTCCAGTGCCCCTGGTCCTTTTAGTCTACCTACGAATCAAAATAAAGCCTCCAGAAAATGGACCTGATGGCATTTCGTGTTTACGGGCAACTTTCTTCTGATTCGTATAGCTGAAGGGTTCACATTGAAAACCTGATAGGATGTAAAGTCAGAAAATGCCTATAAGTGTGATTTTGGGGGCAAAACTGTAAAAACTATCGCTCAAACTGCGAATTTCTGGAATTCTTATATTGCACAGATGATACATTGATTATTCGTACAGAAAACTGTCTATGGGTTGTTAACAGTTTATACTAACATACTAACTAACAAAACAACAGATCACATGATAATGCATGCATTTTTTTTGGGGGGGGACCTAAATCTTTAGTCCAAAAAGCCCGAAATTTTAGATATCGGCATCCATTAAATGTCTCTCATTTTGTTTTCACGTATTGTCTATTATGCAAAGCTGAAGGGTTTAATTTGAAGGCCTGATAGGATGTAAAGTGAGAAAATGCCTATAAGTGTATTTTTGGAGGAAAATGTGGAAATTATCGCTCAAACTGCGAATTTCTGGAATTCCTATATTGCACAGATGATACATTGATTATTCGCACAGAACAAATATCTATGGGTTGTTAAAAGTTTATACTAATATACTAGGTGACAATGTATGCATTGTTTTGGAGAAAAACTTTAAAATTTAGTCTTAAAGCCCGGGATTTTAGAAATCGGCATTCATTAAATGTCCCACACTTTGTTTTCACGTATTATCTATTCTGCAAATCATATACATAATTAGCTGAAATGTTCACTTTGAAGGATATTCATTAAATGTCCCACACTTTGTTTTCACGTATTTTCTATTCTGCAAATCATATACATAATTAGCTGAAATATTCACTTTGAAGGCCTGATAGGATGCAAAGTCAGAAAATGCCTATAAGTGTATTTTTGTAAAAAATAATCATTTTTTTTTTGGGGGGGGGGGGTATAGAAATTGCAAATTTATGCATTTTTTGGAAAAAAATGAAAATTTAGTTCGTACAAAAACAACCGGAACTTTAGAAAGCGGCATTCATTTAAAGTCCCACATTTTGTTTTCACGTATTTTCTATTGTGCAAATCATATACATACTTAGCTGAAGGGTTCATCTGAAAACCTGATAGGATGTAAAGTGAGAAACGCTTCAAACATTATTGTACTTTAAAATACAACATATCGAATAGTGTTACTTTTATTATCGTCAATGCAGTGAAACTTGTATTGAGCGATCATAGATATACAAGACCTTCCGAACAGGGGATAGCTTAATACAAGTAGAAAATAATACAGAAGGCTCCAGTTGGAACTGGGACATGCATACAGTAACCACTGTGTTCCCTAAACACATCGTCACTTAAAACAGGTTTCACTGATCTATTCATATCGATTTCTTTAACGTCCAACACAAACCAGCCTGTGAACCAGCTGTATGTACACATGTACAATTCGGATTACGTTTCTACGCGAACATCTATTTTTACCTAAAATCCTAAAACTTTAGTCCAAAAAGCCCGAAATTTTAGATATCGGCATTCATTAAATGTCTCTCATTTTGTTTTCACGTATTTTCTATTATGCAAAGCTGAAGGGTTCAATTTGAAGGCCTGATAGAATGTAAAGTGAGAAAATGCCTATAAGTGTATTTTTGGAGGAAAATGTGGAAATTATCGCTCAAACTGCGAATTTCTGGAATTCCTATATTGCACAGATGATACATTGATTATTCGCACAGAACAAATATCTATGGGTTGTTAAATGTTTATACTAATATACTAGGTGACAATGTATGCATTGTTTTGGAGAAAAACTTTAAAATTTAGTCTTAAAGCCCGGGATTTTAGAAATCGGCATTCATTAAATGTCCCACACTTTGTTTTCACGTATTTTCTATTCTGCAAATCATATACATAATTAGCTGAAATGTTCACTTTGAAGGCCTGATAGGATGCAAAGTCAGAAAATGCCTATAAGTGTATTTTTGTAAAAACAAATTTGGAGGGGGGGGGTATAGAAATTGCAAATTTATGCATTTTTTGGAAAAAAATGAAAATTTAGTTCGTATAAAAAAACCCGGAACTTTAGAAAGCGGCATTCATTTAAAGTCCCACATTTTGTTTTCACGTATTTTCTATTATGCAAATCATATACATACTTAACTGAAGGGTTCACTCTGAAAGCCTGATAGGATGTAAAGTGAGAAACGCCTACAAAAAGTGTGATTTTATGGGGAAATGTGAAAACTATTGCTCAAACTGCGAATGATTTGAAGTTTTATATTTCATTGATTATTCGCACAGAAAAATGTCTATGGCTTGTTAACAGTTTATACTAACATACTAAGAAACAAAAAACGCAGATCACATGACAATGTATACATCTTATGGGGAAAGCACCATATAATTTAGTTAAAAAACCCGGAATTTCAGAAATCGGCATTCATTAAAAGTCCAACATTTTGTTTTCATGTATTTTCTATTCTGCGAATCATATACATAATTTGAATTGAAGTAAATTTCATAACTAGGTACAGAGCTTCTGCCAGAATTATACACATTATCATTTCAAGTCCAGAATTGTACACATTATCATTATCAAGTCCAGAATTATACACATTATCATTATCAAGTCCTTGCTAAAAAAAAGGGGGGCAAAATGTATGTTGCTTTCATTGATTTTAAAACGGCATTTGACTCAGTAGTAAGAAGCAAATTATGGGACGTTTTAATTAACGCTGATATAAAATGCCATCTATTTGAATCTTTTAAAGCAATGTACAAAAACGTTAAGGCCTGTGTTAGATGCAACGGACATATATATGATTATTTCGAATGTCCAATTGGTTTGAAGCAAGGGTGTATAGCTTCGCCGAAACTTTTTTCTCTCTTTATAAATGAGCTACCATTAAAAATGAAACATGATCCAAACCTCAGAGGAATCCAGGTCCAGCCAAATGGCCTGGCAATTTTAATTTAATGTTTACTGATGATGTTGCATTAATGGCTGATACCGTCAGAGGCTTACAAAACCAGCTAAATGATCTGTATGACTTTTGTCAGAGCAGTTGTTTAAAGGTAAATATTCAGAAAACTAAGGTCATGGCTTTCAAAAAAGGTAGCAGATTATCTAGAAATGAATGTTGGAACTATGGTGGTGAAATTCTAGAAATTGTTCCGAAATTTACTTATGTTGGTGTAACTTTCACATCCAAATTGTCATTGAATTTAATGGCTGATGATATGGCTATTAAAGCAAAAAGGGCACTTTTATCCATCTTATCATCATGATATTCATACGGACAACTTCCGCATAGTGTATTTTTTAAACTTTTTGATACGAAAATTTTACCTATCATTCTCTATGGTACGTAAATTTGGGGCTTTACCTCAAGAGAACCGTCAGAAAAAGTATTGACATATGCATGTAAGAGATTTTTATGTGTTAATACAAATTCGACAAATGCAGCAGTATTAGGTGACTGCGGTCGGTATCCATTGTATATTGGAAGTGCAAGACGGTGTATTAAATATTGGTTAAAGATCTTAAAGATGCCAGAGGGAAAACTTGTAAAGATTTGTTATAATATGCTAGTAAAAAACACTTATAGTAACTATTTCAATTGGGCTAGAGAAGTTAGAAATTTGATATGTCAAAATGGCTTTGCTTATATATGGAATAGCCAATCTGTTGGAAATGATGGTTTGTTTTTAAAAGAGTTTACTCAAAGGTTGGTAGATCAATACCTACAAACCTGGTTTGGATATATTTATACCTGTCCTAAACTGAAGGTTTATAAATGTATAAAATCTTCATTTGATCAAGAATACTTTAAAGATGTACTAAGTGTTCGAAAATTTAGACATGCATATGCACAGTTCCATACTGGTGTACATGCGCTGGAAATAGAGAGAGGTAGATACTACGGTGTACCACAAGAGCAGCGATTGTGCACCGTTTGTTCTTCAAAAGCAGTTGAAGATGAGTACCATTTTATATTAAGATGCAGATTATACTCTGACATAAGAGAATGTTATATTCCTGGAAAATATTATGTTAATCCGACCTTACATAAATTGCATCTGCTATTAGTCAACAAGCAAGATGTAATAATCAGAAATTTAGCGCAATATATATATATATTGCATTGAACAGAAGGAAATTGTTCCTACATATATGATTGATATTATCAAAATTTTAAATTGGTTATAATCGTTTCAACCTGTATTGATCTCATATTTTCTAGTTTTGTTTGTCAGGGACTAATATACTTCATATAATATCTGACTGTATGTTATGAAATGTTACATAGCGATGGAAAGTCTTTTGTCACTACTGCTCTACCACTGTAAATGTTTTGTATTGTGTTATGTTAATATATGTACTATAGGCTGGAGGCCTGACAAAGTATCAATAAACATTGTATTGTATTGTATTGTATTGTATTTCAGGAAATGCACTATACGTCATGCAAATGCTTTCTGAAATAAACAACCTTATTGTACTTTAAAATACAACATATCGAATAGCGTTACTTTCATTATCGTCAATGCAGTGAAACTTGTATTGAGCGATCATAGATATACAAGACCTTCCGAACAGGGGATAGCTTAATACAAGTAGAAAATAATACAGAAGGCTTCAGTTTGAACTGGGACATGCATACAGTAACCACTGTGTTCCCTAAACACATCGTCACTTATAACAGGTTTCACTGATCTATTCATAATGATTTCTTTAACGTCCAACACAAACCAACCTGTGAACCAGCTGTATGTACACATGTACAATTCGGATTACGTTTCTACGCGAACATCTATTTTTACGCGTCTATAAGTTTGCATATGTTTGCCAGCTTGAGACAAAACGGGGTTCCTATATCGTCTTTCTTTAATATTTAGTTGTGTTAAAGCAAAACTGCCGGTGGCAAAATCGGCATCACATAACAAGACTAACCCCGAGACAGATTGTGTAATATCACATGGTCATGTAAGTCTCAGGTAAGCGGTGAAACACAGAGACTTTACAGCCTCAATGATGACGACGATGAAACAAAGAGCACACAACATGATGCCCAGATATCTCGTGTAAATGCAGAAGTGGAAACGATCAACGATCTTGCTGCTTTGTTTGATGCTTTAGAAGTGTTTGTTATGTTTCTCGCCACATGAGAAGCATAGAAATGTACCCGATGCAATAGATCAGCTTGTTTCCATTGCATCCAAGGATGTGACAGCAGAGGAGATCCACAATGGTCTGCTGACAGGTGAAAGTAGAGGAAGTCAATTAGTTGAGGAATTCACCATCTCTAGATTAATGGAAAACAGTACAGAGTTTTTCGTTGCAATGAAAACAACGAAATCAAAAACGTTCACCATTCTCTACAAAACAATCGGTTCGGACAAGCACCATGCGTCAAAGCAGATAAAAACTGACCGCAAGCTTCTGCAGCGATTGTTCAATGCAGCTAGTTCCGGTCGCACTGTGAAAACCGATGATGTATTGAAGCATGAGCTGTCCCGTGCCACTGGCCTTGGCAACACTAAATGGAGATATGAACCCAATGACAAACTTCCGAATCCTGGATCTTTTTACAAAAGACAAGGGTATAGACACCCCGCAAAAGATACCTGAATCACAGACCTAGATCTACGTGCATTGTTATAGACGGGTGTGGACTTATTCAAACCAAAGGCAACCCTTATGGTTGTCAGACGTTTTGAGAGTATGCAAACGAATGCGTTTATTCAGTCTTTGTCCTTTATAAAGATACAATGGCACGGTGGGTGTCGGTTTTGATAGATACTATGTGAACAAGTCTGTCAAAGCTGCCACATGGAAGAAAAGGACTGGTAAAAGATATCCATTACGAAAATCACAAGACCAGAGGTTCCACTGCCCCATGTCTGGGAAGTTGGGAACAATACAAGACCTAGCTGATTTCTTGTTAGCTGAATTGCTTCGTTAGAGTGACATGTTGCCAGACGGATCTGTTGTTGTAGCAAGTGTGGTTGTACAGACGACAGAAATGCAAAAAGTACAAATATGAGTCATACAGGAAACACTACATACAGAACAAACAGTCACCCGAACAGCAACACAAGAAATCACAACAAATGTACATATCTAAAAAAGAAATAAAGTGACTCACAAAGAAAAAACAAGCAAACAATAGGAGGAAGATGGAAGTACCGCCTTGGAAGGGTCAGTGACAATAGTCACTTAGGGTTTAGGTGCGCCTAACCTTACACTTATTCCATCCCTATCCTAAAAGACAAACAGTGTAAATAAACGCATCCCTCTCCGACTAAACTACAACATACACGCTGGCAAATACAGTGGTAATGTGCATGTAAAATGTTTAAGTGAAACAAAACCTTTATCCACCTATCGCTAGTAAACTCTACGATTGAGCTGCAAACAGAGTAACTGTAGAAAAGTAATAAAGGGTACGATACACACGAAATAGAAGATATCCGACGTCCTCCTTCCGTTTCCGGAATTAAAAGGTCGCTTTCATAGAGTACTAAACCTTTCTTGGCATACATGCAAAGAGGCCAGAGTGATTGCCAACTGTAAAAGGGTTGACAGCCAGACATGCAGTCAAACAACTTTAATACAGACCACATGTCTGTTGACCACGAAGAAGCCGATTGATGCTTTATCATATTGGCAACGTTGTGATAACATGGATGGTGCCTAGAACAGCAAAGCAAAGACGTTGCTACCCTGTACTTACAATATGTGACAGGGTTGACAAAAGGTTTCGTCAAAATGTGTTGGGTTTTCATGCCCTTACCTAGCTGCGACATGACCTCTGCCTTCCATAGTATCAGCAAGAGGTCGTGCTGGATGCAATTTGTGGAAACCCCGACACTGCTGGAATCTATCGGACATGGTGGAGCCATACAAGACATTAAAAAACACCTGTGTCACCTGTATGGCTGCAGTTCGATAGATGAACATGACCCGGTATGACTCCAGTTTTGATCAGGAAGCCCCCTGTCCCATTGGCTTGCATACAGCTTGTGTTTTGCAACTGTAAGACTAAGTGCAGCTTGGTAAGATGTGCTTGTTACAAAAGCCAACAAGTATGCCTGTATGCGTGTGGCTCTGAAGCCACAAACTGTGCAAATCCAATGACATAAACTGATTAATGATATTATATTCTAACATGCATGACTCTTATATGTATTTTATCTGCTTGTCCAAACGAGTTTCTGATGTATACAATATGAAAATATTATTAAACAAACCAACGCAAACTAAAAGTTTGAGAGGGGTATATAGGAATAAGCTTGTTGGTCCGTCTGTCTGTCTGTATGTCTGTCCGCCCGTCCGTCCTTCCATCTGTCGGTCTCACTGTCTGTCCGAATTTCTCTGCCTTTCTTGGTATAATCAAGAGGTCGAGCTAAAAGCAATGTAGATCGGACAGACGGTGAGACGGACAGATGGAATGACACACGGGCGGAACTACTTCCACTTCGATCAGCTTCAAACATCACATGTGTTTTCACCTATTCAGACGTGCATGACACAACTGTAGGTTTGACCGGACCTAGGGCTGCAGTGTTATCGCCTCTGATACTCTTGACAAGCTACAAGCGGGGCTATACTCATCATCATCAGTAATAGCTCTAGTATAAATATGATAAAGGTCAATTTTCCATTACTGCATATAATTATGTCATATACTGAGTAACCGCCCTTGAATTTTGATAATAGATACGTGTTCCACTTAAAGGGTTTTGACTGTATATATGCATTATCTGTATATTTAGGTAATGAACTTGAATTGACGCTGTACGTAAATGATGTTATTGTAAAACAATACCATTCATTTCACTTTATTTGCAAAAAGCAAATAAAAAATAACCAAAAAATGTCTATTTCAAGAGTTATTGTCCTTGAAAAGGGTTATCGGAAACAAAGTGGCCTTTATTTAATCATAATTAGCATTAATGTTGATTCTCAACCAAAACGTTCATTTTTTAAAAAAAACATGTTGATGTACCAAAAACTGCACTCGTTGACCTTTGACCCCATTTATGACCTTAATTCGTGCTTTGCAACTTTACATCCCCCTATAATTCTTAAGGTACATTCACTTAATACTATTACTATATAAGTATATTAATTCTATTACAAATTATAGCGCGGGGCTTTAAGGCTCCCGCGCAATAACGTATGACCCTCACTTTTCAATAACTATCACAGGTATTATCTTAAAATATAAGTATCACAGAAATATCCCTATTAACACTGTTAATTTCAAAATATTTCGGTTATAGAATGTCGATGACCATGCTTACAGATTAACACCGCAGAGTATCAGAACAATTTATAAGAGTCATATTAAAGAATAAATTGAAACAAACCTATCAAATTAACAAAGCCCTGATATTCAAGAAAATGCAATAAATACAGAAGAGCCATCATTTTAAAGAAAATTGTTGTATAATTTATTCTTTATCTATCAAAAACTTTTTAACAGCAAATTTAAATTGACTAGAAGATTTGCTTTGTCTTAAAGTCTGAGGAAGGCCATTCCACAAGTGAACACATCTGAAAAGAAATGATTTCACTGGACGCGTAAACACTGGATGTACACTTTGATAAGACAACATATGTCAACGAGCGCATGTGGAGTGACTGCTCTGGATTTACACAGTTTGCAAATGACCAAATTTTGCCATGTGCCTTTAGACAAATTTCGTGTCTAATCGGGATCAAAACTGGGCGATTTTTATAAATAATAATAGAATAGCAAAGATAATTCAATATAACATCATCTATCGCCGGGTACATGTGCGGCAGTTGACACGGATCTATATAATGTATGCGTGCAATTCTCAATGATTGGCAGTACTATTTCCTCTGAATACACGCTTGCTTGAAATGTACCGAGTACAGTAAAATGATGTCTGTAAATATCATCATCAGTTGGAACTGTTCAGTCTTAGAAAATCAATTGTTTCGTGTTGTACACAATTTAACATGTCATTTAGGTGGCAAGTCGTCCATGTCCAATCTTGATCTGGACTGTTAACATACATTATCCATATTTACACATGATTTGTCTCACAACACTAAGAATAATTAGAATATACGGTACATATACTATATGAATGTTTGCTATTTTTTATTCTAACATAAAGTACTCTATGGGGGTCAATTAATATGTTCATCGCATACAATATATTATTCAACGACCAGTAATTCACAATTAAGCACATTACCTGCGTGAACATTTCCTAGGTGGTATTTATTCACATTTAACCACCGGTAAATATAATACTAATATTATAATGCAAAAATGGCAAATTTGACAGATTTGACAGAAATATACTTACTAGATGTTTCTGATATTCAATCTTATACTTGTGCATTTCATTCATTTTTAGTTTTGATCCTAATCGCGTGCAGTAAAACTTTGAGCACACTTTGTTATTTACACATTGTTGCATGGCTTTCAGAAAGCTACTTACTCAGTTAAAACAGGTTGTTCTGTGACTTGTAATGATATGTTACCTTGATATTTTATTGTATTCTTCTGCTTACTGCTATAAAAGCAAGACAAGAGTTAGCCAAAAGAGAAATAAGGGAAATATCAGTTAGAAGTATTTTTGAAGTAAATTTAGCAAACCGCCGGACTTCCCAACAACATAGAAGACAGTACAAAATGTAGAACATATCACAATAAGTCCGTCAAATATGTACTCAATGACTTTGCTGAAGACATAGCGAATGCAGGAAGTAAGACTTGTCTCCCACTTTCAGGACGTTTCAAATAAAATCATGTGTTTTTTGCAGATGATTCTTACATATTAGTTGATTCTCCGAGACACAATCATCGATTAAAATGACAATTTACCCAGGCTCATATATAAAAGGACATATACCCAGGATCATAATCTCGTAATAAAGGACATAAATATATATATTGAAATATATTGATTTCATCAGCATAATTGTAAATTTTTAAAGGCAACAGAGTTTAGATCATGAAAGACAGTTTCTAAAACAAGAGATGTTTGTAAAACATGTATACCCCCAGACCACCTGACCTTTGATCTAGCGACCTCAACTATACAGGTCATCTAGTGGTCATGACTAATCACCACAGCAACTTTGAAGATCCTAAGCCAAACCACTGATCATTTATTGATCTGAAACATTTCACAAGTTAAGGTCATGGTGCCATTGACCTTTGACCTAGTGACCTCAACACCTATAGGGTTCATCTAGTGGTCATGACCAAACACCACAGCAAGCTTGAAGATCCCGAACTAAACCATTGAACATTTATTAATCGGAAACCATTTCATTAGTTAAGGTCATGGTGACATTAACCTTGACCTAGTGACCTCAACAACTATAGGGGTCATCTGGTGGTCATGACCAAACACCACAGCAAGTGTGAAGATCCCGAACTAAACCATTGAGCAGTTATTAATCGGAAACCATTTCATCAATTAAGGTCATGTGACCTTGACCTTTGATCTAGTGACCTCAAAAAACAACAGGGCTCGTCTAGTTGTCATGACCAACCAACTAAGCAAGTTTGAAGATCAAAACCGAACCCTTGGGCAGTTATTGATTGGAAACCATTTTACCAGTTAAGGTCATGGTAACCTTGACCGTTGACCTAGTGACCTAAAAACAATAGGGGTCATCCAGTGATCATGACCAACTACCACAGCCATTTTGAAGATTCTAAGCCATACCCTTGAGCAGTTATTGATCGGAAACCATTTAATTAGTTAAGGTCATGGTGACATTGACATTTGACTTACTGACCTAAAAACAACAGGGCTCATCTACTTGTCATGACCAACCAACTAAGCAAGTTTGAAGATCCTAAGCCAAACCCTTGAGCAGAAACTATTTTACCAGTTAAGGTCATTGTGACCTTGACCTTTGACCTAATGACCTCAAAATAGTGGTCATCTAGTTGTCAAAACCAACTACCACAGCAAATTTGAAGATTCTATTCCAAGTCATTTATTAGTTATCGATCGGAAATCATCGATCTACCGACAGACCGACCAACATGTGCAAAGCAATAAACCCCCATTTCTTAAAAAAGGGGGTATAATAAATAAACATTATTTATATAGCCAGTCATCCTGCAGTAGATCTACTTAATAGAATCTAGATCTACCGGTGTCACCAAATGACAATGTATTCATACCAGACGCATACCACAATGTGCTGTTGTAATATCCAGTATTTCATTAAATCCATAAAATGTGTCGGTAATGAGATTTATTAAGGATAGTAGATCTAGATCTAGTTCTAGCCTGTTAATGTATTGTTTACAAGAAAACATTTTTAGAGAGGTGGTTTTTACAGAAGCACCGACAGAACTGGTTTGTATTGCAAACCATTCTGCATACATTGGGGCACAGGACCATGCATATGTAGTTTTCCTAGAACTGGATATGAAGGAATATTCTGAATTTGCACATTTATTTCTTTAGACAGATCTACTCTACGAATAACACGAGGAAGTGGAAGAGCTGGCTTCCGCATAGGACACTCAATACCTTTTTTTCAGAATGTTTTTTCAAATTATTTGTTAAATCATGATAATTAAAGAATTAAACAAGAGGGTCAGAATGGCCCTGAAGCGCTCACCAGACAATCAGAGGAGAAGATTTTCAAAGTTTTCACCATATGTTTCTATAGAAAACTAGCCGGCCGGCCCCTAGGAGACGATTTTCAAAATTTTCACTGTTTGTTTCAATTGAAAACTGCCCACCCTGGGGCAGGGACAATTTTGACCCCAGGGCCATAATTTATATAACTTTTGTAGAGGACCCAAACATGATGCTATGTGTCAAATATGAAAGCTGAAAACCTTCCAGTTTCAGAGGAGAAGATTTTCAAAGTTTTCACTATATGTTTCTACTGAAAACTGCCAATCACTGGGGCGGGGCCAATTTTGGCCCCAGGGGCATAATTTATATATATTTTGTAGAGGACCTGAACATAATACTCTGTGCCAAATATGAAAGCTGAGAGCCTTCCAGCTTCAGAGGAGATTTTCAAATATTTCACTATTGGTTTCTTTTGAAAACTGCCCATCCATGGGGCGGGGCTAATTTTGACCCCAGGGGCATAATTTATATAACTTTTGTAGAGGACCTGAACATGATGCTCTGTGCCAAATATGAAAGCTGAGCGCCTTCCAGCTTCAGAGGAGAAGATTTTCAAAGATTTCACTATTTGTTTCTATTGAAAACTGCCAACCCCTGGGACGGGGTCAATTTTGACCCCAAGGCCATAATTTATATAACTTTTGTAGAGGACCTGAACATGATGCTCTGTGCCAAATATGAAAGCTGAGAGCCTTCCAGTTTCAGAGGAGAAGATTTTCGAAGACTTCACTATTTGTTTCTATTGAAAACTGCCCACCCCCGGGGCGGGGCCAATTTTGGCCCAAGGGTCATAATTTATATAACTTTTGTAGAGGACCTAAACATGATGGTATGTGCCAAATATGAAAGCTGAGAACCTTCTGGTTTCAGAGGAGAAGATTTTCAAAGTTTTACTATATGTTTCTATTCAAAACTTCCCACTCCTGGGGCGGGGCCAATTTTGACCCAGGGGCATAATTTATATAACTTTTGTAGAGGACCTATAGGTGATGGTATGTACCAAAGATGAAAGCTGAGAACCCTGTAGATTCAGAGGAGAAGATTTTTAAAGGTTCAAATTGTTGACACGGGACGACGGACGACGCACACCGCACGACGACGAACATCAGGCGATCACAAAAGCTCACCCTGAGCACTTTGTGCTTTGGTGAGCTAAAAAGTAGTCAAGCATAGTTGGTTTTAAACATTTACTTCATGAATAAGACCTAACTTAACTCGTCTTGACTGTGCAGTTAGTTTAATCCTTTCTCCCAAGAATATTCATGTGAAACTCCACTAACTATGCATTCTTAATGAAGTTTATATTTTAGCATTCATTTGCACATAAAATACAATGTAAGTATTTGACTTACCTTTGGTACAAGAGAAATGACAGACATGTAATATGTCATAAGGCATAAACAGAATAGATCTTCATGAGGCAGCTACAGGATCTGCCTTATCTGAGTCCAATCTGTTTGCATAGGTGATGAAAACAGAAATGGCTTTTAATGCTAAGTTATTATGTATGGATGGAAAGGTTAAACATAACATATTAGTAATATATGATGGGATTTTGGCCATAAACTGATGCATAGAATAAAATACACCTTATTCTCTATCTCTAAGCAAACAGAACAGACTGAGTCAAATGACTCAGGTCCTGATCTCCAATGTGACCCCTCATTTCAACCCTTTACTTCATGGATATGCATGCGATCAGAGTGAAATTTCATCACAAAGTATTGATTACTTCTATTCAGTAATTGGGCCCGGAATACTGATTACATATGTACTGGGGCGGGGCCAATTTTAACCCCAGGGTCATAATTTATATAACTTTTGTAGAGGACCTAAAGATGATACTATGTGCCAAAGATGAAAGCTGAGAACCCTGTAGATTCAGAGGAGAAGATTTTTAAATGTTCAAATTGTTGACAACTGACGACAGACGACGCACATCAGGCAATCACAAAAGCTCACCCTGAGCACTTTGTGCTCTGGTGAGCTAAAAATAAAAATGGCTGTCACTGTTTTCAGAAAAAACACCCTTTTCTGCATTAGCATATAACCTCCAAACCTGCACTGAGTTAGGGGTTTAGATTTCTAATGATGTTTGTTTTTCATAATTAAAGTGCGAACTTTTGTGGCTTTGACAGTAAAAAAATCAGTACATGCGCATCTGAATTATACACACAATTAATTTGTAATGAAAGTTATGCATGGTACGAGCCGGTAATCAACTTTGTGTATTACATTCATGGTGGCATATATATATGAGTTGATAGTTGTCAGTTTTTCACACGTAAGATTGTCTTCAATTGTTTATGTAGGGACCGGTGTTTGTTTTTATCCTTTAGCCTGCTGCGGGCAGATACGTTTACCAAAGTTTATTTAATTTATGTTTCATTGCGATATAATTCAATCATATTATAAATAAGGTATTTACCAAACAAGAGGGCCAGAATGGCCCTGACATCGCTCACCAGAGAAGATTTTCAAAGTTTTCACTATATTTTTCTATTGAAAACTGACCACCCCTGGGACAGGGCCAATTTTGACTCCAGGGGCATAATTTATATAACTTTTGTAGAGAACAGAAACATGGTGCTATGTGCCAAATATGAAAGCTGAGAACCCTGTAGATTCAGAAGATTTTCAAAGTTTTCACTTTATGTTTCTATAGCCCTTTCCCTCATATAAACGTGTTTTCACGCATTTGCAAACATAGTAGACCCGAGCAGACAGCTTCTACAGGAGCCGTCTGAACGGGGTCTACTCTGTTTGCTTTAGACATGATATAGATCTGTTTGTTTACTTTCTAAAATAGCTACAATGCCCCCCTTCCATATTTCATTATAACTATTTTGTCCATTAATATTGAGTAGGTATTGAAATTTGGAATAAACATAGAACAGGGAAAGGGATAGACAACATTTCTAACAGATGACAGAAAATGAGTGTTATAACCCTATCTGTGACTGCTGAGCATGACTTGACTGAATTTAGAACATAGTTTGGATTCTGATCTGGCACATATGTAACTTCATATGTGGTTTGTACAAGAGAGTTAATTGTAAGATTGATATGTATTAAAAAGAGTGTGAACAAACTTCAACAAGCAGACAACAATTCTGAAGCAGTACTGAACACTGGAACTGGTATTAAGCTTAACATCACAACAGATACACTGACAGGCTCTATATTGATAGCTGTCAGCTTAATGCAAGGCATAGGTATGAAAAAAAGCTTTAAGAGCTTTCTGCATTTTGAGAATTATCCAAATAGTTTTCTCAATCTAAAATGAGTGTGTGTTATTTGTCTAAACACGATTTCTACTCTATTGATCAGGCTAATCGGTGATTACAGGACACCTCAACTCATCATGCTCTTTCCATGTACATGTATGAAGTTTCAATCAAATGGCATAAGCCATATAGGAGTTATCGTCCAGACAAGAATGTGTGAATAATTAACCTTGAATTGTGACCATGACCTTAAATTGTGACCTTGAACTTTGACCATGTGTCTGAATCCTGCTGTCTGCACATCAGCTTGTTAAAGAGAACATTTGTGCCACACCATTTTGGATTCCTTCCAAGGGTTATACAGATGTGGAGCAGACATGAAAAATTAAGGCTAAACCATTTGACCTCGACCTTTGTAGAATGTGCCTGAATCCTGTTGTCTGTACATCGGCTTGTTATGGAGAACATTTGTGCAACAACATTTTGAAATCCTTCCATGGGTTTAAGAGAAACGGAGTGGACACAAAGGGTGTGGCTAAAAACATTTGACCTTGAATTGTGACCTTGACCTTTGACCCACGTGCCTGAATGGAATGCTCCGCACATCGTCTTGTTGAGTCGAACATTTGTGCTAAAGCATTCTGAAATCCTTCCATATTTGTAAGAGATATGGAGCGGACACAAGTGTGACAGACAGACGGACAGACAACTCGACCAAAAACAATATGTCTCCCCATTATAAATGGGGGAGACATAATTCATTGGAACCCAAGTAACATCTTCATCTGGGTCTACTGTTTACAAACAGATCCTGAAGATGCCTCTTCTCATGGCACACACACACACACACACATACACACACAATTATACATACTATTTCATAGCTCTTTATCCCAGATTCTATTCTGTTGCAAGTCATCAACGGGATATACATGTACAGTATAATCCCTCTGACATCTGAATCAGTATTTCTGCATGACTTTCATCTTGCATTAACCCTTGTATGAAAGGAATAACTAGAACTATCACTAAAGGTGATGAATACACGCACACGGCAGCTTTGATTGCAAATTCAAGTTTGCGACACCAACTACCCATGTAACATGACAAAACCGCAAAAATATTCTCAAGGGGAGATTATTCTGTAATGCCTGCAACTGAACATATGAAAATTGCGTCTTGCACATCTGCTATTCATAATAGTTATGTATGGCAAGTATAAATTCAATAACTTTAAAACTGAAGGACGTCATCACCCCAACATCCAATAACATAAAATACTCAGTACCAGGGGAGATAATTCTGCAATGCCCAGCGCTAGACACATAAAAAAATCGCGTCTTGAACATCTACTATTCATGGTAATTATGTATACCATATATACACTGAACAACTTTCAAACTGAAGGAGTTCGCGATGACAACTACCAAAGTTCAAATGCGGACGGACGGACCAACCAACCGACCGACCTACAAACCGCCAGACAGAGTGATTCCAGTATACCCCCTCAAACAAGTTTGCGGGGGTATAATGACATCATGAATATTGATTAGCTGAACTTTTCTGCTGGCATATGTACACTGGATGTTTTGGCTCAGGCAGCAACTGTAGAATCAGAGCAGACCTTGATTACACAGCTTCTACAGGAGCCTTCTCGTCTGGGTCTTCTCGGTTTCCAAATGCATGCAAAGGTGTTTATATGAAGAAAAGGGTTAAACAGCCACCTGCTTTCACACAATTAAATTCTTCATTACTAAACTTCCCCTTTAGAGGGCGTTTACCGCATGTTTTACCTTTTTCTGAGAGGGGGTGTCTGCAACAAACACAGCAGGTTTTTTCTCTGGGGTCTCCGACTTCTGTTTTGCCTTCACTGCTAATTTACTCGCAAGACTTGCAGAATTGCTATCAGTCTCTGTGGTGACCTGTTGCTCTTTAGCTGGCCTCTGCTGCAACAAGTTAAAGAGAGATAACCTTTTCCCTGTTGAATATTTAAGTTCCATCTTTATATCTTTCCCATATTCACAGTGACTATTCTTGGCAATTCCACACTTGAACTTGTCTGTAACATCAACCAAAGACCTACACTGTCAGCAAGGTTGTTTCATCTTAAAAAGTATGACAGTTCTACTAAAATCAGGACAGACTGAGCACTGATGTTACTGCGTTTTTTTAATATTATACTTTTACTTGCTGACAGTGTGGGTCTTTGGTCGATGTTATGGACAAGTTCTTTTAACTGTGGAATTGCTAAGAATTGTCACTGTGATTGTGGAAAAGATATAAAGCTGGAATTTAAATTCTGTCCCGCATGTGGCAGAATTCTGAGGAGGATTCAGAAGTGAGTGGGATGTAAAGCTACATAAACAGTTCATCCCAACATAATAACTGACAAATGGCAAGTGGCAAATGGTAACTAACAAGCAGCAAATAACAAGTAGCAAATGCCAAGAAGCAACTGACAAGTCTCTATTAGCAACTAGAAAGGGAACCCTCTCCTTAATAGAAATGCATTTTCGTCCCTTGCAAACTGATCAGATCCAGATTAGACAGCTCCTGCAGGAGTCGTCTGATCTTGAAGTTGGTCTACTCTGTTTGCTTATGGAATGATCCAATTCTAATTTTAACAATACCAAAACATTCTGTGTACATACGCTATTATAACAATTCAGTTAATAAATATCCGTATCATTATTTCTTACATGAATATTCAACAGAGAAATGGTTATGATGCGGTAGTTATTGTAAAGGTGGAATTTCCGTTTTTGACTTACAGAAAGTTACAATTTTGTGACAACTTTTGTCAAATTTACCATTAGAGGTCCAGATAAGATGTGCAAATTGAACATTTTCATGAATAACTTCTAAACCCTACGTTGTGACCACTCTTTTCGAAGAAACAATTCTAAAGAGTGGCCACAACTAAGGGTTTGATGGAGAAATGACAATTTTAGTGCTTGAGTATGCACGTTTATCTGTTGCTCGGTTACCATGCATCAATTTTTAGTCAGCAGAATCAACTAAGAGTTATCACACAAGTATATATTATCAAAGCATGATTTAGATGATCGACTGAACAGCGACATCCCTTACCTTGATTGAGGTAAGACTATCATCTAACAACTCCAGGGTCTTCTCAAAGTCCTCATCACTGTGCATCTCAATATCTTCAATATCTTCTTCCACTTTCTAAAAGAGTGAAAATATCCCAAATTGCGACATACAAAAATCTATCGAGATATGTTTAGGCAGGGTTGGTATGTACAGGGTTGGTATTTTTAATATGTAAAGTTTCATCAAACTCGTTACAGTACAGTAAAACCCATATAAACCAGACATTAAATTTGGTAGCAATCATGAATGTCGGTATTTTTAGACAGTTGGTAGCTTAATGCAGGGTGAAAGTCATGTACAAACTTCTTTGTACCAATGCAGGTATTTTAGGCAAGTGGTAGCTAATGTAGGGTCAATGCAGGTATTTTAGACAGTTGGTAGCTAATGTAGGGTCAATGCAGGTATTTTTAGGCAGGTGGTAGCTAATGTAGGGTCAATGCAGGTATTTTAGACAGGTTGTAGCTAATGAAGGGTCAATGCAGGTATTTTTAGGCAGGTGGTAGCTAATGTAGGGTCAATGCAGGTATTTTTAGGCAGGTGGTAGCTAATGTAGGGTCAATGCAGGTATTTTAGGCAGGTGGTAGCTAATGTAGGGTCAATGCAGGTATTTTAGGCAGGTGGTAGCTAATGTAGGGTCAATGTAGGTATTTTAGACAGTTGGTAGCTAATGTAGGGTCAATGCAAGGTATTTTTAGGCAGGTGCTAGCTAATGTAGGGTGAAAGTCTCCTCTGGTAGCTTTATGCATGACTTTCACTCTACTCTGCAGTACGCAGCAACCTGCCCAAAAGAATTCTTTTTTTTATTAAAATTCCAGTTTAAAGGGGTCTTACTGTAATTAGGGTTTTTCCCTGTATGGCAATGGACTATCCTTAGTAATCATATATAGCAAATGCTAATCTATTTCAGTCACAATGACCTTGACTGTGACCCAATCCTCCTTCCTGTACATGCAATCCCAAACTGTCTCCATGCAAGCAACCTGTAGTACACCAAGTTTATTCACAAAATGTCTCTCTTGACTAAAGTTCTAGTTCAAAAACCCATTTTCTATGTTTCGCAGCATTAACATTGCTCCCAGGACCCCAAACCCATAATCCAAACCTCTGTCTCGATGAAAGCTAAGTGTAAACCAAGCATGGTCACAAAATGTCTAACTGAACTAAATGCTCTGTTTGCTTATGGAATTATTATAGCTCAGACTCAACAGTTTCTAATAGCAACAAGATGTGTTTGTGAAACACTATACCCCCTTGATATATGTGACCCTGAAGGATGACCTTGATCTTGACATGTCACCCCTCAAACTGTGCAGCTTCATGGGGTACACATGCATACCAAATAGCAAGTCTGTATCTCTACTGGTTCAAAAGTTATGGTCAATGTTAAAGCTGGTGACCTCTGACCATGAATGATGACCTTGACCTTGACATGTCACCCCTCAAACTGTGCGGCTTCATGAAATACACATGCATACCAGTATCAAGGCTGTATATCTACTGGTTCAAACGTTATGACCAATGTTAATGTTGGTGACCTTAAAAGATGACCTTGATATGTCACCCCTCAAACTGTGCAGCAAAATGAGAAACACATCTATACCAACTATCAAGTCTGTATCTCTACTGGTTCAAAAGTTATGGCCAATGTTAAAGTCGGTGACCTTTGACCATGAAAGATGACCTTGACCTTGACATGTCACCCCCAAACTGTGCAGCTTCATGAGATACGCATGTATACCAAATGCCAAGCCTGTATCTCTACTGGTTCAAAGTCTACTGGTTCAAAAGTTATGGCCAATGTTAAAGTCTGTGACCTTTGACCCTGAAAAATGACCTTGACCTTAACATGTCACCCCCAAACAGTGCAGCTTCATGAGATACACATGTATACCAAATATCAAGACTCTATCTCTATTTGTTCAAAAGTTATGGCCAATTTGAAGTTGGTGACCTTTGACCCTGAAGGATGACCTTGACATGTCACCCCTCAAACTGTATCTCTTCTGGTTCAAAAGTTATGGCCAATGTTAAAGTCGGTGACCTTTGACCCTTAAAGATGACATTTACCTTGACATGTTGCCCCTCAAAACGTGCAGCTTCAAGAGATACACATGCATACCAAATATCAAGACTCTATCTCTATTTGTTCAAAAGTTATGGCCAATTTGAAGTTGGTGACCTTTGACCCTGAAGGATGACCTTGACATGTCACCCCTCAAACTGTGCAGCGTCAGGAGATACACAAGCATGCCACATATCAAGTCTATCTGTACTGGTTCAAGTTATGGCCAATGTTAAAGTCGGTGATTTGACCCATGTTTGACCTTGAAGGATGACCTTGACCTTGACATGTCACCCCTCAAAGGGAGACCTAGCACAGTTTGGATTCTGATCTGACGCACATGTAACTTCAAATTACATATGTGTCAGATCAGAATCCAATATTGTACTTCATAATTGTTTTGTACAAGAGAGTTAATTGTAAGATTGACATGTATTAAAAAACAATGTGAACAATCTTAGACAAGCAGACAACAATTCTGAAACAACTATAATACTGATAAAGAATGCTACAGCATAGAACACTTGACTTGTATCCAGCTAAACTTCACAAAAGATATACTGATAAGACTCTATATTGATATCTGAGAGCTTAATGCAGGACATAGATATGCAAAGAGCATTTTGAGAATTATCCACTTAGTTTTCTCCATCTAAAATGAGTGTTTGTTATTTATTTGGCTAAACACAATTTCTACTCTACTGATTAGACTAAGGGTAAAACCACTGGAACTGGCTATACTAGGTCAGTCTCAGTGGACTGGGTTGTAGGAGAAACCTTTAGCCGCAGTTTCTGAAGTGAAAAAGCCTATTTTAAAGTATAACCCAAAGGGCAGGACCAATTTTAACCTCAGAACTATGATATTAACAAAATTCTTAAAAGTAAACTAAGGTAATCCATACACCAAATATCTAAGCTCTGGGACATGTAGTTTTTGCCAGGAAGATACTAGTGTTTAAACAGCAGTCAGCTACGGAAAACTTGCCACCCCTAGGGGGGGGCCAATTTTGACCCCAGGGACATGATTTATATAACTTTTGTAGAGGACCTATAGATGATGCTATGTGCCAAATATCAAAGCTGAGAACCTTCCAGTTTCAGAGAAGAAGATTTTCAAAGTTTCACAATATGTTTCTATTGAAAACTTGACACCACCAGGGTGGGGCCAATTTTGACTCCAGGGACATAATTTATATAACTTGTGTAAAGGACCTATAGGTGAAGCCATGTGCCAAAGATGAAAGCTGAGCACACTATATATTCAGGAGAAGATTTTTAAAGGTTAAAATTGTTGACGACGGACAACGAACGACGGACGACGCACGCCGACGGACGACGGACATCAGGTGATCACAAAAGCTCACCCTGAGCACTTTGTGCTCTGGTGGGCTAAAAACAAATCGGCGACACAGACCACCCCCGTTATATCAGATACCGCGGTAAAACGGTCCGCGTTATAACGGATCTCCGGAGTATATAAATGCGATAAAATGTCGTCTACAGATCATCTCTGTCCATATTCAATAAGTAAGTTAGTTGGGTTTTACGTCCGACCAACAGTATTCAGTTATTTGCACTGTTCCCGCATGGGTTTCTGTCCTTATCAATATCAATGCACATGTAAGGTTTAATGGTAATCAGATATACAAAACTATAGTTATTGTGCAGAAATGATTTTGAGACGCCCACCCGCCCGCTGCAGGATTTCACATAATACACATTGTCAGACGACGGGTGTATACACTTACTAAAGGCAATGAATACACAAGCACGGCAGTCTTGATTGCAAATCCAAGTTTGTGACATCAATTACCAATGTAACATGACCAAATTACAAAAATACTCAATGTTCAAGTGGAGATTATTCTGTAATGGCTGCCAACCTGCCACTAAACACAGGAAAATTGTTTCTTGCACATGTACTATACGTGTATAGTATACCTTATCAAAGTACGCTCCTTCTTTACTTAAGTATGACGTAGCGGTCACTAAATTGCTATATTGCCCGCTGCGACACAATAGTGCCCGCTTCGCTCGTTTTTTCCGGTAGTTTCCGCGTGTACGGAAACGCTCTTAAATTAATTACTTCTTTCTAAGTTATATATTAATAAATTTTAAAATAAAACAGCTTTTTTAAAGTTAATGAAAGATTGTACTGTACAATATACATTGAAAATAATTAGTTTCATTATTAATAATAACAAGAGGGCAATGAGGCCCTGAAGCGCTCACCTGAGATACTCCAGGGGCGGGGCCATCATTTGTACAACCTTGGTAGAGAACCACAAGGCAAGGCAGTATTCCATTAATTAAAGGTCTAAGCCTTATGGCTTCAGAGAAAAATAATATATTTTTCGCATGAAAAACTGATAAGCAAGAGCCAAGTTTCGCCCAGAAGTCATGGTCGTAAGTTGAACAATCTTTGTAGAGGACCATTAGATCATGCTACATGCCAAATATCAAAGGTCTAGGCCTTACAGTTTCAGAGAAGAAGATTTTTAAAGATTTTCCTATGAAAAACTGATAAGCCCTTGGGCGGAGCCATTTTTGGCCCTTGGGTAATAATTTGAACAATCTTTGTAGAGGACCATTAGATCATGCTACATGCCAAATATCAAAGGTCTAGGCCTTACAGTTTCAGAGAAGAAGAATGTTAAAGATTTTCCTATGAAAAACTGATATAAGTCCTTGGGCGGGGCCATTTTTGGCCTGGGGTCATAATTTGAACAATCTTTGTAGAGGACCATTAGATCATGCTACATGCCAAATATCAAAGGTCTATGCCTTACAGCTTCAGAGAAGAAGAATGTTAAAGATTTTCCTATGAAAAACTGATAAGCCCTTGGCCGGGGCCATTTTTGACCCGGGGGTCATAATTTGAACAATCTTTGTAGAGGACCATTAGATTATGCTACATGCCAAATATCAAAGGTCTAGGCTTACAGTTTCAGAGAAGAAGATTTTTAAAGATTTTCCTATGAAAAACTGATAAGCCCTTGGGCGGGGCCATTTTTGGCCCGGGGGTTATAATTTGAACAATCTTTGTAGAGGACCATTAGATCATGCTACATGCTAAATATCAAAGATCTAGGTCTTACAGTTTCAGAGAAGAAGAATGTTAAAGATTTTCCTATGAAAAACTGATAAGCCCTTGGGCGGGGCCATTTTTGGCCCAGGGGTCATAATTTGAACAATCTTTGTAGAGGACTATTAGATCATGCTACATGCCAAATATCATGCGCTACCAACTCCCTATGTTTAATGCCAAAATGACAATAATATTCAAAGTTCAGGTGGAGACCATTCTGCAATGGCCAGTCATAAACACATGAAAATAGCATCTTTCACATCTACCTATCGTGGTTATTATGTATACCAAAATTAAATTCAACAAGGCAGTCCAAAGGACAGCTATATCCCCCGCCGCCGCCACCTAAATTAAGACATTGACCTTAAGGTGATACAATGGGGTTTAAGGTGGTTGACATTCAACCTTCCAGTTGTTAAGAAAATAGGACGCGGAAACAAATATAATGGAAACTGAAGGTAAGAACACGACTTTCAAATGTGACCTTGACCTTGAGCCGACATGACTGCCACATGTGTTCTGCACATCATCTCAATTTGGTTAATATTTGACTCATGACTTTATGAAAATCCTACAAATGGTTTAGAAGATATGAAGCGGACACGAAATGTAATGGAAATTGAAGATTAAATCACTTGGCCTTCTAATATGACCTTGACCTTGAGCCGACATGACTGCCACATATGTTCTGCACATTGTCTCAACGTAGTTAACATTTGAGGCAAGTTTCTTGAAAACCCTTCAAGGGGTATAGGAGATAACGAAAATATAATGGAAATTGAATGTAAGAATACTTGATCTTTAAATGTGACCTTGACCTTGAGCCGACATGACTGGCACATGTGTTCTGCACATCGTCTCAATTTAGCTAACATTTAACTAAACTTTTATGAAAATCCTTCAATGGCTTTAGAAGATATGGAGCGGACACGAAAATGTAACGGAAATTAAAGGTTAGAACACTTGACCCTCAAACGTGACCTTGACCTTGAGCCAACATGACTGCCGATGGGTTCTGCACATTGTCTCAATTCATTTAATATTTGACTCAAGTTTTATTAAAATCCTTCAAAGGGTTTAGAAGATATGGAGCGGACACGAAACTGTAATGGCAACTGAAGGTTTAAACACTTGACCTTCAAATGTGACCTTGAACTTGAGCCGACATGACTGCCACATGTGTTCTGCACATCATCTTAATTTGGTTAATATTTGACTCAAGTTTTATGAAAATCCTTCAAAGGGTTTAGAAGATATGGAGCGGACACGAAATGTAATGGAAATTGAAGATTAAATCACTTGGCCTTCAAATGTGACCTTGACCTGACATGACTGCCACATATGTTCTGCACATTGTCTCAACGTGGTTAAGATTTGAGGCAAGTTTCTTGAAAATCCTTCAAGGGGTATAAGAGATAACAAAACTATAATGGAAATTGAAGGTAAGAACACTTATCTTCAAATGTGACCTTGACCTTGAGCCGACATGCTGGCACATGTGTTCTGCACATCGTCTCAATTTAGCTAACATTTAATTAAACTTTTATGAAAATCCTTCAAAGGCTTTAGAAGATATGGAGCGGACACGAAAATGTAATGGAAATTAAAGGCTAGAACACTTGACCTTCAAACGTGACCTTGACCTTGAGTCAACATGACTGCCGCATGGATTCTGAACATTGTCTCAATTCATTTAATATTTGACTCAAGTTTTATGAAAATCCTTCAAAGGGTTTAGAAGATATGGAGTGGACACGAAACTGTAATGGCAACTGAAGGTTTAAACACTTGACCTTCAAATGTGACCTTGAACTTGAGCCGACATGACTGCCACATGTGTTCTGCACATCGCCTTAATTTGGTTAACATTTGACTCAAGTTTTATGAAAATTCTTCATAGGGTTTTGAAGATATGGAGCGGACACAAAAATGCAATGGAAATTGAAGGTTAAAACCCTTGACCTTCAAATGTGACCTTGACCTTGAGCCGACATATCTGCAACATATGTTCTGCTCATTGTCTCAACTTGGTTAACATTTGAGGCAAGTTTCTTGAAAATCCTTCAAGGGGTATAGGAGATATGGAGCGGACACGAAATTGTTACGGACAGACGGACAGACGGACGGACAGACGGACAGACAGACAGACAGACAGACGAAGGCCATTCCTATAACCCCCTTCCGCTATGCGGTGGGGGATAATAACATGAAAACTGAAGGAGTTCAAAACACAAACTCCCAATGTTTCATGCAAAAATATTCAAAGTTCAGGGGGAGATAATTCTACAATAGCCGGTCGTAAACACATGAAACTGGCGTCTTGCATATCTACCATTTGTGGTTATTATATATACCAAATGTACATTCAATAGCTTTAAAACTGAAAGAGGAATTTGCGACACAAAGTCCCCTTGTTTCATGCCAAAATGACGAAAGATACTCAAAGTTCAGGGGGAGATAATTCTGGAATGCCCAGTGGTAAAAACATAAAAAAATGCGTCTATCACATTTACCATTCATGGTTATCATGTATACTAATCAACTTTCAAATTGATGGTGGAGTTTGTGACACCAACTAAACATGTTTCATGCAAAAATAACAAACTAGAAAATTGTGTCTGTAAGACACGATGATGCCCCTGTGTAGGTTCTTGCCTAGCTGCACGTAAAATTTCCTAGTCATTTGACCTTGACCTTGGACTTGCGGGCATCATGGGCTGGGTGTGCAATGAACGTATGGATGATGTTT
Organism: Azorinus chamasolen; assembly: GCA_963576725.1. Lineage (NCBI taxonomy): Eukaryota > Metazoa > Mollusca > Bivalvia > Cardiida > Solecurtidae > Azorinus > Azorinus chamasolen. The sequence continues at coordinate 72,019,154 of OY755245.1, forward strand.
AAGGTGTATATGCAATTCCATGGCAATGGCTACAGTGGTTAGGGAGATAACAGACAATGAAGGAACCGTGACAAAAAAACTGCACGTAAATGTGACAGCCAACTGCACGTAATATTTCCAAGTCATTTGACCTCGACCTTGGGCTTGCAGGCAGCATGGGTGGGGTGCCAAATGACAGCATAGATGGTAATTGATGTGTATGTGAAGTTTCATGTGTATAAGTCTAGAACTTACTGACTTATAACACTTAATCAAAGGCCTGAATGGCCATAATGGCGTTCGGGTTTGATATGGATGTTATGTGTAAGGGGGGAAATTGATGAACACGTTAATAACAATAACGTCTTGGAATTGATAACAGTATTAATAACAACACATTTTTGTGAAACACTATGCCCCTGATTGTGACAAATATAAACTTGACCCGAAATGTGACATTTAACTGTAATATAACCTTGATTTTGATAAGACCCCCCCCCCGAGAAAAAAATAAATAAATAAATAAATAAATAAAAATGTTCGCCTCTGTAAGTTGCATAGACATGCCAGGTTTGAAGTATGTATGTGCAATGGCTACAAAGTTATTGCCAACATTAAAGTTTGAGCCAAGCCAACAAACCAACAAAGTCAGCCCCCTTGATTGGGGGCATAAAAATATGACAGACTGAAACAAAAGGAGCCATCTCATGATCTGCTGTTTATATATAGACATGCTTCTAGTTTCTACTATGGCAAAATAATATCTTAATTATATTCATGATGTCATTATTTCTTATATGAATATTCATGAAGTAAAGGGTCAATTAATGCTTTCATGTCCAAAGCTGATGCAAAAACTGAAGCACAACATCAAAATGGTACAAAGGCTACCTATAATCCTACATTTTTTGTTCAACTAATTCTTACGCATAACATTTATTTTTCCATGTTCAGCACTCGTTTATTTTGAATAAATGTAGTCTGCTTACAAATTTGAAGGTAGACTGTTTTTATTTTTAATTACTAAGTAGATCCATACATGTACATACAATTACGGTAGTTGTTTGGAACCTGATGAAACTCAAATTCAGAACTACAGTCAGAAGAAGAGTTGTAAGCTGGGAAAGACATTTCAACAAATTGCTACCTACTTTCGCTTTTACACGACACAAACGTCTTGAGCAAACGACACTTTTTACTGTCGGCGACTCGGCGGTTACACGATACATAGAAGAGACTCTTATTTTCACAGTTGTTATTGACACTGGAATATAATTTGATTGAATATGTGTTGAAAACCTTCTATGGATAATACTTACTTTGATAAGCCGATAGAACCCCGTGTTTTTACGGTTTTACTTCTTGTAAGACTTAGACTTGTGTTGAGGTTGGGTGCCATAGTCAAAACACGCTGTTCGATGCGTGATAAATGTGTATACGGGAATTCCGAATTTCATTGGTTGATTGTTTTAGATTTCTTTGACATTGTTTCTAATTTTGAGTACGGGTCAAACGGAAATGACTGAATGCAAAAGGCAGTTTGATTGGCTGAAGATGTAGGTCTATATGCTAATAAGTTACGAATGTGTATAAAAATGCAATTGGAAACCTCGGCTATATTCCTTCTGCTTTAGAACGCCAAGGTGTTGCGAAAACTACGGTAAAAATATTCGTTCGCGTCTTCTTCTTCCGATTAAAGTACAGGGCCCACTCTGGAGCATCGACGTACTTGTAGTTTATCAAAATTCAAGACTTTTAAAAAGTTTATCTTTGTGTAGATTAGTAGTAATTATCTCACACAGCGAATTATTATTAAAAAACATGAAGAGTAAACAAATACATGAACATTTTACAACCAAACTAGTGCAGACTTGAAGAAAACTATTTTGTCTTGCGCATGTTCACTAGACAAGTGAACTCGTTGCCGTAAAGAGACCGACTAGTATATGGCGTTCCGAACGCCATAAAAAACTGTGACAACCAACTGCACCTAGAAGCGTGACAGACGGACAGACAGATGGACAGACAGATGGACATGTGCAAAACATAATGCCCCCTGACTATCGTCAACAGGGGCATTAAAACACAAAAGGTCAGTGGGATAATTCTACAAAGGTCAGTAGTAAACACAGGAAAATTGTGTCTTGCATATCAGTCATTGGTGGTTATTATGTACACTAAATATAATTTCAGTAACTTTAAAACTAAAAGAGGACTATGCAACACCAACTACCCATGACCAAATGCGGATGGACCCATTGACCGAACAACCGACCGCCGGACAGGGTCATTCCAGTATACCCCCCTCAAAAAAGTTTGCAGGGTATAAAAACTGCTGACAATGCACGATGGACGACGACTAACAAAGAACTCATTTTGGTATAGTTGTGCAAGATGAGATAAAACGGCGAAACCAGTCTTAGCTATCTTGACAATACAATTGATTTAGCCAAGCTCTTTTTTATCATGAGTCCATTACACCGATATAATACCTGAGGTAATTCTCTCTTTGACAGTTGGTAATCATTTTCAAGAGACTGTAAATTGTCTGCGGTTTTGGTGAGGTCCTGGCGTGTTTTGGTTTCAAAGTCTCTGCACGTTTCCTTGTGACTTGCAAGCTCCGACTCTACAGCATGCATGCGAGAACTAAGAACAATTGTTTCTCTACCAAGAGTAACATCCATCACTTTGGAACGGAGCTAGAAATATAAACATGTTTTTGTAGATAGCATATACACATACAGTACAATGTACTTGGGAGGTTCCAAGGGCATGGTTGAAATATGGAAATTCTTGAGAAGCTTGGATAAACCATTTTATTTTCAATGTATTTAGTTTCAATTCTCAATCATTAAATCCCCGACACAAATTTATCACTGACACTCTAATTTTAATTTAAACATCAAAACATTTCCCATGTTTCATGAGATAGAGATTCGATGGAAACAAGTTAAGGGGGCATTGAGATCAATACCATAGTCCCTTACCAGCTGAACCTTGTGTCACAATTAAATGAAAAGCTGCTGCACATTCATAAAGAATCCTGTATATCATACTAGTTGAATCAAATATATAACTTATGATACATAATAGTACATATAAGAGTCATGCAGGAAACATGTATATAAAAGACACAACGAGATACACAGAGACAAAACAAACATACAATTGGAGGGTTGGGGGGGGGGGGGGGGTAAACCGGATTTTGGGCGCCTAATCTCACATTTATTACCAGTTTTTGAGCGCCAAGTCTTAGGGATGGAGAATCTGACCAATATCATAATCCATTATCGAATTGAATCAAACATTTATTATCTATTAAAAATCGATAATTAATCGAAAATACTTTCAGATATTATGTGTATGTAAAGCTTGATGTAACAAGCTAATACCTAACTAAGCTTTTGTGTCAACAAAACAGTATGCTGTGACCATTCATTAGAATCATCTCGAAGAGACGATTTTAACCCTTTCCCTGTTCTATGTTTATTACAAATTTCAATACCTACTGAATATTCACGGAGAAAATAGTTATAATGAAATATGGGAAGTGGAGCATTGTAGCCTTATTAGAAACAAAAGAAACCGATCTATGAAATTCCAAGAGCAAACAGAGCAGACCCTGATCAGACGGCTCCTATAGAGTAGACCCAGATTTACCTCTTTGAATAAGTAGACAACATTTCTAACAGATGACAACCCTATCACAGCTTAGCAGGACTTAACCAAAATAAGCACACAGTTGAACTCAGATCTGACACATACCGGTATGTAACTTTATATGTGGTTTGTATATGAGTTAATTTACTCATATGGAGCAAATGCTCTATTTATCACAATGGTTTGAAATCTACACAATTCTGAAATTTTCATCTTCTCTAATTAATGCTCCTTATCAGTAGATTTATTCAAAGAGGTAGGATCTGAAAAAAGCCTTTGTGATAAATAGAGCATTTGCTAACCATTGTGATAAATAGAGCAAAGGCTCCATAGGAGTAAAAGTTCTATTTATCACAAAGGTTTCAAATCTACACAATTCTGAAATTTTCCTTTTCTTTAATTAATGCTCCTTATCAGTAGATTTATTCAAAGCGGTAGGATATGATAAAAGCCTTTGTGATAAATAGAGCATTTGCTCCATAAGAGTAAATGCTCTATTTATCACAATGGTTTCAAATCTACACAATTCTGAAATTTTCCTTTTCTCTAATTAATGCTCCTTATCAGTAGATTTATTCAAAGAGGTATAATAGTCACTTTATGAAACCATTGTGATAAATAGAGCATTTGCCTTTGTGATAAATAGAGCATTAGCTCAATAGGAGTAAATGCACTATTTATCACAACGGTTTCAAATCTAAACAATTCTGAAATTTTCCTTTTCTCTAATTAACCCTTTTCCTCATATAAACATGTTTTCACACATTTGCAAATAGAGTAGACCCAGATTTACCTCTTTGAATAAGCAGACAACATTTCTAACAGATGACAACCCTATCACTGCTTAGCATGACTTGACCAAAATTAGCACACAGTTTGGATTCTGATCTGACACAGACCGGTATGTAACTTTATATGTGGTTTGTATATGAGTTAATTTACTCCTATAGAGCAAATGCTCTATTTATCACAATGGTTTGAAATCTATACAATTCTGAAATTTTCCTTACCAGTAGATTTATTCAAAGAGGTAGGATCTGAAAAAAGCCTTTGTAAGAAATAGAGCAATAGGAGTAAATGCTCTATTTATCACAATGGTTTCAAATCTAAACAATGCTGAAATTTTCCTTTTCTCTAATTAATGCTCCTTATCAGTAGATTTATTCTAAGAGGTATAATAGTCACTTTATGAAACCATTGTGATAAATAGAGCATTTGCCTTTGTGATAAATAGAGCATTTGCTAAATAGGAGTAAATGCACTATTTATCACAATGGTTTCAAATCTAAACAATTCTGAAATTTTCCTTTTCTCTAATTAACCCTTTTCCTCATATAAACATGTTTTCACGCATTTGCAAATAGAGTAGACCCAGATTTACCTCTTTGAACAAGGGCATGTTGTATTGCTATGCAAGACATGAGTCCCCCACCTGACTGAAAAAAACCTCCACTCTCCCCACCCCACCAACCCATGGTGTGGTTGACCATGGTATATACATGACCACCTGAATGGTATTAGTACCTTCTTTCATACATTGAATCAGTAAATAAAAAGTTATTGTCCCGAAAAAAAATTATGAAAAAGGGGAGTAACTCCAAAAATATTGATGCTAGAGTTATTGCCCTTGTGCATGACACTACATCTCATCATGCTTGTTCCATATGAGAAGTTTCAAATAAATTGAACCAGTACATAAAGAGTTATTAACTGGACAAGAAAATATGAAAAGGGGAATAACTCCAACAATATAGATGCTAGAGTTATGGCCCTTGCACATGACACTTCCCCTCATCATATGTGTTCCATATGTGAAGTTTCAAATCAATTGAACCAGTAGAGAAAGAGTTATTGTCCGGACAAAAAAGAATGAAAAAGGGGAATAACTCCAAAAATATTGATGCTAGAATTATGGCCCTTGTGCATGACACTACTCCTGATCATGCTTCTTCAATGTGTGAAGTTATAATGAATTTGGCCTAACTTTGTAGGAGATATTGCCCGGACACGAAGTGTGACAGACGGACTGACAGGAAAATATGAAAAAGGGGAATAACTCCAAAAATATTGATGCTAGAGTTATGGCCCTTGTGTATGACACTACCCCTCATCATGATTGTTCCATATGTGAAGTTTCAAATTAATTGAACATGTAGATAAAGAGTTATTGTCCGGACAAAAAAATATGTTAAAGGGGAATAACTCCAAAAATATTGATGCTAGAGTTATGACCCTTGTGAATGACACTAGCCCTCATCATGATTCTTCAATGTGTGAAGTTATAATGAATTTGGCATAACTTTGTAGGAGATATGGCCCGGACACGAAGCGTGACAGACGGACAGACGGACAGACGGACGGACGGACAGACGGACGGACGGACAGACGGACAGACAGACAGACAGACAGACGGAATCGAGCAAACCTATAGTCCCCCAACCGGTAACCGGTGGGGGACTAATAAGCAGACAGCATTTCTAACAGATGACAATCCTATCACTGCTTAGCATGACTTGACCAAAATTAGCACACAGTTTGGATTCTGATCTGACACAGACCAGTATGTAACTTTATAATTATGTGGTTTGTATATGAGTTAATTTACTCCTATAGAGCCAATGCTCTATTTATCACAATGGTTTGAAATCTGTACAATTCTGAAATTTTCCTTATCAGTAGATTTATTCAAAGAGGTAGGATCTGAAAAAAGCCTTTGTGAGAAATAGAGCATTTGCTAACCATTGTGATAAATAGAGCAAAGGCTCCATAGGAGTAAATTGTCTATTTGTCACAATGGTGTCAAATCTACATAATTCTGAAATTTTCCTTTTCTATAATTAATGCTCCTTATCAGTAGATTTATTCAAAGAGGTAGGAACTGAAAAAAGCCTTTGAGATAAATAGAGCATTTGCTCCATAGGCGTAAATGCTCTATTTATCACTATGGTTTCAAATCTACACAATTCTGAAATTTTCCTTTTCTCTAATTAATGCTCCTTATCAGTAAATTTATTCAAAGAGGTATAATAGTCACTTTATGAAACCATTGTGATAAATAGAGCATTTTCTCCAAATGCTCTATTTATCACAATGGTTTCAAATCTACACAATTCTGAAATTTTTCAAGAGGCAGATTCTGAAAATATCCTATGAGGGAATGGGTTAAAAACACTGTGAACAAACAGAGACTAATTCTGAAGCAGACAGCTTGATAGAGTTTTGACCAGGAACTTGACCTAACCAGTGATTATGCAACACAGATGGAGTGACCTCAATCCCTCTAGTTCAGAGGAACCTTTATAGTGTAAAATACTATTTTAAAGTATAACCAACAGGGCAAGGCCAATTTTAACCTCAGAACTGTGATATTTACCAATGTCAATTAGGTATACTAAGTTAATCTATACACCAAATATCTAAGCTATGTGACATATAGTTTTTGACAAGAAGACTTTTGAAGTTTTCCCCATGCCTAACCTAAGTGAGCCCAGCATTCTGCTACTTGTACAGAAAACAACAGTCAGCTAGAAAAAACTGGCCACCCCTGGGACCGTGGCGGGGTCAATTTTGACTCCAGGGACATAATTTATATAACTTTTGTAGAGGACCTATAGGTGATGCTATGTGCCAAAGATGAAAGCTGAGAACCCTGTAGATTCAGAGGAGAAGACTTTTAAAGTTCAAATTGTTGACGACGCACGACTAACGCCGACAGACGACGGACATTAGGCGATCACAAAAGCTCACTCTGAGCACTTTGTGCTCTGGTGAGCTAAAAACTGGTTTGTTTATTTCTAGCTCTACTAGTGTTTTGTGTGGCTATTAAACAATCCACCATCCGTTTGCATCGCAGCTAAATGCCACCATGACTTCATTCCTACCGGGTTTCGAACCTTATTGGAGACTAATGCCAATAAAAGTAATAGCTGGACAATAGTTGGTACTCCGTTGGCCCAACATTGGCTCGATAATAATGCACATTGGCCATTGTAGGACCAACATTGGTCCAGCGATAAGTAATAATTGGGTAATGTTGGCCCAACGGTGCGCCAATAGTTGGCCCAACCAATCCGCAATGAGCAAAACTACATTGGGTCAACATCATTTTCCAACATTGGCCCAACGAAGTGAACATTGTTGGGCCAACGTTTGGGCCAATATAGGTTTTCTATCTGGAAAGCAGAATATCATAGTGTAACCGGGTGTTCTTATAAAGAAACATACCCGCTCAGACCCGGGATCGAACCCGGGTCGCCAGGTTCGCAGTCAAACACTCTACCACGTCGCCATAAAAGCGCGCTTGTACAGCAAGGCCGTACAAGTGATGATAAATCTACACACTGTGACAATAGGAAAACATTTTTCTTGGAAATCGAGAAAATCGGCTCCCCCGAGCTTGTTTATAATTCCTGTATTGTATTGACTTGAGAATAACTGTTTAACCCTGTACCGGATAGGGAAGTGTTTTTCAAATACAGTAGACAGAGATGAGACTCATATACGGGCTGTGTCGTGCCCTGCACTGATGGCTTACTGTATAATGAAGATCAGATTCTACAGCTTCTATCGTTGCCAATCATTCCTTGCACATATGATCAGCTTATTAGTATTCGTACAGTCAGATAAAGGTAACAATCGTGTCATTTGATGCTATATTCAGATACTGCAGGGAATGTTTCTGAAGATGAAATGTAAAATGTTACTTAAAACTTGATATCGCGGGTATTTAACACGGATAGGAGAAACTCATACATAATTTGATCTATGAACGTTTTGAATATTAATTTGTGTGATGTAACATTAGTGGTCACTCATGATTAGGCTTTCGCTCTTACCTGTTGGGATTTATGAGCCACACCGACACATTCTCCTAATAATCGGGTAGAGCATATGTACTTGTTGAGCGAATCACTTTGGATGAACTTAAATGTATGTCTCTCCAACGCAGCTATTCTGTCTATGGTGTCTTTATAATTTGGAAGGCTTTTTAGACCGTTTTTCATCCTTACGAACATGAGTGATTCGTTAATTGAACCAGCTGGGTTTAACTGTTCTTTCATTTCCTTTAGGTTTTGTTCTAACTTCATGCATGTTGTAAGATCTTCTTCAACTTGTTGAAGCATTTCGTCATGACCTTTGTTCATTTCTGAAATGGATTGCGCTTTTATTGTGTTAAGGTGTATAGCAAGCTCCTTGTGAAATTTCCCAATGTTTTGTGAACATTCACGTCTGGATGTATTTAATTTCGTTTTTAGGACTCTTCTTTCTTGTGTTAGTGCTTGTACGCTTGACATGAGACTATCAGTGTCATTGATAACTGCGTTGAACTCTGTTCCTCCTGTTATTCCTGGTGCAACATCTGGTATGTAAGAAATTGTCGGTTTGCAACTGTCGCTGAAAGAAGAAAAATATATATGTACAGTTCTAGTGTTGTCTAGTATAAATAAAGATTTGGTTTATCAATATGTATCACTTAAAAGTGTATAATCTACTTTCAGTAGATTGCAGGATCATAGTGTTATATACAGGGTGATTGCATGTAGAATTGTGTACAATGTCAACACTTCTGGAAATATGTGAAACCCGAGCTTTCAACGAACCAGAGGTGTAACAAATGTAGCAAATGAGCTTAATGATCGTCTAAAGCCACGGAAAATCGGGATACGACAGAAAAAACAACTTACAGACAGCGGACATCCTCGTTCTAAATTTCATAATTGGTCTTAAACGACACGTTCTATTACTATAGTTGTAGATGTGTCACTTTGAGCAGCAGAGAAACAGGTGTGTACAAGTATTGAAATGTTCCAATTCGTTTTGACCTTTCTTTTAGATAATATATTTGTGCGTTATGGGGATACCATATATCGTCAGGTTGTTGGTATACCCATTGGTACAAATTGTGCCCCTCTTGTTGCAGATTTGTTTTTGTATTGCTATGAGAGGGAGTTTATGCTTAGCTTAAAACCTGATACACAGACCGATATTGTTAATGTTTTTAATAAAACTTCAAGGTATTTAGACGATATTTTGAATTTTAATAATCCTTATTTTGATACTATGATTTCTTCAATTTACCCAAAAGAACTGTCTTTAAACAAAGCGATTACAAATGATAAAGTTTCGATAATATACGATAAAAAGAGAAGATTTAAATTTTAAAATTGTTAATTATCCTTTTCTAGATGGAGATGTGTCACGTTCTACATCTTATGGGGTTTATATTTCTCAACTTATTAGGTTTGCCCGAGCCTGTTCTTTGCTTGAAGATTTTAACAGACGTAATTTAGTTATAACTGATAAACTTCTTAAGCAAGGTTACAGATATCACAAACACTTCGGACAACTTTTTCTAGATTTTATTATCGAAATTTACCACTCATTAGTAAATATAATTGCAATCTACGGACGTTACTGCAACAAGGCATTTCATTACCAGACTTTTATGGGGATGTTATCTACAAACTTAGGAAAATTCGGGGTCATATCCATTTTCATGATTTGTTTATTAAACGCATTAAAACATTTAAAAAGAAAGGTTATGATCCTATTATATTGCAACGCACTGCATGTTTGGTTATCGACCCTTTTAAAGTCGGTAGCTAAGCTTCCCTCTTTGCTTGCGCGATGACAGGCCGAGGGTAGTACTCTATGATGGTATACTCTTAAACTTGGATACAGGATGAGCTTACCAGACTCATGTATTACTTTTTCCCTGTCGTGCCCTTAACGGCTTACCTGCAGGTGCTCTGACTTCAGCAAAGTCATTGAGTACATATTTGACGGATTGTCACAGTAATTATGCTATGTTTTACATGTTATCCTGTGTTCACCGTCCTCTATGTTGTGGGTAAGTCCAGCGGGGATACCTTTATTTACACTATTTGTAAAGCTAGGGTGACTTTGAGAGAAGTGTGACGTAAGGACGTCCGTAATCCGGTCTAAACCCCTAGTGGTGTTTTTGCTACTGACCGTGCCAAGGCGGTACTCTCTTTGTCACCCTTCCTTTTGTTTGCCTTGCGTCTTTGTGCTTGTGATTTTGTTCATGTGTGCAACGTTTGTCTCTGGTTCTTGTGTGTCTTTTGGTGTTTTCTCTGTTCATCTCGTGTGTGAGTACGCGTTTGGGTGTGTGGTTGTGTGTGGTTGTGTGTCATGCTGTCTATCGGTGTTTTGGTGGTGGTTGCGTCTTGTATGTGGCTTTGCCTGCTTGACTTTACTCCTTTTCCATTTATATGCATGGTATATTTTTACGGCACCACAACACTATAGAGGTTAAATGGAGTCGATACAGGAGAAAGGGTGTCAGGTCAACATTTCATTTACATCGAGATAAAATAGAGCCTATGATTTCAGAAATTTACCACTTGATGGAGTACTATCAGAGATACAGAAGCGCCAGTTTACGCGAAACAGTTACTAGTCGCCTCTTACGATGATGCAACGAGTTATCATACGAGTTATCATACGCTAGTAACAAATAAGATGTTGACTAAACAAGTTGATTCGCGGAATTGATATCCCCCACCAGGCGGACAAGAAGGCTAAGTTTTTCGCAAACAAAGAGCCATGACCTTGGTGTAAATGTGAATGATACTTTTAGGGTCGAACCTTTTATGGTACAAACATTTACACAAAATGCTATTGAAATTCTGAAGGGAGTTGATCCCCCGAAAGCAAAAATTGCAACACAAAAAGAGAAAATTGCAGACTCGGTTTTATTGAGTCTGTTCATGAGCAGTAATTGAAAGTGCAACACTGCTCACGCCCCCTAGCATCGGCTTAAGTGGTATTCAATTTTCAGAACAAGATGTACTGCAATTCATGATCTCGAAAGATCAGAAGGTATAACAACACTGAGAATGAAGTACTGGGCGACGTGAAAATGTCAAACACATTTCTAAGATATGACAAAGACGGACAAAAAAGTACAGTACATGTATTTCACAAAGGGTATAAATCTAATGTTCAAACTTCAATATGAGTGACACTTGCATTTCCATAAAGTTCTAAATATTGATAAAAGCTCTAAACAGTTTCTGAGATTTGACTCCAGACAGACAAAAAGGTTATGATTTTGGCAAACAAAGGAATGTAAAAGTACAAAAACGAGTCATGCAGGAAACACCACATACAGAACAAACAGTCGCCCGAACAGCAACACAAGGAAACAGCAAATGTACATAAATATAAAAACAACAAGAGACGCACAAAGACAAAACAAACATACAACAGGAGGAAGATGGAAGTACCGCCTTGGAACGGTCATTGACAAAAGTCACTAGGGGGTTAAACCGGTTTATGGGCGCCCAACTTCACACTTATTCCATCCCCACCCTAAAAGACAAACAGTGTAAATAAACGTATCCCCTCTCCGACTAATCTACAACAACCGCGACGGCAAATACAGTGGTAAAGTGCATGTATAACAAAAACATTTAAGTGAACATACTGTATCCACCTATCGCTAGTGTACTCAATGATTGAGCTGCAAACAGAGTAACTATAGAAAAGTAATAAAGGGTACGACAAAAATGAAATATCCGACGTTCTCCTTCCATTTCTTGATTTAAGAGGTCGCCATCATAGAGTACTAAACCTTTCTTGTCGGCGTACATGCAAAGAGGCCATCGTGATTGCCAACTGTAAAAGGGTTCACAACCAAACATGCAGTAACTCTGTTGTTTTAAAATCAATATAAGTGAACCCGACAGAGCGATACTTAACATTTACACAAAGTTTCATAGAATAATAGTGTCTGAAATGAGGCTCTGGACAGACAATAATATTATTTTCTTGGCAAACAAAACAAGAGGGCCTGAAAGGCCCTGACATCGTTCACCAGACAATCAGAGGAGAAGATTTTCAAAGCTTTCACTATGTGTTTCTATAGAAAACTAGCCAGCCCTGGCGAGGGCCAATTTTGACTCAAGGGGCATAATTATGTAACTTTTGTAGAGGACCTCAAGTGAAGAAAATTTAAGAAAATGTAAATGAAAAATATAACAATGCAAATCTAAAGAAGGGCAAATTAGTTGAATTTTAGAAAGAATAAATTAATCTATACATGTACTTATAAATAATATCCAAAATTTCAGATATTTTCATTACACCTTCATGAGTTATTATTATTCATATCTTAATTTATTTTCAACCCTTCCCTTGTTCTATGTTTATTCAAAATTTAAATACCTACTGAATATTCATAGACAAAATAGTTATAATGAAATATGGAAAGTGGGACAGTGTAGCCATTTTAGAAAGTAAAGAAACATCTTTCAAATTCCATTAACAAACAGAGCAAACCCTGGTCAGACAGCTGCTTTAGGAGCCGTCTGATCTGGGTCTGTTCTGTTTGCAAATGTGTGAAAAAAGTGTTTATATGAGGGAAAGGGTTAGCAAACATATTATAAGTATATTGTACACAAAATGAAAATAATGTAATGCACTTTGCACTATATTATATCATAAGCAAACAGCAGACTGATCAGATGGCTACTACATGAGTCATCTGATCTGAGTCTACTCTGTTTGCAAAGGTGTAGAAAGGCATATTTATGGAGTAAAGGGTTAATTGTCTGATTTACTGTGCAAAAAATTTCATTGGGTAGATCTGCAATATTTCTGCAGAGTTACTACGAACAAGGGAGACAATCCAGTTGTTATAAAAAAGTGGCAAAGTGAGATAATCTCCCTTTAAATGTATGCTAAGAATAGACACCAGCAAATGTTTATAAATAGCTATATGTAAGTCAGCTTTGAAAAACTTGCTACCCCTGGGGTGAGGCCAATTGTCTTTATTAAAACGTTTGCAGAAGACCTGAATATGATGCTATGTGCCAAATATGAAAGCTATGAAGCATTTCAGTTTCAAAGGAAGAAGATTTTCAAAGTTCACTATATGTTTCTATTGAAAACTCCCCACCCCTTGGGCGCGGCCAAATTTGACCCCAGGGCCATAATTTATATAACGTTTGTAGAGGACCTGAACATAATGCTATTTGCCAAATATGAAAGCTGTGAGCCTTTCAGTTTCAGAGAAGAAGATTTTCAAAGTTTTACTACATGTTTCTATTGAAAATAAGACACCCCTGGAGCGGGGCCAATTTTGACCCCAGGGGTATAATTTATATAACTTTTGTAGAGGACCTAAAGATGATGCTATGTGCCAAAGATGAAAGCTGAGAACCCTGTAGATTCAGAGGAGAAAATTTTTAAAGGTTCAAATTGTTGACGACTGACGACGCACGACGCACGCTCTGGTGAGCTAAAAACATAATTCTAGCGTTCCTACGTCAATATAAATTATACTTTTAGAGTCGCAAATCCTTGTGTTACTGAATATTTTCCCAAAGTATCATATAAAAACTCAAAACTATTTTTGAGAAAGAGCTCCGGACAGACAAACAGTTACATTTGTCGCAAACAAAGAAACATAATAGGCCGTGAGCCAGAGCCCCAAAGTTTAGCCATCGGTACCATCTTTGGGGAATAATGCTATCATTGCTTTTTGATAAGATATAAGTATCTAGAATCAGAAAATATGTGATAGCAGTAAATCTGTGGTAGCTTTTTGTATTTTTCACCAATTTTAACCCTATGGTAAAAAAGTGTTTTCTAAATCTAGCATAAAAGGAAAGACATCAATGAATTTCAAACTGATGTCTCTCTCTTGTTACACATTGTATCTACTTGAAAATAGAAAGGATTGTAGCTGTAGTTACACACATTTCATTTATGTTTTTATTATTTCACAAAAAAAATGTTCATATAATGTAAATTCTTCCTCATATGTACGTAGAATTATGTTTACATTCATATGTATTCTGCAGAAGAAAAACTTTTCCGAAGTTTTGCATACCTTCACCATCTTTTAAACTAGACTCATACAACTTTAAATGTGTTGTTATACCTTCTGAACCTTCGAGATCATGAGCTTCAGTACTTCTTGTTCTGAAAATTGAATACCGCTTAAGCTGGTGCTAGGGGGCGTGAGCAGTGTTGCACTTTCAATTACTGTTCATGAACAGACTCAATAAAACCGAGTCTGCAATTTTCTCTTTTTGTGTTGCAATATTTGCTCTAGGGGGATCACCTCCCTTCATAATGTATAATATTCACAACAGCAGGTGTTAAGTGCTTGTGTGGCGGCCGTAAAACGTCGCCCCGTACTTCATTCTCAGTGTTGTTATACCTTCTGATCCTTCGAGATCATGAGTTTCAGTACTTCTTGTTCTGATAATTAAATACCGCTTAAGCCGGTACTAGGGGGCGTGAGCAGTGTTGCACTTTCAATTACTGTTCATGAACAGACTCAATAAAACCGAGTCTGCAATTTTCTCTTTTTGTCTTGCAATTTTTGCTCTCGGGGGATCACCTCCCTTCAGAATTTATATGTATATTCACAATAATGATGGCAATGAATTGACTTCAGACTAGAACCCTTACATCTAGCATCTCGTAAAGCAAATTGTCGGAGTTATGTCCCTTTTAAAACTTTTATACACTCAAAATGTGACAAAACTGAAATATCGTAAGCGTTAGCCCTATGAAAGTTCACCAGCATTTTACTATCATTATATCAACGACCAAATTAACGATGAAAACCCTTTGAGCTAGAACCCAGTCATTGTTTAGGCCAAATTATGTCCCTTTATGAAACTTGTATGTAACAGGTAAACTATTAATATCCGATCAACCACTTCAGAGCTAGCTTATTCATGATATACTCTTATATATTCATTATTCATCAAAACATAACAACTTGAACTAGAAACGTATCTATAGGAAATAGATCCCCTCACCTCCTTCATTTTGATGATATTATCTCTAGTTAATCAAGTATGTAAAGTCCCGTAATTTTGCTTACTACACATTTCCCCATCTTCACATCAAGTTGTTTATCTGTGAAAGTTTTATGCATATATATGCCTTATAGTGAAGAAATTTGCCAAGACCTGTAACTTTGATGTTTTCGTTATACATACACTTTACCACTGTATTTGCCGTCGCGGTTGTTGTAGATTAGTCGGAGAGGGGATACGTTTATTTACACTGTTTGTCTTTTAGGGTGGGGATGGAATAAGTATGAGGTTGGGCGCCCATAAACCGGTTTAACCCCCCAGTGACTTTTGTCACTGACCGTTCCAAGGCGGTGCTTCCATCTTCCCCCTATTGTGTGTTTGTTTTGTCTTTGTGCGTCTCTTGTTGTTTTTATAGTTATGTACATTTGCTGTTTCCTTGTGTTGCTGTTCGGGCGACTGTTTGTTCTGTATGTGGTGTTTCCTGCATGACTCATTTTTGTACTTTGGGTACAATGGTCAGAACAAACATTTCCTTCTTAACCGTCATTTTCACATCAAGGTTGCCAGTTTATGAAAGTTTGAAGCAAAGTTCCCGTTGGTGTATGGGGAATTGAAGACATAAACGTTGCGAGACATACACAGGAGCATAAAATGGTGATTACCGTAACAAGCATGCTTATACAGACCTTCTGTTTTCACTTCTAGGTAATTTGAAGTAAAACGTATTTTGTCTGACCATTCGTTAGTTTGTCCATTGGTACATGTTAAGGCCAGTATTTCAGTTAGCTCTGTCGATAAAGCGTTCGCTTTCGGGCAGGACGTTGTGATCGTTGGTCGGGTCATAACAAAGTCATACTGGTATTAAGATGGACTGGTTGGCTCGATGTCAGGTATATGTTACTGGGTATGGGTTGCAGTTTTCAATTCTAGATGTTAAAGAATCAATGAAATCAGAGTTGTATCCAATTCTGTCTCTAATGCATCTATTAGCACATGATGGCAAGGTTAAGAACTTAATAATCGTTCATCGGGTACTGGTGGTACATTTAGATAGCAAAGACAGAGTAGTGAAAATATATTAAAAAATTGAGTTATCAGCAAGTAATGCAGAGTTTAGCCAGGTGTGTTCTGGTTACAGGAAGCCTTAGAATGATGCATTGCACGACATTCGTTTCGATTCATAAAATTTGATATATATATATTGATCCACGAGCAACAAGCAATGACAAAACATGAGAGAGAACCTCCAAAACAATGTTTAACAATCTGTTATCCATTTGAAACAAAATGGCTAAAGGAATTCATGATATATATGCTAGACATAAGCAACAGTAACACATTAGTAAGTTTTGCAGAAGAAATTGACTAGTGTAAGCAATGTTCCTGTACATGTTATCGTGCCGCAATAGTAGATAGGATAGAGTTTGCTCAAACAAAAATTAAGTATCAATGTGGTATAACATCGTTGGCCGTGATAGAATACACACTGTGTTTGAATTATAAAGGCAAAAGTCAATCAAGAACTGTGGTGTGGACATCGAAGTAGAGAGTCTGATCATCAGATGCTAAGCATAACAATTAAACAAATTAGAAAGCATTTGGGGAGGTGTCTAAGTGAATAGGGTCAACCATTGCATCTGCAATAGAAAGATACAGCAAACATTTTAATGACAATGAGAAGGTCCCGGCACTTCAGTATTAACTGATGAAGAAGATGTGTGTCTTACCATGCAACTGAGAATGCAACTGAAGTAGTAAATCAAGTTTTTATAACCTGGTCAGAGAACACAGAATACTTCGTAATGTATTTGGCTTTCCATGCCGATACATTCACCATAGTCCCACTATATTAGAAATACGGGACTGACTCCATGACATCAAGAAGATTATCATCACTATTAA
Source organism: Azorinus chamasolen (assembly GCA_963576725.1). Taxonomy (NCBI): domain Eukaryota; kingdom Metazoa; phylum Mollusca; class Bivalvia; order Cardiida; family Solecurtidae; genus Azorinus; species Azorinus chamasolen. The sequence continues at coordinate 72,036,496 of OY755245.1, forward strand.
AAACAAGAGACGTTTGTAAAACATGTATACCCCCATACCCCCTGACCTTTGATCTAGTGACCTCAACTATAGAGGTCATCTAGTGGTCATGACTAATCACCACAGCAACTTTGAAGATCTTAAACCAAACCACTGATCATTTATTGATCTAAAGTATTCACAAGTTAAGGTCATGATGACCTTGACCTTTGACCTAGTGGCCTCAACAACTATAGGGGTCATCTAGTGGTCACGACCAACTACCACAGCAAATTTGATGATCCGAACCAAACCATTGAGCAGTTATTAATTGGAAACCATTTCATCAGTTAAAGTCATGATGACCTTGACCTTTGACCTAGTGACCTCAAAATCAACAGGGGTCATCTAGTTGTCATGACCAACCACCTAAGCAAATTTGAAGATCCTAAGCCAAACCCTTGAGCAGTTATTGATCAGAAACCATCTTACCAGTTAAGGTTATGGTGACCTTGACCTTGACCTTGTGACCTCAACAACAATAGGGGTCATCCAGTGGTCATGACTAACTACTACAGCAAGTTTGAAAAATCTAAGCTACACCCTTGAGCAGTTATTGATCGAAAATGATGTCATCAGTTAAGGTCATGGTGACCTTGACCTTTGATATATTGACCTAAAAAACAATAGGGATTATTTAGTGGTCATGACCAACCACCACAGGAAGTTTGAAGATCCCAAGCCAAACCCTTGAGCAGTTATTGATCGGAAACTATTTCACCATTTTATGTCATTGTGACCTTGACCTTTGACTTAGTGACCTAAAAAACAATAGGGGTCATCTAAATGTCATGACCAACCAGCACAACAAGATTGAAGATACTATGCCAAGTCATTTATTAGTTATCGTTCAGAAACCATCGATTTACCGACCGACAGATAGACCGACCGACCGACATGTAAAAAGCAATATACCCCCATTTTTTCTTCATGTGTATCTTTGCATTGGCACGCCCTTAATAATAATAGTACGGCAAGCACTGGGATTCCCGACCAGGAACAGAAAAACACTAAACAAAGTCCATAAATTGATTAGAAATAGGAGATCTGATTTAAATTGTTACATGAAGTGCAGCTATTTGTCTGTTTCCTACATTCACAATAAATGTGTAGTTCATGCCAGACGCGACCTTTGCTGTGCGAGTATTTAGGGCAATCTTCAACAACTATGCAACGAATACTTTGCATAGCGCTCGCAAAAATACAAACGACCAGGCTGTAATTCAGAATCCAAATTTTCCAAATTATTGTAGCTTAGGCAATGCTATGTGTGCATTGGATGGGTGGTCAGGCAACCGATTTTGGAATATTATTGAATAATTGGGATGTTGTTGTTCTTTAAATGCATATAATGACTTTCTACACTTATGTCAATAGCCCGTGAGAATATATGTATGTGTCTGTAGGGCGACTGATTGTTATGTATAAGTGTAAAGCAAATGTGAAACTTGAATCATATTAAAACCTTCGTAATAACCTTTCGGGCAATCTCTTCAACCTCAGTCGAATTGGAATCATGTTGAAGGAAAGATTTTGCAGAACATTTATATGATTATGTGTTTTCTGTATCTTATGTGTCAGTGACCATGGTCAGAGAAAAAAACCGTTTTCAGAGAAAGGACACTGAGGGTTTTCCTTTACTTTTTAACTCTGATGCCCCTTGTTCTAATTCTAACTTGTTCTAATAAACAACATGTCATTCAGATGTGCCATTCACCATCCTACATATTAAAAATCCTGATCATAAATGCAAACTTTTTATTTATCTCTATTGTGTTGTAACCGTATTGGATACCTCCGCATGAATCACTAAAAGCACGTATGTCAGATTGACAGATGTCCATCGAGAATGACCCATAGTTCATCTAGGAATATGTAATGGTTTATGAACCAATAAGGATGATTTCATTATATGTGGCAGATTCAAATGAAAGACAATATCCATATTCTTCAACATCATATCAGTGAGTATTTTGTTTGACACTACATGTATATTCAGTCACAAGAAAAGTATGAACATAACGAAAGTCCATACCCACATATCTTCATCAGACAGTCGGTTTGAGGATGTTTTATTAATTTCTTAACAATATTTAACACTTTTAAATTCAAAAGAAAATGACAATAAAACAATTCAGAACTAAAGATGGTCTAACTAGGACTGTAAGCAATGATCGCTAATGATAACAAATATCCACACGCCGCAACATCCCATCTTACAGGCTACTAATTCATATTGGGATAAAGTGGAAACTGGATCAATAAATAAATAATAAACAGGTCCAAATGAAACTAGAATTGTTTTTATACAAAAACTGATGCCCCCACCCCCGCGCGGACAAAGATTTCCATGTACAATTTTCATGTACAAGTCTCATAACTCGTCAAACCGGAACTGGAAAGATATATAATTATGCAAAGTGCTGATCAATCCTATTAATATATTCTGAAAATGGGTGATCCCTCGAAAGCAAAAGTAGAAATGCAAAAAGAGAAAATTGCTGACTCGGTTAGTTTCATGAAAATCCGACAACATGTCTTGGAGAAACCGCGAGGAAAAACTTTCAATGTAAAACAAGATGTGTTTGTGAAACACTATGCACCCAACCTTTGATCCTGAAGGATGACTTTGACCTTTGACCCCTGGACCAGGGGGTTGAACACGACATATCGTCTTTGTGTGCTAAACATTTGTTTTAGGTTATTTTGAAATCCATTCACAGATAAAAAAAAAAGTTATAGAAGGGACACGGAATTGGGACGGGCGGGTGGAAGGACGGACGGACAAGCGGAAGGACGGACAATGCGATTACTATATGTCCGCTGTTGGGGTGCATAAAATCAAAGTCCCAAAACTCTGCAGAAAATCATCGAACTGGAAGAGGAATACGATAAACACAACTAGGCATAGTGCTGATCAATCCTATGAAATTTCATGCAAATCCGATAAAAGGTTTTGGAGAAACCGCACGGATAAATTAAAATTGGACAGACGATCAGACGAACGGAGGAGGACAGAAGACATACGTATGGGCAGACAGCCGGACGCCGCACGCAAAAACAATATGTCTCCCGAGTATACAGGGGGAGACATAATTAGAAGGTGCATTGGTTACTAAAATAATACGAATATCAAGTTTTAAGCAAATTTGTTGATTAAGAAACGTGCGTCTATAAATGGACAGACAGGCAGACGTACGAATTGACGGACAGATAGAGGGATTGACATATGGGGTGGACAGATGTAAGGACAGTCAGACTGCATTGCCCAATCAAGTAAACTTTCACTTCCCCGTTACAGAAATGACTGCTCCTACCATGGGGGAAATATTCGTAAGCCCATATAGTCGCCCGCTTATGCGGGGGCGACAATAAAGGCAAATATAGGTCATGATCGGGAACAGGATAAGCATATTTCACACACGATAATATGTGTAAAGTTAATTTCTGAACAACAGTATGCGTATGTGAGAATGAAAGTAGAATGAATATGTGTTGTTGTAACTTTTGAATTATTTTTGTTTGAGTGAATACGTGAACTGCGAAATTAATTGTTTTGAAATATGTCGTAAGAGGGCAAATGGTGAAAACATCGTGGCCCGACCACGACTAGAACCCACGGTCTCTGGCTAACCGCACCAGCCATCCAATTACTGAGATATCACTGCATAACACATATAACTTATTGATTTGCCACCAGTAACTTTTACCCGGCTTCAAGCATACGAAGTTATTCAGTCAAGAGATATAACAAGCAAATTATTGATGCGAAGCATCAAAGGTCGCCTTTTACTGAAAAGTGAATAATAATAATAATCGAGAATGAAAACATGGAAATGTAATATGAACAAGATTGTGTTATCTTTAGAATTACTGTCAAAGTATTGTTTCTGGTTACTTCAGTTGTATCTAATACTAGTTAACCTGGCTCTGATCACTTAGAGGGTTTAAAAGAATCAATTCACATAAGTCAATGATTGAGGTTTTGACGAAATTGGTTTTGGTTCCAATTTGAAGGAAATTCTATAGATTTAAACATAATTATCAGTAAATGACAGCAGCATGACTGATAATTAATGGAATTAAAATTGAAATTAAAATATATATATATATCTATGCTTTAGATCTATTTATCTATCTAGCTAGCTAGCTAGCTAGCTATATATCTATCTAGCTATATATCTATCTTTATTTATTTATTTCTAACACTTCGCCCTCCTCTGTAAAAATAGCTATAAAAGAAAGTGTTGTTATTACAGCTATTATTTTGCTTAACCATTTCCCTCATGTAAACGTGTTTTCACGCATTGCAAATAGAGTAGATCCAGATCAGACAGCTTCTAAAGGAGCCTTACGTCTGATCAAGGCATTCTCAATATGCTTATGAAATTATATTAGACTCGACTCTAGTTTCTACAAATACCAAAACAATCCTGTCCACAAATGTCAATATAAAAATTCAACTAATAACTATTCATGGTGTAGTTATTTATTACGTGAATATGCAACAGGAAAAGCGTCAATGTAATAAACCCATAGGCACAAGCCAATCTTTTTAAAATACACGAGCCCCGGGCAAGTACCTTCAGTACTTTGATTTCTGTTTTATTTTTAGATTTATTTCGACCAGTGCTTCACCCAGTGACTTACGTTCCATTCAGCGTGTCCATTTTAAAAAGCAAGTAAATTTATCAAGAACACTTTGATCACAGTTTGGTTAGAAATACATAATGCAGGAAGTATTCAATAACAAATCATATTATTTCTTTTTGTTTCATAATCGTATAGCAAAATGCTACTTTGTTACGGGGTGAACTCCGTAGGAACTTATTGGTTCCGTTAAAATTACAATTTCGTGACTGGCTTCAAGTCGATTATCAACTAAAACATTTACTTATACACCGTAATATTTGTAGGAGTTTTACTCTTAAGTGGGCCAAACTTCAAAAAGCAAATATACGTTATTTCTTAACTAGCTTTAAATCGGCATTAAACCAAAAGTAATGCATTGGAATGTGTATTTAAGGCCTGCTTTAGTATTTTCACAAACGCTTGTGGCAAGACTGTTGCACCGGAAATTCGAAAGAACCGGTTATTTAATATCAATAACGTATTCATTTCTTAATGCAATAATACAAAATTGTTCTTTTTTATTTCATTACCTATGATATGTTATTCATACTCTTAATCGACCAGTATATGCAATCTGCATTGCCAAATCCAGTAAACTTTCCTCAACGTTATAGAAATGACTGGTCCTACCATTGTAATATGGTGAAAAAGTTGTGACTCGACTGGGACTCGAACCCAGGAACCCAGGACCTCCGGCTTACCATGCCCGACTGAGCTACCGAGCCACACAGTAAAGTATATCTACTAATTTTACCATAATCTCTACCCGGCTACACTCCCCCACCCTACACAATAATTCGGGACGAATTCTTACTCAAAGAACATTCCACGAGTGTCTTCTTATTATAAATTATCTTCATATAATCTCCTTATTATCTTCATATAAATCACCCTGTGGGTTACTTACGTTGGGTGTCAAATGTAACATGGTGAAAAAGTTGTGACTCGACAGAGACTCGAACCCAGGGCCTCTGGGTTACCATGCAAACACTCTACCGACTGAGCTACCAAGTCACACAGTAAAGTCTAACAACTAATTTCGCCATAATTTCTACCCAGCTACACACATCCCCTCCAAACAAGAATTCGTCCCGATTTCTTGCTCAAAGAACACACCATGAGTTTCTTCTTATTATAAATTATCTTCATATAATCTTCACTTTATCTTCATATGATTCACCCCTAGGGTTATTTACGTTGAGCGCCAAATGTAACATGGTGAAAAAGTTGTGACTCGACAGAGACTCGAACCCAGGGCCTCTGGGTTACCATGCAAACACTCTACCGACTGAGCTACCAAGCCACACAGTAAAGTCTAACAACTAATTTCGCCATAATTTCTACCCAGCTACACACATCCCCTCCAAACAAGAATTCGTCCCGATTTCTTGCTCAAAGAACACACCATGAGTTTCTTCTTATTATAAATTATCTTCATATAATCTTCACTTTATCTTCATATGATTCACCCCTAGGGTTATTTACGTTGAGCGCCAAATGTAACATGGTGAAAAAGTTGTGACTCGACAGAGACTCGAACCCAGGGCCTCTGGCTTACCATGCAAACACTCTATCGACTGAGCTACCAAGCCACACAGTAAAGTCTATTAACTAATTTCACCATAATCTCAACCCGGCTACACCATGAGTAAGGTGATAAGTACGATAATTGGTTAGGAACTGATATATAGTGTGGTTCCAGTTTGTTGGTATTTTAAAAAATATTTATCTATTAATATTAATTATAGCATTTTTTATTTGTGAGAATTTATTATACTTATATTTTAATGGCTTCTGTATTCTTTACATCAGCAAATTTAATTAATACAACGTTATAGATGTATTCTCGCGTCGGAAACATGCTACTCTTGCCGATCTGACAACCGCCATTCCGCATGGAAGTCTAGTACAAGTTATTGACGTGCATTCGTCAGATTCAAGAGGCGTTTATTAACATGGCATCCGGAAATAATCGAAGTATACTATTTCTGACATGAAAAGGCTTCGTAGCGTTAGCTTTGGTTTAATATGTGTAAGAAGGTCCACAAAATATAGCCATGTGTAAGGAGTGCGAACGAATATGCAAAAAGTAGGCTCAAGGCGAAATCCCAACCATAATATGAATGAAAGTATTCTTCCAGCGGATCTTAATAAAGAAGTGCGCTTCGAATGACCCTATGCAAGCGATTAGGTAATAACACCTATAACTTCGAAAGCAACTCTGAGTGGTAAGTTTGATAAGCATAGTGGAAAATGACCGAAATGTCAGCTGCACGAGAGAGAGAGAGAGAGAGAGAGAGAGAGAGAGAGACAGAGAGAGAGACAGAGAGACAGAGAGAGAGACAGAGACAGAGACAGACAGACAGACAGACATTTGATTTTCAAAACATTGTTCCCATGCAAAGAATACTGCAGTGTATGTAACGCTTTCATTTATACGAGGGGTGTTCCATAAATAATGTCATCTGTGCTTTATTTCGCGGAAATCGTGCAATTCATGCACAAAACCACCTCGTGTCGATTGAGTGATCACTGACTCGTGACACAGGTAAATATCTCGTCCACACGTTCACTTGCCTCGGTACAGTGTACATCGTTTCATAGCCTATTCGTTAGACTATACACAAAATGACAGGAAAACGAGCTGAAAATGTTCTTGAAATTAGGGCCTATATAAAAGGTAGGTCATTACTCGGCATAAAGGCTGTAGATATTCACCACGAGGTGTGTGACATTTATGGGGAGGGCCAAATGTCCCACAGGACTGTTTGTAGGTGGGTAGCTAAATTTAGTGCTGGGCAGCAGCAACTGAAAGATGTTGCTCGCCCAGGTCGTCCTGCAACAACTACGACCAAAGGTAACATAGAAAAAATCCGAAATATCCTCAAAACTGATGCTCTATTCACCGTAAGACAATTGGCTCGAATGACAAACTTGTCGTTAGCAAGAGTTCATGCGATTTTGAAGAAACACCTAAAAGTTAGAAAGATAAATGCAAGATGGATACCCCATTTGTTAACATATGAGCAAAAGAAGACGCGTGTAACAATGGCAAAAAAACTTCTCAAAATGTACCCAAAATATAGTAAAAAGGCTTTTGATAATATAGTCACTGGTGATGAGACCTGGGTGCATTATTTTGAACCAAAGCGGAAGGTTTCCAACCGAATATGGGCCACTAAAAATGCCAGACGCCCAAGTATTGCCAAACGAATACGAACGGTAAAGAAGGTTTTGTATGCTATTTTTTCACTAATAAGGGTCCAGCTATTCAAATCCCGGTGCCAAAAGGCAGAACGGTCACAGGCAAGTTCTATAAAAACGTTGTTCTGAGAAAATTGAAGAACTACTACAAAAGTAGCCGCCCCAAAACAGGACTTAAGTATGTCCGACTTTTGCATGATAATGCACCCGCTCACAAGGCACGTATTGTGACTGACTTTTTGGAGTCAGAGAAGGTTACCGTCCTTCCGCACCCTCCGTATTCGCCAGACTTGGCCCCCTGCGACTATTTTCTCTTTCCAAAACTTAAATATCATTTATCTGGAAGGAGATACAATTCGAGAAATGCCCTTGGATCTGCTGTTTATCAGTGTCTGATGGGTGTCCCCATTGAAGAGTATGAAAAATGCTTTCAAAAATGGATTGACCGGCTAAAAGGGTGTATTCTGGCTGGCGGAGAGTATTTTGAAGGGCAGAGCAAATTAAAATGAACAAAAGCACATCCGCTATATGAGCACCGATGCAAGTGACATCATTTTTGGAACACCCCTCGTACTATTATTAAAGAGATTTTATTTATACCTTTTTTATTCTCAATTCAGTATATGATTTAGTAGTGATTTCAAATTCATGGATCCGTTTACATTTGTAATAAATTCATAGTTTACTTCATTTAGACAAATAAATTTATAAAACTGTATTTGCAGATAATTAATACTGATCCTGTTGTTTATATTTTGTCTATATATTGTTTCTTACTACATTATACTCATATATTTTATACTGATGAAGTTTATTACTTCTAGTTATATTATTATCAGTTATAATTAACAACAATTGTTAAATGTTCACTACCATAACCATTTCGTTTGCCTATATTCTGTTAATCGCAATTTAATACAGTGCTCCCTCCCTACAACGGCCCTCTCAATAACGATTCCCTCCTTACAACAACGCGTGTCACTGTTTCCGAAACAACAAGGCTCCAGAAAACGTCTTTCCATCGTATTTTCTTTATGCCTCCATCAAACCCTATGTTGTGACCACTCTTTAGAATCGTCACAAAGTGACGATTGTAAAGAGTGGTCACAACATAGGGTTTGATTGAGGCATAACGGTTTTAGTTCTCGAAATAATCTTATCTGGGGATCTGTAAACAAGCTAATTATGTTTGATTTTCCCTCCCTATAACAACTCCCTCTGAACAACACATACTATCTTCGTATCCCAAAGGGTGTCGTTGTAGAGAGGGAGCACTGTACAACTTTCGCTTTGAAGTCATCATCAGTACACCAGTACGTTGATTTTATGGGAATTTCCAGGACATCTATTTTAAGAACAGAACTTTCGACAGTCGATATTCTTCTATGGTAAACTTCTGCGTAAATAATCACTTTCTATATTATATGGCGTTTTGATTGAACTCTGAGAAGTTTATAGAAAATGTCTGTATAACCTTACATTTCGTGTAATTATGTTCATATGGATCGATTGCATCGATTTCAATTTGCGAGGCTTAGCAGCTAATTATCATAAAACACGGTGTTTTGAAATAACTACTAGTTCGTAAGAATGACCCAGGAATATCGACACGTTAGCAGACTGTATATCTGGAGTGTACATAGTTTGGCCATGTGTAGAAACATTATAAAAAGGCTGTATGCCTGTCAAGGTATTAACTAATGAAAATACAGTTTACTACAAAATACGAGTAGGCCATATGCAAATAACAATGCAACATAGTTTCTGATTGGTGGAAAACTAGAACAAAAGTGAAAATAGACAGCTAGCCGCTGAAAAAATAAATATCGTAAACCCAAATAGTTAGGCGCGTCAGTACGCGCCCCCCCCCCCCCCCCTTTCCCCCTTAAATTGCCAAAACATTTTTTAAAGTAATATTTTAGATATATATACATACAGTAAAATTTCTCTATAACGACCACTAAATTGTGTTAATTAGTTGGTATTTAGAGCAGGTGGCTGCTTAAAGCAAGGTGAAAGTAAAACAGAACGCTCCCACAGGAGCGTTCTGTTTTACTTTCACCTTGTTTTAAGCAGCAACCTTCCTTTAACACAAAATAAATAATGTAATTTAGTGGTCGTTGTATCTACTAAACATCAGTAAAACAATGATTTAGTAGGAGCGTTTTATTTCCCTCACCCACTTAAGCTCTTTTTCAACATGTATTACAAACACACTACTTATTTTTGTCATCAAACATAAAAATCTACACCCCTCTTCTCAAAAAACATTGCTACACCCCCCCCCCCCCCAATCTGAAATCCTGGATCCGGCGAAAATGAAGCTTAGAACCCTAGATACCTCACTACTATTCTCCCAGGAAGTGTCAGATACGTGCATAATAGAAAATTATCTATAGTGTCGCCTCAGTACTTCGTTCGAATGCTATACTCAGAGAGCCAATGGGTTCTACCGTGCACCCCCACCCCTAGACTTTTTTCATGGGTACCAAAATGTTCAGAAAAGTGTCCTGAATCAGAATCGCGAATGTACTCAAGTTAAAATACTTTTAGGCTATGTGTATTTTAACCGTTTCCATGGCAACTCCCCCAGTTTTCGTAATGATGACCCATACATACAAATCCGCCCATATCACAGCCAGTTTTTGTCCTAAAACTATAAAACTGGTACCAAATGGTAGATAAGACATTGTGCTTTTATTTCCTTGTTTTTTTAAATTACATTATTTGCATACTCATGAATATTAATGAGAACATTAAAAATAGTAAAAACAATATAGAAATAATGTAAACTATTCACTTTTTATCCCACAAATATCAGAAAAGAACTTCAAATGCAGTTAAACATGAGAAAATCCTCAGAAAACAAAATATCTAATTTAAAGACCAAACATTTAACTCTAATTTAACTGTCTCCATAGTAACCATTCATTTCACTCTGTTCACACATTTTTTGCACGATTTTGCAGATACGGGCCATCATTACGAAAAACTCGGGTGTTACCATGGAAACGGTGAAAACGGTACTTAAAGTTAATGCTTTGGTCCTCAACTTGGTTATTTTGTTTCCTGTTTTTTTTTTCATCATGTTAAACTGCATTTGAAGTTCTTTTCTTATAATTGTAGGATAACAAAATGAAAGGTTTACGTTATTTCTATACTTTTTTTTACAATTTTTAATATTATCATTAATATTCAGGAGTATGCAAATAAGGTAATTTAAAAACAACAAGTTGGAAATAAAATCACAATGTCTTACCTTCCATTTGGTACCAGTTTTATAGCTTTAGGACAAAAACTGGCTGTGATGTGGGCGAATTTGTAGGTATGGGTCATCATTACGAAAACTTCGGGGGGGAGGGGCATGGAAACGGTTAAAAAACACACAGTCTAAAAGAATTTAAACTTGAGTACATTCGCGATTCTGATTCAGGACACTTTTCTGAACATTTTGGTGCATATGAAAAAAAAAATGTGGTGCACGGTAGACTGCATTGGCTCCCTGAGTACTATACTGGTGTGTGTTCAATGGTATTTGAACCAGCTTCCACTATTCCGTGTAACATACGTCGGTGTACTTACCTGTGCTTAATCGCAACACAGACCGGACAACACAGGACATCGTGTAACCCACAGAACATTGTAATTGTCTGACCATGGTGATCAGAACAACTTATGCCTGTGTCTCTTTTCTGTTCCGACTTTCCCCAATCAGCTTTCTCTTTCTCACCAAGAACCGCGTGACTTTTGTTATATCTCTCATGATACTTAAAACATGGTCTGCAAAAGCATTCATCACAGTGTTTACAATACGCCGTTGCCTCCTTTATAAGTCCTTCTTCTTCGCATACCCTGCATTTCCAATCAACATACTCGTCCTGGCCACATTTAAGCATAGATTCACTACCACTATCCGCCATTTTCTATCGACACACCGCTTATCTGTTGACAGGTTATTACAGGCATGTCTTATTGTTCATGTAGTTTGTGTTACAAGATATCACGCGATTTATGACTAATCATCTTTGTACCCCTATACACTCGCAGCTATCTTAATTCGGTTTATCGTTATGATCGAAAGCGTTTGACATCCGGTTAAATTTAAAGAAAACCTGAACCAACTTGAATAAAAAAAATTACAATTGAAAGAAAGGTAATTTTAGTAGAGGGTGTCCCGTTTCATAATAGGGTAATTGTACACTTAAATCATACCTAGTATGTGTCAGAGTGTGTAGGTTTATAAATCGTCACGTGTACGTCCTTGCTGTACAAACGCGCGTTTATGGCGACGTGATAGAGTGCATGACTGCGAACTTTGCGACCCGGGTTCGATCCTGGGTCTGATCGGGTATTTTTCTTTATAAGAACACCCGGTTACATTTGGCGCCCAACGGGGGACTGTGACTGTATGAGCCCGGAGTTCAATTCCCAGTCGTTCTCATACCCATAGAAATTTGGGACGAATTTCAACATGCTAGGGGGAGTATGTCAAGGTGTGAAGGTTTATCATCACTTGTACGGCCTTGCTGTACAATTGCGCTTTTATAGCGAAGTGGTAGAGTGCATGACTGCGAACCTGGCGACCAGGGTTCGATCCCGGGTCTGAGCAGGTACGTTTCTTTATAAGAACACCCGGTTACATATGGATTCCAAAATCCACAATCACTCCCTGCAATCACATAAAGTTACGCCATACACTGCAGCCAAAACACATAACGTGTAGTACACCACTGGGAGTTTAAACCGGTTTACGGCCGTCCTAACCACACTATTCTCTCAAAGTCACCATAACTTTACAAAAAGTGTAAATAAAGGTATCCCCGCTGGACTTAACCACAACATTAAACACCAGAGAACACATCCTAGCATGTCGTCAGCTGCACTGACTACATATTGGTCGTTTCAATAAAAAAAAATAACATGGTTCCCCCAGAAGCCCTCTGATCTGGGTCTACATTGTTTGCCTAGGGTAAGTAAAAGTAGTAGTAGCAGTAGCACTAGTGGTTGTAGTAGTAATAGTAGTAGAAGTTGTAATAGCAGCAGTATGTGGGTTCATTTGTGAGGTAATCGTTATTGAATATTTGTTAAACATTTCATATAGATCATCATGTGTACGTGTGATACATGTATGAATGCATACGTGTTAAAATTCATCAAGATCGTAGTCTACACTATTCGTCATATGTATGGAGCAGCGGAGTAAATAGGTTACGTCTCGTACATCATCATGCGTGCATGTGATACATACATGTATATACATGTTCCGAATTTACACAAAAATATCAATTGCAAACTATGCACAAGTAAGCAATCACTACCTAGAGTTGTCGCTCGTTGTCCCTCGCCAAGTCAACGCTGATCGTCAAGGACTGGATGTATTAATAACTTGAAATCGACCTGCTTTATCAGGATACTGTTTGATTTAACTCTTTCGCTAAAAATGTCGCATTTGTAATTAAAGTCTATGCAAACAATTTGAATCTAGATTAAACACTGAATAATAACTCGGCATCTCATCAGAATACTGTGGTAGTAAGTTAGAAAAAAGGGAAAGTTAAACTAACAAAAAAATGTAGCCGACTGCACATTTTGCACAGGACATTATTTGGCATGAAATAGTTATATTTATGAAGTAATCAAATGAGTTATTTTACAAGAAACCATCAACCCCTTCAATGCCCTGAAGACGGGTGTGTAATATCATATGTAAACAGTGTAGATAACAGTGTAGATCCAAATATAACACCGGGCGACTTAGTGCCACGGAGACTACGCATCTGATTAATATACTCTATAAACTGTATTATGTCGTAAAACAGATTAAGGTATATACTATTTGACATACAAAATAACCTTTATTATGTTGTAGTACGGATAAGGGTATAGATTGTTTGACATACAAAATACATATAACCGTGAGTGTGTTGTATTACCGATCAGGTTATATATAGACAAGTTAACATACTCAGTAACTTTTGTTGTCTCGTATAAATTACCGATTAGGACATAGACTAATTGACATACAAAAAAACTTTATTATGTTGTATTACGGAATAGGAACATACTATTTGACATTCAAAATAACCTTTATTGTGCTGCATTACCCATCAGGTTATACACTATTTGACATACCCAGTAACCTTTTTGTGTTGTATTACCGATAAGGGTATAGACTAATTGACATAGCAATTGTAAGACAATCATTAGCTAATGTAATGATAATGGCATAAAGATATAAAAGTATTAACAGTCGTTGAAGTAGTGGTTGTAGTTGAATTAGTACTAGTAATAGTAGTGGTAGTAATTGTAGTAGTAGTAGTAGTAGTAGTAGTAGTAGTAGTAGTAAAAGTAGAAGTAGTAGTTGTAGTAGTGGTAGTAGTAGTAGTAGTAGTAGTAGTAGTAGTAATAGTAATAGAAGTAGTAGTAGTAGAAGTAGTAGCAGCAGCAGCAGTAGTAGACGTAGTGTAAATAGTAATAGGTGAAGTAATAGCAGTAGTTGTAAAAGAAATAGTAGAAAAAGTAGCAGCAGTACTAGTAGAAGTAATAAATTATAGTAGTAATTATTATGAATAATACTAGAAATAAATAGAATCATTGGCGTAGTTTTCGTAGTAGTAGTAGTAGTAGTAGTAGTAGTATTAATAGAACTCGTAGCAGCAGAAGCAGCAGTAGCAGCAGCAATAGTTCTATTAGCAGTTATAGTAGCAGCAGCAGCAGTAGTAAAAGTAGTAGTAGCAGTAGCACTAGTAGTTGTAGTAGTTACAGTAGTAGAAGTTGTAATAGCAGCAGCAGTAGTAGTAGTAGTATTAGAAATAGTGGGAGTAGTAGTAGAAGTAGCAGTAGGAGGAGGTAGACGTAGTGGTAGTAGTAGTAGTAGTTGTTGTTATTGTTGTTGTTGTAATTATTGTCATTATTGTTAGTAATAATAGCAGTACTGGTGGTTGTAGAAGTAGTAGTACTATAGTGGTGTTAGCATTAGTACTAGTACCAGTAGTAATAGTTGTAGCATTAGCAGTATTATTAGCAGTATTGTAGTAGTGTATTGTAGTCGTAGAAGTAGTAGTAATACTAGGAGTAGTAGTAACAGTAGTAGTCGTCGTAATAGTAGTAGTTTAGCCGCAGCAGTAGTAGTAGGATAAGCAGTAGTAATAGTAGTAGTAGTAGTGGAAAAAGAAAGTAGTAGCAGTAGTAGGCGTAGTGTAAGTAGTAGAAGTGGAAGTAACAGCAGTAATAGTAAAAGCAGGAGTAGAAGGAATAGCAGTAGTAGTAGTAGTAGTAGTAAAAGAGTACTAGAGTAATAGTAACAATATCATTATTAGTAATAATATAAGTATTTGTAGTAGTAGTAGTAGTAGTAGTAGAAGAGGAAGAGGAAATGGTAAAGGTAATAGTAGTAGTAGTAGCAGTAGTAGTAGTAGGCGTAGTACTTGTGGTATCAGCAGCAGTAACAGTAGTAGTAGTAATAATATAAGCAGCAGTAGTTGTAATAGTAGCGGTTGTAGTAGCAGCAGCAGAAGCAGCAGTAGTGATAGTAGTAGTAGTCACAGGGGTAGGACACGTTTGAATCAGTGGAGCAATAGTAGAGTTGGCAATAAAACGCGCCTTATAAGGGTTTTTATGTAGTTTCGGAATCCAGTACAAAGAAGAAAGTTTATGTTGTTTTATGTTAGGACCACAAAATATTGCACATTTTGACATGTTCCGAGACTATTTCTTTTTCAGGTGTTTGAACTGTAATATAAGTTTATTGACCAGTTAACTCCTTTAAATAATGATTGCATTATTTGATGCCTTGTCAGGAGGAGCAAAAACAATTTAAATGAAAATTTGAATTGTTTATCTTCAAATAGCGCTGAAATGTAAACCATGAAGCAGCTATTAATTGATTTTATGTCTTTGTGGTGTATATCATGTCATGTTCCAGCTATTTAATTATTTATTCAATAATTCAGAGAAAATTAAAACAATAAGAAAACAATTTCCCAGTGATCATATTTTGTCATATACCAGTTCGAAATGACCAAATGAACTGTGTACTGCAATATGACGTCAAAAGAGGGAACTTATATTCGCATCTGTTGCACAGCCGTATGGGAAAAAGCTGAGAGGCATGTTAAATATGTAGATCTATACTGGTATTAAATACTATAGAAAACAAACTATGGGCTTTTAACAGCGTGCACACGGAAGAGGTAAAATGTCCATTCATATAGGAGAAATAATGGCATAGTAGTGTTTGTATAGATATCATTTTGTAATTAAGATTGGATTTAAAATGCACAAATCAAATTAGGGCTACCTGTAATTTACATATAATAAACAATACTTTGCGGTTCTTCTTATCCACTGACAAATTTGAATTTAAAAAAGTTTGTCTACGGTTGACTGTGATTTGTGTGAGTTTATGGTTAACATTTTGTGTTCGATTCAAATATAATTCAATTCAAATCAAATATTTTATTTAAGTCTCAATTAAGTTACATGTATACGTGTATACAAAACATTTACAATTACAATACACCACATTAGCATGGATGTAACCAGTAATAAGTGACTTACTAGAGACTATACATTAAAATACTTTTACAATATACATGATTAGACAGTAAAAACAGCATTCACTAGTGTTGAGACAATTGATGTACCATAAAATCACATGAAACGTGTTAAGAAATATTCCGGACTAAGACTTCTGTTATACACATATATACAAAAAGTATGTTTGTGACCTAAAATATAGAAACTTCCAACGTTTACGTAAAATAGTGCAGCAGGTTTTGATAGCAAAATATGCATTACTGTCATGATACAAAGTTGCAAGTAATCATCTGACAAATTCTCATATTTGACATTTGGCATATTATGATCAATGAAAGAGACAAGTTTATCTCTACATTCATTGTACAACAAATTCTGACTTAAAAATCCTATACGTTCTCAGCTCATTTCCTCTTACAGAAGTATCTCTATTTAAAACTGTTTTCCACTTCATCTTTTCAACGTTTAACAATATTTCTTCAATGTGATTCAATGAGAAGGGAGTTTGATTTGGATGAACACGAGAAAGCCAATTGTTTTTTCTTGTAAACTGCGTGGGTATACTGTATTTATGGTGATTTTGGAAGAGGGATAAACAACTGAGAGACGTTCATTGTTAGTTATTACCCAGGTATAGATATATGTCCTAAGTTATGTACAATCAATTTGTATATCGGCTCATACCGAAACAGATATCACTTTCGCTATTAAATATGTTTAGTGTGTTAGATTCAGTTTTGAATTGGATGCATCTACTATCAAATAGTATACCCATATTACGGCGTTGATCCTGTTAAGTTACCCTGTGTCGCATCGTGATCCAAACTGGCTCACGGAGATAAAAATAATAAAGTAGAAACGAAAGTGAAGCTAATTACAACTTGAAATACCCAAACAGATTTATGGACTTACTACGAAAACATGACGTATTTCCGTCATTCTTGGGTGTAAACTTACGTCATATTGAAAAAGCGTGTAATATTTTTTTAACATGATAATCGATAAACCCTTTAGCATTGTTTCAACTAAACTTAAAGGGTTTATCGATTATCATGTTAAAAAATTATTACACGCTTCATTTATTTGAATAAAACCAGAATAAAATTTTGATGCACCGTGTATAGAATTCAATGACTGTTAGAAAGTTTTAAGCAACACACTCACCAGGGCCGTACCCAGAATTGTCTGGATGGGGGCAAGCTGGGGAGGGTAAGTGAGGGGTGTCCCCTGTCGGTAGTCGGAAATATTTTGGTATGCCGCAATGAATGGTGCAAATTCCTGCTATCTGAATCACTCTATCATGATATAATTTCATGTTATAGTATAGGAAAATCGGCCCCTTTTACACCAAGGTTTTTGGTGTATACACTTAAAGGATGATGAATGATTACCAAGGTTTCAATGTATGGACTTCATAAAAAGTCATAAAAAATTTTCCTAACACAAAAGTTGTGATTAGGGCTAAAAGTTGTTTGCCATTGGTAGAAAAACAGCCGGACATATGATCATTATTTTTTCCATTGACAGACAGACTTGTGGTCTTGGTTAAATTTTGATGGACGTTCATCCGTGTGGTATTGTCCATTATACTGAATTTCTAATATTTTAAATCTCACACACACTTAAATTTGAGAGCTTAACTGGAGATTCGACCTTCGTCAGCACAGTAGTGTTATTTGGAATTAACATCGCCCGACGGAGTTTTGTCGGTAGTCGAAAATATTTTGGTATGCAGCAATAAATGGTGCATGTGAAGTTTGATTGATTCGTGGAACTTTTAAGGGTCCTATAAATACTGAGGTTATAAATCATTATTAGTATACGTCCTGTTGAACGTCCTGAAAACCCCAATTTTCGATAGTGTGTGACATACCATATCTTCAACATATAAGCAGGCGGTGCAGACCCGGATCGGAATAGGAAGCTGTCTGATTTTGGCCTATTCTGTTTGTAAAGGTGTACAGCAGACATCGTGTCTATCAGTCTGTCTAGTGTCATTCTCAAGTTTCTGACTAGTTATCATTTAATATTCTGAGATTTAGTCATTCAAATTATTGAGATGGATCTCATATTCGTGCTAAGTCTATATAAGATAATCGATAGAACTGACTGGCTGCGGCTCTGAGCTTTCATATTGAGCTTGCATGGAGATTGCATGATCCTTCTGACAAATGTAGAAAACGAAGCTGATTTGCTGCAGGCCTGGGGTTTACATAGTGTGGGTTTAGTATCTGTCTATTACTAATGTCATGAATCATTTGTCGGCTGTCGGTGGAATACATCAATTAGACTTTCAATAATTGCTCAGTCTCAATTAAATCGAGTTTGCATGTTTCTGTTTTCACATTGCTGCTTTTGCATTCGAAGGATCTCCTACTTTCCGAACTTATGTACTTCATAAAAGCAGGTGTTAAGAGCTTGTTTGGTGGCCATAAAAAGTCGCGCCGTACTTCATTCTCGTGCTTTTAGAACGTAAGCCTTTTGCAAGCTGTGACTAGTTCTGAATGGTATCTAGTTTTGTAATTTAATATTATTTTTTAAATTCGTGGTATTAAAAAAGCATAGAAAAGAAAGCATCTGGAACAAAGCAAAAAGTGATGATAATCCGTATTGTTTGGATCCGTGTCAGGTTCCACAATACAGCTATGCGACCTATTAATATTTGTAAAATTGTACAAAAAACACTGAATATTATAATATTTCGATATATCTTTTAAGGTGATAATTTATTGGTAAATTTACTACCGTGTGAATAAGACTCGCTGCTGGTGACTAAATGTACTTAAACAAACGTAGCAAACGATCTGTTCGTCAAAGTGGACTTGATGATCAAATGTGGTATTAAATTGATAGCAAAATGATAATAAAAGCTTGACAGTTTAAAAGGGGTTTGGCAAAACTAGTAACATTACCATGAGGTGATAAGTACGATAATTGGTTAGGAACTGATATAAAGTGTGACACCAGTTTGTTGGTATTTTAAAAGTAATTATATTTATTTATTAATAATAATTATAACATTTTTTATTTGTGAGAAGTTATTATATTCAAATGGCTTCGGTATTATTTGCGTAAGCAAATGAATACAAAGTTATAGGTGTATTCTCGCGTCGGACACATGCTACTCTGGCCGACCTAACAACCGCCATTCCACATGACAATATAGTACAAGTTATTGACGTGCATTCGACGGATTCAAAAGGTGTTTATTAACATGACATCCGGAAACAATCAAGATATACTATTTCTGACATGAAAAGGCTTCATAGCGTTAGCTTTGGTTTAATATGTGTAAGAAAGTCCACAAAATAGTGCCATGTGTATGGAATGCGCACGAATATGCAAATATAAGGTTCAAGGCGTAACCACGTGACCATAATATGAATGAAATTATTCTGCCAGAGGACACTTGATGAATAAGAAAATGCGTTTCTGATGACCTTATGCAAGCGATTAGGTAATCACGCCTATAACTTCGAAAGCAACTCCAAGTGGTCATTTTGATAATCATAGCGGGAAATGCCGAAATGTCAGCTGCAACTGAATCACTCTCTAGAAAGAGATAGTGTTAGATCTAAATATTTCCCTTCTAGAACCGCTATTTTATGTCAAGTATCAGAAATAGGATTTTCTAAACAGTGTTCCGATGCAAAGTGTACTGCAATGTCTGTAACGCTTTCATTTATAGTATTATTAAACATATTTTAGTTATACCTTTTTTTTATTCAAATCTTAAATGATGAAGCGAATACCTATGATACCGTGTTATCATTGGTCTTTGGATGAAGACGATGAAGATATTATTATTGTTGTTGTTACTTGACACAACTGCTTAAATATGCCAACCTATTACGGAGACTTCGACTATCTTCGGTGTGTACATTTATTTCGATGTTTTCAAATTCTTTAAATTTGAAACTACACGTATCTTAGAGTCGAATTCATGTCCTTTACTCATTTTAGAATAAACCTTTCCACTATATCAAAGAGCAGCACTCATTATCATTGACTATCAATTACATGAAAATGAAAAATTGGTAGAATATGAATCCGGAATGAGGTAAGACAGTAAATTGGGATTTAAATTATGACCAGTACAGTGGTAAAGACAACATTTTCAAGCGTATGCATATATTGTTTACAACTAAGTTTATTCATTCATCAACAAGAGTCCATAAACTAGAACACGACTGTTTGTGAGATATTTTCTATTTTTAGAATGTTGGATTTGCTATGATACTCATCTGTAGCACATTAATAAGAATATTTTATAATCTGTTAGAACTATTCTCAATTCAGTATATGCTTTAGTAGTGACTTCGAATTCATGGATATGTTTACATTTGTAATAAACAAATAGTTTACTACATTCAAACAAATAAATTTATAAAACTGTATTTGAAGAAAATTAAGACTGGTCCTGTTGTTTATATTGTGTATACATGTTGTTTCTTGCTACATTATACTCATTCATTTCATACTATTGAAGTTGATTAATTCTAGTTATATTATCACCATGTATTATTAACAACAATTGTTAAATGTTCACTACCAGAACAATTTCGTGTCTAAATTCTTTAATTCCCAATTTAATACAATTTTCGCTTTGAAATCATCATCAGTACATATTCAGTACTTCGATTTTATGGGAATTGCCATTTTAAGAACAGAACTTTCGACAGTCGACAGTCTTCCATGCTGAACATTTGCGTAAATAATTACTTTTTGTATTTTATGGCGTTTTGACTGAACTCGGAGAAGTTTATAGAAACTGTCTGTATAACAGAATGCCTTACATTTAGTGTTGTTAGGTTAATATGGATCGATTGCATTGATTTCAATTTGCGAGGCCGAACTACTAATATCATAAATCATAAATCATGGTGTTGTGAAATAGCAACTAGGTCGTAAGAATGACCCCATGAATTTCGACACGTTAGCAGACTGTATATCTGGATTTTACATAGTTTTGCCATGTGTAGAGGCATTATAAAAATGATGTATGCCAGTAAATGTATTAACTAATGAAAATACTGTTTACTACAAAATATTTGTAGGGCATATGCAAATTACAATGTAACATAATTTCTGATTGGTGAAAAACTAGAAACAAAGGTGAAAATAGACAGCTAGCCGCTGAAATAGACGGCGGACAAGAGGATCTGATGTCTGAACGTCACTGGAATGACATAAATTTGTACACTGAAACTTTTTCTCAGAATCAAAGAAATTAATATTTACAAGCACGACATGAATTAATTAACCTTTACATACTCGGTACGTATTTTCTCTTGCTCATCCTGTCACCTTAAAAATCTGATATCTGATCAGGATGTACACTATTGGTCAGGCATATTGGTATACCAAAGTGTTATTGAGTAGTTGACCGTGTAGACTGTTCAGAAGCGTTTTCAATGCAACAGATAATCTGGACACTGTTTGCTCTGCCCTATTATTGGAAATCCTGGTGTTCATACAATAATTCGTAGTTAAGTCCATATTAATTGAGCTTTGGCATTGATGTTATTTGCAAATACAGACCCGTGCCGCCATGAATGTTCAGGTAGAAAATGATGACTTCATAAATATTTAATTAACATAAAAAAATAATTGCACATGAAACCTAAGACTTTGGCTACGACAGACAGTGACCAATAGTATCTATTGAATTCTATAAGCAAACAGAGTCGACCATATTGAGTACCAATAGGTAAGAGATTTGTGGTCAAAATAAATTGTATCAGCAGATAAGTCTTCAATAGTATTATTCGAAGTTATAAAACGCTTTGCTAAGTTCATTCTTAACCTTTTTATTGGTCAGATTTTGAGCATGCACAAAATCTGACTAATCAAATGTTTTATAATGAGCCCATCCTTAGACGGGAAATTACACAACAGAGGCCTAAAGTAGATGCTAAAGTAGATAAAGGTGACTGCTTAAAGCAAGGTGACAGTAAAACAGGACGCTCCTATTTGAGCGTACTGTTTTACTGTCACCTTGCTTTAAGCAGACACCTGTCTTCAACACAAAATACTTGATTTAATTTAGTGGCCGTTATAAAGAGGTTTTACTGTAATTTAGTGGCCGTTATAGAGAAGTTTTATTGTAATTTAGTGGCCGTTATAGAGAGGTTTTACTGTACGTTGTATCAAAATTTAAGTGTTGACCTTTTACCTAATCAATATTTTAATAATACATGTATATATATAAAATAATATATTATATAATAATGATATAATAATATAATATATAATATACATGTAATATGATTATATAATAATGATATTATGAATATTAATTAGATTTATTTTTAGAACAGAATATTAAAACATAAAAGTTTAGCTGAGACAGAAACTGGAAAATCAGACCTATATTATACAATGAGCAAACAGAGCAGACCCTGATTGGACGGCTCCTCTAGGGGTCTACAATGTTATCGAAAACATGAAAATGCATTTATTAAGAGGGAAAGGGTTAAACCGCATTCTTTTATGAAAAATAAACATACGCTGATACAAACGCGACTGTTGATGTTTAGGTGTTTAGTTTTGTTTTCAAGCTATTGGTCGAAAAACAAATCGATGGCTTGGTGCAAAACTATTCTACCCCCCCCCCCCCCTCACTTTGTGAAGGAGTTAGAATAGTTTTGCACCAAGCCCTCGATATGACTTTGATCTTAATGACTTTGATCTTAATGAATCTCAATACGGATAGACGTTTTACTATTGATCACGACTAAAATCTACTAACTTATCGTCATTGACAGTATAATACCTAACTGTACTGAGTGAGGTCGTGAATGGCAGGATAATGACTAACTGTATTGGCGAGGTCGTAATTTGCAAGGACAAGGACTATTGATAGAGACAAAGGTCGTGAATGGCAGGATAATGACTAAAATGTATTGGTGAGGTCGTTATTGGCAGACAAGGACTATTGATAGAGACTGATGTCGTGAATGGCAGGATAATGACTAACTGTATTGGTGAGGTCGTATTTGGCAAGGACAAGGACTATTGATAGAGACTAAGGTCGTGAATGGCAGGATAATAACTAAATGTATTGGTGAGGTCGTTATTGGCAGACAAGGACTATTGATAGAGACCAATGTCGTGAATGGCAGGATAATGACTAACTGTATTGGTGAGGTCGTTAATGGCAGACAAGGACTATTGATAGAGATTGAGGTCGTGAGTGGCAGGACAATGACTAACTGTATTAGTTGAGGTCGTAATTCGCAGAACAATGACTATTGGTATAGATGTCATGATTGGCAGGGTAATAACTAACTTTATTGGGTGAAGTTGTGAGTTACGAATTAACGCTTAGCTTATCTCTCTTTATACCCTTACCTGTTGAATATTCATGTCGCTTAGCTCATCCCTTTTTATACCTTTACCTGTTGAATATTCATGTAAGTACTAATGGCACCTTGAATATTTATTAGCTGATTTTTGACAATGGGAAATGAACACTGGAGCCGTCTGATCTGGGTATACTCCGTGTGCAAACGTGTGAAAAAGCCTTTACACTAGGAAAGGGTTGTCTGGGTCTCGGTTCCATGGTTATAAACCATTTGAGTTTGAGTCGGAGTACATTCGCAGGTATCTGATTTGACAAATTATTTTAAATGGAACTTAAAATCTGAATAATTAGATGCTTTAGAATGAACTGAGACTCAAGCAAACCGATTTAGGAACATTAGCAATGGACTTAAATGACGTCATAGCCTCGAGGTTATAGTCTGAGATCACTCTCAATCATCTGATTGGTCAGATTCTGAATTTGCTCAGAATCTGACCAATCAGATACTCCAGAATGATCTCAGTCTCAGATTCAGAAGTTTAATAATCTTAGGCAATGTTCAAGCCAAAACAGCTTATCTGAGTGTATATTGTTTTAAAGCAAAGAAGGTATATTGTATGTGATGGCAATTCTTATGTACATACATCTGACATATGTGTAGGTGTTCGATGCACATATTTGAATTTGTACATCTCTCTGTATGTTAGCGGCGACCCTGTGATTACCTATACGAACAGTTTAGCTCTTTTGGCGCCAATGTCGCCTGTTGGCACCATTGAAAACAGTGCAGTCCCAGGTCAGATGCCACCTTTTCAAGGCGGCATCTGACCTGGGACTTCACTGTTTTCTGTATTATTTTAGCCCAAGCATATAGCTTTTTAAAAACAAATGTTTTACTACTATACCTTTAGTATTTAGTTTAGAATTATATTTAATATGAAATTATTATTGCAGACGACACTTTTAAATTTGGCGCCAAAAGAGTTAGATCGTGATGTCACTCGACATCTCATCTGGGTCAAAACTGTACAAAGCAGTGCATGCATTCGCGTGTACTGTAAGTGGTGTTATCACAGTGGAGGTACTGTCTCTCTTGTACGTAATTGGAAATATAATCGTATTATGTCAATAAACAATTTAAGAAACAAAAACAAGCCCTTTTGTGTTTATCTTCCTGTATCCATTAACCCATTCCCTTATATTGACAACATTTGACGACTCTGTAAAAGTCACTTTGTGAAACCATTGTGATAAATAGAGCATTTGCTCCTGTAGGAGCAAATGCTCTATTTATCACAATGGTTTCAAACCACAAAATTCTAAAAGTTTCCTTTTTTCTAGTTGATGCTCCTTTTCGGTAGATTAATTCAAAGTGGTTGGATCTAAAAATAGCATATGAGGTAATGGATTAACCCTTTACTTCATGAATATGCATATAGAAAATAATGACATAATGGATATTAATTGGATTAATTGTGACAATAGCACACGGACACAAAATGTAGGCCATGGCAGGAACTGTAGAATCCTATCTATGTTATATTATAAGAAACGGAACAGACACTGATCCAAAGGTTCATACAGCAAACAGAGCAGACCCTGACCTGGCGGCTACTGTAGGATCCGTCTGATCCGGATCTATTCTGTTTGCAAAGACATAGAAATGCGTATTAATGGAGTAAAGGGTTAAACGAACATATGCTCAATTGTTGAGGTTGGGTGAGAGAAAGAAAGAAACGGGAAGAAGAGACAGATAGATGAACAAATGAGGAGAAAAGATAGAACGGAAAGTAAGGGGGAATACTGACACAGAGAAAATAAGTAGACTGATTGGGATATACAGAGCATGAAAACGCCAATCAGATAAAATTGAACGAGAGGGTAAGATATAGAGAGAACTAAAGAAAGGGAGAGATAGGGTGTGGTTAAAAGGTTGGGTTTAGTCAACACTTTTACAGACTTGACCCAGGAATATTCCCAAACATAATTATACGGTTTCGAGTTCAAAACCATTCTTGCAATATTCGAGAATACTTTGAACGTTAGTTTTAATCATGTTTAGCGCGACCTTACTGACCAGGGTCAAACCGTCTGAATGCCGATGAAATGCCGAGCAACTCGGCGTCTTATCAGGATCCTATCTATTTGATACTCGGTCAATACTACATCAAAAGCTTGAACCACTTGGAAGTATCTAGAGCGTCCAGCAAATTGGAATCTGAGCAGACATCATGTTTTCATCGTGATAATGATTGACCATTTACTCTATAAATACGCCTTTTTGTGTATTTGCAAACAGAGAAGACCCAGATCAGACGGCTCCTGTAGGAGCCGTCTGATCAGGGTCTGCTCTGTTTGCTTACGATATATGTAGATATGATTCTACAGGTTCTGTCATGGCTAAACCTGCCCGTGCCCATGTGCTATTTTACATTTAGCCTATTTATATTCATGCGGTAATTACTTATTACTTGAAAACTCATGGAGTAAAGGGTTAACTGACAGAGATGCATTTTCATGCTTTCGCAAACAGAGTAGACTCTGATCAGACGGCTTCGCTAGTAGATCTAGATTCTGTATACAGTTTCTGTCATGGTGAAAATCTCCTGTCCGTGCTGATGTCATGTTGTCTTATACATGTTTTACTACTTTTCATGATAAGGGTTTGAACGCCTAGAATACGGGACACATATGCGCTGGCAAACAGTGTAGACCCATATCAGAGGCCTCATACAGGAGGAGACCTTTGACCAGGGTCTGCACTGATTGTCATTCCAAAATCATCTTGCAATTTAAGCCTTTCATACTGAGTGAGTTCTACAGGCTTTGGCAGAAACTGCAGAATCAAGTCTATATGATTTCATAAGTTAACAGAGCAGATCTTAATCAGACGGATCCTATAGGAGCCGTCTGATCGGATTCTACATGTACTCTGTTTGCGAATGAAATTTGAAAATTCATCGTTGAAGGAGTTGAGATTGACAAAGACTGATGAATTGTAATCCATTCCTTTCATTTATAGACATCACACTAGTAATATGATACTGTAAGAAATTATGAATTTATGAATACAGTAAAAAATTAAATACTTCTAATTTTACAAATGAATAATTGGTGTCTTTTCATGTAGGTTGCTGCTTAATGCAAAGTGAAAATCATGCAGAAAGTTCCTAGAAGAGCTTTCAGCATGACCTCCACCCTGCATTAAGCTGCCACCCGTCTAAAACACCGAAAATAATCATTGTTTTTAAGTTCGAACTATCTGTGGTTTACTGTAGCCAATTGCTGAATTTGTATACATTGTACATGTACATGTATCATCACATTAACATTGGAAGTTTTAAACAGTGTTAACTGTACTTTCTTCTTGTATAGACAGCCACCTGTTCAAATAGACCAGTGTGTGTCCTCATTATGACAGGTACTTATATACTGTAGAACCTCTCTAATGTGACCACTTAAAAATAACCATAGCTATCTTAATATGCAGGTGGTTGCTTAATGTTGGATGAAAGTTATGCAGGAAGCTCCTATAGGAGCTTTCTGCATAACTTTCATCCTGCATTAGGCCACCACATGCCTCTGCCATCCAGAATTTCGCCCCTTTTTGATGGTCTCATTAGCGAGGGTTTACTGTACTTTTATCCTGTATAAGCAGCAGTTTGTTCATACAGACCCTCGTGTGTCTTCATTAAGTACTGAGGTACTCGGGGTTTTTCATCCTGTATAAGCAGCCACCTATGGTCACTTTAGAGAGGTTTTACTGTACAATGAACTCAACTGTTCAGTTGGTAGAGTGGTTACTTGCGTGGTTGAAGGTCACGGTTTAACTCCTTCAGAGCCATGAAGATGGTTGAAGGTCACGGTTTAACGCCTTCAGAGCCATGAAGATGGTTGAAGGTCACGGTTTAACTCCTTCAGAGCCATGAAGATGGTCATATGAAATCATATGCAAACAATTTGGATCCAAGTGAGACACTGAGTAACTCGGCGTCTCATCAGGATTCAAACTGTTTGACAATTGATTTATCTTTCTATAAAGAAATTGAACAAGCGCCAACTCTAAAGCAGAAGAATATGTGTCTAGCAGACAACTATCCTGGATCTGAATAAGTTAAATAGTTTGGATTCATTTATATAACAAGAGGGCCTGAAAGACCCTGATATCGCTCACCAGACAATCAGAGAAGAAGATTTTCAAAGTTTTCAATATATGTTTCTAAGGAAAGCTAGCTGGCCCTGGGCGGGGTCAATTTTGACCCCAGGGGCATAATTTATATAACTTTTTGAAGAGGACCTGAACATGATGCTGTGTGCCACATATGTCAGAAATATGAGGACCTTCCAGTTTCAGAGAAGAATATTTTCAAAGTTTTACTATATGTTTCTATTGAAAACAAGGTACCCCTGGGGCGGGGCCAATTTTGACTCCAGGGCCATAATTAATATAACTTTTGTAGAGGACCTAAAGCTGATGCTATGTGCCAAAGATGGAAGTTAAGAACCCTGTAGATTCAGAGGAGAATATTTTTAAAGGTTCAAATTGTTGACAACTGACGACGCACGACTGACGACGCATGCGGACGGACATCAGGCGATCACAAAAGCTCACCTTGAGTACTTTGTGCTCTGGTGAACTAAAATATGTGGTATCCATGTGTTCTTTTCCCGATGGGCTGTCAAATATTACAAAAAGCAATATTCTATATTATAGTTTAATTTTCCGAAAGTCATCACTTAAATCATGTATATACAAATTGAATGTTGTATCTGCAGAGTAAAGTGAACCACCATCAAATAGAGGTCAAAGTCTGGGTTAGGCAGGGTGGTACATGTAGGTCAGAGTGGTACATGTAGGTCAGAGTGGTACATGTAGGTCAGAGTGGTACATGTAGGTCAGAGTGGTACATGTAGGTCTATTCAGGATGACATACACACAGAACGCTAAATTAGGAGCCTTCTGTAGTACTTCTGTATTATATGTTACCCCCTGCAGTATTGATCATGAAGAGGTCGATATAAACAGTTGTACAGTATGCTACTAAAATATTGTCTACTGTGATATCTTACTAACAAATGATATCTTACTAGTAATTGATATCTTACTA
The DNA here is from genome assembly GCA_963576725.1 of Azorinus chamasolen. Lineage (NCBI taxonomy): Eukaryota > Metazoa > Mollusca > Bivalvia > Cardiida > Solecurtidae > Azorinus > Azorinus chamasolen. The sequence continues at coordinate 72,065,302 of OY755245.1, forward strand.
GCAAATAATATCTGCTAGAAAATGATGTCTATTATCAAATCCTATCTGCTGGCAAATGACTTCTTTTAGCAAACAATACCAGCTAGTAAATTAAATCTCCTATCACATATTATCTGCCAGCAAATGATATCTACCAGCAATGATATCTGCTAGCGAGTGATATCAGCCATCAAATGATATATTCTAGCGAGTGATATCTGCTAGCAAATGATATCTGCCAGCAAAGGATATCTGCTAGCAAATGATATCAGCCATCAAATGATATCTTCTAGCAAATTACATCTACTACACATCATAGCTATTCGAAAATGATGTCTTTAAGTAAATCATATCTGCAAGCAAATAATATCTGCTAACAAATTATATTTACTAGCAACTGATATCTACCAACAGATGGTATCTGATAGCAAATAATATCTGCCAGCAAATCATATCTACTAGCTTATAAGTATTAGGTGATAACTACAAGCCGATTTCTACTGTTATTTACTAGATGGTATCTACCAGTGGATATCTACCATCTGATTTCTACCGATATCTGCTGATTACTACTAACTGATATTAATTAGCTGATATCTACTAGCTGATTGCTACTGCTATCTACTAGCTGATATTGACTAATTGATATCTACTAGTCGATGTCTACTAGCTGATTACTACTAACTGATATTGACTAGCTGATTACTACTAACTGATATCTATGAACTGATATATACTAGCTTATATTGACTAGCTGACAACTACTAGCAATTATCTACTAGCTGATAACTACTAGCCAATATCTATTAGCTGGTATCTACTAGTTGATAACTACTTTCATAGGATATATACTGATATTTAATAATGGATATGTAGTCACAAATGAAGAGTTGAAAGACACCAGATTCCATTACCTTTATAAGCAAACAGACCTATTTACATTGACCACTAATAAGAATTCTAACAAAAGAGTTGTATTTAGGTTTAGCCATTACCTCATATCTACATGTGTGTATACACATTTAACCACTTTGGTTAGTAAATTAGGCCCAGACCAGACCATTCATGTACGAGGTGTCAAGTTCTGCTAAAATCTGTTTCTATAGTTACTGCCATAGCCAAACCAGCTCTTGTTCATGTGATTGTTTAGTCATCTAATTTAACTTCACACTATTTGCTACTATATCAGTCTACAGTAAAATCCTCTAAACCAGATGTTTAAATAAGTACAAATATCGGTCTTGGAGACAGGTGGCAGCATAATGCAGGGTGACAGTCATGCAGAAAGCTTCTCTATGACTTCCTGTATGACTTTCACCCTGCATTAACCCTTTCCCTGATCTATGTTTATTTTTCAAATTTCAATACCTACTGAATATTCATTAACAAAATAGTTATAATTAAATATGGAAGGTGGAATATGGTAGCTATTTCAGACAGTAAAGAAACAGATCTACCGAATTCTATTAGCAAACAGAGTAGACCCTGATCAGACGGCTCCTAGAGGAGCCGTCTGATCTGGGTCTACTCTGTTTGCAGATGCGCGAAAACACGTTTATATGAGGGAAAGGGTTAAGGAGCCACATGCCTAAAAATATCTAAATTCTCCTCTACTAGAATTCCAGTTTAAAAAGGTTTTACTGTAATTCAAAATCATCAAACCAGTGCCAAGTTCAGTGTATGACTTGAAAAGTTGGGACTTATGGACCCAACAGACAGCAGTATAGCTATATGATCCGCCTAATAATAGTGCATACATAACAAGCAATTCATTAACCCTTTTCTTCATAAACACACTTTTCTGCGCCTTTGCAAACAGAGTAGACCCATATCAGATAGCTGCTGTAGGGTGTGCGTACGATATAATATAGATATGATTCTACAGTTTTTGCCATAGTCAAAAATTCACGTATCATCATATACATGCAACTGTGCCTTTCTACACCTTTTGCTAACATAGTAGACCAAGATCAGGCAGCTCTCTGATTATGATATAATATAGGTAGGATTCTACAGATTCTGCCATGGCCAAATATTCCTGTGTCCGTCTGCCATTTTAAAAACTAATCTAATAATATTCATGATGCCATTACATGTATTTCTGACATAAATATTCATAGAGTAAATTAATGATTTACACTTAACACTTGGAATGCTGAATATTGAAAAAGAAGCCTATGATTCAAAGAATCCTCTATGAGCCCTCTGATCTGGATCTACACTGTTTGCAGACACCAGTAACAGTGTACTTTTTTTACTGCAATCAAAGAGCTTAACATATGCACAGCCTACGATTAATACAATGTTATACAAATTAGCAAACAATGTAGAACACTGAAACATTAGAAATAAAGGGGTCCATCTGCACTGATTAGCGTCATAGGTATGAAACATGTCTTTGTAAACAGTAACCTCAGTTTGATTAGGGTCTACCCTGTTTGCTTATGAAATCATATAGATCTGATTCTACAGTTTCTGCCATGGCCAGGAATTGCTATGTTTATTTTCAGCTGATAAATATTCATGATGTCATTAATTGCTTACATGAATATTCATGAGGTGAAGGGTTAAGACTTTGTTGTCTAAGGGTTAAGACTTTGTTGTCTAAGGGTTAAGACTTTGTTGTCTAAGGGTTAAGACTTTGTTGTCTAATGCTGCAAGAAGTACAATCTGGTGAGAATCAATATTTCCACTATGCAAGCTGAACTGAGTCTATACTGTCTATCCAGTACACAGAGCCACAGATAGGTGATTATTTCCAGTAGTAAAATTATCTTTTCTCCACCAAATATTATGTTCTGACCATTCATTAGAGTTGTCTCACAAAGACATTTCTTACCCCTTTCCCTCATATAAACAAATTTTCAGGCATCTGCAAACAGAGTAGACCCAGATCAGACGACTCTTATAGGAGCCGTCTGATCGGGATCTGCTCTGTTTGGAATTTGATAGATATGTTTCTGTACTTTCTAAAATGGCTACAATATTCCACCTTCTATATTTCATTATTACTATTTTGTCCATTAATATTCAGTAGGTATTGAAAATTGGACTACAGATAGAACAGGGAAAAGGTTAAGTGGTCACAAGATAGGGATTGGTGGAGAAATAAAGGAGTTATTCTTTGAGAAATGTTTTGATTTATGTATCTTGTCTATGCTCCTGTGTAGCACAAAACCCCAGTAATAATAAACATTTAGTATGACAAAGCAAAAAATATAACAAGCAATCAACACTGTATGACACAAAAATAATGACATCATAATCTATTAGTTACGTAACAATCACTAATCTTATTGACAAAAAACTACTGTCAACTATGTAACATATGACCCTTCCATCTGGCCCCTTCTTCTAACCCCTCCCCACCCATCTCCCTACCCTTATCGCGACCTCTTCTCCCTATCCCTCATCCCGACCCCTTCTCACTAACCTCCATCTTCCTTTTTTTCAAATACTTTACACCAGTGTTGACCAGTTCGAATCCTTATGAAACGTCAAATATCAGAAAACAAAGTATAGTAAAATCTCTCTACAGCAACTGCCTGGCATGAGTCTGAGTGATAATATCAGGTGACAGCTTAATGCAGAAAGTTATGCAGTTATGCTCCTACAGGAACTTTCTGCATTATTTTCGTCCTGCAGTGAGCAATCATCTGCTTTTAAAGACACTAATTCTTATTCATTAACTGGCCACTTTAATGTTTCCTTCATATAAACATGTTTTCACGCATTTGCAAACAGAGTAGACCCAGATCAGACGGCTCCTATAGGAGCCGCCTGATCAGGGTCTGCTCTGTTTGCTAGTGGAATTTGGAAATATTTAGTTTCTAAAATGGCTACAATGTTTCACCTTTCACTTATTTATCCATTAATGCTCAGTGGGTATTGAAATGTGTATTAAATATAGAACAGGGAAAGGGTTAGAGGGGTTTTATTGTATTTTCAAAGACTTCCAGTGTGTAAAAACCTTAGTATCGTATCAAAGCATCACAATTATTCAACATCAACTTAAACTCTTTTAGTTATGCCTTTTAATGCCTTGCAAACTGAGTAGACCCAGATCGGATGACTCCTGTAGAAAATTTTCCGATCATCATCTGCTCCAACTGTTTATAAAATAATACAGACAATAATACAATACAATACAATAATAATATAATACAATACAGACCTAATTCAAATAAAAATAGTATCCTAGTTCACTAAAAAGATGTCCTCGTATAAAAATGCATCTAATTAATATTTGTTTTGTCTGTCTGCAAAGTTACCGAAAGTCATAAAGGGTTAAATGACCACTTACTGTTTTATTACTGGAGTCATAACAGACAGGTAGTTGCTTATCCTTTTAACTGATAAATATGCATATAAGAAATAATGAACATATGAATATCCATGAGCTTATTTGTTATTGTAGCATCATGCACAAGTAAAATCATAACAATGACATAAACAGTAGAATCAACTCAGTAGGAAACTTATCTTGATTAGTCAGCCTCTACAGGGGCTGTCCGATCTGAGTTTACTGTTTGCACAATTTATGGTGTCGTTATCTAATAAAAGGTTCAGCTATGCTGCTACCTACTGTCATAATAACACAGACTGAGACATGCTACCAAGTACCTCCTGTCATAATGACACAGGCTAAAGCATGCTACCAAGTACCTCATATCTTTATGACAATGACACAGACTAAGGCATGCTACCAGGTACCGCCTGTCATAATGATACAGACAAAGGCATGCTACCAAGAACCTCCTGTCATAATGAAAGAGACAAAGGCATGCTACCAAGTACCTCCTGTCATAATGACACAGGCTAAGGCATGTTACCAAGTACCTCATGTCATAATGATACAGACTAAGGCATACAACCAGGTACTGCCTCTCATAATGATACAGACTAAGGCATGCTACCAGGTACCTCCTGTCATAATGACACAGATTAAAGCATGCTACCAGGTACTGCCTGTCATAATGACACATATTAAGGCATGCTACCATGTTCCACCTGTCATAATGACACAGACTAAGTCATGCTACCAGGTACCGCCTGTCAATGATACATACTAAGGCATGCTACCAGGTACCTCCTGTCATAATGACACAGATTAAGGCATGCTACCAGGTACTGCCTGTCATAATGACACAGACTAAGTCATGCTACCAGGTACCGCCTGTCAATGATACAGACTAAGGCATGCTACCAGGTACCTCCTGTCATAATGACACAGATTAAGGCATGCTACCAGGTACTGCCTGTTATAATGACACATATTAAGGCATGCTACCAGATTCCGCCTGTCATAATGACACATATTAAGGCATGCTACCAGGTACTGCCTGTCATAATGACACAGACTAGGGCATCTTTTCAACAGCTTTTACTATACTCATCATTCTTGGACAAACAAAAACTGATTAATACACATTTAATATCAATTGCATGAATATTAAGGCACTAATGAAAACTAGAAATGTGTTCATTGGACACAGATGCCCCAACCTTCAACGGTGTCACATTCCAGATGCAATACTTAAAACAAGAAATTTATTCAGATTTGTGTTTAATGCGCATGTGCATGAGGTACTACAGTAAATGTTTACTGATGTTATACAAGATTTCACGTGTGCAGCTTCATTCCAGCAGCAATGGTTTTAGAATTACATTTGACACAAACTTAATACATTGTATAGCCTATTGTTGCAGCAATGAAGCCCACAACTCTGTCAATATTCAGTAAGGTTGGATGACGATACCCAGGTGTACATGTTTACATGTTGGTTAATTAAATTCCAAGGTTTCATAATTCTAGCACTGAAGTTGCACTGAGTTAAATTCTAAATTTTCTCAAAAACAAGGCCCATAACTCCATCAATGTTTTCTGCAGTGGGATGAAAATACCCCAGTGCACATGTTCACATCCTGAATAAAACATTTATAAAGTTTATGTCAGTAGGACAAATGCTTTTAGAGTTATGTACAGCACAACTGTAAAATTACATATTTTCACAAAACCAAGGCCCAGAACTCTGTTAATGTTAATTGCAGCTGAATAAAAAAAAATACCCTGGTAAGAAAGTTCCCAACCTGAATAAATTAATTATGAAGTTTCAATTTCATGTATGTAGGATAATGATTTTAGAGCAATGCACAACACAATAATTTGAGACGCATGTATGGACGAAAGTCCATACAGACGGACAAATGTAAATCTATATCCCACCCATTTTAAGGAGTGCAGGCATAACAATCAACAACAAATAATTTATATGACCATTGAGTATACAAAACTATTATATAAACACCCTCATTACCCTAAATATTGGGACACCTATCTCCCTTCTCCACGCATCTGTAGTTGCCTACATTTGTCTGTCCGAAAACTACATGTAAATTATAGACACAAATCATTAATATATGATAAATATCTAGTGATTAACCAAACATCCCTTATACACTGTGATGTCTTAACCATATATATGTAGGCCTAAGACTCAAATCGAGGGCCCGTCCCAGATCGAGGGCCGATTCCAAATCGTGGGCCGTTTGCTCCCAAATCGTGGGCCGTTTGCTCCCAAATCGTGGGCCGATTTATAACCCACGAAAAACACATCCTACCTGACAAAATACTCAGATCACAAATTTGATATAGATCTAAATGCCTTCGGCAAAGTAATGGCGTCATATGCTCATTAAAAACTGCAAATAGATCTAAAATTTTAGAAATATAGATCTATATAAACTGGCGGAGTTAAAGAAAACAAAATGTCCAAATATGATACGACGTCAAAACGGATGACGTTGTGCGTAAATGACGTCATATTTTTTCAACCGTAGACGTCGGAGTGAAACTAGATCTAGTTCAAAAGACCCGATCGCCAACAGGTTCTGGAAAGAGAAGGGGTTTATAACAGAAGTTGCATGACTGAAGGCTTAAAATCCTATGTGGGGGCTATTAAAACGCCTTTCAAGATTTCAGAGAACAGGTCACGATTTTCGAAACGGCCCTCGATCTGGGACCGACCCATAATTTGAGTCTTACATAGCTCTATATAAAATTATATACAAACTAGAAACCTGCCTATAGCACTAAGATGGTCAGTATATGAATCATTTTAGAGTATGACAAAGGCTTTAACGCTAGCACATGTATTACACTGTGGTGACTTAAAACAAGGGCTGTAACCCCAGTGTATATATGGTGTGGTTTATGACAAGGGAAATAACTCTAGTGTTACTAGGGTGTGACTTATGGCAAGGAATGTAACCCTAGAACATGTATTACACTGATGTGGCTTAAAACAAGGGCTATAACCCAAGTGTTACTATGGTGTGGTTAATGACAATGGATATAGCTCTATTGTTACTAGGTTGTTGCTTAAGGCAAGGGTTGAAACCCTAGTACATTACACTGGTGTGGATTAAAAGAAGGGCTTTAAAGTGGAATATACATTATTTTGCTCACAACCAACAATGTTCATGAGAAGATGATGATGAGTAAGAAGAACTTGAAGAAGTTATAATAATTAGTAAATACAGTATGTCCCCACGCTGTGTCTGGGGGACATACTAATTTTTTATATCAAGTAAAAAGTTGAAACAACAGGCTAATTTCACATTGATCAACAAAAAAATCATACAAAAGGCTTATTTCACATCAACGAAAATTTCCTACAACAAGCAAATCTTACATTAAGGGACATTTGATAAACTAGTTTGGAATTATTATAATAAATTTTCTATTTCTATATACAGTATAAAGTGTCTTTAATTGTCAATTCAAATAAAAAGTTGAAACAACAGGCTAATTCACATTGACCAACACACTTTTCATATAAAAGGCTTATTTCACATCAACGAAAATATCCTACAACAAGCAAATCTTACATTAAGGGAAATTTAAGAAATTAATTTGGAATAATTATACTAATTTTTCTATTTCTATATACAGTAAAGCTAGCAGCTAATTCATGATAATCTAGGCAATCCATTTGGATCCAGATCAGATACTGATCAACTCAACATCTCATCAGTATGGATCCAAATCAGACACCAAGCAACTCAACATCTCATCAGTATAAATCCAGATCAGACACCAAGCAGCTCCACATCTCATAAGTATGGATCCAGATCAGACACCAAGCAACTCCACATCTCATCAGTATGGATCCAGATCAGACACCAAACAACTCAACATCTCACCATAATGGACCCAGATCAGACACAAAGCAACTCCACATCTCATCAGTATGGATCCAGATCAGACACCAAGCAACTCAACATCTCATCAGCATCAAGCGTGATTAATATTCTAATTGTAGTTCTGAAAACAAATGGAAGAAAACAATAAACTTTGAGATTTGCAGCAGACAAGTTCAGTACAGTGAAACCTGTAAATACCGGACCCCCTCGGGGATAGATCGATCGACCGATTAACAAGCAGATGACAAATAACAAGCAGACGGCAAGTTCAGCAGTAACAATCTGACAAGTTCTGCAGACCTTCACATAGTCACAAGCCAAGCAATGGAAAAAAGACGAGAGAGGAGAGGTTTTTATGAGAATTTGCCCTCTTGGTGTAGATATCTTTAATGACAAATGTATGTGAATAGAGTATTCAGGACACTCATCTTAAGTACTGTATTGTTTCATCTGTTTCAGAGTGTTTTTGGATATATTTTATAAAATATCTATCATCACCAGTCTACATTTTTACTTCACTTTTTTTTCACACACAACACACAGATTACAGGTACAGCAGATAACAAGTAGATGACATGTTGACAGATAACAAGCAGGTGTCAAGTTCAGCAGATAACAAGCAGGTGTCAAGTTCAGCAGATAACAATCAGGTGTCAAGTTCAGCAGATAACAAGCAGATGACAAGTTCAGCAGATAACAAGCAGGTGTCAAGTTCAGCAGATAACAAGCAGATGACAAGTTGAGCAGATAACAAGTATGTGTATTAACAGCAGCCTAGTTATTGAACTTGGCCTAGATATTATAACCATAAACATTTTCATAAGGTTTGGTGATGATTAGATGAGAAATTTATGACTTAGAGAATGGAAAAGGCTAAAAAGGCAAATTTTGTATCATGTAATGGCCATAACTCTAAAGTGCCTAGTTCAATCTTGCTGGTTATTAAACTTGGCCTAGATATTATAGCCATACATATTTATGTAAGGTTTAGTGAAGATTGGACGATAGGTTTATCTCTACGATGCCAAGGCTAAAAAGGCCAAATTTGGATAAATAAAGGGCAATCAACTTTGAAGTTCCTAAAACAACCTTGCTGGATATTGAACTTGGCCTAGATATTATAGCCATAAACATTTTTATAAAGTTTGGTGTTGATTGGTAGGGACGTTTTTGACTTAGAGAGCAGACAAGGCTAACAAGTCCAAATTTGAATAAATCAAGGGTCATAACTCTGAAGTTCCTAAAACAATCTTGCTGGATATTGAACTTGGCCTAGATAGTATAGCTATGTTACAACCACTTTTGCAATAATAACCAGAATTGCAATAAATTTATTGCAAAACTGGTTGGGATGTAAAATGGGTCCAAATTCGTATTGCAATTACTTGACAACCACTTTTGCAATAAAAACCAGAATTGCAATAAACTTTTCTACATTGGAGAAATGAGTTATTCATGTATCGGCGGCAGTTGTTAACAGACGCGAACATCTCAAATGGACACATCGCAATGCCAACAAAGCCTAAATGGGCTTATCAGCACATTATGAAACCAACCTTATATCGTCTCTTTCTGTTTGAACATTCGGGATTCACAGCGTAGTCCCAACCACTTTTGCAATAAATTTATTGCAAAACTGGTTGGGATGTAAAATGGGTCCAAATTCGTATTGCAATTACTTGACAACCACTTTTGCAATAAAAACCAGAATTGCAATAAACTTTTCTACATTGGAGAAATGAGTTATTCATGTATCGGCGGCAGTTGTTAACAGACGCGAACATCTCAAATGGACACATCGCAATGCCAACAAAGCCTAAATGGGCTTATCAGCACATTATGAAACCAACCTTATATCGTCTCTTTCTGTTTGAACATTGGGGATTCACAGCGTAGTCCCAACCACTTTTGCAATAAATTTATTGCAAAACTGGTTGGGATGTAAAATGGGTCCAAATTCGTATTGCAATTACTTGACAACCACTTTTGCAATAAAAACCAGAATTGCAATAAACTTTTCTACATTGGAGAAATGAGTTATTCATGTATCGGCGGCAGTTGTTAACAGACGCGAACATCTCAAATGGACACATCGCAATGCCAACAAAGCCTAAATGGGCTTATCAGCACATTATGAAACCAACCTTATATCGTCTCTTTCTGTTTGAACATTGGGGATTCACAGCGTAGTCCCAACCACTTTTGCAATAAATTTATTGCAAAACTGGTTGGGATGTAAAATGGGTCCAAATTCGTATTGCAATTACTTGACAACCACTTTTGCAATAAAAACCAGAATTGCAATAAACTTTTCTACATTGGAGAAATGAGTTATTCATGTATCGGCGGCAGTTGTTAACAGACGCGAACATCTCAAATGGACACATCGCAATGCCAACAAAGCCTAAATGGGCTTATCAGCACATTATGAAACCAACCTTATATCGTCTCTTTCTGTTTGAACATTGGGGATTCACAGCGTAGTCCCAACCACTTTTGCAATAAATTTATTGCAAAACTGGTTGGGATGTAAAATGGGTCCAAATTCGTATTGCAATTACTTGACAACCACTTTTGCAATAAAAACCAGAATTGCAATAAACTTTTCTACATTGGAGAAATGAGTTATTCATGTATCGGCGGCAGTTGTTAACAGACGCGAACATCTCAAATGGACACATCGCAATGCCAACAAAGCCTAAATGGGCTTATCAGCACATTATGAAACCAACCTTATATCGTCTCTTTCTGTTTGAACATTGGGGATTCACAGCGTAGTCCCAACCACTTTTGCAATAAATTTATTGCAAAACTGGTTGGGATGTAAAATGGGTCCAAATTCGTATTGCAATTACTTGACAACCACTTTTGCAATAAAAACCAGAATTGCAATAAACTTTTCTACATTGGAGAAATGAGTTATTCATGTATCGGCGGCAGTTGTTAACAGACGCGAACATCTCAAATGGACACATCGCAATGCCAACAAAGCCTAAATGGGCTTATCAGCACATTATGAAACCAACCTTATATCGTCTCTTTCTGTTTGAACATTGGGGATTCACAGCGTAGTCCCAACCACTTTTGCAATAAATTTATTGCAAAACTGGTTGGGATGTAAAATGGGTCCAAATTCGTATTGCAATTACTTGACAACCACTTTTGCAATAAAAACCAGAATTGCAATAAACTTTTCTACATTGGAGAAATGAGTTATTCATGTATCGGCGGCAGTTGTTAACAGACGCGAACATCTCAAATGGACACATCGCAATGCCAACAAAGCCTAAATGGGCTTATCAGCACATTATGAAACCAACCTTATATCGTCTCTTTCTGTTTGAACATTCGGGATTCACAGCGTAGTCCCAACCACTTTTGCAATAAATTTATTGCAAAACTGGTTGGGATGTAAAATGGGTCCAAATTCGTATTGCAATTACTTGACAACCACTTTTGCAATAAAAACCAGAATTGCAATAAACTTTTCTACATTGGAGAAATGAGTTATTCATGTATCGGCGGCAGTTGTTAACAGACGCGAACATCTCAAATGGACACATCGCAATGCCAACAAAGCCTAAATGGGCTTATCAGCACATTATGAAACCAACCTTATATCGTCTCTTTCTGTTTGAACATTGGGGATTCACAGCGTAGTCCCAACCACTTTTGCAATAAATTTATTGCAAAACTGGTTGGGATGTAAAATGGGTCCAAATTCGTATTGCAATTACTTGACAACCACTTTTGCAATAAAAACCAGAATTGCAATAAACTTTTCTACATTGGAGAAATGAGTTATTCATGTATCGGCGGCAGTTGTTAACAGACGCGAACATCTCAAATGGACACATCGCAATGCCAACAAAGCCTAAATGGGCTTATCAGCACATTATGAAACCAACCTTATATCGTCTCTTTCTGTTTGAACATTCGGGATTCACAGCGTAGTCCCAACCACTTTTGCAATAAATTTATTGCAAAACTGGTTGGGATGTAAAATGGGTCCAAATTCGTATTGCAATTACTTGACAACCACTTTTGCAATAAAAACCAGAATTGCAATAAACTTTTCTACATTGGAGAAATGAGTTATTCATGTATCGGCGGCAGTTGTTAACAGACGCGAACATCTCAAATGGACACATCGCAATGCCAACAAAGCCTAAATGGGCTTATCAGCACATTATGAAACCAACCTTATATCGTCTCTTTCTGTTTGAACATTCGGGATTCACAGCGTAGTCCCAACCACTTTTGCAATAAATTTATTGCAAAACTGGTTGGGATGTAAAATGGGTCCAAATTCGTATTGCAATTACTTGACAACCACTTTTGCAATAAAAACCAGAATTGCAATAAACGTTTTCTGGATGAAACAAAGAAGTGACTGTTGCATTTCGGGTAGTTGCTAATGGTTGCAAACATCTTAATAGGATATACCCGGATGCAATTAAAGCCCAAATGGGCTTATCAATAAACTAGAAAACCAATCATTTATCAGTGTTTTCTCTGTTTGAACATCGGCTGGATTGATAAATTAGCCGATTATAGGATTATTTGTTTCAAAGGTAGTTGCAAACATCTTTTTAAAGCTAATTCGGATAATGTGGAAGTCTAATCGGCTTATCAGTCATCTATGACATTGGCCAAAAAGTACCTGTTCTGAACTTACATGTTCGAAATTTGACAGGAATAATAACAATGAAGACGAGTTTGCCATAGTCTGCTAGATCAGACACCTTTTCAAGAATTACAAACTGTTTATTGCGAAATTGGTTGGGATGTAAAAAGTTACATAATTTGTATTGCAATTGTTCGACAACCAGTTTCGCAATAAAACCCAGAATTGCAATAAACTTTTCTTCATTGGAGAAATGAGTTATTCGTGCTTTGACAACAGTTGTAAACATAGGCGAACATCTCAAATGGACACACCCAAATGCCAACAAAGCCTAAATGGGCTTATCAGCACATTATGAAACCAACCTTATATCGTCTCTTTCTGTTTGAACATTGGGGATTCACAGCGTAGTCCCAACCACTTTTGCAATAAATTTATTGCAAAACTGGTTGGGATGTAAAATGGGTCCAAATTCGTATTGCAATTACTTGACAACCACTTTTGCAATAAAAACCAGAATTGCAATAAACTTTTCTACATTGGAGAAATGAGTTATTCATGTATCGGCGGCAGTTGTTAACAGACGCGAACATCTCAAATGGACACATCGCAATGCCAACAAAGCCTAAATGGGCTTATCAGCACATTATGAAACCAACCTTATATCGTCTCTTTCTGTTTGAACATTCGGGATTCACAGCGTAGTCCCAACCACTTTTGCAATAAATTTATTGCAAAACTGGTTGGGATGTAAAATGGGTCCAAATTCGTATTGCAATTACTTGACAACCACTTTTGCAATAAAAACCAGAATTGCAATAAACTTTTCTACATTGGAGAAATGAGTTATTCATGTATCGGCGGCAGTTGTTAACAGACGCGAACATCTCAAATGGACACATCGCAATGCCAACAAAGCCTAAATGGGCTTATCAGCACATTATGAAACCAACCTTATATCGTCTCTTTCTGTTTGAACATTCGGGATTCACAGCGTAGTCCCAACCACTTTTGCAATAAATTTATTGCAAAACTGGTTGGGATGTAAAATGGGTCCAAATTCGTATTGCAATTACTTGACAACCACTTTTGCAATAAAAACCAGAATTGCAATAAACTTTTCTACATTGGAGAAATGAGTTATTCATGTATCGGCGGCAGTTGTTAACAGACGCGAACATCTCAAATGGACACATCGCAATGCCAACAAAGCCTAAATGGGCTTATCAGCACATTATGAAACCAACCTTATATCGTCTCTTTCTGTTTGAACATTGGGGATTCACAGCGTAGTCCCAACCACTTTTGCAATAAATTTATTGCAAAACTGGTTGGGATGTAAAATGGGTCCAAATTCGTATTGCAATTACTTGACAACCACTTTTGCAATAAAAACCAGAATTGCAATAAACTTTTCTACATTGGAGAAATGAGTTATTCATGTATCGGCGGCAGTTGTTAACAGACGCGAACATCTCAAATGGACACATCGCAATGCCAACAAAGCCTAAATGGGCTTAACAGCACATTATGAAACCAACCTTATATCGTCTCTTTCTGTTTGAACATTGGGGATTCACAGCGTAGTCCCAACCACTTTTGCAATAAATTTATTGCAAAACTGGTTGGGATGTAAAATGGGTCCAAATTCGTATTGCAATTACTTGACAACCACTTTTGCAATAAAAACCAGAATTGCAATAAACTTTTCTACATTGGAGAAATGAGTTATTCATGTATCGGCGGCAGTTGTTAACAGACGCGAACATCTCAAATGGACACATCGCAATGCCAACAAAGCCTAAATGGGCTTATCAGCACATTATGAAACCAACCTTATATCGTCTCTTTCTGTTTGAACATTCGGGATTCACAGCGTAGTCCCAACCACTTTTGCAATAAATTTATTGCAAAACTGGTTGGGATGTAAAATGGGTCCAAATTCGTATTGCAATTACTTGACAACCACTTTTGCAATAAAAACCAGAATTGCAATAAACGTTTTCTGGATGAAACAAAGAAGTGACTGTTGCATTTCGGGTAGTTGCTAATGGTTGCAAACATCTTAATAGGATATACCCGGATGCAATTAAAGCCCAAATGGGCTTATCAATAAACTAGAAAACCAATCATTTATCAGTGTTTTCTCTGTTTGAACATCGGCTGGATTGATAAATTAGCCGATTATAGGATTATTTGTTTCAAAGGTAGTTGCAAACATCTTTTTAAAGCTAATTCGGATAATGTGGAAGTCTAATCGGCTTATCAGTCATCTATGACATTGGCCAAAAAGTACCTGTTCTGAACTTACATGTTCGAAATTTGACAGGAATAATAACAATGAAGACGAGTTTGCCATAGTCTGCTAGATCAGACACCTTTTCAAGAATTACAAACTGTTTATTGCGAAATTGGTTGGGATGTAAAAAGTTACATAATTTGTATTGCAATTGTTCGACAACCAGTTTCGCAATAAAACCCAGAATTGCAATAAACTTTTCTTCATTGGAGAAATGAGTTATTCGTGCTTTGACAACAGTTGTAAACATAGGCGAACATCTCAAATGGACACACCCAAATGCCAACAAAGCCTAAATGGGCTTATCAGCACATTATGAAACCAACCTTATATCGTCTCTTTCTGTTTGAACATTGGGGATTCACAGCGTAGTCCCAACCACTTTTGCAATAAATTTATTGCGAAACTGGTTGAGATGTAAAAAGTGTCTAAATTCGTATTGCAATTACTTGACAACCAGTTTTGCAATAAAAACCAGAATTGCAATAAAATTTTCTAGGTATAAGAAATCATTTACCGGTGCATTTTGGGTAGTTGCTAATAGTTGCAAACATCTTAATAGGACATACCCGGATGAAATCAAAGCCCAAATGGGCTTATCAGTAAATAAGGAAACCAATCATTTATCAGTGTTTTCTCTGTTTGAACACCGACAGGATTGATATCTTTCTAAATCTTTTTAAAGCTAATTCGGATAATATGGAAGCCTAATAGGCTCATCAGCCATCAATGAAATTGCCCAAAATCTACCTGTTCTGAACTTATATATTCGAAATTCGACTGGAATGATAACAATGAAGACGAGATTTCCATAGTCTGCTAGATCAGACATCAGACATCTTTTCAAGAATTGCAAAATATTTATTGCAAAACTGTTTGGGATGTAAAATGTGAAATAATTTGTATTGCAATTATTTGACAACAAGTTTCGCAATAAAACCCAGAATTGCAGTAAACTTTTCTCCATTGGAGAAATGAGTTATTCGTGCTTTGGCAACAGTTGTAAACGTATGCGAACATCTCAAATGGACACATCGCAATGCCAACAAAGCCTAAATGGGCTTATCAGCACATTATGAAACCAACCTTATATCGTCTCTTTCTGTTTGAACATTGGGAATTGACAGCGTAGTCCCAACCACTTTTGCAATAAATTTATTGCGAAACTGGTTGGGATGTAAAATGGGTCCAAATTCGTACTGCGATTACTTGACAACCAGTTTTACAATAAAAAAACAGAATTGCAATAAACTTTTCTGGATGAAACAAAGAAGTTACTGTTGCATTTCGGATACTTGCTAATAGTTGCAAACCTGGTAGTAGGATAAAACTTATAAGTAAATTTTGGAAACCAACCATATACATGTACATGTAAAGGTAAAAGTGAGGTGTAATGTTATGAACTATATACATGTACATATTCTCCCGACTTCACAATTTACCCCTTAGCACTGGGTTATATGTCGGCCATTAACATTCAGCGCCCAATGCAGCTTATTTCCCTCACAGGAACCCATTTATACACCTGGGTGGAGAGTATTAATCGTGGGATGCATTTATTGTTCAGAAAATATATGATAGCCCGATGGCAAGATTCGAACCGGGGACCCTCCGATCCCAAGTCTAACCTCCTACCACTGGACCACCACTCCAACAAATGTATTTCAATGTTTTGTATATTTAAAAAAGCTGGATCTGAGGTCTTTTTAAAGCTAATTCGGATAATATGAAAAATTAATAGCCTTATCAGAAAAACACGAGTTTGTCGAAATAACATCCATTTT
Organism: Azorinus chamasolen; assembly: GCA_963576725.1. NCBI lineage: Eukaryota > Metazoa > Mollusca > Bivalvia > Cardiida > Solecurtidae > Azorinus > Azorinus chamasolen. Next base: position 72,082,196 of record OY755245.1, read on the forward strand.
AGCTCACCAGAACGTGCTCAGGGTGAGCTTTTGTGATCGCTTGGTTTCCATTCTCCGTTAGCTTGCGTCGTGCGGTGTCCGTCGTGTGCCGTCAGTCGTCAACAATTTGAACATTTAAAAATCTTCTCCTCTGAATATACAGGGTTGTCAGGTTTCATATTTGGCACTTACCATCATATTTAAGTCCTCTACAAAAGGTATATAAATTATGTCCCTGGGGTCAAAATTGGTCCCACGCCAGGGGGGCTTGTTATCTATAGAAACATATAGTGAAAACTTTGAAAATCTTCTCTGAAACTGGCAGTTTTCCAGCTTTAATATTTGGCATATATTTATGTTATAATATAGATCTGATTCCAGAGTATTTGCTATGCCCAAAATCTGTGTTAATGTATCCGTATAAAATTAATATAATTATTATTCAGGATATCATTATTATTTACATGTATATAAATGTAACAAAAGCACGGTGTACGGTCAACAGTGTGAAATCTAGTCAGTCATAAAACTGTTTTCAATCTATTCCGAAATGATCGTGTTTATCCTTAACTCAGTGAATATTTATGTAAGAAATAATGGCATCATGAATAATAATTAGATTAATTTTAAAAATGGCATATTAAACTGTAGGAACTATAGAATCATATATATTTCATTCCATAAGCAAACAGAACAGACCCTGATCAGATGGCCCCCACGAGAGCTATCTGATCTAATTCTACTCTGTTTGTAAATGCGGAGAAAGGCGCATTTATGCAGGAAAGGGTTCAAAGTCGTTATTTTTCAAAGAGTGTTAACATATATTGTTTAAGTGTATTAATGGTATAATAATATAATTTCAATGCTTATATTAGTTACAATTTGCATGCACTATTTCACTTTGTAACTTCCATACAAACTGACTTTTACTTGTAATAATTAAAGTAATCATTCAAGTATTCAAGTATTTATATATTATATTAATTCCTTTTTTGGAATATTGTCTTCATTGAGATAATAATGGGCAAATATGTAAATGATCACATTTGGTCAGTTCTGGTTTGTGTTGATAACCTATTCTAGGTTTTGTTATCATAAGATATTTGCAGATGAAGAAGCTACCAAACATACTAACGACCAGCCAATCCTCAACACAGACAAACATTATATACGGTTGATTACGTAATTGGCTGATAAGCCCATTTAGACTTTGTTGGCATTCGGATGTGTCCTATCAAGATGTTCGCATTTTTAGCTCACCAGAGCACAAAGTGCTCAGGGTGAGCTTTTGTGATCGCCTGGTGTCCGTCGTCTGTCGGCGTTTGTTGTGCGTCGTGCGGTGTGTGTCGTGCGCCGTGCGTCGTCAACAATTTGAACCTTTAAAAGTATTCTCCTCTGAATCTACAGGGTTCTACAGTGTATAGATTTACCTAATATACCTTATAGAAATTTGTTAATATCATAGTTCTGAGGTTAAAATTGGCCCTTCCCTGTTTGTTATACTTTAAAATAGACTTTTACACTATAAAGGTTCCACTGAGCCAGAAGGACTCCAGCTACTCAGTCTGTGTTATGCAATCACTGGAGAGGTCAATTTCCTGGTCAAAACTCTATAAAGTTGTCTGCTTCAGAATTAGTGTCTGTTTATTCACACTGTTTTAACCCATTCCCTCATAGGCTATTTTCAGATCCTACCTCTTTGAATAAATCTACTGATAAGGAGCATGAATTAGAGAAACGGAAAATTTCAGAATTGCGTAGATTTGAAACCATTGTGATCAATAGAGCATTTACTCCTATGGAGCAAATGCTCTATTTATCACAATGGTTTCATAAAGTGGCTATTACAGAGGCGTAGAAAGGCGTTTTATGGAGGAAAAGGTTAATGCATATCAATCTTACAATTAACTTATGTACAAACCACATATGAAGTAACATACAGGTATGCGTCAGATCAGAATCCAAACTGTGTGCTAATTTCAGTCAAGTCATGCCACGAAATAAAGCCCCACCCCAGGGGAGGCCAGTTTTCTATAGAACATAGTTTTTATTGCAATTCTGGTTTTTATTGCAAAACTGGTTGTCAAGTAATTGCAATACGAATTTAGACACTTTTTACATCTCAACCAGTTTCGCAATAAATTTATTGCAAAAGTGGTTGGGACTACGCTGTGAATCCCCAATGTTCAAACAGAAAGAGACGATATAAGGTTGGTTTCATAATGTGCTGATAAGCCCATTTAGGCTTTGTTGGCATTTGGGTGTGTCCATTTGAGATGTTCGCCTATGTTTACAACTGTTGTCAAAGCACGAATAACTCATTTCTCCAATGAAGAAAAGTTTATTGCAATTCTGGGTTTTATTGCGAAACTGGTTGTCGAACAATTGCAATACAAATTATGTAACTTTTTACATCCCAACCAATTTCGCAATAAACAGTTTGTAATTCTTGAAAAGGTGTCTGATCTAGCAGACTATGGTAAACTCGTCTTCATTGTTATTATTCCTGTCAAATTTCGAACATGTAAGTTCAGAACAGGTACTTTTTGGCCAATGTCATAGATGACTGATAAGCCGATTAGACTTCCACATTATCCGAATTAGCTTTAAAAAGATGTTTGCAACTACCTTTGAAACAAATAATCCTATAATCGACTAATTTATCAATCCAGCCGATGTTCAAACAGAGAAAACACTGATAAATGATTGGTTTTCTAGTTTATTGATAAGCCCATTTGGGCTTTAATTGCATCCGGGTATATCCTATTAAGATGTTTGCAACCATTAGCAACTACCCGAAATGCAACAGTCACTTCTTTGTTTCATCCAGAAAACGTTTATTGCAATTCTGGTTTTTATTGCAAAAGTGGTTGTCAAGTAATTGCAATACGAATTTGGACCCATTTTACATCCCAACCAGTTTTGCAATAAATTTATTGCAAAAGTGGTTGGGACTACGCTGTCAATCCCCAATGTTCAAACAGAAAGAGACGATATAAGGTTGGTTTCATAATGTGCTGATAAGCCCATTTAGGCTTTGTTGGCATTGCGATGTGTCCATTTGAGATGTTCGCGTCTGTTAACAACTGCCGCCGATACATGAATAACTCATTTCTCCAATGTAGAAAAGTTTATTGCAATTCTGGTTTTTATTGCAAAAGTGGTTGTCAAGTAATTGCAATACGAATTTGGACCCATTTTACATCCCAACCAGTTTTGCAATAAATTTATTGCAAAAGTGGTTGGGACTACGCTGTGAATCCCCAATGTTCAAACAGAAAGAGACGATATAAGGTTGGTTTCATAATGTGCTGATAAGCCCATTTAGGCTTTGTTGGCATTGCGATGTGTCCATTTGAGATGTTCGCGTCTGTTAACAACTGCCGCCGATACATGAATAACTCATTTCTCCAATGTAGAAAAGTTTATTGCAATTCTGGTTTTTATTGCAAAAGTGGTTGTCAAGTAATTGCAATACAAATTTAGACACTTTTAACATCTCAACCAGTTTCGCAATAAACATTTTGTAATTCTTGAAAAGGTGTCTGATCTAGTAGACTATGGCAAATTGGTCTTCATTGTTATCATTACTGTCAAATTTCAATTATATATTAAGTTCAGAACAGGTAGTTTTTGGCAAGTTCATGGTTGACAGATAAGCCCATTAGGCTTCCATATTATCCGAATTAGCTTTAAAAAGTAAAGTTCAACAACTTTCGAAACAAACAATCATATAATTGACTAGTCTATCAACCCATCCAGTGTTTAAAAAGAGAAAACACTGATAAATGGTTGTTTTCCTAATTTACTGATAAGCCCATATGGGCTTTGTTTTCGTCCGGGCATGTCATGTAAAGTTGTTTGCAACTACTAGCAACTACCCGAAATGCAACGGTAACCTAATTCTTAAATCTAGAAAAATTTATTGCAATTCTGGTTTTTATTGCAAAAGTGGTTGTCAAGTAATTGCAATACGAATTTGGACCCATTTTACATCCCAACCAGTTTCGCAATAAATTTATTGCAATTCTGGTTATTATTGCAAAAGTGGTTGTAACATAGCTATGAACAATTTTATAAGGTTTGGTGAAGATTGGATGAGAAAATTATAGAGTGGACACGATTGTGTGACAGACAGACAGACGGACAGACAAACAGTCAGAAAGGAGTAAATCAGTATGTCTCCCATATCACTATGTGGTGGGAGACATAATAAATATTCATGATCATTTCTGAGATGAATAGTTATTAAACAGGGAAAGAAATTACACCTAGAAATCGCCGACTATAACCACTTAAGACATGTATCATAACTACCATAAATATGCAAACATCCAAGCTTTCCTCTCGACGCATTTTACAGCTAAACAAGACAATCTGACACCATTTTGAAAACTTTAAATTAGAGTGATATAGTAGAAAATAGTGTAGATCCTGATCAAACTGCTCCACCTGAAGTAGTTTGATCTGAGTCTATATTGTTTGCTTCAGTGTGTCTATCCACATTTGCAAACAGTGGACAGGTCTTCATATCTGGGTCTACATTGTTTGTCAATCAAAAACCTCTAGCAAATCTTGAATCCATTAATACACAACCCATCTTACTGTGAGAGAGAGAGAGAGAGAGATGTCAGTTGGATGTATAAACATGCGAGCTATCCCTAAGTATCACTGCTTACAGTAAGGAACACATATCACTGTAGATACTTATCAAGGACTGAGTGCTAAACTGCTGTAACAATAATCTATAGAGCAAAACGGTGATGACCTTTGCAAAGAATCTAGATGAGAAGACAAAGATCAGTAACTTTTCAGGATCCCACCTGTTTGACACTCTGATTGGGAATTTGGAAAGAAATGGAAGAAAACAGTGTTTTCAGAATAAAAGAAGGGGATAATTTTGTAAAAGAATATAGATACTATAGATATCCTTGTTCAATATTCATGTAAGAAATGATGACATCAAGAATATCTATCTAGCTGAATTTTTTATAATATATTTTTTTCAAGGGAGTTATTTACTATTACAAAAAACTTTAGAATCAGATCTATATCATATCATAAGCAAACAGAGCAGACCCTGATCAGATGTATAAACATGCGAGCTATCCCTAAGTATCACTGCAGGAGCTGTTTGATCTGGGTCTACTCTGTTTACAAATGCGAAAAGAGGCATTTATAAGTGGGAAAGGGTGAAAGAATGTAGCTAATGTATTTTTTATGCTAAGCCCTCATTATGATTACACTCTTGGTTGTAAAACAAACTGCAATTTCAGCAGCTACTCTTGGTCCAAACTGTATCAGAGCTTTTGATAAGATAAGGTTTCTGGAAAATAAAACTATTGTCTATAGTTCTCTGTAAAACCATACCTTAATACTCTTTCGAATTACCTTGTCATGTGATATAACTCACCAGTAATAATGCCACACACAGCCCCACATGTAGGGCAGGCCTTCTAGTAAGCAAAATGGTTATCAATACAATCTGTTCAGAACTCGTGACCACACTGCAAAGTCTTAGGGGCCGTAATAGTGTCCATACATATCACACAGTCTCCAGATGGGTCTGACCTTGATCAGATTGCTTCTAGGGGAGCCGTGTGATCAGGGTCTACTCTGTTTGCAGCCGCGTGAAAATGCGCTTACATAGAGAAAGGGTTAACCCATATCCGCATATTGACGCCATTTGACACCTCTGTGAAAGTCAATGTTTGCAAATATTCAATCCATAGGGACAACTATAACAACGGTTTTATAACTGTATAACTTTATTGTACTGTGACAGAAATGACTGTACTGTTACAAGATCCTGCATGATCTGCTTGCTTTCTATGCATGTATTTGCCAGGTATTCGTATGCTTCGGTCAGTCTTGTCTCTCTTTGTCATTTTAATTGCTTTAACTCTGGTAAATTCCCTTTACAAGATACAAGATACAAGAAACTTTATTTATAGTCGGGTTGTTTTCACAACATATTTAACATTAGCTAAAAGCTATTCCCGACATAATAACATAAGTTTCTTAACAATAAAATTAACTAACAGCCTGTAAAAAAGTACATTATCAAGTTTAAAAAAGTAAGAATTCTATGAAATGCATTTTTATATACACCTAATACAGCATACAGTGTATATCACATCTACCTGTATACATGTAAGTGCATGCATAATAGGAAAAAGAATAAAAAGTAAACAAGAGATGTTTGTAAAACATGTATACCCCCCCCCCAGACCCCCTGACCTTTGATCTAGTGACCTCAACTATAGAGGTCATCTAGCGGTCATGACTAATCACCACAGCAAGTTTGAAGATCCTAAGCCAAACCACTGATCTGAAAACATTTCACATATTAAGGTCATGGTGACCTTGACCTTTGACCTAGTGATCTCAACAACTATAGGGGTCATCTAGTGGTCACGACCAACTACCACAGCAAGTTTGAAGATCCCGACCCAAACCATTGAGCAGTTATTAACTGGAAACCATTTCATCAGTTAAGGTCATGATGACCTTGACCTTTGATCTAGTGACCTCAAAATCAATAGGGGTCATCTAGTTGTCATGACCAACCACCACAGCAAGTTTGAAGATTCTAAGCCAAACCCTTGAGCAGTTATTGATCGCAAAACATTTCACCAGTTAAGGTCATTGTGACCTTGACCTTTGACCTAGTGACCTAAAAAATAATAGGGGTTATCTATTGGTCATGATCAACCACCACAGCAAGTTTGAAGATCCTAAGCCAAAACCTTGAGCAGTTATTGATCGCAAACCATTTCACCAGTTAAGGTCATTGTGACCTTGACCTTTGCCTTTGACCTAGTGACCTAAAAAACAATTGGGGTCATCCAGTTGTCATGACCAACCACCTTAGCAAATTTGAAGGTCCTAAGCCAAACCCTTGAGCAGTTGTTGATCAGAAACCATTTTACCAGTTACAGTCATGGTGACCTTGACCTCTGATCTAGTGACCTCAAAATCAATAGGGGTCATCCAGTGGTCATGACCAACTATCACAGCAAATTTGAAGATCCTAAGCCAAACCCTTGAGCAGTTATTGATCAGAAACCATTTTACAATTTACGGTCATGATGACCTTGACCTTTGACCTAGTGACCTGAAATACAATAGGAGTCATCCAGTTGTCATGACCAACTACCGCAGCAATATTGAAGATTCTAAGTCAAACCCTTGAGCAGTTATTGATCGCAAACCATTTCACCAGTTAAGAGCATGGTGACCTTGACCTTTGACCTAGTGACCTAAAAAACAATAGGGGTCATCTAGTGGTCATTACCAACCACCACAGCAAATTTGAAGATCCTAGGCCAAACCCTTGAGCAGTTATTGATCGCAAACCATTTCACATTTTAAGGTCACGATGACCTTGACCTTTGACCTAGTGACCTCAAAATCAATAGGACTCATATAGTTGTCATGACCAACCACCTAAGCAAATTTGAAGGTCCTAAGCCAAACCCTTGAGCAGTTATTGATCAGAAACCATTTTACCAGTTAAGGTCATGGTGACCTTGACCTTTGACCTAGTGACCTCAAAATCAATAGGGGTCATCCAGTGGTCATGACCAACTACCACAGCAAGTTTGAAGATTCTAAGCTACATCCTTGAGTAGTTATTGATCGGAAACCATTTAACCATTTAAGGTCATGGTGACCTTGACCTTTGACCTAGTGACCTCAAAATCAATAGGGGTCATCTAGTGGTCATGACCAACCACCACAGCAAGTTTGAAGATCCCAAGCCAAACCCTTGAGCAGTTATTGATCGGAAACTATTTCACCATTTAAGGTCATGGTGACCTTGACCTTTGACCTAGTGACCTCAAAAACAATAGGGGTCATCTACTTGTCATGACCAACCACCACAGCAAGTTTGAAGATTCTAGGCCAAGTCGTTTATTAGTTATCATTCGGAAACCATCGATCTACCGACCGACCGACCGACCGACCGACCGACCGACCGACATGTGCAAAGCAATATACCCCCATTTTTTCAAAAGGGGGGTATAAAAAAAAAAAAGGGGGTCAAGTGTAAAAAGGGGTCATGTGCAGACAGCATAGATCCAGATCAGGTATCGAAAATGTGGTGCACAATTTGGATATATGACTGTCTGCACCTGCTAATTGATTTACTCTGGGTTCATAGATCCTGTCAAGGGGCCAGGATTTCATGCCCCTTAACATGTGCCAATCTGCAGATTACCTGTTTTTAAAATTAAAACCTGTGTGAAAGTTGCTGATCTTGACATAAGCCTAAAAACTGCCTTAAAAAAGAGTATAACTAAGAGTCTGACAGTCAAAAGAAGGCACAAAAGTGCGACAGCTAAGATTGAAGTAAAACCATTTATCCACCCAAATCAGATTTGGGAAGAACTGATCAGCAACTTCCTCACAGTGTATTAACATCTAGGAATAAGCACATCAAAAATCATAAAAACGTCAATTAAACATAAAGCAAAGCAAGAGACATAGAGCAAAGCAACAAACATGTAATTTACAAGTTACAACACTAAAGCAACTAAATAAAAGTTCATGCAATGCAAAAGGCTGGTTATTGACACAGAAAGGTATAACTCATGAACACATAAAGATAAGATCCTGTCAAGGGGCCAGGATTTCTGGCCCCTTAACATGTGCCAATCTGCATATTACCTGTTTTTAAAATTAAAACCTGTGTGAAAGTTGCTGATCTTGACATAAGCCTAAAAACTGCCTTAAAAAAGAGTATAACTAAGAGTCTGACAGTCAAAAGAAGGCACAAAAGTGCGACAGCTAAGATTGAAGTAAAATCATTTATCCACCCAAATCAGATTTGGGAAGAACTGATCAGCAACTTCCTCACAGTGTATTAACATCTAGGAATAAGCACATCAAAAATCATAAAAACTTCAATTAAACATAAAGCAAAGCAAGAGACATAGAGCAAAGCAACAAACATGTAATTTACAAGTTACAACACTAAAGCAACTAAATAAAAGTTCATGCAATGCAAAAGGCTGGTTATTGACACAGAAAGGTATAACTCATGAACACATAAAGATAAGATCCTGTCAAGGGGCCAGGATTTCTGGCCCCTTAACATGTGCCAATCTGCATATTACCTGTTTTTAAAATTAAAACCTGTGTGAAAGTTGCTGATCTTGACATAAGCCTAAAAACTGCCTTAAAAAAGAGTATAACTAAGAGTCTGACAGTCAAAAGAAGGCACAAAAGTGCGACAGCTAAGATTGAAGTAAACCCATTTATCCACCCAAATCAGATTTGGGAAGAACTGATCAGCAACTTCCTCACAGTGTATTATCATCTAGGAATAAGCACATGGTTTGCCTGCTATACAGGGTGAACTCGCTGTATTTGCATGCTTGCTTTGTGCAAGTCTGGTTCTTTATTGTTCTCTCCCCTATATAAACTAGATGTTTTCTCTGTTCTGTGCTCAGTTGGTACGAGACACAAAGGTAAAGTTTACCTCTCTCTTCTCCAGCTGGCCACCTTTCCTCAGCTCTTACTATCCTCCTTGCTGTTCCTTATTTCTCCTCACTCCCTCTCTTTTGTAGTTTGCTTATGTATTTGAGAGTTCAGACTGCTAATTTAACTGGCATTAATTTCTAAAGATTAAAGTTCTAAATTGAAAATCTAGTCTCTGTGTTGCATTTTTCCCTCTGTGTTACGAATGTTTTGAGATAAAATAGAACCTGGGTTTAACCGGCTGAATGCAGAGTTTTCTAAGAAAACTCTGTATACAGACCAATCCGGTTACAGTTTGGTGCCGTGAACTAACACTTATAATAATTTTGCAAGATGGAGTCAAACTAAGCAACTATGGGACAAGCTTACTGGCTTCCTTTTAGTACTATTGATGAAAAGGTACATGAATCTGTTAACCCTGCTTCATCACCACAGCAATACTCTATTTCGTCACCACAGCAATACTCAATGAGTAGTTCAAATCATGTGTCATTTCAGAATCCTGTAGGCTTAGCAATTAAGAGCAACAGTGAATACCCCAGTATTGACAGTGAGAAATTCCAAGATTTTGGCAGTTTTGAAAATGACAATTCATATCTCAATTCACAATCTTACAAATTTTTGCCTAAACAGAAAGAGATGTTCGAAAATGAAACTCAAAATAGACTTTCATACATGAAACAAAGCCCTTATGCTACATACCATACTAGACAAAAGGCAGATTACAATATGTCTTACAAGCAGGATACATTTAATCCCATAAAAAGAATGCATCCTGACACCAGCTGTAAACCAAGTACCCCATATTCTGACCATGGCACACTTGTTGGTCATTCATTGAATTCCTTTGAAAGACATACAGACAGTGAGGACTGTTCAAAGAGTTACTATTCTAGTACTAGTGATGATCCAGCCAGAATTAAAGATAGGCAACATCCGTATCAATACAGTTATAGAATTGATAGTTAAGAGCAATCCAAAAGGGTTGAGCCCTTTCAACAGACCCAAACTGATGAGTCAAACTTTTACACACACACAGATACAAGGATAGGCAACAATCATACCAACACAGTAATACGCATGATAGTCAAGGGGTGTTCAAAAAGTTTGCGCCTACTCAAACTGAAGATACAAAACTTAACACTGTTCACTCATCTGTACATCCAAACTTAAGTGAGTCTGATTTCAAAACTGTTCGTCATTCAACGCCTTTACACAGTTATAACACAGACAGATATTCTGAAACATACCCATATGACCTTCAGCACCTTTAACTTCTAGGCTTAGAACAGAAGCATACAGTCATAATGACACAAACTCTCTGCGTCCTACTTGCACACACACTCAAAATTCGCAAGAGCCAAAAGGAAGTATTTTTCCTTCCAGGCCAGAACCATACAGTCATAACGACACACACAGTGTGCATCCTACTCACATATGTACATGCTCACAATTCATGTAACCTGGGCCAGGACCATTGGTTTGCAAAGGTGTCATAATTTGATAATTCAAACAATCTTGGAAGAGAACCATTTAAGGATGCTACATACCAATTATCATAGGTCTAGACCTTACCGTTTCGTATAAGAAGATTTTTAAAGAGTTTCCTATGAAAAACCAATAAGCCCTGGGGCGGGTTCATTTTGGGTCCGGGGGTCATAACTTAAAAAATTTCAAAGTCCCCTAACTCTGCAAAAAATCATCAAACCGGAACAAGAATAAGACATCCACAACTAGACATAGTGCTGATTAATCCTAGGAAGGTTCATGAAAATCTGAAGAAAAATTTTGGAGCAACCGTGTGGACAATAATTTTAATGTAAAATTTCAAAGTCCCGTAACTCTGCAGAAAATCATCGAACAATCAGAAATAAGATATGCACATATAGGCATGGTCCTGATCAATCCTATGAAGTTTCACGCAGATAAAAAAAATTCCATGTAAAAATTTCAAAGTACCATAACTCTTCCGAAAATCATAGAACCGAGACAGGAATAAGATATACACATCTTATGATCTAGGCATAGTGTTGATCAATCTTATGAAGTTTCATGGAAATCTTATCAAAGGTTTCGGAGAGACCGCGCGGACAAAATTACCATTTTAAAAAATTCATAGACCCATAACTCTGCACAAGATCATCAAACCGGAACAGGAATAAGATATGCACAACTCGACACAATGCTGATAAACCCTAGGAAGTGTCATGAAAATCTGAAGAAGGATTTTTATTTGGAGAAACCGCGTGGACAAAAATTTCCATGTAAAATTTCAAAGTCCTATAACTCTGCATAAAAGCACCTAATCGGAACAGGAATAAGATATGCACATATAGGCATGGTGCTGATCAATCCTATAAAGTTTCATGAAAATCTGATCATATGATTCGGAGAAACCACGCAAGACAAACATTTCAATGTAAAAATTTCAAAGCCCCATAACTCTGCAGAAAATCGTCGTACCGGAACAGGAATACGATATGCACAATTTGGTATGGTTAGGATTAATCCTATGACGTTTCATGAAAATGCGAACCAAGGTTTTGGAGAAACCGAGCAGACATAGTAAAATCGGACAGACGGACGGACGCCACGCAAAAACGAAATGTCTTCCCAGTACACACGCATAATTAACAGTCAGAACGGTTCTGATGGGAAATTTATTTTTTGATACTGTTTGTCACAACTGCACTACGGACAAAACCCTGGAGATCAGATGAACCCAAAAGCTCACCATGGCACTTTGTGTCAGGTGAGCTAAACAACTGAGTTTAGCATTCAAACAGATTTGCATGAATTTCTCTGTATACCGGCACATCATGTAATTTAAGCATTGTGTGTACTAATTGTCTTGTGGGATGAAGAATAATTACCGAACATACCTTTTTGGCAACCAAAGTACAAACATATCTCTTTACATCATAATCTTTTGGAGGCTTTCCTTTGCGTGTCATGCTTCGGAATACTTTCTGGATTAACATAACCATGTCCTTGTTTGTGTCCACAAAATGTATCTCTTGCAAGGGTGACCGGCTGGAGTCCACATAATCAAGAATAGCACGAGCATATTGAACAGCACAAAAATCTTCTGGGCAACCATATTTTCCTGGTTAGAAAAATAGAAAAAAAATTGCTAGAGACAATGTGAACTAAGGACAATTTACAAAGGAAATTAATTCCCAGTGGTGAGTTATTTCTGATCAGCCTTGGCAGAATCAGGTGAGGATTTTCTAGTTGACAATACCCTTTTACACCACAAGCAAGAATGTCATAGCATTAGTGGGACATCACTGCATTTATTGCAATTACCTACCTTACAACAAACATCACCATCTCATTCGAGAATTCGGTCAGTGGCACCATCTCTATAACAAATATAATTCCTACGAACTACAAAACAATGTATGAAATGTATTAGGGAAATATTGTCAGTTATAATGTTTTATGTATTCAAACTCATAATTCAAGGGGAGATACTGCTGCAATGCCTGGCACTAAACACATCAAAAGTGTGTCTTGCACATCTTCTATTTGTGGTTATTCTGTATGGCAAGTATAAATACAATATCTTTTCAAACTGAAGGAGAAGTTAGCAACACCAACTACCCCTATTCATGCCAAATTGACAAACAAGAGTGTTCGCAGGAACACGCGTCACCTTCTCGAAGGTGGCACAAAAACTGTTAATCCACTGGAGTGCGAAAATCAGAATAAAGGGGGATAACTCCAAAAGTATTGCGTGTAGAGTGATGGACCTTAGTTACATCAATGGTCCTACATGAGAGGAAGACAGATGTGAAATGTGAAAGCTCTATAACGATCAGTTCAGAAATGGCAGTCAAAATAGAAAGTGGGACAGACAGACAGACAGACAGACAGAGGGACGGACATACAGATAAGAGAAACGTGATCCTTAAGTGAGACACTGCCTACAGTGACACTGAAATACTCAAAGTTCAAGGGAAGATAAGCCTGCGATGCCCAGAGATAAACGCAAAAACATTGTGTCTTGCACATATACTGTGCGAGGTTATTATGTATTCAAATGATAAATTCAACAAACTTTGAAATTAAAGAAGGAGTTTGAGACACCATATACATGTATCCATGTTCAAATGTGGACGGATCGACCAAACCACCGACAGTGTGATTCCAGTATACCTCACCCAAATTTTGTTTTTCTAAAACGTCTTCACTACAAGCACTCTCCAGTAGGCATTTTGCAGTATGAATTGTTAAGACTGTGTATTTACAGACTGAAAGCATAAAAACGCACGCACGCACGCACGCACACACACACACACACAACACACACACACACACACACACACACACACACACACACACACACACACACACACACACACACACACACACACACACACACACACACACAACACACAACACACACACACACACACACACACACACACACACACACACACACACACACACACACACACACACACACACACACACACACACACACACACACACACACAAAGTAAAGGGAACACTGAAAGCAATGCCAATCATCCCCTGAATGTTTATTTCAACTGCTGTAATTCCGTGTTAAATAAATGTATCGAAACAAAATTCGAGTTTATCTGAAACTCATTATAATAAAGCTAAATGCGAAATATCACTTCAATATATGCCAGGGTTTAGAAAATAACTCCTATGTCCAACAGCTGGCATTCCTTGAAAAGCCAATGCAGTGAATAAAAATTCAAACACGATCTGTAACTAATTATAATAAAGCCAACATACCAAATATCACTTCAATATCTGCTAGGGTTTACAAAAAAAATCTGGACGCCTGAAATTTCCAGAACATTTCTAAGTTCAACTGCTGTAATTTCGTTCAAAATCAAAGGAGCGAAACAAAAAACTCATTATGATAAAGCAACATAGCAAATATTACTCCAATATCTGCTACAATTTAGAAAAAACGCTCCGGAAAACCTGAAATTTCGGGAAAAATGTCTAAATTAAACTGCAGTAATTCTGTGAAAAAAAAACAAATTCAAACTTGATCTGTAACTCATTATGATAAAGCAACATACCAAATATTACATCAATATCTGCAACGGTTTAGAAAAACGGCCGGAACACCTAAAATGAACACCTTAAATGTCCGGTAAATTTCTAAGTCAAACCAAGGTAATTCCAGGAAAATCAATGTAGCGTAATGTAGTTCAATTTAGATATATAACTTATTGTAATAAAGGTACATACAAACTATCATGTCAATATCTGCTACAGTTTAGAAAAAACTCTCGAAAACCTGAAATTTCCGAAAAAATTCTAAGTCAAACTTCTGTAATTCCATGAAAAATCATCATTATACTGCAAAGTAAAATCCTCACTTCTGATTGGTTAACGTGTCGTGTACATGAGTCCATGTACCCTGTGAGCTTCCAGGGTACATAGAAATTCCCCATGGTAGGCGCCAAATATTATGGTCAGAAACCAAAAGACAGACTTCTCGACTCGGCTAAACAATAGCAAAATTCATCATAGACAACTATTGAAACGTAAAGAAAAAATACAGACATGAAAAAAAAAATCATTGATTGAAATGACCAATAAAACAGTTTTTAGAGGAGTTATTATATCGTCCAGCCATCTATAATAACACGAACGCCGATGACATACAATACCCGCCACTTCGGATACCTTAGGGTAGAATTAATGTATTGGGGCGCTTTCAGGGGAATTAGCGTGTTTAGTGATTCAACATGCCAAAATGGATTTATATAAATTATCCGAACCGTACAACTTTGCAGTATAATAACGGCTCGGGCAACATGATTTTCCTCAGCCGGGAATAAATCGTCATGTACACTGGGAAAGAACTGTATAACTAATAATGTAGTGTAACAAAATTCAAACTTGGTCTGTAATTTATTATAATAAAGTTACATACCTAGTATCACATGTCTCAAAAGTATGTTACAATTAAGAGACAAGATATGAAGTTAAAAAGGGGCATAAGTCTGTCAAATATTGTGCAAGAGTTATGGCACGTGGAAGAGAAGGCTGTCCCCATATAACACATGTTACATGTATTAAGTTTGAAGGTGGTATGAAAAACAGTTTTCAAGAAAAAAGCAAATGTCCCGAAAAACGCAAGTGACAGACGGACGACAGACGGACGGACGGAGTGACAGACGGACGGACAAGGTGATTCCTATATAGCCCCACCACAGGTGGTGGGGTATAATTCAGTGCCTTGTTTCGCATATTCTGAAGTATCACTTCCCCCTGAGTGATACACAGGTCATTAGTAGACATTGAAATTACCCACAGTGAAACTTGTTGACAATATAGCCATTTTGAAACAACTGGTTTCCCAAGCAGTCCGTTTGTTTACATGTACCGAAAAATGGCTAGACTCACATTATTCATGCATGATTTAGGATTTTTGGTAAAAAGTAATGTGTCCATAACTGACAGACTTAGCGCACAAAAAGAAGACACAGTGATAATTACAATGATCCAGACAAAATGGGTCTGTATTTTTTCAGCAAAATCTGCACATTTTCCTTTCGCCATAAATTTTTCCACACTTGATTATTTCTGCCAGATCATGTCTTTTTTGCCAATAGCAATTCTGGAGATCCAAGCAGAGACCCTGCTAAAGAAGTGACAATAAAGTTTGACCAACAGAATAGCCGACTTCGCTCACCAGACAATCAGAGGAGATTTTCAAAGTGTTCACTATATGTTTCTGTAGAAAACTACCTGGCCCTGGGGCAGGGCCAATTTTGACCCCAGGGGCATAATTTATACAACTTTTGTAGAGAACTTAAACATGATGCAATGTGCCAAATATGAAAACTAGGAGCCTTCCAGTTTCAGAGGAGAAGATTTTCAAAGTTTTCTCTATTTATTTCAATTGAAAACTGACAACCCCTAAGGCGGGGCCAATATTGACCCCAGGGGCATGATTTATATAATTTTTGTAAAAGACCTGAACATAATGCTATGTGCCAAATATGAAAGCTGAGAACCGTCCAGTTTCAGAGAAGAAGATTTTACTGTACGTTTCTATAGAAAACAAGGCACCCCTAAGGCGGGGCCAATTTTGACCCCAGTGGCATAATTTATATTACTTTTGTAGAGGACTTGAACATGATGCTATGTACCAAAAATGAAAGCTGAGAAACTGTAGATTAAGAGGAGAAGATTTTTAAAGTTTTAAATTGTTGACGCCCGACGACGGACGACGCATGCCGACATATATCAGGCGATTACAAAAGCTCTACCTGAGCACAAAAGTGCTCTGGTGAGCTAAAAAGGAGTGAAAAAAAAACTATGACTGATTGATGGAGGGATGAACCTTAGATGACCTTTGCAAACAGTTTTGATCAAGGTGAGATACTATGTTACTCAGCATCTCATAAGGATCCGAACTAAGAGATACCCTGACATTTTTCAAAAGAAAAAAAACACTCAAGCAACCTGGACAATTTAGGAATTAATAAATGGCATGAGCATTAACATATGACTTGTATTTCTATATTTAATGGTGATTATTAACACTTTAGAAGTAGTCTGATCCACAATATAAATTTTGATAGAACAATCTAATATATAATGATGTACGTCCTTTGAAGTCTAATGTGACCACAACTATAAGTCACAAATTAAGGGGTGAGAGCGAAGGGGGCTGATCAGGCCGATCTTCGCACCCATGTACAGATAAAGTGCTCGCTTTCTCCTTCCTTTGTTGGCGTTTCCTCTCTTGGTCCGCAATGATTCAAACTCTACAACCCCGCTTTTGACTAAGCCTCGCCAGACGGAACGTTTCTGCGCTTTAGCTTCACACGTTATATACATATATATCTCATATATATACTTACACAGAGTATACCAGGATCAAATGTCTACTGTAGAAACCATCTGATCAGAGTCTGTACTGTTTACTTATGAAATAATACAGATCTGATTCTACAGTTTTTGCAACAGCCAAATACCATGTGTTCATAATTCATATGCCATTATAAAAGTTCATTGAATTAATAGTTTTATAAATGAGTAGGTCAACCCTTTACTCCATGCATATTTAAGTAAGGAATAATAAAAAAAGAACATTTATTTCAGTTGTTATAATAGCACATCAATTCTTTAGGTCATGGCAGCAGATTTAGAATAATATCTCTGATCAGACAGCTCCTATAGGAGACATCTGATCTAGGCTACTCTGTTTGCAAAGGTATTGAAATAGAAAGGAATATTTATGGAGGGTTAAAAACAATTTCTAGCCGTCTTAATAAAGGAATTATTGTATTGAATAAAGTTAACACATTTTACCTGAGCTAACAGCAGGTATTGCAATGCTTGAATGTCTAAGGTGTTCGGCACGTGACAAGCTGTTCTTGATTGCCATGCACAGGTCAAATTCGCATCTCTCAACATCTGTCTGTAAAAGAAAATTATACAAGATGCTATGTCCTATTTAACCATTTTTCTGTGTGTTTTGTTTCCAAATTTTAATACTTACCGAATATTCATGGACAAAATAGTTATTAAATATGGAAGGTGGAACACTGAAGCCATTATAAAAACTTAACGAAACAGATCTATAACATTCCATTAGCAAACTGGGCAGACCTTGATCAGATGGCTCTTATAGGAGCCCTCTGATCTTGGTCTACTCTGTTTGCAAAAGCGTGAAAACACATCTAAATGAAGGAAAGGGTTAACCTTTTGAATACTGAATATTTAAAGTTGACTGGCTATCAGTATTTAGATATAGATCTCATTCAGTGTAAAAGGCTTAAAAGTGTCAGAGGATTTGACTGACAATCAGTGCAGACCCTGGTCACCGGGTTTCTCTATGAGCCCTCAGATCTGTCTACACTTTTGAAAATGCCAGTACTCATGTACCGCATTCACAGTGTTAGAAAATGCCAGTACACTCATGTACCGCATTCAAAGTGTTAGAAAATGCCAGTACACTCATGTACCGCATTCGCAGTGTTAGAAAATGCCAGTGCACTCATGTACCGCATTCACAGTGTTAGAAAATGCCAGGACTCATGTATACCGCATTCACAGTGTTAGAAAATGCCAGTACACTCATGTACCGTATTCACAGTGTTAGAAAATGCCAGTACACTCATGTACCTCATTCGCAGTGTTAGAGAATGCCAGTGCACTCATGTACCGCATTCACAGTGTTAAAAAAATGTCAGGACCTATTTACTGCATTCGGTGTTAGAAAATGCCAGTAACTCTTGTACCGCATTCGCAGTGTTAGAAAATACCAGTACTAATGTACCGCATTCACAGTGTTAGAAAATGCCAGTACTCATGTACCGTATTCACAGTGTTAGAAAATGCCAGTACACTCATGTACAGCATTCACAGTGTTAGAAAATGGCAGTACTCATGTACCACATTCACAGTGTTAGAAAATGCCAGTACTCTTGTACCGCATTCACAGTGTTTGAAAATGCCAGTACACTGATGTACCGCATTCACAGTGTTACAAAATGCAAGTACTCATGTACCGCATTCACTGTGTTAGAAAATGCCGGTACACTGATGCACCGCATTCTCAGTGTTAAAAAGTCAGAAAGCATCAAAACTTTGCATATTTTGTAAGTACAGACACTAATAAATGATGATGTTAATGTTTTATTCTGCTCATTTTTGATATAAATCAATCAACACTAAAAGTTGTACACATATTCATATTATTAAAACAAGAGGGCCATGAGGCCTTGAAGCGCTCACCTGAGATACCCCAGGGACGGGGCCATCATTTGTACAACCTTGGTAGAGAGCCACAAGGCAAAGCAGTATGCCATTAATTAAAGGTCTAAGCCTTATGGTTTCAGAGAAAAATGATATAGTTTTCCCATGAAAACTGATAAGCCAGGGCCAAGTTTCGCCCAGAGGTCATGGTCGTAAGTTGAACAATCTTGGAAGAGGACCACAAGCCAAAGCTTAGTAACATGCCAAATATCAAAGGTCTAGGCCTTACAGTTTCAGAGAAGATTTTTAAAGATTTTCCTATGAAAAACTGATAAGCCCTTGGGCGGGGCCATTTTTGGCCCGGGGGTCATAGTTTGAACAATCTTTGTAGAGGACCATTAGATCATGCTACATACCAAATATCAAAGGTCTAGGCCAAACAGTTTCAGAGAAGAAGATTTTTAAAGATTTTCCTATGAAAAACTGATAAGCCCTTGGGCGGGGCCATTTTTGGCCCGGGGTCATAATTTGAACAATCTTTGTAGAGGACCATTAGACCATGCTACATGCCAAATATCAAAGGTCTAGGCCTTACAGTTTCAGAGAAGAAGATTTTTAAAGATGTTCCTATGAAAAACTGATAAGCCCTTGGGCGGGGCCATTTTTGGCCCAGGGGTCATAATATGAACAAACTTTGTAGAGGACCACCTAATCATACCACATGCCAATTATCAAAGGTCTAGGCCTTACAGTTTCAGAGAAGAAGATTTTTAAAGATTTTCCAATGTAAAACTGATAAGCCCTTGGGCGGGGCCATTTTCGGCCCGGGGGTCATAATTTGTACAATCTTTGTAGAGTACCATTAGATCATGCTACATACCAAATATCAAAGGTCTAGGCCTTACAGTTTCAGAGAAGAAGATTTTTTAAGATTTTCCTATGAAAAACTGATAAGCCATTGTGCGGGGCCATTTTTGGCCCGGGGGTCATAATTTGAACAATCTTTGTAGAGAACCATATGATCATGCTACATGCCAAATATCAAAGATCTAGGCCTTACAGTTTCAGAGAAGAAGATTTTTAAAGATTTTCCTATGAAAAACTGATAAGCCCTTGGGCGGGGCCATTTTTGGCCCGGAGGTCATAATTTGAACAATTTTTGTAGAGGACCATTAGATCATGCTACATGCCAAATATCAAAGGTCTAGGCCATACAGTTTCAGAGAAGAAGATTTTTAAAGATTTTCCTATGAAAAACTGATAAGCCCTTGGGCGGGGCCATTTTTGGCCCGGGGGTCATAATGTGAACAACGTTTCGTTCCCCCTAGCCACTGATGCTTCTGACAAAATTTGGTTAAAATCGGGTCAGCAGTTTCAAAGGAAATGTCGTTTGAAAATGTGGACGGACGACGGACGCCGGACGGACGCCGGACACCGGACGCCGGACACCGGACGACGGACAAATAGCAGTCACAATAGCTCATCCTGAGCCTTCGGCTCAGGTGAGCTAAA
Source organism: Azorinus chamasolen (assembly GCA_963576725.1). Lineage (NCBI taxonomy): Eukaryota > Metazoa > Mollusca > Bivalvia > Cardiida > Solecurtidae > Azorinus > Azorinus chamasolen. Next base: position 72,102,881 of record OY755245.1, read on the forward strand.
AACCCTTAAGGCCCATGTTTTTCTCTCAGAACATATACATCCAACTTAAATCTAACGCTATCTGAATACTACTAACTTTTAGAAAACTACCAACATTATAGGAGATACTTATACTTCGTCATGTATGTTAATCAATGTGCATGTTCTACCAAGCTCCAAACTGACCTTGAACCGAATTTGTTACAAAGTTTTGAATATCAAATAAGTGATCACAACCATGCCTTACATTGGTCAGTGAAAAGTGAAAACAACATGAAGGAGACTGCCTACTGTGTAAATGTGTAAAAAAAAATTCTTAAAAGAACCTTGAAATGAATACATCAGATATTTCTATAAACGATTTCAATGAAAGCTGGACATTTTTCTGCTGGTTTCTGTAGCAGTCAAGTTTAATGATTTTTTTCCATGTCCATAGGACATCTTAAAAGTTTGCATTTTTTTCAAACGATTTATCAACATTCAAATATCATCAATACTTATCTGAATGCATATATACCATGGGAAAATGGGCTGTAAGCATTATTTTCATGATATGAATAAGTGTATAACTTTTGATGTTCTTAGATTTATATGAACATCATGGCCCTGATATCGCTCACCAGACAATCAGAGAAGATACTCAAACATTTTACTATATGTTTCTTAAGAAAACTGGCCACGCCTGCGGCGGGGCAAATTTTTACCCCAGGGCTACAATTAATATAATAATTTTAACTTCTGTAGAGGACCTGAATATGATGCTATGTGCCAAATGTAAAGCTGATAATGTTACCTCCCAGTTTCAGAGATGAAGATTTTCAAAGTTTTCACTATATATGTTTCTATTGAAAACTGCCAACCCTTGGGGCGGGGCCAATTTTGACCCAAGGGCCATAATTTATATATCTTTTGTAGAGGACCTGAACATGATGCTATGAGTCAAATATGGAAGCCGAGAACCTTCTAGTTTTCAGAGGAGAAGATTTTCAAAGTTTTCACTGTGTTTCTATTGAAAACTGCCCACCCCTGGGGCGGTGCCAATTTTGACCCCCGGAGTATAATTTACAAAACTTTAATAGAGGACAGGAATCAGAGGAGAAGATACTCTTAGTGATTGCACTACTTTTCCATCCAATCAACGAGCCACATTTTCTTTAATTTTTCAGACTCTAATCCTCATAAATTTTATAACATCGACTCTAACTTTCGAAGACAAACCTTCCAGTGTGCATGCGGAACAAAACTCCGCCCACTTCTAGACAAATCGAACGAGTTGCTAAGTTATGACGTTATCGACACGCGAACGAGTATACACAAGTACACGTGAATGTGGAGAGGAAGACTGTAATTGCAAACAACTGAGAGGCAGAATAATAGACCCAATAGAAAATGGACAAATACATCACGAAACATCCCACCTGATGAAGCAGGGTTATATTGAAAAAGGACTAATGTAAATAAGCAAATAAATCGAGCAAACCTGTATTTGAAACCGTAATCCGTTCAACAAAACATAATCGATCAAACCTATAATCTTTTGTAATTATTCTTATTTCATTATTCTGATCATAATATAATGAATGTTTAATAATAATAAGCTTTATTTTTTACATATGGGGTTTCGGTAGCAATGAAGATTTAAATCTGTGTAAACCGAGTAGACCCTGATCAGACAGCATAGGAATTGTCTGATCTGGGTCTTCTCGGCTTACAAAGTAGTCAAAAGAGGTCACTTACAATAAGGTAAATGGTTCACATCATTTAAATATCCATTGCAATTTTGCGTCCGTCTTTCACAACAATTTTTTTTCACAGTTTTGGGGGTAAATATTGTCAGTGCATCGATTTCTTCGCAATGCTCTGTGGCACTTACAGCCGTCTCTGTCTTATTGTTCTGACCGCTTGGAACAGAACGTGTCTCACACGGTGTCACAGTGTGAGGTGAATCCAACGGGGAATATTTGATTACGTGACAAAGCCAAATATGGCAATGTTTACAAGAAAAAGGCGCGAAATCAGTTTCACTGAGTATGATTTTCAAAACATAAACACGTGAGAATATTAACAAAGACCACGTTTGTTTGATTGGTGGGTTTTCTGAGTATTTTGCATAAACGGATGTGGGTTTTAGATGTACCATAATCACGTGACTATATACAAGCTTGTCATTGCTCAGTGGGCGGGGCTTATAAACTCAGCCTGCTGAAAAGTAGGGCAATCACTAAATCGGTTAGAGCTTATAAACTGAAGTCTTCGAAAATAAGACGGCCTAAAACGCTTCGCTTCGCTCGCGTTATCGGCCGTCTTATTTTCGATGACAGCAGTTTATAAGCTCTAACCTATACATAAATTTGACTATATGTTTCTCAAGAACATGATGCCCATAAATTTGACTATATGTTTCTAAGGAACATGATGCTATGAGTCAAATATGAAAGCTGAGAACCTTCCAGTTTTCAGAGGAGAAGATTTTAAATGTTTTCACTATATGTTTCTATTGAAAAATGCCCACTATTGGGGCGTTGCCAATTTTGACCCCAGAGCAATAATTTATATATCTTTTGTAGAGGACCTGAAGATGATGCTATGTGCCAAATATGAAAGATGAGAACCTTCCAGTTTCAGAGGAGAAAATTTTCAAAGTTTTCACTATATGTTTGTTTTGAAAACTGCCCACCTCTGGGGCGGGGCAAATTTTCACCACAGGGCCATAATTTATATCACTTTTGTAGAAGTCCTTAACATGATGCTATGTGCTAAATATGAAAGCTGAGAACCGTCCGGTTTCAGAGAAGAAGATTTTCAAAGTTTTACTATATGTTTCTATTGGAAACTGCCCACCCTTGGGGCGGGGCCAATTTTGACCCTAGGGGCATAAGTTATACAAATTTTGTAGAGGACCTAAAGATGATGCTATGTGCCAAAGATAAAAGCTGAGAACCCTGTGGATTCAGAGAAGAAGATTTTCAAAAGTTCAAATTGTTGACGACGGACGATGGATGACGGACACCGCACGACGCACACCGACGGACGACGGACATCAGACAATCACAAAAGCTCACCCTGAGCATTTTTTGCTCTGGTGAGCTAAAAATGAGCAGAAAATAACTTGAAGTTATTCTTGACATCTTATATCATCTTAAGTGTTCTAACCCTTAACTCATTTAAGAAATACGTATTAATTGTAGGATATACACTGGAGAAATGACACTTTAATCTTCTACAGAAACTTATAATGTAACTTAAGTTTTTCCACATTTCCACACTGAAGAGCTACAGTAACTATTATCTCCCTTACCACCCTTACTGTAATTAAGCAGGATGATTAACTTCCCTCACATTATAGGTTCTAACATTAATTATACTTACTTTCTTTTCTTATTATAGCTATCTATGATTAGTTATGACCGAAAAAAACCCAACAAACATTAAACATCTACAAAGAATTAAAGAAAACGAAATTAATGCTTTTAAAACAGTAAAAAGTTTCACCCTAACTGGAATTAACTTTAACACAAATAGCGTAGAACTATATGACTAGTCCATGTTTAAACCCAAGAGTTTGTCTCTACCAACGTGGCTGAATATTTAACCATGGATTCACACCTGATGTCTTAATTGTCAATTTTTGTACAAACTGCCACTATCTCTGGTAACATTCTACCCTCTCTGAGAACTTTAAGAAGCTGAACTCCTGATGCACGCTGTTTAGTCATGACATTCGCAAGCTGTAAATTTCCTGGCACCCAGTGAATATTTCTTATTTCACAACTTTGTATAATTTTATTACATTTTGCAACTTTTTTACAAAACCGGTTGTAACAATGCATGCGTAAAAATAACAATGCTCAGATCAGACAGCATAGACAAAGCTAAAAACATTAGAACTGAATCTGCATCTTTCAGTCAACTCATACTTTTTGAAACTCTCTTTAAATCTCTGATCTTTGCTTGTTTAAGTTTTGTACTTAGTGTAACCATTTCAAATGCCTGCACAATCCAGTTCAATTTTTCCACCATTTGTCTAAATAGTGTCTGTTCGTTATTAGAAGGAGTGCTGTCTGAGTTTATATCTCTGACTGGTTCAATATGTTTCACTTCCACTTTACCTACATAGTCAGAATGGTTAACTCTAATTTCACTGTCTTGCTGTTACAAAACAAAACCTGTGTATGAAAAGTTTTTTCCTCCACTTTTCGAGCTGAAAACCTATCTGTTAAATTGTTTCATACATCCATCAAACACTCAACTTCCTGCATGTAAAAAGTCATCAACATGGCAACGTATGATTCCCTGCAACTCACCATCTGTGTGTAAATAAAACATTGCAGGGTCTAGATCACATTGAGAAAACCATAGGCTAAGAAGTTCTTCCTGCACACTAAGATAAAACTGCCTTGCTCCGTCCTTTAACCCATATAAACCATGCTTTAGTTTCCATATCACATCTGCACTAATTTCTTTTGGTGGCTTTATAAACACTTCCCTTTCTAACGCTTTCCCTTGCAAGAAGGCTTACTTTGTGTCTGTTGTTTTCACTTTCCATTGTTTCATTGTTACAACAGTCAAGAATACTCTGATTGTTCCTTTACCAACCGTTGGACTATCACTTTACTATTACATATCCTCCTCAAAACCTCTAATAACCAGTCTGGATTTTACCTTACCATCTTTGTTTGTAATAATCCATCTGGTTGACAAAGAATCCTGTCCATTATTCGGAACTTCTTCGTATGTTCTGAATTCCTTTAACTTTTCAAGCTCATTCTGCTTAGCTTTCATAACTTCATCTCCATCATTATAAGTTTTACTGCAAAGTATTTCATCACTTTGCTCCTTCAGTTCTAAATGTGGCTTCCAATCTAAAATTCCAAGATCAACACTCCCTTTTTCACCACTATCATCTTTCACATTATACCAGTTCTTATATTTCCTTTTGCCTTTCCTCTCCGTCCCATATTTTAGAAGTATTCCATTCATCATTCATTTTGTACTGAATTTTGTCACCAGTGTTTACTGTCACACTTGCAGATGCTTTTGATGGAATTTCAGATTGCTTAGACTCACTCACTCACTCACTAGACTGTGTTTGTAAATTGTCAGTTGGTATCACCTCTGTTAAACTCAGTGACACTTTTTTCTGCTGAACTATCATCAACCTGTATTTCCTCCTTATGTTCAGTGAAACTTTCTCCTACCTTCTTTAAACTGTTTGGTGACACTCTTACAAAAACACCCCATGATGCACAAACACTATTTTCTTGAAAAACAACTTTTCCAGGCCCTAACCACCTTTCCTTACCCTCTCGCTTGTAATACACTTGCTCTCCACTGTTGAACTTCTGCTCAGCTGCTCTAACCTTAGCACGCAAAGCCCTTCTTATTCTCTTACTTGCTTCTGTTTCAATAAATGCTTTACGAGATTTGTGCAGTGCATTGATATGTATAGAAAATTTCTCACTGGTTGTTACACCCTCCAGAGAGGGTAGCATGTCAGTTAATATGCCTGGAAGGTGTGGGTTCTGCCCAAACACAAGCTGGTGGCTGCTAAATCCAATCCACATTTGAAGATAATTGTTTTCGCTATATTGGCCAATGCTACGAGTGTCTGACTCTGTATTGGAATTTTCTGCCTCTAGTTTTATCAGCATCATGTCCACAACAGCATGGTTCCTCTCGCATAACCCGTTCTGGAAAGGATTCTCTGCTGCTGTTGTATGTAACTTCACATTCAGTATTGATGCCACATCACGCTTCTCCTCAGAGCTTAACTCACCACCATTGTCTGTCATAATTGATCCCATAACACCAAAAACTCCAACCCAATTCTTCATCATGCAGTCAATGACATCATTTGACCTCTTTCTGCTTATGAACACTGATATGGTGTATTTTAACCACATGTCAATCATGTGAAGGATCCAGCAACCTTTCCATTGCTTAAGATCCATTGCCACAGTCTCATTGAACTCCTTTGCAATTGGCAGTCCAACTATAGGTGCAAATGGTATTCTTGAGTAGGTTTGACAAATTTTACAGTTCTGTTCAATCTGAGCAAGTAATTTATCATAGTCTTCTTCCCAGGATTCAGCATCGCAGACTAATGCTTTCAGTTTCCTAGCAGGTGGATGGGCAAATTGTCGATGCAGCTTTACGAGCTGTCTATAACTATCTTCAAATTTCATCTCACACACTGTCTCCACCGGTATACGCTCTGATTTGTCAACTGGGATGCATTAATTTCCTGAGGATGTCAAATTCAGGGAAACTTCTTTCCCAAGTATTTCAGCAGTACCATGTTGCAAGTCTAACCCCACATCTGCAGTTTTCATGGCTGATTTTGACAACAGAAGAGGTATGTCGGAGTCTGCTACATCCATTTTAATGGTAACTGGTTCAGCCACTATTTCTGTCGGAACACTGTATTCACCATTTGATGTTTTATTTTTGAACAGACACAATAAAACCGAGTCTGCAATTTTCTACTTTTGCTTTCGAAGGATCTCCCATTTTCAGAATATATTGTTCCACCCAAAACTTGAACACTTTTCTTCCCTCTTTCTTTGTGAATTTTACTCTATCCTCTTCATTTAATGAGCTGTAACCATACATCACCACAAACTGTGCTGCTACATGCACTGTCTAGCACGGCACAATTTCTAGCGTCAGCACCAAGTTGACTTATAGCATCCACTTTATATCCCGTAAATAACACTACATGCTCTTCGTCTGTGATGTTGACTTTATTCAGATTCTCCCAACTGCCTGGACAATCAGCAACTAAATGTCTATAGGAACCACAAGACCTACATGTTATTGGTCGCCCATCAAGACCCACTGGATTAATCTTTTTGTTTGCACTTTTTACATGAGTTCCTGAACCTCTGTTTTGAACACCTCTACCCATTACATTCCTACTATTTCTACCAACTCTCTGAGACACATAATTTTGTGTGTATGACTGCCTTGCTTTAATGTAAACTGCCGCTAACAAAGCCACTTCATTTTGTGCCAAAAATGCTGGTTCCAGTTTGATTCTTGGCACTTTTGCACAAGCTCCACCATCCACTATCTCGCCTTTGAATTTCTTAAGTGATTTCTTAGCTTCTTCATATAGCGTACCTTTGTTTTCATAATTCATACCAGTTAAAACTAACATCTCCTCTTTAGTGATATTTGCCTTACGTAAGACTTTAAAAGCTTATTCTCTATTTTCTTGTACTTTGAGTCAAGTTGGACAATATACCCAGAAACTGTTTGTCCTTCAGCTCTCTTAAAATCTTCAAATTCCTCAAATTCCTCAAACTTCTCTAAACTATCACTTAAATCATCTTTTACAAGATTCGGCACCATATTAAAATTTTATTTAACAGGCATTGAATAATTAGTTAAAAATAAAAAAATATAATTTATACGTCCTTAAATGAAATATTTTAAATATTCATTGAAAATTAAGTTAATAGCACATTTGTCTCAAAAGAAAGTTCAGGATAAAATAAACTATCAATTAAGCACTAGCATTGGTGTTGATCGGGTGAGAAAGGCAATTACCCGACGTGCAATACCGGTACTTGTTGTAAAGTGTTAAAACAACAAACAATGTAATGTAATTATCATCGGCATACGTACGATGGAATATCATGATTCCTGATCTGACATCGGATATCGTAAGCGGTGTGTAAGCGGTGTGTAAGCGGATATCGAAAGCGGTGTAGATCCAGATAAATACAGGATGAAGTTACATGCTTGCTGCTTAAATTCCGCGTAAACTGGGAATTGACTGAACTTTGTTATGAAAAATGTTATATTAGAAAATGTTATATTAGATAATGTTAGTTACTGATAGCTGTTATCACGATAACATCGGGTATCGTAAACACTATCGAATATTATCGTAACCCAATAATATAGGTCGGGTTTGGGTGCACCCGGACTACTCATTAATAGATACGCGTAACTGTTTGACACGGCGTCTAACCTGGATACTAACAGTGTTGATAATTTCTGAAAGAAAGAAAATGATTTGCCTCTTAGTAAAAACAAATTGCCTAATTTATAACCGCATTTATATACCGTGGATCCAGATTGGACATTGCGTTAACCCCTATCATTTTATTCTTATTTGAGCGTGTTTAAACTTTTACTATTATGTCGTGTTGTACCCGAATACAACATTGATTTTACAAGAACACGCGCAAACAATTAAAGTTGTTGACATATTAACACATCCCAACAGAAACACCTGATCTTGTAGAACAGCTGAATGATTTGGAACAGAATCAGATGCGAGAGAATAGGTGTGCTATCCATGGTACACGCTTTCAGAACAGGCAAACAGACTATGGGTAACAAATCAAACATGGACAGTTGAATCCACTTCAGCGGTTGAAAAGAGTGCAGAAACTGAACATTGTGTTTTAAAACGAAACCAACTGCTTGTGCGACTTCGACTGCTGGACATTTACAATACAAATAAAAAATCATATACTATGTAATTTTATAGAGACTCTAAAAACCAATATATTTTCTTCTGTCAAAGCTGTTACTGTTAAATTTGTTCTCGTCTGTAAATCGATGTCATGCTCATATGTATTTGTAATTTGCTATAAGCATACATGTATGTTTAACGCAATAAACTATATATAATCCACTATAGACCTGTGAGCATTGAACTGCATTTTTTAAATACCGACCTCTCGGTACTTTGGATTTTATTCTACGCTTGCCGAACAAGAAAGTTAAATTGTGTGATTAAATGTTTTGGTCGTATAGCACTCACAAAGTTGCTGCCCCATAATCCACTATAGACCTGTCAGCATTGAAATATATGTTTTAAATACCGAACTCTCGGTACTGTGGATTTTATTCTACGTTTGCCGAATAAGAAAGTTAAATTGTGTGATTAAATGTTTGGGTCGTATAGCAATCGCAAAGTTGCTGCCCCCAAACACGCTATAAAATTTATATATGGCGCATTAGGTCTTGTAGCACTTTAGAGTTGTAACCCATGAACTGTATGTCCGAATTTAAAATAATTATCGTGTCTTGTATACGGAATGTATAATTACAGGACAGAACAGAACTCAAGTTGTCATGAGACTTTCTGACTCAAGTTATTTGTTACGTCCTCTGTATTTCGTGATACTGAACTATTAACAAGAGGGCCTGAAAGGCCCTGACATCGCTCAACAGGCAATCAGAGGAGAAGATTTTCAAAGTTTTCACTATGTGTTTCTATAGAAAACTAGCCAGCCCTGGCGAGGGCCAATTTTGACTCAAGGGGCATAATTTATGTAACTTTTGTAGAGGACCTCAAGTGAAGAAAATTTAAGAAAATGTAAATGAAAACATATAACAATGCAAATCTAAAGAAGGGTATGTACAAAAGTATGTATACCCTTTCCCTGGGCAAATTGGTTGAATTTTAGAAAGAATAAATTAATCTATACATGTACTTAGAAATAATATTCAAAATTTCAGATATTTTCATTACACATTCATGAGTTATTATTATTCATATCTTAATTCATTTTCAACCCTTCCCCGTTCTATGTTTATTCAAAATTTAAATACCTACTGAATATTCATAGACAAAATAGTTATAATGAAATATGGAAAGTGGGACAGTGTAGCCATTTTAGAAAGTAAAGAAACATCTTTCAAATTCCATTGACAAACAGAGCAAATCCTGGTCAGACAGCTGCTATAGGAGCCGTCTGATCTGGGTCTGTTCTGTTTGCAAATGTGTGAAAAAAATGTTAACATGAGGGAATATGTTAGCAAACATATTATAAGTATATTGTACACAAAATGAAAATAATGTAATGCATTTTGCACTATATTATATCATAAGCAAACAGCAGACTGATCAGATGGCTACTACATGAGTCATCTGATCTGGGTCTACTCTGTTTGCAAAGGTGTAGAAAGGCATATTTATGGAGTAAAGGGTTAATTGTCTGATTTACTGTGCAAAAATTTTCATTGTTTGGGTAGATCTGCAATATTACTGCCGACTTACTACAAACAAGGGAGACAATCCAGTTGTTATAAAAAGGGGCAAAGGGAGATAATCTCCCTTAAAATGTATGCTAAAAATAGACACCAGCAAATGTTTATAAATAGCTATGTAAGTCAGCTTTGAAAAACTTGCTACCCCTGGGGTGGGGCCAATTTTGACCCTGGTGGCATGATTTATATAATTTTTGCAGAAGACCTTAATATGATGCTATGTGCCAAATATGAAAGCTATGAAGCATTTCAGTTTCAAAGGAAGAATATTTTCAAAGTTCACTATATGTTTCTATTGAAAACTCCCCACCCCTGGGGCGTGGCCAATTTTGACCCCAGGTCCATAATTTATATAACTTTTGTAGAGGACCTGAGCATGATGCTATGTGCCAAATATGAAAGCTGAGAGCCTCTCAGTTTCAGAGAAGAAGATTTTCAAAGTTTTACTACATGTTTCTATTGAAAATAAGACACCCCTGGGGGCGGGGCCAATTTTGACCCCAGGGGCATAATTTATTTAACTTTTGTAGAGGACCTAAAGATGATGCTATGTGCCAAAGATGAAAGCTGAGAACCCTGTAGATTCAGAGGAGAAGATTTTTAAAGGTTCAAATTGTTGACGACTGACGACGTACGACGGAGGACGCACGACGCACGCCGACGGACGACGGACATCAGGTGATCACAAAAGCTCACCCTGAGCATTTCGTGCTCTGGTGAGCTAAAAATAGACCACAAAAATCTATCAAATAAGGTCCGCCCGTCCATCGAAAACGTCGTCTACTATTTTTGCCGTCTGGGTCTTTTGGCCATACCGTAATTTTAACACATGAAAACCCCTCTTACACCCATTTGTCTGGTCCGCGCGAGTCCGAGGGATTTTCCGTGATCCGCGTGGACTTGACTGGTATAAAAAGTTGTTTCCTGTATTTTGCGGTTTTCGGTTTATGTGGATGTCCACAATTCTTCGTCGTGTTTCCGCTGTGCTCAGGTTTTATTGTATTGTACTACTATATGTTAGTTAAAATGTGCAATGTGCACGCTTCTGTGTATAAATCTAGCTTTTTATTTTGGTGAATTTTAATCTGATGACATGGAATGCCACTGGCATTATGTCTAGTGCTTCTTATCTATGTAGCGTGTTAAGTAACAATAATATCGATATATGTGGTGTGGCAGAACACTGGCTGTACGAGCAATATCTTTTTTTTTGGACACCATAGACAATATGTACTGTAGTCATGCGGTTTCAGATTTTAGTTTAGCACTGCTTAGTAATAGAAAAATTGATAAAGGCGGTGTGTGTATTTTATGGAAACGGTCTTTAGATACTGTAATTACACCGCTCGATATAGAGGACGATAGGATCATAGGTATTCAGCTCAAAATTGATCCAAATAATGTTGTTTATATTTTTCAAGTATATATCCCCTGTTCAAACCACGGAATTAAATCTTTTAAGACCTATGTAGAAACAAGAGCACCGCGAGACGGGGCAATATACGCCCGAAGGCTGTTCTATTTACACAATGTGTGAACCTTCAGAAGTTGCGAGGCTTGACGTCCCTTTAACATTTTCATATTTTATATGAGTCCATCAAAGGACAATAACTCCAGAATGAAGGATGACATCGAGTTATCTGAGAGTTATCTGAAAGTTATCTCACTGATATGCATAACTACACATCAATATCTATCATTCCTGAAAGTTTGAATAAATTATGTTGCAAAATAAAGGAGGAGTTAGTTGCACAAGAAATTGCTACCCGAAACTATCAAAGGGCAATAACTCAAGAATGAAAAATGATATGAGAGTTATCTCACTGATATGCACAACTACACATCAATATCTATCATTCCTGAAAGTTTGAAGAAATTATGTTGAAAAATAAAGGAGGAGTTAGTTGCACAAGAAATTGCTACCCGAAACTATCAAAGGGCAATAACTCCAGAATGAAAAATTATATGAGAGTTATCTCACTGATATGCACAACTACACATCAGTATCTATCATTCCTGAAAGTTTGAAGAAATTATGTTGAAAAATAAAGGAGGAGTTAGTTGCACAAGAAATTGCTACCCAAAACTATCAAAGGGCAATAACTCCAGAATGAAAAATGATATGAGAGTTATCTCACTGATATAAACAACTACACGTCAGTATCTATCATTCCTGAAAGTCTGAAGAAATTATGTTGAAAAATAAAGGAGGAGTTAGTTGCACAAGAAATTGCTACCCGAAACTATCAAAGGGCAATAACTCCAGAATGAAAAATGATATGAGAGTTATCTCACTGATATGCACAACTACACATCAATATCTATCATTCCTGAAAGTTTGAAGAAATTATGTTGAAAAATAAAGGAGGAGTTAGTTGCACAAGAAATTGCTACCCGAAACTATCAAAGGGCAATAACTCCAGAATGAAAAATTATATGAGAGTTATCTCACTGATATGCACAACTACACATCAGTATCTATCATTCCTGAAAGTTTGAAGAAATTATGTTGAAAAATAAAGGAGGAGTTAGTTGCACAAGAAATTGCTACCCAAAACTATCAAAGGGCAATAACTCCAGAATGAAAAATGATATGAGAGTTATCTCACTGATATGAACAACTACACGTCAGTATCTATCATTCCTGAAAGTCTGAAGAAATTATGTTGAAAAATAAAGGAGGAGTTAGTTGCACAAGAAATTGCTAACGGACGGACTGACAGACGGACGGACAGACGGACGGACGGACGACATACGCCATACCATAATACGTCCCTTCGGGCGTATAAAAATGGAAAATCTCTTATTCAGATTTAGTCAGAAAGGTCTTGTACTTATAATGGGTGACATGAACGCATAATTAAATTCAGACTCTAAACGAGGCTCAGTTTTATCTCAAAAGCTTAGGGCGAATAATATTGAATCTGTAAACTGTAACTTATTAGGAAACAAGAGTACTATTTTCAGTTACAATAGCAATATATGCTGTGCCATTGACCACATACTTATACCCCTTGAGAAGATCGACATGTGCGTTAAATGCAGTATATCTGATGACGATACATTAAATGTTTCTAGTCATCGTCCGGTCATATGTACAGTTAGTATACCAACGGTTAGCTTTGTGCCTTCAGTCAGTAAAACACTCTTAATATTAATTGGCAGAAAGTGACACAGGAACACATTGAAAAATATCAGTCATTCTTAAACGCCAATGAAACATTTGGCACTGATTTGAGAACAGATATACTATATACCTCCCAAATAGATGATCTTTATCACCTCCCTTCAGAGTTTATCATAGAATCGTTTCAATGGTTAGCAGTGCTAACGAAAACTGTTTTCCCAAGTCCAAATTTAAGCATTTTCTCAAACCATACTAGGATGACGAATTGAAGTCGGCTTATAAAATGTCAAAGGTGAAACGCCGTCAATGGATAGGCAGTGGGAAACCACGTGACAGCGGTCATTTAACTTATGTTGAATATAAACATGCTAAACGCATTTTTAGGAAAATTCACCGCCAAAAGGTTATTCAGTATATATCGAAACTTCATGAAGATATAGACAGATACGCAGAAGTAGATATAAAGCTAGTGTGGAAATGCATAAGACGTCACGTACCAAGGTGCATTCCACTGTAGGCAACGGACTAGTGTTTAATAACACTACATATAGAGTTGATTAATGATAACTGGGCTCAATATTTTAAAGAACTGTATACTCCGTCTGAAAATGCAAATTTCAATGACTCCCGGACTTCAAATCAAGCAAGAATTAGATAGTATTAATGAATATGTCTCGAACTCGAGTTCTAATTATACCGATGTAGTGGTGTTAGATGAGGAAGTAAAGCATGCGTGCGACAGAGCTAAACGAAATAAAGCATATGGACCCGATGGGTGTTTTTATGAAAATTTTAAATGTGGTGGTGTCCTGATGCATAAGCTTTGTGCCAAACTTTTTACAGGTATGTTGGATTTTGCTTACTGCCCGGTAGATATGAAAAAGGGTGATATAATTTTATTACACGAAGGCGGAAATAAATCTCACAGTGATCCAGTTAATTATCGGGCAATAACACTTTCGTCCGTATTGTTAAAACTGTCCGAGTCCATTATACTTTCACGCATGAAGCAACATAGCCATATAATTAACGGACTAGAGTAGGCTTTAGAGAAGGCATGGGTTGTCTCATGACATCGTTTCTCTTTCGAGACTGTAACAGTTATGTTTGTGAAAACAACAGTAAGTTATTTGCCTGCTTTTTAGATGTACGTCAAGCATTTGACATAGTATGGCATGAAGCCCTTATGGTAAAACTGTTTAATACTAAAATTAGTACATATCTGTTCAAAGCCATATATAATCTATACCAGAATATGCAGAGTAGAGTAAGGAGTAATGGCCACACTTCTGTCTGGTTCCTGATTTTACAGAGTACCCGGCAGGGCGGTGTAATCAGCCCACAAATCTATTTTATATTTTTTATAAATGATTTAATGAACAAACTGGCATGCAGCCAGCACGGGTTAACTGTTTATAATTTAGATATTACATGTCCTTCGTCAGCTGACGACATGGTCTTGCTGTCTTTGTCTAAATCTGGTTTGCAAGAATTGATGAACATTTGTTACCAATATGGGTGTTTCTTTAGATACAAATATAATGCAACCAAATCAGCAGTAATTGTTACAAATGAGAAAACATCAAAAAGGTTTGATAATCAACAACAATGGCATCTAGACAATAATATAGTCAATGAACAGTAGTCGTATACGCACTTAGATTTTTCACAAATAGTTAATGTTCAAGTAAATTAAGAAGAACGTTTTTAGTGTAATTAATTGTGGCATATATGAGGTTGGTATTCATCCTTTTACAGCTAAGCGTCTATATGAGACTATAGTTCTCCCCAGAGCATTATATGACTGTGAACTTTGGTCAGATTTAAATAATGATGAAATCATGACACTTGAGCTTGCCAACAGGTTTTGTTTGAAATCTATCCAGGGTTTATAGATCAGATATTGTATAAACTACATTAGGAGCTATATCTATTGAAGCAGAAATAGACAGAAGAAAACTTACATGTTTGGGCCAACTATACAGATTGGACAATGACGCCATAATTAAAACGTTTTTTAACAATAGGCTCTGCAGTTATTTTAATAATAAAAGTAAGCTTAAAGGGTTTCTACCTGATATAGACAGAATATGCAGTAAATATGGTCTTATCGATGTTTAATTGACATACCACAAGACGGGTGAATTTCCTTCCAGACATGTTTGAAAGACAATAGTCAACAACAATGTAAAACTTAAACAATTCGAGGGCTTGGTGCAAAACTATTCTAACTCCTTGGAATAGTTTTGCACCAAGCCCTCGAATTGTCCTTAATACAATCGCGTATCTCTGCCGACAGTATACTTAGAGATTATCATGTTATTCAGTCCTTGTCAGATTTCGGTCCTTGTCAGTTCTGGCTGTTAGGTAAATCTAACCCTAAGTATTTGCAGCTGTCACACATTTTCTCTTCGCTAAATCATAAATTAGTCGTTGTAAACGGTGCAATAAATTAACGAACGAGCTCTGCATATTGCTTTGTACTGTGAGCGCCCCCAAAGTGCAGGGAATAGGCTATAGAAAAACATTTATCATGTTTTTGAGAAAGACATATTTCAAAAGTTAACTTCATATTCCCCCGCGTTTGCAACTTATCCATATGCTATCTGGTTATCGCCATTTTTTGTACACGGACGGAGATCCAGTTTGTCTAACAAGAGGGCCTGAAAGGCCCTGACATCGCTCACCAGACAATCATAGGAGAAGATTGTCAAAGTGTTCACTATGTGTTTCTATA
The DNA here is from genome assembly GCA_963576725.1 of Azorinus chamasolen. Classification (NCBI taxonomy): domain Eukaryota; kingdom Metazoa; phylum Mollusca; class Bivalvia; order Cardiida; family Solecurtidae; genus Azorinus; species Azorinus chamasolen. The sequence continues at coordinate 72,118,735 of OY755245.1, forward strand.
GACGTTTTTCTATTGGCGAGGGCCAATTTTGACCCAAGAGGCATAATTTGTGTAACTTTTCTAGAGGACCTCAAGTGAAGAAAATTTAAGACAAGTGGCACAATTTATATAACTTTTGTAGAGGACCTGAACATGATGCTATGTGCCAAATATGAAAACTGAGAACCTTCCAGTTCAAGACAGAAGATTTTCAAAGTTTTCACTATATGTTTCTTTTGAAAACTGGATACCCCTAGGGCGTGGCTAATTTTGACTCCAGGGGCATAATTTATACAAATTTTGTAGAGGACCTGAACATGATGCCCTGTGCCAAATATGAAAGCTGAGAGCCTCCCAGTTTCAGAGAAAAAGATTAGCAAAAATTTCACTATTTGTTTCTATTGATAATGGCCCACCTCAGGGGAGGGTCCAATTTTGACCCCAGGGCCATAATTTATATAACTTTTGTAGAGGACCTGAACATGATGATATGTGCCAAATATGAAAGCTGAGAGCATCCCAGTTTCAGATAAGAAGATTTTCAAAGATTTCACTATTTGTTTCTAATGAAAATGGCCCACCCCTGGGGCGGGCCAATTTTGACCCCAGGGGCATAATTTATATAACTTTTGTAGAGAACCTGAACACGATGCTATGTGCCAAATATGAAAGCTGAGAACCTTCCAGTTTCAGACGAGAAGATTTTCAAGATTTCACTATTTGTTTCTATTGACAAGGGGGCCAAGATGGCCCTTAATCGCTCACCTGATTACCATAGATTTAAGATTTTTGCTGGGTAGCCCATGGGTAGGGCCAATATTGACCTTAGGGACAATATTTGAACAATGTTGATAGTGGATCATGAGCAGTAGTTCTGCTGAACAAGATTTTCAAAGATTTAGTATATTTATTTTATCAAGATTGGGCTTAAAATGTGCCCTCTAGAGTAATTGTTCTAAGATTTGACCTAGTAACCTACTTTTTATTCCCACCCACACATGATCACACTCAACCTTGGTATCACCAAGACAAACACTCTGAGCAAGTTTGAGGAAGACTGGGCTAAAAATGTGGCCACTGGAGTGTAATCTAGATTTTTCTAAGATATGACCCAGTGACCTACTTTTTGACCTCACATAACCCACTTTCAAACATGTCCAAGATTTTATTAGGACAATCATTCTGGCCAATTTTCATGAAGATTTGGCTATAAATGTGACCTCTAGAGTGTTCACAAGGTTTTACTACTATTTGACCTAGTGACCTAGTTTTTAACCCCACATACCCACTTTCAAACCTGTTTGAGATTTTATGAAGCCAATCATAAGACTAAGTTTAATGAAGATTGGACAAAAAATGTGACCACTAGTGTTCACAAGGTTTTTCTACTGTTTGACCTAGTGACCTAGTTTTAAACCCCTCTTAACCCACTTTCGAACTCGTCCGAGATTTTATCAAGATACAGTGAAGCTCACTTATAACGAAGTCCTCGGGACCCTCTGATTTATTTCGTTATATCCAAATTTCGTTATATCAGGTCCATTTTACTATTTGTAATCCGAGAGGGGGAATAAATTTTATTTTGTTATATGCAGTATTTCGTTATATCCAAGTTCGTTATAAGTGAGCTTCACTGTAATCATTCTGACCATGTTTCAAAAAGATTGGACGAAAAGTGTGACCACTAGAGTGTTCACAAGGTTTTTCTACTGTTTGACCTAGTGACCTAGTTTTTAACCCAACTTGACTCACTTTCAAACTTGTCCGAGATTTTATCAAGATATGTATTCTGACCAAGTTTCATGAAGATTGGACTAAAATTGTGACTACTAGAGTGTTCACAAGGTTTTTCTACTGTTTGACCTAGTGACCTAGTTTTTTACCACACGTAACCCACTTTTCAAACTCCTCCGATATTTTATCAAGACAATCATTCTGACCAAGTTTCATGAAAATTGGGCTAAAAATGTGACCTCTAGAGGGTTCACAAGGTTTTCCTACTATTTGACCTAGTGACCTAGTTTTCAACCCAACTTGACCCACTTTCGAACTCGTCCGAGAGTTTATCAAGCCATTCATTCTGACCAAGTTTCATGAAGATTGGACTACAATCGTGACCACTAGAGTTATTACAAGCAAATTGTTGAGGACGCACGACGGACATTCAAGTCTCCCAAAAGCTCACCCTGAGCTTTGCTCAGATGAGCTAAAAACTGCCAACCCCTGGGGCGGGGCCAATTTTGACCCCAGGGCCATAATTTATATAACTTTTGTAGAGGACCTGAACATGATGATATGTGCCAAATATGAAAGCTGAGAGCATTCCAGTTTCAGACGAGAAGATTTTCAAAGATTTCACTATTTGTTTCCATTGAAAACTGCCCACCCCTGGGGCAGGGCCAATTTTGACCTCAAGGCCATAATTTATATAACTTTTGTAGAAGACCTGAACATGATGCTATGTGCCAAATATGAAAGCTGAGAGCATTCCAGTTTCAGAGAGGAAGATTTTCAAAGATTTCACTATTTGTTTCTATTGAAAATGGCCCAACCCTGGGGCGGGGCCAATTTTGACCTAAGGGCTTAATATATATAACATTTGTAGAGAACCTGAACACGATGATATGTGCCAAATATTAAAGCTGAGAACCTTCCAGTTTCAGAGGAAAAGATTTTCAAAGATTTCACTATTTGTTTCTATTGAAAACTGCCCACCCCTGGGGCGGGGCCAATTTTGATCCCAGGGCCATAATTTATATAACTTTTGTAGAGGACCTGAACACGATGCTCTGTGCCAAATATGAAAGCTGAGAGAATTCCAGTTTCAGAGGAGAAGATTTTTTAAAGATTTCACTATTTGTTTCTATTGAAAACTGCCCACGCCTTGAGCGGGGCCAATTTTGACCCCAGGGCCATAATATATATACTTTTGTAGAGGACCTGAACATGATGCTATGTGCCAAATATGAAAGCTGAGAACCTTCTGGTTTCAGAGGAGAAGATTTTCAAATTTTACTATTTTTTTATTGGAAACAAGGCACCCCTGGGGCGGGGCCAATTTTGACCCCAGGGCCATAATTTATATAACTTTTGTAGAGGACCTAAAGATGATACTATGTGCAAAAGATGAAAGCTAAGAAACCTGTAGATTCAGAGGAGAAGATTTTTAAAGGTTCAAATTGTTGACGACTGACGACGCACGACACACGACACACGGCGGACGACGGACGACGCACGCTGACGAACGACGGACATCAGGCAATCACAAAAGCTCACCCTGAGCACTTTGTGCTCTGGTGAGCTAAACATAGTAGGGACATTTTGCTGCAATATATTGAACCATGAATATGTTACGTATTATGTCGGTGTGATAATAATTGATATTATTGTAGTTATAATTGCTGTCATCATCATCAACATCATCATCATCATCATCATCATCATCATCATATCATCATCATCATCATCATCATCATCATCATCATCATCACCGGCATCATCATTATCGACATCATCATCACCATCGTTACCATCATCATCATTGTCATTATGCTTAATTTTTGATTGTGTAGTATACCTCAACTGCCTTCTATATTTCGCTTCGATAGCGGGTGATAAATTGAGGTTATCATGATATTTCTGTTGAAATGCCAAATGCATGTAATATCATTATCTCTCTTCCATGATTGTGGCGCGGTCAACTATTTCCGTTTCTTTGCTCGCTACATTTGGGGAAGGGATGTAGTGCTTCTGTGACATATGGATTCGGATGGTGAGGGGTGTATATGGGTAGTGTGGTAGTTGTATGGATACTGTACATGTATGTACCTCTGCCAAATACGTTATGCATGCCATTATGTGGGCCGTTGTATAGATGGGTGCATTTGCTTCAACAAAGGGACACAATTACACGCAGGGATACAACCCCACATAGGGGTTTCATATACATATATATATTTATTTTCTTTTCATGTCATTGGTTTGTTCACTATATATGTATATACAGTATTGCACTGTTTATATCCATTTATATGAATGCTCTCCTTATCTGGAGGTAATAAAGATTATTATTATTATTATTATTATTATTACTATAGACCTGTCAGCATTGAAATGTTTTAAATACCGAACTCTCGGTACTCTGGATTTTATTCTACGTTTGCCGAATAAGAAAAGTACAAAAATGAGTCATGCAGGAAACACCACATACAGAACAAACACTCGCCCGAACAGCAACACAAGGAAACAGCAAATGTACATAGGTAGAAAAAACAACAAGAGACGCACAAAGACAAAACAAACATACAATAGGAGGAAGATGGAAGTACCGCCTTAGAACGGTCAGTGACAAAAGTAACCGGGGGTTTAAACCGGTTTATGGGCGCCCAACCTCACCCTTATTCCATTCCCATCCTAAAAGACAAACAGTGTAAATAAACGTTTCCCCTCTCCGACTAATCTACAACAACCGCGACAGCAAATACAGTGGTAAAGTGCATGTATAACAAAAAACATTTTATTGAAAATACTGTATCCACCTATCGCTATTGTACTCAATGATTGAGCTGCAAACAGAGTAACTGTAGAAAAGTATTAAAGGGTACGACAAAAATGAAATAGTACAGATATCCGACGTTCTCCTTCCATTTCTGGATTTAAGAGGTCGCCTTCATAGAGTACTAAACCTTTCTTGTCGGCGTACATGCAAAGAGGCCAGCGTGATTGCCAACTGTAAAAGGGTTCACAACCAAACATGCAGTATGTTGTAGTAATACAGGATCACATCCCTTTTTAATGAATTGTTTTATATAAAGTTAAATTGTGTGATTAAATGTTTGGGTATTGTAGCAATCGCAAAGTTGCTGCCCCCAAACCCGCTATAGATCTGTCAGCATTGAAATACATGTATATTTTTAAATACCGAACTCTGAGTATTTTGGATTTTATTACCATTCAAAAATTATATATGGCGCATTGGGTATTGTAGCTTTTTCAAAGTTGTTACCCATGAACTGTGTGTCCGAATTTAAAATAATTATCTTGCCTGTATACTGGATGTATAATTACAGACAGAACAGAACTAAAGTTGTCATGATACTTTCTGACTCAAGTTATTTGTTACGTTCTCTGTATTTCGTAATACTGAACTATTAAAACTATACCACAAAAAAATCTATCAAATACAGGTCCGTCCGTCCATAAAAAACGTCGTCTGCTATTTTTGCCGTCTGAGTCTTTTGGCCCTTTCAATTCTCGTATCGATCCATTTTTCATTTTTGTTTTTCTTTTCAAACAGTCTTATGTTTTACTTGTCCTATGATGCTTCACTGGGATGGGAACTTTGATTCCTACCATAAACTCACATCACACTTGCAATCAAAATTGATGGACACAGATCAATCAAATTTGTTGTTCGGGTCAGACGAAGAGCAAGCTCAAGTGAAGGCACTAGATGTATGTTTTCTTATACGAGCCTTCTGATCAGGATCTATCTGCTATGTTTGCTTATGATATAATATAGATGTGCCTCCTCTGTTTCTAGCATACAATTTAGATGTCCATGTGATATTCTAATTTAATATCCATGACATCAATGTTTCTTGACATTTCATGGAAGAACGTGTGTAGACCCTTTAACAAACTACCGCCGGTTATCAGCGATACATTAATCGGATTAGCACCTGCTGATTAGATACTCTCCTATAAAGGCAGTGTTAGTCTTTAACTGTCGCCTGCCACGTGTTGCAACCTATCAATACTTAGAAAATCGGTTATCAAATAATTTAACAATAATATGCTTTTATCTTTTAACTATACTAACACTCTTTGCATCACCCTTCACATGTACAGATTCATGATATATTGGTTGTTTTAAGTCTGCACTAGTTTTGAACAATGCCATGTTCTGTACAGGTGGATTAATAAGCAAGTTGGGAGAAATGGTATCTATCTCTTTTCTAACCCCAAATCAGGACAACATAATCAATGTAATTGCTTGATGATAGAGAAAAGGTTTTAAACTATCATACCATACTTTTAACACATAAAACCCCTCTTACAACCATTTGTCTGGTCCGCGCGAGTCCGGATCAAATTCGGCTTCCAGCAAAGAAACAAAGTATTATTGACCGATAAAACCCCTAATTATTGACACCTGCATGATATATACCATTAATTGTGTCGGTAGTTCAACACACCAATTTACTCAATTAACTAATCTAGGTGGTGGAATCAAAGTCGGCTTCCATCAAAGAAACATTTTGTATTATTGACACCTGCATGATATATACCATTAATTGTGTCGGTAGTTCAACACACCAATTTACTCAATTAACTACTAGTAATCTAGGCGATTGAATCAAAGTCGGCTTCGAGTGAATTTCGTCTTTATTAAAACATGTAAAATATAACTTCGTCTTTATTTAAACATGCAAAATACAACTACTGTTACTAGTTTTACTTCTACTACTAATTAAGAAATATATAGATAATAAATAAAAATATTTTAAAGGTGGTGCCGAATCGACCAGGGTAAAATTGTATATGGTACCGAATAGTCTAGGTACCGAGTCGTCTAGGTACCTATTCGACCAGAATCGCAAGAATTCTATCAATGTAGTAACCCCCCCCCACACACACACACACTCTTTCTTCAAATCCTCAAGATGTATCTGATCAAACACTTTCTCTCTAAGCTTATGTTTATTATTTTCAGGCAAGGACAATGCAATAGCAACTGCTTGTTTGGTCTTTGCTAGAGAAGTGACTTCCCTCCATGCTAACAGTTCTGCTTATACAGTTCATATGCTTTCGCTTTGTTCAAAGTGGGTGGGTTAATTTTTGTTGACATGATTATTCTCCTTTTTCTACACTTTCCTCTGTTAAAATGTTACTAAATAATGTCTTTGGATCACAGGGCATACATACGCTCTGCTTCCACTGTTAATTGTAGGATATACAATGGAGAAATGACACTTTAATCTTCTACAGAAACTTTTAATCTAACTTAAGTTATCCCATATAAACTCCAAACTGAAGAACTACAGTGACTATTATCTCCCTTACCACCCGCACTGTAATTAAGCAGAAGGAGTTACTTCCCTTACATCATAGGTTCTAACAATACTGTCATCATGAGTATTCATCAGCTGAATGTTTAGAATAGCAACTATAATGAACACCTGAAATTTTGGTCATCGCAGAAATAAGCAAACGGAGCAGATTCTGATCAGATTGCTTGCTGATTTGGATCTTCTCTGTATTTGCAAAGGCATTAAAAAGCATATATATGGAATAAAGGATTAAAATAACTAAGATGTAGACTAGTTGATGCATCAAGTAACGAGTATGCTTTGTATTATCCTTAGCAGATTTTGCTCAAACATCCCTAAAAGTGAACATGTGTTCACAGGTACCGTAATAATCATTAATATACAAACTTTGGCACATATTGTAGACCCATATTAATTTGTTTACTTAATTTTTCAAATAGGAAAGACTATAAAATAAAGTAATGTTGAACTACATAAAGGAGTGCCAAACAGCAAAATTAAACCCTACATGTTGTGTGTATATGTATATAGTTTAGTGAGGATTGGACAAATACTTACCAAGAAAGACTTTCAAAGAAAGAGACAAGATATTTTTTAGAGTCATTTTTGCAAAAAAGGACTGCAACTCAAAAATGACTGAAGCGATTTACATGGCCATCGAACTAGACTAAGATATAATAGCCACAAATATGTGTGCAAAGTTTGGTGTTGATTGGAAAAAACACTTTCCAAGAAAGAGCCCGGACAAATTCTTCCAGATGTGCATACAGACGGACAGACATATGAACATACGGACACGCGCACTCTGTATGCTAGCACATCGTGGGGGGGCATAACAAGAGCACCGCAAGTTGGTGCCTACGCTCATCTGTTTACATTTTGGTATGTGTGGTCAAGATAAACATGCATACCAATAAAAGGGCCTGAAAGGCCCTGACATCGCTCACCAGACAATCAGAGGAGTAGATTTTCATTATGTGTTTCTATAGAAAACTAGCCAGCCCTGTCAAGTGCCAATTTTGACCCAAGGGGCATAACCTATTTAACTTTTGTAGAGGACCTATAAAACAAAATATAGGAGCCGTCTGATCTGGGTCTGCTCTGTTTGCAAATGTGTGAAAAGTTGTTAACATGAGGGAAAGGGTAAGTAAACATACAAGTATATTGTACACAAAATGAAAATAATGTAATGCAATTGCACTATATTATATCATAAGCAAACAGCAGATTGATCAGATGGCTACTACAATAGCCATCTGATCTGGGTCTACTCTGTTTGCAAAGGTGTAGAAAGGCATATTTATGGAGTAAAGGGGTATTAATAGTCTGATTTAATGTGCAACAGGCCTGATCTAACTATAACAATTGTCTTTGTTTGGGTCTGCAATATTACGGCAGATTTACTACCAACAAGTGAGCCAATCCAGTTGTCAAAAAGGGCAAATGTAGATAACCTACCATTAAATGTATGCTAAAAATAGACACCAGCACATGTTTATAAATAGCCACTTGTAAGTCAGTTTTGAAAAACTTACTACCCCTGGGGTGGGGCCAATTTTGGCCCTAGGGGCATGATTTATATAACTGTTGTAGAAGACCTGAACATGATGCTATGTGCCAAATATTAAATAACCATCCAGTTTCAGCGGAGAAGAATTTCAAAGTTTTCATTATATGTTTCTATTGAAAACTGCCCACCCCTGGGGCGGGGCCAATTTTGACCACAGGGCCATAATTTATATAACTTTTGAAAAGGACCTAAACATGATGCTTTGTGCCAAATATGAAACCTGACAACCTTCAAGTGTCAGAGGAGAAGATTTTCAAAGTTGAAAACAAGGCAACCCTGGGGTGGGGCCAATTTTGACATAAGGGCCATTATTTATTTAATTTTTGCAGAGGGCCTACACATGATGCTATGTGCCAAAGATGAAAGCTGAGAACCTTGTAGATTCAGAGAAGCTTTTTAAACGTTCAAATTGTTGACGACTGACGACGGACGGACGACGAGCATCAGGTGATCACAAAAGCTGACCCTGAGCATTTTATGCTCTGGTGAGCTAAAAATGAAGGTTCTAAATGAAAAATTGAAGAAGTTATGGTCAATGTTAAGATTTCGGACGACAACGACGACAATGATGTGAACAACGACAACCCGAACGCCTGAGTTACGACAATAGCTCGTGATTTCTTTGAAATAGACGAGCTAAAAATCAGTTTAACATTCAAGGAGCCTTGTTAATACGTACTTATATTGCAGGAACCTGGGAGATCTCTGCAATGTTGTATGTACAAGGATCAGTCACATTTGCTAAAATATTAGAATTTATAAAGATTACATTCTAGTTTACCTAGGAATCTGTTTCTACTACAAGAGGTGGTTGTATAAGAATTCCACATTAAAATGGTGCCATCTTTTTTCCCTATTAGGTGGGTGAGTCAAGACAGAGACATCAAAGTAGTATAAGACAATCATTCTTTCTAACCTGTATTCCCATAAGAAATTGCAGGGCTTTTTCTCTCTTAATTGGGAAAGGGCCTTAGCCTGCTGATTTTGGGAAGAATTATCGCTAAAATTGCTGATTTGGGAAACAAAAAAGCTGGTGTAAGTTTGGATTTTTGGGTGAACTGTACGATTTTATATAAATTTTCAATTGGGAAGGGGCCTTTTATAGGCCTTTGTTATAGAAGGTGAAAAAGCCCTGAATTGGAAACCCTAACCCAAGTGGTTGAGAAAATGATTGGCAAATGTTTATTTAAATTGAGGTCATGATCAGGGTTTAGGATAAAGGTCATAGAGACACCAGGGTAGTATGAGACACTCCACCTTCAGATGATGCATCTAAAATCCTAAGACAAGCAGTATAGGAGATATCCTGCAGACAAACTACTACTAAAATTGAGGTCAATGTCATAGACATACTAAAGTAGTATGTGGCAATCTGCCTTCCCAAGTAGCATCCACACAAACGTTTTGAAATGCTAAAATTTCCAGACCTTTCAACAAACTTGATGTCAATGTCAGTGTCGAGATCAAAGCAGTATGTGACACTCAACCTTGCCAAGACACATCAAGTGAAGACATTTTGAAATCCTAACTCAAGGGATTGAAGATATATCATCCAGGCAAATTTTATACAATTTTTACAACAAGAGGGTCCTTAATCGCTCACCTGATTACCATAGATTTAAAAATTTTGCTGGGTAGCCCATGGGTAAGGCCAATATTTGAACAATGTTGATAGTGAATCATGAGCAGTGGTTCTGCAGAACAAGATTTTCAAAGATTTAGTATATTGATTTTATCAAGACAACGAGTCTGACTAATGAAGATTGGGCAAAAAATTAGCCCTCTAGAGTAATTTCTCTAAGATTTGACCTAGTGACCTACTTTTTATTCCCACCCAACCCATGATCACATTCAACCTTGATATCACCAAAAACAAACACTCTGAGCAAGTTTGATGAATACTGGGCTAAAACTGTGACCACTGGAGTGTAAACTAGATGTTTCTAAGATATGACCCAGTGACCTACTTTTTGACCTTTCATAACCCACTTTCAAACTCGTCCAATATTTTATTAGGACAATCATTCCGTCCAATTTTCATGAAGACTGGACAAAAATTGTCACTACTAGAGTGTTCACAAGGTTTTTCTACTGTTCTAGTGAAATAGTTTTTAACCCAACTTGACCCATTTTCGAACTCGTCTGAGATTTTATCAAGACATTCATTCTGACAAGTTTCATGAAGATTGGACTACAATTGTGACCACTAGAGTGTTCACAAGCAAATTGTTGACGACGGACGACGCATGACGGACATTCAAGTCTCCCAAAAGCTCACCCTGAGCTTTGCTTAGGTGAGCTAGAAATCTGAGGTCAAAGTCAAAGACGCCAAAAGTAGTATGGGAAACCCCCTTCCCAAGATGCATCCTCACAAAAAGTTTTGCAATCCTAATCCAAGGGGTTGGGGATATATAATCTAGAAAAATTTGCAGATGGAAGAACTTTGACAGAATAAATGCAACCCTATAGTTCCCTAGCCAAAGTACAGAAACTGATGTCAAGATCAATGTCAAGGTCACAGAGACACAAAAGTAGTATATGACACTCCAACTGCCCAAGATACACCCATACAAGCAATTTGGAAACCATAATCCAAGAGGCTGAGGCGATATCATCTGGATAAAATTTCATACAAAAGGACAGGTGGAAGGAAGGACTGACAGAGTACAAGCGTAGAGCCCCCCCCCCCCACACTTCAGGTGGCCAGTAGGGGAAGCTGTAAGGGCAAGCTGTAATATTCCTGTATAGACCTGCTGATAGGTTATGCTACAATCAGTTGTAATGATTCAGTATGGACCTGCTGATCAATCCTGTTATAATACGATATAATGTTTCAGTACAGACCTATAGAATAAGGTTAGTGTACCTGAGAATGGGGTTTGTACCAACTCCAGCACGGACCAAGTGTATGTATAACATGATGATATCGTAACTTTCCTGCTGATGTTTCACAAGCCTCTCCACATTGTAGTGGACCATGTCTCTTAATATAAGCTTCTCCTTCTTGTATTAACTTTCTACCAGCAGCTTCAGTTATATGTAGAGCTACTCCCCTATGGTGGTTCAGTTGGGCATTTGTTGCATTCACAATACAGTCTACAGGAACGTTCAAAATATCTGCAGAGTATACTTTTACAGTCACATTTTCAACGTTAAAAACCTCCAAATTATTTGCATCGAATGACCAGGAAAACTGTCTTTGAAAATCAGGAACAATAGATTTTCCTCTCATTCCTTTAGATGTTTTCTGCCGAGCTCCATTCCCAGTCCCAGATGTTGCACTACACACATTGATTTTACTTTGATCATTTGCAGATGGTGTGTCAAGATTGTTTTCAGGACTTTCTTTGGTACACAACTGTCGATCCTTTCTTGTTGTAAATGTCTTTGGAAACAATTTTGCTTGGAACATACCTTTAACTCGCTGAATATCAGTCCAATTCTTTCCGTAAAAGTTTATAATTTTACGCATCGGAACATGTACAATAAATACACCAGAGTCCGTTTCTCCTTCCCTGTCAATATGAATGTCCACAGTGCTTTCACTAACATCAAGATGATCACATTGCAAGTCTGATGACAGTTTCTGTCTGGCAGTTTTAAATGCAGTCCTGAAGACACTGTCCAGTTCATCTGGCCCATAATATAGCATACAATCGTCTACAATGTTGAACTCAAAGTTTTCCTTTCTGTATTTCTTCAAGATGTCTGAAATAAACCATTCAACAACAGATTTTGGATGGCTTTGTGGCCAACTAATTCTTTTCATGCTGGCAGGTACTGTTCCATCATTCACCATTTTATTGGAAGAAGATGAGAGATCTCTTGCTCTAACTGTGTGTTTGTCTCCAATCTGTTTATTGTCACTTCTGTCTGTGTCATTCAGACTCTGGCTACCCATTCTAATACTTAAGTCATCAATCTCTCCAGGTCTTTGTCCTCTATAGCTGTCGGTGAAGTGTTGTTCATCAATGCTTGGACTTCTTGTCCCATCATCATGGTCTTGAGGGGATGCTGGTTTTGATCGTACTGAATTTTGTTTTACTTTTTCTGATGACTTTGAGGTCAATCCTTTTCTGCAATTTGACAAATCAGATGGCTGATTCTGTAAATTTAAAAGAAAGTCTATATAGAAATGTATGACCAAATTTAGATGTTCACAAGATTATCAAAATCATTTTCAATTGCTACTAGAAGTTTTTGTCACAAAAACGGATGCCTTCCCATCCCTCACACCCCTTATTGATCAGAAAAAAATGTAAAAATGGGCAAAAACTCCAAACGTATTAAAGACGGAGTTATGGCCCTTGTCCATGACAGATTCTCTCATCGTGCTCTTTCCATATATGAAGTTTCAATACAATGGCATGGGCAATGTAGGAGTTATCGTCTGGACAAGAAAGTGCGTAACAAATGTACAAGGGGCAAAAACAATCAATTTATTGAAGCCAGAGTAATGGACCTTGTGCATAACACCTTCTCTTATCATGATCTTTCCATGTATGAAGTGTCAATCCAATGGCACAAACCATAAAGGAGTTATCGTTCGGACAAAAAAGTGTGAAAATTTGTTACAAGGGACAATAACTCAAATATTAGTGAAGCCAGATTAATGGACCTTGTGCATGACACATACTCTTATCATGATCTTTTCATGTATGAATGGAAAAGTAGTAAAGTCAAGCAGGCAAAGCCACATACAAGACGCAACCACCACCAAAATACCGATAGACAGCATCACACACACACACACACACGCACACACACACACACACACACACACACACACACACACACACACACACACACAACCACACACACTGAAGTTTCAATTCAATGGTATTAGCCATATAGGAGTTATCTTCCGAACAAAAAAGTGTGAAAAAAATTACAAGGGAAATAACTCGAGAAGCGAGAGTAATGGACCTTGAGTATGACACATCTTCTCATCAATCAAATTTTAAGTTTGTTACCAGCGACCAGACACTTTTTCCCAACAGCAAACGGGTTCGAAAAGATTTACAAATTAACGGTAAATATAAATTTTAATATTATAGTCGGTGATTAAAATGATCTTTCCAATGTGTTGACGTCATATTATCTACCGGAATATGACATGTATGGTGGATTGAACAGTTCTACCATAACCCTAATAACTAATAAAACACGTAACCACGTTTCACACTATTTCTTTATTGTTAAAAGATATTTATTTTTCAAATAGAAAAGTTACAAACTACGTATATTATATATTGTGTGCGTGTGTGTGTATGTGAGTGTGCGTGTACGTGCGCGTGCGTGTACGTGCACGTGTGCGTGTATTGTGTGTATACCTCTCTCTGTGTCTCTGTGTATGTGTTGGGTGGGGTGGATGTGCGTGCGTGCGTGCGTGCATGCGTGTGTGTGTGTATGAAATGAGATATTAACAAAATGTCAAAAGAGTAACATTAACCCTTTGCTCCATGAATATTCATGTAAGAAATAATGATGCCATGAGTATTATTGAGAATTATTGTTGTAATAGCACAAGGAATAATTGGCTATGGCAGAAACTGTAGAATCATATCTATATTATACATCATGGCCCCTTAATCGCTCACCCGGTTACTATGGACTTATGCATACACTGTATTTCTATATAAAATTAAGTCAACTTCAAAATGGGACCAATATGAAACCAATGGCCATAATTTTAGGCCAGGGAGTTAAAATGTGAACAATCTTGATAGAGGAACATTAGGTGATGATTCATATAAAAATCAAAGGTCTGGGCCTTACAATTTCATAGAAGAAGATTTTTAAAGAGTTTCCAATGACAAACTGACAAGCCTGCGATAGGGCCATTTTAGTCCATGGGTCATAATTTGAACATTCTTGGTAGAAATCCATTAGATGATACTACCAACAAAATTTCAATGGTCAAGGCCTTACAGTTTCGGAGAAGAAGATTTTTTTAAGATTTACCAATAAAAAACTGATAAGCCCCGGGGCAAGGCCATTTTTGGTCCGGGGGTCATAATTTGAACAATCTTTGTAGAGAGCCATTAGATGATGCTACATACTAAATATCAAAGGCATTTGCCTTACAGGTTCAGAAAAGATTTTTAAAGATTTTCTTATGAAAAACTGATAAGCCCCAGGGCGGAGCAATTTTTGGTCTGGGGTTATAATTTGAACGATCTTGGTAGAAAACCATTAGATGATGCTACATACCAAATATCAAAGATCTATGCCTTACAGTGTCACAGAAGAAGCTTTGTAAATCTTGCCTATGAAAAACTGATACGCGGGGCCATTTTCGGTCCGGAGTGATAATTTGAACATTCTTTGTAGAGGGCCATTAGATGATGCAACATACCAAATATCGAAGGTCTAGGCCTTTCAGTTTTAGAGAAGAAGGTTTTTAAAGATTTTCCTATGACAAACTGATAAGCACAGGGGAGGGATTTTTTGTCCGGGGTCATAATTTGAACAATCTTTGTAGAGGTCCATTAGATGATGCTACAAACCAAATATCAAAGCCCTAGGTTTTGTGGTTTCAGAGAATATGTTTAAGTAAATTGTTCATGACGCACGTACGCACGACGCACACCGCACGACGACGGACACCGGAGACAGCCGCCTCACAATACCTCATCTTGCACTTTGTGCCAGGTATGCTATAATAAGCAAACAGAGCAGACCCTGATCAGACGGCTCATATAGTCGCTGTCTGACCTGGGTCTTGCAAAGCGTAGAAAGGCGTATTTATGGAGTAAATGGTTGATATCCCTTTTCTCATTCTTTTCACAAAAACATTTCCATGCGTCTTCTTTACTTTCAGTTCCATGACTACAGTCAGTTCCAGCCTACACTTGCCAAGATTAGGAACCATTTAGTACTGTTTCCTAATTTTATTTGAAAACAAGAGATGTTTATAAAACATGTATACCCCCAGACCTCATGACCTTTGATCTAGTGACCTAAACTATAGAGGTAATCAAGTGGTCATGACTAATCAACACAGCACCTTTGAAGATCCTAAGCCAAACCACCGATCATTTATTGATCTGGAAACATTTCACAAGTCAATGTCATGGTGACCTTGACCTTTGACCTAAACAACTATAGGGGTCATCTAGTGGTCATGACCAACCACCACAGCAAGTTTGAAGATCCTAGGCCAAACCATTGAGCAGTTATCAATCGGAAACCATTTCATCAGTTAAGGTCATGATGACCTTGACCTTTGACCTAGTGACCTGAAAAACAATAGGGGTCATCTAGTTGTCATGACCAACCACCACAGCAAGTTTGAAGATCCTAAGCCAAACCCTTGAGCAGTTATTGATTGGAAACCATTTCACAATTTAAGGTCATGGTGACCTTGACCTTTGACCTAGAGACCTCAAGAACTATAGGGGCCATGTAGTGGTCATGAGCAACCACCACCTCAAGTTTGAAGATCCTAAGCCAAACCCTTGAGCAGTTATTGATCAGAAACCATTTCACCAGTTAAGGTCATCGTGACCTTGACCTTTGACCTAGTGACCTCAAAATCAATAGGGGTCAACTAGTGGTCATGACCAACCACCACAGCAAGTTTGAAGATCCCTAGCCAAACCCTTGAGCAGTTATTGATCAGAAACTATTTCACCAGTTAAGGTCATTGTGACCTTGACCTTTGACCTAGTGACCTAAGAAACAATAACGGTCATCTAGTTGTCATAATCAACCACCACAGCAAGTTTGAAGATTCTATGCCCAGTCGTTTATTAGTTATCATTCGGAAACCATCGATCTACCGACCGACATGTGCAAAGCAATATACCCCATTTTTTCAAAAGGGGTGTATAAAAATCCAATTCAGTGATAAAAGAGTTTAGCAATACATTTCAGTAAAAACAAAACTTCTAAATTTCATAAACTAACAGCAGACCCATATCAGACAGCTCCTACTGGAGCTGTGGATCTGACTTTGCTGTTTATTTACGAATTATAATGGTTTTGGCTTGTCAGGGATGACTTTGTTTATTGTGTTTGCAAGAGACATTTGTTGAAATCTTACAGCTACAGACATCCTAGATCAGAAAAAATCCCAAATCCTGGCAGGGGTACGGGCTATCTTCCCAAAATGGTGAAAAAAGCCCTGATACTTAAAATTAAACACGAAAATAACATACAACTGAACTTTGATATGTCAAACTCGGATAACTGAAGTTCGGAATCAGTAAAATGTTGGTCCTTTCAATATTTATGATACAGAATTTTCTAAAACATACCTAGAAACACATTTGACAGCATAATGCAGATCAAAAGTAATGCTGACAGCTCCTGCATGATCTTTTAGCATTACGTTAAACTTGCATCAAGCTGTGAACTTCAGAAATTGTCCAGATAAGAAACAAGATGATTCGAACTCCACACTGTAATCTCGTTGTATATGAAAATCGATGTATAAAAGTTCAACTGTATATGATTGGCATACATATATATATTTACACGACATCAGAACAATTGAATACATACTGGTGGCAATATGCTAAATTCAAAACAGTTTTCTTGGTTTAACACATTACCTATAGGCTATTTTAGCCCCAACCCCTTTGAATAAATCTACTGAAAATGAGCATTTACAAGAGGAAATAATTTTTTACAATTGTGTAATTTTGAAACAATTGTGATAAATAGAGCAATTGTTCCATAGTTTCAAAGGGTTGTTTTTACAGAGGGGTCAATATGAGGGAATGTGTTAATATATCAAACTTTAATGAATAAGTGTGAGGTTGGGCGCCCATAAACCGTTTTAACCCCCAGTGACTGTTGTCATTGACCGTTCCAAGGCGGTACTTCCATATTCCCCCTATTGTATGTTTGTTTTGTCTTTGTGCGTCTCTTGATGTTTTTTTAGTTATACAAGTACATTTGCTGTTTCCTTGTGTTGCTGTTCGGTCGACTGTTTGTTCTGTATGTGTTGTTTCCTGCATGACTCATTTTTGTACTTTTAACATGGACAATGTGCTATTTAGCGTATAGAGTGTGAATTTGCATATATTATACTCAACAGTCCAATTTATGGGGGTCCCAGCTATCGGTATCTTGAACACTTTCGAGATCAAAGGAATTGAGACCACTATGCAGCATTGTAACACTGAAACTTTTTACATCCAAACTTTATAAAGTAACATTAGCAAAATAAACCAGAGCTACATGTACATACTTTCTGCAATATTTCTCTATACCTCAAACAAATGTCTGACAAGATGATTCCAACAAATGGTTACAACCTATGAATCGGTTGAAATCATTAATGTAAAACAATCGGAACTTGTAAAACAAATAACTGAATAGAACAACTGTAGTGTATAAATATTGTCCTATGTTTCTCAACAGCCCTACTCTTTTGGAAACTAATTCCGGCAAAATGTAACATTTGTAAAATGTTGCTAATTTCTTGGTCATGTTTGACCATAATTCATTAAAAAAATTCGTTCTATAGACATACCACCAAGTGTCCAAACGACAAAATCGCACCACTTCAAATCTTTAAGGGCAATCTGTCTCTGCACCCGATATCAGTACTTGTGATTACGCTTTAACTCTTGATTTATTGCCACGTAGAATCCGGGAACATTTGCATACTACTCTGGACTAAGAGTTTTCCACTTATCTGGTGCAGGGCATTTGATTTCAAGCACACCGCGTTCATTTTTGTCAATGTCAGTATAGAAGACGTTACCGTATGGACTGGCACCAAGATATGGCTGTTCTTTCCCAATAAGCAGTCCAGTCTGCTGCACATTAATGTACCTGTGCTTCTTCCTCATTACGAGTTGGTATTTCATGCGAGCTGCCGCTTATCTCCCCAAACTATATTCTTATTTTGTCCTCTTGTCTGCTTTTCCAATCGCTCACATTCCTTGTCAGAAAACTTCATGCCATTTACTAATGAATCTATCCTTGAAACAACTGATTCTCAGTTCAAACAAAGTTCAGAAGCCAGCCTGCATTTGGATTGCACTGTGCCAACTTGCTCCTGAACCTTACCTTATTGACAGTCACTTTAAAAAGTTGCTGTGCAGAGACTTTGCTGTGTCAGAATTCACCTTTGCCTTCTTAAACGACAATTCACTTGATTTCTTTGGGGTCAACTTTCTCTTCCTCGAATTGTTGAGCTGATCCAACACACACTTCTGCGATGTTGATGCCAATGTCCCATCCTTCTTCTTGGCAGTGATATCTACAAGAGCATACAACAGTGCTCCAATGTGGTTACATGCTTCTCCACTCCTGTAACAGAAGAAGAATGAAATAGAAGTGTATCTGGTACCATATAAAAATATACAATTTTATCTCGAAGGTTGCATACAATATTACACTAAGTTTTTGCTACATTTTGCCTCTGTCACAAGAAAATGGTCGCTCAGGCATTTCAGACATACATTTCGACAGTGTTGGCACTGCCTACTGAGTTTTAGTTTCAATATGATTCACATTGATCTTAATGCACTTTAACCCATTTCCTCATATGCTATAATTAGATCCAACCTCTTTGAATAAATCTAACAAAAAAGAGCATTAAATAGAGAAACAGAAAATTTTCGAATTGTGTTGTTTTGAAACCATTGTGATAAATAGAGCATTTGCTGTTATCACAATGGTTTCAATAAGTGATTTTTACGCGTCTCTGTAAAAGTAACTTATTTAAATCATTGTGATAAAAACAGCATTTGCTATTAAGAAATATATTCAAAGAGCTTGGACCTGAAAATAGCCTATGAGAGAACGGGTTAAAATTCAAATAGACCATATTAAGAACGGTGATTGGTTTGGCAATCCATTGCTGTATAGAATCGGATCTACAGTACAGTACACAATATTCATAGAGACAAATAGAGCAGACCCTGATGGGACAACTTCTACAGGAGCTATCTCATATGGGTCTACTGTACTTATAATCATGTAAAACGGTGCCCCTATGAGGTAAAGGGTTAAAGTCAGAGGGTATAACTTGTATTATATTTCATTTAAAGCAATTGTTGCTGGGAAGATGAACAGACAGATGGTCAACCGGACGATCGGCAATGACAAAAGCTCACATGAGCATACTCAGGTGAGCTAAAACGCCGATATGAATAACAAAATTTTAATACATTACAAACTGCATACTGTGAATTGTCTTTTGCACTGTATCTAAACTATTTGTTGTTGAAATTTTAATTTATATCTGTAGTACTAGTAATTTTACTACATTCTAATATTCAAGTGGCTGACCCTTAACCTTGACCTTTTCTAATTTGTATCAAATTTCAATACTTTCTGAATATACATGGACAAAGCAGTTATATGTATAATTAGTAATGGAA
Organism: Azorinus chamasolen; assembly: GCA_963576725.1. Classification (NCBI taxonomy): domain Eukaryota; kingdom Metazoa; phylum Mollusca; class Bivalvia; order Cardiida; family Solecurtidae; genus Azorinus; species Azorinus chamasolen. The sequence continues at coordinate 72,138,681 of OY755245.1, forward strand.
GGTGGAACATTGTACCCATTTTAGAAAATAAAGAAACAGAACTTTCCAATTCAATAAGCAAACAGATCAGACCCTGATCAGATGGCTCCTATAGGAGATGTCTGATCTGGGTCTATTCTTTTTGCAAACGTGTGAAAAAGTGTTTGAGGGAAAGTAAGATGCCTGATTTTGATCTAATCAATTTCAATAAGTACCAAATATGTAACCATTCCCTTGCTGAATATTCCTGTTAGAAATAATGATATCATGAATATTTATTAGCTGATCTTTTTATTATGGCATAATTATATGTATACGGGATGTTTCGGTATATTAGTTTAAAACCGATGAATTCATTTATAACCAAACATCAAACCCTGATCAGATGGCTCCTATATTTGGGCAGTCTAATCTGGGTCTATTCTGTAAAAGCATTTATATGAAGTACAGTGTTAACAAATCTATAATATTCAGATTCATTACTCCTAGTTCTCAGCAATTCTAAAGAGCAATCACAATTATTGGATTTTTTTAGCAGTATGAAAATTATTAATTTATGATTTAGTAAAATTATGGTGAATGCAAACTCTTTAACACTTTCCTCCACGAATATATACATGTAAGAAATGATGTCATGATTATGAATTGTATTAATTTGTTGTTATAGCACATTGACACATGAATTCTTTGACACGACAAAACCTGTAGAATCATTGAATATTACATAATAAGCAAACAGAGCAAATCCTGATCATCAGACGACACCTTATAGAAGTCATCTGATCTGGGTCTACTCTGTTTATAGATTCATAGAAAGATGTATTTATGGAGTAAAGGGTTTTAAAAATATTGAGATCTGCAGTAATTTCTGATATTCTGAATGCTTCAGATAAATATTAATATGCCATTAACTTCCATTACAAACAGTATAGAAACAGACGGAAGATCTCCTTAACATCTTCTCCCCCAAAGAAACTTTTTTTCGCGCTTTTGCAAACGTAAAGAGTTCGGGTTGTTGCATATGTTATTATATATATATTAATAGATGTCTGATAAAATTCGACAGTTTCTTCCATGGCCAAAAAAAACATGTGCCTGTTTGTTATTAAAACATGGAATGCCAAAGGTGCAAGAACTAGCAAATGACTTAACTAGACAGGACATAGAGGAAGAAAAAATATTACATAAAAGGGCACAGGATTTAAACGAGGAGATGAATACAGAATCGGGGAACAGGAACATCAGCTACAAAGTGAGAGGGTCACCTTGGGCAAGAAAAGTAGTGAAAGTAAAAAACAGACTAAAGCAGAACAAAAGAAATGTAAATAAACCTGCAGATAATATATTTCCTGAAAACGCGTGATCCTTCGAAAGCAAAAGTAAAAATGCAAAACGAGAAAATTGCAGACTTGGTTTTATTGAGTCTGTTCATGAGTAGTAATTAAAACTGCAACACTATTCACACCCCTAGCACCGGCTTAAGCAGTATTCAATTTTCAAAACTATTAACATCAAAACTAATGATCCCGAAGGACCAGAAATTATAACAACACTGAGACACTGGCGACTTTTTACGACCGCAACACAAGCAATTAAATAAATGTACAGTCGGCTGAGCGGTCATTCGGACTAAAAATAGACTATAACTAGGTACTTTTTACTTCACACCTTCTGTTGTGAAGTACATGTATTCTGAAAATATGTGATTCGAAAGTAAAAGTAGAATTGCAAAAAGAGAAAATTGCAGGCTGTTTAACAAGTTGAACTTTGTTAATAACATCCCTTTTTTATACAAATGCAGACCAGTTCAGAAAAGAAATTACGGAGTTCCAAAACAGTATAAGAGAACCAAACCGTTGGTAATTGGCATTACAGAAGTTAAACCAAAAAATGCAAAATTCAAATATATCTCCAAATGAATTTTCTATGGAATGGAGCAAAGATTACATCATGTATCACAAAATTATTGATAATAATGAAGAGAGAGGTCGAATCCTATACATACATGAATCTCTAACAGTAGAAGTTAGGCTATCAACATCCTTCGAAGAAAATATTATGGTTCAAATTGCAACGGTGAACAATGAAAAGCTGCTGGTAGGAGTGATATACAGATCTCCTTCGGACAACACCCAACAAACAAACGAAAACTTAAGAAAATTGATATCTGAAGGAGCAGAACATAAATACTCAAGCTACCTGCTTATGGGAGATTTTAACTACCCAAATATAAATTTGAGCACAATGACCGCAGATGGAAATTCTGAGGGACAACAGTTTATAGAATGTTTAATAGATAATTACATTTTCCAAGTGGTAGATAAACCAGCCAGATGAAGAGCAGACAACCCAAACATATTGGACTTACTTATAACAGACGATCCAGGAAGCATAAATAACATAGAATATCAGAGCCCATTAGGGAAAAGTGACCATTGTGTACTTATGTTTGATTTTGTATGTCGGGTAATTCTGACCCCACACAATAAAAAAACGCTTCTTCTACAGGAAAGCAAACTATGGAGAAATAAAAAAGGAACTAAGAAACATTGACTGGCAAAATTGCCTTGAATTAAATGAAGATATGTCAAAGTTTGGACAAATTTCCATGCAGTCCTTCTTATTATTGAAGAAAAGTTTGTACCAACTTCACATATTCGGAACGACAGAAAACATCAGATACCTTTGGACAAGTAAGTTCTAAACAGTATTAAAGAGAACAATGCACATGCCAAGAACATTATAAGAATAAAAGATCATGAAATACGAAGAAAATATAATACATGTAGAACAAGGAACAGATCAGGCTAGTTGGTGAAAAGGGCTAGGGAACTTTACGAAAGAAATCTCTCTAAAGAAGCAAAGAAAAACCAAAGAAAATATGGCAGTACATAAATTTAAAATAAAATTGTAACAGAGAATTGGTAACCTGTTCATAAATACAGAGGACATAAACTCTCCAAAAAACGACGAAGAAAAAGCTGAAATGCTAGCGAATGTTTTGGTTAGCGTCTTCACTAAAGAGGGTGATGGAGAAATACCAATATTGGAAACTTTAGTAAAACAGAAGAAATGGTGCGATATAGAAATAAACACAGAAGAAATCTCAAACATATTGAAAAACCTAAAACCACATAAGTCACAGGACCAGACAATCTGCATCCCCAATTTCTAACAGAGCTACACGAAGAACTAGCAGTCCCTTTATAATTAATATTCGTCAAGTCATTATGTGATAAAAATGTGCCAGAACAGTTGAAAAAGCAAACATAAGTGTAATCTACAAGAAAGGGAGCACATCTTTAGCGAGTAACTACAGAACTGTCAGTCTTACTTCAATAGTCTGGAAAAAATAATAAGACAACAAATAACAAAACATGTGCTACACAATAATCTGCGAAAAACAATGGTTTCATAGCCTGAAAATCCACAGCGTTGCAACTTTTAAAGGTTTTAGATACTTTGACGGAAGCTTTTGACAGCGGGCTGGGGTGGATTGCATCTACATGGACTATCAAAAAGCTTTCGATGCGGTACCACATAAAAGAATAATCCAGAAATTAAAAGCATATGGTATAGGACAAAATATGGTGGATTGGAGTGCAGACTCCTTGTCAGACCAAGTTAACAGGTGTCAGTGAATGGCCAAACGTCACGGTGACACAGGGTTACATCTGGTGTCCCGCAAGGAAACGTCATAGGGCCACTCATGTTTCTTATCTTTGTAAATGACCTTCCAGAGATAGTGGATTACACTGTTTACTTATAAATTTGCAGATGATACTAAAATATTCAGACTTATAAACAATGAAAGTGATAAACATATACTACAAGAAGACTTGAACAAGTTAACCTCATGGACAGATAATGGTTAGTAAAACTGCATCCACAAAAATGTAAATATATGAGACTAGGTAGAAACAACCTTGAACATGAATATAGCTTGTCAGGAACATTCTTAAGAGAGGTGACAGATGAGAAAGATGTAGGAGTAATAATTGATAATAGATTAACTTTTGACAGCCACATACACGAGAAAGTCAAAAAAGCAAATTCTATGTTTGCCATTATCAGACGGAACTTCCATTATCTAGATGAGAACAACGTTAGTCCCTTATACAAAACACTAATTAGAACACACCTAGATTACGCAAGTTCAGTCTGGGCTCCATACAAAAATAAACAAATAGAAGAAATAGAAGCAGTACAAAGAAGAGCAACAAGACAAAGTCCAGGCCTATCAGATCTCCCATATGAAGAAAGATTAAGAAAACTAAATATTCCCACACTAACATATAGAAGATTGAGGTGAAAATGATAGAAGTATACAAAATCCTGACCAATATAGATGACATAGATATAGAAAATATTATTGAGGATGAATACCAAATAATGCACAGTAATAGAGGGAATACACTACAAATTTTAACACAAAGATTAGATATAAAGTAATATAATTTCAGAATTAGAATAGCAAATACATGGAATAATTTGCTTGAAGAAATAGTAAATGCTAGTTAAGTAAACTCTTTTAAAAATGAATTAGACAAATTAAATTTGACTACAAAGCTAAATATAGGGTAATGACCGGAACCGGAACCAGTCATCGGCATTATAAAAATGAGTCCAGCAAAGAGGATCCGGAAGGGCCTGCGCTGAAAACCAACGCTAAGCAAAATAAACATTATATTATTTATTAACAAAATAAAGGTAGCAGCAATTGTGATCGATGACCTTCATGTACACAGATCTATGCTTACCCTGCAGCACAATCACATTCTGCTGAATGAACTGCTCCTGACACCTTCGACAGACACACTCATACTTCATGGTCGGGGTTGTCCTTAGCTTTTGCCGTTGGAATCAATGGCATGACATAACACTTCAGAAAGCAATGTTCACAGTCATTCGATCTTTGTAGTAGACCCTCGAACGAAGTGGTTTCTTTGTCTTCATCTTCATCACGAAATAGTTGATGAAGTCCCGTTCTGTAAACTCTGGCACCTCCAACAAATCAACTGACCATTGCGATACTTTGTTAGGATGCGGGAGAATTTCGCCGAGAGGTGTTGTTAACTTCTCAGTTTTTCTCCGGTCAAACTTTAGCTGCTCACTGACCGTGTCACCAAACGTGCCAAGTCCGACTTTTCACACCCTTTTCGCACGTTTGATCAGTTATGATTTTTTCCCCGTCACATAATGGTTATGACTCTGCAAATATTCTTTCAACTGAGTCACATTAAATCCATCTATTTTGCTATCTTCAAGGTAACAGTAACAGTTTTCCTTTTTTTTTCGTCTGCCATTATTTACTTCCGCGTTACTACCTAGACGCGAGGTTATCCGATTGTTATCAAAAAGTGCAAAGGGAGATAACCCACCTTTTTAAAAAAGACTTATCGTCCGGACAAAAAATTGTGAAAAAAATACAAAGGACAATAACTCCAATATTAGTGAAGCCAGAGTTATGGACCTTGTGTATGACAATTCCTCTTGTCATAATCTTTCCATGTATGAAGTGAAGTTTAACTCAAATGGCATGACCCGTATAAGAGTCCCGACAAAAAACTGAAAACAATTTACAAGGGACAATAACTCTTATATTAGTGAAGGCAGGGTTATGGACCTTGTGCATGACACTTTCTCCCATTATGCTCTTTCCATATATGGAGTTTCAATCAACTGGCATCGGGCATATTGAAGTTATCATCCGGACAAGAAAGTGTGATGGATACACGGACGGACAGACAGACAACTCTCACGAAAACAATATGTCTACCCCATATAAAAATGGCTGAAAAACCAGAAATGGTTACAAGACTATGAGGAAGAACCCATATTTCAAAAACGAAGATAGAACAGCACCTCCAGGAAAGTCATCCCTGGCGACACATAGAAAGATGATTGCGCTAACAGCCTAAGCAAACCAAACTAATAAATTACAGCAACGACGAACCAAAATTGGGAACAGCACGGATCAAGCCGACCAACTAAACTGACCCAGAAAGAACGAAAATAGACGAGAAAGTCCAGTTTGACATTTCAATCGTTTTGAATGTTTAAAACAGGAACGAACTAACAATATTGGCATTTCAGATCAGGACAATAGTGAGGATTGCTTAGAAGAGAGCTCAGACACACTAGCCTAACCGAAACCACACCTAAACAAGTGCAGATATTTAATTTATCTAATAGATATTTGACTGATGGGTCTCAAGTTTACGCCAACACCGGTAAAGCAAAATAATCAGGAATTAGAGGCAGACATTTTCGAATTTCATCGAAAATTAAAACTTGAGGAATTTTTCCATCAAAAGGATACTTACTCTGATGACTCTCTAGTGAGAAACAAAAGCGACTTAACGCCAACAAAAGGCAGAAACAAGTCACTAGACGATTTCACTCACACCACAAATAATATTCCATGTCTCCAAAACCCCCCAAAAAATTACAATATTTAATTAGAGGAGAGAAATACTTATCAAATATCTTTCAAATGACAGTAGTATAGTGATCAAAGAAGCAGATAAGGGAGGTGGGATAGTCATAATGAATTCAGAATTTTTTACGAATAAAATTCTTGAAAAGCTACAAGATGACATTTTCTTTACTGCAGCAAAAGACAACAGCTTAATAACCACTGTCAAACAAAATCGAAATCTATTTCAAATAGCCCCAGCTATTACTACAGCCGAAATAAATTACTTGCTGGACTTTGAATTTAATTCCAGCTCGTTTTATGATCTTCCCGAAATACACAAGAGCGAATTAATAAAGGGAATTGCATCAATAATACTAACAACTATATTAAGTTGGTAGATCCACAAGATCTTAAGTTTAGACCAGTGTTAGCTAGACCAATGTGTGAGACTACTAAGCAATTTGATAGATATTCTTTTGAAACCATTCATCCAGTATGTAGATAGTTATGTACGAGATGACATTGATTTTCTCTCTTATGTACCATAACAAGTACCGGAATATTAGCCTCGTTTGATGTTATCGGTTTGTACACAAATATTTCACACGACCTGGGGTTGGAAGTAATCAAGTATCCTAATCTGCTGCATCAAAAACTTAACAGATTATCATAGCAGCAATAAATATAATTCTTGAAAATAACAACATTTCTTTCCATGGCCAATTTTATACTCAAATCAAAGGCACTGCTATGGAAACTAAATTTGCTCCAACTTACGCCACACTTGTCCTAGGTTATTTGGAAGAAAAGTTATATTCGGAAGCAGAAAAAAGTCTTTGATGCACATTTCGCAAATCATTTACGGGAGGCATGGAAATGTTTCTTAGATGATTGTTTCATGTTTTGGAAAAGGTCAATGGACGCATTAGACAACTTTTATTAAATCGTAAATAACCTTCAAGAAGACATCAAATTCACAAAGGAGACAAGTGACAAACAACCTCCATTTTTTGACATTCTTATAATTAAAACTGACACATTTGCACGGATATATATTTCAAAGAAACAGATTCAAAACAATCTCTGAATTACTTTTCATGCCACCCAAAACATACAAGAAATAGTATTCCCTACAACCTTGCAAGACGTATCTGTATCACTGTTTCAGAAGAAGGAATAAATACATCCAAGGCGACACCTAGAAAAATGAATGAGATAACAGCCTAAACAAACCAAACTGATAAAAGACAGCAAAGACGAACCAAAATTTGGAACAGCACGGATCAAGCCGACCAACTAAACAGACCCAGAAAGAACGAAAATAGACGAGAAAGTCCAGTTTGACATTTCAATCATTTTGAATGTTTAAAACAGGAACGAACTAACATTATTGGCATTTCAGATAAGGACAATAGTGAGGATTGTTTAGAAGAGAGCTCAGACACACTAGCCTAACCGAAACCACACCTAAACAAGTGCAAATATTTAATTTATCTAATAGAAAATTGACTGAATACGAAATAAAATTTCTATCGAAGGGTCTCAAGTTTACGGCAACACCGGTAAAGCAAAATAATCAGGAATATTACTGGCGAAGAATTTGATCTGGTGCTGCGGTCACGCTCGGCAGCTGATCTGGACCTACACTGTGTTGGCGATAGTGTACAAAATACGTAACTTGGGGATAATTACAAACAGGCGAAACTCCTGACATGATATTGTGTTCACGTGTGGCGACTGGTCTGGTTCTATTAAGTTTGCATTATATAACGTTTGACAAAATAACGGTTAACTCTGAACTACTTGATTAAGATGCGAGTATAAAATGTCAGTTCAATTTGCAGCGTCAGCTGATCTAGGTCTACATTGTTTGTGTCGGTAATGTACAAAGTATTGAGAACGAAAAGGCACCTCAACCAATAATGTGTAATCTCCGTAAGGCCTTCAGAGAATGCATTATGTCTTAAGTGACCATAAAAAGGTATAATTATGCGTCTGCAAGGCATGTGGTAGCTAAATGCAGATCAAAAGTAGTGCAGGAAGCGGCAGTATGAGCTTTCTGCATTACGTTCGCCCTGTATTATACAACAACATGTTTTCAAGACTCCAGTGTTCAATGAATAAATAGCCGCTTAGTTAAGATTATTCTTTATACAATATCTAACTATAATGTTGCGTAAAACAACTTGACATTAAGAGTACATGATTATCAAATGAAAACCGACTACCACAAGGTAGTACTAAAATAAGTATTCAGACTGTCGGCTATTAAAAACAAACGAAGCAGTTAACCTAACGTTGTGTTTACGTGCGAAGGTTGATCTAAATCTACACGGTTTGTATCGACTGAATGTAATTATTTGTATTTTAGGTAGATGAATATTGATTGTATAAAGAAAAACTTATCTGCATTCAAACCACTTGACTTTCTTCTGGATCAAAACTGTGAAATCCTTAAAGATTCAGAAGTATTTTTTGCAACTGTTGAAAAGTACAGTCAAACCTGTTTTAGAGACACGGTTTTGGAGAAACCAAAAGTGTCGTATCTCACAGGGTGTTTTTAAATTCAGGTTGAACATTTTATGGACCAATACCAAGTAACCAACAGTTCCAGAGTCCATGTCGTATTGATCAACATTTTTCGCGAAAACTGATGACATTTCAAATTTATATACATGTATAGGCATTACCTTTTTTAAAAATGGAATTAATTATTTTATGATGTAATTAGTTACTTCTTTAGTGTCCATATCATTAATTATATTTACAAAAAAAGTTTTTGCACAAAATAAATTCATGAACAGGTGTGATAAATAAACAGTACACCACATTCCATGTACGGCGATATGTTTGAATCTACACTGTTCACAGGTGTATGGTACTGGTGGTAATTATTAACAGTAAACCACATGACACGTACGGCGCCAGATCTAGATATACACTGTTTACAGTTATGTGGTGATTATTAAACAGTAAACTACATGACTTGTCGCCGAGAGCATGTGCTACGACAGATCTGGATATACACTGCTCACAGTGGTATCGTACTGGTGGTGATTACTAAACAGTACACCACATGACATGTACGGCGACAGATCTGGGTCGACACTGTTCTTAGTGGTATCGTACGGGTGTGATAACTAAACAGTACACCACAGGACATGTACGGCGACAGATTTGAATATACACTGTTCACACTGGTATCGTACTGGTGTGATAACTAAACAGTATACCACATGACATGTATGGCGATTGGATTGAATCTACACTTTTCATAGTGGTATCGTATAAAACACTGAAAGCTTCTAGCGATTGTTAATTAGTCAACCGGCCAGTACGCGAGCGGCGACTGATCTAGATCAACACCGTTTACATTGTAAGTGTTAAGACCACATAACAGTAGAAACAAAACTGCTCAAATAAGATGCTACTTGAATGCATGTTGTTGTATGTTATACTTATCAAAATACAGGTTCAATATTTGGAATGAAAAGCATTCCCAGCATCCAACTAAAACAGTCGTATGTGACATGAAATGGCGAAGGATATTTCTTGATCAAGATGGTTTCCGGATATTATCATGAAGCAGGATGAGTCATATTTTGTATACAGAGTAAGACAAGAACACGCGGTGTCAGCTCTGTGTGTACAACCTTTGCACAGAAACTAGTTTTGACAATATGACTGTAAGACTGGTTCTGATTTAATAAATTAATAATTCAAATTGAATAAAGCTAATCCTTCCGACACTTATGCAGCTTTTCTTGATTTAGACCTTAAAATTGACAATGGAATGATTTCTTCTAAAATATATGACAAAAGAGATTATTTTGATTTTAATGTTGTAAATTTCCCTCATCTTGACGGAGATGTTCCCCGTGTCCCATCGTACGGGGTTTATATATTTCAACTTATTCGTTTTGCTAGAGCTTGTTCATCTATTGACGATTTTAACAGTCAAAATATAATTTTAACTTAAAAGCTGCTTAAGCAAGGATATAGATACCATAAACTAAGAAAAACTTTCTCTAAATTTTATTATCGAAATATTTCACTCTCAGTACAAATGTAATCTCAAGGCGCTCCTACGACACGGTATTTCACATCCTGAATTTTATAGCGATGTGATTTACAAACTTCGTAAGATTATTGGAGATACCCATTTTCCCACTTCAAATGTGTTAAAAATCATTAAAAAGGGATATGATCCTATAGTACTACAATATACTGTATGTTTGGTTGTGAACCCTTTTACAGTTGGCAATCACGCTGGCCTCTTTGCATGTACACCGACAAGAAATGTTAAGTATTCCATGAAAGCGACCTCCGCGAAATCCGGAAACGGAAGGAGGACGTCGGATATCTGTACTATTTCGTTTTTGTCGTACCCTTTATTACTTTTCTACAGTTACTCAATTTGCAGCTCAATCATTGAGTACACTAGCGATAGGTGGATACAGGTTTTGTTTCACTTAAAAATTTTACATGCACATTACCACTGTATTTGCAAGCGTGGATGTTGTAGTTTAGTCGGAGAGGGATACGTTTATTTACACTGCTTGTCTTTTAGGGTGGGGATGGAATAAGTGTAAGGTTAGGCGCACCTAAACCCTAAGTGACTATTGTCACTGACCCTTCCAAGGCGGTATTTCCATCTTCATCCTATTGTTTGCTTGTTTTTTCTTTGTGAGTCACTTTATTTCTTTTTTAGATATGTACATTTGTTGTGATTTCTTGTGTTGCTGTTCGGGTGACTGTTTGTTCTGTATGTAGTGTTTCCTGTGTGACTCATATTTGTACTTTTTGCATTTCTGTCGTCTGTACAACCACACTTGCTACAACAACAGATCCGTCTGGCAACATGTCACTCTAGCGAAGCAATTCAGCTAACAAGAAATCAGCTAGGTCTTGTATTGTTCCCAACTTCCCAGACATGGGGCAGTGGAACCTCTGGACTTGTGATTTTCGTATTGGATATCTTTTACCAGTCCTTTTCTTCCATGTGGCAGCTTTGACAGACTTGTTCACAAAGTATCTATCAAACCGACACCCACCGTGCCGTTGTATCTTTAAAAAGGGCAAAGACTGAATAAACGCATTCGTTTGCATACTCTCAAAACGTCTGGTTTTTTTGCTCACTTTAATGTTTCCGTTCTACATGCACTTTACCAGTGTATTTGCCATCGCGGTTGTTATAGATCAGTCGGAGTTGGGATACGTTTATTTACACTGTTTGTCTTTTAGGGCGGGAATGGAATAAGTGTGAGGTTGGGTGCCCCTAAACCGATTTAACAACCCAGTGACTTTTGCCACTGATCGTTTCAAGGCGGTACTTCCATCTTCTCCTTATTGTATGTTTGTTTTGTCCTTGTGCGTCTCTTTATGTTTTTGATAGTTATGTTTTCTTGTGCTGCTGTTCGAGCGGCTGTTTGTTCTGTATATGGTGTTTCCGGCATGACTCATATTTGTACCTTGTTTATATATATTGAATGTATATTGTCTATTATAAGTTTTCATAAACTGATAAGTGTAAGTCAATGCATGTTAACGCGACACCAGTTTCTCAGTTCAAACATATTTCAATGTTCTGGTAATTTTAATATCTGGTAATTTAAATACCAGTATCTCCGACGTTTACCCTCTCATCTGGATGTACATGAGACTATGACGAGAATGCGCCCACATCTATAGTTCAAAGGGTTATACATAAATCCTTGTTTATTGATATTTATACCCCCCTTTTGAAAAAATGGGGGTATATTGCTTTGCACATGTCGGTCGGTCGGTCTGTCGGTCGGTCGGTAGGTCGGTCGGTCGGTCGGTAGATCGATGGTTTCCGAACGATAACTAATAAACGATTTGGCATAGAATCTTCAAACTTGCTGAGGTGGTTGGTCAGGACAACTAGATGACCCCTATTGTTTTTGAGGTCACCGGGTCAAAGGTCAAGGTCACCATGACCTTAAATGATGAAATAGTTTCCGATCAATAACTGCTCATGGGTTTGGCTTGGGATCTTCAAACTTGCTGTGGTGGTTGGTCATGACCACTAGATGACCCCAATTGTTTTTGAGGTCACTAGGTCAAAGGTCAAGGTCACGATGACCTTAACTGGTTAAATGGTTTCCGATCAATAATTGCTCAAGGGTTTGGCTAAGAATCTTCAAACTTGCTGTGGTAGTTGGTCATGACCACTGGATGACCCCTATTGTTTTTGAGGTCACTAAGTCAAAGGTCAAGGTCACCATGACCTTAACTGGCAAAATGGTTTCTGATCAATAACTGCTCATGGGTTTGGCTTAGGATCTTCAAATTTGCTTAGGTGGGTGGTCATGACAACTAGATGAGCCCTTTTGTGTTTCAGGTCACTAGGTCAAAGGTCAAGGTCACCATGACCTTAACTGGTGAAATGGTTTCCGATCAATAACTGCTCAAGGGTTTGGCTTAGGATCTTCAAACTTGCTGTGGTGGTTGGTCATGACCACTAGATGATCCATATTGTTTTTGAGGTCACTAGGTCAAAGGTCACCATGACATTAACTGGTGAAATGGTTTCCAATCAATAACTGCTCAAGGGTTTAGCTTAGGATCTTCAAACTTGCTGTGGTGGTTGGTCATGACAACTAGATGACCCCTATTGTTCTTGAGGTCACTAGGTCAAAGATCAAGGTCATCATGACCTTAACTGATGAAATGGTTTCCGATTAATAACTGCTCAATGGTTTGGTTCGGGATCTTGAAACTTGCTGTGGTGGTTGGTCATGACCACTAGATGACCCCTATAGTTGTTGAGGTCACTTGGTCAAAGGTCAAGGTCACCATGACCTTAACTTGTGAAATGTTTTCAGATCAATAAATGATCAGTGGTTTGGCTTAGAATCTTCAAAGTTGCTGTGGTGATTAGTCATGACCACTAAATGACCTCTATAGTTGAGGTCACTAGATCAAAGGTCAGGGGTTCTGGTGGGGCGGGGGGTATACATGTTTTACAAACATCTCTTGTTTAGTTATGTTTATGTATAATACGTTTTATTCGTCGCTGATAGATTTACAGTTTAGTTCCAGATGAGGCGATGGTACTTTAGTAGATCATACACGCATACTCCACCGAAAAGAAATGTGTTGATCTAGTTATGATATAGTTTAAATATTTGTTTTTGTTTTTTAAATATTATAACAAATTATTTAATTAAGTATTGAATTATTCTGTATGGCTGTCAAACAGTTGAGGTCCGAATGTGACGCTAAAATTCATATCCGAGTAACTTCTGCTCGGATTTTAATTTGTTTAGCACCCATCGCTGCTATTCTACCTTAGTCAAACAGCATGTTATTGTCTTAATCTGTATACAAAATACATTTTCGTGTGCAAAAAGTATACACCCAGATGGGAGGGTTTATCGCGGTATGCAAACAGTATACACCCAGATGGGAGGGTTTATCGCGATATGCAAACAGTATACACCCAGATGGGAGGGTTTATCGCAGTATGCAAACAGTATACACCCAGATGAGAGGGATTTTCGGGGTATGAAAACTATATACACCCAGATGAGAGGGCTAATCGCGGTATGCAAACAGTAAACACCCAGATGAGAGGATTTATCGGGGTATGCAAACAGCATACACTCATATGAGAGGGCTTATCGCGGTATGCAAATAGTAGACACCTTGATGAGAGGGTTTATCGGGGTATGCACTTTCACGTAAAAACAGTATACACCTATATGATAGAATTCCTTGGGGTATGCACTTTCATATGCAAACAGTGTACACCCAGATGAGAGGGCTCCTCGGAGTTTGCACTTGTGCAAACAGTATCAAATTTTCATTAATTGGCAATTTAAGATCAAAATGGAAGATAATTCGGGTCAAATACATGCTCGTTTTTGCTGCATTCTTGGTGGGTCATGTAGTGCTAATCTAAGGTATCAGATGCAAACAGAAAAGACTGCTACTGTACATGTATACAATGAACAAGGTAACTAATTCCGAGCGATAATTTCGACCCCTTGCCAATACCGTGTTGATCTTCAGTTACAAAAGATCACAAAATGCATGTACAATCCCATTAGCGAACGACAAAAGCAGTTTTCCTTACGATTAAGCAAAGTAATTTTAAAAAGACAAACTCCTCTGATATGATATGAGCGCCTGGGACAATCGCATGTTAAGGACTAGTTAAGAATGTTTGTAAAACTAATCGATTCACTATCAAAATAACAACATTACAAAGCTAAAAGTCAATGATATAACCCTTCGTAAGTTGAGTAAATTTCCGTCGATAAACTTCAAAATTTAGCTTTCAAAGCAAACTTTTGTCGTCAGACAGTGTGGATCCTGATGGTAGCCCGGTTTTTAATAATGATTGTTATCCAAACGTATTGTATGTGTTGCCACAAACTGGCCATTACTATAGCTAATGTATATGTTAAGCGTAAAGGCCGGTCATAATGACATAAATGGTTCAATATATGAATCATTAACAGGCCATCATGTCTAATTTGGATCTACACAGTTTACAGCGATATCATACAAAGTACTGAATCTGCTGATATTGTGATATGAACACAGACCTTGGAATTCCCTGGCACCAGGTATGATGGTCTACAGCTGCACTGTTTGCAAACATCCGGGACCATGCATGCTGGATTTAGTTTTACCTTAAACTTAAGTGGTCACAGGGAATATCGTTTTAGTTCTCCTAAACACTTCACTCATAAAGGTCGTTTGTCAACAAATGTCTGATTCTCTGCAAAAGCATGTCTGCTGAAGTGCTCTAAAACAATTTACTCAGAAATGTCGTCATTTTATGTGTATGATGTCTAAATATTATTCAGACACTCTGTTTGTGATAACGAATCTACAACAGTTAAGAGTTGTTTACATATTTAAACTGTTTTATCGAATATCATAATTCATTCTGTAGCTTGGTGAAAAGTGGCTTCCTAACCACCCTGTCTGTACGTCCTTTCAAATTGAGATAAACTATATCGAAACGTGCTAATATGATTTAAATCCTAGTTAGCACCCCATCCTCATCTTTAAAATTGATTCTTTGCTTCATTAATTCTTCACTGTTTTAAATTGAGAGTCTCTACTACTTGCAATGCGTTTTTAAAATGCCACAAAAACTTGCATACATCATTTGTTTATAGGCTGAAAATAAGTACAGGTATTATCCTCCCAATTTGACCTGAGACTCGATTAAATTTCGGCGTGTTTATCGGGATTGTTCGTAATACTCTGTGACAAAACATAGCAAAGCAAACGCCGGTAATAATCATGTTCCACGAGGATTGTACAGTAAAACCCCTCTAATGCGACCACTTAATGAATAAACATGACTGTCTTTATAAGCAGATGGTTGCTTAATGCAGGACAAAAGTTATGCAGAAAGCTCCTACAGGAGCTTTCTGCATAATTTTCGTCCTGTATTAAGCTACCACCTGCCTTTGCCACAGTGAATTATGCCCCCTTTTTCTGGTCGTATTAGAGGAGTTTTACTGTATTTTTATAGCGCATTCTTATACATTCGGAAATTTTTCGAAGATTACCGACGATAATACACGGAATATGCATGAGTCTCAGGTCAAACTTGTAGGATAATAAAATTAGATCTTATGGCAAACCTTTTGTTATCAGTGTTTACAAACACTACAGGTATAAACACTGTATAATGCCCAGGTGACCGCTATAATAGTTTGGTTCGAATCTGTTTTGTTTTTATTGTTTTATATTTGGAATGGGTAGTTTTGTTTTTACTTATGTTTTGATGGGCGTATGCATTTTTTTATTTTTATTTTTCTCAAGACCACCGTTACAGGTATGTTTTGTTTACATTTTAAGTAGGTTATGTTGGTGTGCCATAAGATCAGATGGCGTTGTTTCCAAAACAGTGTGTATGTAAACACAGAAAATTAACGATAAGTACAACTGTGTTATGTATATTAGGATAGGAAGCAGTGGTGTAGTGGTTATGCTGTTAGACCTGGATGAACCTATACAACATGACGCAGTTTAATTTATCGTTAATTGTCTGTGTTTACATACATACTGTTTTGTAAACAACGCCATCTGATTGTTGTACTACTGTATGTCTCCCCCATTTATGGGGAGACATATTGTTTTTTCCAGAGTTGTCTGTCTGTCCGTCTGTCCGTTCGTCTGGCCGTCCGGCCGCCCGTCTGTCTGTCCGTCACAAACTTGTGTCGTGCGTATCTCTAAAACCAGTTGGGCTAGAGTTACCAAACTTCACAGAATCTTCACCAGCATGAGTTGTTGTGCACCAGGATTTTTTGAATTGTCTCCCCCTGATAACTTTGGAGTTACTGCCCCTGATGACTTAAAATTAGAAAAACTTCACAGGAATGTTCACCGGCATGAGTTGTTGTGCACCTATGTTTTTTAATCGTCTCCCCCTGATAATTCTTGAGTTATTGCCCCTGATATGAACACTTGAATTTATACAAACTTTGTGTCGCATGTATCTCTGAAACCAGTAGGGCTGAGTCACAGGATTGTTCACTAGCATGAGTTTTGCACTTGGTTTTTTTTAATTGTCCCCCTGTTAACTTTGGGGTTATTGCCCCTGATAACTTAAAATTAGACAAACTTTACTTAGTATCATGCATATCTCTTAAATCACTAGGGCTAGAGTCACCAAACTTCACAGGAATGTTCACCAGCATGATTTGTTGTGCACCTGGGATTTTTGATTTGTCTTCCCTTGATAACTTTGGAGTGATTGCCCCTGATATAATTATTTAAAATTAGAGAAATTTTGTGTCATGCATATCTTGTTGTGCACCTGGGTTTTTAATTGTCTCTCCCTGATAATTATTGCCCCTGATATGATAACTTAAAAATTAGAGAAACTTTGTGCTGCACGTATCTCTGAAACCCGTAGGGATAGAGTAACCACACTTCACAGGAATGTTCACCAGCATGAGTTGTTGTGCATCTGGACTTTTTAATTTTCTCCCCCTGATAACTTTGGAGTTACTGCCCCTTATGACTTAAAAGAAGAGAAATTTTACTTTGTGTTGTGTGTATCTCTGAAACCACTAGAACTAGAGTCACCAAACTTCACAGGAATGTTGACCAGCATGTGTTGTTGTGTACCCGGGGTTTTTGAATTGTCTCCCCCTGATAATGTTGGAGTCATTTCCCCTGACGACTTAAAATTAGACCCTGATAAGTTTGGAGTTACATACATTACACTTGTGTATTGGAAAGAGGATGGGAGGGAGAGACTGTTTGTGACAAAAACAAACTTCTAGTTTGGACTGTATTTTGCAATAAAACCAATCAAAGAAGACATGTATTTGTCATCGAAGACACGATGTTATATGCCAATAGAGATCTATTAGTATCTAATTGGGTTGCAGTTAAGTCTCGTAACTGTTCGACACAGACCGATGATATTTTGTTGTATAACAAAAATATAGTATAAACTAAAACGGTGTATTTTGCTTCACTGGTGCATTTATCGATATAAGAATGTTTGAACATAACAAATGCCAAGTTGTATGATGTTATTTAAAATAAGCGTGCATTGTAGGGACTGCCACTTTCACCCTCTACTCCATAAATATTTATGTAAGAATGACATCATGAATATTAATTAAATTGTTATAACAGCACATGCGCACAGAAATTACACGAGTCATGACAGAAACTGTAGAATATTATCTATATTATATCATAATATAATGGTTTTGTATAAAGTGTTCGTGAATTTGAAGTATAAAGCAAACGGTAGTGTTTGGTAACGTTCGGAAACGTCTAGAGTGAAGAACTAGCCCTTCAACCGCACATGAGCGCGACAAGTCATGTTCTGCACTTGTTTGTAATCAACACCAGCTGAAGTACAATATGCTACCACTTAACTCTTTACTCCATAAATAAGCGTAACTGATAACGTACGCACTCACTATTAATCATAACGTATGACCCTCACAATAAATCATAACGTACGACCAACACTATACATCATAACGCGCAACCCTAACTAAAATCATAACGTATGTCCCTGACCGTAAATGATAATGTACGACCCTCACTAAACACCATACGGTATGACGCTCACTTAACGTATGACGCTCATTATAAATGATAACGCATGACCATCACTATTAATCATAGGCACGGTCCTCACTATAAATCATAATATATGACCCTGAATACAAATCATAACGTATGACCTTCACTATAAATCACAACGCACGACCCGCACTATCAACCATGACGTATGATGCTCACATAACTTATTGCGCTCACTATAAATCATAACGTGCGACGTTCACTAAAAATCATAACGTATAACCCTCACTATAAATCATAGTATACAACCTTCTTTTATATCATAACGCACGATCCTCACTATAAATCATAACTTACGACCCTAACTATAAATCCTAAAGTATGACCCTCACTATAAACTATAGCGTACGACCCTCACTATAGTTCATAACGTACTATCCTCACTATAAATTATGGCGTGTGACCCTCACTATAAATCATAACATGTGGTCGTCATTATGAATCACAACGTATGGCCGTCACTACAAATCATACCGTATGACCCTCTCTATAAAGCATAACGTACGTCCCTCACTATAAATCACAAGAAAACCATTGATGCATAGCATCATAGGCGCGGTTTACTGAATCGTAAATAAAAATGAAACGTGTTTTATATTTATTATATATTGTCAACAAAATGTTTGTATTACCCCCCTGGCCTTAGTAACACGTCACAATTCTTCCGTTTCACCACAAAGGATACTTGAAACAGGCACACCTCATCCCACATCTCGTTAAATATTCATGTAAGAAATAAAGGAATCATGAATATTTATTTAATCGCATATGCAGACAGATATCCGATTTCTAATCTGAAATGACAAGCTCCATGCTGTTAAACCTATTCTAGGGGAATATGTTTATTCACGCGTGCCGATTCGTTGCGATGAGGTCGTATTGGCCTGAATAAGAATTGAACATTCTTTTTAACTGATTCATTTTTACTTAAAGATGAAGTTCAACCTTAATGTTTATTTTGGTTTTGAGCCTTATACAATACAGCGCATTCTCTTTAAATGTCCTGCTTTAACCTTAATCAGAAATAGGTTCTTTCAAGCAGATTCCCTGCGAGAACTGTTTGAACTGGTAGAAATACCAAAATAATTTGAATTTTTAAAAGACATTAATATATATTCTAAAACATAAAAGGTACATTTTTAGAATGTCGATTATGTTTGTCCTTATTTTGTTTACAATCCTGTTGATCGGGACTGACATTTACATAATCTAGTACAATTGTCTCTATTTGATTTCATATTATATTTTTATTAACATTATTTGTTCGGCTCTATATGACCATCAGTGTCGCTTGGCCGTAAAACACAATTCATTCATTCAATCTAATCTGAAAAGTTTCTAAGTTCACAGCTTATTGCAGGACTAAAGTTCGGACACTTTCACTTCCGTAAAGAATGTGTTCTTTATCGTTTTCTCGATTATAAAATAAGCCGTCACGATCTTACATCTTGATCTCTTTTAAAAAGCAGCAATTTGAGTCGGATTGCCATAGTAACCAAGAAAAGCTCTTCAGTTCCAGTGCCCCTGGTCCTTTTAGTCTACCTACGAATCAAAATAAAGCCTCTAGAAAATGGACCTGATGGCATTTCGTGTTTACGGGCAACTTTCTTCTGATTCGTATAGCTGAAGGGTTCACCTTGAACGCCTGATAGGATGTAAAGTCAGAAAATGCCTATAAGTGTGATTTTGGGGGGAAAAACTGTAAATACTATCGCTCAAACTGCGAATTTCTGGAATTCTTATATTGCACAGATGATACATTGATTATTCGTACAGAAAACTGTCTATGGGTTGTTAACAGTTTATACTAACATACTACGTAACAAAAAAACAGATCACATGATAATGTATGCATTTTTTTGGGGGAAAACCTAAAACTTTAGTACAAAAAGCCCGAAATTTTAGATATCGGCATTCATTAAATGTCTCTCATTTTGTTTTCACGTATTTTCTATTATGCAAAGCTGAAGGGTTCACTTTGAAGGCCTGATAGGATGTAAAGTGAGAAAATGCCTAACAGTGTATTTTTGGAGGAAAATGTGGAAATTATCGCTCAAACTGCGAATTTCTGGAATTCTTATATTGCACAGATGATACATTGATTATTCGCTCAGAACAAATATCTATGGGTTGTTAAAAGTTTATACTAATATACTAGGTGACAAAAAACAGATCACGTGACAATGTATGCATTGTTTTGGAGAAAAACCTTAAAATTTAGTCTTAAAGCCCGGGATTTTAAAAATCGGCATTCATTAAATGTCCCACACTTTGTTTTTACGTATTTTCTATTCTGCAAATCATATACATAATTAGCTGAAAGGTTCACTTTGAAGGCCTGATAGGATGCAAAGTCAGAAAATGCCTATAAGTGTATTTTTGTATTTTATTTTATTTTATTTTATTTTTTTGGGGGGGGGGGGGTATAGAAATTGCAAATGTATGCATTTTTTTAAAAAAATGAAAATTTAGTTCGTACAAAAAAACCCGGAACTTTAGAAAGCGGCATTCATTTTAAAGTCCCACATTTTGTTTTCACGTATTTTTCTATTATGCAAATCATATACGTACTTAGCTGAAGGGTTCACTCTGAAAGCCTGATAGGATGTAAAGTGAGAAACGCCTACAAAAAGTGTGATTTTATGGGGAAATGTGAAAACTATTGCTCAAACTGCGAATGTTTTGAAGTTTTATATTGCACAGATGATACATTGATTATTCGCACAGAAAAAAATGTCTATGGCTTGTTAACATTTTATACTAACATCCTAAGAAACAAAAAAACGCAAATCACATGACAATGTATACATCTTATGGGGAAAACACCTTATAATTTAGTAAAAAAAAACCCGGAATTTCAGAAATCGGCATTCATTAAAAGTCCAACATTTTGTTTTCATGTATTTTCTATTCTGCGAATCATATACATAATTTGAATTGAAGTAAACTTCATAACTAGGTACAGAGCTTCTGCCAGAACATTATCATTTCAGAAAATGCACTATACGTCATGCAAATGCTTTCTGAAATAAACAACCTTATTGTACTTTCAAATACAACATATCGAATAGTATTACTTTCATTATCGTCAATGCAGGGGATAGCTTAATACAAGTAGAAAATAATACAGAAGGCTTCAGTTGGAACTGGGACATGCATACAGTAACCACTGTGTTCCCTAAACACATCGTCACTTAAAACAGGTTTCACTGATCTATTCATATCGATTTCTTTAACGTCTAACACAAACCAACCTGTGAACCAGCTGTATGTAAATATGTACAATTTGGATTACGTTTCTACGCGAACCCCTTTTTTACGCGTCTGTAAGTTTGCATATGTTTGCCAGCTTGAGACAAAACGGGTTTCCTGTATCGTCTTTCTTTAATATTTAGTTGTGTTACAAGCAAAACTGCAGGGGGCAAAATCGGCATCACACAACAAGACTAACCCCGAGACAGATTGTGTAATATCACATGGTTATGTAAGTCTCAGGTAAGCGGTGAAAAACAGAGACTTTTCAGCCTCAATGATGACAACGATGAAACAAAGAGCACACAACATGATACCCAGATATCTCGTGTAAATGCAGAAGAGGAAAAGATCAACGCTCTTGCTGCTTTGTTTGATGCTTTAGAAGTGTTTGTTATGTTTCTCGGCACATGAGAAGCAAAGCAATGTACCCGATGCCATAGCTCAGCGTGTTTACATTGCATCCAAGGATGTGACAACAGAGGAGGTCCACAGTGGCCTGCTGACAGGTGAAAGTAGAGGAAGTCAGTTAGTTGAGGAATTCTCCATTTCTAGATTAATGGGAAACAGTACAGAGTTTTTCGTTGCAATGAAAACAACGAAATCAAAGACGTTCACCATTCTCTACAAAACAATCGGTTCGGACAAGCAACATGCGTCAAAGCAGCTAAAAACTGACCGCAAGCTTCTGCAGCGATTGTTAAATGCAGCTAGTTCCGGTCGCACTGTGAAAACCGCTGACGTATTGAAGCATGAGCTGTTCCGTGCCACTGGCCTTGGCAAATCAAAATGGACATATGAACCCAATGACAAAATTCCGAATCTTGGATCTTTTTACAAAAGACAAGTGTATAGAAACCCCGCAAAAGATACCTGAATCACAGACGTAGATCTACGTGCATTGTTATAGCCGGGTACGCGCTTATTCAAGCCAAAGGCAACCCTTATGGTTGTCAGACGTTTTGAGAGTATGCAAACGAATGCGTTTATTCAGTCTTTGCCCTTTATAAAGATACAACGGCACGGTGGGTGTCGGTTTTGATAGATACTATGTGAACAAGTCTGTCAAAGCTGCCACATGGAAGAAAAGGACTGGTAAAAGATATCCAATACGAAAATCACAAGACCAGAGGCTCCACTGTCCCATGTCTGGGAAGTTGGGAACAATACAAGACCTAGCTGATTTCTTGTTAGCTATATTGCTTCGCTAGAGTACCATGTTGCCAGACGGATATGTTGTTGTAGCAAGTGTGGTTGTACAGACGACAGAAATGCAAAAAGTACAAATATGAGTCAAACAGGAAACACTACATACAGAACAAACAGTCACCCGAACAGCAACACAAGAAATCACAACAAATGTACATATCTAAAAAAGAAATAAAGTGACTCACAAAGAAAAAACAAGCAAACAATAGGATGAAGATGGAAATACCGCCTTGGAAGGGTCAGTGACAATAGTCACTTAGGGTTTAGGTGCGCCTAACCTAACACTTATTCCATCCTCACCCTAAAAGACAAACAGTGTAAATAAACGTATGCCTCTCCGACTAAACTACAACATCAACGCTGGCAAATACAGAGGTAATGTGCATGTAAAATGTTTAAGTGAAACAAAACCTGTATCCACCTATCGCTAGTGTACTCAATGATTGAGCTGCAAACAGAGTAACTGTAGAAAAGTAATAAAGGGTACGATACACACGAAATAGTAGATTTCCGACGTCCTCCTTCCTTTTCCGGAATTAAGAGGTCGCTTTCATAGAGTACTAAACCTTTCTTGGCATACATGCAAAGATGCCAGAGTGATTGCCAACTGTAAAAGGGTTGACAGCCAGACATGCAGTCAAACAACTTTAATACAGACCACATGTCTGTTGACCACGAAGAAGCCGATTGATACTTTATCATATTGGCAACGTTGTGATAACATGGATGGTGCCTAGAACAGCAAAGCAAAGACGTTGCTACCCTGTACACACAATATGTGACACGGTTGACAAAAGGTTTCGTCAAAATGCGTTGGGTTTTCATGCCCTTACCTAGCTGCGACATGACCTCTGCTTTCCATAGTATCAGCAAAAGGTC
This sequence comes from Azorinus chamasolen, assembly GCA_963576725.1. Lineage (NCBI taxonomy): Eukaryota > Metazoa > Mollusca > Bivalvia > Cardiida > Solecurtidae > Azorinus > Azorinus chamasolen. The sequence continues at coordinate 72,162,526 of OY755245.1, forward strand.
GTGCTGGATGCAATTTGTGGAAACCCTGACACTGCTGGAATCTATCGGACATGGTGGAGCCATACAAGACATTAAAAAATACCTGTGTCACCTGTATGGGTGCAGGTCGATATATGAACATGACCCGGTGTGACTCCAGTTTTGATTAGGAAGCCCCCTGTCCCATTGGTTTGCATACAGCTTGTGTTTTGCAACTGTAAGACTAAGTGCAGCTTGGCAAGATGTGCTTGTTACAAAAGCCAACAAGTATGCCTGTATGCGTGTGGCTCTGAAGCCACAAACTGTGCAAATCCAATGACATAAACTGATTAATGATATTATATGCCAACATGCATGACTCTTATATGTATTTTATGGCAAAATATAACTAAGACTAGTAGCTTTAAATCGAAAGCTAGATTTATATCTGAATTAAATTGGATCAAAAAATTGCAAACACCTTTTCCTTTATGACTGAATGATAATATTTACCAGACTGGAAATATTTCAAAAGAACCAGATATAGATATGTTTTCAATTTTTTCTATTAGAAAACGCAAATCTCGATCGCATGGCATTCGTAAAAATGGTAATATTAAACGAAAATCTCGTTTGAAAATGACTGTTCTTGATCTGCATACTTTACGCCTAACTTCGGGTAAACATGCCATGCTTTCTAGACTTTCCTCCTTATCTATATGTTCATTAAAAGAAATTGACGAGCAAGCCGATAAAATTATTTTTCGATCAGATCCTCTCATAGGAACGGCTAGTTTAATACAAAGCTTTACTCTACATGTTCTCAGACCGCACATCGACAAATTATCTGAACACCAAAGATTCTTCTTGAAAATTCCTTTTATTAATAAAGGTATTGATTTTATTGACCTCCAAAGTATTTTAGAGACAAAAATGTAATTGACACTATTCCTAAATACTTTAAAAATACAGAACCACCTATCATCTGCTACAAATATAACAAACCCATCAGAAATACAATTTTGAACTATAATAAAATTGTGGCCGACCTTAATATTAATGATAATATTCCTGATAATTGAGATTGCGCCACCTCAAAATTTTGCTATTCTCCGGCTGGTCATGTGATTACTGGTAATTTTGAGATAATTAAAGATAAACGTCTACGATCTCTTTTGAATAAAGGTCCCAAATACAGAATACCATCCTTGATAGATTTGAACTCTTGTCGAGTTCAGATTGCGGAGGCTTTACAAAATTTTAGTATTAAATGGTGTCGAAGAGAACATGTTGAGTCTAATGCCCTTTCTTGTTGGAAAAAACTAATTTTTGATATAATTGATAAACGCATTTCCTTTTACAGCTCTAATAAACACCTTCTTCCACCTAAACCTAGAACTTCTTTTAGACATCTTAAAAAGGGTTTACAGGATTTCCATTCAAAATACGTTTTTGTTCCTGCTGATAAGGCATCAAATAATGTGATTATTATTTGACGATTACATTATATCGATGTCTTGAAGCAGGAAATTATTAATACCAAGTCATACATTTCAGTTACCACTGACGAAAAGACCATCATTTCAGACCATGTCAAAAAGTGTGAACAATTTGGAACCGATATTAAAATTACACAACATAAACTTCCTACAATGTATTGGTTACCAAAACTACATAAAAAAACATATAAAGCGCGTTTCATTGCAAATTCTAGTTCATGTACAACTACTAAATTGTCTATACTTTTGACTTCTTGTTTAACGAAGGTAAAGGAACATGTAAAATTCTACTGTGATAAGACTTATGAAAATTCTGGAATAAATATCTTCTGGTCTATTAAGAACTCTTCAGAAGCCTTAAACAAACTTAAGAACAAAAGGTATCTTGCATCCACTGTAAGCACGTACGATTTTTCTACTCTGTACACAACTCTTCCTCATATTTTAATTAAGGATAAGCTTACTAACTTGATCCAGAAAGTATTTGCCCGAGAAAGAACATCATTCTTGGCATGTAATGCTGAAAAAGCTTTCTTTACTTACGAGCAAATGAAATATTACACCAATTGGACTTGCTCAGAAGTTTGCGAAGCACTAACCTTTCTTTTGGATAACATATTTGTACGTTATGGGAATGCTATATACCGTCAGGTAATTGGTATTCCTATGGGTACGAATTGTGCACCACTTGTCGCAGATTTGTTTTTGTACTGCTATGAGAGAGATTTCATGTTGAGTTTGAATCCTCAATCACAAGAAGATGTTATAAAAGCCTTCAATGAAACTTGTCGATATTTGGATGATATTTTTAACTTAGATAACCCTTTCTTCGATGCTCTGATTCCTACAATTTATCCTTAAGAACTCAAATTGAATAAAGCTAACCCGTCCGACAATTATGCAGCGTTTCTTGACCTAGACCTTAAAATTGATAATGGAATGATTTCTTCTAAAATATATGACAAAAGAGATGATTTTGATTTTAATATTGTAAATTTTCCTCATATTGACGGGGATGTTCCCCGTGCTCCATCTTACGGGGTTTATATATCTCAACTTATTCGTTTTGCTAGAGCTTGTTCATCTATTGACGATTTTAACAGTCGAAATCTCATTTTAACTGAAAAACTGCTTAAACAAGGATATAGATACCATAAACTAAGAAAAACTTTCTCTAAATTTTACTATCGAAATCTCTCGCTTATTGGCAAGTACAAATGTAATCTCAAGGTGCTTCTGCGACACGGTATTTCACATCCTGAATTTTATGGTGATGTGATTTACAAACTTCGTAAAATTATTAGACATACCCATTTTCTCACTTTGTTCATCAAATATATAAAACAATTCATTAAAAAGGGATATGATCCTGTAGTACTACAACATACTGCATGTTTGGTTGTGAACCCTTTTACAGTTGGCAATCACGCTGGCCTCTTTGCATGTAAGCCGACAAGAAAGGTTTAGTACTCTATGAAGGCGACCTCTTAAATCCAGAAATGGAAGGAGAACGTCGGATATCTGTACTATTTCATTTTTGTCGTACCCTTTATTTCTTTTTCTACAGTTACTCTGTTTGCAGCTCAATCATTGAGTACACTAGCGATAGGTGGATGCAGTATGTTCAATTAAATGTTTTCTTTGTTATACATGCACTTTACCACTGTATTTGCTGTCGCGGTTGTTGTAGATTAGTCGGAGAGGGGATACGTTTATTTACACTGTTTGTCTTTTAGGATGGGGATGGAATAAGGGTGAGGTTGGGCGCCCATAAACCGGTTTAACCCCCCGGTGACTTTTGTCACTGACCGTTCCAAGGCGATACTTCCATCTTCCTCCTATTGTATGTTTGTTTTGTCTTTGTGCGTCTCTTGTTGTTTTTTCTACTTATGTACATTTGCTGTTTCCTTGTGTTGCTGTTCGGGCGAGTGTTTGTTCTGTATGTGGTGTTTCCTGCATGACTCATTTTTGTACTTATATAAAAAGCCATGTAATGCGCACTAGAAACCAAGGATTACACAAAAAAGGAAAATATTTTCCTTATTTCCATTGTGGTCCTTGCTTCTAGTGGCAAGACACAGATAGTCACGGTAGCTTTTTCAATAACTATTACAGGTATAATCTTAAAATATAAGTATCACAGAAATATTCCTATTAACACTGTTAATTTCAAAATATGTCGGTTATAGAATGTCGATGACCATGCTTACAGATTAACACCGCAGAGTATCAGAACAATTTATAAGAGTCATATTAAAGAATAAATTGAAACAAACCTATCAAATTAACAAAGCCCTGATATTCAAGAAAATGCAATAAATACAGAAGAGCCATCATTTTAAAGAAAATTGTTGTATAATTTATTCTTTATCTATCAAAAACTTTTTAACAGCAAATTTAAATTGACTAGATTTGCTTTGTCTTAAAGCCTGAGGAAGGCCATTCCACAAGTGAACACCTCTGAAAAGTAATGATTTCACTGGACACGTAAACACTGGATGTACACTTTGATAAGACAACATATGTCAACGAGTGCATGTGGAGTGACTGCTCTGGATTTACACAGTTTGTAAATGACCAAATTTTGCCATGTGCCTTTAGACAAATTTCGTGTCTAATCGGGATCAAAACTGGGCGATCTTTATAAATAATAATAGAATAACAAAGATAATTCAATATAACATCATCTATCGCCGGGTACATGTGCGGCAGTTGACACGGATCTATATAATGTATGTGTGCAATTCTGAATGATTGGCAGTACTATTTCCTCTGAATACACGCTTGCTTGAAATGTACCGAGTACAGTAAAATGATGTCTGTAAATATCATCATCAGTTGGGACTGTTCAGTATTAGAAAATCGATTGTTTCGTGGTGTACACAATTTAACGTTTCATTTAGGTGGCAAGTCGTCCTGTCCAATCTTGATCTGGACTGTTAACATACATTATCCATATTTACACATGATTTGTCTCACAATACTAAGAATAATGAGAATATACGGTACAATTATGCAGCGTTTCTTGACCTAGACCTTAAAATTAATAATGGAATGATTTCTTCTAAAATATATGACAAAAGAGATGATTTTGATTTTAATATTGTAAATTTTCCTCATCTTGACGGGGATGTTCCCCGTGCTCCATCTTATGGGGTTTATATATCTCAACTTATTCGTTTTGCTAGAGCTTGTTCATCTATTGACGATTTTAACAGTCGAACTCTCATTTTAACTGAAAAACTGCTTAAACAAGGATATAGATACCATAAACTAAGAAAAACTTTCTCTAAATTTTACTATCGAAATCTCTCGCTTATTGGCAAGTACAAATGTAATCTCAAGGTACTTTTGCGACACGGTATCTCACATCCTGAATTTTATGGTGATGTGATTTACAAACTTCGTAAAATTATTGGACATACCCATTTTCTCACTTTGTTCATCAAATATATAAAACAATTCATTAAAAAGGGATATGATCCTGTATTACTACAACATACTGCATGTTTGGTTGTGAACCCTTTTACAGTTGGCAATCACGCTGGCCTCTTTGCATGTACGCCGACAAGAAAGGTTTAGTACTCTATGAAGGCGACCTCTTAAATCCAGAAATGGAAGGAGAACGTCGGATATATGTACTATTTCATTTTTGTCGTACCCTTTATTACTTTTCTACAGTTACTCTGTTTGCAGCTCAATCATTGAGTACACTAGCGATAGGTGGATGCAGTATGTTCAATTAAATGTTTTCTTTGTTATACATGCACTTTACCACTGTATTTGCTGTCGCGGTTGTTGTAGATTAGTCGGAGAGGGGATACGTTTATTTACACTGTTTGTCTTTTAGGATGGGGATGGAATAAGGGTGAGGTTGGGCGCCCATAAACCGGTTTAACCCCCCGGTGACTTTTGTCACTGACCGTTCCAAGGCGGTACTTCCATCTTCCTCCTATTGTATGTTTGTTTTGTCTTTGTGCGTCTCTTGTTGTTTTTTCTACCTATGTACATTTGCTGTTTCCTTGTGTTGCTGTTCGGGCGAGTGTTTGTTCTGTATGTGGTGTTTCCTGCATGACTCATTTTTGTACATATACTATATGAATGTTTGCCATTTTTTATTCTAACATAAAGCACTCTATGGGGGGTCAATTAATATGTTCATCACATACAATATATTATTCAACGACCAGTAATTCACAATTAAGCACATTACCTGCGTGAACATTTTCCTAGGTGGTATTTATTCACATTTAACCACCTGTAAATATAATACTAATATTATAATGCAAAAATGGCAAATTGACAGATTTGACAGAATTATACTTACTAGATGTTTCTGATATTCAATCTTATACTTGTGCATTTCATTCATTTTTAGTTTTGATCCTAATCGCGCGCAGTAAAACTTTGAGCACACTTTGTTATTTACACATTGTTGCATGGCTTTCAGAAAGCTACTTACTCAGTCAAAACATGTTGTTCTGTGTCTTGTAATGATATGTTACCTTGATATTTGATTGTCTTCTTCTGCTTACTGCTATAAAAGCAAGGCAAGAGTTAGCCAAAAGAGAAATAAGGGAAATATCAGTTAGAAGTATTTTTGAAGTATATTTAGCAAACCGCCGAACTTCCCAACAACATAGAAGACAGTACAAAATGTAAAACATATCACAATAAGTCCGTCAAATATGCACTCAATGACTTTGCTGAAGACAGAGCAAATGCAGGAAGTAAGACTTGCCTCCCACTTTCAGGACGTTTCAAATAAAATCATGTGTTATTTGCAGATGATTCTTACATATTTGTTGATTCTCCCAGAGACAATCATCGATTAAAAGGACAATTTACCCAGGCTCATATATAAAAGGACATATACCCAGGATCATAATCTCGGAATAAAGGACATAAATATATATATTGAAATATATTGATTTCATCAGCATAATTGTAGATTTTTAAAGGCAAACGCCATAATCCAACAGAGTTGACAGTTTCGAAAACAAGAGATGTTTGTAAAACATGTATACCCCAGACCACCTGACCTTTATTCTAGCGACCTCAACTATACAGGTCATCTTGTGGTCATGACTAATCACCACAGCAACTTTGAAGATCCTAAGCCAAACCACTGATCATTTATTGATCTGAAACATTTCACAAGTTAAGGTAATGGTGACATTGACCTTTGACCTAGTGACCGCAACACCTATAGGGGTCATCTAGTGGTCATGACCAAACACCACAGCAAGTTTGAAGATCCCGAACTAAACCATTGAACATTTATTAATCGGAAACCATTTCATTAGTTAAGGTCATGGTGACATTGACCTTGACCTAGTGACCTCAAAAACTATAGGGGTCATCTTGTGGTCATGACCAAACACCACAGCAAGTTTGAAGATCCCGAACTTAACCATTGAGCAGTTATAAATCGGAAACCATTTCATAAGTTAAGGTCATGATGACCTTGACCTTTGACCCAGTGACCTAAAAAAAACACAGGATTCATCTAGTTGTCATGCCTAACCACCACAGCAAGTTTGAAGATCAAAACCGAACCCTTGAGCAGTTATTGAGTGGAAACCATTTCACCAGTTAAGGTCATGTGACCTTGACCTTTGATCTAGTGACCTCAAAAAACAACAGGGCTCATCTAGTTGTTATGACCAACCAACTAAACAAGTTTGAAGATCCTAAGCCAAACCCTTGAACAGTTTTTGATCAAAAACCGTTTTACCAGTTAAGGTCATGGTAACCTTGACCGTTGACCTAGTGACCTCAAAAACAATAGGGGTCATCCAGTGATCATGACCAACTACCACAGCAATTTTGTAGATTTTAAGACAAACCCTTGAGCAGTTATTGATCGGAAACCATTTAATTAGTTAAGGTCATGGTAACCTTGACATTTGACTTAGTGACCTAAAACAACAGGGCTCATCTACTTGTCATGACCAACCAACTAAGCAAGTTTGAAGATCCTAAGCCAAACCCTTGAGCAGTTATTGATCGGAAACTATTTTACCAAGTTAAGGTCATTGTGACCTTGACCTTTGACCTAATGACCTCAAAATAGTGGTCATCTAGTTGTCATGACCAACCACCACAGCAAGTTTGAAGATTTTATTCCAAGTCATTTATTAGTTATCGATCGGAAACCATCGATCTACCGACAGACCGACCAACATCTGCAAAGCAATAAACCCCCATTTCTTAAAAAAAGGGGTATAATAAATAAACATTATTTATATAGCCAGTCATCCTGCAGTAGATCTGCTTAATAGAATCTAGATCTACCGGTGTCACCAAATGACAATGTATTCAGAAATATTTAAACATCTATCACTTAATGAATGCATGCATACCAGATGCATACCAAAATGTGCTGTTGTAATATCCAGTATTTCGTTAAATCCATAAAATGTGTCAGTAATGAGATTTATTAAGGATAGTAGATCTAGATCTAGTTCTAGCCTGTTAATGTATTGTTTACAAGAAAGCATTTTTAGAGAGGAGGTTTTTACAGATGCACCGACAGAACTGGTTTGTATTGCAAACCATTCTGCATACATTGGGGCACAGGACCAGGCACATGTAGTTTTCCTAGAACTGGATATGAAGGAATATTCTGAATTTGCACATTTATTTCTTTAGACAGATCTACTCTACGAATAACCCGAGGAAATGGAAAAGCTGGCTTCCGCACAAGACGCTCAATACTTTTATTCAGAATGTTTTTTCAATTTACTTGTTAAATCATGATAATTAAAGAATTAAAAAACTGGTTTGTTTATTTCTAGCTCTACTAGTGTTTTGTGTGGCTATTAAACAATCCACCATCCGTTTGCATCCAAGCTAAATGCCACCATGACTTCATTCCTACCGGGTTTCGAACCTTATTGGAGACTAATGCCAATAAAAGTAATAGCTGGACAATAGTTGGTACTCCGTTGGCCCAACATTGGCTCGATAATAATGCACATTGGCCATTGTTGGCCCAACATTGGTCCAGCGATAAGTAATAATTGGGAAATTTTGGCCCAACGGTGCGCCAATAGTTGGCCCAACCAATCCGCAATGAGCAAAACTACATTGGGTCAACATCATTTTCCAACATTGGCCCAACGAAGTGAACATTGTTGGGCCAACGTTTGGGCCAATATAGGTTTTCTATCTGGAAAGCAGAATATCATAGGAAAACATTTTTCTTGAAAATCGAGAAAATCGGCTCCCCCGAGCTTGTTTATAATTCCTGTATTGTATTGACTTGAGAATAATGTTTAACCCTGTACCTGATAGAGAAGTGTTTTCAAATACAGTAGACAGAGATGAGACTCATGTACGGGCTGTGTCGTGCTCTGCACTGATGGCTTACTGTATAATGAAGATTAGATTCTACAGCTTCTATCGTTGCCAATCATTCCTTGCACGTATGAGCAGCTTATTAGTATTCGTAAAGTCAGATAAAGGTAACAATCGTGTCATTTGATGCTATATTCAGATACAATTAGTCCCTGTATGGAATGTTTCTGAAGATAAAATGTAAAATGTTACTTAAAACTTGATATCGCGGGTATTTAACACGGATAGGAGAAACTCATACCTAATTTGATCTATGAACGTTTTGAATATTAATTTGTGTGATGTAACATTAGTGGTTACTCATGATTAGGCTTTCGCTCTTACCTGTTTGGATTTATGAGCCACACCGACACATTCTCCTAATAATCGGGTAGAGCATATGTACTTGTTGAGCGAATCACTTTGGATGAACTTAAATGTATGTCTCTCCAACGCAGCTATTCTGTCTATGGTGTCTTTATAATTTGGAAGGTTTTTTAGACCGTTTTTCATCCTTACGAACATGAGTGATTCGTTAATTGAACCAGATGGGTTTAACTGTTCTTTCATTTCCTGTAGGTTTTGTTCTAACTTCATGCATGTTGTAAGATCTTCTTCAACTTGTTGAAGCATTTCGTCATGACCTTTGTTCATTTCGGAAATGGATTGCGCTTTTATTGTGTTAAGGTGTATAGCAAGCTCCGTGTGAAATTTCCCAATTTTTTGTGAACATTCACGTCTGGATGTATTTAATTTCGTTTTTAGGACTCTTCTCCCTTGTGTTAGTGCTTTAACGCTTGACATGAGACTATCAGTGTCATTGATAACTGCGTTGAACTCTGTTCCTCCTGTTATTCCTGGTGCAACATCTGGTATGTAAGAAATTGTCGGTTTGCAACTGTCGCTGAAAGAAGAAAAATATATATGTACAGTTCTAGTGTTGTCTAGTATAAATAAAGATTTGGTTTATCATTATGTATCACTTAAAGGTGTAAAATCTACTTTCAGTAGATTCCAGAATCATAGTGTTATATACAGGGTGATTGCATGTAGAATTGTGTACAATGTCAACACTTCTGGAAATATGTGAAACCCGAGCTTTCAACGAACCAGAGGTGTAACAAATGTAGCAAATGAGCTTAATGATCGTCTAAAGCCACGGAAAATCGGGATACGACAGAAAAACCAACTTACAGACAGCGGACATCCTCGTTCTAAATTTCATGATTGGTCTTAAACGACACGTTCTATTACTATAGTTGTAGATGTGTCACTTTGAGCAGCAGAGAAACAGGTGTGTACAAGTATTGAAATGTTACAATTCGTTTTTACCTTTCTTTTAGATAATATATTTGTGCGTTATGGGGATACCATATATCGTCAAGTTGTTGGTATACCCATTGGTACAAATTGTGCCCCTCTTGTTGCAGATTTGTTTTTGTATTGCTATGAGAGGTAGTTTATGCTTAGCTTAAAACCTTATAAACAGATCGATATTGTTAATGTTTTTAATAAAACTTCAAGGTATTTAGACGATATTTTGAATTTAGATAATCCTTATTTTGATACTATGATTTCTTCAATTTACCCAAAAGAACTGTCTTTAAACAAAGCGATTACAAATGATAAAGTTTCGATAATATACGATAAAAAGAGAAGATTTAAATTTTAAAATTGTTAATTATCCTTTTCTAGATGGAGATGTGCCACGTTCTACATCTTATGGGGTTTATATTTCTCAACTTATTAGGTTTGCCGGAGCCTGTTCTTTGCTTGAAGATTTTAACAGACGTAATTTAGTTATAACTGATAAACTTCTTAAGCAAGGTTACATATATCACAAACACTTCGGAAAACTTTTTCTAGATTTTATTATCGAAATTTACCACTCATTAGTAAATATAATTGGAATCTACGGACGTTACTGCAACAAGGCATTTCATAACCAGACTTTTATGGGGATGTTATCTACAAACTTAGGAAAATTCGGGGTCATATCCATTTTCATGATTTGTTTATTAAACGCATTAAAACATTTAAAAAGAAAGGTTATGATCCTATTATATTGCAACGCACTGCATGTTTGGTTATCGACCCTTTTAAAGTCGGTAGCTAAGCTTCCCTCTTTGCTTGCACGATGACAGGCCGAGGGTAGTACTCTGTGATGGTATACTCTTAAACTTGGATACAGGATGAGCTTACCAGACTCATGTATTACTTTTTCCCTGTCGTGCCCTTAACGGCTTACCTGCAGGTGCTCTGACTTCAACAAAGTCATTGAGTACATATTTGACGGATTGTCACAGTTATTATGCTATGTTTTACATGTTATCCTGTGTTCACCGTCCTCTATGTTGTGGGTAAGTCCAGCGGGGATACCTTTATTTACACTATTTGTAAAGCTAGGGTGACTTTGAGAGAAGTGTGAGGTAAGGACGTCCGTAATCCGGTCTAAACCTCTAGTGGTGTTTTTGCTACTGACCGTGCCAAGGCGGTACTCTCTTTGTCACCCTTCCTTTTGTTTGCCTTGCGTCTTTGTGCTTGTGATTTTGTTCATGTGTGGAACGTTTGTCTCTGGTTCTTGTGTGTCTTTTGGTGTTTTCTCTGTTCATCTCGTGTGTGAGTACGCGTTTGGGTGTGTGGTTGTGTGTGTATGTGTGTCATGCTGTCTATCGGTGTTTTGGTGGTGGTTGCGTCTTGTATGTGGCTTTGCCTGCTTGACTTTACTCCTTTTCCATTTATATGCATGGTATATTTTTACGGCACCACAACACTATAGAGGTTAAATGGAGTCGATACAGGAGAAAAGGTGTCAGGTCAACATTTCATTTACATCGAGATAAAATAGAGCCTATGATTTCAGAAATTTACCACTTGATGGAGTACTATCAGAGATACAGAAGCGCCAGTTTACGCGAAACAGTTAATAGTCGCCTCTTACGATGATGCAACGAGTTATCATACGAGTTATCATACGCTAGTAACAAATAAGATGTTGACTAAACAAGTTGATTCGCGGAATTGATATCCCCCACCAGGCGGACAAGAAGGCTTAAGTTTTTCGCAAACAAAGAGCCATGACCTTGGTGTAAATGTGAATGATACTTTTAGGGTCGAACCTTTTATGGTACAAACATTTACACAAAATGCTATTGAAATTCTGAAGGGAGTTGATCCCCCGAAAGCAAAAATTGCAACACAAAAAGAGAAAATTGCAGACTCGGTTTTATTGAGTCTGTTCATGAGCAGTAATTGAAAGTGCAACACTGCTCACGGCCCCTAGCACCGGCTTAAGTGGTATTCAATTTTCAGAACAAGATGTACTGAAATTCATGATCTCGAAAGGTCAGAAGGTATAACAACACTGAGAATGAAGTACTGGGCGACGTGAAAATGTCAAACACATTTCTAAGATATGACAAAGACGGACAAAAAAAGTACAGTTCATGTATTTCACAAAGGGTATAAATCTAATGTTCAAACAGGGGGCGTGAGCAGTGTTGCACTTTCAATTACTGTTCATGAACAGACTCAATAAAACCGAGTCTGCAATTTTCTCTTTTTGTGTTGTAATTTTTGCTCTCGGGGATCACCCCCTTTCAGAATTTTCAATATGAGTGACACTTGCATTTCCATAAAGTTCTAAATATTGATAAAAGCTCTAAACAGTTTCTGAGATTTGACTCCAGACAGACAAAAAGGTTATGATTTTGGCAAACAAAGGAATGTAAAAGTACAAAAACGAGTCATGCAGGAAACGCCACATACAGAACAAACAGTCGCCCGAACAGCAATACAAGGAAACAGCAAATGTACATAACTAGAAAAACAACAAGAGACGCACAAAGACAAAACAAACATACAATAGGAGGAAGATGGAAGTACCGCCTTGGAACGGTCATTGACAAAAGTCACTAGGGGGTTAAACCGGTTTATGGGCGCCCAACTTCACACTTATTCCATCCCCACCCTAAAAGATAAACAGTGTAAATAAACGTATCCCCTCTCCGACTAATCTACAACAACCGCGACGGCAAATACAGTGGTAAAGTGCATGTATAACAAAAACATTTAAGTGAACATACTGTATCCACCTATCGCTAGTGTACTCAATGATTGAGCTGCAAACAGAGTAACTGTAGAAAAGTAATAAAGGGTACGACAAAAATGAAATATCCGACGTTCTCCTTCCATTTCTTGATTTAAGAGGTCGCCTTCATAGAGTACTAAACCTTTCTTGTCGGCGTACATGCAAAGAGGCCATCGTGATTGCCAACTGTAAAAGGGTTCACAACCAAACATGCAGTAACTCTGTTGTTTTAAAATTAATATAAGTGAACCCGACAGAGCGATACTTAACATTTACACAAAGTTTCATAGAATAATAGTGTCTGAAATGAGGCTCTGGACAGACACTAATATTATTGTCTTGGCAAACAAAACAAGAGGGCCTGAAAGGCCCTGACATCGCTCACCAGACAATCAGAGGAGAAGATTTTCAAAGCTTTCACTATGTGTTTCTATAGAAAACTAGCCAGCCCTGGCGAGGGCCAATTTTGACTCAAGGGGCATAATTATGTAACTTTTGTAGAGGACCTCAAGTGAAGAAAATTTAAGAAAATGTAAATGAAAACATATAACAATGCAAATCTAAAGAAGGGCATGTACAAAAGTATGTATACCCTTTCCCTGTGCAAATTGGTTGAATTTTAGAAAGAATAAATTAATCTATACATGTACTTATAAATAATATCCAAAATTTCAGATATTTTCATTACACCTTCATGAGTTATTATTATTCATATCTTAATTTATTTTCAACCCTTCCCTTGTTCTATATTTATTCAAAATTTAAATACCTACTGAATATTCATAGACAAAATAGTTATAATGAAATATGGAAAGTGGGACAGTGTAGCCATTTTAGAAGGTAAAGAAACATCTTTCAAATTCCATTAACAAACAGAGCAAACCCTGGTCAGACAGCTGCTTTAGGAGCCGTCTGATCTGGGTCTGTTCTGTTTGCATATGTGTGAAAAAAGCGTTAACATGAGGGAAAGGGTTAGCAAACATATTATAAGTATATTGCACACAAAATGAAAATAATGTAATGCACTTTGCACTATATTATATCATAAGCAAACAGCAGACTGATCAGATGGCTACTACATGAGCCATCTGATCTGGGTCTACTCTGTTTGAAAAGGTGTAGAAAGGCATATTTATGGAGTAAAGGGTTAATTGTCTGATTTACTGTGCAAAATTTTCATTGGGTAGATCTGCAATATTTCTGCAGAGTTACTACGAACAAGGGAGACAATCCAGTTGTTATAAAAAAAAAGGGGCAAAGTGAGATAATCTCCCTTTAAATGTATGCTAAGAATAGACACCAGCAAATGTTTATAAATAGCTATATGTAAGTCAGCTTTGAAAAACTTGCTACCCCTGGGGTGGGGCCAATTGTCTTTATTAAAACTTTTGCAGAAGACCTGAATATGATGCTATGTGCCAAATATGAAAGCTATGAAGCATTTCAGTTTCAAAGGAAGAATATTTTCAAAGTTCACTATATGTTTCTATTGAAAACTCCCCACCCCTGGGGCGCGGCCAAATTTGACCCCAGGGCCATAATTTATATAACGTTTGTAGAGGACCTGAACATAATGCTATGTGCCAAATATGAAAGCTGTGAGCCTTTCAGTTTCAGAGAAGAAGATTTTCAAAGTTTTACTACATGTTTCTATTGAAAATAAGACACCCCTGGAGCGGGGCCAATTTTGACCTCAGGGGTATAATTTATATAACTTTTGTAGAGGACCTAAAGATGATGCTATGTGCCAAAGATGAAAGCTGAGAACCCTGTAGATTCAGAGGAGAAGGTTTTTAAAGGTTCAAATTGTTGACGACTGACGACGCACGACGCACGACGGATGACGCACGCCGACGGACGACGGACATCAGGTGATCACAAAAGCTCACCCTGAGCATTGCATGCTCTAGTGAGCTAAAAACATAATTCTAGCGTTCCTACGTCAATATAAATTATACTTTTAGAGTCGCAAATCCTTGTGTTACTGAATAATTTCTCAAAGTATCAGATAAAAACTCAAAAATATTTTTGAGAAATAGTTTCGGAGAGACAAATAAGTTACATTTGTCGCAAACAAAGAAACATAATAGGCCGCGAGCAAGAGTCCCAAAGTTTAGCCATCGGTATCATCTTTGAGGAATAATGCTATCAATGCTTTTTGATAAGATATAAGTATCTAGAATCAGAAAATATGTGATAGCAGCAAATCGGTGGTAGCCTTTTTGTATTGTTCACCAATTTTAACCCTATGGTAAAAATAGTGTATTCTAAATCTAGCACAAAAGAAAAGACATCATTACACTTCAAACTCATGTCTCTCTCTTGTTACACATTGTATCTACTTGAAAATAGAAAGGCTTGTAGGTGTAGTTACACACATTTTATTAATATTGTTATTATTTCACAAAAAGTAGTTCATATAATGTAAATTCTTGCTCATATGTACGCAGAATTATGTTTACATTCATATGTATTCTGCAGAAGAAAAACTTTTCCGAAGTTTGGCATACCTTCATCATCTTATAAACTAGACTCATACAACTTTAAATGTATATTCACAATAATGATGGCAATGAATAGACTTCAGACTAGAACCCTTACATCTAGCATTTCGTAATGCAAATTACCAGAGTTATGTCCCTTTTAAAACTTTTATACACTCAAATTGTGACAAAACTGAAATATCGTAAGCGTTAGCCCCATGAAAGTTCACCACCATTTTACTATCATTATATCAACGACCAAATTAACGATGAAAACCCTTTGAGCCAGAACCCAGCCATTGTTTAGGCCAAATTATTTCCCTTTCTTAAACTTGTATGTAACTATTAATATCCGATCAACCACTTCAGAGCTAGCGTATTCATGATATACTCTTATATATTTATTATTCATCAAAAGCATTACAACTTGAACTAGAAACGCATCTATAGGAAATGGATCCCCTCCCCTCCTTCATTTTGATGATATTATCTCTAGTTAATCAAGAATGTGTAATTTTGCTTATTACACATTTCCCCGTCTTCACATCAATCTGTTTATCTGTGAAAGTTTTATGCGTATGTATGCCTTATAGTAAAGAAATTTGCCAAGACCTGTTACTTTTGATAAAACGGTCAGAACAAACATCTCCTTCTTAACAGTCATTTTCACATCAAGGTTGCCAGTTTGTGAAAGTTTGAAGCAAAGTTCCCATTGGTGTATCGGGAATTGGCGACATAAACGTTGCGAGACATAAATAGGAGCATAAAATGGTGATTACCGTATCAAGCATGCTTATACAGACCTTCTGTTTTCACTTCAAGGTAATTTGAAGTAAAACGTATTTTGTCTGACCATTCGTTAGTTTGTCTATTGGTACATGTTTAGGCCAGCATTTCAGTTAGCTCTGTCGATAAAGCGTTCGCTTTCAGGCAGGACGTTGTTAGTTTGATCGCTTGTCTGGTCATAATAAAGTCATACTGGTATTAAGGTGGACTGGTTGGCCCGATGTCAGGTAAATGTTACTTGGTATGGGTTGCAGTTTTCAATTCTATACACAATACACGTTAAAGAATCAATGAAATCAGAGTTGCTGTATCCGATTCTCTCTCTAATGCATCTATTAGCACATGATGGCAAAGGTTAAGGACTTAATAATCGCTCATCGGGTACTGGTGGTACATTTAGATAGCAAAGACAAAATAGTGAACATATATTTAAACAAGAGATGTCACAGTCACGTGACAAATGCCCCCAAAAATTGTACCCTGTGACATTGACCTTTGACCCATGGACCAGGGAGTTGACACATCGTCTTTGTGTGGTGAACATTTGTATCAGGTCCCTTTGAAATCCATTCTAAGATAAATAAGTAATTGTACCCTGTGACCTTGACCTTTGACATATGGACCAGGGAGCTGAACGCTACACATCGTCTTTGTCTGGTGAACATCTGTGCCAAGTTATATTGAAATCCATTGACAGATAAAGAAGTTACATACCGGACACGAAATTTGTGACAAAGTAATTGTATTCTGTGACCTTTACCTTTGCCCATGGACCAGGGAGTTGAAAGTGACACAGCATCCTTGTCTGGTGAACATTTGTGCCAAATCATATTGAAATCCATTGATATGTAAAGAAGTTATAGACCGGACACGAAATTTGCGACAAAGTTATTGTACCCTGTGACCTTGACCTTTGACCTATGGACCTGGGAAATGAAAACGACACATTGTTTTTGTGTGGTGAACATTTGTGCCAAGTTATATTGAAATCCATTGATAGATAAGAAAAAAAGTTACAGACCGGACACGAAATTTGTGACAAAGATATTTTACCCTGTGACCTGACCTTTGACCCATGGACCTGGGAGTTGAACGCGACACATCGTCTTTGTGTGGTGAACATATGTGGCAAGTTATATTGTAATCCATTGACAGATAAAGAAGTAACAGGCCGGACACGAAATTTGTTACAAATTAATTGTACCCTGTGACCTTGACCTTTGACCCATGGACCTGGGAGTAGAACGCGACACATTGTCTTTGTGTGGTGAACATTTGTGCCAAGTTACGTTGAAATCCATTGATAGATGAAGAAGATACAGACCGGACATGAACTTTGTGAAAAAGTAATTGTATCCTGTGACCCTGACCTTTGACCCATGGACCAGGGAGTTGAAAGGACACACCATCCTTGTCTGGTGAACATTTGTGGCAAGTTATATTGAAATCCATTGATAGATAAAGAAGAAGTTACCGACCGGACACGAAATTTTTTACAAAGTAATTGTACACTGTAACCTTGGCCTTTGACCTTTGACCAGGGAGTTAAACGCGACACATCGTCTTTGTGTTGTAAACATTTGTGCCAAGTTATATTGAAATCCATTGATAGATGAAGAAGTTACAGACCGGGCACGACATTTGTGACAAAGTAATTGTACACTGTGACCTTGACCTTTGACCCATGGACCAGGGAGTTGAACGCGACACATCGTCTCTGTCTGGTGAACATTTGTGGCAAGTTATATTGAAATACATTGATAGATGAAGAAGTTAAAGACTGGACACGAATTTTGGACGGACGGAAGAACAGACGGACGGACGGGCAGACGGACAGACGGAAGGACGGAAAATGCGATCACTATATGCCCGCCTTTGGGGGCATAACAAATGAGTTATCAGCAAGTAATGCAGAGTTTAGCCACATGTATTCCGGTTAAAAGAAACCTTAGAATTATGCATTGCACGACATTCGTTTGAATTCATAAAAGTGATTTTCAAAAAGCAACAAGCAATGACAAAAAATGAGAGAGAATCTCCAAAACAATGTTTAACAATCTGTTATCCATTTGAAACAAAATGGCTTAAGGAATTCATGATATATATGCTAGACATAAGCATCAATAACACATTAGTAAATTTTGCAGAAGAAATTGACTAGTGTAAGCTATGTCCATGTTCATGTCATCGTGTTGCAATAGTAGATAGGATAGAGTTTGCTCAAACAACAATTAAGTATCAATGTGGTATAACATCGTTGGCTGTGATAAAATACACACTGTGTTTGAATTATAAAGGCAAAAGTCAACCAAGACGATGTGGTGTGGACATCGAAGTAGAGAGTCTAATCATCAGATGCTAAGCATAACAATTAAACGAAATAGGAAGCATTTGGTTCTAAGTAAATAGGGTCAACCATCTGCAATAGAAAGATACGGCAAACATTTTTAATGACAATGAGGTCCCGGCACTTCAGTACGAACTGATGAAGTAGATGTGTGTATGACTATGCAACTGAGAATGTAACTGAAGTAGTAAATCAAGTTTTTATAACCTGGCCAGAGAACACAGAATACTTCGTAATGTATTTGGCTTTTCCATGCCGATACATTCACCATAGTCCCACTATATTAGAAATATGGGACTGACTCCATGACATCAAGAAGATTACCATCACTATTAAAAACAAGAGATGTTTGTAAAACATGTATACCCCCAGACCCCCTGACCTTTGATCTAGTGACCTCAACTATAGAGGTCATCTAGTGGTCATGACTAATCACCACAGCAACTTTGGAGATCTTAAGCAAAACCACTGCTCATTTATTGATCTGAAAGTATTTCACAAGTTAAGGTCATGGTGACATTGACCTTTGACCTAGTGACCTCAACACCTATATGGGTCATCTAGTGGTCACGACCAACTACCATAGCAAGTTTGAAGATCCCGAACCAAACCATTAAGCAGTTTTTCATTGGAAACCATTTCAACAGTTAAGGTCATGATGACCTTGACCTTTGACCTAGTGACCTAAAAAAACAACAGGGCTCATCTAGTTGTCATGACCAACCACCACAGCAATTTTGAAGATCCGAACCGAACCCTTGAGCAGTTATTGATCAAAAACCGTTTTACCAGTTAAGGTCATGGTGACCTTGACCGTTGACCTAGTGACTTAGACAAAGGGGTCATCCAGTGGTCATGACTAACTGCCACAGCAAGTTTGAAGATTCTAAACCAATCCCTTGAGCAGTTATTGATCGGAAAGTATTTCACAAGTTAAGGTCATGGTGACCTTGACTTTTGACCTAGTGATGTCAACAACTATAGGGGTCATCTAGTGGTCACGACCAACTACCACAGCAAGTTTGAAGATCCCGAACTAAACCATTTAGCAGTTATTAATTGGAAACAATTTCATCAGTTAAGGTCATGATGACCTTGACCTTTGACCTAGTGACCATAAAACAATACGGGTCATATAGTGGTCATGACCAACCACAACAGCAAGTTTGAAGATCCTAAGCCAAACCCTTGAGCAGTTATTGATCGCAAACTATTTCATAAGTTAAGGCCATGGTGACCTTGACCTTTGACCTAGTGACCTAACAAACAACAGGGCTAAGCGAAACCCTTGACCAGTTATTAATTGCAAACCATTCACGAGTTAAGGTCATTGTGACATTGACCTTTGACCTAGTGACCTCAAAAACAACAGGGCTCATCTAGTTGTCATAACCAACCACCTAAGCAAATTTGAAGAACCTAAGCCAAACCCTTGAGCAATTATTGATCAGAAACCATTTTACCAGTTAAGGTCATGGTGACCTTGACCTTTGACCTAGTGACCTAACAAACAACAGGGTTCATCTAGTTGTCATGACCAACTACCTAAGCAAATTTAAAGATCCTAAGCCAAACCTTTGAACAGTTATTGATCAGAAACCATTTTACCAGTTAAGGTCATGGTGACCTTGACCTTTGACCTAGTGACCTAACAAAAACAGGGCTCATTTAGTTGTCATAACCAACCACCTAAGCAAATTTGAAGAACCTAAGCCAAACCCTTGAACAATTATTGATCAGAAACCATTTTACCAGTTAAGGTCATGGTGACCTTGACCTTTGACCTAGTGACCTAACAAAAACATGGCTCATTTAGTTGTCATGACAAACTATCTAAGCAAATTTGAAGATCCTAAGCCATACCCTTGAACAGAAACCATTTTACCAGTTAAGGTCATGGTGACCTTGACCTGTGACCTAGTGACCTAAAAAACAATAGGGCCATCCAGTGGTCATGACCAACTAATGCAGCAAGTTTGAAGATTCTAAGCCAAACCCTTTAGCAGTTATTGATCGTAAACAATTTAACCAGTTACGGTCATGGTGACATTGTACTTTGACCTTATGACCTCAAAAATAATAGGGACCATCTGGTGGTCATGATCAACCACCATAGCAAATTTGAAGATCCTAAGTCAAACCATTGAGCAGTTATTGATCGCAAACCATTTCACCAGTTAAGGTCATTCACCTTGACCTTTGACCTAGTGACCTAAAACAACAGGGCTCATCTAGTTGTCATGACCAACTACCTAAGCAAATTTGAAGATCCTAAGCCAAACCCTTGAGCAGTTATTGATCAGAAACCATTTTACCAGTTAAGGTCATGGTGACCTTTACGTTTACCAAGTGACCTCAAAAACAATAGGGGTCATCCAGTGTCATGACCAACTACCACAGCAAGTTTGAAGATTCTAAGCTAAACCCTTGAGCAGTTATTGATCGGGAACCATTTAACCAGTTAAGGTCATGGTGACCTTGACCTTTGACCTAGTGCCCTAAAAAACAATAGGGGTCATCTACTTGTCAAGGCCAACACAACAGAAAGTTTGAAGATTCTATGCCGTTCTAAGATGATTCTAAGTCGTTTATTAGTTATCGTTCGGAAACCATCGATCTACTGACCGACCGACAGACTGACCGACCGACTGACCGACATGTGCTAAGCAATATACCCCATTTTTTTCAAAAGGGGGGTAAAAATATAAGTTCATGTGTATCTTTGCATTGGCACGCCCTTAATAATAATATTAAGGCAAGCAGTGGGATTCCCGATCAGGAACATATAAACACTAAGCAAAGTCCATAAATTGGTTAGAAATAGGAGATCTGATTTAAATTGTTACATGGAGTGCAGCTAGTTGTCTGTCTCCTACATCCACCATAAATATGTAGCTCATGCCAAATGCGACCTCGACCTTTGCTGTGCGAGTATTTAGGGCAATCTTCAACAACTATGCAGCGAATACTTTGCATAGCGCTCGCAAAAATACAAACGACCAGGCTGTAATTCAGAATCCAAATTTTTCCAAATTATTGTAGCTTAGGCAATGTTATGTGTGCATTGGATGGGTGGTCAGGCAACCGACTTTGGAATATTATTGAATTATTGGGATGTTGTTTTGTTTTTAAACGCCTATAATCACTTTCTACACTTATGTCAGTAGCCCGTGAGAATACATGTATTTGTGAGTAGGGCGATTGTTTGTTATGTATATTTGCTTTACGCTAGGTTAATCATTCATTTGCCATATAGGGCAAACAACGCTCTTGTTCTCTGGTTCTTCATGATTCCCGGTCAAAATTACTATTAGCAGATCGATACATTATCCTAACACCAGGTTAACATATCTTAGAGCTACCATAATTTGCTAAGTGTAAAGCAAATGTGAAACTTTTTGAAACTTTTTGGATGCCGCTTGGGCCGGTGCTAGGGGGCATGGGCGGTGTTGCACTTTCAATTACTGTTCGTGAACAGACTCAATAAAACCGAGTCTGCAATTTTCTCTTTTTGTGTTGTAATATTTGCTCTCGGGGATCACACCCTTTCAGAATTTATAATCTTCACAACAGCAGGTGTTAAGTGCTTGTGTGGCGGCCGTAAAACGTCGCCCCGTACTTCATTCTCAGTGTTGTTATACCTTCTGATCCTTCGAGATCATGAATTTCAGTACTTCTTGGTCTTGGGGTTGGATGCCGCTTGGGCCGGTGCTAGGGGGCGTGGGCGGTGTTGCACTTTCAATTACTGTTCGTGAACAGACTCAATAAAACCGAGTCTGCAATTTTCTCTTTTTGTGTTGTAATATTTGCTCTCGGGGATCACACCCTTTCAGAATTTATTATTAAAATCTTCGTAATAACCTTTCGGGCAATCTCTTCAACCTCAGTTGAATTGGAATCATGTTGAAGAAAGATTTTGCAGAGCATTTATATGATTATGTGTTTTCTGTATCTTATGTGTCAGTGACCATGGTCAGAGAAAAAGAAAACGTTTTCAGAGAAAGGAGACTGAGGGTTTTTCTTTACTTTTTAACTCTGCTGCCCCTTGTTCTAATAAACAATATGTCATTCAGATGTGCCATTCACCAGCCTACTTATTAAAAATCCTGATCATAAATGCATTTTTTTTTATTTATCTGTATTGTGTTGTAACCGTTTTGGATACATCCGTATGAATCACTAAAAGCACGTATGTCAGATTGACAGATGTCCATCGAGAATGACCCATAGTTCATCTAGGAATATGTAATGGTGTATGAACCAATACGGATGATTTCATTATATGTGGCTGATTCAAAATGAAAGACAATATCCATATTCTTCAACATCATATCACTGCGTATTTTGTTTGACACTACATGTACATTCAGTCACAAGAAAAGTATGAACATAATGAAAGTCCATACCCACATATCTTCATCAGACAGTCGGTTTGAGGATGTTTTATTAATTTCTTAACAATATTTAACACTTTTAAATTCAAAAGAAAATGACAATAAAACAATTCAGAACTAAAGGTGGTCTAACTAGGACTGTAGGCAATGCTCGCTAATGATAACAAATATCCACACGCCGCAACATCCCATCTTACAGGCTACTAATTCATATTGAGATAAAGTGGAAACTGGACCAATAAATAAATAATAAACAGGTCCAAATGAAACTAGAATTGTTTTTATACAAAAACTGATGCCCCCACCCCCGCGCGGACAAAGATTTCCATGTACAATTTTCAAAGTCTCATAACTCGTCAAACCGGAACTGGAATAATATAAGCACAATTAGGCAAAGCGCTGATCAATCCTATTAATATATTCTGAAAATGGGTGATCCCTCGAAAGCAAAAGTAGAAATGCAAAAAGAGAAAATTACTGACTCGGTTAGTTTCATGAAAATCCGACAACATGTCTTGGAGAAACCGCGAGGAAAACTTTCAATGTAAAATAAGATGTGTTTGTGAAACACTATGCACCAAACCTTTGATCCTGAAGGATGACTTTGACCTTTGACCCATGGACCAGGGGGTTGAACGTGACATATCGACTTTGTGTGCTAAACGTTTGTTTCAGGTTATTTTGAAAACCATTCACAGATAAAAGAAAAAAGTTATAGAAGGGACAGGGAATGTGACGGGCGGATGGAAGGACGGACGGACAAGCGGAAGGAAGGATAATGCCATTACTATATGTCCGCTGTTGGGGTGCATAAAATCAAAGTCCCAAAACTCTGCAGAAAATCATCGAACTGGACCAGGAACACGATAAACACAACTAGGCATAGTGCTGATCAATCCTATGAATTTTTATGAAAATCCAATTAAAGGTTTTGGAGAAACCACACGGATATATTAGAATTGGACAGACGATCGGACGAACGGGGGAGGGCAGAAGACATACGTACGGACAGACAGCCGCACGCCGCACGCAAAAACAAAATGTCTCCTGGGTATACTGGGGAGACATAATTAGAAGGTGCATTGGTTATTAAAATAATAAGAATATTAAGTTTTAAGAAAATTTGTTGATCAAGAAACTTGCGTCTATAAATGGACAGACAGGCAGACGGACGAATTGACGGACAGATAGAGGGATTGACATATGGGGTGGACAGATGGAAGGACAGGCAGACTGCATTGCCCAATCAAGTAAACTTTCACTTCCGCGTTACAGAAATGACTGCTCCTACCATCGGGAAAATATTCGTACACCAATATAGTCGCCCGCTTATGCGGGGCGACAATAAAGGCAAATATAGGTCATGATCGGGAACAGGATAAGCATATTTCACACACAATAATATGTGTAAAGTTAATTTCTGCACAACAGTATGCGTATGTGAGAATGAAAGTAGAATGAATATGTGTTGTTGTAACTTGAATTATTTTTGTTTGAGTGAATACGTGAACTGCGAAATTAATTGTTTTGAAATATGTCGTAAGAGGGCAAATGGTGAAAACATTGTGGCCCGACTACGACTAGAACCCACTTATATATATATATTAACTATACCTTCTACAATTCGTGTATCATTCGTGATCCAGCGACTTTCTGATCGATCCAAGTGATGGTATGTCATTGATATTAAAAGGAAACCTTAAATAAGGCCTTGTCAAGAGAACATACAGAAAGATGCAAATTAATTCAACCGGTAGAAGTGTAAGCTCTGATAGACTGTCTATATAAGCAAGGATTGAAAGCTTTCCTATTGGGGATCTGGATTTCCTTGTTCTATATTTACAGTCTGCAAGTTTGCTAGGCGGAGTTGCCGTATTCTACTGGTTGAATTGTTAGAGTATTACGTGGTCATCTGTGAATATATATCTCAACACTATCAATCTAATCTTATCACAGTAGCATCTCCTCGGAGATCCCACGTTGAAAGTGCGCTGTAGAATTGTATCTAATTATCTCCCTTTAACTATACCTTCTACAATTCGTGTATCATTCGTGATCCAGCGACTTTCTGATCGATCCAAGTGATGGTATGTCATTGATATTAAAAGGAAACCTTAAATAAGGCCTTGTCAAGAGAACATACAGAAAGATGCAAATTAATTCAACCGGTAGAAGTGTAAGCTCTGATAGACTGTCTATATAAGCAAGGATTGAAAGCTTTCCTATTGGGGATCTGGATTTCCTTGTTCTATATTTACAGTCTGCAAGTTTGTTAGGCGGAGTTGCCGTATTCTACTGGTTGAATTGTTAGAGTATTACGTGGTCATCTGTGAATATATATCTCAACACTATATATATATATATATATATATATATATATATATATATATATTACAGCTATTATTTTGCTTAACCATTTCCCTCATGTAAACGAGTTTTCACGCATTGCAAATAGAGTAGATCCAGATCAGACAGCTTCTAAAGGAGCCTTACGTCTGATCAAGGTATTCTCAATATGCTTATGAAATTATAATAGGCTCGACTCTAGTTTCTACAAATACCAAAACAATCCTGTCCACAAATGTCAATATAACAATTCAACTAATAACTATTCATGGTGTAGTTATTAATTACGTGAATATGCAACAGGAAAAGGGTCAATGTAATAAACCCATAAGCACAAGCCAATCTTTTTAAAATACACGAGCCTCGGGCAAGTACCTTCAGTACTTTGATTTCTGTTTTATTTTTAGCTTTATTTCGACCAGTGGTTCACCCAGTGACTTACGTTCCATTCAGCGTGTTCCGTTAAAATGACAATTTCGTGACTGGCTTCAAGTCGATAATCAACTAAAACATTTATTTATACACCGTAATATTTGTAGGAGTTTTACTCTTAAGTGGGCCAAACCTCAAAAAGCCAATATACGTTATTTCTTAACTAGCTTTAAATCGGCATTAAACCAAACGTTATGCATTGGAATGTGTAATTAAGGCCTACTTTAGTATTTTCTCAAACACTTGTGGCAAGGCTGTTGCACCGGAAATTGGAAAGGACCGACTATTTAATATCAATAACGTAATCATTTCTTAATGCAATAATACAAAAAAAAATGTTTTATTTCATTACCTATGATATGTTATTCATACTCTTAATCGACCAGTATATGCAATCTGCATTGCCCAGTCCAGTAAACTTTCATTTCCTCAACGTTATAGAAATGACTGGTCCTACCATTGTGACATGGTGAAAAAGTTGTGACTCGACTGGGACTCGAACCCAGGGCCTCCGGCTTACCATGCCCGACTGAGCTACCAAGCCACACAGTAAAGTATATCAACTAATTTTACCATATTCTCTACCCGGCTACACCCCCAGCCCTCTACACAAGAATTCGGGACGAATTCTTACTCAAAGAAGACTCAACGAGTGTCTTCTTATTATAAATTATCTTCATATAATCTCCATATTATCTTCATATAAATCACCCTGTGGGTTATTTACATTGGGTGCCAAATGTAACATGGTGAAAAAGTTGTGACTCGACAGAGACTCGAACCCAGGGCCTCTGGCTTACCATGCAAACACTCTACCGACTGAGCTAACAAGCCACACAGTAAAGTCTAACAACTAATTTCTTGCTCAAAGAACACGCCATGAGTTTCTTCTTATTATAAATTATCTTCACTTTATCTTCATATGATTCACCCCTAGGGTTATTTACGTTGAGCGCGAAATGTAACATGGTGAAAAAAATGTGACTCGACTGGGACTCGAACCCAGTGCCTCTGGCTTACCATGCAAACACTCTACCGACTGAGCTACCAAGCCACACAGTAAAGTCTATCAACTAATTTCACCATAATCTCTACCCGGCTACACCATGAGTTACAAGAAATATCTTTTAAAAAAGACATTAAGCGGCATTCAAATATTGACGTAATGTTCAGAACATAATGCTATTAAAATTTCAATGTTTGTAGATTCTGTTAGTGCAGGGAACTAGATATATAAAGGGTTGCGTGTTATTATACACGCAGAGGGGCATGCAATGGAAATGAATAAGCAATTATTGAAATGAAAACTGTCAAGTTACTTTTATATGAAACCACTATTAAAATGTACAATATCAAAGTCATTTGTTAAAATTATCTGAAGTTAGTTCTTCCTTTAACCTCTTATAAAAATGTACATGACAGCGCGTATATTTATATTGATATGAAGATAATAAATCGAATACACTTTAAAGCTTATATAATTTAGTTTTTGTTTGTGCAGAGTTTGTAATTACTTAAAGAACGGCATTTTTCTAGCCTAGATTAACGCATTAATCGACTTGTGTGCATCATCATTAGTGACAACATAACTGAATCTACATGTATTTTTAAAACAATATAAAGTTAGCAACCTCAGTCTACTTCCACGATCCAAAGCCCCGGGTGATAGAGCCGTAGCAATAGTCTTCAGCAACTCCCCAAGGTTTCGTAATGATGACCCATACCTACAAATTCGCCCATATCACAGCCAGTTTTTGTCCTAAAACTATAAAACTGGTATTAAATGGAAGATAAGACATTGTGCTTTTACTTTCTTGTGTTTTGTTTTAAATTACCTTATTTGCATACTCGTGAATATTAATGAGAACATTAAAATAGTAAAAACAATATAGAAATAATGTAAACTATTCACTTTTTATCCCACAAATATCAGAAAAGAACTTCAAATGCAGTTTAACATGACAAAATCCTCAGAAAACAAAATATCTAATTTGAAGACCAAAAATTTAACTCTAATTAATACCATTCATTTCACCCTGTTCACACATTTTTTGTTAGTCGACACCTACCTGCAAAAATTTCCCATATCACAGAAAGTTTTTGTGCTGTTACAAAGTTAATGCTTTGGTCCTCAACTTGGTTATTTTGTTTCCTGGTTTTCTTTATCGTGTTAAACTGCATTTGAAGTTCTGTTCTTATAATTGTAGGATAAAAAATAAAAGGTTTACGTTATTTCTATACTTTTTTACAAGTTTTAATATCATCATTAATATTCACGAGTATGCAAATAAGGTAATTTAAAAACAACAAGTTGGAAATAAAATCACAATGTCTTATCTTCCATTTGGTACCAGTTTTATAGCTTTAGGACAAAAACTGGCTGTGATGTGGGCGAATTTGTAGGTAAGGGTCATCATTACGAAAACTGGGGGGGGGGGGGCATGGAAACAGTTAAAATACACACAGTCTAAAAGAATTTAAACTGGAGTACATTCGCGATTCTGATTCAGGACAATTTTCTGAACATTTTGGTACCTATGAAAAAAAGTATGGGGTGCACGGTAGACTGTATTGGCTCCTTGAGTATTATAATGGTGTGTTTTCAATGGTATTTGAACCAGCTTCCACTATTCCGTGTAACATACGTCGGTGTACTTACCTGTGCTTAATCGCAACGCAGACCGCGCAACACAGGACATCGTGTAACCCACAGAACATTATAATTGTCTGACCATGGTGATCAGAACAGCTTATGCCTGTGTCTCTTTTCTGTTCCGACTTTCCCCAATCAGCTTTCTCTTTCTCACCAAGAACCGCGTGACTTTTGTTATATCTCTCATGATACTTAAAACATGGTCTGCAAAAGCATTCATCACAGTGTTTACAATACGCCGTTGCCTCCTTTATAAGTCCTTCTTCTTCGCATACCCTGCATTTCCAATCAAAATACTCGTCCTGGCCACATCTAAGCATAGATTCACTACCACTATCCGCCATTTTCTATCGACACACCGCTTATGTGTTGACAGGTTATTTCAGGCATGTCTTATTGTTCATGTAGTTTGTGTTACAATATATCACGCGATTTATGACTGATCATATTTGTACCCCTATACACACGCAGCTATCTTAATACGGTTTATCGTTATGATCGAAAGCGTTTGACTTCCGGTTACATTTAAAGAAAACCTGAACCAACTTGAATAAAAATATTTTACAATTGAAAGAAAGGAATTTTTAGTAGAGGGTGTCCCGTTTCATAATAGGGTAATTGTACACTTAAATCATACCTAGTATGTGTCAGAGTGTGTAGGTTTATAAATCGTCACGTGTACGTCCTTGCTGTACAAGCGCGCGTTTATGGCGATGTGATAGAGTGCATGACTGCGAACTTTGCGACCCGGGTTCGATCCTGGGTCTGAGCGGGTATGTTTCTTTATAAGAACACCCGGTTACATTTGGCGCCCAACGGGGGTCTGTGACTGTATGAGCCCGGAGTTCAATTCCCAGTCGTTCTCATACCCTTAGAAATTTTGGACGAATTTCAACTTGCTAGGGGGAGTATGTCACGGTGTGAAGGTTTATCCTTGCTGTACAAGTGCTCTATTATAGCGACGTGGTAGAGTGCATGAATGCGAACCTGGCGACCAGGGTTCGATCCCGGGTCTGAGCAGGTACGTTTCTTTATAAGAACACCCGGTTACATATGGATTCCAAAATCCACAATCACTCCCTGCAATCACATAAAGTTACGCCATACACTGCAGCGAAAACACATACCGTGTAATACACCACGTTTAAACTGGTTTACGGCCGTCCTAACCTCACACTTCTCTCAAAGTCACCCCAACTTTACAAAAAGTGTAAATAAAGGTATCCCCGCTGGACTTACCCACAACATTAAACACCAGAGAACACATCCTAGCATGTCGTCAGCTGCACTGACTATATGATGGTCGTTTCAATTAAAAAAAATAACATGGTTCCCCCAGAAGCCCTCTGATCTGGGTCTACATTGTTTGTGTAGTGTAAGTAAAAGTAGTAGTAGCAGTAGCACTAGTAGTTGTAGTAGTAATAGTAGTAGAAGTTGTAATAGCAGCAGTATGTGGGTTCATTTGTGAGGTAATCGTTATTGAATATTTGTTAAACATTTCATATAGATCATCATGTGTACGTGTGATACATGTATGAATGTATACGTGTTAAAAGTCATCAAAATCGTAGTCTACACTATTCGTCGTATGTATGGAACAGCGGAGTAAATAGATTACGTTTCGTGCTTCATCATGCGTGCATGTGATACATACATGTATATACATGTTCCGAATTTACACCAAAATATCAATTGCAAACTATGCACAAGTAAGCAATCACTACCTAGAGTTGTCGCTCGTTGTCCCTCACCAACTCACCGCTGATCGTCAAGGCGGATGTATTAATAACTTGAAATCGACCTGTTTTTATCAGGATACTGTTTGATTTAACTCTTTCGCTAAAAATATCGCATTTGTAATTATAGTCTATGCAAACAATTTCAATCTAGATGAAACACTGAATAATAACTCGGCATCTCATCAGAATACTGTGGTAGTAAGTTAGAAAAAGGGAAAATTAAACTAACAAAAACATGTAGCCGACGGTACATTTTGCACAGGACATTATTTGGCATGAAATAGTTATATTTATGAAGTAATCAAATGAGTTATTTTACAAGAAACCATCAACCCCTTCAATGCCCTGAAGACGGGTGTGTGATATCATAAGTAAACAGTTTAAATCCAAATATGACACCGGGCGACTTAGTGTCACGGAGACTACGCATCTGATTAAGTTATATACTATTGGATATACTCTATAAACTGTATTATGTCGTAAAACAGATTAAGGTGTATACTATTTCACATACAAAATAACCTTTATTATGTTGTAGTACGGATAAGGGTATAGATTGTTCGACATACAAAATACATGTAACCGTGAGTGTGTTGTATTACCGATCAGGTTATATATAGACTAGTTAACATACTCAGTAACTTTTGTTGTTGAGTATTAATTACCGATTAGGACATAGACTAATTGACATACAAAATAACCTTTATTGTGCTGCATTACGGATTAGGTACATACTATTTGACATTCAAAATAACCTTTATTGTGCTGCATTACCCATCAGGTTATACACTATTTGACAAACCCAGTAACCTTTTTGTGTTGTATTACCGATAAGGGTATAGACTAATTGACATAGCAATTGTAAGACAATCATTAGCTAAGGTAATGATAATGGCATAAAGATATAATAGTATTAACAGTCGAAGAAGTAGTGGTTGTAGTTGAATTAGTACTAGTAATAGTAGTGGTAGTAATAGTAATAGTAGTAGTAGTAGTAGTAGTAGTAGTAGTAGTAGTAGTAGTAGTAGTAGTAGTAGTAGTAGGAGTAGTAGTAGTAGTAGTAGTAGTTAAAGTAGAAATAGTAGTGGTAGTGGTGGTAGTAGTAGTAGTAGTAGTAGAAGAAGAAGTAGTAGTAGTAGTAGTAGAAGAAGTAGTAGTAGTAGAAGTAGTAGTAGTAGTAGTAGAAGCCAGCAGCAGTAGTAGACGTAGTGTAAATAGTAATAGGTGAAGTAAAAGCAGTAGTAGTAAAAATAAATAGTAGAAAAAGTAGCAGCAGTAGTAGTAGAAGTAATAATAGTAGTAGTAATTATTATGAATAATACTAGAAATAAATAGAATCAGTGGTGTAGTTTTCGTAGTAGTAGTAGTAGTAGTAGTAGTAGTAGTAGTATTAATAGAACCCGTAGCAACAGAAGCAGCAGTAGCAGCAGCAATAGTTCTATTAGCAGTTATAGTAGTAGCAGCAGCAGTAGTAAAAGTAGTAGTAGCAGTAGCACTAGTAGCTGTAGTAGTAATAGTAGTAGAAGTTGTAAAAGCAGCAACAGTAGTAGTAGTAGTAGTAGTAGTAGTAGTAGTAGTAGTAGTAGTAGAAATAGTGGGAGTAGTAGTAGAAGTAGCAGTAGGAGGAGTAAAAATCATAAAAGCAGAGGTAGACGTAGTGGTAGTAGTAGTAGTAGTTGTTGTAATTATTGTCATTATTGTTAGTAATAATAGCAGTACTGATGGTTGTAGAAAGTAGTAGTACTATAGTGGTGTTAGCATTAGTACTAGTACCAGTAGTAATAGTTGTAGTATTAGCAGTATTATTAGCAGTATTGTAGTTGTGTATTGTAGTCGTAGAAGTAGTAGTAATATTAGGAGTAGTAGTAACAGTAGTAGAAGTAGTAATAGTAGTAATGTAGCAGCAGCAGTAATAGTAGAATAAGCAGTAGTAATAGTAGTAGTAGTAGTGGAAAAAGAAAGTAGTAGCATTAGTAGGCGTAGTGTAAGTAGTAGAAGTGGAAATAACAGCAGTAATAGTAAAAGCAAGAGTAGAAGGAATAGCAGTAGTAGTAGTAGTAAAAGAGTACTAGAGTAATAGTAACAATATAATTATTAGTAAAATATAAGTATTTGTAATAGTAGTAGTAGTAGTAGTAGTAGTAGTAGTAGTAGTAGAAGAAGACGAAGAAGAAGAAGAGGAAATGGTAATAGTAGTAGTAGTAGAAGTAGTAGTAGTAGTAGTAGTAGTAGTAGTAGTAGTAGTAGTAGCAGTAGTAGTAGTAGGCGTAATACTTGTGGTATCAGCAGCAGTAACAGTAGTAGTAGTAGTAGTAGTAGTAGTAGTAATAATATAAGTAGCAGTAGTTGTAATAGTAGCGGTTGTAGTAGCAGCAGCAGAAGCAGCAGTAGTGATAGTAGTAGTAGTCACAGGGGTAGGACACGTTTGAGTCAGTGGAGCAATAGTAGAGTTGGCAATAGAACGCGCCTTATAAGGGTTTTTATGTAGTTTCGGAATCCAGTACAAAGAAGAAAGTTTATGTTGTTTTATGTTAGGGACCACAAAAGTATTGCACATTTTGACATGTTCCGAGACTATTTCTTTTTCAGGTGTTTGAACTGTAATATAGGTTTATTGACCAGTTAGCTCCTATAAATAATGATTGCATTATTTTATGCCTTGTCAGGAGGAGCAAAAACAATTTAAATGAAAATTTGAAATGTTTTTCTTCAAATAGCGCTGAAATGTAAACCATGAAGCAGCTATTAAATGATTTATGTCTTTGTAGTGTATATCATGTCATGTTCCAGCTATTTAATTATTTATTCAATAATTTAGAGAAAATTAAAACAATAAGAAAACAATTTTCCAGTGTTCATATTTGTCATATACCAGTTCGAAATGACCAAATGAACTGTGTACTGCAATATGACGTCAAAAGAGGGAACTTATATTCGCATCTGTTGCACAGCCGTATCGGAAAAAGCTGACAGGCATGTTAAACATGTAAATATATACTGGTATTGAATACTATAGAAAACAAACTATGGGCTTTTAACAGCGTGCAAACGGAAGAGGTAAAATGTCCATTCATATAGGAGTAATAATGGCATAATAATGTTTGTATAGATACCATTTTGTAATTATGATTGGATTTAAAATGCACAAATCAAATTAGGGCTACCTGTAATTTACATATAATAAACAATACTTCGCGGTTCTTTTTATCCACTGACAAATTTGAATTTAAAAAAGTTTGTCTACGGTTGATTGTGATTTGTGTGATTTTATGGTTAAAAGAGATAAAAGAGAAGATTTAAATTTGTTAATTATCCTTTTCTAGATGGAGATGTGCCACATTCTACATCTTATGGGGTTTATATTTCTCAACTTATTAGGTTTGCCGGAGCCTGTTCTTTGCTTGAAGATTTTAACAGACGTACTTTAGTTATAACTGATAAACTTCTTAAGCAAGGTTACAGATATCACAAACTTCGGAAAACTTTTTCTAAATTTTATTATCGAAATTTACCTCTCATTAGTAAATATAATTGCAATCTACGGACGTTACTGCGACAAGGCATTTCTCAACCAGAATTTTATGGGGATGTTATCTACGAACTTCGGGGTCATATCCATTTTCATGATTTGTTTATAAAACGCATTAAAACATTTAAAAAGAAAGGTTATGATCCTATTATATTGCAACGCACTGCATGTTTGGTTATCGACCCTTCTACAGTCGGTAGCTACGCTTCCCTCTTTGCTTGCGCGATAACAGGCCGAGGGTAGTACTCTATGATGGTATACTCTTAAACTTGGATACAGGATAAGCTTACCAGACTCATGTATTACTTTTTCCCTGTCGTGCCCTTAACGGCTTACCTGCAGGTGCTCTGACTTCAGCAAAGTCATTGAGTACATATTTGACGGATTGTCACAGTTATTATGTTATGTTTTACATGTTGTCCTGTGTTCATCGTCGTCTATGTTGTGGGTAGGTCCAGCGGGGATACCTTTATTTATAATATTTGTAAAGCTAGGATGACTTTGAGAGAAGTGTGCGGTTAGGACGTCCGTAAACCGGTTTAAACCTCCAGTGGTGTTTTTGCTACTGACCGTGCCATGGCGGTACTCTCTTTGTCACCCTTCCTTTTGTTTGCCTTGCGTCTTTGTGCTTGTGATTTGTTCATGTGTGGAACGTTTGTCTCTTGTTCTTGTGTGTCTTTTGGTGTTTTTTGTGTTCATTTCGTGTGTGTGTGTGTGTGTGTGCGTTTGGGTGCGTTTGTGTGTGTGTGTGTGTGTGTGTGTGTGTGTGTGTGTGTGTGTGTGTGTGTGTGTGTGTGTGTGTGTGTGTGTGTGTGTGTGTGTGTGTGTGTGTGTGTGTGTGTGTGTGTGTGTGTGTGTGTGTGTGTGTGTGTGTGTGTGTGTGTGTGTGTGTGTGTGTGTGTGTGTGTGTGTGTGTGTGTGTGTGTGTGTGTGTGTGTGTGTGTGTGTGTGTGTGTGTGTGTGTGTGTGTGTGTGTGTGTGTGTGTGTGTGTGTGTGTGTGTGTGTGTGTGTGTGTGTGTGTGTGTGTGTGTGTGTGTGTGTTATGTTGTCTTTCGGTGTTTTGGTGGTGGTTGCGTCTTACATGTGGCTTTGCCTGCTTGACTTTACTACTTTTCCATTAACCTTTTGTGTTCGATTCAAATATAATTCAATTCAAATAAAATATTTTATTTAAGTCTCAATTAAGTTACATGTATACGTGTATACAAAACATTTACAATTACAATACACCACATTAGCATGAATGAAACCAGAAATAAGTGACTTACCAGAGACTATACATTAAATACTTTTACAATATACATGACTAGACAGTAGAAACAGCATTCACTAGTGTTGAGACAATTGATGTACCATAAAATCATATGAAACCTGTTAAGAAATATTCCAGACTAAAACTTCTGTTATACACATATATACAAAAAGTATGTTTGTGACCTAAACTATAGAAACTTCCAACGTTTACGTAAAATAGTGAAGCAGGTTTTGATAGCAATATATGCATTACTGTCATGATACAAAGTTGCAAGTAATTTTTCATCATCTGACAAATTCTCATATTTGACATTTGGCATATTATGATCAATGAAAGAGATAAGTTTATCTCTACTTTCATTGTACAATGGAAGTAGTAAAATACATTTTTCTCATCCTCTAAAACATCTTGGAAGTAGAAACAAACTCTTCTGCCTAATTCTAAATTTTCATATCTCCCTGTCTCCACACTAAGTGGTGCTACTCAACACCTGAATTTTGTAAAAGCTGATCGGTAATGAAACGGTATATTAGATTTTTAAGTATTCCTCAACACACAATTCTGACTTAAAATCCTATACGTTCTCAGCTCATTTCCTCTTACAGAGGTATCTCTATCTAAAACTGTTTTCCACTTCAACTTTTCAACGTTTAAACAATATTTCTTCAAAATGTGATTCAATGAGAAGGGAGTTTGATTTGGATGAACTCGAGAAGTCCAATTGTTTTTTCTTGTAAACTGCGTGGGTATACTGTATTTATGGTGATTTTGGAAGAGGGATAAACTGATAGACGTTCATTATTATTTATTACCCAGGTATAGATATATGTCCTAAGTTATGTACAATCAATTTGTATATAGGCCCATACCGAAACAGATAACACTTTCGCTATTAAATATGTTTAGTGTGTTAGATTCAGTTTCGAATTGGATGCACCTACTATCAAATAGTATACCCATATTACGGCGTCGATCCTGTGACATATTAAGTTACCCTGTGTCGCATCGTGATCCAAACTGCCTCACAGAGATAAAAATAATAAAGTAGAAACGAAAGTGAAGCTAATTACAACTTGAAATACCCAAACAGATGTATGGACTTACTACGAAAACATGACGTATTTCCGTCATTCTTGGGTGTAAACTTACGTCATATTGAAAAAGCGTGTAATAATTTTTTAACATGATAATCGATAAACCCTTTAGTATTGTTTCAATCTAAACTTAAAGGCTCTGATCTAATATTTCGACCACTAAGGGCCTTTGTCAAAGATTATCATGTCAAAATACACGTCACATTTTTGTTACATGCATTCAGCCATAAAATCAAAGAGAATAATGTTCAGCCATTATTCTCTTTGATTTTATGGCTGAATGCATGTAACAAAAATGTGACGTGTATTTTGACATGATAATCTTCGACAAAGGCCCTTAGTGGTCGAAATATTAGATCAGAACAGTTTAAGTATTTATGTATTATATTAATCCCCTATTTTGGAATATTTACTTCATTGTAAACTTTTGGCAAGTACAAATGTAATCTCAAGGTACTTTTGCGACACGGTATTTCACATCCGGAATTTTATGGTGATGTGATTTACAAACTTCGTAAAATTATTGGACATACCCATTTTCTCACTTTGTTCATCAAATATATAAAACAATTCATTAAAAAGGGATATGATCCTGTATTACTACAACATACTGCATGTTTGGTTGTGAACCCTTTTACAGTTGGCAATCACGCTGGCCTCTTTGCATGTAAGCCGACAAGAAAGGTTTAGTACTCTATGAAGGCGACCTCTTAAATCCAGAAATGGAAGGAGAACGTCGGATATCTGTACTATTTCATTTTTGTCGTACCCTTTATTACTTTTCTACAGTTACTCTGTTTGCAGCTCAATCATTGAGTACAATAGCGATAGGTGGATACAGTATTTTCAATAAAATGTTTTTTTGTTATACATGCACTTTACCACTGTATTTGCTGTCGCGGTTGTTGTAGATTAGTCGGAGAGGGGATACGTTTATTTACACTGTTTG
This sequence comes from Azorinus chamasolen, assembly GCA_963576725.1. Lineage (NCBI taxonomy): Eukaryota > Metazoa > Mollusca > Bivalvia > Cardiida > Solecurtidae > Azorinus > Azorinus chamasolen. Next base: position 72,199,422 of record OY755245.1, read on the forward strand.
TCTTTTAGGATGGGGATGGAATAAGGGTGAGGTTGGGCGCCCATAAACCGGTTTAAACCCCCGGTGACTTTTGTCAAGGCGGTACTTCCATCTTCCTCCTATTGTATGTTTGTTTTGTCTTTGTGCGCCTCTTGTTGTTTTTTCTACCTATGTACATTTGCTGTTTCCTTGTGTTGCTGTTCGGGCGAGTGTTTGTTCTGTATGTGGTGTTTCCTGCATGACTCATTTTTGTACTTTTAAAGGGTTTATCGATTATCATGTTAAAACATTATTACACGCTTCACTTATTTCAGTAAAACCAGAATAAAATTTTGATGCACCGTGTATAGAATTCTATGACTGTTAGAAAGTTTTTAAGCAACACACTCACCAGGGCCGTACCCAGAATTTTCTGGATGGGGGCAAGCTGGGAAGGGTAAGTGAGGGGTGTCCCCTGTCGGTAGTCGGAAATATTTTGGTATGCCGCAATGAATGGTGCAAATTCCTGCTATCTGAATCACTCTATCATGATATAATTTCATGTTATAGCATAGGAAAATCGGCCCCTTTTTACACCAATTAGACTTTCAATAATTGCTCAGTCTCAATTAAATCGAGTTTGCATGTTTCTGTTTTCACATTGCTGCTTTTGCATTCGAAGGATCTCCTACTTTCCGAACTTATGTACTTCATAAAAGCAGGTGTTAAGAGCTTGTTTGGTGGCCATAAAAAGTCGCGCCGTACTTCATTCTCATGCTTTTAGAACGTAAGCCTTTTACAAGCTGTGACTAGTTCTGAATGGTATCTAGTTTTGTAATTTAATATTATTTTTTGAATTCGTGGTATTAAAAAACATAGAAAAGGAAGCATCTGGAACAAAGCGAAAAGTGATGATAATCCGTATTGTTTGGATCCGTGTCAGGTTCCACAATACAGATATGCGACCTATTAATATTTGTAAAATTGTACAAAAACACTGAATATTATAATGTTTCGATTTATCTTTTAAGGTGATAATTTATTGATAAATTTACTACCGTGTGAATAAGACTCGCTGCTGGTGACTAAATGTACTTAAACAAACGTAGCAAACGATTTGTTCGTCAAAGTGGACTTGATGATCAAATGTGGTATTAAATTGATAGCAAAATGATAATAAAAGCTTGAAAGTTTAAAAGTGGTTTGGCAAAACTAGTAACATTACCATGAGGTGATAAGTACGATAATTGGTTAGGAACTGATATAAACTGTGACACCAGTTTGTTGGTATTTTAAAAGTAATTATATTTATTTATTAATAATAATAATAACATTTTTTATTTGTGAGAAGTTATTATATTCAAATGGCTTCTGTATTATTTGCGTAAGCAAATGAATACAAAGTTATAGGTGTATTCTCGTGTCGGACACATGCTACTCTGGCCGACCTAACAACCGCCATTCCACATGACAATCTAGTACAAGTTATTGACGTGCATTCGACGGATTCAAAAAGTGTTTATTAACATGACATCCGGAAACAATCAAGATATACTATTTCTGACATGAAAAGGCTTCATATTGTTAGCTTTGGTTTAATATGTGTACATGTAAGAAAGTCCACAAAATATAGCCATGTGTATGGAATGCGCACGAATATGCAAATATAAAGTTCAAGGCGAAACCACGTGACCATAATATGAATGAAATTATTCTGCCAGAGGACGCTCGATGAATAAGAAAATGCGTTTCTAATGACCTTATGCAAGCAATTAGGTAATCACACCTATAACTTCGAAAGCAACTCCAAGTGGTCATTTTGATAATCATAGCGGGAAATGGCCGAAATGTCAGCTGCAACTGAATCACTCTCTAGAAAGAGATAGTGTTAGATCTAAACATTTCCCTTCTAGAACCGCTATTTTATGTCAAGTATCAGAAATTTGATTTTCTAAACAGTGTCCCGATGCAAAGAGTACTGCAATGTCTGTAACGCTTTCATTTATACTATTATTAAAGATATTTTAGTTATACCTTTTTTCAAATCTTAAATGATGAAGCGAATACCTATGATAACGTGTTATCATTGGTCTTTGAACGAAGACGATGAAGATATTATTATTGTTGTTGTTACTTGACACAACTGCTTAAATATACCAACCTATTTCGGAGACTTCGACTATCTTCGTCGTGTACATTTATTTTGATAGTTTCAAATTCTTTGACGGAAAAGTAGTAAAGTCAAGCAGGCAAAGCCACATGCAAGACGCAACCACCACCAAAACACCGATAGACAGCATGACACACACACAACCACACACCCAAACGCACACAAACACACACACGAAATGAACACAGAAAACACCAAAAGAGACACAAGAACCAGGGACAAACGTTCCACAACATGAACAAACCACAAGCACAAAGACGCAAGGCAAACAAAAGGAAGGGTGACAAAGAGAGTACCGCCTTGGCACGGTCAGCAGCAAAAACACCACTGGGGTTTAAACCGGTTTACGGACGTACTAACCTCGCACTTCTCTCAAAGTCACCCTAGCTTTACAAATATTGTAAATAAAGGTATCCCCGCTGGACTTACCCACAACATAGACGATGGTGAACACAGGACAACATGTAAAACATAGCATAATAACTGTGACAATCCGTCAAATATGTACTCAATGACTTTGCTGAAGTCAGAGCACCTGCAGGTAAGCCGTTAAGGGCACGACAGGGAAAAAATAATACATGAGTCTGGTAAGCTCCTCCTGTATCCAAGTTTAAGAGTATACCATCATAGAGTACTACCCTCGGCCTGTCATCGCGCAAGCAAAGAGGGAAGCATAGCTACCGACTGTAAAAGGGTCGATAACCAAACATGCAGTGTGTTGCAATATAATAGGATCATAACCTTTCTTTTTAAATGTTTAAATGCGTTTTATAAACAAATCATGAAAATGGATATGACCCCGAATTTTCCTGAGTTTGTAGATAACATCCCCATAGTCGAATTCATGTCCTTTACTCATTTGTGAATAAACATTTCCACTATATCAAAGAGCGGCACTCATTATCATTGACTATCAATTACATGAAAATGAAAACTTGGTAGAATATAAATCCGGAATGAGGTAATACAGTAAATTGGGATTTAAATTATGACCAGTACAGTGGTAAAGAAAACTGATACATTTTCAAGCGTATGTATATATTGTTAACAACTAAGTTTATTCATTCATCAACAAGAGTCCATAAACTAGAACACGACTGTTTGGGAGATATTTTCTATTTTTAGAATGTTGGATTTGCTATGATACTCATCTGTAGCAAATAAATAAGAATATTTGATAATCTGAACTATTCTCAATTCAGTATATGCTTTAGTCGTGACTTCGAATTCATGGATATGAGTGAGTGAGTTGGGTTTAACGTTTCATGGATATGTTTACATTTGTAATAAACAAATATTCTACTACATTCAAACAAATAAATTTATAAAACTGTATTTGAAGAAAATTAATACTGATCCTGTTGTTTATATTGTGTCGACATGTTGTTTCTTGCTACATTATACTCATTCATTTCATACTATTGAAGTTTATTATTCTAGTTATATTATCACCAGTTATTATTAACAACAATTGTTAAATGTTCACTACCAGAACAATTTCGTGTCTAAATTCTTTAATTCCCATTTTATGGGAATTGCCAGTAACATCTATTTTAAGAACAGAACTTTCGACAGTCGACAGTCTTCCATGCTGAACATTTGCGTAAATAATTACTTTTTGCATTTTATGACGTTTTGGCTGAACTCGGAGAAGTTTATAGAAACTGTCTGTATAACAGAATGCCTTACATTTAGTGTGGTTAGGTTAATATGGATCGATTGCATTGATTTCAATTTGCGAGGCCGAACAGCTAATATCATAAATCATGGTGTTGTGAAATAACTACTAGGTCGTAAGAATGACCCCATGAATTTCGACACGTTAGCAGACTGTATATCTGGATTTTACATAGTTTTGCCATATGTAGAGGCATTATAAAATTTATGTATGCCAGTCAAGGTATTAACTAATGAAAATACTGTTTACTACAAAATATTTGTAGGTCATATGCAAATTATAATGTAACGTAATTTCTGATTAGTGAAAAACTAGAAACAAAGGTGAAAATAGACAGCTGGCCGCTGAATTAGACGGCGAACAAGAGGATCTGATGTCTGAACGTCACTGGAATGACATAAATTTGTACACGGAAACTTTTTCGCATTGGTCATACATGCAAACAGTTTGGATCCAGATGAGACGTCAGGTAACTTGGTACCTCACAAAGGTCCAAGCGGTATGACATTCGGCCAAGAGTTTCTCAAAAGTTTGGACGGATCAGATTTTAATGGAAACAGATCGGACTTTAAGTTGACATCATTTTCGTAGCACGCTAAGTGTTAAACATGCATTTCAAATTTAACCGAAATAAACTAAAGACAAGTTTATAGAGACATTAATAGTTTTAGAAATTGAGCTTTTCTTAGAATCAAAGAAATTAATATTTACAAGCACGACATGAATTAATTAACCTTTACATAATCGGTAGGGATTTTCTCTTGCTCATCCTGTCACCTTAAAAATCTGATATCTGATCAGGATGTCCACTATTTGTCAGGCATATTGGTAAACCAAAGTGTTATTGAGTAGTTGACCGTATAGACTGTTCAGAAGCGTTTTCAATGCAACAGATAATCTGGACACTGTTTGCTCTACCCTGTTATTGGAAACACTGGTGTTCATACAATAATTCGCAGTTAAGTCCATATTAATTGAGCTTTGGCATTGATGTTTTTTTGCAAATATAGACCCATGCCGCCATGAATGTTCATGTAGAAAATGATGACTTCATAAATATTTAATTAACATAAAAAAATTGCACATGAAACCTTAGACTTTAGCCATGACAGACAGTGACCAGTATTATCTATTGATTTCTATAAGCAAACAGAGTCGACCACAGTGAGTACCAATAGGTAAGGGATTTCTGGTCAAACTAAATTGCATCAGCAGAAAAGTCTTCAATAGTATTATTCGAAGTTATAAAACTCTTTGCTGAGTTCACTCTTAACCTTTTTATTGGTCAGATTTTGAGCATGCCCAAAATCTGACCAATCAAATGTTTGATAATAAGCCCATCCTTAGACGGGAAACTACACAACAGAGGCCTAAAGTAGATGCGTTGACTAGACTCTTTTCAAGAAGCTTCTTTATTTTTACACTGAACCGAATGTTGTGATCGCTATATAGAATCGTCTCTTCAAGACTATTCTAAAGAGTGGTCACAGCACGGGGTTTATTGGAGAAAGTTTGTTTGGTTGAAAAATTACTTCTAAACGATTCTAAAGAGTCGTCCTAACACAGAGTTTAGTTGGCAATTATTTGTTTTAATTTGAACCAACTTACTCAGTGTGGATACATGTATTTTCAAATCACCATATTCATTTTCAAATTACTTGTGAGTCAAACCTTATGTTTGTTTTTGCAGATACATGTAATTTTGTGGCCGTTATAGAGAAGTTTTATTGTAATTAAGTGGCCGTTATAGAGAGGTTTTACTGTACGTTGTATCAAAATATAAGTGTTGACCCTTTACCTGATCAATATTTTAATAATACTTGTATATATTTATAATATATTATATAATAAAATAATAATGATATAATGATATAATATATAATATAATATGATTATATAATAATGATATTATGAATATTAATTAGATTTATTTTTAGAACAGAATATTAAAACATAAAAGTTTGGCTGAGACAGAAACTGTAGAATCAGACCTATATTATACCATAAGCAAACAGAGGAGACCCTGATCGGACGGCTCCTCTAGGGGTCTACAATGTTTGCTAATACATAAAATGCATTTATTAAGAGGGAAAGGGTTAAACCGCATTCTTTTATGAAAAATAAACATACGCTGATACAAACGCGACTGTTGGTGTTTAGATATTTAGTTTTGTTTTCAAGCTATTGGTCGAAAAACGAATCGAGGGCTTGGTGCAAAACTATTCTATCTCCTTCACTTTGTTTTCACAAAAATATTTTTTCACAGAATAGTTTTGCACCAAGCCCTTGAAATGAATTTGATCTTAATGACTTCGATCTTAATGAATCATCGGATAAACGTTTTACTATCGATCACGACTAAAATCTACAAACTTATTGTCATTGACAGTATAATACCTAACTGTACTGTGTGAGGTCGTGAATGGCAGGATAATGACTAACTGTATTGGTGAGGTCGTAATATTGGCAAGGACAAGGACTATTGATAGAGACTAAGGTCGTGAATGTCAGGATAATGGCTAAATGTATTGGTGAGGTCGTTATTGGCAGACAATGAGTCCTATTATTATTATTATTATACCACATTTATATAGCGCTCTTTTCACACAGGATATGTGCGTTCAAAAGCGCTTCACATGGATGAAATCATCGGAACGAACCGTATGATTATCTATCCGGACAATAAAAGATATACAATATAAATGAAATCACTAGCCGGAGGGAACCACATGATTCCCTCTATGGCAATGGGTGGCAAAATGAACCGACCCAAATACCACTCGAGCCATTATATACACAAAACAGAGAAAATATAATTACGGAATCTGGTGCATACAGAAGCCCAAGTGAATGAACACCCTACAGTAACCATAGGAGTTCAGTGCAAACAATGGCAATATCTTAAAACGATACAGCCTTCCGAAGTCACAATCCAGAGTTGGTCGGAAAGACCACTCACAACCAGAGACTTGGGACTAGGGTCCCACTTCAACAGGTGACTGCTTAAAGCAGTCTATTGATAGAGACTGATGTCGTGAATGGCAGGATAATGACTAACTGCATTGGTCGGGTCGTTATTGGCACTCAAGGACTATTGATAGAGACTGATGTCGTGAATGGCAGGATAATGACTAACTGCATTGGTCGGGTCGTTATTGGCACTCAAGGACTATTGATAGCGAATGAGGTCGTGAATGGCTAGATAATAATTAAATGTATTGGCGAGGTCGTTATTGGCACTCAAGGACTATTGATAGAGATAGAGGTCGTGAATGGCAGGACAATGACTAACTGTATTAGTTGAGGTCGTAATTCGCAGGACAATGACTATTGATATAAAGGTCTTAATTGGCAGGGTAATAACTAACTGTATTGGTGAGGTCGTTATTGGCAGACAAGGACTATTGATAGAGATTGAGGTCGTGAATGGCAGGATAATGACTAACTATTGGCGAGGTCGTTATTGGCAGACAATGACTATTGATAGAGATTGAGGTCGTGAATGGCAGGATAATGACTAACTGTATTGGCGAGGTCGTTATTGGCAGACAATGACTATTGATAGAGATTGAGGTCGTGAATGTCAGGATAATAACTAACTGTATTGAGTGAGGTCGTGACTAATGGTATTGAATGCGGTCATGATTGGCAGGGTAATAACTAACTTTATTCGGTGAAGTTGTGAGTTACGAATTAACGCTTAGCTCATCTCTCTTCATACCTTTACCTGTTGAATATTCATGTCGCTTAGCTCATCCCTTTTTATACCTTTACCTGTTGAATATTCATGCAAGGACTAATGGCACCTTGAATATTTATAAGTTGATTTTTCACAATGGGAAATGAACACTGGAACCGTTTGAGTTTCGGTTCCATGGATATAAACCATTTGAGTTTGAGTCGGAGTACATTCGCAGGTATCTGATTTGACAAATTATTTTAAATGGAACTTAAAATCTGAATAATGAGATGCTTTAGAATGAACTGAGACTCAAGCAAACCGATTTAGGAACATTAGGAACGGACTTAAATGACGTCATAGCCTCGAGGTTATAGTCTGAGATCACTCAGATACTTCAGAATGATCTCAACCTCAGACTCAGAAGTTTAAGAATCTAAGGCCATGTTCAAGCCAAAACGGCTTATCTGAGTATATATTGTTTTAAAGGAAAGAAGGCTTATGTACATATATCTGACATATGTGTAGGTTTTCGATGCACATATTTAAATTGTACATCTCTCTGTATGTTAGCGGCGACTCTGTGATTACATGTACCTAGACGAACAGTTTAGCTCTTTCGACGCCAATGTCGCCTTGAAAAGGCGGCATCTGACCTGGGACTTCACTGTGTTCTGTATTATTTTAGCCCAATCATACATATTTTTAAAAACAAATGTTTTATTAATATACCTTTATTATTTAGTTTAGAATTATATTTAATATGAAGTTATTATTGCAGACGACACTTTTAAATTTGGCGCCAAAAGAGTTAGATCGTGATGTCACTCGACATTTCATCTGGATCAATACTGTTTACAAAGCAGAACAAGTGGTGTTATTACAGTGGAGGTACTGTCTCTCTTGTAGGTAATTGGAAATATATTCGTATTTTGTCAATAAACAATTTAAGAAACCCAAACCAGCCCTTTTGTGTTTATCTTCCTGTATCCCTTAACCCTTTACTTCATGAATATGCATATAGGAAATAATGACATAATTGATATCAATTGGATTAATTGTGACAACAGCACACGGACTTACAATAGCACATGGACTTGCAATAGATTACAATAGCACACGGACTTACAATAGCACACGGACACAAGATGTTTGCCATGATAGGAACTGAAGAATCCTATGTTACATGTATGTTATAAGCAACTGAACAGACCCAGATCCAAAGGTTCCTACAGCAAACAGAGCAAACCCTGATCAGGCGGCTCCCGTAGGATCCGTCTGATCTGGATCTATTCTGTTTGCAAAGACATAGAAATGCGTATTAATGGAGTAAAGGGTTAAACGAACATATTGTTGAGGGTGGTTGAGAGAAAGAAATAAACGGCAAGAAGACACAGATAGATGAACAAATGAGGAGAAAGATAGAACGGAAAGTAAGGGGGAATACTACACAGAGAAGATAAATAGACTTGTGGGGATATACAGAACACGAAAACGCCAATAAGATAAAATTGAACGAGTGTGAGATAAAGAGAGAACTGAAGAAAGGGAGAGATAGGGTGTGGTCAAAAGGTTTTGTTTAGTCAACACTTTTACAGACTTGACCCAGGAATATTCCCAAACATAACTATGCGGTTTCGAGTTCAAAATCATTCTTGCAGTATTCGAGAATACTTTGAACGTTAGTTTTATCACGTTTAGCGCGACCTTACTGACCAAAGGTCAAACAGTCTGAATGCCGATGAGATGCCGAGCAACTATTTGATACTCGGTCAATACTACATCAAAAGCTTGAACCACTTGCAAGTATCTAGAGCGTCCAACAAATTGGAATCTGAGCAGACATCATGTTTTCATCGTGATAATGATTGACCATTTACTCCATAAATACGCCTTTTTGTGTATTTGCAAACAGAGAAGACCCAGATCAGACGGCTCCTCTAGGCAAAAAATGTCTGTGTCCATGTGCTATTTAAACAAATAACCTATCTATATTCATGCGGTAATTACTTCTTATATGACTACTCATGGAGTTAAGGGTTAACTGACTGAGATGTATTTTCATGTTTTCGCAAACAGAGTAGACTCAGATCAGACGACTTCGCTAGTAGATCTAGATTCTGTATACAGTTTTTGCCATGGTGAAAATCTCCTGTCCATGCTGATGTCATTTTGTCTTATACATGTTTTCCTACTTTTCATGATAAGGGTTAACGCCTAGAATACGGGACACATATGCGCTGGCAAACAGTGTAGACCCATATCAGAGGCCTCCTACAAGAGGAGACCTCTTACCAGGCTCTGCACTGATTACCATTCCAAAGTCATCTTGCAATTTAAGCCTTTCATACTGAGTGGGTTCTACAGGCTTTGGCAGAAACTGCAGAATCAAGTCTATATGATTTCATAAGTTAACAGAGCAGACCCTGATATATCCTATAGGATCTGTCTGATCGGATTCTACATGTACTCTGTTTGCAAATGAAGTTTGAAAATTCATCGTTGAAGGAGTTGAGATTGACAAAGACTGATGAATATTAATCCATTCCTTTCATTTATAGACATCACACTAGTAATATGATGCTGTAAGAATATAGACATCACACTAGTAATATGATACTGTAAGAAATTATGAATTTATGAATACAGTAACAAGAGGGCCTGAAAGGCCCTGACATCGCTCACCAGACAATCAGAGGAGAAGATTTTCAAAGTTTTCACTATGTGTTTCTATAGAAAACTACCCGGCCCTGGGGCGGGCAAATTTTGACCCATGGGGCATAATTTATGTAGCTTTTGTAGAGGACCTCACATGAAATTTTTTTAAGAAAATGAAAACATATTACAATGTCAATCTAAAGAAGGGCATGTACAAAAGTATGTAAACCCTCTCCCTGGGCAAATTGGTTGAATTTCAGAAAGAATAAATTAATCTATACATGTACTTATGATATTCAAAATTTCAGATATTTTCATTACACCTTCATGAGTTATTATTATTCATATCTTAATTTATTTTCAACCCTTCCCCTGTTCTTTGTTTATTCAAAATTTAAATATCTACTGAATATTCATGGACAAAATAGTTATAATGAAATATGGAAGGTGGGACGGTGTAGCCATTTTAGAAAGTAAAGAAACATCTTTAATATTCCATTAACAAACAGAGCAGACCCTGATCAGACAGCTGCTATAGGAGCCATCTGATCTGGGTCTGCTCTGTTTGCAAATGTGTGAAAAGGTGTTAACATGAGGGAAAGGGTTAGTAAACATATTATAAGTATATTGTACACAAAATGAAAATAATGTAATGCAATTTGCACTATATCATATCATAAGCAAACAGCAGATTGAACAGATGGCTACTACATAAGCCATCTAATCAGGGTCTACTCTGTTTGCAAGGGTATAGAAAGGCCTATTAAAGGAGTAAAGGGTTAATTGTCCTAATTAATGTGCAACAGGCGACATCTAACTATAACAATTTTCTTTGTTTGGGTCTGCAATATCACTGCAGATCTACTAACAACAAAGGAGGCAATCCAGTTGTTATCAAAAAGGGAGATAACCTACCTTTAAATGTATGCTAAAAATAGACACCAGTAAATGTTTAACTAGAGATATGCCTGTCTCCCTTAATTGGCTTGCAACTGCAAGCTTGTTGCAAACTTAATCCTAGCCAAATTTTTTTTAATGAGCTTGCCATTTAGGTTTGGATTAGCTAGCATTTAGCCCTGGTTATATACAAGTTTAGTGAACCAAGAAAACCCATCCATATGCATAAGTGATCTGCAATTATCCCTAGTCAATATGCTTATGGCTGATCACTCACTCTTCAAAGGTCCTATACCTTAAGCCTGCTAATATTACACAAGCTACTTGCTTTGGTTTTTTTTAGCATTTATAATAACCTTTGCAAACAGTCTGGATCAAGTCTGGATCAAGATGAGATACAAAGTAACTTGGCATCTCATCAGGGTCCAAACTGTCTTTCACTATGACATTTGTTTTTTAAAAGATATGGAAGGAAACAACTTTTGCAGCTATATTTATCACAATGGCTTAAAATCTACACAATTCTGAAATTTTCAAAGAAACAGGATCTAAAAATAGTCTATGAGGGAATGGGTTAAAAACAGTGTGAACAAACAGACACTAATTCTGAAGCAGACAACTTCATAGAGTTTTGACCAGGAACTTGCCCTCTCAAGTGATTGCACAACAGATGGAGTGCTAGCTCAGAAGAACCTTTATAGTGTAAGCCAATTTTAAAGTATAACCAACAGGGCAGGGCCAATTTTAACCTCAGAACTATGATATTAACCACTGTCAATAAGGTCTACTAAGTTAATCTATACACCAAATATCTAAGCTCTGTGACATGTAGTTTTTGACAAGAATTTTTTTGAAGTTTTCCCCATGCATAACCTAAGTGAGCCCAGCATTCTGCTACTTGTACAGAAAACAACAGTCAGCTAGAGAAAACTGGCCACCCCTGGGACTGTAGCGGGGCCAATTTTGACTCCAGGGACATAATTTATATAACTTTTGTAGAGGACCTATAGGTGATGCTATGTGCCAAAGATGAAAGCTGAGAACCCTGTAGATTCAGAGGAGAAGACTTTTAAAGGTTCAAATTGTTGACGACTGACGACGCACACCGCACGACGCACGACGGACGACGGACGACGCACGCCGACGGACGACGGACATCAGGCAATCACAAAAGCTCACCCTGAGCACTTTGTGCTCTGGTGAGCTAAAAAACAAGAGGGTCGTCACGGGTGACAAATGCCCCCAAAGTGTTTGACACCGAAATGCATTTTGGTGGCAAAACAATACAATGTAATGCAGGTGTAACATGAAATTTTGATGCTGTTAAAAATGACACAGGAGTCAGTTCTTAACATTAGAAACAGAACCTTTGACGATTATGATAGCTAAGAAAAGAGCCAAGCGTCAAAACTTAGTTAAAAAGGACCCTAAGTCATTCTCAACGTTAAAAAGGACCCTGGGTTGATTGTCAACGTTTAAGGTATAGGAGATATGCTCTGGACAAGCTTTTTGTATCTGGTAAGATATAGGAGATATGCTCCGGACTGTAAAATTGAGGTCAAAGGTGAAGGTCAAGGTCAGTGATCTGAAAATGGTACATGACTCTCCCCCATCCCAAGATGAACTCACAAACCAAATTTGGATTCCGTAGCTGGTAAGGTATAGGAGAAATGCTCCAGACAAGCTTTGTGTAAAATCTAGGTCAAAGGTCAAGGTCACAGTGACCTGAAAATGGTACGCGACACTCCGCCATCCCAAGATAAACTCACACATTAAATTTGGAATCCGTAGCTGGTAAGGTATAAGAGATATTCTCTGGACAACCTTTTTGTAAAATCGAGGTCGAAGGTCAAGGTCAAGGTCACAGTGACCTGAAAATGGTACGCGACACTCCGCCATCTGAAGGTGATCTCACAAACCAAATTTGGAATCCGTATCTGGTAAGGTATAGGAGATATGCTCTGGACAAGCTTTTTGTAAAATCGGTCAAGGTCAAGGTCAAGGTTAAGGTCATAGTGACCTGGAAATGGTACATGACATTCCGCCATCCCAAGATGAACTCACACACCAAATTTGGAATCTGTAGCTGGTAAGGTAAAGGAGATATGCTCCGGACAAGCTTTTTGTAAAATCGGTCATAGGTCATGGTCAAGGTCACAGTGATCTGAAAATGGTATGCGACACTCCTCCATCCAAAGATGAACTCACACACCAAATTTGGAATCCTTAGCTGGTAAGGAATAGGAGATATACTCCGGACAAGCTTTTTGTAGCTGGTAAGGTATAAGCGGTTTTTAAAATCGAGGTCAAAGGTCAAGGTCAAGGTGACCTGGAAATGGTACGCGACACTCCGCCATCCCAAGATGAACTCACACACCAAATTTGGAATCTGTAGCTGGTAAGGTAAAGGAGATATGCTCCGGACAAGCTTTTTATAAATCGGTCAAAGGTCATGGTCAAGGTCACAGTGATCTGAAAATGGTACGCGACACTCCTCCATCCCAAGATGAACTAACACACCAAATTTGGAATCCTTAGCTGGTAAGGTATAGGAGATATACTCCGGACAAGCTTTTTGTAGCTGGTAAGGCATAAGCTTTTTTTAAAATCGAGGTCAAAGGTCAAGGTCAAGGTCACAGTGACCTGGAAATGGTACGCGACACTCCGCCATCCTAAGATGAACTCACACACCAAATTTGGAATCTGTAGCTGGTAAGGTAAAGGAGATATGCTCCGGACAAGCTTTTTGTAAAATCAAGGTCAAAGGTCAAGGTCAAGGTCACAGTGACATGAAAATGGTACGCGACACTCCCCCATCCCAAAATGAACTGACACACCAAATTTGGTATCCGTAGCTGATGTGACAAAGGAAATATACTCCGGACAAAAGGTACACACACCCACACACCCACCCACCCACCCACCCTGCCACCCACACACCCACCCACACACGCACGGTGCGATCACTATATGCCGCCAAAGCCTAGCTTTGGGGGCATAATAAATACTTCGAACTTTACAAATGAATTGATGTCTTTTCACGTAGGTTGCTGCTTAATGCAAAGTGAAAGTCATGCAGAAAGCTCCTAGAAGAATCCTGCAGAATCAGGTCTATATAATTTCATAAGTAAACAGAGCAGACCCTGATATATCCTATAGGAGCCGTCTGATCTGAGTCTACTCTGTTTGCGAATGATATTTGAAATATCATCGTTGAAGGAGTTGAGATTGGCAAAGACTGATGAATTGTTATTCATTCCTTTCATTTATAGACATCACACTAGTAATATGATACTGTAGGAAATTATGAATTTATGCATACAGTAAAAATCGATACTTCGAATTTTACAAATGAAGAATTGATGTCTTTTCATGTAGGTTGCTGCTTAATGCAAAGTGAAAATCACGCAGAAAGCTCCTAGAAGAGCTTTCTGCACGCAGAAAGTTCCTAGAAGAGCTTTCTGCATGACTTTCACCCTGCATTAAGCTGCCACCCGCCTAAAACACCGAAAATAATCATTGTTTTTAAGTTCGAACTATCTGTGGTTTACTGTAGCTAATTGCTGATTTAGTATACATGTACATGTATAATCACATTAACATTGGAAGTTTTAAACAGTGTTTACTGTACTTTATTCTTGTAGAGACAGCCACCTGTTCAAAGAGACCCGTGTGTGTCCTCATTATGATGCTGATACAGAGGTACTTATATACAGTAGAACCCCTCTAATGCGACCACTTAAAAATAACCATAGCTATCTTAATAAGCAGGTGGTTGCTTAATACAGGACGAAAGTTGTGCAGGAAGCTCCTATAATGCATCCTGCATTAGGCTACCACATGCCTCTACCATCAAGAATTTGCCCCTTTTTGATGGTCGCATTAGCGGGTTTTTACTGTACTTTTATCCTGTATAAGCAGTCGGCTGTTCATACAGACCCTCGTGTATCTTCGTTAAGAGGTCAATACAGAGGTACATGATGCTATGTGCAACATATGTCAGAAATATGAGGACCTTCCAGTTTCAGAGAAGAAGATTTTCAAAGTTTTACTATATGTTTCTATTGAAAACAAGGCACCCCTGGGGCGGGGCCAATTTTGACCCCAGGGCCATAATTTATATAACTTTTGTAGAGGACCTAAAGCTGATGCTATGTGCCAAAGATGGAAGTTGAGAACCCTGTAGATTCAGAGGAGAAGATTTTTAAAGGTTCAAATTGTTGACAACTGACGACGCACGACTGACGACGCATGCGGACGGACATCAGGAGATCACAAAAGCTCACCTTGAGCACTTTGTGCTCTGGTGAACTAAAATATGTGGTATCCATGTGTTCTTTTCCCGACGGGCTGTCAAATATTACAAAATGCAATATTCTATAGTATAGTTTAATTTTTCGAAAGTCATCAATTAAATCATGTATATACAAATTGAATGTTGTATCTGCAGATTAAGTGGACCACCATCAAATAGAGGTCAAAGTCTGGGTTAGGCAGGGTGGTACATGTAGGTCTATTCAGGATGACAGACAAACAGAACGCTAAACTAGGAGTCTTCTGTAGTACTTCTGTATTATATGTGTTACCCCCTGCAGTATTGCTCACGAAGTGGTCGATATAAAAAGTTCTACAGTATGCTACTAAAATATTGTCTACTGTGATATCTTACTAACAAATGATATCTTACTAACAAATGATATCGTACTAGCAATTGATATCTTACTAGCAAATAATATCTGCTAGAAAATGATGTCTACTATCAAATCCTATCTGCTGGCAAATGACTTCTTTTAGCAAACAATATCAGCCATCAAATGATATCTGCAAACAAATGATATTTGCTAGCAAATGGTATCCGTTAGCAAATGATATCTGCTTACAGACAGTATCTGCTAGTAAATTAAATCTCCTATCACACATAATCTGCCAGCAAATGATATCTACCAGCAAATGATATCTGCTAGCGAGTGATATCAGCCATCAAATGATATCTCCAAGCGAGTGATATCTGCTAACAAATGATATCAGTCATCAAATGATATCTTCTAGCAAATTACATCTACTACACATCATATCTATTAGAAAGTGATATCTTTAAGTAAATCATATCTGCAAGCAAATAATATCTGCTAACAAATTATATTTACTAGCAACTGATATCTACCAACAGATGGTATCTGCTAGCAAATAATTTATGCCAGCAAATGACATCTGCTAGCAAATGATATCTACTAGCTTATAAGTATTAGGTAATAACTACAAGCCGATACTGACATTTACTAGGTGGTATCTACCAGTGGATATCTACCATCTGATTTCTACCGATATCTGCTGATTACTACTAACTGATATTAATAAGCTGATATCTACTAGCTGATTGCTACTGCTATCTACTAGCTGGTATTGACTAATTGATATCTACTAGTCCATATCTACTAGCTGATTACTACTAGCTGATTACTATTAACTGATATCTAAGAACTGATACAGCTGACAACTACTAGCAATTATCTACTAGCTGATATAGACTATTTTATATCTACTAGTCCATATCTACTAGCTGATTACTACTAGCTGATATTGACTAGCTGATTACTACTAACTGATATGGGTCAATTTAAAAAAATATACATATTTCGTCTTTGGAATTTCCAAAACATTAAAATCAAAATGTGTACGTTTTTTGTGTTTTATGAACTTCTTTAAACTCTTTATTAACATAATTAACTACAGAACAAAACAATTTTAACATGGAAAAAATCTTTCTGGGGTCTTTAATACTGCTATGATGCTTATCATTGTCCATGGTGTTACATGTGAAAAATAACATTTTTTATTGAAATAAAAATATTATTACATCTATAACTTGTTATATAACATATAACTACTAGCTGATATTGACTAATTGATATCTACTAGCTGATATTGACTAGCTGATTACTACTAACTGATATATACGAACTGATATATACTAGCTTATATTTACTAGCTGACAACTACTAGCAATTATCTACTAGCTGATAACTACTAGCCAATATCTACTAGCTGGCATCTACTAGTTGATAACTACTTTCATAGGATATATACTGATATTTAATAATGGATATGTAGTCACAAATGAAGAGTTGAAAGACACCAGATTCCATTACCTTTATAAACAAACAGACCTATTTACATTGACCACTAATAAGAAGTCTAAAAAAAGAGTTGTATTTAGGTTTAGCCCATTACCTCATATCTACATTTGTGTATACACATTTAACCACTTTGGTTAGTAAATTAGGCCCAGACCAGACCATTCATGTACGAGGTGTCAAGTTCTGCTAAAATCTGTTTCTATAGTTACTGCCATAGCCAAATCTGCTCTTGTTCATGTCATTGTTTAGTCGTCTAATTTAACTTCACACTATTTGCTACTATATCAGTCTACAGTAAAAACCTCTAAACCAGATGTTTAATTAAGTACAAATATCGGTCTTGGAGACAGGTGGCAGCATAATGCAGGGTGACAGTCATGCAGAAAGCTTCTCTACGACTTCCTGCATGACTTTCACCCTGCATTAACCCTTTCCCTGATCTATGTTTATTTTTCAAATTTCAATACCTACTAAATATTCATTAACAAAATCATTATAATGAAATCTGGAATGTGGATAATTGTAGTAATTTTAGAACATAAATAAACAGATCTATCGAATTCTATTAGCAAACAGAGCAGACCCTGATCAGACGGCTCCTCCAGGATCTGGGTCTACTCTGTTTGCAGATGCGCGAAAACACGTTAATATGAGGGAAAGGGTTAACAGCCACATGCCTAAAATATCTAAATTCTCTTTTACTAGAATTCCAGTTTAAAAAGGTTTTACTGTAATTCAAAATCATCAAACCAGTGCCAAGTTCAGTGTATGACTTGAAAAGTTGGGACTTATGGACCCAACAGACAGCAGTATATCTATATGATCCGCCTAATAATAGTGCATACATAACAAGCAATTCATTAAACCTTTTCTTCATAAATACACCTTTCTACACCTTTGCAAACAGAGTAGACCCATATCAAATAGCTGTTGTAGGATCTGCTTATGATATAATATAGGTAGGATTCTACAGATTCTGCCATGGCTAAATATTCCTGTGTCCGTCTGCCATTTTAAAAACTAATCTAATAATATTCATGATTCCATTACATGTATTTCTGACATAAATATTCATAGAGTAAATTAATGATTTACACTTAACACTTGGAATGCTGAATATTGAAAAAGGAGCCTATGATTCAAAGAATCCTCTACGAGCCCTCTGATCGGGATCTACACTGTTTGCAGACACCAGTAACAGTGTACTCATTTCCTACGATGAATACAATGTTATACAAATTAGCAAACAATGTAGAACACTGAAACATTAGGAAATAATGGGGTCCATCTGCACTGATTAGCGTCATAGTTGTGAAACATGTGTTTGTAAACAGTAACCTCAGTCTGAGTAGGGTTTACCCTGTTTGCTTATGAAATCATATAGATCTGATTCTACAGTTTCTGCCATGGCCATGAATTGCTATGTTCATTTTCAGCTGATAAATATTCATGATGTCGTTATTGCTACATGAATATTCATGAGGTGAAGGGTTAAGACTTTGTTGTCTAAGGGTTAAGACTTTGTTGTCTAAGGGTTAAGACTTTGTTGTCTAAGGGTTAAGACTTTGTTGTCTAATGCTGCAAAAAGTACATTCTGATGAAACTCTATATTTCCACTATGCAAGCTGAACTGAGTCTATACTGTCTGTCCAGTACACAGAGCCACAGATAGGTGATTTCCAGTAGGTGATTTCCAGTAGTAAAATTGTCTTTTCTCCACCAAATATTATGTTCTGACCATTCATTAGAGTTGTCTCACAAAGACATTTCTTACCCCTTTCCCTCATATGAACACACTTTCACGCATCTGCAAACAGAGTAGACCCAGATCAGACGACTCCTATAGGAGCCATCTGATCGGGGTCTGCTGTTTGGAATTTGATAGATATGTTTCTGTACTTTCTAAAATGGATATTCCACCTTCTATATTTCATTATTACTATTTGTCCATTAATATTCAGTAGGTATTGAAAATTGGACAACAGATAGAACAGGGAAAAGGTTAAGTGGCCACAAGATAGGGATTGGTGGAGAAATAAAGGAGTTATTCTTTGAGAAATGTTTCGATTTATGTATCTTGTCTATGCTCCTGTGTATCACAAAACCTCAGTAAAAATTACCTCAGTAATAATTAACATTTAGTATAACAAAGCAAATATGTAATAAGCAATCAACATTGTATGACACAAAAATAATGACATCATAAAATATTAGTTACGTAACAATCACTAATCTTATTGACAAAAAACTACTGTCAACTATGAAATATATGACCCTTCCATCTGACCCTTCTTCTAACCCCTCCCCATCCTTCTCCCCATCCCTCATCCCAACCCCTTCTCAATAATCCCAATCTTCCTTTTTTCAAATACTTTACACCAGTGTTGATCAGTTGGAATCCTTATGAAACGTCAAATATCAGAAAACAAAGTATAGTAAAACCTCTCTACAGCAACTGCCAGGCATGAGTCTGAGTGATAATATCAGGTGACAGCTTAATGCAGAAAGTTATGCAGTTATGCTCCTACAGGATCTTTCTGCATTATTTTCGTCCTGCAGTGAGCAATCATCTGCTTTAAAAGACACTAATTCTTATTGATTAACTGGCCACTTTAATGTTTCCTTCATATAAACATGTTTTCACGCATTTGCAAACAGAGTAGACCCAGATCAGATGATGGCTCCTATAGGAGACGCCTGGTCAGGGTCTGCTCTGTTTGCTAGTGGAATTTGGAAATATTTAGTTTCTAAAATGGCTACAATGTTTCACCTTTCACTTTTTATCCATGGATATTCATAGGGTATTGAAATTTGTAATAAATATAGAACAGGGAAAGGGTTAGAGGGTTTTTATTGTATTTGCAAAGACTTCCAGTGTGTAAAACCCTAGTATCGTATCAAAGCATCACAATTATTCAACATCAACTTAAACTCTTTTAGTTATGCCTTTTAATGCATTTGCAAACTGAGTAGACCCAGATCGGATGACTCCTGTAGAAAATATTCTGATCATCATCTGCTCCAACTGTTTATAAAATAATACAGACCTAATTCAAATAAAAATAGTATCCTAGTTCACTAAAAGATGTCCTCGAATAAAAATGCATCTAATTAATATTTGTTTTGTCTGTCTGCAAAGTTACCGAAAGTCACAAAGGGTTAAATGACCACTTACTGTTTTATTACTGGAGTCATAACAGACAGGTAGTTGCTTATCCTTTTAACTGATAAATATGCATATAAGAAATAATGGAACTTATGGTTTAGTTTAGTACTCTATGAAGGCGACCTCTTAAATCCAGAAATGGAAGGAGAACGTCGGATATCTGTACTATTTCATTTTTGTCATACCCTTTATTACTTTTCTACAGTTACTCTGTTTGCAGCTCAATCATTGAGTACACCAGCGATAGGTGGATACAGTATGTTCAATTAAATGTTTTTCATTATACATGCACTTTACCATTGTATTTGCCGTCGCGGTGGTTGTAGATTAGTCGGAGAGGGGATACGTTTATTTACACTGTTTGTCTTTTAGGGTGGGGATGGAATAAGAGTGAGGTTGGGCGCCCATAAACCGGTTTAACCCCCCAGTGACTTTTGTCACTGACCGTTCCAAGGCGGTACTTCCATCTTCCTCCTATTGTATGTTTGTTTTGTCTTTGTGCGTCTCTTGTTGTTTTTTCTAGTTATGTACATTTGCTGTTTCCTTGTGTTGCTGTTCGGGCGAGTGTTTGTTCTGTATGTGGTGTTTCCTGCATGACTCATTTTTGTACTTTTATGAATATCCATGAGCTTATTTGTTATTGTAGCATCATGCACAAGTAAAATCATAACAATGACATAAACAGTAGAATCAGTTCAGTTGGAAACTTATCTTGATTAGTCAGCCTCTACAGGGGCTGTCCGATCTGAGTTTACTGTTTGCACAATTTATGGTATCGTTATCTAATAAAGGGTTCAGCTATGCTGCTACCTACTGTCATAATAACACAGACTGAGACATGCTACCAAGTACCTCCTGTCATAATGACACAGGCTAAAGCATTCTACCAAGTACCTCATGTCTTTATGACAATGACACAGACAAAGGCATGCTACCAAGAACCTCCTGTCATAATGACAGAGACAAAGGCATGCTACCAAGTACTTCCTGTCATAATGACACAGGCTAAGGCATGTTACCAAGTACCTCATAGCATAATGATACTGACTAAGGCATACTACCAGGTACCGCCTGTCATAATGATACAGACTAAGGCATGCTACCAGGTACCTCCTGTCATAATGACACAGATTAAAGCATGTTACAAGGTACTGCCTGTCATAATGACACATATTAAGGCATGCTACCATGTTCCGCCTGTCATAATGACACAGACTAAGGCATGCTACCAGGTACCGCCTGTCAATGATACAGACTAAGACATGCTACCAGGTACCTCCTGTCATAATGACACAGATTAAGGCATGCTACCAGGTACTGCCTGTCATAATGACACATATTAAGGCATGCTACCAGATTCCGCCTGTCATAATGACACATATTAAGGCATGCTACCAGGTACTGCCTGTCATAATGACACAGACTAAGGCATCTTTTCAACAGCTTTTACTATACTCATCATTCTTGGACAAACAAAAACTGATTAATACACATTTAATATCAATTGCATGAATATTAAGACACTTATGAAAACTAGAAATTTGTTCATTGGACACAGATGCCCCAACCTTCAACGGTGTCACATTCCAGATGCAATACTTAAAACAAGAACTTTATTTAGATTTGTATTTAATGCGCATGTGCATGAGGTAATACAGTAAATGTTTACTGATGTTATACAAGACTTCATGTGTGCAGCTTCATTCCAGCAGCAATGGTTTTTAGAAATACATTCGACACAAACTTAATATAGCCTACTGTTGCAGCAATGAAGCCCACAACTCTGTCAATATTCAGTAAGGTTGGATGACGATACCCAGGTGTACATGTTTACATGTTCATTAATAAAATTCCAAGGTTTCATAATTCTAGCACTGAAGTTGCACCGAGTTAAATTCTAAATTATCTCAAAATCAAGGCCCATAACTCCATCATTTTTTTCTGCAGTTGGATGAAAATACCCCAGTGCACATGTTCACATCCTGAATAAAACATTTCATGAAGTTTATGTCTGTAGGACAAATGCTTTTAGAGTTATGCACCACACAAATGTAAAATTCCATATTTTCACAAAACCAAGGCCCAGAACTCTGTTAATGTTAATTGCAGCTAAATTATTCATGAAGTTTCAATTCATGTATGTAGGATAATGCTTTTAGAGTTATGCACAGCACAAGAATTTGGGACGGATGTAAGGACAAAGGCAAATCTATATCTCACCCATTTTAAGGAGTACAGGCATGAATATCAGCAACAAATAAATCATATGACCATTAAGTATACAAAACTACATGTACTACAAACATCCCTACTACCCTAAATATTCGGACACCTATCTCCCCTCTCCACGCATCTGTAAGCCAAATAGTTGGAAAGAATTGTGATAATTTCAATCTAAACTGCCATACTATCAAATAGTGTAGAACCTGATCAGGAGTCGATTGATCTTGGTCTTCACTATTGACAGAGCTACAGATACAAGTACCCCAATCGTCATGTCTCCACTCAATTAGAGGATTCAAAAGAGTGGTCATAGAACATGAACATGTATATGGTTTGGTGGAGAAATAAAGGAGCTAATCTTGAAAATGTTAAAATTTACACATCTTATCTGAGCATCTATAGTTGCCTACATTTGTCCATCCGAATACTAAGGGTATAGGTCCAATTACATGGAAATAATAGACCCAAATCATTAACATATGATAAATTTCTAGTGATTAACCAAACATCACACATATACTGTGATGTCAAAACCATATAATTATATACAAACTAGAAACCTGCCTATAGCACACAAATGGCCCGATATAAAATCATTTTACAGTATGACAAAGACTGTAACCCTAGTACATGTATTACACTGTGGTAGCTTAAAACAAGGGCTATAACCCCAGTTAAACTATGGTGTGGCTTATGACAAGGGATATAACTCTAGTGTTTCAAGGGTGTGGCTTATGGCAAGGGCTGTAACCCTAATACATGTATTTAAAACAAGGTCTGTAACCATAGTGTTATTAGGGTGTGGCTATGACAAGGGATATAACCCTAGTGTTACTAAGGTGTGGCTTATGGCAAGGAATGTAACCTCAGTACGTGTATTACTTTGTCATGGATTAAAACAAGGACTGTAACCCTAGTGTTACTAGGCTGAGATAACCTTAGTGTTACTTGGGTGTGGCTTATGACAAGGGATATAACCTTAAGGTTACTAGGGTGTGGCTTATGACAAAGACTGTAACCCAAGTGCTACTAGGGTGTAGCTTATGACAAAGGCTGTAACCCAAGTGTTACTAGGGTGATATAACCTTAGTGTTACTAGGGTGTGGCTTATGACAAGGGATATAACCTTAAGGATACTAGGGTGTGGCTTATGACAAAGACTGTAACCCAAGTGCTACTAGGGTGTAGCTTATGACAAAGACTGTAACCCCAGTGTTACTAGGGTGATATAACCTTAGTGTTACTAGGGTGTGGCTTATGACAAGGGATATAACCTTAAGGTTACTAGGGTGTGGCTTATGACAAAGGCTGTAACCCAAGTGTTACTAGGGTGATATAACCTTAGTGTTACTAGGGTGTAGCTTATGACAAAGACTGTAACCCAAGTGTTACTAGGGTGATATAACCTTAGTGTTACTAGGGTGTAGCTTATGACAAGGGATATAACCTTAAGGATACTAGGGTGTAGCTTATGACAAAGACTGTAACCCTAGTGTTACTATGTTTATGACAAAGGATACAAGAGGGCCATGATGGCCCTGCACCGCTCACCTGGTTTGCTATGTTTTCTATATCAAAGCTCAGACCATATTAATTTCAGAGAAGATGTTTGTAGATTTCACTCTACACGTCTATGTAAACTGACAACCCAAAGGGCATGGGCACTTTTACCCTGGGGCAAACTTTGATCAGTCTTTGAGGAGGTCTACTAGATAGTACTACAAAAACCAATATCACAGATCTAAGCCTTTGGGTTTCAGACAAGAGGGTTTGTTTTTTCTACATAATCCTATGTAAAACTTTGACCAAGTGGGATAGCCACTTTGACCCCAGGCACAAAATTAGTAGAGGTCCATCAGCTGATGCTACATATCAAATTTGGTCGTTCTAGGCCTTAGAGAATTTGATAATAAGATTTTTAATGTTTTCAGTAGAATTTATGACCCCTGAGGCAGAGCCAATTTTGACCCTAAGGGCATAATTTGAACAATCCTGGTAAAAAAAATTTTTACTAGATGATGCTACATACCAAATATTACAGCTCTAAGCCTTTAAGTTTGAGACAAGAAGATTTTTAATATATATTAACTGTATAACTGTATTTTAACTATATAATCCTATGTAAAACATGTGACCCCCAGGGCGTGGCCGTCTTTGACTCAAGGGGCATAATTTGAACAATCTTAGAAAAGGTTCACCAGATGATGCTACATAACAAATATCACAGTTCTTAAGTTTTTTTGTTTCGGACCAGAATTTTCTTAAAGTTTTTACTATATAATCCTATGTCAATTTTGTGACCCCCAGGGTGGGGACAATTTTGACCCCGGGACAAAATTTTAACAACATTGGTAAAGGTCCATCAGATGATGCTTCATACCAAGTATCACAGTTCTAGGCTTTTTGGTTTCAGACCAAAAGATTTTAAAGTTTTTACTATGTAAATTTTGTGACCCCCAGGGTGGGGACAATTTCAAGGGACAAAATTTGAACAATATTGGTAAAGGTCCACCAGTCGATGCTTCATACCAAATAGCACAGTTCTATGCCTTTCGGCTTGAGACATGGAGTTTTTACTATATAATACTATATGTAAAACATGTGACCCCCAGTGTGTGGCCCTTTTTAACCCAAGGGGCATAATTTGAACAACATTAGTAAAGTTTCACCAGGTGATGCTACATACCAAATATCACAGCTCTAAGCTTTTCGGTTTCAGACAGGAAGATTTTAAAAGTTTTTACTATATAATCCAGTGTAAAACTTGTGACGCCTGGAGTTAGGCCAATTTTGACCCAAGGGACAAAACTTGAACAATAGAAGTAGAAGTCCATTAGATTATTCTACACATCGAATTTGGTACCCCTAGGCCTTATAGTTTTTGACAAGAAGATTTTTAAAGTTTTTATTTCTTTTTGGACATTGGTTGCCATGGCAATTAAATTCTTTGGAAGAGGTTGACCCAAGGAACAATCCTGTGAAGTTTGGTAATGCACGACTGATGACGCAGGACGGACACAGGGCTATCACAATAGCTCACCTTGGCACTTCATTCCAGGTGTTACTAAGCTCTGTTTAATGACAGTGGGGATATATAACAGTATATAACAATATAATTATGACAATGGCAACACTCATATTGTTAGTTCAGTGTGGTTTATAATAAGGGATATAATCGTACTGTTAGTATGATGTGCATTATGACAAGAGCTGTAACTCTACTGTTACTGATTGCATAGCAAAGGTGCAGGATGGATGGAAAAAAGTAAATATAAATTCCCAGTGCTTTTCAAACTGTTTACATATGTAATCATAGATGCGACATTGGCAGGGAAAGAGTTAAAGTGAGGGGATTTGTGGGGAGGCGTGGGGACATAAAAAACATTGTAAACTCAAACCATTCAAATTGTAAATAAATATATGCCTTATCTTTGAAAAAAGAAATGATTGTGGAATATTTGCAAGCAATGCAAACTTGTGACATTATAATGTATTTAGCTGACAGTTGTCTCATTGCTTTAGATGAGAGACGATTAAAATCAGCATTTCTCCACCAAACCCTGTATTGTAACCAATCTTTAGAATCAACTAGAAGAGATAGTTACAAAGAGCAATCACAACATAGGATGTAGTGGAGCAAAACAGGAGCTATTCTTTAACCCTTTACTCAATGAATATTCATGTAAGAAATAATGAGGTCATGGATTTTAATTAATTGTAATAACAGTCCTAGAGACAAAGGAACTTTTGGCCAAGGCAGAAGTTGTGGAATCATATTTATGTTATATCATAAGAAAACATATAGGGTCCGTCTGATCTGGGTCTACTCTGTCGGTAAATAGCTTCTAGCTAATGTTAAATGTTATTCTGTAACACCCGACTATAAATAAAGTTTCTTGTATCTTGTTTGCGAAGGCATAGAAAGGCGTATTCATGGAGGAAAGGGTTAATTTATACATCATACTTATGCTTCCCAAATAACTGAAGACCCAAACACCATATTTCCAATGGGGCCTGATTTGGATGTACAATATATGCAATACTTGAGTGTCCTTGTCCCAATTTTGAGGCCTATTGTCACAATTTTATGAAAGTATAAAATCAGTTGATTTTTAAAAATTAGTAATATTGGACTTGGAAACTGTAGACCCAGACCAGCTGCTGATCAGGATATACACATTGTAATAGTTATCAATATATGCAAAAATTATATCAAGCTAACAGTGTAGATCCTGATCAGATGTTACATATCTAACCCTTTACTCTATAAGTACACCATTGCAAACAGAGTAGACCCAGATCGGACAGCTCCTGTAGGAGCCATCTGATCACGGTCAGTTCTGTTTGCTGATGAAATAATGTAGATATGATTCTACCATCTATGTTGTGGCCAAATGTTCTTGTGTTTAAGTGCCACAATAAACAATTTCTAATCAATAATGATGTTGTCATTATTTCTTACATAAATATTCATGAGGTAAAGGTTTCACAATTTAGAGCTTTAGCCACTGCACTGTTTGCAAATACATTCAGCAAGGCGTGAATTGTACATGTAATAAAAAGTATATAAGCCAGCGCCTTAAATACCGTAAGAACTCTTACAGAATGATATACATAGGCAAATGGTATAGATCCAGAACAAACATCATCTCAAGGAGCAGTTTGATCTGGGTCTGTACTATTTGCTATATCAGTCTAGTTTAACCTTTTCCTCCATAAATATGCCTTTCTAAGCCTTTGCAAACAGAGTAGACACAGATCAGGGTCTGCTCTGTGTGCTTATGATATAGTATAGATGTAGTTTCTGATTTGGCCAAAATTCCATGTGTCCATGTGCTATAATAAGAAATTAATCTTATTAATATTCATGACATCATTCTTTCTAACATGAATATTCATGGAGGAAATGGTTAAAGTTATCAAAATGGTGCTTAAATTGAATTATTCAGCTTTACAAACCCAAGGGAGGGGACATTGTGTGTAACAATACTTACACTAATTAGGGCATATAAGTATATCAGTATTTAACCCTTTCCTTCTTATAAACACCTTTTGTGCATTTGCAAAAAGTGTAGACCCAGATCAGATGGCTCCTGGAGGATCAGGGTCTACTCTGTTTGCTTATTGCATTATATAGATTTGATTTTACAGATTCTGCCAAGGTAAAAAAACGATATTCATGTAACGCTGTCAAAATTCAGCTAAAACATTCATGATATCATTCATTATTCCTTATGTGAGTATTGAACAGGGAAAGGGTTAAATCAACAACAAGGAACAAATGTTCTAAAAACTTCATAATACAATTTAACAACTAAAACATTTACAAAACAATCATATAACAAGCTTATTTCACATCAAATAAATTTATTATAACAGGCTTATTTCACATCAAATAAATTTCATATAACAGGCTTATTTCACATCAAACAAGATCTAATTGTAACTGGATTCAGTTACATAATGTCCCTCAAATGAAACAGAAAACAGGTACAGATGAGCTAAATCAGAATATATCTAAATTTCAACCAATCCCAGGCCACTACCAATTTACCATGGTAACTAACAATATGAAACACCTGTCATAAAGCTTGGGGCACTCAAATACCCCATCATATCAATTTTCTGCAAATTCGAATTATATCGAAATTGCGACTAATAAGAGGCCACCATTACCATTGCAACCACTCATTCAAACTACAACTGAGTTTAGGGTACCCAAATACCACTTCATACCAAATTTCATCAATATCAAACAATATTTAAATTTTGACTGATCAAAGAACCCTTACCAAAATAACCAACATACCAAATTTCAGCAAAATCAAATAATATCTAAATTTTGTCAAACAATATTTAAATTTTGACCAATCTCAGCCCACCATTTTTTTTTAAAGTATATATATTTTTTTAAAAAACACAAAAGTGTTCGGAGGAACACATGTGTCACCTGCTCGCAACTAACACAAAAACTGCGAAAAACAGAACAAGGGTGAATAACTCAAAAAAGTATTGCAGAGTGATGGACCTTAGTTACATCAATGGTCCTCATTGAGAGGAAGACACATGTGAAATTTGAAAGATCTATAATGATTTGTTTAGGAATGACAGCCAAAAACAGAAAGTGTGACAGACAAACAGAAAACAGACAGACAGACAGACAACGGAAAAGTGACCCCTAAGTGACACACTGCCTCTCGGCAGGTGACACAAAAAGCGGAATATACATTTGCTCACAACCAATGTTCATGAGAAGATGAAGAAGAAGAATTGGAAGAAGGAATAATAATTAGTAAATACAGTATGTCAGTATGTCCCCACACTGTGTCTAATTTCACAGTCTAATTTCACATTAAAAAAAATCATATAAAAGGATTATTTCACATCAAAGAAAATTTCATACAACAAGCAAATTTTACATTAAGGGAAATTTGAGAAATTAAGTTGGAATATTTATAATAAATTTTCTATTTCTATATACAGCATAAGGTGTCTTTAATTGTCTTCAAGCTAGCAGCTAATTCATAATAATCTATGCAATCCATTTGGATCCAAATCAGAAACTGATCAACTCAACATCTCATCATAATGGATCCAGATCAGATTTCAAGCAACTCCAAGTCTCATCAGAATAGATCTAGATCAGACACCAATCAACTCATCAGTATGGATCCAATCATAATGGATCCAGATCAGACACCAAGCAACTCAACATCTCATCAGCATCAAACGTGATTAAAACTCTGATTGTAGTTCTGAAAAAGAAATGGAAGAAAACACTCAACTTTGAGAATTGCAGCAGACAAGTTCAGTATATGACAAGCAGATGACAAGTTCAGCAGATAACAAGCAGATGACAAGTTCAGTAGATAGTAAGCAGGCGACAAGTTCAACAGATAACTGGCTGACAAGTTCAGCAAATAACAAGTAGATGACAAGTAGAGCAGATAACATGCAGACGACAACTTCAGCAGATAACAATCAGACAACAAGTTTAGTAGATAGTAAGCAGATGACAAGTTCAGTAGATAGTAAGCAGACGACAAGTTCAGCAGATAGAAGCAGACTACAAGTTCAGTAGATAGTAAGCAGACGACAAGTTCAGCAGAAAGTAAGCAGACTACAAGTTCAGTAAATGGTAAGCAGATAGACAACAAGTTCAGCAGATAGTTAGCAGACTACAAGTTCAGTAAATGGTAAGCAGATAGACAACAAGTTCAGTAGATAGTAAGCAGACTACAAGTTCAGTAGATAACAATCAGACAACAAGTTCAGTAGATAGTAAGCAGATGACAAGTTCAGTAGATAGTAAGCAGACTACAAGTTCAGTAGATAGTAAGCAGACGACAAGTTCAGTAGATAGTAAGCAGACGACAAGTTCAGTAGATAGTAAGCAGAAAACAAGTTCAGTAGATAGTAAGCAGATGACAAGTTCAGTAGATAGTAAGCAGACAACAAGTTCAGCAGTAAACAAGCAGAATGATGACAAATTTAGCAGATAACAAGCAGATGATAAGTTCAGCAGATAACAAGCAGATGACAAGTTCAGCAGATAGTAAGCAGATGACAAGTTCAGTAGATAGTAAGCAGACTACAAGTTCAGTAGATAGTAAGCAGAGGACAAGTTCAGTAGATAGTAAGCAGACGACAAGTTCAGTAGATAGTAAGCAGAAAACAAGTTCAGTAGATAGTAAGCAGATGACAAGTTCAGTAGATAGTAAGCAGACAACAAGTTCAGCAGTAAACAAGCAGAATAACAAGCAGATGATAAGTTCAGCAGATAACAAGCAGATGACAAGTTCAGTAGATAACAATCAGACAACAAGTTCAGTAGATAGTAAGCAGATGACAAGTTCAGTAGATAGTAAGCAGACTACAAGTTCAGTAGATAGTAAGCAGACGACAAGTTCAGTAGATAGTAAGCAGACGACAAGTTCAGTAGATAGTAAGCAGAAAACAAGTTCAGTAGATAGTAAGCAGATGACAAGTTCAGTAGATAGTAAGCAGACAACAAGTTCAGCAGTAAACAAGCAGAATGATGACAAATTTAGCAGATAACAAGCAGATGATAAGTTCAGCAGATAACAAGCAGATGACAAGTTCAGCAGATAATAAGCAGGTGATAATTTCATTCCTTATAAACTTTTGCAGACCTAGCACATAGTCAATGGATGTCTTGGTGTAGATTATAATGTAAACTTTCAAGCTCTGTATATAATGACTATGCATTTTCATGCAGGAATATAAAAATGCCTTCATGTATATATTTTTACTTGTACTGTCAGTGAATTATTATAAACTTGCTATTTAGAAGAGGCCACTAGATTCAACATTGCAAATAATTGTATGCTGTTATATGTGTTTAATGAAGAATGTACATGTATGTGAATAGAGTATTTAGGACTCATCTTAACACTTTCCTCCAAAGACTATTTTTAGACCCAACCTCTTTGAATGAATCTACCCAAAAGGAACATTTACTAGAGAAAATGTATATTTTAGAATTTTGTAGTTTGAAACCATGTGATAAATTGAGCATTTTCTCCTATAGGAGCAAATGCTCTATTTATCACAATGGTTTCATTAAGTGACTTTTACAGAGACGTAGAAAGGCGTATTTATGGAGGAGAGGGTTAAGCACTGTATTGTTTCATCTGGTTCAGAGTGTTTTTTGGATATACTTTATAAAATATCTATCATCCCCAGTCTACATTTTTACAACATTTCCTCAAGGACGCAGTAACCTTGGTTTGGTTTTAATTGGATTTTACGTCACTTTAACAGTACTTCAGTCATGTCAAAATGTCCAGCTAATTACAGGTGGAGGAAGACCGCAGAGGTTCTTCTATGCACAGAACAAATTATATTGTTTCATGCACAGAAGAGCATCCGGGTAGAACCACCGACCTACTTCAAGCCAGCTGGAAGGCTTCATCACATGCAAAATCCAAATGCCCAGACCAGGATCTGAAGCACAGTGGTGAGGGGCTAAGCGACTGTCAGTCGAGGACTATAACCACTCGGCCACAGAGGCCCTCCTTTATAGACATATATCATATATGTAGGAGTTGTCTGATCAGGGTCTGCTCTATTTGTTTTATATATTTCAAATCTAATTCTCTGTTGCCATGGCAATGAATTTACCTAATTTTAATACAAGAATTACATTATTTCATGAATGGAGTATACCATGAAAAATCATCAAGTAATGAGTCTGAAAAGCTAGTAACTTGGTATCTCATAAAGATTAAAACTTCTTTTTATATTTTTATATTTATAATTGTAACCTGATTAATGTTAAATTATCTGATCACTGTTTAATTATTAACCCTTTCCCTGTTCTATATTTATTACAAAGTTTCAACACCTACTGAATATTCATAGATAAAATATTTATATTGAAATATGTATGGTAAAACATTGTTGCCATTTTAGAAACTAAGGAAACAAATCTAATAAATTCATTTAGCAAACAGAGCAGACTCTGATCAGACGGCTCCTCTAGGTTTTAATATGGGGGAATTAATTAAGGATGCCCAAATGATAACAAATATTCATGTCAATCTGTTACAGAGATATGGCATCAGACGGAAAAAATATGTGATTTTTGCATATCAAAAGGCAATAACTCCTAAATGCAACAAGCGATCTGGAAAAGTAATACATGGGAACAATGCCCCAGTGATAACAAATACAGTGAAACTTGTGAAAACCGGACCATGTGTAAACTGGAATACTGTCGACACCAGACAATTTGTTTGGTCCTGAGTTTTTCCCTTCTTTTCTCTTAAGAAAATCCCTGTAAAAACTGGACTCTGTGAAAACTGGATACCGGACGGGTATTGCTTCATTTCAATACAAATTCACCTCTGTAAACCGGATGCCAAAACCAGCGGACCGGAACGTATTTTGCTGACAGGCCTCTTGACATGCTTGTTTGCAGCATGTCACCTCGCGCAATTGTTTATACAGTACATTTATCAATAGTCGGGATAAATGGTATGGCTAGGTATGAAATCTTGACTGTTTAATGAGAAACTGTGATAACAAATATGATTAATGATCGGGCTACATCAAACCTTACCCGCACTAATCTTGGAACAAACTTTTGTTATTAATCAACAATAATTAAAAATCCATTAATGATTTTATTTCACTTTCCTAACCCTTATAATGCTACCTTATGAAGCTACCTGCATATAGAATCACAGTCGTACTTGGAGTGATAAGGGAGTGACCTCGAGTTTAAATTTGCAACATCCTTTGCCTGTTACGAAAGTTTGCATATGCTTCTTTATTAAAACTTCAAAAATTCGCTTAAATATTTCTTGTAGAAATGATGACTGAGTATCAAACATCTTGAATCCAGATCAAGCTCCGAGTTACTCACATACCCGTTTGTAATTTAACACAAGTGAAAATAGAAAATTGTGTCTGAAAGACACAGCGATGACCCCATGTAGGTGCTTGCCTAGCTGCACATAAATTTCCTAAGTAATTTGACCTTGACCTTGGGCTTGTGGGCAGTATGGACTGGGTGTGTAATGAAAGTATGGATGGCGTTTAATGTGTATATGCAATTTCATACCAATAGCTAAAGCGGTTAGTGAGATATTAGACGATGAAAAAACTGTGACAACCAACTGCATGTAAAATTCCTATTTCATTTGACCTTGACCTTGGGCTTGTGGGCAGCATGGGTGGGGTGCATAATGAAAGTATGGATGGTGTTGAATGTGTATATGCAATTCAAAGCCAGTATCTATAGCGGTTAGTGAGATATAAGACAATGAAAAACTGTGACAACCAACTGCACCTAAAATTCATAAGTCAATTGACCTTGACATCAGGCTTTCAGGTAGCATGGGATGGGTGTGCAATGAAAGTATAGATAGTATTTAATGTGTATATGCAATTCCATGAGAATAGCTACAGTGGTAAGGGAGATGCAATGTATAAGAAGATGAAAAAACTGACAACCAACTGCACGTAAATGTGACAACCAACTGCACGTAAAATTTCCAAGTCATTTAACCTTGACCTTGGGCTTGCGGGCAGCATAGGTTGGGTGCCAAATGATAGCACAGATGGTAATTGATGTGTATGTGAAGTTTCAGATGTGAAAGTATAGAAATTACTGACATATAACACTGTGACGACCAACTGCACCTAAAAGCGTGACACATAGACAGAAAGACGGACGGACAGATGGACGGACAGGTGCAAAACATAATGCCCCCCTGACTATCGTCGACGGGGCATAAAAATCAAACAAGATAGGTTACACGTTTAGTCGTTTACAGATGTGTGTGATGCTGGCCGTGAAATAAACTCACACACACTCATGTATTGTTATTATGTCCAAAGAATCATTGAGGAATACGTACGAAACACCAAAAGTTAGTAGAATATTTGTGCAGTTCATTCTTTCTTTCTTTTGCTTTTTTGTAAAAAATGTCTCCTCTTACTTTGTGGTAATTCAGATCAGTCAAATATTTGTTACATCTAGTTGCACATTAGGAAATTAAAACTGAACAGTGCAAACACTGTGCTGGTTTTCTCGGCAAAATTTCGACCTGAAAAAAATGGACACTTCTGAAAAACGGCTGATCGATCTATCCCTGAGGAAGTCTGGTTTTCACAGGTTTCACTGTATTCATGTCTAGTTAAATTGAATTCTGTCAAGCCGTTACAGAGATATTGCATCGGATGGAAAAAAATATGTCAACTTTTCATATAAAAGGGCAGTAACTCATAAATGCCACAAGCATTCTGGGAAAGTAATACATGGGAACGATGCACCAGTGATAAAAAAATATTCATGTCAAGTCACATTTAATTCTGTCAATCTGTTACAGAGATATTACATCAGATGGAAACCGGGCGGACAGAAGGACGGACAGACAAACCCAAAACAATATCCCCCAGCCTTTGGCAGCAGATAACAAACAATAGGGGGACGATGGACAATGTGTGCTGTAAGTTCATAGCTACTGGCTACCTCCATGATGGTTAGTCCAGACATCTATAGTCGAGTACTTCTCCCATGACGGGAACTCTCAGTGGGTATATCTGCCTCCGTAACGCCTTTTGCCTTCAGCTCATCAACAACTCTGTCCAGATATGTGTGGTCAGGATAACCAAACCTGATTGATATATGGGAAAAAGAAATATTTAACCCTTACTCAATAAACATGCCTTTCTATGCCTTTGCAAACAGACTCAGATAACAAATGATCAAAAGACAGTAGTAGTAGCAAAATAGTTTATTGTGCAACTTAAGGCTATGAGTTTATAAAAATTTCTGCCAAAGTATAAGTTCACCTATGTGGTTCCAATCCTACAAGAGCTATCTTGTCTGAGTCTACTCTTTTTGCCAAGGTGCAAAAATTGTATCTATGGCTGTGAAGAACTTGGCAAACAGATTAGATGCCTTGTAACTTGGCATTTCATTAGGATACAGACTGTCTGACACTCAGACACTGGTTTTTTAGAAAACAAATACAGATAAGATGCGTAGATTAAAACATTTTCAAGGATAACGCCTTCATTTCTCCACCAAATCCTATACTGTGATCAGTATAAAGAGTGATAACAGTGTAGGGTTCGGTGGAGAAATTCAGACTACATCTGAGTTCTACCATTACCCATGGTGTATTTGGACAAGATCTGAGGTCTACCATTACTCACAGTGTATTTGGACAAGATCTGAGGTCTACCATTACTCACGGTGTTTTTGGACAAGATCTGAGGTCTACCATTACTCACGGTGTATTTGGACTAGATATGAGGTCTACCATTACTCATGGTGAATTTGGACTAGATCTGAGGTCTACCATTACTCATGGTATATTTGGACTAGATCTGAGGTATACCATTACTCACGGTGTATTTGGACTAGATCTGAGGTCTACCATTACTCACGGTGTATTTGGACTAGATCTGAGGTCTACCATTACTCACAGTGTATCTGGACTAGATATGAGGTCTACCATTACTCACTGTGTATTTGGACTAGATCTGAGGTCTACCATTTCTCACGGTGTATTTGGACTAGATCTGAGGTCTACCATTACTCACAGTGTATTTGGAATAGATATGAGGTCTACCATTACTCACAGTGTATCTGGACTAGATCTCAGGTCTACCATTACTCACGGTGTATTTGGACTTGGGTCTGTTTTGTGGTGTATGTCATTCCAGGTGATCACACCCTGTTGACCAGTTGTTCTGGAATTGCCAATAGTGAAAACCAACTTCCGATCAAAAGCAACTCTCAGCATCTCCAAGACTTGTTTTCCACGCTTGTTGTCGGGGAGGAAACCTGATCGCCTGATACCCCTGTAGTGCTTACCTGGCGATGGGTGGTGACTCTGAAAGGAAGTCATTAATGATGACATGCCAAGTGACCTGGCTTCTCATACATGTCTTTTGCAAACAGTGTAGACTCACATGAGAGAGCTCATTGAGGAGCCCTCTCACTGTCATTTTACACTTCGCTTTAAAAATACCAATGAATATTAAGGGTTAACTTGATCTGGTTGAATTTTAGAATAGTCCAGAATAGTAAAGATGTGTTTGTGATACACTATGCCCCCATATGACCTTTGACCTTGATGTATGACCTTGACCTTAACCTTAAAAAGTCATCCCTAAAAATGTTTGCCTTCATAAATTGCACATGCATGCCAACTTTGAAGTATGTATGTGCAATGGCAACAAAATTATCGCCAACTTTAAAGTTGGGGACAAACCAACCAACCAACCGACAGAGCAAAACCAATATGCCTCCCGAGGGGCATAAAAGTCCCTAAATATTAACAGGAAGTATGACCTTTTTTAACTTCTGAAAGGTTCATTTGAAAATTCAGCGTTGAAAGGATTATATATTTTCAAAGAACAAAAACAGGCACATGTGGGTTCTCTTAACCCTTTCCTTCTTATAAATGTATTTTCTCGCATTAATTTGCAGACAAAGTGGACCAAGATATCATCAGGGTCTGCTATGTTTGCTAGTGGAATTTGAAAAATCTTTTTCTTTACTTTCTAAAATGACTATAGTATTCTACCTTTCATATTTCATTATGACTATTTTGTCCATGAATATTCAGTAGGTATTAAATATAGAACAGGGAAAGGGTTAAACCCGATCATGCTAAGCATGACCTGACAGGCATCTACAAACAGTTTGGATCCAAATGAAACATCAAGTAATGTGGCCATTTAACTGGATCCAACTTGCTTGACATAGGATAAGAGTTTCTTGAAAATTTGAATACTAAAATAGAGCTTTTAAATACAATTCAATAATTTAAACGAGAGCATCGCAAGTGGGTGCCTACACTAATCTATTTGATTGTAGCCCTTGTGATGGCAAACAAATGTATGAAAATTAACCCATTCCGTCATAGGCTATTTTTAGATCTAACCACTTTGAACAAATCTACCGATAGGAGCATTAAATAAAGAAAAGGAAAATTTTAGACTTTTTTAATTTGAAACCATTGTGATAAATAGAGCATTTGCTCCTATATGAGCAAATGCTCTATTTATCATAATGGTTTCAATAGCTGATTTTTATAGCGTATTTATGGAGGAAAGGGTTAATAAGATTTGAATGAATAGTAAGGAAGCAATAGCCAACATTAAAGTTTCGTGATGATGGCAATGACAACGTTGACACCAGAGTTACGACAATACAGACAAGCTAAATAATGGAATAACATCTCATTCCTGAATGGCTTCATACTTATGGGTAGAAAAAAATGTTGACAGTGAAATGAATAGACTGTAGCGAAAGTGTCAGGGTAGCCAAAATGACCAGTGACCACTCTGATCAGATCCAAAATTCAGGAATAAAGCTATACTGGGTCTACATACATATTTAGATCTTGATGAGATGCCAAGTAATTTACCATCTTATACAAACTGTTAGCATTGGTTATCTTGAATTTGCCGCTAGTGCTCAAAGAGTTGAAATATAACTAGAGGTTTTTGTCATAAAAACAGATGTCTCCCCTCTTATAAAAACAATATGTAAAGGGAAATCACTAAAAATGTTATGGACTTTATGATTGATACTTCCTCTCATTATGAGCTTTCCACACCGCATTTTTCAAGAAGAAAATGATAACAGCTAATAACTCCAAATATATTGACACCAGAGTTATGAACCTTGTGCACGACACTTACTTTCATCATGCTCTTTCCATAAATGAAATGTCATTCCAATAGCATCAGTCGAACAGGAGTTATTGATCCGACAAAAAATTAACAAAGGACAATAACTCCAAAAGTATTGAAGCCAGAGTTATGGCCCTTGTTCATGACACTTTATCTCATCATGCTCTTTCCATGTATGAAGTTTCAATACAATGACAAGAACCATGTAGGAGTTATCATCCGGACAAGAAAGCTTTAAACAAATGTACAAGGGGCAATAACTCCCAATTTATTGAAGCCAGAGTTCAGGACGTTATACAGGACACTTTCTCTTATCATGATCTTTCCATGTATGAAGTTTCACTCCAATGGCATGTGCCATATAGGAGTTATTATCCTGAAAAAAAATTGTGATTTGTTTTACAAAGGGCAATAACTCCAATATTAGTGAAGCCAGAGTTATAGACCTTAAGCATGACACTTTCTCTTATCATGATCTTTCCATGTATGAAGTTTCAATACAATGGCATTAGCCATATAGGAGTTATCGTCCAGACAAAAAATTGTGAAAAAAAATTACAGAGCCAGAGTTATGGACCTTGTGTATGACACTTCCTCTTGTCATGATCTTTCCATATATGAAGTTTCAATCCAATGGCATTAGCCATATAGGAGTTATCGTCCGGACAAAAAATTGTGATTTTTTTACAAGGGCAATAACTCCATTATTAGTGAATCCAGAGTTATGTACCTTGTGTATAGCACTACCTCTCGTCATGATCTTTCCATATATGAAGTTTCATTCCAATAGCAAGAGCCATATAGGAGTTATCGTCTGGACAAAAAAGTGCTTTTTTTTACAAGGGGCAATAACTCCAATATTAGTGAAGCCAGAGTTATTGACCTTGTGCATGACACTTCCTCTCATTATGCTCTTTCCATATATGAAGTTTCAATCAACTGGCATCAGGCATATTGAAGTTATCGTCCGGACAAAAAGTGTGACGGACAGACGGACAGACGGACAGACAGACAGACGGACAGACAGACAACTCTCACGAAAACAATATGTCTCCCCCATATAAATATGGGGGGAGACATAATTAACCTTTTATTGACCATCACGGAAATAATTTTCATACTACCACTTTGGAAGAACGTAACAGTTTCATTATTGTGATAAACTGTTACGATATGCACACAATGTTTTCAATACGTTTTGCATATTGTTAAAGGGATAGCATATACTTACAATGTTTACCAAACCTGTTGTATATTGTTAGAGTGATAGCATATACTTACAATGTTTACCAAACCTGTTGTATATTGTTAGAGTGACAGTATACCCTGTATCAAAACTAGCAAATTGTACCTATAGGACAAGGGTACCTACTGGCAGTATTGTTTCTAAATCAAGCACTTTTCACGATATGTTATATATATTATAGTAAAGAAAATTCGAAGATCCATATCTGTAGTAAAAATGGTCAAAGTAAAATGTCTTTGCTTTACGCACATTTTCACATTAAAATTGTTCATCTGTTAAATTTCTCTGTAAATCCTCTCATTGGTGTATGAGGAGATGGACACACAAGAATTGCTATACAGGCATACAGATATACAAACTGATAGACAAGAGCAAGGATATATGCCTCCATACGGGTTGGGGGGGATAAAGAATGGGGAAGTATAAATATATATTTTCTATACCTGTTGCACACCATTTGGGAAGTTGTATGTAATCTGGATCCTCCCACACCCTTCATATCCAGCACAAGATTGGGATCTGCTAGTATATACATCCATTGTTCCCTCTGGCTGGTCCCCTTGAAATAAAGTTTTACTCTGTGGGTGGATTTGAAAACATTTCTCCACAAAACCCTAAGTGGTGACAACTTGTTAGAACCATCTCCATGAGCAAACCAGCTAGAAGGTTTTTTACATTAAAAATCTGAACTGCCTGTCTGGGATACACACATTAAATAGTAAGGCACAAAAGCATTCTCAAATGTAAAATGTAAGGTGCTTAATACAAAATGTAGCAAGATACTAAACGACGACACTAAACAACTGTAAGTTCCATGGTAAGGCTTCATTTGTAAGGAACTATGACAAAATCCATTGGTTAGGTTTAAATTGTAAGGAACTATGACTCTAAGTCCAGTGGTAAGGGTTAAATTGTAAGGAACTACGACTCTAAGTCCTGCGGTAAGGGTTAAATTGTAAGGGACCATGACTCTAAGTCCAGTGGAAAGGGTTAAATTGTAAGGGACTATGACTCTAAGGCCTGCGGTAAGGGTTAATTGTAAGGAACTATGACTCTAAGTCCAGTGGAAAGGGTTAAATTGTAAGGGAATATGACTCTAAGTCCTGTGGTAAGGGTTAAATTGTATGGGAATATGACTCTTAAGTCCTGTGGTAAGGGTTAAATTGTAAGGAACTTCGACTCAAAGTCCTGTGGTAAGGCTTCATTTGTAAGGGACTATGACCAAGTCCTTTGGTAAGGGTTAAATTGTAAGGGACAACAACTCTAAGTCCTGTGGTAAGGGTTAAATTGTAAGGGACTACGGCTCTAATTCTGCGGTAAGGGTTAAATTGTAAGAGACTATGACTCTAATTCCTATGGTAAGGGTAACTGTAAGGAACAAAACAATTGTAAATCAAAGCAAACAAAGAAAAGGGGACAAATATAAGGGGACTTAACCCTTTTCCTCATATAAATGTCTTTTCACACATAAATTTGCAAATAGAATAGACCCAGATCAGGCGACTTATATAGGAGTAGTCTGATCAGGGTCTGCTCTGATTGCTTATGGTATAGATTTGATTTTACAGTTCCTCCCTGAGCCAAAATATCTCGTCTACATATGCCACTAAAAACATTCAGCTAATAAATTAAAATATTCATAATGACTAATGTTCCATTCGTTGTGGTCATTTAACGCAGCAAGTCAATTTATCAAGGACAATCCTATCACAGTTTGGTTGAAAAAAAAAAAATGCACGAAGTATTCAATAACAAATTCGAAACTGTAAAGCAATTTTCTTTTTGTTACGAGTGATCTCCGTGCGAAATTTTCAGTTCCGTGGAAATGACAACCTCCTTGCCGGATCCAAGTGGATAATAAACTAAAACATTTATTTATACATCGTAATTTGTAGTGAAGGGGGGGGGGGGGGTTCCATTTGGAGAGAAATGGAAGAAAACAGTGTTTTCAGAACAAAAGAAGTGGACAATTTTGTAAAAGTATATAAATATTAACTACATGTATTTCCCTGTTTAATATTCATGTAAGAAATGATGACATCATGAATATTATTAGCTGAAATTTTCAAGAGAAATGTGATGTAACTCACCAGTAATAATGCCACACACAGCCCCACATGTAGGGCAGGCCTTCTTGTAAGCAAACTGGTTATCAATACAATCTGTACAGAACTTGTGACCACACCGTAGTGTCTTAGGGTCCGTAATAGTGTCCATACATATCACACAGTCTTCTGTGGCCGCTCCCTCAGACCCATCTGTGGCCGCTCCCTCAGACTCATCTGAAGATGTTGTATTACTCCTATCTTCCGTTATTTGGTGTTCGGTTGTTTTCTTATTCTCTGCATCAGACTACAAATACAAACAAGAGTACCGCATACGGTACATAATACGCCCACTTGCAATCTTTCTCTGATTCAACATGTCTTATAAGTGTTGACATTTTCTAATCTGTGCTTCAGATCTTGATTTCCATATTAAGGTGATACTATTTTTAAAAAAATTGAAGTGAATATCTTATTAAATAAAAAAGTTACAGCTAATCCTCATATTTGCAGATTTTTGAAAAGTGCAACGGTCATAATTCTGTAAAGACAAACTGAATGAACCTCAAAATAAACACAGCTTCAGATTTTGTTGCTTAAAACATTTCTTTTAAGTTTCATTTATATCATTTTAATAGTTTTCCCAGAAAACAAGAGACAAACTAAAAGCTGACCGACAAACAAAGCAACGAACACACAAAGTTCAAGGACCGTAACTTTAGAATAAAATGACTTACAAAAACCCCCGCAATATATGTGAAAATTCATATTAAGGTTTAACCATATAAAAAAAATTGAAGTAAATATCATTTCAAATGAAAATGTTATGGCCATCCTCATATATATTTGCATAGATTTGCATTATTTCTTTTAAGTGCAAGGGCCCTAACTCTGAAACAACAAATCAAATGAACCTCAGAATTGACTTAGCTTCAGGTCTTGATGCATTAAACATGTGTGTGAAGTTTCATTA
Source organism: Azorinus chamasolen (assembly GCA_963576725.1). Classification (NCBI taxonomy): domain Eukaryota; kingdom Metazoa; phylum Mollusca; class Bivalvia; order Cardiida; family Solecurtidae; genus Azorinus; species Azorinus chamasolen. Next base: position 72,241,435 of record OY755245.1, read on the forward strand.
ATATTTCTCAGATAGTTTCCCAGAAAACAGCGGACATACTATTTGCATGTATTTGCATTATTTTTTAAGTAAAAGGGCCATAACTCTGAAACGAAAAATCAAATGAACCCCAGAATCGACTCAGCTTCAGATCTTGATGCATTAAACATATTTGTGTAGTTTCATTAATATTTCTCAGATAGTTTCCCAGAAAACAGCGGACAAACTATTTGCATGTATTTGCATTATTTTTTAAGGACAAGGGCCATAACTCTGAAACAAAAAATCAAATGATCCTCAGAATCAACTCAGCTTCAGATCTTGATGCATTAAACATTTGTGTGAAGTTTCATTAATATCTCTCAAATAGTTTTCCCAGAAAACAGCGGACAAACTATTTGCATGTATTTACATTATTTTTTAAGTAAAATGGCCATAACTCAGAAACGACAAATCAAATGAACCTCAGAATCAACTCAGCTTCAGATCTTGATGCATTAAACATTTGTGTGAAGTTTCATTAATATCTCTCATAAAGTTTTCCCAGAAAACAGCGGACAAACTATATGCATATATTTGCATTATTTTTTAAGTAAAAGCGCCATAACTCTGAAACGAAAAATCAAATGAACCTCAAAATCAACTCAGCTTCAGATCTTGATGCATTAAACATTTGTGTGAAGTTTCATTAATATCTCTCAAATAGTTTTCCAGAAAACAGCGGACAAACTATTTGCATGTATTTGCATTATTTTTAAGGACAAGGGCCATAACTCTGAAACGACAAATCAAATGAACCTCAGAATTGACTCAGCTTCAGATCTTGATGCATTAAACATTTGTGTGAAGTTTCATTAATATCTCTCATATAGTTTTCTCAGAAAACAGCGGACAAACTATTTGCATTTTTTAAGGACAAGGGCCATAACTCTGAAACGAAAAATCAAATGAACCTCAGAATCAACTCAGTTTCAGATCTTGATGCATTAAACATTTGTGTGAAGTTTCATTAATATCTGTCAAATAGTTTTCCGAGAAAACTGCGGACAAACAAACGAATGGACAGGGCCACGCCAATATACGACCACCTTTATTAGATGGGCGTATAAAAATTGTACAGACCAAACAAGACGTTTTTCTGCAGGGCCATGGTAGAGAGGTTTCGATGTTCAACCCGTTTATATATCTAATGAATAGTCATGCCATGCATATTTAATTAGAATTATTTTTACAATGTCATATCAATACAGGAAATTTTGAACTCGGCAGAAACTGTAGAATATTATTCCATAAGCAAACAGAGCAGACGCTGATCAGAAAATTCATACTGGAGCCATATGATCAGGGTCTGCTTTATTTGCAAAGGCATCACCAGGTCTCTCTATCAGGTAAATGGTTAAACAATAGACAAATATGTTATAATGAATGCCTGAATCACAGGAAATCATCACTGCATAACAGCATAGTTCTTGATCTAGATCAGTAACAAGTTTTTCAAAGATATGTCTTATCTGTGTATACAGTTTTCAGAGACAATTTATTAACCCTTTCCCTGTTCTATGTTTATTTCAAATTCGAATACCTACTTAATATTCATGGACAAATAGTTTAAATGAAATATGGAAGGTGGACATTGTAGACATTTTAAAGAGCAAAGAAACAGACCTATTAAATTCAATTAGCAAACAGAGTAGGCCCTGATCAGACGGCTCCTCTAGGACCCGTCTGATCTGGGTCTACTCTGTTTGCAAATGCGTGAAAACACATTTATATGAGGGAAAGGGTTCAAGTAGCATACATGAGCTAATCAGACTCTGGTCACTTCTTACATTGTTATGAGTATGAGCTGTATGAAGGACTGGTCGTGTCATTCATACTTCTATATTTACATTCGCCCTGCAACGTCCTCATATAACCTTATTCTAAAAAGAAAGTTGCATAACCTCATGAACACCGGAAGCACGTCATTCATTTCTTAAATATAAGAAATACAATGGAATATAAATATAAGAAATAAATGACGTGCTCTCGGTGTTCATGGGTTATGCAACGCATATCTTTACGAGCAAAGATTCACGTGAAGCCCTTCGGGCTTCACTAACTTTGCTCGTAAAGCTATGCGTTGCATAACCTCATGAGCACCGGAAGCACGTCATTCATTTCTTAAATATTTCATGCTTGAAGGCTACAAGATTTCAACTTCACAATTTCATTATTTCATTTGAAGTTGCAGCTGAAATAATGATATTAACTCTTTCCATGTTGTATATGAAATAATGATGTCATGGATAAGATTATTTTTTATAATGGCATATGAACACGAAACGTTTTGGCTCAGGCAGAAGCTGTAGAATCAGATCTATATTACACCATAAGCAAAGAGAGCAGACTTTGATCAGATAGCCAATAGCCGTCTGATCTGGGTCTACTCTGTTTGCAGATGCGTGAAAATGCGTTTATATAAGGAAGAGGATTAACCTATATCCACATATTGACGCCATTTGACACCTCTGTGAAGTCAATTTTTGAAAACATTCAATCCATAGGGACAAAATCAATATGTAACAACGGTTTTATAATTGTACAATTCTAAAATTTTCCTTTTTCTAGTAAATGTACTTTTTCTGCAGATTTTTTTCAAAGAAGTAGGGTCTAAAAATAGCCTATGACAGAATGGGTTGGGACTTAGAATAGTATAATGTTGAAGACCGGTCTGTCATAGACCTGGATTCTCATTGCTTCCATTACCTGATCTTCTCTGTGTGAATTCTCACTGTCTTCTTGTATAAGTAAGTTTCCCTTCTTTCCCCGACTTGTTGACATATCAACCTGCTTGTAACTGACTAGACGTTCAGTAGGGCTAGTCTCATTAACCCTTGTGTCCTTGGATTTGTTTTTCATGTGACTGTATTGATCTTCATTGTCAGACGAGAAATCTGAATCATTTTCATCTCTTGCTGAGTATTTGTTTAAAGGATAAGAATTTGTCTGACCTGAGTCAGCAGGCTTTCTTGAAACCTTTTTGTTGTCTCTGACATAACCAGCACTTGAAGCATGTCTACTGTTATGTTCAACAGAGCGGTCATTGTTTGCTCCCCAGGAACTGTGTGCTGGATCTACAGCCGAGTTGGGTCTGTTATTCTTAGTTATTCTGTTACAAGGTCTAGCTTGTCCAGTTTTTGTTTTATCAACCACTGCCTGGATAGTCCTGATAGCAGTTATTGTGTCTGGTTCAGTATTGACCAAATGAACCTCTAAGACTTGGCAACGGTGAGCAGGAGAAGTGCTGAACTCTTTCATACTTTCATACAGTCTCTTTGTAACATAGTCAGGCTGCAAACGGGCTTTACCTGTAATAATGTAAGAACATGCTAGAATTATCCCATTTATTTAATAGTTGTACAAGTACATACTGATCAGTGTAAATGGAATATCTCACTTTCTAATCAAGATGCCAAGACAGCTTTTAACATACAGGTTGAAGGTACACATGGACATGGGCGGCCCAAGATTACATGGAAAGCACTGACAGAGAAAGATTGCAGAGAATGGAAGATGGTCGAGGTCGACCCTCAAAATAGAGAGATTTGAGATCTGCCATGCATGCAGCAAGCCAGTTACCTGGAAAGAGGCCTACCAAGGTGGATGATGCTCCTGCACGTTAATCAAAACACTGATGATGACGATGATGATGATGATGATAATGACAACTAATCTAATATTTTAGACAAGAGGGCCAGAATGGCCCTGACATTGCTCACCAGACATCAGATATGTTTCTATTGAAAACTGGGGCAGTGCCAATTTTGACCCCTGGGACACAATTTATATAACTTTTGTAGATGACCTAAATATGAAACTATGTGCCAAATAGGAAATCTTAGAACATTCCAGTTTCAAAGGAGAAGGTTTTCAAAGTTTGCAGCATATGTTTCTATTGAAAACTGACCACCCCTGGGGTGGGGCCTATTTTGACTCTAGGGGCATAATTGATATAGCTTTTGTAGAGGACCAGAAAATGGTGCTACATGTATAAGCCAAATATGAAAGCTGAGAACCCTGTAGATTCAGAAAAGAAGATTTTCAAAGTTTTCACTATATGTTTCTGTAGACAAGAGGGCCACTGAAAGAGTTAATTTTTCAAACAGATTACAGATGACAGAAACCCTATTACAGCTGAGCATGATTTGACTGAAATTAGCACACAGTTTGGATTCTGATCTGACACATAAGTAACTTCATATTTGGTTTGTACAAGAGAGTTTATTGTAAGATTGATATGTATTAACCCTTCCTGTTCTATGTTTATTCAAGATTTTAATACCTACTGAATATTCATGAACAAAATAGTTATAATGAAATATAGTAGGTGGATCATTGTAGCCATTTTAGAAAGTATAGAAACAGATCTATCCAATTCCATTAGCAAACAGAGCAGACCCTGATCAGACAGCTCTTCTAGGAGCTGTCTGATCTGAGTCTACTCTGTTTGCAAATGCGTGAAAACACGTTTATATGAGGGAAAGGGTTAACCAGGGAATTTTAATTATGCAAAGCCATACAAAGTTCTGACTAAAGACGATCAACTGACCTCTCAAATAATCAGCTGTTCCTCTGAACAGGTATGACTGTGTACCCTAGCATTCCAAACTGATCTTTTGCATTTGAATATTATTAAAAATTATTACATAATAATTTCATATTCATAAGTTGAACTTAATATTTTCAAGTAATACTATTTTAAGCGAAAAATTATTTCATAATTTATTTAAAATATTTAATTTGGCATTCTGGAGTCTTTACATGATTTACCCTTCTTCTGAACTGCAGGGCAGGTTATAATAATATCACTATTATGCTCCTGTGGTCAGAATTGGCTACACCCCAGGGGTAGCTATAAGTTTGCTAGAAAACTGTCCACCTTGGGGTGTAGCCAATTCTGACCACAGGAGCATAATTTATATAACTTTTGTAGAGGACCTGTACATGATGGTATGTGCTAAATATGAAAGCAGAGAACCTTCCAGTTTCAGAGGAGATGATTTTCAAAGTTTTTACTGGGGCTTGGCCAATTTTGACCCCAGGGACTAATAATTTATATAACTTTTGTAGAGGACCTACAGATGATGCTATGTGCCAAAGATGACAGTTGAGACCCTTGTAGATTCAGAGGAGAAGATTTTTAAAGGTCCAAATTGTTGACGACGAATGACGCACAACGTACGCCAACGGACGATGGACATCAGGCGATAACAAAAGCTCACCCTGAGCACTTTGTGCTCTGGTGAGCTAAAAATTAGAAAAGAAAAAAATATTTTTTGGAAAAGTCAGCAAGAACTAATTAATGAAACAAAACGGCTACTGTATATAGAACTATCTAACGGCTACTGTATATAGAACTATCTAACAGCTTCTGTATATAGAACTATCTAACGGCTACTGATTATAGAATTATCTAACTTGTGATTTTATTGTATTTACTGTATTTACAGCTATCCAACTAGTGACTTTACTGTATTTACAGCTATCCAACTAGTGACCTTACTGTATTTACAGCTATTTAACTAGCGACTTTACTATATCTAGAGCTATTTAACTAGCGACTTTACTATATCTAGAGCTATTTAACTAGCAACTTTACTATATTTAGAGCTATTTAACTAGCGACTTTACTATATCTAGAGCTATTTAACTAGCAACTTTACTATATTTAGAGCTATTTAACTAGCGACTTTACTATATCTAGAGCTATTTAACTAGCAACTTTACTATATTTTGAGCTATTTAACTAGCGACTTTACTATATCTAGAGCTATTTAACTAGCAACTTTACTATATTTAGAGCTATTTAACTAGCGACTTTACTATATCTAGAGCTATTTAACTAGCAACTTTACTATATTTTGAGCTATTTAACTAGCGACTTTACTATATCTAGAGCTATTTAACTAGCAACTTTACTATATTTAGAGCTATTTAACTAGCGACTTTACTATATCTAGAGCTATTTAACTAGCAACTTTACTATATTTAGAGCTATTTAACTAGTGACTTTACTATATCTAGAGCTATTAAACTAGCAACTTTACTATATTTAGAGATATTTAACTAGCGACTTTACTATATTTAGAGCTATTTAACTAGTAACTTTACTATATTTAGAGCTATTTAACTAGCGACTTTACTGTATTTAGAGCTATTTAACTAGCGACTTTATTGTACAGTAGAACTTATTTTAAGCAAACTTATATTGACTGAAAACAGGAATATTAATAAGAGGGCCATGATGGTCCTGATATCGCTCACCAAGCAGACAATCAGAGGAGAAGATTTTCAAAGTTTTCACTACGTTTCTATAGAAAACTTACCACCCCTGGGGCAAGGCTTCATTTGAACCCATGGGCATAATTCATATATTTTTTGTAGAGGACCTCAAGATGATGCTATGTGCCAATATGAAAGCTGAGAAATTCCAGTTTAAAGGTCAAGTAAACAGGCGGGACACTTTTTCGTAAATATTTGACAAATGGGTACCTTGTACGACGTAGTTTCGAAAACACAAAAAAATACAGTCATATCGCACATAGCAGCTGTCATATATCACCGATAAGTAAGCACTGGCTGATTTTGGTCGCTCGCTTATCTCCCTTGTGATGACGTCACTTGTGAACATTCGCTATAATGTTGAACTAGATATCGTATAGAAAAGAATCGCACGTAATGTACTTCTGCTTCGTTTTGAGTGCTAAAATGGGAATTTGTGCTGCATATGTGTGTATCCCCGCCTATGGGTGTAGCTCCTAGTCCGACAGAGATTAAATAGGATTATTTAAATTACCAAAAGACGAGAAGTTCAAGAAAACGTGATGTGATTTATATTGGGCCAGCTTACATTTTGTCTCGATGGCTGTTTTCAGTGAAATTTATACTAGAGAAAATAGTGCAGTCGATGACTTGGGTCTGCAATTATAAAAAAGGATATGCTACATTCTGTTATAAATCTGACTTAGGTCTAGCACTGTAGGTTAATGGGTTTTTTCTTCGTGGAAAATTATTCTATACAAACGTTTTGTTAACAGCGTTAACCCAAATCACGCAGGAACTGTCTGATCAGGATCTGCTCTAATTGCTTAATCCGAAGACTTATTTCTTTAGATTCGATCAGGGTTGTCTAGCGTCTCTAATCCCTGTAATGAATATTCATGAGGTCATGAAATCTTTAATAAATATTCTTTAGAGAAAAAATGATTATTGATTAATAAAAACGATTTAGCACTGTTGGCAGGAGACACCTAATTTGCTTTTAATCAATTTCCCAATCATTCTCTTCTTATATAAACGGCTTCACGCGCGTTTGCAAATAGAGTAGATCCAGATCGGACAGTTCCTGTAAGAGCTGTCTGATCAGGTTCTGCTCTGTTTGCTTATGAAATTTTGTTGATATAATCCTAATTGATCTGTCAGAGCCAATGATCCATTTGAAAAAGTTTAAGTTAACATTGTGATGAAAAAGCCTTTAGATCTTCTTTATGAATATTAGTGTAAGAAATAATTATTTCATGGAGAGTTAATGATATATGAGCACAGGCTATGGCAGTAATTGTACAACCAGACCTACCGGTATATTATTTCATAAGCAAATCGACAAGAACCTGATCAGGGAGCTACAAGAAAAAGCTCTCTGATCTGGATCTACTATGTTTGTAAATTTGTTTCAATACGTTTGATCTGGGTCCACTATGTTTGCATTGGCATAAACAGGCACGTGGAATGAAGGGTTTATATTCGTGAAGTAATTTACTCACATAATTTTTCATCAGGGTAATAGTTTATCATAAATATGATCATTTTTGCAATTTTGGATCTTGGACAATTTTGACCATAAATCCATAGGAAAAAAGTCATTCTGGATTACTGTAATTTACGGAATTGTTCATTGGGTGCGTTTTATAGTGTTACTGATTATTACCTACATAATGCCCAACTAACTTTGAGGCACCATGACCGCAATGATTGATTCTTTTGATACTTTACCACAGCTACATAAAAGAATGCAACAATACGTAATATACAGGATGCGGGTTTTATGGCAATGTACTAATCATTGTCCCCTGGTGGGTTTTTAACAAACGGCCACTATGATAACTGACATCTGGAGACAATTGACCCTGCATGGGCACTCGTGTGTAATATGGCTTAGTACAATATACTACGATATGGCCTAAGGCCATTTAACACATTCATTCATAGAGAAATTCTAATGGCTATGTTTACTGTTGTTTGCCTACAAAACATAATTAAATTGCACATACGAGTATACTGTAACATTATGATAAAAAAAAATGTAGTAACAGTTTTAATGTGTTGACCATATTTTTATAGACATTTTTATTTGTAGTGGGTCCAGACATTTAAACATAATTCACAAGCTTTAGAAACATGAACATATTAATAAAAAAAAAAAAAGTAATTCTTCAAGACTGACAACCATTTGTTATCAAGATCCACCTTTTTCTCATTTTCCCAACAAAATACATATTTTGGTATTTCAACCTTTACTCTATTTTGTGAAAGTAATGCATCATTTTGGTATTGCAAATATTAAAGTAAAATAAATAAATAAATTATTTCCTATTTTTCTGTATTTTGGTGGAATTTCTTTCTTTTTCGAAGGTACATACATTTATACATAGTAATGAGAACGTCCCATTTCATCTGAACCCACTTTGCTTATATACGAAATTAATCTAAAGTTGTCCGGTTCTGTCTAAAAGTTGTTTGGACCCAACTCATGGGCGGGACCCAAATGGTCCATCTGATCTGAATCTACACTATTTGCTAATGGTCTTGGTCCTAACCTCATCCTATTTTAAAATTATAGTTTATGAATAGTGTAAATTCACTGACAGGTAAAGTAAGTTATAACTCTTTGCTTGCTATTCACGTCAATATAACTACCTGTAAATAGAGAAAACCCAGATGAGACAGCTCCTGCAGGAGCTGTCTCATCAGGGTCTGCACTATTTACAAGTTGATTGTGCAACAAGTGCATTCCATAGCAGTGATTGCTCAGCGAAATACGTGTACACAGTGAAGATATATGTAATTTTACAACAGGGCATGGGTGAAGAAGGAGAAATGTATTTTAAAATTCAGCAAGAGAAGGGTTAAAATTAACAAAATTAAAACACACGTGTTTAATATTAAGTATCATTGTATTTCACACCTACAATAAACATCACACCCCATAAATAGTTTCCCCTACTCGATAAAGTGTCACTTTCTATGGTTAATCCATGAACGTAATGTCTGGAAAAGTGTGAAAATAATTTGGGTATTTATAGAAACTGTGGAGTTGGATTTTATCTAATTTTGTAAGCAAACAGAACAAACCCTAATTAGACAGTTCCTGTATGCTCTGATCTGGATCTACTTTGTTTGCAGAGGCGTTTATTTAAAGGAAAAGGTTAAGTTTCTGTATACATTCCTCTCTGTCAATGGGATCCCTGCGGTACAATAAAAACTCGATTTAAATCAAAACAAGATATAAACGGTAAGAATTTTCTACAGCTTGGTGTTTAACTAACTGTATACTATCAGAATTTGACGAAAACCCAATCTGTTTACTTGACCTTTAAGAGGTGATTTCTAATTTGCACACATTTAGGATTCTGATCTGGTGCATATGTGAACTTCATATGTGGTTTGTACAATAGAGTTGATTGTAAGATTGATATGCACTAACCCTTTATTCCATAAATGTACCTTTGTATGCCTCTGTAATAGTCAATTTATGAAACCATTGTGATAAACAGAGCATTTGCCCCATAGGAGCAAATGCTCTATTTATCACAATGGTTTCAAATTTACACAATTCTGAAATTTTCCTTTTCTCTAATTAATGCTAATTTTAGGTAGATTTATTGAAAGAGGTAAGATCTAAAAATAGCCAATGAGGGAATGGGTTAAAACAGAGTGAACAGACAATAATTCTGAAGCAGACAACATAACAGTGAACAGGAACGTGACCTCTCCAGTAATTGCATAAGACTAACCCAGGCTATCTGCAGTCCAGAGGGAAACCCTTAGACTGTAGAAGTCTATTATAAAGTATAACCCACAGGGCAGGGCCAAATTTAACCTCAGAACTATGATATTTACAAAATTTATAAAGATACACTAAGTAAATCTATACACCAAATATCTAAGCTCTGGGACTTGTGGTTTTTGACAAGTATATTTTTAAAGCTTTCCCTATGCCTATAACTACTAAGTGAACCCAACACTCTGCTAGTGCTAAAGAAAACTTAAACAACAGTCTGCTTCAAAAAACTGGCCACCCCTGGGACGGGGCCAATTTTGACCCCAGGCGTATAATTTATATAACTTTTGTAGAGAATGTGAATACGATGCTATGTTACATATGAAAGTTGAGAACCATCCAGTTTCAGAGGAGAAGATTTTCAAAATTTTCACTATATGTTTCTATTGAAAACCTGACACCCCCCAGGGTGGGGCCAATTTTGACTCCAGGGGCATAATTTAAATAACTTTTGATGATGCTATGTGCCAAAGATGAAAGCTGAGAACCCTGTAGTGAGTGAGTGAGTGAGTTGGGTTTAACGTCCGACCAACAGTATTTCAGTTATATGCAGACGGCACCCGCATGAGACAAGTTATAGTGCTGCCTCACTGAAATACCCCTGCTGCGGGCACATGGCAAGGGCATCCCACCCAGTCACATTATCCTGACACCCTGTAGATTCAGAGGAGAAGATTTTAAAAGGTTCAAATTGTTGATGCGGGACAACGGATGACGATGGACATCAGGCAATCACAAAAGCTCACCCTGAGCACTTTGTGCTCTGGTGAGCTAAAAAGTATGTTGTAGCTTAATGCAAGTCAAAAGCAATGCAGAAAGCTCTTAAATCTGGTGGTTGCTTAATACAGGGTAAAAGAAATACAGAAAGCTGCTATAGGAGTTTTCTGCATTACTTTTGACCTGCATTAAGCTACCACCTGCCTTACAGACCTATAATTTGACCTCCTTTTGTGGTCGCTTAGGACAAGTTCTACTGTATTTAGAACTAAGCAACTACAGTAGTGATCTTACTATATTTAGAGCTATGAAACTACTTTACTGTATTTAGATCTACCCTAAATTTAGTACACAGAATCAGATTTTCTCTCTTCATTTTGTAAAACTGAATAATAGTGGGCTAATATTTTAAATGCTGATTTTTCATAGTTGATCTATCATGGTTTAACCCTTACAGTGTGGGACACGAGTGCCTAATGTACATTGCTAGAGGAGTCCTCTCATCAGGGTCTGCACTGTTTGTCATGTTACACTTTTCTTTAGAAAAATCCCTAAATATTCATCATAAGCTTGAGCTGTTTGAATTTTCGAATAGTCCATTTGAAAACTCAGCGTTGTAAGGGTTAATTCTAGAGTCCATTAAGCATGAAACATCTAAGTTTGTTATACCACTCTATTTGAAATGGAACACACATTACCAAATTATTACAATTTATTATAGCAATTAAATTTTCCTACAATTTGTTTTACTTCCGAAAAACTCATTTATGACAAACCGTTCAGCCACAAGTCCCTTGTGAAACCTGATATCGAGACAAGATAGATTTTCTTTAAATAATGATCAAAGTCACAAAAAATTGTTTTGAGATGGGAACTCCAAAACTGGTAAATGTAAAATTACATTTACAGTAATAGTTACTGAATTGCAGTTCAGAGGCACATTCTGTTCAAAATGGCTCCGAAAATGTCTCTGTAAGTACCTATTACAATTATCTTGCATTTCTAGGTCTACACTGTTTAAAAAGCCCTACTGAGTTGTAGATAAGGTGTACATTATGAAATCTAGGTAAATTACTTTTTTTATATTTCTCTGCCAAACCCTATCCTGCTGCTACTCATTAGAATTTGCCAAGTAGAGACATTGTTGGTGAGTAGAGACAACGTTAGTGAGTAGAGACAATGTTGGTGAGTAGAGACAACGTTGGTGAGTAGAGACAATGTTGATGAGTAGAGACAATGTTGATGAGTAGAGACAATGTTGATGAGTAGAGACAATGTTGGTGAGAAGAGACAATGTTGGTGAGTAGAGACAATGTTGATGAGTAGAGACAATGTTGGTGAGTAGAGACAATGTTGGTGAGTAGAGACAATGTTGGTGAGTACAGACAATGTTGGTGAATAGAGACAATGTTGATGAGTACAGACAATGTTGGTGAGTAGAGACAATGTTGATGAGTAGACAACGTTGGTGAGTACAGACAATGTGGATGAGTAGAGACAATGTTGGTGAGTACAGACAATGTGGATGAGTAGAGACAATGTTGGTGAGTAGAGACAATGTTGGTGAGTAGAGACAATGTTGATGAGTAGAGGCAATGTTGGTGAGTAGAGACAATGTTGGTGAGTACAGACAATGTTGGTGAGTAGAGACAATGTTGGCGAGTAGAGACAATGTTGATGAGTAGAGACAATGTTGACGAGTAGGGGCAATGTTGGTGAGTACAGACAATGTTGGTGAGTACAGACAATGTTGGCGAGTAGAGATAATGTTGGTGAGTAGAGACAATGTTGGTGAGTACAGACAATGTTGATGAGTACAGACAATGTTGATGAGTACAGACAATGTTGATGAGTAGAGACAATGTTAGTGAGTAGAGACAATGTTGGCGAGTAGAGACAATGTTGATGAGTAGAGACAATGTTGATGAGTAGAGGCAATGTTGGTGAGTAGAGACAATGTTGGTGAGTAGAAACAATGTTGATGAGTAGACAACGTTGGTGAGTAGAGACAATGTTGGTGAGTAGAGACAATGTTGATGAGTAGACAACGTTGGTGAGTAGAGACAATGTTGATGAGTAGAGACAACATTGGTGAGTAGAGACAATGTTGATGAGTAGAGACAATGTTGGAGAGTAGACAACATTGGTGAGTAGAGACAATGTTGATGAGTAGAGACAATGTTGATGAGTAGAGACAATATTGATGAGTAGAGACAATGTTGATGAGTAGAGGCAATGATGGTGAGTAGAGACAATGTTGGTGAGTAGAAACAATGTTGATGAGTAGACAACGTTGGTGAGTAGAGACAATTTGGTGAGTATAGACAATGTTGATGAGTAGAGACAACGTTGATGAGTAGAGACAATGTTGATGAGTAGAGACAATGTTGATGAGTAGAGGCAATGTTGGTGAGTAGAGACAATGTTGGTGAGTAGAGACAATGTTGGTGAGTAGACAATGTTGATGACAATGTTGATGAGTAGAGACAATGTTGATGAGTAGAGACAATGTTGGTGAGTAGAGACAATGTTGGTGAGTAGAGACAATGTTGGTGAGTAGACAACGTTGGTGAGTAGAGACAATGTTGGTGAGTAGAGACAATGTTGATGAGTAGAGACTCGTGAGTAGAGACAATGTTGATGAGTAGAGACAATGTTGGTGAGTAGAGACAATGTTGGTGAGTAGAGACAATGTTGATGAGTAGAGACAATGTTGGTGAGTAGACAATGTTGATGACAATGTTGATGAGTAGAGACAATGTTGATGGGTAGAGACAATGTTGATGAGTAGAGACAATGTTGGTGAGTAGACAACGTTGGTGAGTAGAGACAATGTTGATGAGTAGAGACAATGTTGGTGAGTAGACAACATTGGTGAGTAGAGACAATGTTGATGAGTAGAGACAATGTTGGTGAGTAGACAACGTTGGTGAGTAGAGACAATGTTGGTGAGTAGAGACAATGATAAGTAGAGACAATGTTGATGAGTAGAGACAATGTTGATGAGCAGAGACAATGTTGATGAGTAGATACAATGTTGATGAGTAGATGTTGATGAGTAGAGACAATGTTGGTGAGTAGAGACAATGTTGGTGAGTAGAGACAATGTTGGTGAGTAGAGACAATGTTGATGAGTAGAGACAATGTTGGTGAGTAGACAACGTTGGTGAGTAGAGACAATGTTGGAGAGTAGACACAATGTTGATGAGTAGAGACTCGTGAGTAGAGACAATGTTGATGAGTAGAGACAATGTAAGTGAGTAGAGACAATGTTGGTGAGTAGAGACAATGTTGATGAGTAGAGACAATGTTGGTGAGTAGACAATGTTGATGACAATGTTGATGAGTAGAGACAATGTTGATGAGTAGAGACAATGTTGGTGAGTAGAGACAATGTTGATGAGTAGAGACAATGTTGGTGAGTAGAGACAATGTTGATGAGTAGAGACAACGTTGGTGAGTAGAGACAATGTTGGCGAGTAGAGACAATGTTGATGAGTAGAGACTCGTGAGTAGAGACAACGTTGGTGAGTAGAGACAATGTTGATGAGTAGAGACAATGTTGGTGAGTAGACAACGTTGGTGAGTAGAGACAATGATGGTTAGTAGAGACAATGATAAGTAGAGACAATGTTGATGAGTAGAGACAATTTGATGAGCAGAGACAATGTTGATGAGTAGATACAATGTTGATGAGAAGAGACAATGTTGGTGAGTAGAGACAATGTTGGTGAGTAGAGACAATGTTGGTGAGTAGAGACAATGTTGATGAGTAGAGACAATGTTGATGAGTAGACGTTGGTGAGTAGAGACAATGTTGGTGAGTAGAGACAATGTTGATGAGTAGAGACAATGTTGGTGAGTAGACAACGTTGGTGAGTAGAGACAATGTTGGAGAGTAGAGACACTGTTGATGAGTAGAGACTCGTGAGTAGAGACAATGTTGATGAGTAGAGACAATGTTGGTGAGTAGAGACAATGTTGGTGAGTAGAGACAATGTTGATGAGTAGAGACAATGTTGGTGAGTAGACAATGTTGATGACAATGTTGATGAGTAGAGACAATGTTGATGAGTAGAGACAATGTTGGTGAGTAGACAACGTTGGTGAGTAGAGACAATGTTGATGAGTAGAGACAATGTTGGTGAGTAGACAACGTTGGTGAGTAGAGACAATGTTGATGAGTAGAGACAATGTTGATGAGTAGAGACAATGTTGGTGAGTAGACAATGTTGATGACAATGTTGATGAGTAGAGACAATGTTGATGAGTAGAGACAATGTTGATGAGTAGAGACATTGTTGGCGAGTAGAGATAATGTTGGTGAGTAGAGACAATGTTGGTGAGTAGAGACAATGTTGATGAGTAGAGACAATGTTGGTGAGTAGAGACAATGTTGGTGAGTAGAGACAATGTTGATGAGTAGAGACAATGTTGGCGAGTAGAGACAATGTTGATGAGTAGAGACAATGTTGGCGAGTAGAGACAATGTTGGTAAGTAGCATCAGTATAGGGTTTGATTGAGAATTCTAACATACCTCGGGCACACATCTACATTAACAAAGAAGGAACGTATCTATGTTTGAATTCTCCATAAAACACTGCACGCGCTGTAACGGCTTAATGTGACGTAATATGGCTTCGAAAATTCATACGACAAGAAACCTAGTGCCGTTGCAAATTATAGTTAAATTGAAGTGTTAGAATCGAAATAATTAATTTATACCAGTGTTTTATCGTACAATCGAACACGGGTAGTCGTTGAGATGCTTATAATTAAATCACGCATCTCAACTCCTACCAGTGTTCCATTGCACGATAAAACACTGATATGAATTGATTATTTCTTAAATAAAAATGTTTTGATAGAGTAGTACATATCTTATGTACAACTCTTCTTACAGGCCCAGATTTTGTTAATTCTAGAACTGAATGGCATGCCTTGTGTTAGAATTGTTTTAGATTTGAATCTGAATCTTGATAAAATACGCTTTGAAAACTGAATTTCTAACTGAAATGTTAAAATGACCTCCTACTAAGTCTCTATTGTGTTATTTAAGAACAACATACCTGTCCCAAGCAGTGGAAGAGCCATGGTTTGACATTTATGCTTGACTGCAGCTTCAAACATTTTCTTAAAAGTGCTGTTCATCTTGTCCTTGTCATTGGCATCTTGGCCTTGTGGCAGAATAACATGAGCAACAAACTTGCATTTCATCTTTCCAGCTGCACAAACAACAACATCACCTGGTTTTCTACAATGCCACTTAGCAAAATTGTCTTTCTTGGCCTTTTGATAAAGGATTCCTCCTTCTTTTTCAAACTCTTTTGCGAGATACCCTTTCCCACTTCCAGAGACATTTTCTCCACACGCTTTTATATCAAATTTTTTCTTCAATGTCAATACATTGTTATTATAAACCAAGAGTTTCTTGTTGTTTGCAAAAAAACAAGTAAATATTTCGTCTCTGGCTGGTTGTGTGACTGCTGGCTCACAGAATGGATAGTGTTGCCCATAGTCTTGTTGGTAAGTTGTGCTCCACTGGTCATCATTGTCAGCAGATGCTGGGGATGGGTTGATAGGTTTTGAAGACTTTGAATGTTTTGTTTCTATAATAATAATATGTAAATCTTTTACCAGTACATGTAACCATTTACCTTAGCTCTTTACTTCATATAAACCCAGTGTCATAACTTTGCAAACAGAGTAGACCCAGATCAGGCAGCTAATATACAGATATATAACTATATAGATATGAGTCTTAGTAACAGTTGATTGAATATTCACGTGTTAGTTATTTACGCATACGTCATTAAAAATATTTCTTAATCAATGATTTTACTCCTTGCACATGGTGTATTGTGAATACTCATGTGTGGATAGCGTGGATCCAGATGAAACTGAATAATTAGGGTCTCAACAGGATCCAAACTACGACACATTGAATGTAATTATGAAGAACAAGGGCCCCTTGTATTGGAGCATTATGTGCCGTTGTAACATGCACAATATTAATTTGAGTTGAAGGTCACCGTTACCTTGACTTTTGACCGACTGACCTCAAAATCAATAGGGGTCATGTACTGGCTATAACCAACCTTCTTACCAAGTATGAAGACAGCACACCTAAAACTCACGAAGTTATTGAACAGACAAGATTTTTGAGTTGAAGGTCACTGTGGCCTTGACCTTTGACAGTCTGACCTCAAAACCAAATGGGGACATGTACTGACCATGACCAACCTTCTTAGTAAGTATGAAGAAGCAAACCAAACATTTATCAAGTAATTGAGTGGAACAGATTTTTTAGTTGAAGGTCACCGTGACCATGACCTTTGACCAACTGACCTCAAAATCAATAGGGGTCATGTACTGGCCATAACCGACCTTTCTTCTAAGTATGAAGATAGCACACCTAATACTTATCAAGTTATGGAGAGGGTAAGAGTTTTAGTTGAAGGTCACTGTGACCTTGACCGACTGACCTCAAATTCAATAGGGGTTATCTACTAGCTATGACCAATCTGCAGACTAAGTATGAAGACAGCACACTTAATACCAGCACTTATCAAGTTATTGAGTGGACAAGATTTTTTTAGTTGAAGGTCACCGTAACCTTGACTTTTGACCCACTGACCTCAAAATCAATAGGGTCATCTATTAGCCATGACGAACCTTCCTACTAAGTACAAGACAAACATTTGTGCAAGCATCTGGATCTCCCCAAAAATTTGTTACCAGAAAGAGTTAATATATGACACCAGGTGTGGGGCACTTAGGAATTCACGGTTCAGAGAAGGAATCCAAACAATTTCAGTAGACTCCATCAAAACTTGGATATATATAGATATATATGTAACAATTTTGTGAAATTAATGAAATACTTTAATTTGGTATTGTCTAATTCTAATGTCCTGTTTTAACCTACTTTTTATGTACAAGTATCAAATCCCATGCATTTTCCTCGTGTTTCTGCCTATACATTGTACACGAAAAATCAAATCTTGTAACACAATAAGGGGAAGATGAACAAGCTACGAAAGTATAGTGGTTTTACATTTTACTAAACAGCTAGTTTTAGCCTCTAACTCCAACTACAGCTTTTCTCTCAGCTTCTCTCTACGCCTCTCTTCTCCGCTGTGCGGACTTCTGCTGCCCGTTTTATCAGAACCTGAGATCACGTGCCTCTTGCCAGCCCGTGGTCATAGGTTCCCCAGTAGTGCACAATATCGGCTAGTGTTCAGGTAGCGTCCTCGTGACTATTGTCTGGCAGCAGGCCATCGTGTTACATTCGTCCCTATGAAAATGAAGTTTTGAAATTTGAATTACAAAACTTAAGCCAAAGCGGTATAAATAGTAGTAACACGATGGTAACAAGAAACATATAAACAACTAAATACATACCAGTATAACTAACAATGTCCCATTAAACTCCAATGTCACTTGAATACATTTTAACTACCAATGTTCATATTAAATACAAGTGTGACTCTATGACTTCACACCTAATAAATCCAAGGGAAAAACAATAACAGGCAACAGTCTCCAAAATACACAAAAATGTTTTGGCTGTTGTCCGCGCCCGTCCCTGCGCTCGTCGTCATGCCGGGTTTTGGCCCTGGTGTCATTTGTTTCGTCCCCTCCGTTTCATGGCCCAATGAGACACGTGTCTGGACAGTAGTAGATCAACACGTGTTATCAGGGAAAGGTATGCCATTACAGTCATTATCCACTCCTTTGATTGCGTCGACTGCAGCTGGAAATTACTTTACAATCAACAGGTACATAGTTAATATTAACAATTTCTGGCGCCATTCTATTTACAGTTTATGTGCAGTCCATGGACCATGTCACTTGTAGCTGTTACAATGCTACATCACTCCCGTTCCAGTCATGGCAACTGACCAGAACCTGTCGCCGGTATATAAACATATGGATACAGTCTCTCTGTGACTGTACCCCTGTCTGAAGTCGAGCTGTGTCAAACCTCACTCCCAAGGCAAGCAGAATCGGTTGTTGGTGATATCCAAACGGCCTCCACTGATCGGAGCTCAACGTCTTGTTGATCTGTATCTTGCTTATCCCCGTTTCTCTCACACATACATTTTGACAGGCGGTTTATAACAATTTTACATTTCGTTCTAAAGCAGATGACCACTATGACAACCGTTAATATAATTCCAATATCCAAGCTACTGATAAACCATGTGTTAACAGGACTTGTTTCAACTTTTTTTTGCAAATTCATTCATTAATCTGTGTAACAGCATTTCCTTAAGTTTTTCAAGAGTGGGAGGAATTGATATTTCAGTTTTATTTGGATACATAACTGTCTAGTTTGCCCAAATTAAAGACGATGAAGAGTTCGCCTGCTTAAGAAATTCGTACGCCGCGTGCCTAGAAGTAGCCTCACCACTGATAAACACAGCTGATATTGCAAAATAATTGGTCGTTAATTCGCACCCATCCCGGAGCTTTATGATATCGATAGGTGGTTTTGTTTTGGATTCGGTATGCCCGTCGTGGCATACTCGTGCCATTGCTAAAATTACCCGGGATATAATTGCCCAGATATTATCAAACAAATGGGCTGCTAATGGAATCTTATCTTATTGCTAACCACCCCCACGGTACAATACTTGTGAATGCAGCATTTCCCTCTGTAAATATATTAATTAGACACAATCTTGACATTCTAATGTAGTATACTGGACTGGTTACCGTACAAAATTTTATGTCTCCATGGCTACAAGCAAATATTTCTTGATCTGTTAGCAGCTGATATTTAGTTCTCTGTTTGTTGATCAGCATATCGTTTGCCTCCAGATTAATATTTCCTAGAAGTTTGCGACCTTGCAAATTTGATACTGTTAACGGTGCTACCACCGAAATAGAGAGAGCTCGGTATACCTCATACGTCTGATCAATTCTTAATATAGGTATTGACATTACCATTAGAATTTTCCCCTGAGTAAAAACTGCTGAAGTTGTTAGGTATTTATAGAATGACCAAATGTTTTCTTTAGGATCACTGATAAGAGTCATTAATTTAGGAAGCCTAGATTGAATTTGCAGAAGTAAGTTCTGTGAAGTTAAAGGTTGAATTATTCTCATAGAATTCTCATCTTCCCTAAAGCCAAAAAATCAATTGAGCCCGAAGATTGGTAACATAAGCCCTAGCATTTTGTAATAATATTGTTATTTCATCAATTAACAACTCTACTCTTGCTTGCATAGTGATAACTCTATGGTTTCTGAGAATTTCACGCATCAAAATTTCTGCTAATTGATATATTTCGGCATTTAGTTTCCAAAGAGACAGCATAATTCCATTTATAGATTGTCTATTTTCTTGAATCATTAATTTGGATTCATTTATCATAGTCATATTTTCCGTTACAACATGAACCAAATTCTTTTGATTTTCGGTTAATTTTCTAACCTGACCACGGATTCTAAATTTATATCTCCGTCTGTAACTAACCCAAACAACCATGATAAGCCTTCACCGATAAAAAGCACTAACGACCTCTTTTCCCTATTGCGTATCTTCCTTACATGTCTGACATCTGTAATTAATTGAGAGTGTATGGAATCTAAATACTCCACTTCTCGCCTTAACCAAATAAAGCTACATGAACTTATAAATGAGGCGAACGTCTCGTTATCAAAACTTGTCATAGAACTCTCTATTATCGTGACCACGTTTTGTACATCAACGTGTACAGTAGCTACAAATTTGTCAAATTCATCAAAATCAATAACAATGGCTGCTAACCATTTTTGCCGTACGGTAGAGATGTCGTTAGTCTTATAATGAATTACGGAATCTCTGTCTACAATGTCATCTCCTACTGTAAAATTCACAAACAACATCGCCATCAAAATGCTTATTGCGAGATTATACATGATTACGGTTTGATGTCTTCAAGCTATAGCGGCGTAGAAGCTTTGTCTCTCAGCACTGCAACACTGATTATTGTTCATAGACACAGTGCCTGCACAAAAATGTCCATTTGTGCCACATTTCTGTCCACGACAATTCCAATTCGGATCCTGGTCAATGGCACCAAAAATGTCACCTCCCCTTTATGTAACACAATAAGGGGAAGATGAACAAGCAATGATAGTATAGTGGTTTTACATTTAACTAAACAGCTAGCTTTAGCCTCTAGCTCCAACTCCATGCTTTTCTCTAAGCCTCTCTCTACCCCTCTCTTCTCCACTGTGCGGACTTCTGCTGCCCGTTTTATCTGAACCTGAGATCACGTGCCTCTTGCCAACCCGTGGTAATAGGTTCCCCAGTAGTGCATGATATCGGCTGTGATCAGGTAGCGTCCTCATGACTATTGTCTGGCAGCTGGCCATCGTGTTACAATCTCAGGCATTTCTAAGAATTTTCTCAGGCATTTTGTCCAAAAGATATGGTTCTCCTACATTTTTCATTTAAATTGTGCTTAAATTTGGATAATAGAGGTTATTTGCAAACACATCAAATTCCAAATGGCTTGAATCTCATAACGATATTCATAATACATATATATATGTTAGCATATTCTAAACCAACATGAATTTCCCTGTATACCAGCACATCATGTAATTTAAACATTATGTGTACTAATTTTCTTGTGGGATGTAGTAAAATTATTGAACATACCTTTTTTTTCCTTGCGAGTCTGAGTGTTGGCAACCGAAGTACAAACATATTTCTTTACATCATAATCTTTTGGAAGCTTTCCCTTGTGTATCATGCTTCGGAATGCTTTCTGGATGACCATGACCATGCTCCGGTTTGTGTCCACAAAATGTATCTCTTGCAAGGGTGACCGGCTGGAGCCCACATACTCAAGAATAGCAAGAGCATATTGAACAGCACAAAACTCTTCTGGGCAACCAAATTTTCCTGGTTAGAAAAATAGAATAAAAATTGCTAGAGACAATGTGAACTAAGGACAATTTACAAAGGAAATTAATTCTCAGTGATGAGTTATTTCTGATCAGCCTTGCTGGAATCAGATGAGGATTTTCTAGTTGACAATACCTTTTTACACCACAAGAAAGAATGTCATAGCATTAGTGGGACATCAAAGCATTTATTGCAGTTGTCTACCTTACAACAAACATGGCCATCTCAGTTTCAAACTGAAGAAGTTAGCAACACCAACTACCTCTATACCAAAATGACAAACAAGAGTGTTCGATGGAACATGTGTCACCTGCTAGCAGGATGCACAAAAACTGTTAATCCACTGGAGTGCAAAAAAAAGAACAAAGGGGAATAACTCAAAACGTATTGCATGTAGAGTGACGAGCCTTAGTTACATCCATCGTCCTCAATGACAGGTTACAGGTAGACACATGTGAAATTTGAAAGCTCTATAATGATTAGTTTTAGAAATGGCACCCAAAAAAAGACAAGAGGGCCATGATGGCCCTAAATCGCTCACCTGGTTACTATACACTTGTGCATACACTGTATTTCTATGTACAAATAAGTCAGATACAGGTTGGGGCCAATATGAAACCAAGGGCCATAATTTTAGGCCTGGAGTTTAAAATTTGAACAATCTTAATAAAGGAACATTAGATGAAGCTTCATATAAATTTCAGAGTTCTGGGCCTTACAATTTCACAGAACGAGATTTTTAAAGATTTTCCTATGAAAAACTGATAAGCCAGAGGCGGGCCATTTTGGTCCAGGGGTCATAATTTGAACAATCTTGGTAGAAAATAATTAGATGATACTACATACCAAATTTCAAAGGTCTAGGCCTTACAGTTTAGGAGAAGAAGATTTTCAAATATTTTCCTATGAAAAACTGATAAGCCTGGGGCGGGGCCACTTTTGGCCCTGGGGTCACAATTTGAACAATCTTGGTAGAAAATCGGGCCACTTTTGGCCCTGGGGTCACAATTTGAAAAATCTTGGTAGAAAATCATTAGATGATGCTTCATATCAAATATCAAAGGTCTAGGCCTTACAGTTTAGGGAGGAGATGTTCAAAGATTTTCCTATGAAAAACTGATAAGCCCCGGGGTGGGGAAATTTTTGGTCGGGGGACCATAATTTTAACAATTTTTGTAGAGGAGCTTTAAACGTTGCTACATACCAAATATCAAAGGTCTAGGCTTTACAGTTTGAGGGTAGATGAGTTTTTTAAGATTTTCCTATGAAAAAGTGATAAGCCCTGGGGAGGGGCCATTTTTGGTCCGGGGGTCATAATTTAAACAATCTTTGTAGAGGACCATTAGATCATGCTATATACCAAATATCAAAGGTCTAGGCCTTACGGTTTCAGAGAAGAAGATATTTAAAGATTATCCTATGAACAAGAGGGCCAGAATGGCCCTGAAGAGCTCACCAGACAATCAGAGGAGAAGATTTTCAAAGTTTTCACTATATGTTTCTGTTGAAAACTGGCTACCCCTGGGGCGGGGCCAATTTTGACCCCTGGGCCATAATTTATACAACTTTTGTAGAGGACCTGAACATGATGCTATGTGCAAAATATGAAACTTGAGAACCACCCAGTTTCAGAGAAGAAGATATTCAAAAATTTCATTATCTGTTTCTATTGAAAACTGCCCACCCCTGGGGTGGGGCCAATTTTGACCCCAGGGCCATAATTTATACAAATATTGTAGCGGACCTGAACATGATTCTCTGTGCCAAATATGAAAGCTGAGAGCCTTCCAGTTTCAGAGGAGAAGATTTTCAAAGATTTCACTATTTGTTTCTATTGAAAACTGCCCAACCCCTGGCGCGGGGCCAATATTGACCCTAGGGCCATAATTTATAAAAAATTTGTAGAGGACCCAAACATGATGCTCTGTGCCAAATATGAAAGCTGAAAGCCTTCTAGTTTCAGAGAAGAAGATTTTCAAAGATTTCACTATTTGTTTCTATTACCCCAGGGCCATAATTTATATAACTTTTGTAGAGGACCTGAACATGATGCTATGTGCCAAATATAAAAGCTGAGAGACTTCCAGTTTCACAGGAGAAGATATTCAAAGTTTTACTATATGTTTCTATTGAAAACAAGAAATCCCTGGGGCGGGGCCAATTTTGCCCCAGGGCCATAATTTATATAACTTTTGTAGAGGACCTAAAGATGATACTATGTGCCAAAGGTGAAAGCTGAGAACCCTGTAGATTCAGAGGAGAAGATTTTTGAAGGTTCAAATTGTTGACGACTGACGACGCACAATGACGGACATCAGGCAATCACAAAACCTCACCCTGAGCACTTTGTACTCTGGTGAGCTAAAAACTGATAACCCTGGGGGTGGGGTCAGTTTTGGTCTGGGGGTCATAATTTGAACAATCTTTGTAGAGGACCATTAGATAATACTACATACCAAATATAAAAGGTCTATGCCTTACGGTTTCAGAGAAGAAGATTTTTAAAGATTTTCCTATGAAAAACTGATAAGCCCCGGGGCGGGCCATTTTTGGTCCAGGAGTCATAATTTGAACAATCTTTGTAGAGGACCATTAGATGATGCTACATACCAAATATCAAAGGTCTAGGCCTTACGGTTTTAGAGAAGAAGATTTTTAAAGATTTTCCTATGAAAAACTGATAATCCTCAGGGCGGGGCAATTTTTGGCCCTGGGGACATAATTTGAACAATTTTTGTAGAGGACCATTAGATGATCCTACTTACCAAATATCAAAGCTCTAGGCCTTATGGTTTCAGAGAAGAAGATGTTTAAGTAAATTGTTGACGACACACAACGCACATACGCACAACGACGGACGTGGGACACCAGCCCCCTCACAATACCTCACCTGGCACAATGATGTGATGGACAGACATACGGATAACAGAAAAGTGATCCCTAAGTGACAAACTGCCTCTCTGCAGGTGAGACTGAAATACTCCAAGTTCAAGGGAAGATAATTCTGCGAGAGAGCTAAATACAAGAAAATTGTGTCTTGCACGTGTAATAATCTTGGTTATTATGTATACAAATTATAAATTCAAACTCAATAACTTTAAGACACCAAAATGAAATACCCATGTTCAAATGTGGATGGATCGACCAAACACCCGACAGTGTGAATCCAGTATACCCCACCAATATTTTGTTTGCGGGAGCATGAATACTGGAAGTTTCTAAAATGTCTTCACTACACGCACTCTCCAGTAGGCATTTTGCAATATTAATTGTTGAAACTGTGTATTAACAGACTAAAAGTATAACAAGAGGGCAAGAATGGTCCTGAAGCGCTCAACAGACAATCAGAGGAGAATATTTTCAAAGTTTTCACTGCATGTTTCTATAGAAAACTAGCCTGCCCTGGGGCCTGGCTAATTTTGACCCAAGCGGTACAATTTATATAACTTTTGTAGAGGACCTGAACATGATGCTCTGTGACCTAAAATATGAAAGCTAAGAACCTTCAAGTTTCAGAGGAGAAGGTTTTCAAAGTTTTCACTATTTGTTTCTATTGAAAACTGCCCACCCCTGGGGTGGGGCCAATTTTGACCCCAGGGTCATAATTTATTTAACTTTTGTAGGGGACCTGAACACGATGCTCTGTGCCAAATATGAAAGCTGAGAGACTTTCAGTTTCAGAGGAGAAGATTTTCAGATTTCACTATTTGTTTCTATTGAAAACTGCCCATCCATGGGGCAGGGCCAATTTTGACCCCAGGACCATAATTTACATAACTTTTGCAGAGGACCTGAACATGATGTTCTGTGCCAAATAAGAAAGCTGTCAGCCTTCCAGTTTCAGAGGAGAAGGTATTCAAAGATTTTACTATTTGTTTCTATTGAAAACTGCCCACCTATGGGGCAGGGCCAATTTTGACCCCAGGGCCATAATTTATGTAACTTTTGAAGAGGAACTGAACATGATGCTATGTGCCAAATATGAAAGCTGAGAGCCTTCCAGTTTCAATGAAGAAGATTTTCAAAGATTTCACTATTTGTTTCTATTGAAAATGGCCCAACTCTGGGGTGGGGCCAATTTTGACCCCAGGGGCATAATTTATATAACTTTTGTTCAGGACCAGAACACGATGCTATTTGACAAACATGAAAGCTGAAACATTCCAGTTTCAGAAGAGAAGATTTTCAAAGTTTTCACTATATGTTTCTATAGAAAACTGGACACCCCTGGGGTGGGGCCAATTTTGACCCCAGGGTCAAAATTTATTTAACTTTTGTAGGGGACCTGAACACGATGCTCTGTGCCAAATATGAAAGCTGAGAGACTTCCAGTTTCAGAGGAGAAGATTTTCAGATTTCACTATTTGTTTCTATTGAAAACTGCCCACCCATGGGGCGGGGCCAATTTTGACCCCAGGACCATAATTAATATAACTTTTGTAGAGGACCTGAACATGATGCTATGTGCCAAATATGAAAGCTGAGAACCTTCTGGTTTCAGAGGAGAAGATTTTCAAAGTTTTACTATATGTTTCTATTGAAAACAAGGCACCCCTGGGGCCATAATTTATATAATTTTTGTAGAGGACCTAAAGATGATACTATGTGCCAAAGATGAAAGCTGAGACCCCTGTAGATTCAGAGGAGAAGATTTTTAAAGGTTCAAATTATTGACGACTGACAACGGACGAAGGACATCAGGCAATCACAAAAGCTCACCCTGAGCACTTTGTGCTCTGGTGAGCTAAAAACAAATATATATAACAAGTAATGTGAGCACTGAAAGCAATGCCTACTGTCCCCTACCGCCTGAATTTTAATTCCAACTGCTGTAATTCCGTGACAAATAAATGGTGGTGTAACAATACATCAAACTATCGAACTATCGGGATAGTTCTCTATCCCAATTACACTATCGATAGTTATTTCTAATTGACGATAGACTATTGCAATAGTTGCTCTGACTATCGATAGTTTCGATAGTTCTTTCATATAATTGGCATTGTGTTTTCAAGATGGCGTCGACCATCGCTGAGATCGAGTTTGTTAAAAACAAAAGCGGTAAAACACAAGTGGCAAAGCCCAATTCATTTTAAATCATTTCAACAAACATTTTTAGTAACTATTTACAGCAAAGTTATATCTTACACTGTGCAAATTTGCATTTACAAGTTTTCAAATCTTGGCAATAACTATTGCAATAGTATTGCAATAGTTTCCAGCAATAGCAATAGTATCGCAATAGTACTTTCAGCAATAGCAATAGTATTGCAATAGTCGAAACTGGCCCGAATAGTCAGCCCTACAAATAAATGTATTGTTACAAAAGTTAAACTTGATCCGAAACTCATTATAATTGAGCTAAATACCAAAAAATATTACTGCTAGAGTTTAGAAAAAAACTCTGTTAAAAGCCAATGCAGTAAATCAACATTCAAACTTGATCTGAAACTCATTATAATAAAGATAAATACCCACGATCACTTCAATATCTGCTAGGGTTTATAAAAATAAATCTGGAGTCCTTGATAAGCCCTTGGGCGGGGCCATTTTTGGCCCGGGGGTCATAATTTGAACAATCTTTGTAGAGGACCATTAGATCATGCTACATGCCAAATATAACAAGAGTGCCAGTGGACACAATATACGCCCGTCGGGGTCTTGTTCAACATTAACTGGGGTTAACGTATTTGCTGAACTCAAATTCTAAGCCCAATTTTGTGACCAAGTTTCAAGGTTGTAAATAGGCATACTTTAACAATAAACCTTAACCAAAAATTCTAAATTGAAAAGTGCCATAATTGTGTCTAAATGCTTGACAGAGTTGCATTGTATTTACTCTTGCCTACAGATGAAGCTTCTGATGGTGAACAAATATTTCAAGTTTAAAAGCTTTATCTGAAAGGGTTATGTTAATAAGTGGACTTTAACCAAAACCTTAACCAAAAATTCCAAGCTAAAAAGCGTCATAATCATGTCAAAATGTTAGACAGAGTTATGTACTCTTGCCTACAGGTGCAGCTTGTGATGGTGAACAAGTGCTCCAAGTTTAAAAGCTTTATCTCAATGGGTTATGTAAATAAGTGGACTTTAACCAAAACCGTAACAAAAAATTCTAAGTTAAAAAGGGGTATAATTCGGTCAAAATGCTTGACAGAGTTATTTTCTCTTGTCTACAGGTGAAGGTTGTGATGGTGAATAAATGTTCCAAGTTTAAAACCTTTATCTCAAAGGGTTATGTAAATAAATGGACTTTAACAAAGCCTTAACCAAAAAGTTTAAAAGGGGCATAATTCGGTCAAAATACTTGACAGAGTTATTTACTCTTGCCTACAGGAGAAGGTTGTGACGGTGAACAAGTGTTCCAAGTTTCAAAGCGTTATCTCAAAGTGTTATGTAAATAAATGGACTTTAACAAAGCCTTAACCAAAAATTCTAAGTTAAAAAAAGGGCATAATTCAGTCAAAATGCTTGACAGAGTTATTTACTCTTACCTACAGGTGAAGGTTGTGACGGTGAACAAGTGTTCCAAGTTTCAAAGCTTTATCTCAAAGTGTTATGTAGATAAGTGGACTTGTTCCACATAAATTGAGGTTAACATTTTTGCTTAACGCAAATGCTAAACGCAAATTCTAAGTCCAATTAAGCAACCTTGACCTTGGATAAACGAGCCGAGACTTGGCAGGCTACTGTAGCATGTCTAGATAAACATTATGATCAAATTTGGGAAGGATCCACCAAGCGGAACTTGAGTTAGAGATGTTACAGACAGACAGACCGGTTAAATTTTTCGATAAACGAAAATTCTAAGTCCAATTGTGTGACCTTGACCTTGGATAAACAAACCGGGACTTGGCAGGCAACTGTAGAATGTCTAGATAAACATTGTGTTAAAATTTGAGAAGGATCCACCAAGCGGAACTTGAGTTAGAGATGTTACAGACTGACAGACAACCAGACAACGCTATTCCATAATACGTCCCGTTTTTTCAAACGGGCGTATAAAAACTCTAGGCCTTACAGTTTCAGAAAAGAAGAATGTTAAAGATTTTCCTATGAAAAACTGATAAGCCCTTGGGTGGGGCCATTTTTGGCCCAGGGGTCATAATTTGAACAATTTTTGTAGAGGACCATTAGATCATGCTACATCCCAAATATCAAAGGTCTAGGCCTTACAGTTTCAGAGAAGAAGATTTTTAAAGATTTTCCTATGAAAAACTGATAAGCCCTGGGGCGGGGCCATTTTTGGCCAGGGGGTCATAATGTGAACAACGTTTCGTTCCCCCTAGCCACTGATGCTTCTGACAAAATTTGGATAAAATCCGGTCAGCAGTTTCAGAGGAGATGTTTCAGAGGCGGTCACAATAGCTCATCCTGAGCCTTTGGCTCAGGTGAGCTAAAAATCAATGTAGCCTTAAACTTGATGTGTAACTCATTATAATACAACCACATACAAAATATCACTTCAATATCTGTAAAGTTTAGAAAAGAAGTCCAGAAAACAAAAGTGTGACTGACTGACTGACTGACTGACTGACGGACGGACCGAGTGCAAACCTATACTCCCCTTGGCTTTGCCAGTAGGGGACTAATTATTGAACACTTGATAAACAAAAGAATCATTTATTACCCAATCATCACATTAAGAATTTACAAGAGGGCCAGAATGGCCCTGACATCGCTCACCAGACAATCAGATATGTTTCTATTGAAAACTGAACGTCCCTGGGGCGGTGCCAATTTTGACAGCTAGGACACACTTTATATAACTTTTGTAGATGACCTAAATATGAAGCTATGTGCCAAATATGAAACCTTAGAACATTCCAGTTTCGAAGGAGAAGATTTTCAAAGTTTGCACTATATGTTTCTATTGAAAAGTGACCACCCCTGAGGTGGGGCCTATTTTAACCCTAGGGGCTTAATTTATATAACTTTTGTAGAGGACTGGAAAATGGTGCTATGTGCCAAATATGAAAGCTGAGAACCCTGTAGATTCAGAAAAGAAGATTTTAAGTTTTCACTATATGTTTCTATAGACAATAGGGCCATTGAAAGTGTTAATGTTTTACAGATAAACATATTACAATTGACAGAAACCCTATCACTGCTGAGCATGACTTGACTGAAATTAGCACACAGTTTGATTCTGAACTGACAAATATGTAACTTCATATGTGGTTTGTACAAGAGAGTTAATTGTAAGATTGATATGTATTAACCAGGGAATTTTAATTATGCCAAGCCATACAAAGTTCTGACTAAAGACGATCAACTGACCTCTCAAATAATCAATTGTTCTCTGAACAGGTATGTGTACCCTAGCATTCCAAACTGATTTTTTGCATTTGAATAATATTATAAATCATTACATAATAATTTCATATTCATAAGTTGAACTTAATATTTTCAAGTAATACAATTTCATGTTAAAAATTATTTCATAATTTATTTAACCCTTTCCCTCATATAAATGTGTTTTCACGCATTTGAAAACAGAGTAGACCCAGATCAGACGGCTCCTAGAGGAGCCGTCTGATCAGGGTCTACTTTGTTTGCTTATAGAATTTGCTAGGTCTGTTTCTTTGCTTTCTAAAATGTCTACAATGTTCCACCTTCCATATTTCTTTATAACTATTTTGTCGATGAATATTCAGTAGGTATTGAAAATTGTACTAAACTTAGAACAGGGAAAGGGTTAAAATCTTTAACCTTCTTCTGAACTGCAGGGCAAGTTATAATAATGTCATAATGCCAATCACTATTATTAATTAACCCTTCCCTCATATAAACGTGTTTTCACACATTTGAAAAAAGAGTAGACCCAGATCAGATGCCTCCTATAGGAGCCATCTGATCAGGGTCTGCTCTGTTTGTTAATGGAATTTGATAGATCTGTTCCTTAAGTTTCTAAAATGGCTACAATGTTCTACCTACTATATTTCATTATAACTATTTTGTCCATGAATATTCAGTAGGTTGTGAAATTTGGAAACAAGAGGGCCATGATGGCTCTAAATCGCTCACCTGGTTACTATAGACATATGCATACACTGTATTTCTATGTAAAAATAAGTAAGCTTCAGATTGGGGCCAATATAAAACCAAGGGCCATAATTTTAGGCCTTGAGTTTCAAATTTGAACAATCTAAATAAAGGAACATTAGATGATGCTTCATATAAGTTTCAAAGTTCCAGGCCTTACAATTTCACAGAAGGAGATTTTAAAGATTTTCCTATGAAAAACTGATAAGCCAGGGGCGGGGCCATTTTGATCAAGGGGTCATAATTTGAACAATCTTGGTAGAAAACCATCAGATGATAATACGTACTAAATTTCAAAGGTCTAGGCCTTACAGTTTCAGAGAAGAAGATTTTCAAAGATTTTCCTATGAAAAACTGATAAGCCTCGGGGCGGGGCTATTTTTGGTCCGGGGGTCATAGTTTGAACAATCTTTGTAGATGACCAATAGATGATGCTACATACCAAATATCAATGGTCTAGGCCTTATGGTTTCAGAGAAGAAGATTTTTAAAGATTTTCCTATGAAAAACTGATAAGCCCCGGGGCGGGCCATTTTTAGTCCTGGGGTCATAATTTGAACGATCTTTGTAGAGGACCATTAGATGATGCTACATACTAAATACCAAAGGTCTAGGCCTTACGGTTTCAGAGAAGAAGATTTTTAAAGATTTTCCTATGAAAAACTGATAAGCCCTTGGGCGGGGCCATTTTTGGCCCGGCGGTCATAATTTGAACAACCTTTGTAGAGGTTTATTAGATGATGCTACATACCAAATATCAAATGTCTAGACCTTACAGTTCCAGAGAAGAAGACTTATAAAGATTTTCCTATGAAAATCTGATAAGCCCCGGGGCGTGGCCATTTTTAGTCCGGGGTTGTCATAATTTAAACAATCTTTGTAGAGGACCATTAGATGATGCTACATACCAAATATCAAAGGTCTAGGCCTTACGGTTTCAGAGGAGAAGATTTTTAAAAAATTTCCTATGAAAAACTGATAAGCCAAAGGGCGGGGCCATTTTTGGTCTGGGGGACATAATTTGAACAATCTTTGTAGAGCACCATTAGATGATTATACATACCAAATATCAAAGCTCTAGGCTTTGTGGTTTCAGAGAAGAAGATGTTTAAGTAAATTGTTGACGACGCACAACGCACATACGCACGACGCCGGACACTGTCCCCTCACAATACCTCACCTGGCACTTTGTGCCAGGTGAGCTAAAAAAAATGGCTACAATGTTCCACCTTCCATACTTAATTTTAACTATTTTGTTCATGAATATGCAGTAGGCATTCAAATTAATAACACAGAACAGGCAAAGGGTTAAGACAGACTCACTATCACTCTCAAGCTACTACAGCTACTACCAGCAATACAGGTGCACTAAAAATAGCCACTGGTCATCCCCTCTCTACTGCTTGACCTGATGACCTCTCTATGAGTGATGGATAATATGCTAAAAAGCGAAGTCAGCTTAAAGTTTGCTAGAAAACTGGCCAATCCTGGGGTGCAGCCAATTTTGACCACAGGAGCATAATTTATATAACTTTTGTAGAGGACCTGAACATGATGGTATGTGCCAAATATGAGAGCTGAGAACCTTCCAGTTTCAGAGGAGATCATTTTCAAAGTTTTCACTATATGTTTCTATAGACAAGAGGGCCATGATGGCCCTTAATCGCTCACCTGTTCATAACAGATTAATGATTTCAATGACAGATTGCATAATATGAAAAATCTTGGTAAAAAACCATTTGATGATGCTACATACTAAATATAAGGAGTCTAGACCTTACAGATTTGGAGGAGAAGACATTTTAAAGATTTTCCTATGAAAAATTGTTAAGCCCCAGGGCAAGGCCAATTTTGATCCAGGGTTCATAATTTGAAAATCTTGGTAGAGGACTATTAGATAATGCAACATACCAAATATCTAAGGTCTATGTCTTACAAGTTCAGAGAAGACTTTTAAAGATTTTTAAGAGAAGATTTTTAAAAACTTTCCTATGAAAAACTGATATGCCCCTGGGCGGGGCCGTTTTCAACCCAGGGGACATAATTTGAACAATATTGGTAGAAAACTATTAGATAGTGCTACATACCAAATATTAAAGGTCTCTGCCTTACAGTTTTGGAGAAGAAGATTCTTAAAGCTTTTCATATGAAAAACTGATAAGCCCAAGGGCGGGGCCATTTTTGACCCAGTGGTCATATTTGAATAATCTTGGTAGAAAACCATAAGATGATGCTACATACCAAATATCAAGGGCCTAGACCTTACAGTTCTGGAGGAGAAGATTTTTAAAGATTTTCCTATGAACAAGAGGGCCAGAATGGCCCTGAAGCGCTCACCAGACAATCAGAGGAGAAGATTTTCAAAGTTTTCACTATATGTTTCTATAGAGAACTAGCCGGCCCTGGGGCGGGCCAATTTTGACCCCAGGGGAATAATTTAGAAAAACTTGATGGGGACCTGAACATGATGCTATGAGCCAAATATGAAAGCTGAGATTAACCTTCCAGTTTCAGAGAAGAAGATTTTCAAAGTTTTCTCAATATGTTTCTATTGAAAACTGTCTACTACCCCTGTGGCAGGGCCAATTTTGACCCCAGGGTCATAATTTATATAACTTTTGTAGAGGACCTGAACATGATGTTCTATGCAAAATATGAAAGCTGAGAGCCTTCCAGTTTCAGAGAAGAAGATTTTCAAAGATTTCATTATTTGTTTCTATTGAAAACTGCCCACCCCTGGGGCGGGGCCAATTTTGACCCCAGGGCTCCATTATTTATATAACATTTGTAGAGGACCTGAACAGGATGCTATGTGCCAAATATGAAAGCTGAGAGCCTTCCAGTTTCAGAGAAGATTTTCAAAGATTTCACTATTTGTTTCTATTGAAAACTGCCCACCCCTGGGGCGGTGCCAATTTTGACCCCGGGGCCATAATTTATATACCTTTTGAATAGGACCTGAACATGATGCTCTGTGCCAAATATGAAAGCTGAGAGCCTTCCAGTTTCAGAGAAGAAGATTTTCAAAGATTTCACTATTTGTTTCTATTGAAAACTGCCCACCCCTGGGGCGGGGCCAATTTTGACCCTGGGGCCATGAATAATATTACTATTGTAGAGGACCTGAACATGATGCTATGTGCCAAATATGAAAGCTGAGAACCTTTCAGTTTCAGAGGAGAAGATTTTCAAAGATTTCACTATTTGTTTCTTTTGAAACCTGCCCACCCCTGGGGCGGGGCCAATTTTGACCCCGGGGCCATAATTTATATAACTTTTGTAGAGGACCTGAACATGATGCTCTGAACCAAACATGAAAGCTGAGAGCCTTCCAGTTCCAGAGAAGAAGATTTTCAAAGATTCACTATTTGTTTCTATTGAAAACTGCCCACCCCTTGGGCGGGGCCAATTTTGACCCCAGGGCCCCATTTTTTATATAACTTTTGTAGAGGACCTGAGCATGATGCTATGTGCCAAATATGAGAGCTGAGAGCCTTCCAGTTTCAGAGAAGAAGATTTTCAAAGACTTCACTATTTGTTTCTATTGAAAACTGCCCACCCCTGGGGCGGGGCCAATTTTGACCCCGGGGTCATAATTTATATAACCATTGTATAGGACCTGAACATGATGCTCTGTGCCACATATGAAAGCTGAGAGCCTTCCAGTTTCAGAGGAGAAGATTTTCAAAGATTTCACTATTTGTTTCTATTGAAAACTGCCCACCCCTGGGGCGGGGCCAATTTTGACCCTGGGGCCATAATTTATATCACTTTTGTAAAGGACCTGAACATGATGCTATGTGCCAAATATGAAAGCTGAGAGCCTTCCAGTTTCAGAGAAGAAGATTTTCAAAGTTTGCACTATATGATTCTATTGAAAACTGCCCACCCCTGGGGCAGGGCCAATTTTGACCCTAGGGCCATAATTTATATCACTTTTGTAGAGGATCTGAACATGATGCTATGTGCCAAATATAAAAGCTGAGAAGCTTCTGGTTTCAGAAGAGAAGATTTTCAAAGTTTTACTATATGTTTCTATTGAAAACAAGGCACCCCTGGGGTGGGGCCAATTTTAACCCCAGGGGCATAATTTATATCACTTTTGTAGAGGACCTGAATATGATGCTATGTGCCAAAGATGAAAGTTGAGATCCCTGTAGATTCAGAGGAGAAGAGTTTTAAAGGTTCAAATTGTTGACGACGGACGACGAACGACGGACGACGCACGATGCCCGCCGACGGACGACGGACAACGGGCGATCACAAAAGCTCACCCTGAACACTTTGTGCTCTGGTGAGCTAAAAACTGATAAGCCCTTGGGCGGTCCATTTTTGGTCCGGGGTCATATTTTGATTAATCTAGGTAGAGGACGATTAAATAATGCTACATACCAAATATCAAAGGTCAATACCTTATAATTTTAGAGAAGAATATATTTAAAGATTTTCCTATAAAAAAATTGATAAGCCCCGGGGCAGGGCCATTTTTAGCCCAGGGGTCATAATTTGAACAATCTTAGTAGAGGACCATTAGATGATGCTACATACCAAATATCAAAGGTCTATGCCTTACAGTTTCAGAGAGGAAGATTTTTAAAGATTTTCCTATGAAGAACTGATAAGCCCGTTGGCGGGGCCATATTTGGCCCAGGGGTCATAATTTGAACAATCTTAGTAGAGAACCATTAGATCATGCTACATCCCAAATATCAAAGGTCTATGCCTTACAGTTTCAGAGAAGAAGATTTTTAAAGATTTTCTTATGAAAAACTGATAAGCCCTGGGGCGGGGCCATTTTTGGCCCGGGGGACATAATTTGAACAATCTTTGTAGAGGACCATTACATCATACTACATACCAAATATCAAAGCTCTTGGCTTTTTAGTTCCAGAGAAGAAGATGTTTAAGTAAATTGTTGACGCCCGCATCTACGCACATACGCACGACGCCGGACATAGGATCATCCAAGTAGCTCACCTTGGCACTTTGTGCCAGGTGAGCTAAAAACAATGCACCCCTGGGGCGGGGCCAATTTTGACCCCAGGTACATAATTTATATAACTTTTGTAGAGGACCTACAGATGATGCTATGTGCCAAAGATGAAAGTTGAGACCCCAGTAGATACAGAGAAGAAGATTTTTAAAGGTCCAAATTGTTGACGACGAACGACGTACAACATGACGACGGACATCAGGCGATCACAAAAGCTCACCCTGAGCACTTTGTGCTCTGGTGAGCTAAAAACAGTAGCCTGAGAAGTGATAGAAGTGTTTCTTACTGTGAACAAAAAGAGATCAATTTGACCCAAAGTGCCTGTGATAATCACAAGCCAGATCCAATTAAGTGCCTTGTTTCACATATTCTTAAGTATCACTTCCCTCGCTTGAGTAGATATTGAAATTACCCACAGTAAAACGTGTTTACAACATAGCCATTTTGAAACCACTGGTTTCTCAAATAGTCTGTTTGTTTACATATACCGAAAGGAGGCAAATAAGTAACCAGCTAGAATCACATCATTCATGCATTATTTAGGATTTTTTGTGTCTCAGACATGATATTCCCCAGATAAAAATTATGATGTCACTACTGACACGTTTTGCCCACAAAAAGAAGACACAGTTATAATACAATGAGCCAGACAAAATGGGTCTGTATTTATCAGCAAAATCTGCAAATTTTCCTTTCACCATAAAATTTGCCAAACTTGATTATTTTTGCCAGATCATGTCTTTCTTCACCAATGGCAATTTGGGGATGCCTGACCGAGACCCTGCTAAAGAAGTGACAAGAAAGTTTGACTAAAAACAAGAGACATAAAAAAGAGTGACAAAAAAAAACCATGACTGATGGATGGATGGGATGAACCTTTGATGATCTTTGCAAACAGTTTTGATCCAGGTGAGATACCATGTTACTCAGCATCTCATCAGGATCCGAACTAAGTGATACCTTGACAATTGTCAATAGAAACAAGATGTGTTTGTGAAACACTATACCCCCCTTCCCAATTAGACCTTTGACCTGAAGGATGACCTTGACCTTGTCATGTAACCTATCAAAATGTGCAGCTTCATGAGATACACATGCATGCCAAATATCAAGTCTCTATCTCTACTGGTTCAAAAGTTATGACCAATGTTAAAGTATGTGATTTGGCCTATATATTTTACCTCTGACCTTGAACGATGACCTTGACATGTCACCCCTAAACATGTGCAGCTTTATGAGATGCATAGGCATGCCAAATGTCAAGTCTCTATATGTACTGGCTCAAAAGTTATGACCAATGTTAAAGTTGGTGACAAACAGACAGACAGGGCAAAAACAATAAAAGTAAAATCAACTTGGACAATTTAGGAATCATTTCATGGCATGAGCATTAAAAGATGATTTGCATTTCTAAATTTAATGGTGATTGTTAGTTGGAAGTTTGATCAAAACTGCTTTAACACTTTAGAAGTAGCCTGATCCACAATATAAATCTGGATAGAACAATTTCATATACATGTACATGTATATGCACACAGAGTATACCAGGATCAAATTGCTTCTATAGGAACCATCTGATCAGAGTCTGTACTGTTTACTTATGAAATAATATAGATCTGATTCTACAGTTTTTGCAACAGCCAAATACTCTGCGTTCATAATTCATATGCCATTATAAAAGTTCATTGAATTAATTTTGATGCGACTGTTTCATACACGAATAGGTCAACCCTGTACTCCATACATATTTAACCCTTTCCCTGTTCTGTATTTAGGCCAAATTTCAATACCTACTGAATATTCATTAACAAAGAAGTTAATAGAAATATGGGTGGTGGAACATTGTAGACATTTTAGAAAGTAAAGAAACAGAGCTATCAAATTTTTTCAGCAAACAGAGCATACCCTGATCAGACGGCTCCTCTAGGAGCCGTCTGATCAGGGTCTACTCTGTTTGCAAATGCATGAAAACATGTTTATGTGAGGAAAAGGGTTAAGTAAGGAATAACAAAATAATGAATATTTATTTGGGTTCTGTGTTCGCGTTTACACTGTAATCATATCTATTTATGCAAAGAAATTGGCCGGGACTAGGAATTTTGAAGGTCGTTGAGTCCCTAGGACGCAATCCTGAAACGTCAGTTCTTAAAGCTGATATTTACTATTCTGGTAATCTAGTCAGTATTTTAGGTTTTGAATGGTTGAAATAATTAATATTATGCGTCACTGCCATCAAATTATTATTAATAGTAAAGTTTTAATAGATTTATTGTACGAGTACAGTTGGATTTTTTAACATTTACATGTATCAAGTGATGTCAGAGCTTGAACCCGGTGATTTCATTATCTAGATCTTTTGCTTAACCACAGGTTAAACATGCTCATATAGCAACGGCACGCTGAGTAATGATGGTGTCTCCACCTAAACACACTGGTTGCTTCCAAGAAGCCTGGTTGATAGATCCTTTTTTTAAAGACTCATTGATAAAATGGGCGACTAGAGAACCGTGTCCACCAATGTCATTTTAATGAAATGCAGCATCTGTGTTACTACCCATCACATCAGGTAGCACTTATTATCAACGCAGCTCGTTTGCTTGGCATAGTTCTGCAATGGCCATCGACGGGCCTTGGAAATCAAAATCGCTCTGAAACTCTGGCTAAAAGCTGTATAAAGTGCATAACAACATCACGTTACACTTGTACTCTAATTATCTTCAGTGAATTTCCTTCTGCTTTATTTTACTTATTTCATATGCATTGTCTATTGCTTTTTGAACGGAATGATGTGAACTTCAGCAAACAATGTGGTACAAATACGATGTAGCTGAAACATTGATAATTCTCACCCAAGGATTAATGTACTAATATCATGCATGAAACTACCATAATTCAATATATTCTCACAAATAAAACTAATAGATCTAGTCACAAAAACATGCTTCATTTAAGTTCAACAAAATGTGTTTGTGAAACCCTATGCAAACCCTTGACATGATATTTGACCCTGAAGGATGTCCTTGATCTTAACATGTCACCCCTCAAACCCACTGTGCAGCTTCATGGGGTACACATGCATACCAATATCAAGTCTGTATCTCTACTGGTTCAAAAGTTATGCCAATGTTAAAGTTGGTGACCTTTGACCATGAAGGATGACCTTGACCTTGACATGTCAACCCTTAAACTGTGCGGCTTCATGAGATACAAATGCATACCAGTATCAAGACTGTATCTCTACTGGTTCAAACGCTATGGCCAATGTTAATGTTGGTGACCTTTGACCTTCAAAGATAACCTTGACCTTGACATTTCACCCTTAAACTGTGCAGCCAAATGAGAAACACATGTATACCAACTATCAAGTCTGTATCTCTACAGGTTCAAAAGTTATGGCCAATGTTAAAGTCAGTGACTTTTGACTCTGAACGATGACATTGACCTTGACATTTCACCCCCAAACTGTGCAGCTTCATGAGATACACATGTATACCAAATGTCAAGTCTGTATCTCTACTGGTTCAAAAGTTATGGCCAATGTTAAAGTTGGTGACCTTTGACCCTGAAAGATGACCTTGACCTTGACATGTCACCCCCAAACTGTGCAGCTTCAAGAGATACACATGTATACCAAATGTCAAGTCTGTATGTCTACTGGTACAAAAGTTATGGCCAATGTTAAAGTCTGTGACCTTTGACCCTGAAAGATGACCTTGACCTTGACATGCCACCCCCAAACTATGCAGCTTCATGAGATACACATGCATACCAAATGTCAAGTCTGTATCTACAGGTTCAAAAGTTATGGCCAATTTGAAGTTGGTGACCTTTGACCCTGAAGGATGACCTTGACATGTCATCCCTCAAACTGTGCAGCTTCATGAAATACACAAACATGCCATATATGAAGTCTCTATCTGTACTGTTTCAAAAGTTATGGCCAATGTTAAAGTCGATGATTTGACCCATATGTTTGACCTCTGACCTTTAAGGATGACTTTGACATGTCACCCCTCAAAATGTGCGGCTTTATGAGATACATATGCATGCCAAATATCAAGTCACTAGCTGTACTGGCTCAAAAGTTATGACCAATGTTAAAGTTACAGACAAACAAACCCCTCAAACTGTGCAGCTTCATGAAATACACAAGCATGCCATATACGAAGTCTCTATCTGTACTGTTTCAAAAGTTATGGCCAATGTTTAAGTCGGTGATTTGACCCATATGTTTGACCTCTGACATTTAAGGATAACTTTGACATGTCACCCCTCAAAATGTTCAGCTTCATGAGATACACAAGCATGCCAAATATCAAGTCTCTATCTCTACTGGTCCAAAAGTTATGGCCAATGTTAAAGTCGGTGATTTGACCCATATATTTGACCTCTGACCTTGAAGGATGACCTTGACCTTGACACCCCTCAAAATGTGCGGCTTTATGGGATACATATGCATGCCAAATATCAAGTCTCTATCTGTACTGGCTCAAAGTTATGACCAATGTTAAAGTTGCTGACAAACGAACAGACAAACGGACAAACAGACAGACAGGGCAAAAGCAATATGCCCCCCAGATCTGATCTTGGGGGCATAAATAGTTATTAAGAAAAGCTTGCAGAAAGATAATAGAAATATGTTAAAACAATGAAAATATATAGATCTAGCATTTTCAATATAAGATCATGCATTTTTAATTGAGGAAAAAACATGGACTCAACTGGGATTTAGTGAGACTCTAGTTTTTCAAGGGCACTGAGTCCCTGGGACTAGGCGAAAACCAAGGCTAGCACAAACACTGTTGGTTGTTATAATAGCACATCCATAAGTAAACTTTTAGTCATGGAAGCAGCTTTAGAATCATATCTCTGATTAGGCAGCTTCTTCAGGAGTCATCTGACCTAAACTCCTCTGCTTGCATAGAAATAGAAAAGGCATATTAATGGAGGGTTGAAAACAATTTCTAGCCATCTTAACCCTTCTCTTGCTGAATTTTAAAATACATGTCTCCTTCTTTACCCATGCCCTGTTGTATAATTACAAATATCTTCACTGTGTACAAGTATTTCGCTGTGCAATCACTGCTGTGGAGTGCACTGGTTGCACAATCAACTTGTAAACAGTGCAGACCCTGATGAGACAGCTCCTGCAGGAGCTGTCTCATCTGGGTCTTCACTATTTACAGGTAGGTATATTGATGTGAACAGCAAGCGAAGGGTTAATAAAGGAATTACTGTATTGAATAAAGTTAACACATTTTACCTGAGCTAACAGCAGGTATTGCAATGCTTGAATGTCCAAGTTGTTCGGCACATGACAAGCTGTTCTTGATTGCCATGCACAGGTCAAATTCGCACCTCTCAACATCTGTCTGTAAAAAAATCAATATACATGTACAAGATGCTATGTCCTATTTAACCATTTTCCTGTGTGTTTTGTTTCTAAATTTTAATACTTACTGAATATTCATGGATAAAATAGTTATTAAATATTGAAGGTGGAACACTGAAGCCATTATAGAAACTTAAAGAAACAGATCTATCACATTCTATTAGCAAACAGAGCAAACCTTGATCAGATGGCTTCTATTAGAGCCATCTGATCTGGCTCTACTCTGTTTGCAGAAGTGTGAAAACACACCTATATGAAGGAAAGGGTTAACCTTTTGAATACTGAATATTTAAAGTTGACTGGCTATCAGTGTTTAGCTATAGATCTCATTCAGTGTGAAAGGCTTAAAAGTGTCAGAGGATTTTGACTGACAATTAGTGCAGACCCTGGTCACCAGGTTTCTCTATGAGCCCTCAGATCTGTGTCTACACTGTTTGAAAATGCCAGTACACTAGTGTACTGCATTCACAGTGTTAGAAAATGCCAGTACACTCATGTACCCCATTCACAGTGTTAAAAAATGCCAGTACTCATGTACCGCATTCACAGTGTTAGAAAATGCCAGTACACTCATGTACCGCATTCACCGCATTCACAGTGTTAGAAAATGCCAGTACACTCATGTACCGCATTCACAGTGTTAGAAAATGCCAGTACTCATGTACCGCATTCACAGTGTTAAAAAGTCAGAAAATATCAAAACTTTGCATATTTTGTAAGTACAGACACTAATAAATGATGATATTAGTGTTTTATTCTGCCCATTTTTGATATAAATCAATCAGCACTAAAAGTTGTACACATATTCATATTATTCAAAAAATACTTAAGGCCCATTTTTTTCTCTCAGAACATATACATCCAACTTAATTCTAACGCAATCTGAATACTACTAACCTTTAGAAAACTATGAACATTATAGGGGATGGACTACGTCATGTATGTGAGTCAAGGTGCATGTTCTACCAAGCTCCCAACTGACCTTGAACCGAATTTGTTGCAAAGCTATGAATATCAAACAAGAGATGTTTGCAAAACATGTATACCCCCCAGACCCCCTGCCCTTTGATCTAGTGACCTCAACTATAGAGGTCATCAAGTGGTCATGACTAATCAACATGGCAACTTTGAAGATCCTAAGCCAAACCACTGATCATTTTGATCTAAAAACATTTCATAAACTAAGGTCATGGTGACCTTGACCTTTGACCTCGTGATCTTAACAACTATAGGGGTCATCTAGTGGTCATGACCAACGACCACAGCAAGTTTGAAGATCCCGAACCAAACCATTGAGCAGTTATTAATCTGAAACCATTTTTCACCAATTAAGGCCATGGTGACCTTGACCTTTGACCTAGTGACCTCAAAAACAATAGGGGTCTTCTAGTTGTCATTACCAACCACCACAGCAAGTTTGAAGATCCTAAGTCAAACCCTTGCGCAGTTATTGATTGGAAACCATTTCACCAGTTAAGGTCATGGTGACTTTGACCTTTGACCTAGTGACCTCAAAAACAATAGGGGCCATTTAGTGGTCATGACCAACCACCAAAGAAAGTTTGAAGATCCTAAGCCAAACCCTTGAGCAGTTATTTATCGGAAACCATTTAACCAGTTAAGGTCATGTTTACCTTGACCTTTGACCTAGTGACATGTTTATTCAAAATTTCAATTCCCAGTGAATATTCATGGACAAAATAGTT
The DNA here is from genome assembly GCA_963576725.1 of Azorinus chamasolen. Classification (NCBI taxonomy): domain Eukaryota; kingdom Metazoa; phylum Mollusca; class Bivalvia; order Cardiida; family Solecurtidae; genus Azorinus; species Azorinus chamasolen. The sequence goes on from OY755245.1 coordinate 72,284,276, forward strand.
GCACTGAAATATGGAAAGTGGGACAGTATAGCCATTTTAGAAAGCAAAGAAACATATTTCAAATTCCATTGACAAACAGATCAGACCCTGATCAGACAGCTGCTATAGGAGCCGTCTGATTTGGGTCTGTTCTGTTTGCAAATGCATGAAAAGTCATTTATATGAGGGAAAGGCTTAAGTAAACATATTATAAGAACATGTATTATATATTGTACACAAAATAAAAATAATTTAATGCAATTTGCACTATATTATATCATAAGCAAATACAGCAGATTGATCAGATGGCTACTACATGAGCCATCTGATCTGGGTCTACTCTGTTTGCAAAGGTGTATAAATGCATATTTATGGAGTAAAGGGTTAATTGTTCTATTTACAGGTCAGATCTAATTTGCAACTGCCATTATCCAGAAGGAAGGCAATCCAGTTGTAATCAAAAAGTGTGAAAGGGAAATAACCTACCTTTTATGTATGCTTAAAATAGCCAGCTAAAAATAGACACTGCTCTCCAAGATGCAATAGAAGACTTGAATTTGTATTAAGCTGAACTTAGTTATAGGATCTATATTGATAGCTGGCAGCTTAATGCAGGGCATAGATATGGGAAAAAAAGCTTTAAGAGCTTTCTGCATTTTGAGAATTATCCACATAGTTTTCTCAATCTAAAATGAGTGTTTGTAATTTGTCTAAACACAATTCCTACTCTACTGATCAGGCTAAGGGTGATAACCAATACATTCCCACTGACCAGCTAGTCCTATCAGAGCACTGGCTTATCTGAGGAAAACTTTAACCTGTAGAACCTTTAGACTGTAATTTCTGATGTGAAAAAATATATACACAGGACAGGGCCAATTTTAACATCAGAACTATGATATTAACAAAACTCATAAAGGTATGCTAAGTTAATCTATACAACAAATATCTAAGCTCTGGGACATGTAGTTTTGACTAGAAGAGTTTCAAAGTTTTTCCTATGCATATATAGTGATCCCATGGGCTGTTTATGCAGTCAGCTACAAAAACTGTCTATCTCTGGGGTGGGGCCAATTTTGACCCTAGGGTCATAATTTATATAACTTTTGTAGGAGACCTGAAGTTGAAGCTATGTGCCAAATATGAAAGTTGAGAACCTTTTAGTTTGAGAGGAGAAGAATTTCAAAGTTTTCACTATATGTTTCTATTGAAAACTGAAAAACCCTGGGGCAGGGCCAATTTTGACCCCAGGGGCATAATTTATATAACTTTTGTAGAGGACCTACAGATGATGCTATGTACCAAAGATGAAAGCTAAGAACCCTGTAGATTCAGAGGAGAAGATTTTTAAAGGTTGAAATTGTTGACGCCCGACGACGGACGACGCACGCCGACGGACGATAGACATCAGGCGATCACAAAAGCTCACCCTAAGCACAAAAGTGCTCTGGTGAGCTAAAGAAAAACTCCTGAAAACTGAAAAATAACAAAGGGCAATAACTCCAAAAATGCTGAAGACAGAGTAACAAACCTTGTCGACTGCACTTGCGGTCAATGTGATCTATCTATATACGAAGTTTGAAGTCAATAGCTTTTATACTTTGGAAGTTATGATCCGGACAAGCAGGACGGACGGACAACCAGACGGACATGGTGACTCCAGTATACCCCCAAAACTTCGTTTGAGGGTGTATAATAATCTGTAATCATATTCATTACGTCATTATTTCCTACATGAATATTCATCAGGGAAAGGGTTAAATGAATATTAACAGGGAAAGGGCTTCTAACTACTGCTTGGCTTGGTTTTCATGTATGGAGGCAGACCAGCCATGTTAGAACAATAATCCATTGTCCCCACCCAAGACTGGAGATTCTAGATTTATCACCATGAGTTGGGTGTAGACTAATAGGGAATATTTATTGATATCACAGGTGCATATGAGTGATGTTGCGTAACTTTTTTTTATAAATGGTTCATAAACAGTGTAGTCAGACGAGCTCATTCATTTTGAAGATGGCTGCTGATATGAGCAAACACATGGTATTTAAAAAAATCAGATTTATAAATGTTCAAGGAGCTTTGTAAATGCATACTTACTGGGAGCTCTCTGCAATCAGTACCATTTATTCTTATACAACAACCTCTTGTAGTAGATTCTGATTCCTAGTTGTACTAGAATATAATCTTTATAAATTCTAATATTTTAATCTAAAATATTAGAATTTATAAAGATTATATTCTAGTATAACTAGGAATCAGAATCTACTAAAAGAGGTGGTTGTATAAAAAATCCACATTAAAATGGTGTCATCGTTTTTCCCTATTATGACGGTGGGTCAGGACAAAGAGATAGCTAAGTAGTGTAAGACAATCTTCCTTTCTAACATGCATTCACACAAGAAATTTGTAAACAAGAGATGTTTGTAAAACATGTATATCCCCAGACCCCCTGACCTTTGATCTAGTGACCTCAACTATAGAGGTCATCCAGTGGTCATGACTAATCACCACAGCAACTTTGAAGATCCTAAGCCAAACCACTGATCATTTATTGATCTGAAAACATTTCACAAGTTAAGGTCATGGTGACCTTGACCTTTGACCTAGTGACCTCAACAACTATAGGGGTCATCTAGTGGTCAGAACCAACTACCACAGCAAGTTTGAAGATCCTGAACCAAACCATTGAGCAGTTATTAATTGGAAACCATTTCATCAGTTACGGTCATGATGACTTTGACCTTTGACCTACAAATCAATAGGGGTCATCTAGTTGTCATGACCAACCACCAGAGCAAGATCCTAAGCCAAACCCTTGAGCAGTTATTGATTGGAAACCATTTCACCAGTTAAGGTCATGGTGACCTTGACCTTTGACCTTGTGACCTAAAAAACAACAGGGCTCATCTAGTTGTCATGACCAACCACCTAAGCAAATTTGAAGATCCTAAGCCAAACCATGAGCAGTTATTGATCAGAAAACAATTTTACAAGTTTAGGTCATGGTGACCTTGACCTTTGACCTAGTGACCTCAAAAACGATAGGGGTCATCCAGTGGTCATGACCAACTACCACAGCAAGTTTGACGATTCTAAGCCAAACCCTTGAGCAGTTATTTATCGGAAACCATTTAACCAGTTAAGACCATGCTGACCTTGACCTTTGACCTAGTGACCTCAAAATTAATAGGGGCCATCTAGCGGTCATTACCAACCACCACAGCAAATTTGAAGATCCTGAGCCAAACCCTAAAGCAGTAAATGATCGCTAACTATTTCACCAGTTAAGGTCATGGTGACCTTGACCTTTGACCTAGTGACCTAAAAAACAATTAGACTCATCTAGTTGTCATGACCAACCATCTAAGCAAATTTGAAGATCCTAAGCCAAACTCTTCAGAAGTTATTGATCAGAAACTATTTTACCAGTTAAGGTTATGGTGACCTTGACCTTTGACCTAGTGACCTCAAAATCTATAGGGGTCATCTAGTGGTCATTACCAACCACCACAGCAAATTTGAAGATCCTGAGCCAAACCCTAAAGCAGTTAATGATCGCTAACTATTTCACCAGTTAAGGTCATGGTGACCTTGACCTTTGACCTAGTGACCTAAAAAACAATTAGACTCATCTAGTTGTCATGACCAACCATCTAAGCAAATTTGAAGATCCTAAGCCAAACTCTTCAGAAGTTATTGATCAGAAACTATTTTACCAGTTAAGGTTATGGTGACCTTGACCTTTGACCTAGTGACCTCAAAATCTATAGGGGTCATCTAGTGGTCATTACCAACCACTACAGCAAATTTGAAGATCCTAAGCCAAACCATTGAGCAGTTATTGATCGCTAACCATTTCACCAGTTAAGGTCATGGTGACCTTGACCTTTGACCCAGTGACCTCAAAATCTATAGGGGTCATCTAGTGGTCATTACCAACCACTACAGCATATTTGAAGATCCTAAGCCAAACCCTTGAGCAGTTATTGATCAGAAACCATTTTACCAGTTAAGGTCATGGTGACCTTGACTTTAGACCTAGTGACCTCAAAAACAATAGGGGTCATCCAGTGGTCATGACCAACTACCACAGCAAGTTTGAAGATTCTAAGCTAACCCCTTGAGCAGTTATTGATCGGAAACCATTTAACCACTTACGGTCATGGTGACCTTGACCTTTGACCTAGTGACCTCAAAATCAATAGGGGTCATCCAGTGGTCATGACCAACTACCACAGCAAGTTTGAAGATTCTAAGCTAACCCCTTGAGCAGTTATTGATCGGAAACCATTTAACCAGTTAAGGTCATGGTGACCTTGACCTTTGACCTAGTGACCTCAAAATCAATAGGGGTCATCTAGTGGTCATGACCAACCAGCGCAGCAAGTTTGAAGATCCCAAGCCAAACCCTTGAGCAGTTATTGATCGGAAACTATTTCACCATTTTAGGTCATGGTGACCTTGACCTTTGGCCTAGTGACCTCAAAAACAATAGGGGTCATCTACTTGTCATGACCAACCACCACAGCAAGTTTGAAGATTCTAGGCCAAGGCATTTATTAGTTATCGTTCGGAAACCATCGATCTACCGACCGACCGACATGTGCAAAGCAATATACCCCCATTTTTTCAAAAGGGGGGTATAATAAACTCTGACCCAAGCGATTGAGGAGATAATCTGAATATTTTTCTTTAAATTGGGGTCAAGGCAAGGATTCAGGGTAAATGTCACAGAGACACGAGGGTACCGTACGAGACTCTCTACCTTCAGATGATGCATCTCAACAAGAAAATTGTAAATCCTAAGCCAAGCAGTTGAGGAGATATCCTCCAGACAATTTCTTGACAAATTTTTAAATGCTAATCAAATGCATTGAGCAGACATTGTTGAGACAAATTTACAGACCTTTCAATAAACTTAATGTCAAGGTCAGGGTCAAAATCAAACAAACACCAAAAGCAGTATGTGACACTCAACCTTCCCAAGACACATCAAGTGAAGAAATTTTGAAATCCTAACTCAAGGGGTTCAGGATATATCATCAAGGCAAATTTTATACAATTTTTACAGAAAAAAAATTGAGGTCAAAGTCAGAGACACCAAAGTTGTTTGGGAAATCCCCCTTCCAATGATGCACACATAGCGAGGAAATCTTGATATTCTAACCCAAGGGATTGGGGATATATCATTTAGACAAATCTGCAGACGGAAGAACTTGTATAGATTAAATGCAAATCTATAGTTCTCCTCAAGTGGCTGGTGGAACACTAACAAGTTTTAATGTTGTAGTACAGACTTTATTTTACTGAAACTAATGCCATGGTCAATGTCAAGGTCACAGAGACACAAAAGTAGTATGCAACACTCCAACTGCCCAAGATGCACACACACACAAGCAATTTGTAAACCATAACCCAAGAGGCTAAGGAGATATCATCCAGACAAAATTACATACAAAAGGACAGATGGAAGGAAGGACTGACAGAGTACAAGCGTAGAGCTCCCATCATGTGGCCTGTTAGCGACTAACAAGTTGTAATGTTCCAGTATAGACCTGCTGATAGGTTATGTTACATTAAGTTGTAATGATTCAGTATAAACCTGCTGATAAGTCGTGTTATAATATGATACAGTGAACCCTCGTTACAACGGAGGTGTTTGTTTCCAAACATTTTGCTGATATAACAAGATTGCCATTATAACGAGTTTAAATATGAAAGGAACCATATGGCCAGTTTTAAACTAGTACCAACAGGTGAACGCTTAATGCAGAACACAAGAAGTTCTGTTCTGCATTAAGCGACCACCTGTCTTATTGGCATTGTACCTACTTATTCAGTAGTTGTTTAAAAGACCAAACGGTAATTTTGTTTCAATGCATACTGCCGGTATAAAGAGGGTGCCATTGTAACAAATGCTGGTATAATGAGGGTTCACTGTATAATGTTTCAGTACAGACCTACAAATAAGGTTTACCTGAGAATGGGGTTTGTACCAACTCCAGCACGGACCAAGTGTATGTATAACATGATGATATTGTAACTTTCCTGCTGATGTTTCACAAGCCTCTCCACATTGTAGTGGACCATGTCTCTTAATATAAGCTTCTCCTTCTTGTATTAACTTTCTACCAGCAGCTTTAGCTATAACTTTAGCTACTCCCCCATGGTGGTTCAGTTGGGAATTTGCTGCATTCACAATACAGTCTACCGGAACGTTCAAAATATCTGCAGAGTATACTTTTACAGTCACATTTTTAACTTTAAAAACTTCTAGATTATCTGCATTGACAGTCCAGGAAAACTGTCTTTGAAAATCAGGAACGGTAGATTTTCCTCTCATTCCTTTAGATGTTTTCTGCCGAGCTCCATTCTCAGTCCCAGATGTTGCACTACACAAATTGATTTTACTTTGATCATTTGCAGATGGTGTGTCAAAATCATTTTCAGGACTTTCTTTGGTACACAATTGTCGATCCCTTCTTGTTGTAACAGTGTTTGGAAACAATTCTGCTTGGAACATACTTTTAACTTTCTGAATATCATTCCACTGCTTTCCATAAAAGTTTATAATTTTATCTGCCTGAACATGTACAATAAATACACCAGAGTCAGTTTCTCCATCTCTGTCTATATGAATGGCCACAGTGCTTTCACTAACATCAAGATGATCACTTTGTATGTCTGATGACAGTTTCTGTCTGGCACTTTTAAATTCAGTCCTGAAGACACTGTCCAGTTCATCTGGCCCATCATATAGCATACAATCATCTACAATGTTGAACTCAAAGTTTTTCTTTCTGTATTTCTTCAAGATGTCTGAAATAAACCATTCAACAACAGATTTTGGATGGCTTTGTGGCCAACTAATTCTTTTCTTGCTGGCAGGTACTGTTCCATCTTTCACCATTTTATTGGAAGAAGATGAGAGATCTCTTGCTCTATCTGTGTGTTTGTCTCCAATCTGTTTATTGTCACTTCTGTCTGTGTCATTCAGACTCTGGCTACCCATTCCAATACTTAAGTCATCAATCTCTCCAGGTCTTTGTCCTCTATAGCTGTCGGTGAAGTGTTGTTCATCAACGCTTGGACTTCTTGTCCCTTCATCATGGTCTTGAGGGGATGCTGGTTTTGATCGTACTGAATTTTGTTTTACTTTTTCTGAAGACTTTGAGGTCATGCCTTTTCTGCCACTTGACAAACCAGATGCCTGATTCTGTAAATTTAAAAGAAAATCTATATAGAAATGTATGACCAAATTTAGATTTTCACAAGATTATCAAAATCATTTTAAGTACTATTTTTTATGGTTTAAATGTTTAAAAGTAAAACTAAATTGTTTGTTATTGGTCTGAGGCTAATTGTTTACACTGTCCAACACTGATGTTTTTCTTTACCTTCTCTCTATTGAATATTAATGTTAGAACATTTATTAGCTACATTTTTACAAATTACAATGGCATATGGGTTTTGGTGGAAACTGTCGAGTAACATCTACAGTTGAACTTCGATATCTCGAACTTCAAGGGACCATACAAATTAGTTCGAGATAACAGAGATTTGAATCATAATCCGACCAATATCTCAAGTTCACAGCTTAATGCTGGTCGAAAGTAATACTGAAAGCTCCTGCAGGAGCTTTCAGTATTACTTTCGACCTGCATTAGGCTGTCACATGTGTTTCTATATATGTGTAGTGATACATTTCAGAGCAATTCTGTAATGTAAATTTTGGAAGGACCGAACTTTTAGTTATAGTTATCCAGAAGTTCGATTTATCCAAGTTCGAGATATCGACGTTCAACTGTATTATAATTTTATTATCAAACACAGCATACTCAGTTCAGATGGTTCCTATAGGAGCTATCTAATCTGGGTCTATTCAGTTTGCAAAGCGTGAAGAAGTGTTTGTAAGAAGGAAAGGGGGGTTAAAGAAAGAAATACATGTAGCAGCAAATTGCTAATTTTCAAACACATGTATACAGCATTTCTGGCAATACAAAGTGCTGTATCTGCTATGATTCAGTTAGCATGTTGTATCTGCTGTCTCAGTTAAAATGTGCTATCTGCTGTGTCTCTGCGATATGCACTTAAGATCAATCTCAAAAGTAAAAATAATATTATGGTCAAAATGGAACAAGAAGGTTAAGGGAGACAGACTTTGATAAACGTTTTGTCAGGTCATGTAAGCTTTAACCCATTCTCTCATTGGCACCTCTGTAAGTCACCTTTTGAAACCATTGTGATAAAATAGAGCATTCGAACCTTTTAAATGCTTAATTTTCAAATGGACTATTCAGATCAAGCATACCTTAAATATTTTGAGAGTTTTTAAAGAAAAGTATAACATGACAAACATTGCAGCCCTTTCATCTGGGTCTACACCGTCTGCAAAGAACAAAATGAATCGTTTCCCGCACTGATAGGGTTATTGCTATATTTCATTTATATAGCCTTCAGAAGTTACTCAGCAGATCTGATTTTTGTTAAAATTTTAGTTGTTATGAATGTAGCTGTTGTAACTGTTCGAATGTCTGAATTAGGAAATGGAGGCAAACATTTCAATGACACCATAAGTTTTGTGCTAAGCCCTTGATTTGTCATGATGAGAATTTAGTCAATATGCTAAACGTTGGCAATGTTAGTGGTTAGTCAGAACCTCCTGATTTAATCCTTTACTCCATGAATATTCATAACAGAAATAATGACATCATGAATATTAATTAGGTTAATTTTTAAAATGGCATAGTATCATATGAAATTTTTGCCAAAGCAGAAACTAGAAAATCAGATCTGTATTTTATCCATAAGCAAGAGCTAGAGCTGTCTGATCTGGAAAAGGCAAGAGGGCCATGATGGCCCTGATATCACTCACCAGACAATCAGAGGAGAAGATTTTCAAAGTTTCACTGTTTCTATAGAAAATTTACCACTCCTGGGGCAGGGCTTCATTTGAACCCATGGGCATAATTCAATTATATGTTTTTGAAGAGGACCTCAAGATGATGCTATGTGCCAAATATGAAAGCTGAGAAATTCCAGTTTAAGAGGTGATTTCTAATTAGCACACAGTTTGGATTCTGATCTGGTGCATATGTGAACTTCATATGTGGTTTGTACAAGAGAGTTAATTGTAAGATTGATATGCACTAACCCTTTATTCCATAAATGCACCTTTCTATGCCTCTGTAATAGTCAATTTATGAAACCCTTGTGATAAATAGAGCATTTGTCCCATAGGAGCAAATGCTCTATTTATCACAATGGTTTCAAATTTAAACAATTCTGAAATTTTCCTTTTCTCTAATTAATGCTCTTTTTAGGTAGATTTATTCAAAGAGGTAAGATCTAAAAAATAGCCTATGAGGGAATGGGTTAAAAACAGTGTGAACAGACAATAATTCTGAAGCAGACAACATAACAGTGAACAGGAACTTGACTGCTCCAATTATTGCATAAGACTAACCCAGGCTACCTGGAGTCCAAGACAGAGGGAAACCCTTAGACTGTAGAAGTCTATTATAAAGTATAACCCACAGGGCAGGGCAGGGCCATAAATTAACCTCAGAACTATGATATTTGAAAAATTTATAAAGATATACTAAGTAAATCTATACACCAAATATCTAAACTCTGGGACTTGTAGTCTTTGACAAGTAGATTTTCAAAGCTTTCCCTATGCCTATAACTACTACTCTGCTAAAGAAAACTCAACAGTCTGCTTCAAAAACCTGGCCACCCCTGGGGCGGGGTCAATTTTGACCCCAGGGGTATAATTTATATAACTTTTGTAGAGAATGTGAATATGATGCTATGTGCCAAATATGAAAGTTGAGAACCTTCCAGTTTCAGAAGAGAAGATTTTCAAAGTTTTCACTATATGTTTCTATTGAAAACTTGACACCCCAGGTTGGGGCCAATTTTGACTTCAGGGGCATAATTTATATAACTTTTGTAGAGGACCTATAGGTGATGCTAAGTGCCAACAAGAGTACCGCATACGGTACATAATACGCCCACTTGCAAACTTTCTCTGATTCAACATGCCTTATAAGTGTTGACATTTTCTAATCTGTGCTTCAGATCTTGATTTCCATATTAAGGTGATACTATTTTTTAAACAAGAGGGCCATGATGGCCCTGAAATTGCTCACCAGAGGGAAAGATTTTTAAAGTTTCAACTACATGTATGTTTCTAAACAAAACTGGACACCTGTTTTGTGGGGTGTTATATGACCCTTTCTCTGTATAATTATAATGGCAAGCTTTCTGGGATGATTTGCTTTATTATAAATATTTTCTAAGTCCAATACCGAACGTTAACTTGGAAAGCATATAACGCACAAAAAATATGTGGAAAAGTTTCATTTTCCATTACATATTACTACGCATAACCTAACAACTCCTTGATATATTGCGTATTTAGAAACGAACGACAACTCTTGTAGAGCACGTTTCGTAACAAAACCAGTTCACACCTGAACGTTTCGAACCCCTTCAGAATTAGAGTACTCATGATTGTTTCAAAGCAGAAATTGTATAAAAATCGCGATTTCAACAATTTATACAAACGGAATTGTTATGGAAATGGAAAATTAAAACTTATTAACAATAACTGGTGATAATAACCATTATGATAAATAGAGCATTTGCCTTAGTGATAAATAGAGCATTTGCTCCATAAGAGTAAATGTACTATTTATCACAATGGTTTCAAATCTACACAATTCTGAAATTTTCCTTTTCTCTATTTAACCCTTTTCCTCATATAAACATGTTTTCACGCATTTGCAAACAGAGTAGACCCAGATTTACCTCTTTGAATAAGCAGACAACATTTCTAACATATGACAACCCTATCACAGCTTAGCAGGACTTAACCAAAATTAGCACACAGTTTGAACTCAGATCTGACACATACCGGTATGTAACTTTATATGTGGTTTGTATATGAGTTAATTTACTCCTATGGAGCAAATGCTCTATTTATCACAATGGTTTGAAATCTACACAATTCTGAAATTTTCATCTTCTCTAATTAATGCTCCTTATCAGTAGATTTATTCAAAGAGGTAGGATCTGAAAAAAGCCTTTGTGATAAATAGAGCATTTGCTAACCATTGTGATAAATAGAGCAAAAGCTCCATAGGAGTAAATGTTCTATTTATCACAAAAGTTTCAAATCTACACAATTCTGAAATTTTCCTTTTCTATAATTAATGCTCCTTATCAGTAGATTTATTCAAAGCGGTAGGATCTGAAAAAAGCCTTTGTGATAAATAGAGCATTTGCTCCATAGGAGTTAATGCTCTATTTATCACAATGGTTTCAAATCTACACAATTCTGAAATTTTCCTTTTCTCTAATTAATGCTCCTTATCAGTAGATTTATTCAAAGAGGTATAATAGTCACTTTATGAAACCATTGTGATAAAAAGAGCATTTGCCTTTGTGATAAATAGAGCATTTGCTCCATAGGAGTAAATGCACTATTTATCACAATGGTTTCAAATCTAAACAATTCTGAAATTTTCCTTTTCTCTAATTAACCCTTTTCCTCATATAAACATGTTTTCACGCATTTGCAAATAGAGTAGACCCAGATTTACCTCTTTGAATAAGCAGACAACATTTCTAACAGATGACAACCCTATCACTGCTTAGCATGACTTGACCAAAATTAGCACACAGTTTGGATTCTGATCTGACACAGACCGGTATGTAACTTTATATGTGGTTTGTATATGAGTTAATTTACTCCTATAGAGCAAATGCTCTATTTATCACAATGGTTTGAAATCTATACAATTCTGAAATTTTCCTTATCAGTAGATTTATTCAAAGAGGTAGGATCTGAAACAAGAGGGCCAGAATGGCCCTGAAGCGCTCACCAGACAATCAGAGGAGAAGATTTTCAAAGTTTTCACTATATGTTTCTATAGAGAACTAGCCGGCCCTGGGGCGGGCCAATTTTGACCCCAGGGAATAATTTAGAAAAACTTGTAGGGGACCTGAACATGATGCTATGAGCCAAATATGAAAGCTGAGATTAACCTTCCAGTTTCAGAGAAGAAGATTTTCAAAGTTTTCTCAATATGTTTCTATTGAAAATTGCCTACTACCCCTGTGGCAGGGCCAATTTTGACCCCAGGGTTATAATTTATATAACTTTTGTAGAGGACCTGAACATGAAGCGCTGTGCCAAATATGAAAGCTGAGAGCCTTCCAGTTTCAGAGGAAAATATTTTCAAGGATTTCACTATTTGTTTCTATTGAAAACTACCCACCCCTGGGGCGGGGCCAATTTTGACCCAGGGGCCATAATTTATATAATTTTTGTAGAGGACCTGAACATAATGCGCTGTGCCAAATATGAAAGCTGAGAGCCTAGCTTCCTGTTTCAGAGAAGAAGATTTACAAAGATTTCACTATTTGTTTCTATTGAAAACTGCCCACCCCTGGGGCGGGGCCAACTTTGACCCCGGGGCCATACTTTATATAATTTTTGTAGAAGACCTGAACATGATGATATGTGCCAAATATGAAAGCTGAGAACCTTCCAGTTTCAGACAAGAAGATTTTCAAAGATTTCACTATTTGTTTCTATTGAAAATTGGCCACCCCTGAGGCGGGGTCAATTTTGACCCCGGGGCCATAAATAATATAACTTTTGTAGAGGACCTGAACATGATGCTATGTGCCAAATATGAAAGCTGAGAACCTTCCAGTTTCAGAGGAGAAGATTTTCAAAGATTTCACTATTTGTTTCTTTTGAAACCTGCCCACCCCTGGGGCGGGGCCAACTTTGACCCTGGGGCCATAATTTATATAACTTTTGTAGAGGACCTGAACATGATGCTATGTGCCAAATATGAAAGCTGAGAGCCTTCCAGTTTCAGAGGAGAAGATTTTCAAAGATTTCACTATTTGTTTCTTTTGAAACCTGCCCGCCCCTGGGGCGGGGCCAATTTTGACCCTGGGGCCATAATTTATATAAATTTTGTAGAGGACCTGAACATGATGCTATGTGCCAAATATGACAGCTGAGAGCCTTCCAGTTTCAGAGGAGAAGATTTTCAAAGATTTCACTATTTGTTTCTTTTGAAACCTGCCCACCCCTGGGGCGGGGCCAATTTTGACCCTGGGGCCATAATTTATATAACTTTTGTAGAGGACCTGAACATGATGCTATGTGCCAAATATGAAAGCTGAGAGCCTTCCAGTTTCAGGAGAAGATTTTCAAAGATTTCACTATTTGTTTCTATTGAAAACTGCCCACACCTGGGGCGGGGCCAATTTTGACCCTGGGGCCCATAATTTATATAACTTTTGTAGAGGACCTGAACATGATGCTATGTGCCAAATATGAAAGCTGAGAGCCTTCCAGTTTCAGAGAAGAAGATTTTCAAAGTTTGCAATATCAGATTCTATGGAAAACGGCCCACCCCTGGGGCGGGGCCAATTTTGACCCCAGGGACATAATTTATATAACTTTTGTAGAGGACCTGAACATGATGCTATGTGCCAATTATGAAAGCTGAGAAGCTTCTGGCTTCAGAGAAGAAGATTTTCAAAGTTTTACTATATATTTCTATTGAAAACAAGGCACCCCTGGGGCGGGGTCAATTTTGACCCCAGGGGCATAATTTATATAACTTTTGTAGAGGACCTGAATATGATGCTATGTGCCAAAGATGAAAGTTGAGATCCCTGTAGATTCAGAGGAGAAGATTTTTAAAGGTTCAAATTGTTGACGACGGACGACGAACGACGCACGACGCACGCCGACGGACGACGGACAACGGGCGATCACAAAAGCTCATTTGCATTATTTTTTTAAGTGCAAGGGCCATAACTCCGAAACAACAAATCAAATGATCCTCAGAATCGACTTAGCTTCAGGTCTTGATGCATTAAACATGTGGATGAAGTTTCATTAATATCTGTCGAAAAGTTTTGCCAGAAAACGGCGGACAAACTATTTGCATATATTTGCATTTTTTTAAGTAAAAGGGCAATAACTCCAAAACGAAAAATCAAATAAACCTCAAAATCGACTCAGCATCAGATCTTGATGCATTAAACATTTCTGTGAAGTTTCATTAATATTTCTCAAATAGTTTTTCCAGAAAACAGCGGACAAACTATTTGCATTATTTTTTAAGGACAAGGGCCATAACTCTGAAAAGAAAAATCAAATGATCCTCAGAATCAATTCAGTTTCAGATCTTGATGCATTAAACATTTGTGTGAAGTTTCATTAATATCTCTCACACAGTTTTCCCAGAAAACAGCAGACAAACTATTTGCATAATTTTTAAGGACAAGGGCCATAACTCTGAAATGAGAAATCAAATGAATCTCAGAATCAACTCAGCTTCAGATCTTGATGCATTAAACATTTGTATGAAGTTTCATTAATATCTGTCAAATAGTTTTCCCAGAAAACAGCGGACAAACTTTTTGCATATTTTTTAAGGACAAGGGCAATAACTCCGAAACGAAAAATCAAATGAACCTCAGAATCGACTCAGCTTCAGATCTTGATGCATTATACATTTGTGTGAAGTTTCATTAATATCTGTCAAATGGTTTTCCCAGAAAACGGCGGACAAACTTTGTATATTTTTTAAGGACAAGGGCCATAACTCTGAAATGAAATATCAAATGAATCTCAGAATCAAGTCAGCTTCAGATCTTGATGCATTTAACATTTGTGTGAAGTTTCATTAATATCGGTCAAATAGTTTTCCCAGAAAACAGCGGACAAACAAAATGTTGACGGACGAATGAACGAACGAACGAACGGACGGACGGACAGGGCCACGACAATATACGACCACCTTTATTAGGTGGGCGTATAAAAATGAAAGCTGAGAACCCTGTAGATTCAGAGGAGAAGATTTTTAAAGGTTCAAATTGTTGACGACGTACAACAAACACCGACGGACGACAGACATCAGGGGATCACAAAAGCTCACCCTGAGCACTTTGTGCTCTGGTGAGCTAAAACAAGAGGGCCAGAATGGCCCTGAAGCGCTCACCAGACAATCAGAGGAGAAGATTTTCAAAGTTTTCACTAAAAATATGTTTCTATAGAGAACTAGCCGACCCTGGGGCGGGCAAATTTTGACCCCAGGCAAATAATTTAGAAAAACTTGTAGGGGACCTGAACACGATGCTATGAGCCAAATATGAGAGCTGAGATTAACCTTCCAGTTTCAGAGAAGAAGTTTTTCAAAGTTTTCTCAATATGTTTCTATTGAAAACTGTCTACTACCCCTGTGGCAGGGCCAATTTTGACCCCAGTGTCATAATTTATATAAATTTTGTAGAGGATCTGAAATGTCGGTGTAGAATTGCGCCAGGTGTAGGCTGCACTTTCTTTGCTCTCATTGTTTTGAACTTTATCAGCAAATCTACTGCTGGTACAGATCTATAAATTGTCATGAAGTTGTATGAATGTGACAAGAGTGTATATATGTTGATTTTATGCGGGATTTTTATGCTGAATTTTGTTGATTTTAACCTAAAAGATATTGCTAAATATTAAATTGGTTTTAAATCAGAGTGTATTTTGCCCTCAGGAATGATGAGTGAGCGTATATCAAGGACTGTACAATACAATAGGTATGCCCTATACAGTATCGGGCAATCAGACACAATAACACCTAACCAAACTGTTATGGCAAGACTGAAACAGTTAGGTATTTTAAGGTATCGGGGTACCAGAGGGGGAGACGGTTCAGTAAGACGTATTTGGGATACAAATCAAGGGATTAATATCAACAACCTACGAACTTTGCCTGAAGTGATCCCCACCATTATAAATATACATGGCTCAAACACTTCACATCCATCCAAACGCAGATCTGTCAATCTGAACCTGGTGAAGATTAAGCGCTCAAGTTTCAATGTTGTGAAAGGCCAAACTAATGTAAAAGTTTGTTGCTTAAACCCAAGCTCTGTAAAGAACAAAACTCTAGCTATATATGACTATATCATTTCAAACCATCATGATATTCTTGCCGTGACGGAAACGTGGCTTGGAACATCCATTGACAAAACATGTATTAGTGAACTCGTCCCCTCTGGCTACCGGATCCAACATGTCCCTCGCTGTGGTAAACGCGGTGGTGGTGTAGCACTTATATTCAAATCCTCTATAGATATCGATATAGTAGAATCAGGTACGAATAATATTTTTTCCAACTTTGAGTTCATAGACTGTAACATAACTATAAATGGCTACTCATTACGTCTAGCAGTGATATATAGACCACCACCAACACGAGAGAATGGCTTCAAAACTACTGACTTTCTCGAAAAAGAATGGCCTGTATTTCTTTCTAGATATGCCATTACAGACAAAAACATCATAATTGTTGGTGATTTAAATTTTCATTTAGATACTCCCACAGATAGAGATACTGCCCGATTTATTAGCTGTCTTGACTCATGTGGTATGAGGCAACATGTCAATGAACCCACACATGTTGGTGGACATACGCTAGATGTCGTGATCACTAGAGATACCGACAACATAGTTTCTAACATAGAAGTTAGCGATCCCGGGTTATCTGATAATTCTGGCAAATTGACACGAGATCATTTTGCAGTGACTTTCAGTGTCAAAGCGGCAAAACCTGCTCCCATTAGCAAGACTGTAGCTTTTCGTAGATTACGCTCTATAAATGTTGATGTCTTTAAAAACGATATCCAGACATCAAAAATTCTCAACCAGTCTTTAGAATGTACAGAACTTGACGACCTAGTTAACTTGTACACAGAGGAGATGTCAGCACTTATCAACAAGCATGCTCCACTCCGTACAAAAACTATTATACTAAGACCATCTTGTCAGTGGTTTCATGAGGATCTACACGCTGCTAAACATTTGAAACGTAAACTTGAACGACAATGGCGTAAAACCAAATTAACAGTTCACCATGAAATCTACAGAAACCAATGTGCAAAAGCCAATAAATTATTTAGTCAGGCTAGAGTCAATTATTATTCTGACAAAGTCAACTCCTGTGGACACGACCAGAAAAGTCTGTTTAAGGTGACTAAACATCTGTTAGGTTCTTCAAACGATATTGTTTTACCTTTCTTCAAATCGCCAAGAAACTGGCAGAGGATTTTTCTGACTTTTTCACTAACAAAATAGAGGCTATTAGGTGTGACATATCTTCAAAAACGCAAACTGAGTTTGACTACCCAATTACTGAATCTGATACGGTTCCATTGAAAAATTAATCTTCAGAAAAGCAAGTTGAGCATGATTACGCGAATGTTGAACCTGCTACGGTTCCAGTAGAAAATCTGACAACATTTACTCCTGCTACATCAAAGGAGGTGAAACAAATCATATTACAGTCCCCAAATAAATCCTGTGAATTAGACCCTATACCAACATGGTTATTAAAATTATGTCTCGATGAACTTTTACCAGTTTTGATGAAAATTATCAACCTGTCTCTTGACTCAGCATATGTACCAAAGGCATTTAAGATCTCACATGTCAGACCTCTCATGAAAAAGCCAAATCTGGATCGAAACTCTTTTAAAAATTACAGACCTGTGTCAAATCTCCCATTTATCTCAAAGATCTTGGAGAAGGTAGTGGATAAACGTGTTGAACAACACTTGTCAATAAACAATCTTCATGAGGAACATCAGTCGGCATATAGAAAGTTTCACTCAACTGAGACTGCTCTACTCAAGGTCCAAAGCGATATTCTCGAGTCACTAGACCAAAACAAGGTTACTGTCCTCGTATTACTGGACCTCTCCGCTGCATTCGATACTATTGATCACAGCACACTGCTTGAACGTCTAGAACATGACTTTGGAATAGGTGGTACACCGCTTGCATGGATGACATCCTATCTCACCGATCGCTATCAAACTGTGTGCATTGACAAAGAACTCTCTGAGCCAGTCCTAATGAAATACAGTATACCACAGGGATCAGTGTTAGGGCCAAAAAACTATATTATGTATACAAAACCCATAGGCGCAATTTGTAGAAACCATGGACTTAATCATCATTTTTATGCAGACGACTCACAGCTATATATATCATTTGAACCCATTGACACTACTACACAAATGGAAGTTATAAGGCGAGTGGAAGCCTGTCTAAACGATGTTGTCTCCTGGATGCACCACAATATGCTAAAACTAAATGCAGATAAAACAGAACTTATACTGTTTAATTCCAAACGTAATGCAGAACATGTATCAAACATAGAAATCAAAATTGAAGATGCTGAGATAAAACCATCAACGTGGGTTCGAAATTTAGGAGCATTCCTCGATTCCAACATGAACATGGAGCAACAGGTGAATTCTGTTTGTAGGTCTTGTTATGCCCAGCTACGACAAATAGGCCACATCAGAAAATATCTTACCATTGATGCTACTAAAACCCTAGTAAATTCTCTTGTTACATCCAGACTTGACTATTGTAACTCCCTGCTTTGTGGTTTACCAAAGACAACTTTGAACAAACTGCAGACTGTCCAAAATGTTGCAGCTCGTATCATTACCAGGACATCTCGTTTTGACCACATAACACCAGTATTAAAGGAACTTCACTGGCTCCCAGTGGAACACCGGATTGACTTTAAACTTTTGACTCACACCTATAAAGCATTGAATGACAAATCTCCAAGTTACATCACAAACATGTTAAAGATATATAAACCACAGCGTGATTTAAGATCAAAAAATGACTTTATGGCCCTCGTGATACCAAGATCCCGTACAGTTACCTATGGTGATCGTAGCTTTGCAAAGGCGGCTCCTAAATTGTGGAATGAACTACCGGTGGGAATACGGAAGTCAGCTTCACTTGAGTCTTTTAAAAGAACTCTTAAAACTCATTTCTTTTTAAAGATATACGGTGGCTGATGTATATTTTAAACCCAAATAGCTGTTGCATGTTTTAACTCGGCTACACTTGAATCTTTTTAAAAGATCTCGTAAAATCGTTCCTTTTTAAAGAATTATGGTGGCTGACATAATATTTTAGGCCCAAACAGCGGTTGCATGTTTTAACTATAGAAATAGTATGCCATCAACATTGCTTTATTATCTTATCATAATTTTTCTTTTTATACCTTAGAAATACACTGCAAATATTTTTGTTTTGTTTATTATGTTTTTATTTCTATTGCATATCTTATATTTTCTTTAATTTCTGCTTTAGTATGTATAAATGTTTTAATTGTAAAGCACTTTTGAACGTATTTAGATATGAAACGCGTGCTATATAATTATAGTATAATAATAATAATAATAATGATGCTCTGTGCCAAATATGAAAGCTGAGAGCCTTCCAGTTTCAGAGAAGAAGATTTTCAAAGATTTCACTATTTGTTTCTATTGAAAACTGCCCACCCCTGGGGCGGGGCCAATTTTGACCCCGGGGCCATACTTTATATAACTTTTGTAGAAGACCTGAACATGATGCTATGTGCCAAATATGAAAGCTGAGAACCATCCAGTTTCAGAGGAAAAGATTTTCAAGGATTTCACTATTTGTTTCTATTGAAAACTGCCCACCCCTGGGGCGGGGCCAATTTTGACCCCAGGGCCATAACTTATGCAACTTTGTAGAGGACCTGAACATGATGCTCTGTGCCAAGTATGAAAGCTGAGAACCTTCCAGTTTCAGACAAGAAGATTTTCAAAGATTTCACTATTTGTTTCTATTGAAAACTGCCCACCCCTGGGGCGGAGCCAATTTTTACCCCGGGGCCATAAATAATATAACTTTTGTAGAGGACCTGAACATGATGATATGTGCCAAATATGAAAGCTGAGAGCCTTCCAGTTTCAGAGAAGAAGATTTTCAAAGTTTGCACAATATGATTCTATTGAAAACTGCCCACCCCTGGGACGGGGCCAATTTTGACCCTGGGGCCATAATTTATATAACTTTTGTAGAGGACCTGAACATGATGCTATGTGCCAAATATGAAAGCTGAGAGCCTTCCAGTTACAGAGGAGAAGATTTTCAAAGATTTTACTATATGTTTCTATTGAAAACAAGGCACCCCTGGGGCGGGGTCAATTTTGACCCTAGGGGCATAATTTATATAACTTTTGTAGAGGACCTGAATATGACACTATGTGCCAAAGATGAAAGTTGAGATCCCTGTAGATTCAGAGGAGAAGATTTTTAAGGGTTCAAATTGTTGACGACGGACGACGAACGACGGACGACGCACGACACACGACGCACGCCGACGGACGACGGACAACGGGCGATCACAATAGCTCACCCTGAGCACTTTGTGCTCTGGTGAGCTAAAAAAAGGTGTATTTATGGAGTAAAGGGTTAGCAGTAAAGGTACTATCAAACACAACTGCAAGACCTGCCATTGTTCGAGGTTGGCTATAATACTGTTGCCCTTCGCCCTTTGCTTCAATTGTTCATTCAAGGCAGACTCCAACTGTTACTGTTAACCCTTTTCCTCTTCTATATTTAGCCCAATTTTCAATACCAACTGAATATCCATGGACACAATAGTTATAATGAAATATGGAAGGTAAAATATTAATTGCAGCCATTTTAGAAACTACTATCAAACTCCATTAGCAAACAAAGCAGACCCTGATCAGATGACTCCTATAGGAGCCATCTGATCTGGGTCTACTATGTTTGCAAATGTGTCAAAACTTGTTTATATGAGGGAAAGGGTTAACTAGAATATACAGAGTAAGATCCAATATATGAGCAACCAGAGCACATCCTGATCAAACAACTCCTACAAGAACTGTCTGATATGAGTTTAATATGTTTGTAAAAGTGTTAATAAAGCGCATTAAAGAGTTCTGGCATTAGGCTATAATGGAAATTGCTAAATACCATGATGAATAGGCAGGGAACAGTTCTCAGTATGTGTGTGTATGGGCGTGCACACCTCATTTGGGCTTCTGGCGTTGCTGTGGACTATTGTGTGGCATATCCTGCCCGACTTCTGCTCTATTTTTTTTGCATGTGCAAACAGTCTAGTATTTAGACAATGATGATTCAAACCTTTTCATACTTTAACTGCATCTTTTTCCACAAATTTGAAATATATGTAGTTTAACTTGGCTTCTCCCACATGATTCGGTGCAAACTGAGACAGTCAGATAAAACAGGTTTTGGTCAAATCAGAAAGATGGGGACACAATCTGGACACAATCTAGTCTTCTAGAGAGTTTACCTTTATTTGACCTAGTTACCTAATCTTTTACCCAGGGCCACCCATTTAAAACTAAAGATATCATCAAAACAATCACCCTAAGCAAGTTTTAGCAAGATTAGTTAAAAATTGAGATTTCATCTACTTTTTGACCTAGTGACCGTGTTTATGACTGGGCCCCACCCAGATTCAATCTTGATTTCAATTTTAATCAAGACAAACATCCTGAGCAGTGAGCAAGTTTGAGGAAAATTCGGTCGAAAGTATAGTCTCCAAATTGTAAACAAGATTGGACCTTTATTTGGCCTAGTGAGCTTTTTTTTGACTGGACACCACCCACTTTCGAACATAATCGAGGTATTATCAAGAAAAAAATCCTGAAGATGTATGAGGAAAATTGGGTCAAAACTGTGGCCTCTAGAGTGTAAACACTAACAACAGACACTCGACATTCAAGTACCCAACAAGATGTGTTTGTGAAACACTATGCCCCCTCATATATTTGACCTCTGACCTTGAAGGATGACCTTGACATGTCACCCCTCAAAATGTGCGGCATTATAAGATACATATGCATGCCAAATATCAAGTCTCTATCTGTACTGGCTCAAAAGTTATGACCAATGTTAAAGTTGCTGACAAACAAACAGACAAACAAACAGACAGGGCAAAAACAATATGCCCCCCCCAGATCTGATCGGGGGGGGGGGGCATAAAAAACTCAACCTGTGCATAGCTCAGGTGAGCAAAAAATCATAACTTCATGAATATTATTTAGAACAATATTTATTCTTGCAAATGTACACAGGCATTTTACCACTAGATAAACTGCATATATATTATATCATACACAAACTGAGCAGATCCTGATCAGACAACTCCTACAAGAGTAACCTGATCTGAGTCTACCCAGTTTACAAAGAGGTGAGAAAACGTCTCTCTATCAGGCAAAGGGTTAAAAAGTGCATTCTTTATGAAAGGATTAAATCTAATACATGAGTTTGACTGCCAAATAGTGAGACCCTGATCAGAGAACCTCTTTAGGTCCTAAGGAGCTCTCTATTATGTGTCTACACTGATTGCAAACCCCAGTGCACTTTTTGTCCAGCATTCGAAGAGCTAAAGATATTAATGAATACCTGAAACAAAAGTGTATTTGTGCAGATAAAAGTGACTGCCTAATCCATTCATTTCAACCAGTCTCAGAATAAACAATTGATGGCACTATGAACCCTTGTTATACTTCCAAATGTGACTGAGAAACTCTCAGCAGGATCCAAGCAGCTTGTCAATCAGACAATGGTTTCCTAAATGCATCAAGGATTACAACATAAAGTATCTGATTTTGAGCTGATTCGTTTTTTTTCTGAAGGATAAGGGTAACTTGACCAAAATAATACCATACTGTTATGTATAAAACTGGAGTCTACTTACCAAAACAATACAATACTGTAATTAGGTAAACGGACATTAGCCCATCCAGACTGTAGCCCACCCACACTTTCCCTCCTGATTTCTCTAAGGGCGGACATTAGCCCACCCGTGTTTTCATGGTGGGTGGACATTAGCCCACTTGTGTTTTTGTGATGGGCGGACATTAGTCCTGCATGTAACTAATTGGATTATCACACCTACGAGGGTTTCAGCCAATTACGCTAAGTTTGATAATTACCTTTAAATTTAACACATTCTTTAATATGACGGCCCAAAAAAAAACACAACGAATTTATATACTATTGTTTTATGGGGTTTTTTCTTCTAAGATTGTTTTGATTTATCTGCAGTCGTCTGTTGTTTTTTTTTATCCCTGGTCCGTAACATTTCAGACCGTGGTCTGTAGTTCAACGTACAAATTCGAACATTACCAAAAAATAAAATTTGTGTCAGATGCTGCTCCGATTTAACGTCGAACGTAATATTTTTGCAGTCTTTTGGACTTACAAAAGTGGGCAAATCTCGAGGGGTCTACTGTCCAAGTGGGATATTGTTCGCCTTCAATTTATTACCAGGGGGCTAAATGTACGCCCACCACAAAAACACGAGTGGGCTAATGTCCGCCCACCAAGAAAACGCGGGTGGGCTTATGTCCACCCTTAGAGACATCGGGGGAAAAGTGCGGGTGGGCTACTGTCCGGGTGGGCTAATGTCCTAGAACCCTGTAATTAATGCATGAGACTGAGATCTACTTACCGCCATAAATCAAGAATAGCACTAAATCAGTCAACAAAAGCATGACTACAATCTTTACAACCCATCACCTGCTATATGTGACTGGAATGGCATTTGCAAATATCTTGGATCCAGATGAGAAACTGAGGAACTCAACCTCTCATCAGGATCCAGCTGTTTGACAGTGCAGTGAAAAGTTTCTAAGAAACTTGAACATACAAACTCTTTGCATGCTAGCAGTAGATTTATGACCTATGCAACGGTTTGGATTCAGAACCAGCCCAAAGTTTTGTTCTTCAAATCGAAACGGTTTTTGCAAAAATAAATCTGGGAGAATATTTATAGTTTTGAAAAATATTGCAGAAAACAATAATTATTGACCAGCAGACATTAATTGAGTAGACGATAAAATTACTTAGTATGCAAGTGGTACACCTCACTACAAAAGCTCCTCCTACAAAAGCCCCTCACTACAAAAGCCCATCTTGCAAAAGCCCCTCACCAAAAGTGTCAAGGCTTACAAAAGCCCCTCACTATTTTTCACAGTACTTTTTTGTTAATTAATCATTATTGTTTTGTTAATTAATCATCATACTCCAAATATTTGGACATGTATTTGGACCTCAATATGAAAATTGTATAATTTATTCACAATACATTTATCAATTTTATTTTTTTGCATACATTCCATGCATTTTATCAAATCATTTCATATAATATAACATTAATATTTATATTTATTTATTCTATTAATGAATATTCATTATGTTAGATAATTGTAATATAAGACTAATATTACTCAATTATCAATGTTTATAAAAGCATAAATTGTATTACCACAAGGAGGATATTTTTTATATAACTTTACAAACAGAATAGATCCAGATCATACAGATTCTAAAACAAAGCCATCTGATCAAGTTCTAACCTATTTGCTCAATGACAATTAATGAATATTCATTAGGTGAACCACATTGTATACATAAAAGGCATAAATTGTATATCCACAATTACCTAGTTCCTTTTCTTAACTTTCAAACAGGGTAGACCCAAATAATTTTTAAACTTTTATGATCTGGATCAACCATGTTTGCTTTGGTACAGTTAATATAGATTCAATAGCTATGGATAATGTAATATTAGAACACATTGTATATAAACTATCATAAAATAACCACATTTAACTAACACGCAAATCTTTCTATTTTTAAACAAAGTAGACCAAAATCAAAACAAGAGGTGTTTGTAAAACATGTATACCCCACAGACCCCCTGACCTTTGATCTAGTGACCTCAACTATAGAGGTCATCTAGTGGTCATGACTAATCAACACGGCAGCTTTGAAGATCCTAAGCCAAACCACTGATCATTTATTGATCTAAAAACATTTCATAAGTTAAGGTCATGGCAACCTTGACCTTTGACCTCAACAACTATAGGGGTCATCTAGTGGTCATGACAAACCACTACAGCAAGTTTGAAGATCCCGAACCAAACCCTTGAGCAGTTATTGATCAGAAACCATTTCATCAGTTAAGGCCATGGTGACCTTGACCTTTGACCTAGTGACTTCAAAAACAATAGGGACCATCTAGTGGTCATGACCAACCACCACAGCAAGTTTGAAGATCCTACGCCAAACCCTTGAGCAGTTATTGATTGGAAACCATTTCAAGAGTTAAGGTCATGGTGACCTTGACGTTTGACCTACTGACCTCAAAAACATTAGGGGCCATCTAGTGGTCATGACCAACCACCACAGCAAGTTTGAAGATCCTAAGCCAAACCCTTGAACAGTTATTGATCGGAAACCATTTCACCAGTTAATGTCATGGTGACCTTGACCTTTGACCTAGTGACCTCAAAAACAATAGGGCTCATTTAGTTGTCATGACCAACCACCACAGCAAGTTTGAAGAGCCTAAGCCAAACCCTTCAGCAGTTATTGACCGGAAACTATTTAACAAGTTAAGGTCATTGTGACCTTGACATTTGACCTCAAAAACAATAGGGGTCATCTAGTTGTCATGACCAACCACCACAGCAAGTTTGAAGATTCTATGCCAAGTCGTTTGTTAGTTATCATTCGGAAACCATCGATCTACCGACCGACCGACCAACAGACTGACCGACCGACATGTGCAAAGCAATATACCCCCTTTTTTCAACAGGGAGGTATAATTACAGCTCTGATCTGGATCTATCCTGTTTGCTGTTTTACAAGAGTGCCAAAATGTCACAAAATACGCCCGTCAAATTCTTCAGTTGAAAGGTCATTACTCCATTATCAGGTGGCAATAGTTCACGGAAATTAACAAAAAAAATTGCGTTTAATCTATACATGTATACTTAAAGTCCCTAAACTAAAACAATGTTACGGAAAAACGATCAATTTTAAGGAAAAGTGACCTTAATCTTGGTTGGGCAAAGTCCATATTCAATAGGGTTCCTGCCCTCATCGATATCAATGCAAATGTAAAGTTTCGTGAAGATTTATCGTCTGGAAACGGGAAAAATTCTACTGAAAAACAATCTATTTTTTGGAAAAGTGAGCTTGACCTTGGTCAGGCAAAGACCATATTCAATAGGGTTCCTGCCCACATTTACATCAATGCACATTTGAAGTTTCATGAAGATAAGACATACAAAACTTAAGTTATCTTCTGGAAATGGGGAAATTCTACAGAAAAAACAAAGTATTTTTTTAAAAAAAAGACCTTGACCTTGGTCGGGCAAAGCCCATATTCAATAGGGTTCCTGGCCTCACTGATATCAATGCACATGTGAAGTTTAATGAAGATTGGGCATACAGACCTAACGTTATTGTCCGGAAAATACTACTGAAAAACAATCTATTTTTAGGAAAGGTGACCTTAACCCTTTCCCTGTTCTATGTTTATTCAAAATTTCAATACCTACTTAATACTCATGGACGAAATAGTTATAAAGAAATATGGAAGATGCAATATTGTAGCTATTTAAGAAAGTATAGAAACATATCTATTCAATTTCATTAGCAAACCGACCAGACCCTGATCAGACGGCTCCTCTAGGAGCTGTCTGATCTGGGTCTTCTCTGTTTGCAAATGCGTGAAAACACATTTATATGAGGGAAAGGTTTAACCTTGGTCTGGTCAAGCCCATATTCAATAGGGTTCCTGCCCTTATTAATATCAATACACATGTGAAGTTTCAGGAAGATCGGACATACAGAACTAAAGTTATCGTCTGGAAACGGGAAACTTCTACAGAAAAACAATATATTTTTAGAACAAATTGACCTTGAACTTGGTCTGGTAAAGCCCACAATCAATAACCTATAATCAATAGGGTTCCTGTCCTCATTGATATCAATGCACATGTAAAGTTTCATGAAGATCAGACAAACAGAACTAAAGTTATCGTCCGGAAACAAATCGAGACGCCTGCCCGACCGAACCACAGGTGCTAGGCGTGTGACCATTTCACAAATACTGCTTATAAATACCTTCAAATACGTTTAGACATCATAACTTGACATTATAAAAAAAAAATAAAAAAAAATGAATTTTTTTTTTTTCGTATAGTATAATTTATAGTAATATACTATACGAATTTTTTTTATTTTTTTTTCATTTTTTTATATTTTTTTTTTATAATGTCAAGTTATGATGTCTAAACGTATTTGAAGGTATTTATAAGTAGTATTTGTAAAATGGTCACACGCCTAGCACCTGTGGACCGAACGCCCGCACATAATACATCCCGTTTGAAGACGGTCGTATAAAAAGATTCATTAAGTAAGGTAATGAACACACTCCCTATAAAAGTAAACATTGTAAGTCACAAGGAGATTCTTTATATTTATTTCATACTGGGTAGACCCAAATCATATTTAAAGCTTTATAATCTGGCTCAATCTTGTTTGCTTGGTGACATTTACTATAGATTCAATAGCTACAGGTAATGTAATATTAGCACATATTGTATATAACCTATTATAATATTACCGCAATTAACTAACACACATATCTTTCCCTTTTTCGAATTCCATATCTTAACTTTCAAACAAAGTAGACCAAAATCAAAATTACAGCTAATCTGGATCTACCCTGTTTGCTGAATGACAAGTTTGACAAGATGTGTTTGTGAAACACTATGCCCCCTCATATATTTGACCTCTGACCTTGACCTCTGACCTTGACCTTGACATGTCACCCTTCAAAATGTGCAGCCTCATGAGATACAAAAGCATGCCAAATATCAAGTCTCTATCTCTACTGGTCCAAAAGTTATGGCCAATGTTAAAGTCAGCGATTTGACCCATATATTTGACCTCTGACCTTGAAGGATGACCTTGACCTTGACATGTCACCCCTCAAAATGTGCGGCTTCATGAGATACATATGTATGCCAAATATCAAGTCTCTATCTATACTGGCTCAAAAGTTATGACCAATGTTAAAGTTGCTGACAAACAGACAAACAGACAAACAAACAGACAGGGCAAAAACAATATGCCCCCCGACTATCGTCTATGGGGGCATAAAAAAATTGATCAAGTTAGTTAATTAGCACACTCCTTATAAAAGTAAACATTGTAGATCACAAGGAGGATATTCCTTATGTTAATTTCATACAGGTAGACCCAAATTGTATTTAACGTTACTTCAATTAACTAATATGTTTCATAGTGAGGGGCTTTTGTAAACCTTGAAATTTTGGTGAGGTGCTTTTGCAAGATGGGCTTTTGTAGTGAGGGGCTTAAGAATAAGGAGTTTTTGTAGTGAGGGGCTTTTGTGATACGCTCATATGCAAAGAGATACCCATTCCTTCATAAATACGCATTTTCAAATAGAGTAGACCCAGATCAGAAGCTCCTATAGGAGCAGTCTGATCTGGGTCTGCTCTGTTTGCTTTTGAAATGATATAGATCTGATTCTCTAATAGATCTGATGCGTTTTTGTCAGCAAAAAAAATGCTGTGAAAAGTTTACGTTATAAAAATTCAGCTAATAAATAATCATGATATCATTGGTTTCTTACACAAATATTGAATAGGGAAAGGGTTAAGAAAATATTGTAACAGATCAGAATTTAAGCAGACATCATTTTTACAGCAGGCTAAGGGTTAGAAAACAATTATCTGGGACTATAACTAAAGATCTCCCATATTTCAAAACATTTAACCTCAGCCACCTCACCTGTTCATCCTCTGATCCATCTGCTGAACTTTTATCTGAAGTCGAACCATCTTTGCCTGGAAATGTATTTCTCGACATTAATGCAAAACTGTGTTAAAACCATCAACTCTTTACCTGATGAATATTCATGAATAGCAATTTAATGTTTTATATTCTAGCAATTGCAGAAACTGTAGAATCAGATCTATATAACTCCATAAGCAAGTAAACCGAATAGACTCCTAATGGAGTCATCTGATCTGAGCCTACTCCATTTGCAAAGGCATTAACAATGTCTCTATTTTACAGGCCTTTTTCTGGCAATTTCGGGAAAATGTGTTTTAATTATTGGGATTTTTTGCACTTAAAACACAAAATTTTAATGATACTGAAAACGGTTTTGGCCCTATATTAACTTATTTTGCATTCTTTTAAGCCTCCGTCACACTAGACCACGTCCATGAAGACCGCGCTGCGTCCTGAACATTTCGTAGGACGTAGCGAGGACGGGGTAAAAATTATAAAAAATACATTTCTCAAGTTCCTGCTACGCTCATACCACGTTTGCACTGGGTTCTTACTGCGTCCAACACGTTCCCACTATGTTCTTACTACGCGTGTATTCAGGCGGGTACCACGTCCAACACGTTCTTGCTATGCTTTAACTACGATCGTACTAGGTCCCTACTACGACCGCCAAGATAGCACTGCGTTCTTACCACGCGCTCATCACGTTCTCACCGCGTTCTATGGCTGCATATAAAATTCTGCGATTCGGCTCGATCTGATCATTCATTCTGCGACTTTCTTCTGAGCAACAGTAAAGTATTTTATACCGGAAAATATGCCAAGAAGGAAGGGGGCTGCAAAACCGAGAACTCCATCACCAGCGAGTCATGGGTTGGAGGTTGTTCCTGAACCAGAACCTATCTGTCCATCCAGAAGAGCCTGTTATCCAGCCAATACAGCAACATGCTGGAGAACTTCTTGTATGTCCATTCTATATTGAAATGGAAGTGAAAGAGAAATGAATCCAGTTTTTATACTCGACCACCAGAACGTAGCATGGTCGTGGCTAGAGCCTGCTGCAAACGTACCTTAGACGTGATAAGCACCGGTAGAACGTACTAAGAACCTAATGCGGTCTTTTGAAACGTAATAGGGACGTATCATTGTCGCAACACTAGCGTGGAAGGGTCGTAGTGAGAACCCGATGGACGTAGCAAGAACGTAGTGACAACCTAGAGACAACGTGATGCGAACGTCACACACTCGTCCACGTCTGCACTACGCGTGTATTGCGTCAATGAGGTTCTTACTAGGTTTTAGCTACGTCATTACTACGACCTTACTAAGTTCTTACCACGTCCTGATTTGACCACGTCCTCGCCACGTAAGTTTTGAACATGTTCAAAGTTCACCCACGTCCTTCACGTCCATGAAGACCATACAACGCGCAAAGCCGTGTCTACTGCGTCTTCGCTACGTTGTACACGTTCGCACTGCGTTCTGGCATATTTTTGAGGACTTAGTGGGAACGTGGCCTAGTGTGACGGGGGTATTAGCATTCAATCAAACTATGGTCAATGTTGGGATATTATTTCCAAATCAGAATTTTTTTTTACCAATTTTGCTCTAGGAATGGGACCGTTTAACAGACCCATGTAGACCCAAGCAAAACTGGCCTGCTTTAGGTCAAAAGTCAACATTTGTACAAATTCCTGTTTAAGGCTTCAAAGAAAATTTTATAATCCTAAACCTTGTTTTATATGTCAAATGCTCTGAAGTCAGATCTGATAAGGAGGTACTCAGCGTCTCATCTGGATTAAAACTGTTTCAGATCAGTTATCATATTTACACATAGTTTTAATCACAATAGTTTTAAACTATATACTTGATTTGTGGAGGCAGTATCAAACTCGAAGCATTACCTGATTAGGTCACAACAATATTAGTTTTCCTTGTCATATAATGAATGACAATTGCAAACAGTTTGATCAAGATCAGATGCCAAGTAACTCAGTATCTGATCAGTAATCAACCTATTAGCCATTTGGACAATCACTTCTCAAACAATATGCAAACCCATTCCCTCTTATACACCTTTCTACCCATTCCCTTAAATTGAAGCCTTTTGACTCATTCCCTCATATTGACACCTCTGTAAAAGTCACTCTTTTAACCGGATGTGATAAATAGAGCATTTGTACAAAAGGAGCAAATACTCTAGTTATCACATTAAATTTTAACAAGATGGCCAGAATGGCTCTGACATCACTCACCAGACAATCAGGAGAGAAGATTTTCAAAGATTTCACTATACATGTGTGTTCCCTTCCCCTGTTCTATGTTTATTCAAAATTTCAATATCAAAAATTGTTGTATGTTGTAATGAAATATGGAAAGTGGGACAGTATAGCCATTTTAGAAAGTAAAGATACATATTTCAAATTCCATTGACAAACAGATCAGACCCTGATCTGACAGCTGCTATAGGAGCCGTCTGATTTGGGTCTGTTCTGTTTGCAAATGCAAGAAAGGTCATTTATATGAGGGAAAGGCTTAAGTAAACATATTATAAGTACATGTATATTGTACACAAAATAAAAACAAGATGATGCTATGTGCTAATATGAAAGCTGAGAAATTCCAGTTTAAGAGGTGATTTCTAATTTGCACATAGTTTGGATTCTGATCTTGTGCATATGTGAACTCCATATGTGGTTTGTACAAGAGAGTTAATTGTAAGATTGATATGCACAAACCCTTTATTCCATAAATGTACCTTTGTATGCCTCTGTAATAGTCAGTTTATGAAACCATTGTGATAGAGCATATAGGAGCAAATGCTCTATTTATCACAATGGTTTCAAATTTACACAATTCTGAAATTTTCCTTTTCTCTAATTAATGCTCATTTTAGGTAGATTTATTGAAAGAGGTAAGATCTATAAATAGCCTATGAGGGAATGGGTTAAAAACAGTGTGAACAGACAATAATTCTGAAGCAGACAACATAACAGTGAACAGGAACTTGGCCAGCTCTCCAGTAATTGCATAAGACTAACCCAGGCTATCTGCAGTCCAAGATAGAGAGAAACCCTTAGACTGTAGAAGTCTATTATAATGTATAACCCACAGGGCAGGGCAGGGCCAAATTTAACCTCAGAACTATGATATTTACAAATTTATAAAGATATACTAAGTAAATCTATACACCAAATATCTAAGCTCTGGGACTTGCAGTTTTTGACAAGTAGATTTTTAAAGCTTTCCCTATGCCTATAACTACTAAGAGAACCCAACACTCTGCTAGTGCTAAAGAAAACTTAAACAACCGTCTGCTTAAAAAAAACTGGCCACCCCTGGGACGGTGCCAAATATGAAAGTTGAGAACCTTCCAGTTTCAGAGGAGAAGATTTTCAAAGTTTTCACTATATGTTTCTATTGAAAACTTGACACCCCCACGGTGGGGCCAATATTGACTCCAGGGGCATAATTTATATAACTTTTGTAGAGGACCTACAGATGATGCTATGTGCCAAAGATGAAAGCTGAGAACCCTGTAGATTCAGAGGAGAAGATTTTTAAAGGTTCAAATTGTTGTCGCGGGACGACGGATGACGCAGGACAGACGACAGACATCAGGCAATCACAAAAGCTCACCCTGAGCACTTTGTGCTCTGGTGAGCTAAAATTACACAAATCTAAAATTTCCTTTTCTCTAGTAAATGCCCTTTTTCAGTAGATTTATTTAAAGAGGTGTTGCATAAAAATAGCCTATCAGGGAATGGGTTAACAAGGCCACAAAGAATAATAACACAAATGGATGCCAATGCACATCTTTCTTAAAAAATGATGAAGTTTTATACAAAACAATGTAGCATTTGTAATGAGGTTTAACTGTGTGAAGTTTGATTGCTACTTTGACAAAATGACAACAAGAGGGTCATGATGGCCCTAAATCGCTCACCTGGTTACTATAGACATGATGCATACACTGTATTTCAATGTAAAAACAAGAGGGCCAGAATGGCCCTGAAGCGCTCACCAGACAATCAGAGGAGAAGATTTTCAAAGTTTTCACTTTATGTTTCTATTGAAAGCTGGCTACTCCTGGGGCAGGGCCAATTTTGACCAAAGGGGCACAATTTATATAACATTTGTAGAGGACCTGAACATGAAGCTATGTGCCAAATATGAAAGTTATGAACCTTCCAGTTTCAGAGAAGATTTTCAATGTTTTTACTATATATTTTTATTGAAAACTGACCACCCCTCGGGTGGGGCCAATTTTAATCCCAGGGGCATAATTTAAACAAGGCCATACAAAGTTCTGACTAAAGGCGATCAACTGTTCTTCTGAACGGGTATGTGTACCCTAGCATTCAAAACTGATTTTTTGCATTTGAATATTATTATAAATTATTACATAATAATTGCATAATCATAAGTATAACTTAATAGTTTCAAGTAATACAATTTCATGTTAAAAAATATTTCATAATTTATTTGAAATCTTTAATTTGGCATTCTGGAGTCTTTACATGATTTACCCTTCTTCTGAACTGCAGGGCAGGTTATAATAATATCATAATGCCAATCACTATTATTAATTAACCCTTCCCTCATACAAACGTGTTTTCACATTTTTGAAAACAGAGTAGACCCAGATCGGATGCTTCCTATAGGAGCCATCTGATCAGGGCCTGCTCTGTTTGTAAATGGAATTTTATACATCTGTTCCTTAAGTTTCTAAAATGGCTACAATGTTCCACCTACTACATTTCATTATAACTATTTTGTAGATGAATATTCAGTAGGTTGTGAAATTTGGAAAAAAATGACTACAATGTTCCACCTTCCATACTTCATTTTAACTATTTTGTTCATGAATATGCAGTAGGCATTCAAATTAATAATAAACATAGAATAGGCAAAGGGTTAAGGCACAGAGCTCCAGCACCAGATACAGGTGACCTAAAATTAGCCACTGGTCATCTATCCCACTGCTTGACTGGATGACCTATTTATGAGCAAAGAGAAGATGCTTAAAATCGCAGTCAGCTATAAGTTTGCTAGAAAACTGTCCACAATGGGGTGTAGCCAATTTTGACCACAGGAGCATAATTTATATAACTTTTGTAGAGAACCTGAATATGATGCTATGTGCCAAATCTGAAGGCTGAGAACCTTTCAGTTTCAGAGGAGATGATATTCAAAGTTTTCACTATGTTTCTATAGAAAACAATGCACAATAAGTCAGCTTCAGATTGGGGCCAATATGAAACCAAGGGCCATAATTTTAGGCCTGGCGTTTAAAATTTGAACAATCTAAATAAAGGAACATTAGATGATGCTTCATATAAGTTTCAAAGTTCCGGCCTAACAATTTCACAGAAGGAGATCTTAAAGATTTTCCTATGAAAACTGATAAGTCAGGGGCGGGGCCATTATGGGCCAGGGTCATAATTTGAACAATCTTGGTAGAAAACCATTAGATGATAATACATACCTAATTTAAAAGGTCTAGGCCTTACAGTTTAGGAGAAGAAGAGTTTCAAAGATTTTCCTATGAAAAACTGATAAGCCCCAGGGCGGGCCCATTTTTGGTAAAGGGGTCAAAATTTCAACCATCTTGGTAGAGGACCAATAGATCATGCTACATACCAAATATCAAAGCTCTAGGCCTTACGGTTTCAGAGAAAAAAGATTTTTAAAGATTTTCCTATGACAAGAGGGCCAGAATGGCCCTGACATCGCTCACCAGGCAGTCAGAGGAGAAGATGTTCAATGTTTTCACTATATGTTTCTAGAGAAAACTAGCCACCCCTGGGGTGGGCCAATTTTGATCCAAGGGGCATAATTTATACAACTTTTGTAGAGGACCTGAACATGATACTATGTGCCAAATATGAAAGCTGAGAAACTTCAAGTTTCTGAGGAAAATATTTTCAAATTTGACACTATATGTTTCTATTGCGAACTGGCTACCCCTGGGGCGGGGCCAATTTTGAACCCGGGGGCATAATTTATATAACTCTTGTAGAGGACCAGAACATGATGTTATGTGTCAAATATGAAAGCTGAGAACCTTCCAGTTTCTGAGGAGAAGATTTTCAAAGTTGTCACTACAGTATAACCCCTCCAAACCGGACACTCAGTAAACCGGAATCCTCTCTAAACCGGACAAAATTCTCGGTCCCTTTTATTCCTTCTTTATTTCTATACAAAATTCCTCTCAATACCGGAAACCCCTCTACTCCGGAAACCGGACAAATCTTCAAATATTTTTGAAACATATGAACTACAAATTTCCCCTACATACCGGACAGCAGGCTAAGGGCTTGTCAGTTGACACGTCCCTTAATCACAGCCTGGGGCAGTAAAACTTAACACCTTATCGCAAGGTGTTGAAAATCATAGTCTATTCGGACTCGATTATGACATGTTGGTGCCGTGAGATTAACTAATGTGCAGAGCAACAGATAAGCTTCGTTTATATTGTTTTAACTAATTAATTGGCAGGAAAAACGAATCGATTTGAAATTCTTATGGTTCAAAAACGAAATGAATCCTGCTCGGAGATGCCGTCATTTTGTGTAGATTTATTTTTCGTATGTTTACTATCGCACCGGTAACAAAGGGAGGTTACTGCGCACTCACAACTGCACCTCATACCATTATCGCACGGTTACGGACCCAAAAATCTATGAACGATAAAATCCGAGA
Source organism: Azorinus chamasolen (assembly GCA_963576725.1). Taxonomy (NCBI): domain Eukaryota; kingdom Metazoa; phylum Mollusca; class Bivalvia; order Cardiida; family Solecurtidae; genus Azorinus; species Azorinus chamasolen. Next base: position 72,319,525 of record OY755245.1, read on the forward strand.
TCTCCGCATATTATAGCGTTATGATCGAAAAATCCGCGAACAAATGTCAAAATCAAAGTGTAGAAGAGTTAGAAAAACGATAGAAACTGCTGGCATAACATCCGTTGCAAGCTTTCTTATTTAAAAGGAAACAGTGCCAAAGGAAATCGTCGGCAGTTTGCTTATATAATTTTGAACGTCGTTTCATGGTTTCATCGAGGAAATCGCTGATGGTTGTTTTTAACTATTAAAACGAATTATGTGAACTGAACAGATAAGGTATTCAAACTCTGAAATTGGTTTTAATTATTGATTTATGGATAATCTTGATACTATTTGTTTGGTTATTAAAATAGGTCTATATGTGCATGTACACTGGATGATAAATACGAGGGTTGTTCGGAAAGTTCGTAGAATGTTGTTATAAAATTACGTGTAATCGTAACTGCATGCCAAAAATTAGATCAACATTAATTTCCAGATCTGTGTTACATATTTTGTGAAAATCAGCAAGATATACTTAAAACATTTTTTCTATGCATATTACAAATACATGTATAACACAAACCCGGAGCACGTCAGCGTCGACGTGACGTCGCTAAAGTATCAAACGTTATGTAAGTCCAGCGAACGTCGCACTTTCTCAACATAGTCCCCCGCGATATCCACGCACTTGTTATGCCTTCTAACCCATTTTGCGTATGTTTCTGCATACCAATCTTCGCTGAATGTAGATACAACTTTCTGTGTCTGTCAGGGCTCGAGCAACAGGGCGATTTGGGCGAAAACTGCGCTCAAAGAGACCCGTTTTCGCCCTGATCATAAGGGTTTGGCGAAATCCAAGTCGCCCTAACTTTAAGACTATAAACACTGCTCTCGTACGTGAAAAAGCCATCATTTTTCAACCAATGACCAAAAAAAAATAAGCTCCGCCCATGGGTGTTAATGAGTGTTAGATAGACAAAGGTTCAGACCATTCCTCCAATCAAAACGAAGGTATTTGAGACCACCTATTGATTTGTGAAATTGCTGACTTACGCCATGTCCACTGACATGTGACAGCGCGAAAACCAACACGTTATGAATGTGTTATTAAAACATGTGCAAAACAGCAGATAAACTCAAAATGGATCACTCAACCATTATCTACAGTATAACGATGATGACTTTAATTTAATTAGAATCATTTATTGCTGCAGGCCAGTGGGAATTTTTGCAAAGTTTACTTACCTCATAAAATCATCTTAAATCCCAAATCATTTGAAGTTTACACAAGATTATGTTGCAGTCTGCAGGTCAAGCGTCTAAACCAATTGTTTTTATGATAGAGGGCGTTCCAAATCGTAATTTGCATTAATTTATGTCAAAGGTCAAATCTTAGCTACACCATTATCACGTAATGATTACATGAATCTGCATACACATAATGTGGAATATGTTTAAACTTCTTTCAGTTATAACATTTTTAATGTTAATCTAATGTGATTTCGTGTAATGTGTTGAAAACTGAATGCATAAACACAGCTCGATTGTAAACTTCAGCAAGAGGCTGGCACCGTGTATTTTTGTCACTGGCAAAAAATCAATAGTCCAGCTCCAGGTGTTTAACCTTTAGCCTGCTGAGCAAATTATGTTTACTGAATTTTTCACCTACTACATTTTCAAAATTCAAGCTATAATCAATTTGTCTACCAAAATGCAATCAGACTGTCAAACATTTAGATCCTCATCTGGATCCAAATTGTTTGCATAGGTATTCACTCATCTACCCATAGCAGGCTAAAGGGTAAGCATCTAAATTTGTGTTTATCTGCAACAGTTGCTGATTTCTGCTGACACAAAGGGTGAACAGGGAGTGAACATTTAATTTGCTATTGCACTTGTAGACAGTAGTATTACAGAGGGGATTAAAAATAACCACAAATTATTTTAAGAGGATATAAATAACTTATTTCAGAGGAAGAAATAATACATCAGTATCAGCATTGCATAACTGATTTTTATGCCCCCCAGATTTTGGGATAAATTATTGTTTTTGCCCAATCTGTTTGTCTGTCTGTCTGTTTGTCAGCAACTTTAACATTGGTCATAATTTCTGAACCAGTACAGATAGAGACTTGATAATTGGCAAGCATAAGTATCTCATAAAGCCACACATTTTGAGGGGTGACATGTCAAGGTCAAGGTCATCCTTCAAGGTCAGAGGTCAAATATATGGGTCAAATCACGGACTTTAACATTGGCCATAACTTTGAACCAATAGAGATAGAATCTTGATATTTGCTGCATATTGAACTTTCAATATTTTTGAATGATTAGTTTTGTGGATTTTAGACACTATTAAGAAGTCAATATTGCATTCATACAATTTGATCTAGTGACACTAACATTGTTTTAGTATGTACTTAAACATTATAAAAGAGAAAAGGTATATTTTGTATTAATATCCGATAAGCGAAACGGTTCACTTCTCCTTGAGCCTCCTCACTTCTCCCTGATCTGAGGCCCAAGGAGAAGTCACTTCTCCCTAAAATTTGAACCCAGCTTGAGCCCTGGTCTGTTTGATAAGTTCAGCTGCTGAATCAAATCTAATTCCACGTAACCTCGCCTTTAACTCTGGGAATACTCTAAAATCCATGGGAGCCAAGTCGGGGCTGTATGGCGGGTGTTCTAACACCTCAAATCCTAGTAAGCTGATTTCTAACTGTGTGGAAACTGCTCTGTGGCCCGGTGCATTATCCTGATGTAGTATTATACGCTCAAGATCCATATGTGGTCGCTTCTTTCGTATCGCATGAACGAGATCCCGCCTCAGAACCTGGAGAAAACAATATGCAGTCGCATATTGGTAACTTGTCTAAACAATCATTGCATACTTTAATGAATTAACAAACTATTGCTAATAATACTGAAGTCTAGTATCAATATATTTTACTCATTAAAGTCATAGTCTGTTTAAATAAACCTTACCTTAGAATAATACGCAGCTGTGACAGTCTGGCGATCTGGAACTCTGTGTTGAAGGATCATTCCGTGCCGGTCCATAAAGAAAATGAACATGTGTTTGCCCGCACTTTTTTGAACTCGAGCCTTCTTTGGGGGCGGTGTATTTGGGGATTTCCACACTGATGACATGGCTTTGGTCTCTGGATCGAAATGATGCAACCAGGTCTCATCCGTAGTGATAATTCTGTCCAAATAATCGTCACCTTCGGCATCGTAGTGGCTGAGAAACATCTGAGAGCATCGAACTCGGTTCTCCTTTTCTTTGTCCGTGAGTAACCTCGGCACCCAGCGTGCACTAACTTTAGACATACCAAGTTCATCTGTTAATATTCCATGTACGGTAGAGCATGAAACACCAAGTTCATCAGACAAATCTCTTACTGTAGTTCTTCTGTCCGCATTAACCATATCTTTCACCTTGTCCTTAATGGAAGCAGCTACGATGGATGGTCGGCCACACCTAGGATCGTCTTGGATCGATTCTCGTCCACTCCTAAAACGTGAGTGCCATTTATACACAAAAGCAGGGCTGCACTTGTCATATTTTCCCGTTGATTTAATCATTTTAAGAGTTTCTGTTGGCGATTTATCTAGAGCAACACAAAATTTTACAACACTTCGCAGCTCAACGTCACTAGTCGACGTCATTTCTTTTCAGTTCGCAATTCCGCTCTCTGTAGACTAAACACTGTAGTTTATGTTCCAACGCTGTCAATGTTTTGAAATTTTGACCAACTGACGTCATGACGTCATGTTACAATCAGACGTTATCGCGCCTTTCTGGTGTCAACGGAATTGAGAGAAATCATGTTTGCTTCATTAGAATAATGTTATAGAAAATAATAATTTCGAGCTGCTCCGGGTCCCTATTACTGCGTTGCTACGGCAACCTGTATATTCGGTAAAAATTACACGTTTTATTTCTTGCTTTGAAAATATTTTAGAAACAAGGTGAGGTACTTACATTCCAAATTTCAAATTGATCAAACAAAGCTAACTAGCGATATAACAAAATTCTACGAACTTTCCGAACAACCCTCGTATGGTCATATATAAAAACCTCTCCAAATCGGAATCCCCTCTAAACCTGAATTTTTACCTGTCCCCAACCTTGTCCGGTTTAGAGGGGTTCTACTGTATATGTTTCTATTGAGACATGGCTACCCCTGGGGCGGGGCCAATTTTGACCCCTGGGGCATAATTTATATAACTTTTGTAGAGGACCTGAATATTATGATCCTATGTGCCAAATATGAAAGCTAAGAACCCTGTAGATTTAGAGGAGAAGATTTTCAAAGTTGTCAATATATGTTTCTATTGAAAACTGGCCACCCCTGGGGCGGGGTCAATTTTGACCCCAAGGGCATAATGTATATAACGTTTGTAGAGGACCTGAACATGATGCTATGTGCCAAATATGAAAGCTGAGAACCTTCCAGTTTCAGAGGAGAAGATTTTCAAAGTTTCACTATATATTTCTATTGAAAACTGACCACCCCTGGGGCGGGGCCAATTTTGACCCCAGGGGCATAATTTATATAAATTTTGTAGAGGACCTGAACATGATGCTATGTGCCAAATATGAAAGCTGAGAACCCTGTAGATTCAGAAGAAAAGATTTTCAAAGTTGTCACTATATGTTTCTATTCAAAACTGGGTACCCCTGGGGCGGGGCCAATTTTGACCCCAGGGGCATAATTTATATAACTTTTGTAGAGGACCTGAACATGATGCTATGTGCCAAATATGAAAGCTGAGAACGCTGTAGATTCAGAGGAGAAGATTTTCAAAGTTGTCACTGTATGTTTCTATTGAAATCTGGCTACCCCTGGGGCGGGGCCAATTTTGACCCCAGGGCCAAAATTTATATAACTTTTGTAGAGGACCTGAACATGATGCTACGTGTCAAATATGAAAGCTGAGAACCCTGTAGATTCAGAGGAGAAGATTTTCAAAGTTTTCACTATATGTTTCTATTCAAAACTGGCTACCCCTGGGGCGGGGTCAATTTTGATCCCAGGGGCATAATTTATATAAATTTTGTAGAGGACCTGAACATGATGTTATGTGCCAAATATGAAAGCTGAGAACCCTGTAGATTCAGAGGAGAAGATTTTCAAAGTTTTACTATACATTTCAATAGAAAACAAGGCACCCCTGGGGCGGGGCCAATTTTGACCCCAGGGGCAAAATTTATATAACTTTTGTAGAGGACCTAAAGATGATGCTATGTACCAAAGATGAAAGCTGAGAACCCTGTAGATTCAGAGGAGAAGATTTTTAAACGCTCAAATTGTTGACGCCCGACGACGCACGACACACGACGACGGACGACGGACATCAAGATGTCACAAAAGCTCACCCTGAGCACAAAAGTGCTCTGGTGAGCTAAAATACTGATAAGCCCGGGGCGGGGCCATAATTGGTCCAGGGGTCATAATTTGATAATGCTACATACAAAATATCAATGGTCAAGGACTTACGGTTTCAGAGAAGAAGAGTTTTATAGATTTTCCTATGAAAAACTGATAAGCCCCGGGACGGGGTCATTTTTTTGTTTTGGGGTCATAATTTGAACAATCTTTGTAGAGGACCATTAGATGATGCTACATACCAAATACCAAAAGTCTAGGCCTTATGGTTAAGGAGAAGATTTTTAAACATTTTCCTATGACAAGAGGGCCATGAGGCCCTGAAGCGCTCACCTGAGATACCCCAGGGGCGGGGCCATCATTTGTACAACCTTGGGAGAGAACCACAAGGCAAAGCAGTATGCCATTAATTAAAGGTCTAAGCCTTATGGCTTCAGAGAAAAATAATATATTTTTCCCATGAAAAACTGATAAGCCAGGGCCAGGTTTCGCCCAGAGGTGTTGGTCGTAAGTTGAACAATCTTGGCAGAGGACCACAACCCAAAGCGGTCATAATTTGAACAATATTTGTAGAGGGCCATAAGCTCATGCTACATACCAAATATCAAAGGTCTAGGCCTTACAGTTTCAGAGAAGAAGATTTTTAAAGATTTTCCTATGAAAAACTGATAAGCCCTTGGGCGGGGCCATTTTTGGCCCGGGGTCATAATTTGAACAATATTTGTAGAGGACCATTACATCATGCTACATGCCAAATATCAAAGGTCTAGGCCTCACAGTTTCAGAGAAGAAGAATGTTAAAGATTTTCCTAAGCCCTTGGGCGGGGCCATTTTTGGCCAAGGGGTCATAATTTGAACAATCTTTGTAGAGGACCATTAGATCATGCTACATGCCAAATATCAAAGGTCTAGGCCTTACAGTTTCAGAGAAGAAGAATGTTAAAGATTTTCCTATGAAAAACTGATAAGCCCTTGGGCAAGGCCATTTTTGGCCCGGGGTCATAATTTGAACAATCTTTGTAGAGGACCATAAGATCATGCTACATGCCAAATACCAAAGGTCTAGGCCTTACAGTTTCAGAGAAGAAGATTTTTAAAGATTTTCCTATGAAAAACTGATAAGCCCTTGGGCGGGACCATTTTTGCCCCGGGGTCATAATTTGAACAAACTTTGTAGAGGACCATTAGATCATGCTACATGCCAAATATCAAAGGTCTAGGCCTTACAGTTTCAGAGAAGAAGAATGTTAAAGATTTTCCTATGAAAAACTGATAAGCCCTTGGGCGGGGCCATTTTTGGCCCGGGGGTCATAATTTGAACAATATTTGTAGAGGACCATTACATCATGCTACATGCCAAATATCAAAGGTCTAGGCCTCACAGTTTCAGAGAAGAAGAATGTTAAAGATTTTCCTAAGTCCTTGGGCGGGGCCATTTTTGGCCAAGGGGTCATAATTTGAACAATCTTTGTAGAGGACCATTAGATCATGCTACATGCCAAATATCAAAGGTCTAGGCCTTACAGTTTCAGAGAAGAAGAATGTTAAAGATTTTCCTATGAAAAACTGATAAGCCCTTGGGCGGGGCCATTTTTGGCCCGGGGGTCATAATTTGAACAATCTTTGTAGAGGACCATAAGATCATGCTACATGCCAAATACCAAAGGTCTAGGCCTTACAGTTTCAGAGAAGAAGATTTTTAAAGATTTTCCTATGAAAAACTGATAAGCCCTTGGGTGGGACCATTTTTGCCCCGGGGTCATAATTTGAACAATCTTTGTAGAGGACCATTAGATCATGCTACATGCCAAATATCAAAGGTCTAGGCCTTACAGTTTCAGAGAAGAAGAATGTTAAAGATTTTCCTATGAAAAACTGATAAGCCCTTGGGGGGGGCCATTTTTGGCCCGGGGGTCATAATTTGATCAATCTTTGTAGAGGACCATTAGATCATGCTACATTCCAAATATCAAAGGTCTAGGCCTTTTTGGCCGGGGGGTCATAATGTGAACAACGTTTTGTTCCCCCTAGCCACTGATGCTTCTGACAAAATTTGGTTAAAATCGGGTCAGCAGTTTCAGAGGAGATGTCGTTTGAAAATGTGGACGGACACCGGACGACGGACGCCAGACGGACGCCGGACACCGGACGACAGACAAATAGCGGTCACAATAGCTCATCCTGAGCCTTTGGCTCAGGTGAGCTAAAAAACTGATAAGCCCTGGGGCAGGGCCATTATTTTTCCGGGGTCATAATTTGAACAATCTTGGTAGAGGACCATTAGATCATGCTTCATACCAAATATCAAAGGTCTAAGCCTTACGGTTTCAGGAGAAGATTTTTAAAGATTTTCCTAAGAAAAACTGATAAGCCCCAGGGTGAGGCCATTTTTGGTCCGGGAGACATAATTTGAACAATCTTTGTAGAGGACCATTAGATGATGCTACATACCAAATATCAAAGCTCTAGGCTTTGTGGTTTCAGAGAAGATGTTTAAGTAAATTGTTGACGACGCACATACGCACGAGGTACGATGACGGACGCTGGAGCCAACCCTCTCACAATACCTCACCTGACACTTTGTGCCAGGTGAGTTAAAAACAGAGACACCAAACCATGGCAACACTTCAGAGAAACTTAACCTTAACGGACCAGGTCAGACCTACCTTATCATGGTTTACATTGTTTGTGAGATAATTCAGTAACTACTGTAAACAAGAGGGCCATGAGGCCCTGAAGCGCTCACCTGAGATAACCCCAGGGGCGGGGCCATTTTTGACCACAAGAAATCATGCGTACAACCTTGGTAGAGAACCACTAGGCAAAGCAGTATGCCATTAATTAAAGGTCTAAGCCTTATGGTTTCATAGAAAAATAATATTTTATATTTTACCCATGAAAAACTGATAAGCCCTGAGGCAGGGCCAAGTTTCGCCCAGTGGTCAGGGTCGTAAGTTAAGCATTTTTGGCAGAGGACCACAAGCCACAGCTACATATTTGTAGAGGACCAGTAGATCATGTTACATACCAGATATCAATGGTCTAGGCCTTACAGTTTTAGTAGATTTTTAAAGATTTTCCAATGAAAAACTGATAAGCCCTGGGGCGGGGCCATTTTTGGCCAGGCGGTCATAATTTGAACACTATTTGTAGAGGGCCATAAGCTCATGCTACATACCAAATATCAAAGGTCTAGGCTTTACAGTTTGAGAGAAGAAGATTTTTAAAGATATTCCTTTGAAAAACTAATAAGCCCATGGGCGGGCCATTTTTGGACCGGGGGTCATAATTCGAACAATGTTTGTAGAGGACCAATAGACCATGCTACATACCAAATATCAAAGTTCTAGGCCTTACAGTTTGAGAGAAGAAGATTTTTAAAGATTTTCCTATGAAAAACTGATAAGCCCTTGGGCCGGACCATTTTTGGCCCGGGGGTCATAATTTGAACTAGAACTGTAAGCCAAAGGCTAACGAATACCCCCCACCTGTCTGCTTGTCAGAACACCTATCATCAATCTGAACATAAATTATGTACATACAGAAACGTGAAGAGATTTAAAAACAATACATGCCCCAACCCAATTTATGTAATAAAAATGAAGAATAATTCTTAGAAATAAGACCCTTTCATGAGGTTTTTGTCAAATCCAAAGTTCTAAAGCTAGGTACCTTTTCAGAAAAACATTAAGTTCAAGGACCATAACTCTGACAAAAATTATTCAACCAGACCAATATTTGAACTTAAGCTGTACCTCATCTAGATTTATTTTTATGTCAAATATGAAGTTAATATCTGCAACCACTTCCAAAGAAAGACCGGAAAACTGAAAATTTGACAAAAAATTAAAGTTCAAGGGCCATAACTCTGGCAAAAATTATTCAACCAGACTGAGATTGGGAATTAAGCTGTAAATCATGTAGAGTTAGCTTTATGCCAAATATAAAGTTAATATCTGCAACCACTTCCAAGAAAAGTCCGGAAAACTGAAAATTTGACAAAAAATAAAAGTTCAAGGGCCACAACTCTGGCAAAAATTATTCAACCAGACTGAGATTGGGAATTAAGCTGTAAATCATGTAGAGTTAGCTTTATGCCAAATATACAGTTAATATCTGCAACCACTTCCAAGAAAAGTCCGGAAAATCCCAAATTTGAAGAAAAAAATTAAAGTACAAGGGCAATAACTCTGGAAATAATTATTCAACCGGACTGAGATTGTAACATAAGCTGTAACTTATACAGATTTAGCTTTGTACTAAATATAGAGTTGATATCTGGAGTCACTTCCATAAAAAGTCCAGAAAACCGGAAAACATTGGTACGGGACTAAAAAGGGGAGATAACTCCTGAAGTAGTGGTCCGATCATAACGGAAATATGCGGTGCACAGGTTTATATGGTCATATGGCTATATATGAACTTTCAACAAAATTGAAGCAAAACTGTAGAAGAAGAAGGCCGGACAAAATTGTGTCCACGGACGGACATACTAACGGATGGGTAGTTGTGTGACTTTTTCCTTTGATCTTTTCTTGTGTGACTAGTCCCACAAGAAAAACTATTTTTGGCTCTAACTTTAGAAAAAAATGATCTGGAAGCTAACCCTAACCCTAACCCTATGTCCCACAACTGGCCAGGTTAATGTCACAAGAAATGGCCAGGTTAATGTCACAAGAGATGGCCAGGTTAATGATTTTACTTGTGGGACTAGTTAAAAAAAGTCACACAACTACCCTTTCGTGAGTGCGGACGGACGGACGGACAGACGGACAGACGGACAACCTGATTCCAGTATACCCCCCCCAAACTTCGTTGTGGGGGGGTATAACAACCTTTGTAGGGGACCATAAGATCATGCTACATACCAAATATCAAAGGTCTAGGCCTTACAGTTTGAGAGAAGAAGATTTTTAAAGATTTTCCTATGAAAAACTGATAAGCCCTTGGGCGGGGCCATTTTTGGCCCAGGGGTCATAATTTGAACAATCTTTGTAGAGGACCATTAGATCACGCTACATACCGAATATCAAAGTTCTAGGCCGTACAGTTTCAGTGAAGAAGATTTTTAAAGATTATCCTATGAAACTGATAAGCCCTTGGGCGGGACCATTTTTTGGCCCGGGTGTCATAATTTGAACAATCTTTGTAGAGGACCATAAGATCATGCTACATACCAAATATCAAAGGTCTAGGCTTTACAGTTTCACAATGAAGTAAATATTCCAAAATAGGGAATTAATATAATACATAAATACTTAAACTGCTCTGATCTAATATTTCGACCACTAAGGGCCTTTGTCAAAGATTATCATGTCAAAATACACATCACATTTTTGTTAAATGCATTCAGCCATAAAATCAAAGAGAATAATGTCCAAGGAGCACAAATTCACAATGAAGTAAATATTCCAAATTAGGGAATTAATATAATACATAAATACTTAAACTGCTCTGATCTAATATTTCGACCACTAAGGGCCTTTGTCAAAGATTATCATGTCAAAATACACGTCACATTTTTGTTACATGCATTTTTGTTACATTATTCTCTTTGATTTTATGGCTGAATGCATGTAACAAAAATGTGACGTGTATTTTGACATGATAATCTTTGACAAAGGCCCTTAGTGGTCGAAATATTAGATCAGAGCAGTTTAAGTATTTACAGTTTCAGAGAAGAAGATTTTTAAAGATTTTCCAATAATACCATATATGGAAAAAAAGACCACGCCCTCTGGCGGCCATGTTTTTTGCCGGATCAAAATTCTTTTTACAACTTTTAAAGTCTATCAACTGAGAAACATTTTGGTGAAAACTATATTCAAATCGGACAAGTCATTCTGGAGAAGAAGATTTTTCTAGATATTGTGTACCGTTGCCATGGCAACAAGACCGATGGCCCCACCCACTATCTTTTAATAACTTTTGAAGCACCCACCCACAGTATGTATCTTACCAAGTTTGGTTACAATTGGGCACTCGGTTTCAGAGAAGAAGTCGTTTGAAATTGTTGACGGACAGACAGATTTACTTGCGCGACTAGTTAGAAAAAGTCACACAACTACCCATTGGTGAGTGCGGACAGATTAACAGACGGACGGACGGACGGACGGACAGACGGACGCCGGAAACAGGGGTATCACAATAGCTCACCTTGAGCACTTTGTGCTCTGGTGAGCTAAAAACATTGTAGTCCCTGATCACATACTGATACTGTTTATAGTGGTTGGTCAGGTTCTAAGTAATTTGTAATATCCCATTATTGTAACCTAGCTAGTTTACATAACACTTACCAAAATGTTCCATTCTCAGCTTGAATACCTGAAAAATATTGATTCTTGAATTTTAGATTTTATCCAGTCAGATGATTCACAAGGGCTCTAGAACAGAGAGCTAAGCAAAACATTCAGCAAAAATATTTCCCCAGTTATACTCTTAATAGGTTTACTGGTAGTATTTAGAATTGTTTTAACCCTTTCCCTGTTGTATATTAATGTAAGAAATAATGGCATCATTAACCCTTCTCTTGCTGAATTTTAAAATACATTTCTCCTTCTTTACCAATGCCCTGTTGTATATTGACATATATCTTCACTGTGTACAAGTATTTCGCTGTGCAATCACTGCTGTGGAGTGCACTGGTTGCACAATCAACTTGTAAATAGTGCAGACCCTGATGAGACAGCTCCTGAAAGAGCTGTCTCATCTGGGTCTTCACTATTTACAGGTAGATATATTGACGCGAATAGCAAGCGAAGGGTTAATATTTATCAGCTATAGTTATAGTGGCATATTATGCACACAAGAATTTGTGGTATTGGCAGAAACGTACAGTCAAATCTATTTTGGATATACTTTTCAGAAACTGAGGTAAATAATCCCACACCCTTCCTTTACCAACTTGAAAGTTGAATATTAAAAGAGGAATGACCCATCAGTGTTTAACAGAAGATTTAACCCTTTCCTCCTTTCTACACCTCTGTAATAGTCAGTGTTTGAAACCATTGTGATAAACTAAGAGCATCTGCTCCTTAGGAGCAAATGCTCTATTCATCACAATGGTTTCAGAACTTAAAGAAGAGGGCCATGAGGCCCTGAAGCGCTCACCTGAGATAACCCCAGGGGTGGGGCCATTTTTGACCACAAGTAATCAGTTGTACAACCTTGGTAGAGAACCACAAGGCAAAGAAGTATGCCATTAATTAAAGGTCTAAACCTTATGGTTTCAGAGAAAAACAATATTTTATATTTTTCCCATTAAAAACTGATAAGCCCTTAGGCAGGGCCAAGTTTCGCCCACAGGTCAGGGTCATAACTTGAACATTCTTGGCAGAGGACCACAAGACACAGCTACATATTTGTAGAGGACCATTAGATCATGTTATACGCCAAACATAAAAGGTCTAGGCCTTACAGTTTCAGTAGATTTTTAAAGATTTTCCTATGAAACACTGATGAGCCCTTGGGCGAAGCCATTTTTGGCCCGGGGGTCATAATTTGAACAAACTTTGTAGAGGACCATAAGATCATGCTACATATCAAATACCAAAGGTCTAGGCCTTACAGTTTCAGAGAAGATTTTAAAGATTTTCCTATGAAAAACTAATAAGTCCTTGGGCAGGGCCATTTTGGCCCGGGTGTCATAATTTGAAAACTCTTGGTAGAGGACCATAAGATCATGCTACATACCAAATATCAAAGGTCTATGCCTTACACTTTCAGAGAAGAAGATTTATAAAGAATTTCCTATGAAAAACTGATAAGCCCTTGGGCAGGGCCATTTTTGGTCTGGGGGTTATAATGTGAACAACGTTTCGTTCCCCCTAGCCACTGATGCTCCTGACAAAATTTCGTTACCAAAAATTGTGTCAAAGCCACCTGATGCTCGCCTGTTTAAAAGTTAAGTCTAAAACGTGTCATATTGAACACAAAAAAAATCATTCAATTCTGAATTTAAACTTAACTGCATCAATATCACAAAAGGCTACCAAATACCAATTTTCATCAATTTAAAAAGATTATCAAACAAAAAAGATACATACCAAATATGAAAGCCCAAATACCAAATATGGAAGCCCTAGGTCTATTGGTTTCAATGTAATAGGCAGTTAAAGATTTTTGCAAAAGTAGGTCAAAGGTGAAGGTCAGAAGGGTAAAATTGTTGGCATGGTCATACCAAGTATAGAAGTCTTATGCCCATCGCATCCAATATTACAGGAATTTAAAGATTTTTTCAAATGAAGGTGAAAGGTCAAAGTCAAGGTCACATGGTAAAAACATTGGTATGGTTGAGTCTTAAGACAGGAAATATACATATGAAGTATGGAAGCCCTACGCCTATTGGTTCCAATGTTATATGCATTTAAAGGCTTTTGCAAAAGTAGGTCAAATGCGAAGGTCAAGGTCAGAAGGGCAAATATGTTTGCATAGTCATTCCAAGTATGGAAGTCCTAGGTATATTGGTTCCAAGTTATAGGCATTTACAGATTTTTGCAAAAATAGGTGAAATGTCAAGGTCATATGGTAAAAAACACTGGTGTGTTTGAAGAAGTCTTCAAACAGAAAAGATACAAACCAAGTATGGAAGTATATGCATTTAAAAACTTGCAAAAGTAGGTCAAAGGTCGAGGACAAGTTCAGAAAGGCAAACATGTTGGCATGGTCATACTCGGTATGGAAGCCCTAGGCCCATTGGTTCAAATGTTATAGGCATTTAAAGATTTTTGCAAAAGTAGGTCAAAGGCCAAGGTCAGAAGGGCAATTAATTATATTGTTGGAAAAGCCTTAATACAAGAAAGTTGCATACCAAGTATGGAAGCCCTAGGTCTATTGGTTCAAATACTATAGGCATTTAAAGATTTTTGCAAAAGTAGGTCAAAGGTCAAGGTCAGAAGGGCAAACATATTTGCATGGTCATACCAAGTATGGAAGCCCTAGGCCAAATGGTATTTAAAGATTTTTGCAAAAGTAGTTCAAAGTCAAGTTTAAGGTCAGCAGGGCAAAATTTTTGGCATGGTCGGAAGGGTCTCGACAATATTAAGCTTCTCACCAAATTTCAGCATCATAGCACAAATATTAAGCTTTATACCAACCCGTCCCAAAAACTTTAACCTGGTGATTCCCCCCCCCCCCCCCCCCAAAAAAAAACCCAACAACACCTGGTGATTTTTTGCCCCCCCAAAAAACTAAGTCCAAAAATTGAATAAAATTTAAACAAATTTTTAATGTTTAACTTCTTAACAGTAATATTTGACCCTAATGAGCCTCCATACAATTTTTTTCAACATCCTAGCACAATTATTAAGTTTTAAAACAACCTGTCCAAAAAACTTTAACCTGGTGATTTGTGGCCAAAAGGACCTATAAGTCCAAAACATGTCAAAAATTGATAAAATTGAAAAATAGTTTTAATGTTTAACTTTGTAACAGCAATATTTGACCTCAAATGAACTTCCATACAAAATTTCAGCATCCTAGTACAACTATTAAGCTTTAAAACAACCCGTCCAAAATAATTTAACCTTGGCCACGCTCACGCTCACATTCACGCCGAGGGTATTCTACCAACAGGCGAGCTAAAAAATCGGGTCAGCAGTTTCAGAGGAGATGTCGTTTGAAAATGTGGACAGACACAGACGCCGGACGACAGACGCCGGACATCGGACGACGGACACTGGACAACGGACACATCGGGGTCACAATAGCTCATCCTGAGCCTTTGGCTCAGGTGAGCTAAAAATCTAAAAAATATTTTCTCTAGTTAATGCTTCTTTTTGGTAGATCTATTCAAAGAGGTTGGGTCTAAAAATAGCCTTTAGAGGAAAGGGTTAACTACAGTTTCAATATTGAAAGCTTTAATTAGTGAGACAATTGCATACCCTGATTAAAGGAGCCCTCTGGTCTGGGTCTACACTGTTTGCAAAACAGTTTCAAGATTAACTTGTTGTGTAAAAGCCTATATAGGATTATAATACAGATAACTCAATCATTTCTTGACCAAACCCTCTACTGTGACCACCCTTTAGAACTCCCTCAAGAGACAATTCTAAAATGTGGTCACAGTACATGTATGGGGTAAATAATGGTGGAGATTTGATGAGTTTAGTATTTGGGTATGCACCTTTATCTGCAGGTCTGCATATAGCTCTAGATTAACTGTGCTCTTTAGAGAGGAAAAAGGTTCGAAACCAATGTATAACTGCCTAAATAAATCACCTGAACAACCAGCATGTAAAACCGCATGGTGTACCAAATGAGACTCGTGCAAAAACTTTACTATAACTGATTGAAGAAAGATTTTCAGTTTGCCTTTTTCAATTTCATATGATTCCTTTTTGCAATGGTTTCAAGCGAGAACTCTAGATCGCATCTTAGGAACAAAGTATTTCCTGCATAAAATAAAGCTGTCAGAAAATATGCATTGCATTTTTTGTAAAACAGAACCAGAAACCATCGAATATTTGGCATTGCTCTATCAGTCAGTCCATCACAAGAGACTTGTCTTTTGAAGACAGCCCCTTTCTTCCGACGAATGTTCGGTTATTTAGCCGATCTGGACATTGTAAAAAATAACATTATTATTTTTATTGAAATGTACCTTTTTCAATGTAGTAGTAAAGACAACATGCCTACTTTACTTGGTCTAAAGAGGTATATCTCTTTTAAATACAATATTGCACATAATGTAGCTAAAGAAGTGTATCAATGAATGTAGTGTATCAAATGTTGTACGACAGACCCCCAGCAAAGCTATTGAAAAACTGTCCTGATAACGGTTGTAAGAAGACACTTTGGTAGTAAGACTCGTACTGTATCTATTACTTACTGTGAAATTTCAACTTGGTGAATGTGTAAAATTAAACTTTGTTGTCTTCCGTTTTTTGAATCTGTTTTTATCTCAATTGCATAAACAATCCATTGTATTGATATTGTTTGGTACTCAACATTCAATTAAACAAGAGATGTTTGTAAAACATGTATACCCCCCCCCCCAGACCCCCTGACCTTTGATCTAGTGACCTCAATTATAGAGGTCATCTAGCGGTCATGACTAATCACCACAGCAACTTTGAATATCCTAAGCCAAACCACTGATCATTTATTGATCTGAAAACATTTCACATATTAAGGTCATGGTGACCTTGACCTTTGACCTAGTGACCTCAACAACTTTAGGGGTCATCAAGTGGTCACAACCAACTACCACAGCAAGTTTGAAGATCCAGAACCAAACCATTGAGCAGTTATTAATTGGAAACCATTTCATCAGTTAAGGTCATGATGACCTTGATCTTTAACCTAGTGACCTCAAAATCAATAGGGGTCATCTAATTGTCATGACCAACCACCACAGCAAGTTTGAAGATCCTAAGACAAACCCTTGAGCAGTTATTAATCGCAAACCATTTCACCAGTTAAGGTCATGGTGACCTTGACCTTTGACCTAGTGACCTCAAAAATAATAGGGGTTATCTAATGGTCATGACCAACCACCACAGCAAGTTTGAAGATCCTAAGCCAAACCCTTGAGCAGTTATTGATCGCAAACCATTTCACCAGTTAAGGTCATGGTGACCTTGACCTTTGACCTATTGACCTAAAAAACATTAGGGCTCATCTAGTTGTCATGACCAACCACCTAAGCAAATTTGAAGATCCTAAGCCAAACAATTGAGCAGTTATTGATCAGAAACCATTTTACAAGTTAAGGTCATGGTGACCTTGACCTTTGACCTAGTGACCTCAAATACAATAGGGGCCATCCAGTTGTCATGACCAACTACCGCAGCAAGTTTGAAGATTCTAAGCCAAACCCTTGAGCAGTTATTGATCGGAAACCATTTGACCAGTTAAGAGCATGGTGACCTTGACCTTTGACCTAGTGACCTAAAAAGCAAAAGGGGTCATCTAGTGGTCATTACCAACCACCACAGCAAATTTGAAGATCCTAGGCCAAACCCTTGAGCAGTTATCGATCGCAAACCATTTCACCCTTTAAGGTCATGGTGACCTTGACCTTTGACCTATTGACCTAAAAAACAATAGGACTCATCTAGTTGTCATGACTAACCACCTAAGCAAATTTGAAGATCCTAAGCCAAACCCTTGAGCAGTTATTGATCAGAAACCATTTTACCAGTTAAGGTCATGGTGACCTTGACCTTTGACCTAGTGACCTCAAAATCAATAGGGGTCATCCAGTGGTCATGACCAACTACCACAGCAAGTTTGAAGATTCTAAGCTAAACCCTTAAGCAGTTATTGATCGGAAACCATTTAACCATTTAAGGTCATGGTGACCTTGACCTTTGACCTAGTGACCTCAAAATCAATAGGGGTCATCTAGTGGTCATGACCAACCACCACAGCAAGTTTGAAGATCCCAAGCCAAATCCTTGAGCAGTTATTGATCGGAAACTATTTCACCATTTTAGGTCATGGTGACCTTGACCTTTGACCTAGTGACCTCAAAAACAATAGGGGTCATCTACTTGTCATGACCAACCACCACAGCAAGTTTGAAGATTCTAGGCCAAGTCGTTTATTAGTTATCGTTCGGAAACCATCGATCTACCGACCGACAGACAGAACGACCGACCGACCGACAGACAGACCGACCTACCGACCGACATGTGCAAAGCAATATACCCCCATTTTTTCAAAAGGGGGGTATAATTAACATCTGGACATGCGATAATAATATAAATCTTATCTACTTTTGCATTTGTGCTTTGGATTAAACAAGAGGGCCTGAAAGGCCCTGATATCGCTCACCAGACAATCAGAGAAGAAGATCTTCAAAGTTTTCACTAAATGTTTCTATAGAAAATTAGCCAGCCCTGGGGCAGGGTCTATTTTGAACCCAGGGGCATAATTTTTATAACTTTGGTAGAGGACCTGAACATGATGCTGTGTGCCACATATGAAAGCTGAATACCTTCCAGTTTCAGGAGAAGATTTTCAAAGTTTCACTACATGTTTCTATAGGGAGAATAATGGTGTTGTTAACACCCTTTCCTCCATAAATAGGTCTTTCAACCCCTAAGCAAAAAGAGTAGACCAAGATCAGATGACTGATCAGGGTCTGCTCTGTATGCTTTTGACATGATATAGTTTTGATTCTAGTATTTATCAGGTCACAGTTTTTGCTAATTCATCAACAATAGAAATTATGTTAATTAATATTCATGATGGCATTATCTCCTACATGAATATTCATTCATGGTCTAAAGGGTTAAGAAATGACTAACTCTACCCCACATAATTGTAAGCCACAGCACTCCAAGCTAATACACAGTGAGTGCACCTGTCTGCAGTATACTGCTTGACCTAATTATCAGTGACCAGGAAAGGATCTGATTGTTCTAATCTGCAGTCAGCTATACAAAAATGGTCACCCCTGGGACGGGGTCAATTTTGACCCCAAGGGCATAATATATATAATATTTGCACAGAACCTGATCATGATGTTATGTGCCAAATATGAAAGCTGAGAACCCTCCAGTTTCAGAGGAGAAGATTTTCAAAGTTTTCACTATATGTTTCTATAGAAACCAATGCACCCCTGGGGCGAGGCCAATTTTGACCCCAGGGACATAATTTACATAACTTTTGTAGAGAACCTACTGATGATGCTATGAGCCAAAGATGAAAGCTGAGAACCCTGTAGATACAGAGGAGAAGATTTTTAAAGGTTCAAATTGTTGATGACTGACAACGCACACCGCAAGCTCACAAAAGCTCACCCTGAGCACTTTGTGCTTTGGTGAGCTAAAAAGACACGGGGTCAAATTTCAATATTAAACTAAAGAAAACTAGGCACCCCTGGGGCGGGCCAATTTTGATCCAAGGGGCATAATTTATACAACTTTTGTAGAGGACCTGAACATGGTGCTATGTGCCAAATATGAAAGCTGAGAACCTTCCAGTTTCCGAGGAAAATATTTTAAAATCTGACACTATATGTTTCTATTGCTAACTGGCTACCCCTGGGGCGGGCCAATTTTGACCCCGGGGACATTATTTATATAACTCTTGTAGAGGACCTGAACATGATGTTATGTGTCAAATATGAAAGCTGAGAACCTTCCAGTTTCTGAGGAGAAGATTTTCAAAGTTGTCACTATATGTTTATAATGAGACATGGCTACCCCTGGGGCCGGGCCAATTTTGACCCCTGGGGCATAATTTATATAACTTTTGTAGAGAACCTGAATATGATCCTATGTGCTAAATATGAAAGCTAAAAACCCTGTAGATTTAGAGAAGAAGATTGTCAAAGTTTTCACTATATGTTTCTATTGAAAACTGGCCACCCCTGGGGCGGGGTCAATTTTGACCCCAGGGGCATAATGTATATAACTTTTGTAGCGGACCTGAACATAATGCTATGTGCCAAATATGAAAGCTGAGAACCATTCAGTTTCAGAGAAGAATATATTCAAAGTTTTACCATATAGTTCTATTGAAAACTGCCCACCCCTGGGGCGGGGCCAATTTTGACCCCCAGGGGCATTATTTATACAAATTTTGTAGAGGACCTGAACATGATGCTATGTGCTAAATATGGAAGCTGAGAACCTTCCAGTTTCAGAGGAGAAGATTTTCAAAGTTTTTCTATATGTTTCTATTGAAAATTGACCACCCCTGGGGCGGGGCCAATTTTAACTCCAGGGGCATAATTGATACAAAATTTGTAGAGGACCTGAAAATGATGCTATGTGCCAAATATGAAAGCTGAGAACCCTGTAGACTCAGAAGAAAAGATTTTCAAAGTTGTCACATAATATGTTTCTATTCAAAACTGGCTACCCCAGGGGCGGGGCCAATTTTGAACCCAGGGGCATAATTTATATAACTTTTTTAGAGGACCTGAACATGATGCTATGTGCCAAATATGAAAGCTGAGAACCCTGTAGATTCAGAGGAGAAGATTTTCAAAGTTTTACTATATATTTCAATAGAAAACAAGGCACCCCTGGGGCGGGGCCAATTTTAACCCCAGGGGCAAAATTAATATAACTTTTGTAGAGGAACTAAAGATGATGCTATGTACCAAAGATGAAAGCTGAGAACCCTGTAGATTCAGAGGAGAAGATTTTTAAAGGTTCAAATTTTTGACGCCCGACGACGCACGACGGACGACGCACAACGACGGACATCAAGTGATCACAAAAGCTCACCCTGAGCACAAAAGTGCTCTGGTGAGCTAAAAACAAGAGGGCCTTGAGGCCCTGAAGCGCTCACCTGAGATAACCCAAGGGGCAGGGCCATTTTTGACCAAGAAATCATCATTTGTACAACAATGGTAGAGAACCACAAGGCAAAGCAGTATGCCATTAATTAAAGGTCTAAGCCTAATGTTTTTAGAGAACAAGAGAGTCGTCACGGGTGACAAATGCCCCCAAAGTGTTTGACACCGAAATGCATTTTGGCCGAAAAACAATACAATGTAATGCAGGTGTAACATGAAATTTTGATGCTGTTAAAAATGACACAGGAGTCAGTTCTTAACATTAGAAACAGAACCTTTGACGATTATGATAGCTAAGAAAAGAGCCAAGCGTCAAAACTTAGTTAAAAAGGACCCTAAGTCATTCTCAACGTTAAAAAGGACCCTGGGTTGATTGTCAACGTTTAAGGTATAGGAGATATGCTCTGGACAAGCTTTTTGTATCTGGTAAGATATAGGAGATATGCTCCGGACTGTAAAATTGAGGTCAAAGGTCAAGGTCAAGGTCAGTGATCTGAAAATGGTACACGACTCTCCGCCATCCCAAGATGAACTCACAAACCAAATTTGGAATCCGTAGCTGGTAAGGTATAGGAGAAATGCTCCGGACAAGCTTTGTGTAAAATCTAGGTCAAAGGTCAAGGTCACAGTGACCTGAAAATGATACGCGACACACCGCCATCCCAAGATAAACTCACACATTAAATTTGGAATCCGTAGCTGGTAAGGTATAGGAGATATTCTCTTGACAACCTTTTTTGTAAAATCGAGGTCGAAGGTCAAGGTCAAAGTGACCTGAAAATGGTATGCGACATTCCTCCATCCCAAGATGAACTCACACACCAAATTTGGAATCCGTAGCTGGTAAAGTATAGGAGATATACTCCAGATAAGCTTTTTTCAGCTGGTAAGGTATAAGCATTTTGTAAAATCGAGGTCAAATGTCAAGGTCACAGTGACCTGAAAATGACAAGCGACACTCCATCATCCCAAGATGAACTCACATACCAAATTTTGGATCCGTAGCTGGTAAGATATCGGAGATATGCTCCGGACAAGCTTTTTGTAAAATTGAGGTTAAAGGTCAAGGTCAAGGTCACAGTGACCTGAAAATGGTACGCGACACTCCGCCATCTGAAGGTGATCTCACACACCAAATTTGGAATCCGTATCTGGTAAGGTATAGGAGATATGCTCTGGACAAGCTTTTTGTAAAATCGGTCAAAGGTCAAGGTCAAGGTCACAGTGATCTGAAAATGGTACGCAACACTCCTCCATCCCAATATGAACTCACACACCAAATTTGGAATCCTTAGCTGGTAAGGTATAGTTGATATACTCTGGACAAGCTTTTTGTAGCTGGTAAGGTATAAGCTTTTTTTAAAATCGAGGTCAAAGGTCAAGGTCAAGGTCATAGTGACCTGGAAATGGTACATGACACTCCGCCATCCCAAGATGAACTCACACACCAAATTTGGAATCTGTAGCTGGTAAGGTAAAGGAGATATGCTCCGGACAAGCTTTTTGTAAAATCGGTCAAAGGTCATGGTCAAGGTCACAGTGATCTGAAAATGGTACGCGACACTCCTCCATCCCAAGATGAACTCACACACCAAATTTGGAATCCTTAGCTGGTAAGGAATAGGAGATATACTCCGGACAAGCTTTTTGTAGCTGGTAAGGTATAAGCTTTTTTTAAAATCGAGGACAAAGGTCAAGGTCAAGGTCACAGTGACCTGGAAATGGTACGCGACACTCCGCCATCCCAAGATGAACTCACACACCAAATTTGGAATCTGTAGCTGGTAAGGTAAAGGAGATATGCTCCGGACAAGCTTTTTGTAAAATCAAGGTCAAAGGTCAAAGTCAAGGTCACAGTGATCTGAAAACGGTACGCAACACTCCCCCATCCCAATATATACTCACACACCAAATTTGGTATCCGTAGCTGATGTGACAAAGGAAATATACTCAGGACAAAAGGTACACCCACCCACACACCCACCCACACACCCACACACACACGCACGGTGCGATCACTATATGCCGCCAAAGCCTAGCTTTGGGGGCATAAAAACAAAGTGCAGTTGGAACTTTACTTTAATGTTAATTCAAGAATCCATAATAATAACGCCAACGTCTCACACACATGTAAACGTGACGTATTTCAACGTCGTCATGTGGAATTTCGAACGTAAAGCATTATTTAAAAGTGCAAAGAACGAATTTATTCAAACTGATATCTGTGCAAAGAAAGGAAAAGAATGACGACTTCATTACAGTACTAAAGAATGCTAGAGCATTGAACACTTGAACTTGTATTAAGCTGAACTTCACAATAGATACACTGATAGGCTATATTAATATCAGAGAGCTTAATGCAGAGCATAGATATGCAAAAAGCTTTAAGAGCTTTCTGTATTTTGAGAATTATCCACTTAGTTTTCTCAACCTAAAATGAGTGTGTGTTATCTATTTGGCTAAACACAATTTCTACTCTACTGATCAGATTGCAGAACACTCACACTGGCTAGCTAGTCTCAGTGCACTGGGTTCATATGAATAAGGGGAAACCTTTAAACTGTAGTTTCTGATGTGAAGAAATCTATTTTAAAGTATAACCCACAGGGCGGGGCCAATTTTAACCTCAGAACTATGATATTAACATGAAAAGATGAAAGCTGAGAACCCTGTAGATTCAGAGGAAAAGATTTTTAAACGTTCAAATTGCTGACTACGAACAACGAATAATGGACGACGCACGCCAACAGACAGAAGACATCAGGCGATCACAAAAGCTCAAATCTGAGCACTTTGTGCTCTGGTGAGCTAAACATGTAATAGTAAAATAAGGAAGTGTAGCTAGCCAGATTATACTTACACCCCAGGCATAATCATCTTCGTGATGAACAACAAAGATGACCTGCTTGAGATAAGACACTGGCTCATTGCTATTGTATGTTGTGACAGCATCAAACATTGCCTCTGCTACTGTGTATACAGGGTACCCAAGCCCACCAGAACCGATAGCTGGGAAAGCTATTGATGCAACCTTTTTCTCTTCTGCAGTTTCCAGACAGATCCTCATAAAGTCATATACACTCTGAAGCATACAACACATATATTATAGGTTTATGGTTTTGGTCAATTTGCCAAGACTGTAATGGTGAAAATATTTATTAAATATGACAGATAATGATAAACACTAAACAAGAGGGCCATGATGGCCCTGATATCGCTCACCAGCAATCAGGAGAAGATTTTCAAAGTTTTCACTATGTTTCTATAGAAGAATGGCGGCCCCTGGGGTGATCCTCATTTGAACCCAGGAGCATCATTCATATAAATTTTGTAGAGGACTTCAAGATGATGCTATGTCCCAAATATGAAAGCTGAGAAAGTTCCAGTTTCAGGAGAAGATTTTCAAAGTTTTCACAATATGTTTCTATATAAAACACGGCAAAAACTCCAAAACCTACTACATGTTTGCCACATTGCCACATGAGTCCAAATGAGTAATATGATACACTCCAGCAATACATGTATGCTAAAAATAGCCACTGGTAACAATACTCTCACTGACCAACAAAGGGTATAAACAAAGCTGTTTAAACAGCAGTCTGCTACAGAAAACTGGTCACCCATTGGTTGGGTCAATTTTGACCCAAGGGGCATAATTTATATATCTTTTGTAGAGGACCTATAGGAGATGCTATGTGCTAAAGATGAAAGCTGAGAACCCTGTAGATTCAGAGCATATTTTTAAAGGTTCAAATTGTAGATGACGGACGATGAACGACAAACGATGCACATCAGGCAATCACAAAAGCTCACCCTGAGCACTTTGTGCTCTGGTGAGCTAAAAATGCATCTTCCACCCAAAAACTTAATGCCAGAAGGTAAAATGTCTTAAGCTTGTGATGTAAGCTGATGCTCTTATAACTATCAGGATGCTTATAACTAAATGAGCCACTAATGTAAACTGAACCTTTAATTCCCATGATCTGAAGCCATAGGATCAGTTAGTATATGTTGAGGACAAAAAACCAAAATTAAGTGTTCTAACACTTTTCTGGCAGAAACAGTATACCTATGCAAAACATGCCCAAATATATTTCAGCAATATACTACTCACTGATTTGACATAGTAATCTTCTCCATCATTGTGTTTATCTGAAGCCTTATCATAGGAATACAGAACACCGAATAACAGATTACGGCATCGCAGTTGACCTGCCTTGGTAACAGCAATTTCACCTTCCTCCAGGTAGTCAACATATCTTGTATCCAGTTCTTGTTGTATGCTCTCTCCTGCAGCTTTCAACAGGGCCCTTGAAGCCTGCCCTTTTGCCAAATCCATCGTTCCAGAAAGTGTACATGCAATTATGCCAGCCTTAAAGAGTAAATTAATATAACTGACCAATTACAAATGTATTTCATTAACTTTTTTCATGCCAAGTAAACGTCATCTGCATAAATTGCCATCTGCCACAAAGTTTGCCTTTCTTCAAATCAGAAGGTCAAATAGTTTGGACCCTGAAGGAACACCCAGGTATTTGGCATCTCATCTGGATCCAAACTGTTTGGTTAGATAGGGACAAAACACCACTAGCGTGCAAAGAGTCAAAATCCAGAAAAGAAGAATGGACTACAAGGTTCTAATGCCCAAATATCATTCTATGTATGTTAAATAAAAGCATGGCTTTCGCATTCTATGCATGAATTTGAAAATTCAAATAACCATCAATCTGTAAACAAGTATTCTGTGAGTATTGCTTATGCAATACAATGTCCCCAACCAGCTTGGAGAAGTGAATAATTTTGGGGTTTACAGCTGACTATAAATGTATTAATATTTAATATTTTGTTACACTGAAATTTCTTTAGTGTCTCGATCTGCTGTAATTCTGTGCATAACATAATATCAATAAAAATATAAAATATTCCTTCAATATCTGCTAGGGTTAAAAAAAGTCTGCAAAACCTAAACTTTCTAAATGCTGTAATTCCGTAAACAAGAGGGCCATTGGCCCTATATCGCTCACCTGAGTTACAGTAATATATTGACATTTTTCAGTGGACAACATTTCTAGGAGATGAAAGAAGCTTAGTGCACTGCTTTCACCCTTTCACTGCTGAATAAACTTGAACTGGATTCAAATCTAATACCAAGTGACTGGTTGACCAAGATCTAAACTGTTTACAACTTGTGCCATTTTAGCCTTAGCTCAAAATGCCTAAAACTGGTCTTTGAAATTCAAATGACGTCAATAAAGCTATGCAATTATACCTTGATCCAGGTATATAGGCAAATAAAGTGCTAGGCAGTACATAATGCCAGTTTTTGTGTGAAATGACCAATAAAAATATCTTTAAAAATCTTTTAACCCTTTCCCTCATATAAAGCTGTTTTTACGTATTAGCAAACAGAGTAGACACAGATCAGATGACTCCTACGGAATATAGATCTGATTCTACAGTTTTTGTCAAAGCAAAAACTTCTCTTCACAGAAATAATGTGTTTTACGCATAAAAAATAAGAGTAGACTAGATCAGACAACTGCTATAGAAGCTGTCTGATCAGGGTCTGCTCTGTTTGCATTTGACAAGATATAGATTTGATTTCACAGTTTTTATCAAAGCTAAAACTTCTCTTTATGAAAATAACATTTTTTTACGCATTAGCAAACAGAGTAGTCCCAGATCAATTTTTGTCAAAGCAGGCAGGTAAAGGGTTAATAGGTGTTTAGAAATAATTCTAGCTCTAGGTGTGAATATCTGATGATAAGTCAATTAAACAGGTCATTAGTTTTTTTTAACAATTGAAATTGAGGAGAGTTACTAATTTTTTGAGTAACATTAATTATTGATTGACAATAATTTTGATTAACTTAAGACATTATTTGTTTTAAAAATCAAATTAAAATAAATACAATTAGTAGCAAGGAGAACAGACTTTCCATCTGATCTTGGTCTACTCTGGTCTACGTTAAATTCCATCTGATCTTGGTCTACTCTGTTTGCCAATGCATGAAAACAGGTTTATATGAGGAAAGGGTTAAATTATGACTGTTTCCAGCAGTTTAGATCCCGATGAGATGCTGAGTGAAAGGTTTCAATCCATATGTACATGAAATCCTGAACAGTTTAATGTTTTTCACATTGCTAATAATTTGGCTCCAGATCAGACACTGCAGAATGTGGTGTCTGATTTGGATTCAAACTGTTTGTTATGTATTTAATTTAAGAAATATCTAATATTTTCCTAAATATTTAATATTCTCAATATGGTAACTAGCATAATACCTATCTTTTCCTAAAATGACTATTTTTTAGTTAAATAAAAGTATTAAAATGAATATATTGTTGGTATTATCTAATTTAAGAAAACCCAATATTTTCCTAAATACCGTATTTAACTAATTGCACATAATATGGCGTCTCATGATTCTCATCATGTCAACTTGATTACCTATGCAATCAGTTTGGATCCAGATGATAATGCAGCATCTCATCAGGATCCAAACTGTTTGTCATCTTGATCATATTTTTGCAAAGAAATTACGGTTTATTCCCATTTTGTCTACTTCCCATTTCATCTACTGTAATTCATTCCCATTTCCACTAAATTTTACCCTGTTCCCATTTCGTCTACTGTTATAATTAAGTTATATTTACTCAGTTATTTCATTAATATTATACAAGATTCAGACATTTTAGGACTTTTTAATGTGTTGTCATCAAATTTTATGTAAAGAAAGTTATATTTAAGATGCTTTTTTGGGTAGCAGACTTTATCCACAGTAGTAATTATGACACCTATCATTGTTAGGGGAGGGGGCCCCAATGCATAATCATGTTTTCTTAAGAATTACCATGACTGATATCAGTTGGGCCCATAGCATAATCATGTTTTCACAGTTTTCTTAAACATTACCATGACCTACATCAGTTGGGTTTGGACCCACCCAGATCAAAAGTCTAGATGATAATCATTTTCCTTGATTGGCTAAATAGGTGTTACTCTTACATCTCCCACATCTGATTTGAGAGACATTGGTAACATCTAGCTGTATAGAACCACAAATCACTCACACTACACACTATGAGGTTAATGGGTCAACATCCCTTTCAAAATGCCCTTTAATGTTTCGTCTGCAACAAAAAATTATTGTCATCTGCTTCAATTCTTAAAATGAACTTATTTTCATTTTTTTGCAAAAATATGGTTAAGATGACAAACAGTTTGGATCCAGATGAGACATCGCATTATGCAGCCTCTCATCTGGATCCAAACTGTTTGCATAGGTAAACACAGTTTCACCACTAGCATGCAAAGAGTTAAGAGTTGGAGAGATTTTACTGCCCAGTGCTGTACCTTTGAACTGTAGAAGTAACCCTTAATTTCCCTCATATAAACTTGTTTTCATGCATCTGAAAACAGAGTAGACCCAGATAAGGTGGCTCCTATAGGATCAGGGTCTGCTGTTTGCTAATGGAATTTGATAGATCTGTTTCTATGCCTTCTAAAACAGCTACACTGATCCACCTTCCATATTTTATTATAAATATTTATAAATAGAATCACTATGCTGGAGGTACTAGAACTCCAATGCATTTATCTCCCTTTGTCCCTTATGGCTATGCTGATGGGACAAGGGAAATAGGTTTACGGACATTTGCCCCCCGGACCTTTGCCCCCTATTTGGGCATAGGCGGACATTTCCCCCCCCCCCCCCCATGTGTTTTAGCTTGGACGGACATTTGCCCCCCTGACATATGCCCCCTCGTTTGACTTGGGCGGACATTTGCCCCCCTAGCGGTTTAGCTTGGGCGGACATTTGCCCCCCCCCCCCTAATAATTTTCTCGAGGACGGACCTTTAGTCATTTTTTGCATCATCAGCATCCCTAAAACATTTTACAGGAAGTTGGCAATTTAAAACAACAAAGTGTTTAAATATAAAAATTACCTTCAAATAGAAACTATTCATGCGTGGGGTTTCCCAAGCTTTTACAAACAAGTTTAATTGAGGCCTCTATTTACCTTTTTTGCAATGATTTGATGCGTGTAAATATCCTCAGTATTTAATTCGGCAGCCATTTGCAAAAATTGTAAACACAGAGGTTATATATATGCAGAAAAGGGTGTGTTCCAAATCAAATGATTCTGCGACATCAAACGTGACCTTTCATTTTCTGAAAACACTTACAGCCACACTTCCTGTTTTAACACACAAAGGTGTATGCAGCAGAACGTGACCTTTCACATATTGTCATTATGTTGTTATGTGTTAAAAACACAGCAAGTCTTAATTGGATTAGGGGTTTGACTAACCTAAAGGCATTGGAAAATTCAACACTTACGCAATTCATTTACTGTCAAGTGTCGGCTTAGCTTTTATGATAAACAAGATCTGGATCTGAAGGTAATAAGTATACATCGGTTTGTTATTTAAACACAAAATTACTGATTTAACAAAAAAAAGTAATTTACTTAAATTAGATCTAAGCAATTATTTAAAATAGCTACATTTCTGTATTAGAGCAATTTCTAATGAACCTGAATGGAAGTGTCTGGGTTTTCTGAGATCAAGTAACACAATACATGTGTTGGCAAGACACAGGGGGGGGGGGGGGGGGGCAAATGTCCGCCCAAGCTAAACCACTGGGGGGGGGGGGGGCAAATGTCCGCCCAAGTCAAACATGGGGCATATGTCAGGGGGGGGGGGGGGGCAAATGTCCGCCCAAGCTAAAACACCTGGGGGGCAAATAGGGGGGCAAAGGTCCGGGGGGCAAGTGTCCGTGGGGCAAATGTCCTACAATCAGGGAAATAACTGTGAGGAAAAATTGCTAAGGAGGAACTCTTAAACTGTAGCTTCTGATGTTAATAGTAGCATAAAACCCCAGGGTGAGACCATTTTTGGCCCAGCGGTCATTATTTGAACATATTTAGTAGTGGTATATTAGGTGATGCTTCATACCAAATATCTTAGCTCTAGATTATGTCGTTTCAGACAAAAAGATTTTTAAAGGTTTCCCTATATAAGTCTATGTAAAAACTACAAGCCCCAGGGCAGGGCCATTTTTGGCCTGGGGGTCATCATTTGAACAAACTTAGTAAAGGACCATTAGATGATGCTATATACCAAATATCAAAGCTCTAGAAATTGTGGTTTCAGAGAAGAAGATTTTTAAAGATTTAAAAAAAAAACACCTTTAAAAGTAGAGGGGCGGAGCCATTTTTTGCCCGGGGGTCATGATTTGAACAAACTTGATAGAGGACACCCTAAGGTACATTTCTGTGAAATTTGGTTGAAATCCTCCCGGTGGTTTAGGAGAAAAAGTCATTTGAAATAAAAGTGAACGGACAGACAGACGTACAGACGGACGACAGACGACAGGCGGTCACAATAGCTCACCTTGAGTCTTTGGCTCAGGTGAGCTAAAAACAATACAGTGTAACAAAATTCGAACTTGATCTGTAACTCATTTTATAGACTGCATAACCCCTTGTGGGATCTCTCAGAGATCATGTGAGCTTATTACATAATTATGCAAATTAGAACAAGACCTATAAGTATGCAAGGAAGTCAAGTCTCCATTAAAATCATTAATCAAATCAACATCTTGTTAGTTATAAGCATGATCTTGGATACGTCCATGGCAGTTCATAGGAAATATTGGTCGAGGTAGTTTTTTTCTTGTTATTTCAGTTTTATTGTTGGGAAACTGATAAGTTAAGAATAGACAAAGAGGCTTTCGTATCTTGAGAAGAGGTTAGAAAATGCTGTCCGTCTGACTGGTTTCAATGCCATTGATCAGTCTGAATGACAACGTTAAGTCTGTCTGACAAGCATGATTGTCTGAATGTTAAAGCACTACTAGCTCTTGATCTAGTTTTCTAGTATGTTTCAATTGAAATTTCCTTGAATCCTTTGTCTGGGATGAAGGTTACAGTTTTACACTCAAATGTAATAAGACGTTTACACAATCAAGATTTTCTGTTAAAGTATTTGATACATAAGCTAATATCCATTATATTTGAAGATGCAAGCTGAAAGTCATTTCATTAATTTTTATCCTTTTGCAGAATAAAGGAGATTATGGAAAAGATGGCAGACAGTCGGGGTAGAAATGACAGGAAAGGACCAGAAAGGACCTGCTTTTGAGCACACACAATGAAATGAAAACAGTTGCTGACTTCCTGGCAAAAGAGGAAGAAATCTTGAATACCTTTTCTTAAAGTATCAGAGCTTTCACAAGCAAGCTTCTAAACATTAAACAGTTGTCAGATACCGTGGTTGACTCATAACAAAAACTATAGGTGTGTTCCTCAGATGTTACTAAGGATATGCCCTTAATATAAAACCAATATGTGAAGTACTATTTGAGTTTTGGCGTCACATCAAAATTGTTGACAGCTTTTTTGAAGATTCAAGGGCAGATAACTCTAGACTTAGTGATCAGATTCAGCCTAAAAACAATAGGCATCTTTCTCTGATGATACTAAGCATATGCCCTTAATATGAAACCAATATGTGAATTACTGTTTGAGTTATCACGTCACATCAAAACTGTTGATGGACGGACAGATGGATTGACAGACAGACGGACGGACAGACAGAAAATGTGCTTCCTATAGGGCTTCAGCATTTTCAATGCAGAGCCCTAATAAAGCTACATACTAAATATCACTTCAATACCTGCTAGAGTTTAGAAACAAATATCTGGAAAACCTAAACTTTCTTGAAAGTCCAACTACTATAATTCGATGAAAAACTAGAATTGTTTTTGATGTCCCACCACCACTAAATTTTCCATGTAAAAATTTCGAAGTCCCATAATTGTGCAGAAAATCATCCAACCGGAACAGAAATAAGATGTGCACACCTATACATGGTACTGATCAATCTTATGAAACTTCATGAAAATGCGACCATAGGTTTTGGAGAAACTGCGCGGACAAAATTTTCAATGTAACAATTTCAAAGTTTGCAAAAAATCGTCGAACTGGAACAGAAATAAGATATGCACAATTAGGCATAGTGCTGAAAAATTTCAAAGTTCCATAATTGTGCAGTAAATCATCAAACCGGATTTTGGAGACACTGTGCATACAAAAATTGCCCTGTAAAAAATTCAAAATGCCATAACTTTGCAGAAAATCATTGAACCAGAATAGGAATAAGATATGCACATCTAGGCATGGTGCTGGTCAATCCTATAAAGTTTCATGAATATCCAATGAAAGGTTTTGGAGAAACCGCATAGACAAAACTTTTAATGTAAAAATTTCAAAGTCCAATAACTCTGCAGAAAATCATGAAATTGGAACAGAAATAAGATATGCACAACTAGGCATGGTACTGATCAATCCTATGAAGTTTCATGAAAATCGGTTAAAAGCTTTTGGAGAAACCGCGCAGAGAAATTAAAAATTGGATGGACAGACAGATGGACGGATGCCACACACAAAAACAAAATGTCTCCCCAGTTTACTGGGTGAGATATAATCAATGTAGCATAACAGAATACAAACTTTAAAGCATCATACCAAATATTACTTCAATATCTGCTGGGATTTAGAAAAAAAAGTCTGGAAAACTAAATTGTGACTGATGGACAGATGATGGACAGATAGACGGACAGAGTGCAAACCTATAGCCCGCTTTGGCGATGCCAGTTGGGGACTATAAATCAGATGCATGTTAAGTCTTCACTTTTAGATGGATCTGATAGAGGCAGATTATCCTTTTGTCATTGCACCACAGACTTTCTATCTTATTATATAAATACAGTTGAACTTCGATATCTCGAACTTCAAGGGACCATACAAATTAGTTCCAGATAACAAAGGTTCAAGTCATCTCATTTAAATTCTGACCAATACCTCAAGTTCACAGCTTAGTGCATGTGTAAAGTAATGCTGAAAGTTCCTGGAGTAGCTTTCAGCATTACTTTTAACCTGTATTAAACTGTCACATTTGTTTCTAGATATGTGCATGATACATATTGGAACAGTTCTGTATAGTAAATTTTGGAAGGACCAAAGTTTTAGTTCTAGTTGCCTGAAGTTTGAGCTAGCCGAGTTTGAGATAACGACTGTATAACATATTTTATATATCTAAAATTATACATATGTTTGAATGTCATAAAGACTTTACTCTAATGTGTAGATCTAGGAAGATTGTATGCCCTTTATAGTACCTCTTTTATGATTACATGTATTTATATTCAATACTTTATTATCTTAGGTATGATAATTTTTATTCTAGATATATTCTATTTATTTTTAAATCCTGGACTACATGTCTAATTTTAAGCTAGCACTTGTGGTTATCCAATTTCAATTATTTACTTATCATTTATTAGCTGAAAGTTTATTATGACATATCTACACAAGATTGTTTCATACTGGTATAATCAGTAGTGTCAGATCTATTATGATTTCATAAGCAAATAGAGCAGACTTGGATCAGATGGCTCCTACAGAAGTTATCTGATCTGGGTCTCCTGTTTTTAGAGGGATGAAATGTATTACTTAATGGAACGTGTTAATTAACATAATTATTCACCAGTTTTTGTCTTCTTCTCATATTTCATTGCATCAATGAATCTATCTGACAAAGTCAAGTCTACCTGACAAATTTCCTAAATCTACCTCATATGCTATAGCAGGTCATGTGAAAATAATTTGGCATTTAGAAGGAAATGTCATTTAATCCTTTACTCCATGAATATTCACACAAGACAAAATGACATCATGAATATTAATTAACTGAATTGTTACACTGACACTTTGAACAAAAATATATTTAAGCATGACATACCTGTAGAATTAGATCTGTATTATATCATAAGCAAACAGAACAGACCCTCATCAGAGGACTGCTGACAGACAACACATGACAAACAAGAGGGCCAGAATGGCCCTGACATCACTCACCAGACTATCAGGAGAGAAGATTTTCAAAGATTTCACTATATGTTTCTATAGTAAACTAGCCAGCCCTGGGGTGGGGCAAATTTTAATTCAGAAAGAATAAATTAATCTATACTTATGTTCAAAATTTCAGATATTTTCATTACATCTTCATGAGTTCAGATTATTATTCATATCTTACCTTAAGATTGATGTACTTTTAACCCTTCCCCTGTTCTATGTTTATTCAAAATTTCAATACCTAGTGAATATTCATGGACAAAATAGTTGTAATGAAATATGAAAAGTGGGACAGTATAGCCATTTTCAATTCCATTGACAAACAGATCAGACCCTGATCAGACAGCTGCTATAGGAGCCATCTGATTTGGGTCTGTTCTGTTTGCAAATGCATGAAAAGTCATTTATATGAGGGCAAGGCTTAAGTAAACATAAGTGCATGTATATTGTACACAAAATAAAAATAATTTAATGCAATTTGCACTGTATTATATCATAAGCAAATACAGCAGACTACTACATGAGCCATCTGATCTGGGTCTACTCTGTTTGCAAAGGTGTAGAAATGCATATTTATGGAGTAAAGGGTTAATTGTTCTATTTACAGGTCAGATCTAATTTGCAATTGCCATTATCCAGAAGGGAGGCAATCCAGTTGTAATCAAAAAGTGTGAAAGGGAGATGTATGCCAGCTAAAAATAGACACTGCTCTCCAAGATGCAATGGAACACTTGAATTTGTATTAAGCTGAACTTCACAGCAGATACAGTTATGGGATATATATTGATAGCTGGCAGCTTAATGCAGGGCATAGATATGGAAACAAGAGGGCCAGAATGGCCCTGAAGCGCTCACCAGACAATCAGAGGAGAAGATTTTCAAAGTTTTCACTATATGTTTTTATAGAAAACTAGCCGGCCCTGGGGCAGGCCAATTTTGACCCCAGGGACATAATTTATATAACTTTTGTAGATCACTTGAACAAGATGCTATGAGCCAAATATGAAAGCTGAGAACCTTTCACTTTCAGAGGAGAAGATTTTCAAAGTTTTCTCTATATGTTTCTGCTGAAAACTACCCACCCCTGGGGCGGGGCCAATTTTGACCCCAGGGCCATAATTAATATAACTTTTGTAGAGGACCTGAACATGATGCTCTGTGCCAAATATGAAAGCTGAGAGCCTTCCAGTTTCAGAGGAGAAGATTTTCAAAGATTTCACTATGTTTCTATTGAAAACTGCCTAACCCTGGGGCGGGGCCAATTTTAACCCCAGGGCCATAATTTATATAACTTTTGTAGAGGACCTAAACATGATGAGCCAAATATGAAAGCTGAGAACCTTCCAGTTTCAGAGGAGAAGATTTTCAATGTTTTCACTATATGTTTCTATTGCAAACTTCCCACCCCTGGGGCAGGCCAATTTTGGCCCCAGGGGCATAATTTATATAACTTTTGTAGAGGACCTGAACATGATGCTCTGTGCCAAATATGAAAACTGAGAGCCTTCCAGTTTCAGAGGAGAAGATTTTCAAAGATTTCACTATTTGTTTCCATTGAAAACAGCCCACCCCTGGGGCGGGGCCAATTTTGACCCCAGGGCCATAATTTATATAACTTTTGTAGAGGACCTGAACATGATTCTCTGTGCCAAATATGAAAGATGAGAGCCTTTCAGTTTCAGAGGAGAAGATTTTCAAAGATTTCACTATTGTTTCTATTCTGAAAAGTACCCACCCCTGGGGCGGGGCCAATTTTGACCCCAGGGCCAAAATTAATAAAATTTTGGAGAGCACCTGAACATGATGCTCTGTGCCAAATATGAAAGCTGAGCGCCTTCCAGTTTCAGAGGAGAAGATTTTCAAAGATTTCACTATTTGTTTCTATTGAAAACTTCCCACCCCTGGGGCGGGCCCAATTTTGACCCCAGGGGCATAATTTATATAACTTTTGTAGAGGACCTGAACATGATGCTCTGTGCCAAATATGAAAGCTGAGAGCCTTCCAGTTTCATCAGAGAAGATTTTCAAAGATTTCACTATTTGTTTCCATTGAAAACTGCCCACCCCTGGGGCGGGGCCAATTTTAACCCCAGGGCCATAATTTATATAACTTTTGTAGAGGACCTGAACATGATGCTCTGTGCCAAATATGAAAGCTGAGAGTCTTTCAGTTTCAGAGGAGAAGATTTTCAAAGATTTCACTATTTGTTTCTATTGAAAACTTCCCACCCCTGGGGCGGGCCAATTTTGACCCCAGGGTCATAATTTATATAACTTTTGTAGAGGACCTGAACATGATGCTATGTGCCAAATATGAAAGCTGAGAACCTTCTGGTTTCAGAGGAGAAGATTTTCAAAGTTTTACAATATGTTTCTATTGAAAACTTCCAACCCCTGGGGCGGGGCCAATTTTGACCCCAGGGGCATAATTTATATAACTTTTGTAGAGGACCTATAGGTGATGCTATGTACCAAAGATGAAAGCTGAGAACCCTGTAGATTCAGAGGAGAAGATTTTTAAAGGTTCAAATTGTTGACGCGGGACGACGGACGACGGACATCAGGCGATCACAAAAGCTCACCCTGAGCACTTTGTGCTCTGGTGAGCTAAAAAGCTTTAAGAGCTTTCTGCATTTTGAGTATTATCCACAAAGTAATTTGTCTAAACACAATTTCTACTCTACTGATCAGGCTAAGGGTGATTACCAATACACTCTGGCCAGGGAGTCCTATCAGAGCACTGGATTAGGAAACCTTTAACCTGTTGAACATTTAGACTGTAGATGTGAAAAAAGTATATATACACAGGGCAGGGCCAATTTTAACCTCAGAACTATGATATTAACAAAACTCATGAAGGCATGCTAAGTTAATATATACAACAAATATCTAAGCTCTGGGACATGTAGTTTTGACAAGAAGAGTTTCAAAGTTTTTCTTATGCATATATAGTGATCCCATGGGCTGTTTATGCAGTCAGCTAAAAAAAACTGTCAATCCCTGGGGTGGGGCCAATTTTGACCCTAGGGGCATAATTTATATAACTTTTGTAGAAGACTTGAAGTTGAAGCTATGTGGCAAATATGAAAGCTGAGAACCTTCTAGTTTGAGAGGAGAAGAATTTCAAAGTTTTCACTATATGTTTCTATTGAAAACTGAAAACCCCTGGGGCAGGGCCAATTTTGACCCCAGGGGCATAATTTATATAACATTTGTAGAGGACCTACAGATGATGCTATGTACCAAAGATGAAAGCTGAGAACCCTGTATATTCAGAGGAGAAGATTTTTAAAGCTTGAAATTGTTGACGCCCGACGACGGACGACGACGGACATCAGGCGATCACAAAAGCTCACCCTGAGCACAAAAGTGCTCTGGTGTGCTAAAAACAAAGAGTGATCCAAATACCTCACCCTGGTACGTTGTCCTAAAACATCTAACATTTAACCGATTACTCCATATTTACACCCTTTGCAAACAGAGTAGACTCAGATCAGATACTTACTGTACAAACCATCTGATCAGGGTCTACCATGTTGGATGATGGAATTATAAACAGTAAAATCTTTCTATAATGGCCACTAAATTACATGAAATATTTTGTGTTAAAGGCAGGTGGCTGCTTAAAGCAAGGTGAAAGTAAAACAGAATGCTGCTGCCCTAAATACCAACTAATTAACGCTATTTAATGGTCATTATAGAGAGGTTTTCATTATACAGTTTCTACTGTGGCCAAACATTCTAGTTTTTATATTATCCTCTTTGAATTAATCTACTGTAAAGTAACATCTACAAGAAACAAGATGTGTTTGTGAAACACAATGCCCCCGACATGATCTTTGACCTTGACCTTAATAAGTCACCTCTAAAAATGTTCTCCTCCATAAGTTGCACATGCATGCCAAGTTTGAAGTATGTATGTGCAATGGCTAAAACATTATCGCCAAAATAAGTTTGGGAAAACCAACTAACAAATTATCAGACAGACAGAGCAAAAACAATATGCCCCCCACCCCACTCCCCAGGGGCATAAAAAGGGAAAGTTTAGAAATGTGTAGTTCTGAAACTGTGATAAATACAGCAGTTGCTCCATATGCGTGACTTTTACAGAACTAACTTTTACAGATATGTCAACAGGTGTCAGGATGAGGGAATGGGTTTAGGAAGGATGTGGATTATTTACCTCAGTTTGTTCAAGTGCTCCCCGAACAAGTTTGATCTCAATCTTGCTCTTTCTATTCTTTGAAACTGAAAGAAGACAAAAACAAAATTAAGCAAGTAATGGGAACATTGAAAACAATGCCTTAGTCGTTGAACTCTTTGTCAAAATTAAATGAAAAGCCCTTGCACACTGAACATTCATACAACAATCTGTATATCATACTTATTGAATCAAATACAACATTCATTTGATCAGGGTCTTCTCTGTTTACTTATGGAATTATGATAGTCTTAGATATAATTCTACACTTTTTATACGCCCGTTTGAAAAAACGGGACGTATTATGGAATGGCGCTGTCTGTGTGTCTGTCCGTCTGTAACATCTCTAACTCAAGTTCCGCTTGGTGGATCCTTCTCAAATTTTAACACAATGTTTATCTAGACATTCTACAGTTGCCTGCCAAGTCCCGGTTTGTTTATCCAAGGTCAAGGTCACACAATTGGACTTAGAATTTGCGTTTAGCAAATATTTCAACCGGTCGGTCTGTCTGTAACATCTCTAACTCAAGTTCCGCTTGGTGGATCCTTCCCAAATTTAATCATAATGTTTATCTAGACATGCCACAGTAGCCTGCTAAGTCCCGGCTCGTTTATCCAAGGTCAAGGTCGCTTAATTGGACTTAGAATTTGCGTTTAGCATTTACGTTAAGCAAAAAATGTTAACCTCAATTTATGTGGAACAAGTCCACTTATCTACATAACGCTTTGAGATAAAGCTTTGAAACTTGGAACACTTGTTCACCGTCACAACCTTCACCTGTAGGCAAGAGTAAATAACTCTGTCAAGCATTTTGACCAAATTATGCCCCTTTTTAACTTAGAATTTTTGGTTAAGGCTTTGTTAAAGTCCATTTATTTTCATAACCCTTTGAGATAAAGCTTTTAAACTTGGAACACTTGTTCACCCTCACAACCTTCACCTGTAGGCAAGAGTAAATAACTCTGTCAAGCATTTTGACCGAATTATGCCCCTTTTTAACTTAGAATTTTTGGTTAAGGCTTTGTTAAAGTCCATTTATTTACATAAAACTTTGAGATAAAGCTTTTAAACTTGGAACACTTGTTTACCTTCACAACTTGCACCTGTAGGCAAGAGTACATAACTCTGTCAAGCATTTTGACCGAATTATGACCCTTTTTAACTTAGAATTTTTGGTTAAGGCTTTGTTAAAGTCCATTTATTTACATAACCCTTTGAGATAAAGCTTTTAAACTTGGAACACTTGTTTACCTTCACAAAATGCACCTGTAGGCAAGAGTACATAACTCTGACAAGCATTTTGACCGAATTATGCCCCTTTTTAACTTAGAATTTTTTGTTAAGGTTTTGGTTAAAGTCCACTTATTTACATAACCCTTTGAGATAAAGCTTTTAAACTTGGAGCACTTGTTCACCATCACAAGCTTCACCTGTAGGCAAGAGTACATAACTCTGTCTAACATTTTGACATGATTATGACGCTTTTTAGCTTGGAATTTATGGTTAAGGTTTTAGTTAAAGTCCACTTATTTACATAACCCTTTCCGATAAAGCTTTTAAACTTGAAACATTTGTTCACCATCAGAAGCTTCATCTGTAGGCAAAAGTAAATACAATGCAACTCTGTCAAGCATTTAGACACAATTATGGCACTTTTCAATTTAGAATTTTTGGTAAAGGTTTTTTGTTAAAGTATGCCCATTTACAACCTTGAAATTTGGTCACAAAATTGGGCTTAGAATTTGAGTTCAGCAAATACGTTAACCCCTGTTTATGTTGAACAAGACCCCGACGGGCGTATATTGTGTCCACTGGTACTCTTGTTACCAATACCAAACTGTCCTATGTACATATTCCAAATTTTATTTATAAAAAAATAACTAATGAATATTCATGATGTCATTATTTCTTAAATGAATACCCAACAGGGAAAGCGTTAACTCTTTACTTCATGAATATTAATGTAAGAAATTAGAATTGTTTTTTTATAAAAAAAAACTGACGTCTCCCCCAGCGCGTGGACAACATTTTCCAAAGTCCCATAACTCTGCAGAAAATGATCTAACCGGAAAATTTATAAAGTATGCACAACTAGGCATGGTGCTATTCAAACCTATGAAGTTTCATGAAAATCTGATGAAAGATTTTTCGGGAAACTCCGCATACATAATTTTCCATGTAAGAATTTCAAAGTCCCATAACTCTGCTGAAATTCATCAAACTGGAACAGGAATAAGATATACAAAACTAGGCATGATGCCTATCAATCCTATGTTATGTAATGAATATCCAATAAAAGGTTTTGGAGAAACCCTGTGGATAAAATTTCCATGCAAAATATTCAAAGTCCCATAACTCTGCAGAAAATGGGAGTTAATAATTCCAATATTATTGAAGCCAGAATTATGATACTTGTGCCTAACACTTTCTCTTATCATGCTCATTCCATACATGAAATGTTAATCCAACAGCATCAGTAGAGCAGGAGTTATAAATCGGACAAAAAACAAGATGTGTTTGTGAAACACTATGCCCCCTCATATATTTGACCTCTGACCTTGACCTCTGACCTTGACCTTGACATGTCACCCTTCAAAATGTGCAGCCTCATGAGATACACAAGCATGCCAAATATCAAGGCTCTATCTCTACTGGTCCAAAAGTTATGGCCAATGTTAAAGTCAGCGATTTGACCCATATATTTGACCTCTGACCTTGAAGGATGACCTTGACCTTGACACGTCACCCCTCAAAATGTGCGGCTTCATGAGATACATATGTATGCCAAATATCAAGTCTCTATCTATACTGGCTCAAAAGTTATGACCAATGTTAAAGTTGCTGACAAACAAACAGACAAACAGACAGACAGGGCAAAAACAATATGCCCCCCGACTATCGTCTATGGGGGCATAAAAATGTAACAAGG
The DNA here is from genome assembly GCA_963576725.1 of Azorinus chamasolen. NCBI lineage: Eukaryota > Metazoa > Mollusca > Bivalvia > Cardiida > Solecurtidae > Azorinus > Azorinus chamasolen. The sequence continues at coordinate 72,360,192 of OY755245.1, forward strand.
CAGTCCAAAGGACAGCTATATCCCCCACCGCCGCCACCTAAATTAAGACATTGACCTTAAGGTGATACAATGGGTTTTAACGTGGTTGACATTCAACCTTCCAGTTGTTAAGAAAATAGGACGCAGAAACAAATATAATGGAAACTGAAGGTAAGAACACGACTTTCAAATGTGATCTTGACCTTGAGCCGACATGCCTGCCACATGTGTTCTGCACATCATCTCAATTCGGTTAATATTTGACTAAAGTTTTATGAAAATCCTTCAAATGGTTTAGAAGATATGGAGCGGACACGAAATGTAATGGAAATCGAAGATTAAATCACTTGGCCTTCAAATGTGACCTTGACCTTGAGCCGACATGACTGCCACATATGTTTTGCACATTGTCTCAACGTGGTTAACATTTGAGGCAAGTTTCTTGAAAATCCTTCAATGGGTATAGGAGATAACAAAACTATAATGGAAAATGAAGGTAAAGAACACTTGATCTTCAAATGTGACCTTGACCTTGAGCCGACATGACTGGCACATGTGTTCTGCACATCGTCTCAATTTAGCTAACATTTAACTAAACTTTTATGAAAATCCTTCAAAGGCTTTAGAAGATATGAAGCGGACACCAAAATGTAACGGAAATTAAAGGTTAGAACACTTGACCTTCAAACGTGATCTTGACCTTGAGCCAACATGACTGCTGCATGGGTTCTGCACATCGACTCAAGTCATTTAATATTTGACTCAAGTTTTATGAAAATCCTTCAAAGGGTTTAGAAGATATGGAGTGGACACAAAACTGTAATGGCAACTGAAGGTTTAAACACTTGACCTTCAAATGTGACCTTGAACTTGAACCGACATGACTGCCACATGTGTTCTGCACATCGTCTTAAATTGGTTAATATTTGACTCAAGTTTTATGAAAATCCTTCAAATGGTTTAGAAGATATGGAGCGGATACGAAATGTAATTGAAATTGAAGATTAAATCACTTGGCCTTCAAATATGACCTTGACCTGACATGACTGCCACATAATGTTCTGCACATTGTCTCAACGTGGTTAACATTTGAGGCAAGTTTCTTGAAAATCCTTCAAGGGGTATAGGAGATAACGAAACTATAATGGAAATTGAAGGTAAGAACACTTGATCTTCAAATGTGACCTTGACCTTGAGCCGACATGACTGGCACATGTGTTTTGCACATCGTCTCAATTTAGCTAACATTTAACTAAACTTTTATGAAAATCCTTCAAAGGCTTTAGAAGATATGGAGCGGACACCAAAATGTAACGGAAATTAAAGGTTAGAACACTTGACCTTAAACGTGACCTTGACCTTGAGCCAACATGACTGCCGCATGGGTTCTGCACATCGTCTCAAGTCATTTAATATTTGACTCAAGTTTTATGAAAATCCTTCAAAGGGTTTAGAAGATATGGAGCGGACACGAAACTGTAATGGCAACTGAAGGTTTAAACACTTGACCTTCAAATGTGACCTTGAACTTGAGCCGACATGACTGCCACATGTGTTCTGCACATCGTCTTAATTTGGTTAACATTTGACTCAAGTTTTATGAAAATCCTTCAAAGGGTTTAGAAGATATGGAGCGGACACAAAAATGCAATGGAAATTAAAGGTTAAAACCTTTGACCTTCAAATGTGACCTTGACCTTGAGCCGACATATCTGCCACATATGTTCTGCACATCGTCTCAACTTGGTTAACATTTGAGGCAAGTTTCTTGAAAATCCTTCAAGGGGTATAGGAGATATGGAGCGGACACGAAATTATTACGGATAGATGGACAGACAGACGGACAAACAGACAGACAGACAGACAGACAGAGGCCATTCCTATAACCCCCCCTCCGCTATGTGGTGGGGGATAACAAAGGGCAATAACTCCAAAAGTATTGAAGTCAGAGTTCTGACCCTTATACAGGTCACTTCCTCTTATCATGCTCTGTCAATGTATAAAGTTTAAATCCAATCGCATTGGCCATGTAGAAATTATCGTCTGGACAAGGATATAATTAACCTTGAATTGTGACCATGACCTTGAATTGTGACCTGGACCTTTGACCAACGTGCCTGCTGTCTGCACATTGGCTTGTTAAGAAAGAACAATTGTGCCACAGCATTTTGGAATCATTCCAAGGGTTATACAGATGTGGAACAGACATGAAAATTTAGGCTAACACATTTGACCTTGAATTGTGACCGTGACCTTTGAATTATGTGCCTGTTTCCTGCTGTCTGCACATTGCCTTGTTATGGAGAACATTTGTGCCACAGCATTTTAAATCCTTCCAAGGGTTTAAGAGAAATGGAGCGGACACAAAGGGTGTGGTTAAAAAATCTGACCTTGAATTGTGACCTTGACCTTTGACCCACGTGCCTGAATCTAATGCTCTGCACATCGTCTTGTTGAGTCGAACATTTGTGCCAAAGCATTTTGAAATCCTTCCAAATTTGTGAGAGATATGGAGCGGACACAAGTGTGACAGACAGACGGACGGACGGACGGACAACTTGACCAAAACAATATGCCTCCCCATTATAAATGGGGGAGACAAAATAATTACTGTATGAACTAGAATTATCACTTAAGGTGATGAATATCCCTGCATGGCAGTTTGATTGCAGTTTGTGATACCAACTACCCATGTAACAGTACCATAACATAGAGATACTCAAAGTCAAAGGGGGGATAAATCTGTAATACTTGTAAATAGCATTGAAAATTGTGTCATGCACATCTGCTATTTGTGGTTATTATGTATGGAAAGAATCAATTAAATAACTTGCATCTTGCATATTTTAATTTAGCATTCCTGGTTATTATGTATACCAAATATAAATTCAATAACTTTAAAATTGAAGGAGAAGTTCACGTAACCAACTCCCCATGTTTCATGCCAAAATAACAAACAAGAGGGCCAGAATGGCCCTGATATCGCTCACCAGACAATCAAAGCAGAAGATTTTCAAAGATTTCACTATATGTTTCTATTGAAAACTAGCCGACCCTGGGGCCGGGCCAATTTTGACCCCAGGGGCATAATTTATATAACTTTTGTTGAGGACCTGAACATGATACTAACTGCCAAACATGAAAGCTAAGAACCTTCTAGTTTCATCAGAGAAGATTTTCAAAGATTTCCCTACAGTCTAATTGCGCTAACTCAGATCTCGCTTTCTCTTAATGACAGGATAACTCATAAGTATTACGAAGTCACGTTACACTGCCTATTATTTTCTATATACAAAAGAAGCGGAAATGTAAAACTCTGAAAATTCGATAATTCAGATGTTTAGACAGGATCCTACCTCCATTTATCCCATTGTTTATGTCAGACTAACTCTGATCAGTGCCATTGGCAGTGCTTCAGATTATCGCACATTATATTTTTCATCTTTACGATACAGCAATCCTGCTCTATTGTGAATTTCTCACCGTTATCGGTGGTTTCGCAATGTGACACAGATAGTCAGCAATAAGCGGTCCTTTTTTTCAGGTTCGTAGTTTTGCTGAGAAAACAAGCAAAGTGTATACACTGTTCAGTTTTAATTCACCCATCCTTACGAGTTTCCTAATGTGAAACAAGATGTAAGAACTATTTGACTGATATGAATTATGACAAAAGAAAGAGGAGACTTTTTTTTTACCAAATTAAAGTAATGGAAAAAAGAATGAACTGCACCAATATTCTACTGACTTTTTGTAATGCATATTCCTTAATTCCATGGACAAACACGAATGTGTGCGTGCGTGTGTGTGTGTGTGTTTGGTGTGGTGTGTGTGTGTGTGTAGTTCATGCCCAGCATCGCATACACATTCATGTTCGATTTTTGTTTCACTCGCGTGTTGTGTAGTTTTCCCTAATGCTAAATGACACTTTTAACTCTTAATCTGCTGGTTGTGAGCGTCATGCCATGAATGCAATAGATTAAATCCGGATGAAAGACCGAGTAACTCGGCGTAGATTTTTGACACTCATTTAACATTTCTACAAGAAAGAAAAGCGAATTTGTAAAGTTTCATAAGGGCTTTTTGACCCCATGGACACAATTCATATAACCTTTGTAGAGGACCTGAACATGATGCTATGTGCCAAATATGAAATCACAGAACATTCCAGTTTCAAAGGAGAAGATTTCAAAGTTTGCACAATATGTTTCTATTGAAAACTGACCACCCCTGGTGTGGGGCCAATTTTGACCCCAGGGGCATAATTTGTATAACTTTTGTATATGAAATATGAAAGCTGAGAACCTTCCAGTTTCATAGCAGATTTTCAAAGTTTTCTCTATATGTTCCTGGGGAGGGGCAATTTTGACCACAGGGGCATAATTCAAATTGTTGACGACGGATGACAAATGACGAACGACTAGGGACAACGAACATCAGGTGGTCACAAAAGCTCCACCTGAGCACTTTGTGCTCTGGTCTGTTAAAAAGTTCATAATGAACACTTTGTGCCCTGGTGAGCTAAAAGGTCAAAACAATTTTTGAGGAAATGGTTCAAGACAATTTTTAGCAAACAAAAGACCAGTGCTTCAATGTCAATATGAGTGATACTTACAGGCCTAAACAAGAGCTGTCTGCAGACAGCGCGCTCCACTTTCTTTTGTGCTGGATAGTGTAGTGGAAGTCTAAGTCAGAAAGGGGAGAGAACTATAGCAAAATTAATTCTAGGGTTATCTGCCCTTGTAAATAGGTCCCCCTTGTAATAGCTAACATGTATACCAAAGCTGAACCAAATGTCTTGGACAGTTTCTGAGACATAGACCTGAACATAAAACTTAACCAACAATGAAAATTATAAGTCGAAAAAGGGGCATAACTATGGCAAAATTAATTTTAGGGTTACCTACCCTTGTGAAATCGGTTCCCCTTGTCATGAAAAAACGTACATACCAAATATGATCCAAATATGTTTGACGGTTTCTGAGAAAAGTACCTTAACAAAAAGGTTAACCAACGCCGACGCCGACGAGAGGGTCATGACAATAGCTCCACTTTTTGAAAAAGTGGAGTTAATAAAACAAGAGGGCCAGAATGGCCCTGACATCGCTCACCAGACAATCAGAGGAGAAGATTTTAAAAGTTTTCACATATGTTTCTATTGAAAACTTAACACCCCAGGGGCGGTGCCAATTTTGACCCCAGGGACACAATTTATATATAACTTTTGTAGAGGACCTGAACATGATGCTGAAAGAATGTAGTGAAAGAATGGATAGAGCATAGACCACTGGAACTTGTATTAATTCTTTGGATGCTAGAGGCAGATTCTCCCACCACTAATGACCTATGCAAACAGTTTGGATCCAGATCAGGGCCCACATAATGTGGGGCCTGATCTGATATCCAAATTGTTTGTAAATGAGACTGAACTTCTGAAAAACTTAGAAAGAAAGTGTGTAGTGGGATTCTCCCACCACTAATGACCTCTGCAAACAGTTTGGATCCAGATCAGGACCAATATAATGTGGGGCCTGATCTGATATCCAAACTGTTTGTCAATGAGACTGAACTTCTGAAAAACTTAGAAAGAAATTGTGTAGTACGGATAACTTATGAATATGCTGCATAGTCAGGGAGCCAGTAGTGCCTACCGTGCACCCCCCCCCCCCCCCCCTAGACTTTTTTTCATGGGTACCAAAATGTTCAGAAAAGTGTCCTGAATCAGAATCGCGAATGTACTCAAACTTAAATTCTTTTAGGCTTTGAGTACATTCTTTTAGGCTATGTGTATTTTAACCGTTTCCATGGCAACCCTCCAGTTTTCGTAATGATGACCAATACCTACAAATTCACCCATATCACAGCCAGTTTTTGTCCTAAAACTATAAAACTGGTACCAAATGGAACATAAGACATTGTGCTTTTATTTCTAACTTGTTTTTTTAAATTACCTTATTTGCATACTCATGAATATTAATGAGAACATTAAAATTAGTAAAAAAAAGTATAGAAATAATGTAAACCTTTCATTTTTTATCCTACAAATGTCAGAAAATAACTTCAAATGCAGTTTAACATGATGCCGAAACCCCCAGGAAACAAAATATCCAATTTGAGCACCATAGCATTAATTTTAAGTACCATTTTCACCGTTTCCATGGCAACACCCTAGTTTTCGTAATGATGGTCCGTACCTGCAAAATCGTCCATATCACAGCCAGTTTTTGTCCAAACCATATAAAACTGGTACCAAGTTGGAGATAGGACATTGTGCTTTTATTTCCAGTTTGTTTTTTTAAATTACCTTATTTGCATACTCATGAATATTAATGAGAACATTAAAAATGGTAAAAACAATATAGAAATAACGTAAATAATGTAAACTATTCACTTTTTATATTACAAATATCAGAAAACAATTTCAAATGCAGTTTAACCTGATGACAAAATCCTCAGAAAACAAAAAATCAAATTTGAGGACCAAAATTTTAACTCTAAGTAACTTTTTAACTGTTTCCATAGTAACCATTCATTTCACTCTGTTCACACAGTTTTGTTAGTCGACACCTACCTGCAAAAATCTTCCATATCACAGGAAGTATTTGTGCTAACTGCATAAAACTGGTACCAAATTAAAGCTAAGACAGTGTGCTTTGCTTTAAAAGCTATAATTATGAATTACCTTATTTGCATACACATGAATATTAATGAGAATAATTAAAAAATAGCAAAAAAATACAGAAATAACGTAAACCCCTCAATTTGTATCCTACCAATATCAGAAAACAACTTCAAATGTAGTTTAAAATGATGACAAAATACTCAGAAAGCTAATCATCTTAACTGATACCCAAACAATGAACTGTAAGTAAGATTGTAACGGTTTCCATGGTAACCAATCCTTTCACAAATTTTGGAAATTTGACATCCAACTGTAATACTCCGCTAGATCTCAGTTATTTTTGATGAATCATGAAATCAATTGTTACAAACATAGATATGAGGCATTGCTTTAATAGTAAATATTACTTTTCTGATATAAACTAATTTGCATATGTATGAATATTTATGAGAACAGTAATAGATGTTGAAATTTTCGACAGACACCAGTCTTTCTCTTATAAAGCAAACAAATATGGAAAATGGTTAGCTAAAGTTTACTATGATCACTGAATATCACCAAGATTGTTAGATAAATAAATTTGGGACAAATTATATAGCACTGATGGTGATATATCTGTTTCCTAGGCAACCATTCTAACCTCATTGTTCATATTACAGAGCGTTTACATACCTGCAACATACAAAGATATTGCGGCCTACTTTGGCGATAATTATAAATGATATAAACATATACCCGGTAGTTGATGTATGAATCTTAATGTTTGGTTCACTTTATGCAAATTACCTTATTTGCATCCACATGAATATTAATTAGTGATGCGAATGTGTAGGTATGGGTCATCATTACGAAAACTGGGGGGTTGCCATGGAAAGGGTTAAAATACACATAGCCTAAAAGAATTTAAGTTTGAGTACATTCGCGATTCTGATTCAGGACACTTTTCTGAACATTTTGGTACCCATGAAAAAAAGTCTAGGGGGGGGTGCACGGTAGGCACTACTGGCTCCCTGAGTAGCAGACAACCATTTAGCAGATGACAAAATTACCCAGCATGCAAAGAGTTAAGCTGAAATTCACAACAGATATGCTCTATATTGATATCTGGTAGCTTAATGCAGGGCATAGGTATGAAAACAAGAGGGCCATTGGCCCTATATCGCTCACCTGAGTTACAGTAATACATGTATATTGACATGTTAATTTTTCAGTGGACAACATTTCTAGCAGATGAAATAAGCTTAGTGCACTGCTTTCACCCTTTCACTGCTGAATAAACTTGAACTGAATTCAGAACTAATACCAAGTGACTGGTTGACCAAGATCTAAACTGTTTACAACTTGTGCCATTTTTGCCTTAGCTCAAAATGCCTAAAACTGGTCTTTGAGAAATTCAAATGACTTCAATAAAGCTATGCAATTATACCTTGATCCAGGTATATAGGCAAATAGAGTGCTAGGCAGTACATAATGCCAGTTTTTGTGTGAAATGACCAATAAGAATATCTTTAAAAATTGTTTAACCCTTTCCCTCATATAAAGCTGTTTTTATGCATTAGCAAACAGAGTAGACTCAGATCGGACGACTCCTACGGAAGCTGTCTGATCTGGGTCTTCTCTGTTTCTTTTGACACAATATAGATCGGATTCTACAGTTTTGTCAAAGCAAAAACTTCTCTTCAGAGAAATAATGTGTTTTACACATTAAAAATAAGAGTAGACTAGATCAGACGGCTGCTATAGAAGCTGTCTGATCAGGGTCTGCTCTTTTTACATTTGACAAGATATAGATTTGATTTTACAGTTTTTTTCAAAGCTAAAACTTCTATTTATGGCAATAACAATTTTTTTAAGCATTAGCAAACAAGAGTAGTCCCAGATCAATTTTTGTCAAAGCAAACAGGTTAAGGGTTAATAGGTGTTTAGAAATAACTCTAGCTCTAGGTGTGAATATCTGAGGATAATTCAATTAAACGGGTCATTAGTATTTTTAACAATTGAAATTGAGAAGAGTTACGTCTACTGTTATAATTAAGTTATATTTACTCAGTTATTTCATTAATATCATACAAGATTCAGACATTTTAGGACTTTTTAATGTGTTGTCATCAAATTTTATAAAAAAAAGTTATATTGAAGATGCTTTTTGGGGCAGCAGACTTAATCCACAGTAGTAAGTTTAACACCTATCATTGTTAGGGGGGGGGATTATCATGTTTTCTTAAGAATTACCATGACCCATGACTTGTATCAGTTGGGCCATTGCATAATCATGTTTTCACAGTTTTCTTAAACATTACCATGACTTACATCAGTTGGGTTTGGACCCAGATCAAAAGTCTAGATGGTGATCATTTTCCTTGATTGGCTGAATTGTTACTTTCCTATATCCCTCACATCTAATTTGAGAGACATTGGAAGACACCATGTAACATCACTCACACTACACACTGGGGTTAATGGGTCAAAATGCCTTTAATGTTTCGTCTGCAACAAAAAGTTATTGTCATCTGCTTCAATTCTTAAAATAAACTTACTTTTTTTTTTTTGCAAAAATATGGTTAAGATGACAAACAATTTGGATCCTGATGAGACGCCGCAGTATGCGCCTCTCATCTGGATCCAAACTGTTTGCATAGGTAATCACAGTTTCACCACTAGCATGCAAAGAGTTAAGAGTCATGCATTGACCTGGAGAGATTTTACTGCCCAGCAGCTGTAACCTTTGAACTGCTGCTGTTGTTTATTTAACCCTTAATTTCTCTCATATAAACTTGTTTTCATGCATCTGCAAACAGAATAGACCCAGATAAGGTGGCTCCTATAGGATCAAGGTCTGTTATTTGCTAATGATATTTGATAGATGTTTCTATGCCTTCTAAAACAGCTACACTGATTCACCTTCAACATTTTATTATAAATAGTTATAAATAGAATGATACTAGCACTCCAATGCAGTTATCTCCCCTTGTCCCTTATGGCTATGCTGATGGGACAAGGGAAATAACTGTGAGGAAATTACCTTTTAAGTGTTACAGATTCTGATGTTAAGTAGCATAAAACCCCAGGGTGAGACCATTTATGGCCCAGGGGTCATTATTTGAACACACCTGGTAGTGGTATATTAGGTGATGCTTCATACCAAATATCTTAGCTCTAGATTATGTGGTTTCAGACAAAAAGATTTTTAAAGGTTTCCCTATATAAGTCTATGTAAAAACTACAAGCCCCAGGGCAGGACCATTTTTGGCCCGGGGGTCATCATTTTAACAAACTTGGTAAAGGACCATTAGATGATGCTATATACCAAATATCAAAGCTCTACAAATTGTGGTTTCAGAGAAGAAGATTTTTAAAGATTTAAAAAAAAAACCCTGTAAAAGTAGTGGGGCGGGGCCATTTTTTGCCCGGGGGTCATGATTTTAACAAAACTGATAGAGGACATCCTAAGGTACATTTCTGTGAAATTTGGTTGAAATCCTCCTAGTGGTTTAGGAGAAGTCATTTGAAATAAAAGTGAACGGACAGACGGACGGACAGACTAACAAATGGGTAGTTGTGTGACTTTTTCCTTTGATCTTTTCTTGTGGGACTAGTCCCACAAGAAAAACTATTTTTGGCTCTAACTTTGGAAAAGAATGATCTGGAAGCTAACCCTAACCCTAACCCTATGTCCCACAACTGGCCAGGTTAATGTCACAAGAAATGGCCAGGTTAATGTCACAAGAGATGGCCAGGTTAATGATTTTACTTGTGCGACTAGTTAGAAAAAGTCACACAACTACCCATTGGTGAGTGCGGACAGACGGACAGACGGACAGACAGACAGACGGACAGACGGACGACAGGCGGTCACAATAGCTCACCTTGAGCCTTTGGCTCAGGTGAGCTAAAAAGCTTTAAGAGTGTTCTGCATATTAAGAACTATCCACAGTTTTCTCAATCTTAAATGAGTGTGTGTTATTTGTCTAAACACAACTTCTACTCTACTGATCAGGCTAAGGGTGATTATATAAGATCTCACTCTGACTGGTCTGAGCTCTGCAGGCTGATATATTAAGGAGAAACCTTTAGGCTGTCGTTTCTGACATGAAGAAGACTGTACACACAGGGCAGGGCCAATTTTAACCCAGGAACTATGATACTTATAAAACCCATAAAGTTATGCTAAGTAAATCTATACACCAAATATCTAAGCTCTGGGACATTTAGTTTCTGACAAGAATACATTTAAAGTTTTTCCTATGCATAACTAGTGATCCTATGGGCTGTTTAAGTAGTCAGCTTTAAAAAACTGGCAATCCCTGGGATGGGACCAATTTTTACCCTAGGGGCATAATTTATATAACTTTTGTAGAAGCCCTGAAGTTGAAGCTATGTGCCAAATATGAAAGCTGAGGACCTTCTAGTTTTAGAGGAGATGATGTTCAAAGTTTTCACTATATGTTTCTATTGAAAACTGAAAACCCCTGGGGCAGGGCCAATTTTGACCCCAGGGGTATAATTTATATAACTTTTGTAGAGGACCAACAGATGATGCTATGTGCCAAAGATGAAAGCTGAGAACCCTGTAGATTCAGAGGAGAAGATTTTTAAAGGTTCAAATTGTTGACGACTGACGACGCACGACGCACGCCGACGGACGACGGGCATCAGGCAATCACAAAAGTTCACCCTGAGCACTTTGTGCTCTGGTGAGCTAAAAATAAACTGTAAAATCCAAAACATTTACACAAAGTTTCAATGAACAAGAGGGCCATGATGGCCCTGATATCGCTCACCAGACAATCAGAGGAGAAGATTTTCTATAGAAAACTTACCGACCCTGGGGCAGGGCTTCATTTGACAAAATTCATATTGTCTGTTCACACTGCATAATTCATATATTTTTTGTAGAGGATCTCAAGATGATGCTATGTGCCAAATATGAAAGCTGAGAAACTTCCAGTTTAAGAGGTGATTTCTAATTAGCACACAGTTTGGATTCTGATCTGGTGCATATGTGAACTTCAAATGTTGTTTGTACAAGAGAGTTAATTGTAAGATTGATATGCACTAACCCTTTATTCCATAAATGCACCCTTCTATGCCTCTGTAATAGTCAATTTATGAAACCATTGTGATAAATAGAGCATTTGCCCCATAGGAGCAAATGCTCTATTTATCACAATGGTTTAAAATTTACACAATTCTGAAATTTTCCTTTTCTCTAATTAATGCTCATTTTAGGTAGATTTATTCAAAGAGGTAGAATCTAAAAATAGCCTATGAGGGAATGGGTTAAAAACAGTGTGAACAGACAATAATTCTGAAGCAGACAACATAACAGTGAACAGGAACTTGATCTCTCCAATAAATTGCATAAGACTAACCCAGGCTATCTGGAGTCCAAGATAGAGGGAAACCCTTAGACTCTAGAAGTCTATTATAAAGTATAACCCGCAGGGCAGGGCTAAATTTAACCTCAGAACTATGATATTTACAAAATTTATAAAGATATACTAAGTAAATCTATACATCAAATATCTAAGCTCTGGGACTTGTAGTTTTTGACAAGTAGATTTTTAAAGCTTTCTCTATGCCTATAACTACTAAGTGAACCCAGCACTCTGCTATAGAAAACTTAAACAGTCAGCTTCAAAAAACTGGCCACCCCTGGGGCGGGGCCAGTTTTGACCCCAGGGGTATAATTTATATAACTTTTGTAGAGAATGTGAATATGATGCTATGTGCCAAATATGAAAGTTGAGAACCTTCCAGTTTCAGAGGAGAAAATTTCAAAGTTTTCACTATATCTTTCTATTGAAAACTTGACACCCCAGGGTGGGGCCAATTTTGACTCCAGGGGCATTTTTTATATAACTTTCGTAGAGGACCTATAGGTGATGCTATGTGCCAACAAGAGTGCCAGTGGGCCCAATATATGCCTGTCAAACCAAAACCTTAACCAAAAATTCCAAGCTAAAAAGGGGCATAATTCAGTCAAAATGCTTGACAGAGTTATGTACTATTGCCTACAGGTGCAAATTGTGAAGGTAAACAAGTGTTCCAAGTTTAAAAGCTTTATTTCAAAGGGTTATGTAAATAAATCGACTTTAACAAAAACCTTATATAAATAAATTGACTTTAACAAAAACCTTAACAAAAAATTCTAAGTTAACAAGAGGGCCAGAATGGCCCTGAAGCGCTCACCAAACAATCAGAGGAGAAGATTTTCAAAGTTTTCACTATATGTTTCTATAGAGAACTAGCCGGCCCTGGGGCGGGCCAATTTTGACCCCTGGGGAATAATTTAGAAAAACTTGTAGGGGACCTGAACATGATGCTATGAGCCAAATATGAAAGCTGAGATTAACCTTCCAGTTTCAGAGAAGAAGATTTTCTCATTTTTCTCAATATGTTTCTATTGAAAACTGTCTACTACCCCTGTGGCAGGGCCAATTTTGACCCCAGGGTCATAATTTATATAACTTTTGTAGAGGACCTGAACGTGATGCTATGTGCCAAATATAAAAGCTGAGAGCCTTCCAGTTTCAGAGAAGAAGATTTTCAAAGATATCACTATTTGTTTCTATTGAAAACTGCCCACCCCTGGGGCGGGGCCAATTTTGACCCCGGGGCCATACTTTATATAGCTTTTGTAGAAGACCTGAACATGATGCTATGTGCCAAATATGAAAGCTGAGAACCTTCCAGTTTCAGAGGAAAAGATTTTCAAGGATTTCACTATTTGTTTCTATTGAAAACTGCACTACCCTGGGGCGGGGCCAATTTTGACCCCAGGGCCCATAGTTTACATAACTTTTGTAGAGGACCTGAACATGATGCTATGTGCCAAATATGAGAGCTGAGAGCCTTCCAGTTTCAGAGAAGAAGATTTTCAAAGATTTCACTATTTGTTTCTATTGAAAACTGCCCATCCTTGGGGTGGGGCCAATTTTGACCCCGGGGCCATACTTTATATAATTTTTGTAGAAGACCTGAACATGATGCTATGTGCCAAATATGAAAGCTGAGAACCATCCAGTTTCACAGGAAAAGATTTTCAAGGATTTCACTATTTGTTTCTATTGAAAACTGCCCACCCCTGGGGCGGGGCCAATTTTGACCCCTGGGCCATAATTTATATAACATTTGTAGAGGACCTGAACATGATGCTCTGTGCCAAATATGAAAGCTGAGAACCTTCCAGTTTCAGACAAGAAGATTTTCAAAGATTTCACTATTTGTTTCTATTGAAAACTGCCCACCCCTGGGGCGGGGTCAATTTTGACCCCGGGGCCATAAATAATATAACTTTTGTAGAGGACCTGAACATGATTCTATGTGCCAAATATGAAAAGCTGAGAACCTTCGAGTTTCAGAGGAGAAGATTTTCAAAGATTTCATTATTTGTTTCCTTTGAAACATGCCCACCCCTGGGGCGGGGCCAATTTTGACCCCGGGGCCATAATTTATATAACTTTTGTAGAGGACCTGAACATGATGCTATGTGCCAAATATGAAAGCTGAGAGCTTTCCAGTTTCAGAGGAGAAGATTTTCAAAGATTTCACTATTTGTTTCTATTGAAAACTGCCCACCCCTGGGGCAGGGCCAATTTTGACCCTGGGGCCATAATTTATATAACTTTTGTAGAGGACCTGAACATGATGCTATGTGCCAAATATGAAAGCTGAGAGCCTTTCAGTTTCAGAGAAGAAGATTTTCAAAGTTTGCACTATATGATTCTATTGAAAACTGCCCACCCCTGGGGCGGGGCCAATTTTGACCCCCAGGGCCATAATTTATATAACTTTAGTAGAGGACCTGAACATGATGCTATGTGCCAATTATGAAAGCTGAGAAGCTTCTGGTTTCAGAGGAGAAGATTTTCAAAGTTTTACTATATGTTTCTATTGAAAACAAGGCACCCCTGGGGCGGGGTCAATTTTGACCCCAGGGGCATAATTTATATAACTTTTGTAGAGGACCTGAATATGATGCTATGTGCCAAAGATGAAAGTTGAGATCCCTGTAGATTCAGAGGAGAAGATTTTTAAAGGTTCAAATTGTTGACGACGGACGACGAACGACGAACGACGCACGACGACGCACGACGGACATTGGGCGATCACAAAAGCTCACCCTGAGCACTTTGTGCTCTGGTGAGCTAAAAAGGGGCATAATTCGGTAAAAATGCTTGACAGAGTTATGTACTCTTGCCTACAGGTGCAAGTTGTGAAGGTAAACAAGTGTTCCAAGTTTAAAAGCTTTATCTCAAAGTTTTATGTAAATAAATGGACTTTAACAAAGCCTTCACCAAAAATTCTAAGTTAAAAAGGGGCATAATTCGGTCAAAATGCTTGACAGAGTTATTTTCTCTTGCATACAGGTGAAGATTGTGACGGTGAACAAGGGTTCCCAGTTTAAAATCTTTATCTCAAAGGGTTATGTAAATAAATGGACTTTAACAAAGCCTTAACAAAAAATTCTAAGTTAAAAAGGGGCATAATTCGGTAAAAATGCTTGACAGAGTTATTTACTCTTGCCTACAGGTGAAGGTTGTGACGGTGAACAAGTGTTCCAAGTTTCAAAGCTTTATCACACAGTGTTATGTAAATAAGTGGACTTGTTCCACATAAATTGAGGTTAACATTTTTGCTTAATGCAAATGCAATAGCAAATTCTAAGTCCAATTGAGCGACCTTGACCTTGGATAAACGAGCCGGGACTTGGCAGGCTACTGCAGCATGTCTAGATAAACATTGTGGTTAAACTTGAGAAGGATCCACCAAGTGGAACTTGAGTTAGAGATGTTACAGACGGACAGACAGACACACACACAGACAGGGCCATTCCATAATACGTCACGTTTTTTCAAACCACAGGGGTCTGGACCGCTTCATGGGGTCTATATGTACTATATAATAACAAGGGTTCCAACTAGCAGAACCGACATCCGTGTACCACAAGTACAAATATGACTGTAACTCTTGCAATTTCAATGATAATTTTGTAATTCTTTCGGCTATTGAAAGCCAATATATTTTACTATGAAATAAATATAATCTTTTCACGGTAACTTACGTGCAATTATCAATCAAACGACGATTTTCTCAAAATTTCACATGTTTTCTGGGTCATTGACAAACGTTCGTTCACCCCAGTTTCACTATATCACAGCCATAACCTGGCGATTTTCAGTTAAAAAAATGGCGTGGTTCAATAAAACAACCCAATTATATCATCAATCTCCATTTGTTTTGTCCTCTTAATAAATAAGCAACTAGCAACAGCGGCCTTTCCGTCTGTCGTTATGTTTCTATTTCAAATGTTGCCATTTTGCAACAAATTTGAATGGAGCCATTTCATTGGACGAGCGAAGGAAAAGTTGGAAAATCCATGACATCACTTACAATGGCTCCTTCCTTGACGATTTGAAGCAAACCGACAAAACTCGCTAGTTTTACATGATTCTTTTAATGCTGGGGACTAAATAATTGGAGGTGGGAGTTAGAATTTATTCGTTTTATTTACTCACGCCATTTTTTGAACTGCAAACTGCCAGGTTATTGCTGTGATATAGTGAAACCGGAGTGAACGAACGTTTGACAATGACCCTAAAAACACGTGAAATTTTGAGAAAATCATTGTTGGATTGATACTTGTTCATAAGTTACCGTTATAAGATTATATTTATTTGATAGAAAAATACATTGGCTTTCAATAGCCGAAAGAATTATGAAATTATCATTTAAATTGCAAGAGTTACAGTCATATTTGTACTCGTGGTACACGGATATCCGTTCTGCTAGTTGAAACCCTTGATATTATATAGTACATATAGACCCCCTAGAAGCGGTCCAGACTCCTGTGTTTCAAACGGGCGTAAAACAAGAGGGCCAGAATGGCCTTGAAGCGCTCACCAGACAATCAGAGGAGAAGATTTTCAAAGTTTTAACTATATGTTTATATAGAAAACTAGTCTGCCCTGGGGCTGGGCCAATTTTGACCCAAGGGGCATAATTTATATAACTTTTTTGTAGAGGACCTGAACATGATGCTATGTGTAAAATAAGAAAAGATTTCACTATTTGTTTCTATTGAAAACTGCCCACCCTGGGGCGGGGCCAATTTTGACCCTAGGGCCATAATTTATATAACTTTTGTAGAGGACCTGAACATGATGCTCTGTGCCAAATATGAAAGCTGAGAGCCTTCCAGTTTCAGAGGAGAAGATTTTCATAGATTTCACTATTTGTTTCTATTGAAAACTGCCCAACCCTGGGGCGGGGCCAATTTTGACCCCAGGGCCATAATTTATATAGCTTATGTAGAGGACCTGAACATGATGCTCTGTGCCAAATATGAAAGCTGATAGCCTTCCAGTTTCAGAGAAGAAGATTTTCAAAGATTTCACTATTTGTTTCTATTGAAAACTGCCCACTCCTGGGGCGGGGCCAATTTTGACCCCAGGGCCATAATTTATATACCTTTTGTAGAGGACCTGAACATGATGCTATGTGCCAAATATGAAAGCTAAGAACCTCTGGTTTCAGAGGAGAATATTTTCAAAGTTTTACTATATGTTTCTATTGAAAACTGCTCACCCCTGGGGCGGGGCTAATTTTGACCCCAGGGCCATAATTTATATAACTTTTGGTAGAGGACCTAAAGATGATACTATGTGCCAAAGATGAAAGCTGAGAACCCTGTAGATTCAGAGGAGAAGATTTTTAAATGTGCAAATTGTTGACGACTGACAACACACGCCAACAGACATCAGGCAATCACAAAAGTTCACCCTGAGCACTTTGTGCTCTGATGAGCTAAAAAAGAAAGCTGAGAACCCTGTAGATTCAGAGGAGAAGATTTTTAAAGGTTTAAATTGTTGACGACGCATGACGCACAACAAACGCCTACAGACGACAGACATCAGGCGATCACAAAAGCTCACCCTGAGCAAAACTCTTTCTGAGACATTAATTTGGGATGCACAGGCGCGTAGGCAATGGGGCCGCTGAGGCCGCGGCCGCGGCCCCAATATTTTGGCCACCTGCGGATTTGGGGCCGCGGGCATGAAGCATTCACTAGCCGCCGGATTTGGAGCCGCGGCTTTAATCCTTTGGTGTTGCAATTAACATAAATGTTAAACTGATAGTTGCGGATTAGCGATGATTTAATTAATGGCATTAATGACGCGTGTTGTTAACGACCGGTCCACTATAGGAAACTTTTTCTGCCCTTTTGTCTGTATAGCGGAGAAAATATTATTGGTGCAATCTTTTGATGGTGAAACTGAAAGACCGAAAAGAACCCAAGAGAAGGTAATTAAAAACAAACACTTTAAAGGTAATTATGCCAATTTAATAATTACTCATTTAATTGTTCATATTGATTATACTCAAGGTAAAAAAATAGCACATTAGCACTCAGATTTGATATTCATTCTAAAAATCATCTTTGAAATGGACGCACCAAATCAACCCAAAAACATAAAAATTTCCTAAACGAACTTTTAGTATCAAGGACCCTGAGCAGAGATCGTTCAATCCTCAGTGGCTCATGTCACATCCGTGGCTTCACTATGACGAGGTAAATATGCTATTCTGTTTTCTATTGAACAACTTATTAATATTATTATTATTATACCACATTTATATAGCGCTCTTTCCACACAGAATATGTGCTTTCAAAAGTGCTATTGAACAGCTGATTACACCGCGCTTTATGTCCAATCAATCACGTGCTGTATAAATGAAGGAAACGTTTTAAAACAACTTATATTGTTTTTACCATATTTTCAGGCTGGTGACTTGGCATTTTGCTGAGCTGGGGAGCTGCTATCCTCCGCGCACAGACAAGAAAAGGCAGACAATCGTGCTCAGTTTCTTCAGTCTGAACTAGGTCTACTCTGTTTGCGAATACGTGAAAACACGTTTATATGAAGGAAAGGGTTAAATGTTTTCTGAGATTCTGAGATATGATGTCGATAGAACAGTGGCATCAAGTCACTGGTCATGCGCATGACGGGTTCTGACACATTTGGATTCTAATGAGACATCGAGTTACTCGGCATCTCATCTAGATCTACACTGTGTGCATATGACAGTTCATGTCTTGCAGACGAAGGGTTAATACATGCATACTGCTTTAACAAGCATTGATTATTATGATGTTTTGTATTAACAAGAGATGTTTGTAAAACATGTATACCCCCCAGACCTCCTGACCTTTGATCTAGTGACCTCAACTATAGAGGTCATCTAGCGGTCATGACTAATCACCACAGCAACTTTGAAGATCCTAAGCCAAACCACTGATCATTTATTGATCTGAAAACATTTCACATATTAAGGTCATGGTGACCTTGACCTTTGACCTAGTGACCTCAACAACTATAGGGGTCATCTAGTGGTCATGACCAACTACCACAGCAGGTTTGAAAATCCCGAACCAAACCATTGAGCAGTTATTAATTGGAAACCATTTCATCCGTTACGGTCATGATGACCTTGACCTTTGACCTAGTGACCTCAAAATCAATAGGGCTCATCTAGTTGTCATGACCAACCACCACAGCAAGTTTGAAGATCATAAGCCAAACCCTTGAGCAGTTATTGATCGCAAACCATTTCACTAGTTAAGGTCATAGTGACCTTGACCTTTGACCTCAAAAATAATAGGGGTTATCTATTGGTCATGACCAACCACCACAGCAAGTTTGAAGATCCTAAGCCAAACCCATGAGCAGTTATTGATCGCAAACCATTTCACCAGTTAAGGTCATGGTGACCTTGACCTTTGGCCTAGTGACCTAAAAAACAACAGGGCTCATCTAGTTGTCATGACCAACCACCTAAGCAAATTTGAAGATCCTAAGCCAAACCATTGAGCAGTTATTGATCAGAAACCATTTTACAAGTTAAGGTCATGGTGACCTTGACCTTTGACCTAGTGACCTCAAATACAATAGGGGTCATCCAGTTGTCATAACAAACTACAGCAGCAAGTTTGAAGATTCTAAGCCAAACCCTTCAGAAGTTATCGTTCGGAAACCATTTGACCAGTTAAGAGCATGGTGACCTTGACCTTTGACCTAGTGACCTAAAAAACAATAGGGGTCATCTAGTGGTCATTACTAACCACCACAGCAAATTTGAAGATCCTAGGCCAAACCCTTGAGCAGTTATTGATCGCAAACCATTTCACCCTTTAAGGTCATGGTGACCTTGACCTTTGACCTAGTGACCTAAAAACAATAGGACTCATCTAGTTGTCATGACCAACCACCTAAGCAAATTTGAAGATCCTAAGCCAAACCCTTGAGCAGTTATTGATCAGAAACCATTTTACCAGTTAAGGTCATGGTGACCTTGACCTTTGACCTAGTGACCTCAAAATCAATAGGGGTCATCCAGTGGACATGACCAACCACCACAGCAAGTTTGAAGATTCTAAGCTAAACCCTTGAGTAGTTATTGATCGGAAACCATTTAACCATTTAAGGCCATGGTGACCTTGACCTTTGACCTAGTGACCTCAAAATCAATAGGGGTCATCTAGTGGTCATGACCAACCACCACAGCAAGTTTGAAGATCCCAAGCCAAACCCTTGAGCAGTTATTGATCGGAAACTATTTCACCATTTTAGGTCATGGTGACCTTGACCTTTGACCTAGTGACCTCAAAAACAATAGGGGTCATCTACTTGTCATGACCAACCACCACAGCAAGTTTGAAGATTCTAGGCCAAGTTGTTTATTAGTTATCGTTCGGAAACCATCGATCTACCGACCGACCGACCGACCGACAGACCGACCGACCGACCGACATGTGCAAAGCAATATACCCCCATTTTTTCAAAAGGGGGGTATAAAAATGCAGAGTTTTTGTTATTACATTTTATAAATATATTCTCGTCGTTTCTAATGTTTGTTTGATTCAACAATAGTTCAGTGATACCAGATTAAGTTTCATAGCCACGCAGGAAATCGACAAACAGAATGACGCCTTGTTGGTAAAATAACAAAAGCTGTAAACAGTTTATTAATCGTCTTAAAATGCATGGAAATCGTATCTAAGAAAACACGAATTTAAAAAAAATCGGCAAGGGAGGGGACACCCCTCCCGTACCCACCCCATTCGCGGCCCCAATCTTCAAAACTTGTCTACGCGCCTGATGCATGGACACACATAACAAGAGGGCCATTGGCCCTATATCGCTCACCTGAGTAATACATGTATATTGACATGTTAATTTTTCAGTGGACAACATTTCTAGCAGATGAAATAAGCTTAGCGCGCTGCTTTCACCCTTTCACTGCTGAATAAACTTGAATTGGATTCAGATCTAATACCAAGTGACTGGTTGACCAAGATCTAAACTGTTTACAACTTGTGCCATTTTTGCCTTTAATAGCTCAAAATGCCTAAAACTGGTCTTTGAGAAATTCAAATGACTTCAATAAAGCTATGCTATTATACCTTGAGTCGACCCAGGTATATAGGCAAATAAAGTGCTAGGCAGTACATAATGCCAGTTTTTGTGTGAAATGACCAATAAAAATATCTTTAAAAATCGTTTAACCCTTTCCCTCATATAAAGCTGTTTTTTATGCATTAGCAAACAGAGTAGACTCAGATCAGACGATTCCTACGGAAGCTGTCTGATCTGGGTCTTCTCTGTTTCTTTTGACACAATATAGATCGGATTCTACAGTTTTTGTCAAAGCAAAAACTTCTCTTTAGAGAAAAAATGTGTTTTACACATTAAAAATAAGAGTAGACTAGATCAGACGGCTGCTATAGAAGCTGTCTGATCAGGGTCTGCTCTGTTTACATTTGACAAGATATAGATTTGATTTTACAGTTTCAAAGCTAAAACTTCTATTTATGGAAATAACAATTTTTTAAGCATTAACAAACAATAGTAGTCCCAGATCAATTTTTGTCAAAGCAAACAGGTAAAGGGTTAATAGGTGTTTAGAAATAATTCTAGCTCTAGGTGTGAATATCTGATGATAATTCAATTAAACGGGTCATTAGTATTTTTAACAATTGAAATTGAGAAGAGTTATGTCTACTGTTATAATTAAGACTTAATTGTTAATTGTTAAGGGGGGGGGGGAATGCATAATCATGTTTTCTTAAGAATTACCATGACTTATATCAGTTGGGCCATTGCATAATCATGTTTTCACAGTTTTCTTAAACATTACCATGACTTACATCTGTGTTGGGTTTGGACCCAGATCAAAAGTCTAGATGATGATCATTTTCCTTGATTGGCTGAATTGTTATTAGCTAAGGATTTCCAATATCTCCCACATCTAATTTGAGAGACATTATGCAGCCTCTCATCTGGATCCAAACTGTTTGCATAGGTAATCACAGTTTCACCACTAGCGTGCAAAGAGTTAAGAGTCATGCATTGACCTGGAGAGATTTTACTGCCCAGCGCTGTAACCTTTGAACTGCAGTTTAGGATCTGGAGTTGTTTATTTAACCCTTAATTTCCCTCATATAAACTTGTTTTCATGCATCTGCAAACAGAGAAGACCCAGATAAGGTGGCTCCTATAGGATCAGGGTCTGCTGTTTGCTAATGCAATTTGATAGATCTGTTTCTATGCCTTCTAAAGCATCTACACTGATTCACCTTCAACATTTTATTATAAATAGTTATAAATAGAATCACTATTCTGGAGATACAGTTATCTCCCTTTGTCCCTTATGGCTATGCTGATGGGACAAGGGAAATAACCGTGAGGAAATTACCTTTTAAGTGTTACAGATTCTGATGTTAAGTAGCATAAAACCCCAGGGTGAGACCATTTTTGGCCCAGGGGTCATTATTTAAACACACCTGGTAGTGGTATATTAGGTGATGCTTCATACCAAATATCTTAGCTCTAGATCATGTGGTTTCAGACAAAAAGGTTTTTAAAGGTTTCCCTATATAAGTCTATGTAAAAACTACAAGCCCTAGGGCAGGGCCATTTTTGGCCCGGGGGTCATCATTTTAACAAACTTGGTAGAGGACCATTAGATAGATGATGCTATATACTAAATATCAAAGCTCTAGAAATTGTGGTTTCAGAGAAGAAGATTTTTAAAGATTTAAAAAAAAAAACCTGTAAAAGTAGTGGGGCGGGGCCATTTTTTGCCCGGGGGTCATGATTTAACAAACCTGATAGAGGAC
Organism: Azorinus chamasolen; assembly: GCA_963576725.1. NCBI lineage: Eukaryota > Metazoa > Mollusca > Bivalvia > Cardiida > Solecurtidae > Azorinus > Azorinus chamasolen. Next base: position 72,382,973 of record OY755245.1, read on the forward strand.
ACCCTAAGGTACATTTCTGTGAAATTTGGTTGAAATCCTTCCAGTGGTTTAGGAGAAGAAGTCATGTGAAATAAAAGTGAACGGACAGACGGACGGACAGACGGACAACGGACGACAGGCGGTCGCAATAGCTCACCTTGAGCCTTTGGCTCAGGTGAGCTAAGAACACACAGACAATGCCAAAACTATGTCCCTCCACCTTCGGCTGTGGATAACAATGAACTGTTTTGTTAGTTAGCTAGCTGGTTGGGGCTGCCTGTGTTTACCAAGGATGCACACTTTACTGGTGGCAGCGGCTGGAAGATAATCGCCAGACTGGATTTTCCTTGCATATCAATATCTGGGTATCTGTTTGCTAGTGCATAATACATGAGTCTGTATCAATGAAAGAATCAAAAGAATATGTACAACTTACTAGATAAAATTATTTGATTTAAAGATTTGTGTCAGTTATTTGGATTCAGACTCAATGACAAAAAAAAAAATAGCCCGTCTGATCAGTGATTTCATATTGTGCCTGATCATTATAATGCAAAACATTTCTACAAACCTTGGATAAAACCGGGTCTCCCTTGTATGTCTTGTTTTGTTTGTCCGGAATATGAAGATGGCTGTCCTTCATCATTATACTGTGAGAGAGAAGGATATAGTTTTTCCTGTTTCCTGGTGTCAGATGATTTTGACTGCTCTGAGTTGACATTCTGCTGTTCCCTGCTCCTAGGTAGTTGAAACTGCTTACCAGTGGTAGCCTGTGTTTTGGGAATAGTCGTTACGCCTTGAGAATTCATTCTGAGTTCATTGGCTTGCTCACTGATATATGAACCTGGTTGTTTCTGGTTGCCAGGAATTTTACCAACACCCTTTGTTTGTTGTTCATCGACTCCTGAATTAACAGTACCTGCAGAGAAACCAACTTCTCATCAGGATTCAAGCTATTTAACACTTTCCCTCATGTTTATACAAACATATTTATTTATAAACTGAGTTGACACAGATCGAACAACTTCTATAGCAGCCGTCTGATCAGGGTCTACTCTGTTTGCTAATGGAATTTAATAGATCTGTTTCTATACTTTCTATGATGGCTACAATGTTCCACTTTCCATATTTCTTGATAACTTATTTGTCCATGAATATTCAGTAGATAATGAAATTTGTAATAACACAGTACAGGGAAAGGATTAACACTGCAGGACTCAAGTTGAAGCTCTACATCAGGGAAAAGCTTTGTGAGATTCGGGGAGAAGTTTTGGTCCTGATTTTGTATCTCCCCACATGTTCAATATGTTGAAACTTTTCACTCTGCTTGAAACATGGAGATATTAACAGAATTGGGAGACTTTTCTTCCAAATTGACCTCTAGCTTGAGTCCCCTGGGTCCGAGGTTATAAAACTACTCTGAGATCATTCTGAAGTATCTGATTGGTCAGACGCTTGAGAATGATCTCAGACTCGAGCAATAACTATTATAACCTTGGGACCTGCAGTCAGTAAATATTTCCCCATAGGTTTTAATGAATCAAAAGTAACAACTGCTGCAAAGCAGAATTTGAGCAGACATATTTTTTTGGCTGGTTAAGTTCTGTACTTATATCATTTGGAAGAAAAGAATAATAGCTGAACACTGTTCAGCTTGTCTAAAGACAATCAGGAGAATAATTTCAAAGTTTTCACTATATCTATATAGAAAACTGGCCACCATTGGGGCAGGACCTCATTTGAAACCAGGGGCATAATTCATATAACAATTGTTGAGGACTTCCAGATGATGCTCTGAGCCAAATATGAAAGCTGAGAACCTTCCAGTTTCAGAGGAGATTTCAGAGGTGTTCACTATATGTTTATATAGAAAACAAGTCACCCCTGGAGTACATGTTTCTGGAATGGGCTTTATCTGTCACCCACCCTGAAATTTTTGTTTGAGAAAAAATTGTAATCTTCACAAAACAGGGCTGACACAGTACTTACATCTACTGATCTCTTTACTTAGACAACAGTTCTTAGTCTACATGACTGGCAAACCTAAAGCAGGTATCTAGGTACCTTATATACAAATAAGGTGTATAATACAATTCTGGGTCTACATGGCTGGCACAATTACCTAAACCTTAAGCAAAGAACAACAAGAGGACCATGATGGCCCTTAATCGCCCCCCTGGTTATAACAGATTTATGTATACAATGAATTCATGTAATCCGGGACCAGGCCATTTTTTTTGCCAAGGTGTCATAATTTGAAGTCTTGGAAAAGAACCATTAAAGGATGCTACATACAAAAAATCAAAGGTCCAAGCCTTGCAGTTTAGAAGAAGAAGATTTTTAAAGATTTTCCAAGTAAAAAGAGGGTCATAGGCCCACTATATCGCTCATATTATAGTTAGAGTGTTATATTGACAATGTAAGTTTATAGGCAGACAGCATTTCTAACAGATGACAGAAATCAGTGTTAACCCTATCACTGCTCACAGAGCATGACTTGACTTAAATTAGAGAGCATGACTTGACTTAAATTAGTTTGGATTCTGATCTAAAGCATATGTTACTGATACAGAAAGCTAAAACACCTTTCAAAAATAATTTCACCATCTAGTTTTCTCAATCTAAAATTAAGGTTGGTTACTTTTTCTCTAAACACAACATTTCTACTGTACCGAGGTTAGGGGTCAATGACATAGCTTGCAGCTGGACTGCGATACTGGCCGTGACCTCTGAATAAGGGGAAACCTTTAAACTGTAGCTTTTGATGTGAAAAAGTCTATTTCAGAGTATAACCCACAGGGGAGAGCCAATTTCAACCTCAGAATTATGATATTAACAAACTTTTATAAGGTATACTAAGTAACTCTATATACTAAATATCTAAGCTCTGGAACATGTGGTTTTTGACAAGAAGATTTTTAAACATTTTCTTATGAAAAAATGTTAAGCCCCAAGGTGGGACCATTTTTGGCCGGGGATCATAATTTGAACAATCTTTGTAGAGGTCAATTAGATAATGCTACATACCAAATATCAAAGGTCTATGCCTTACAGTATCAGAGAAGATGTTGTTTAAGTAAATTGTTGACACCGGCACTACACATATTCACAAGCACAACAATGGACACAGGACAATCCCAATAGCTCTCCTTGGCACTTTGCTTTAAAGAACTCAACATGCCAGACCCACAATAATGTACAACAACTCTTTAAAATACAGAATGTTGTTCATTGAAATGGGTTTTCAAATCTGAATAAAATCAAATACATATATTACTAATATGCATAGATGAATTATATAAATCTACCTATTCAAAATATGTAAGAGATTTTAGGAAAATTGTATAATATTCAAACAGCAATGAAATAAAACTTTGGGAATTACCTCCCTTTACCCCATAACATTTCTATTGAAAACTGGCCACCCCTGGGATGGGGCCAATTTTGACCCAGGGGCATAATTTATATAACTTTTGTAGAGGACCTATACGTGATGCTCTGTGCAAAAGATGAAAGCTGAGAACCCTGTAGATCCAAACAGGACTGATACAGTACTTATCATCTACAAATCTCTTTTTTTATACAGCAATTACAAGTCTTCATGACCGGCTCAATTGACAGGCTAACCTAACAGAGGTATCTAGGTACCTCAAATACAAATAAGGTGTAAAATACAATTGTGAAATTGTGTAAAAGTAATTTACTCAGCAGGCTGAAGATTAAAGCAGATATGTAGTAGCAGTATTCATCAACAAACGTAATAGAAACAGAAGGCACTGATACATTTTCAAACAGTGTAGATCCAGATAAGATAAGGAATTTGAATGCTAGAGTCTGAATGCCAGGGTTATTTGCACCTGTGTTGCTTATATATAGGAAAGGCAGCATGCTTGTGGCAGAAATTTTATCTATTAAGGTAAAGAAACAGAACAGTTTAAAGGTATAACAAGACGGCCATGATATCACTCACCAGACAATCAGCGGGGAAGATTTTCAAATTTTGACTGTATATTTCTATAGACAAGAGGGCCAGAATGGCCCTGACATCGCTCACCAGCCAATCAGAGGAGAAGATGTTCAAAGTTTTCACTATATGTTTCTAGAGAAAACTGGCACCCCTGGGGCGGGGTCAATTTTGAACCCAGGGACATAATGTATTTAACTTTTGTAGAGGACCTGAACATGATGCTATGTGCCAGATATGAAAGCTAAGAACCGTTCAGTTTCAGAGAAGAATATATTCAAAGTTTTACCAAATATTTCTATTGAAAACTGGCTACCCCTGGGGCGGGGCCAATTTTGACCCCAGGGGCATAATTTATATAAATTTTGTAGAGGACCTGAACATGATGCTATGTGCCAAATATGAAAGCTTAGAACCTTCCAGTTTCAGAGGAGAAGATTTTCAAAGTTTCACTATATGTTTCTATTGAAAACTGACCACCCCTGGGGCGGGGCCAATTTTGACCCCAGGGGCATATTTTATACAAATTTTGTAGAGGACCTGAACATGATGCTATGTGCCAAATATGAAAGCTGAGAACCCTGTAGATTCAGAGGAGAAGATTTTCAAAGTTGTCACTATATGTTTCTATTCAAAACTGGCTACCCCTGGGGCGGGGCCAATTTTGACCCCAGGGGCATAATTTATATAACTTTTGTAGAGGACCTGAACATGATGCTTTGTGCCAAATATGAAAGCTGAGAACCCTGTAGATTCAGAGGAGAAGATTTTCAAAGTTTTACTATATATTTCAATAGAAATCTGGCTACCCCTGGGGCGGGGCCAATTTTGACCCCAGGGCCATAATTTATATAACTTTTGTAGAGGACCTGAACATGATGCTATGTGCCAAATATGAAAGCTGAGAACCCTGTAGATTCAGAGGAGAAGATTTTCAAAGTTGTCACTATATGTTTCTATTCAAAACTGGCTACCCCTGGGGCGGGGCCAATTTTGACCCAAGGGGCATAATTTATATAACTTTTGTAGAGGACCTGAACATGATGCTATGTGCCAAATATGAAAGCTGAGAACCCTGTAGATTCAGAGGAGAAGATTTTCAAAGTTGTCACTATATGTTTCTATTCAAAACTGGCTACCCCTGGGGCGGGGCCAATTTTGACCCCAGGGGCATAATTTATATAACTTTTGTAGAGGACCTGAACATGATGCTTTGTGCCAAATATGAAAGCTGAGAACCCTGTAGATTCAGAGGAGAAGATTTTCAAAGTTTTACTATATATTTCAATAGAAATCTGGCTACCCCTGGGGCGGGGCCAATTTTGACCCCAGAGGCAAAATTTATATAACTTTTGTAGAGGACCTAAAGATGATGCTATGTACCAAAGATGAAAGCTGAGAACCCTGTAGATTCAGAGGAGAAGATTTTCAAAGTTGTCACTATATGTTTCTATTCAAAACTGGCTACCCCTGGGGCGGGGCCAATTTTGACCCCAGGGGCATAATTTATATAACTTTTGTAGAGGACCTGAACATGATGCTATGTGCCAAATATGAAAGCTGAGAACCCTGTAGATTAAGAGGAGAAGATTTTCAAAGTTGTCACTATATGTTTTCTATTCAAAACTGGCTACCCCTGGGACGGGGCCAATTTTGACCCCAGGGGCATAATTTATATAACTTTTGTAGAGGACCTGAACATGATGCTTTGTGCCAAATATGAAAGCTGAGAACCCTGTAGATTCAGAGGAGAAGATTTTCAAAGTTTTACTATATATTTCAATAGAAAACAAGGCACCCCTGGGGCGGGGCCAATTTTGACCCCAGGGGCAAAATTTATATAACTTTTGTAGAGGACCTAAAGATGATGCTATGTACCAAAGATGAAAGCTGAGAACCCTGTAGATTCAGAGGAGAAGATTTTTAAAGGTTCAAATTGTTGACGCCCGACGACGGACGACGGACGACGGACGACGGACGACGCACGACGACGGACGAGGGACATCAAGTGATCACAAAAGCTCACCCTGAGCACAAAAGTGCTCTGGTGAGCTAAAAACTGGCCACACTTGGGGCAGGGCCAATTTTTACCCCAGGGGCATAATTTATATAACTTCTGTAGAGGACCTGAATATGATGTTATGTGCAAAATATGAAAGCTGAGAACCTTTCAGTTTCAGGAGAAGATTTTCAAACTTTTCATTATACCTTTCTATTGAAAACTGGCCAACCCTGGAGCGGGGCCAATTTTGATCCCAGGGGCATAATTTATATAATTTTTGTAGAGAACCTGAATATGATGCTATAAGCAAAATATGAAAGCTGAGAACCTTCCAGTTTCAGAGAAGATTTTCAAAGTTTTCATTATATGTCTCTATAGACAAGAGGGCTATGATGGCCCTGATATTGCTCACCAGACAATCGGGAGAAGATTTTCAATGTGTTCACTATATGTTTCTATACAAAACAGGAACTCATGGGACGGAGTCAATTTTGACCCAAGGGGCCTAATCTATATAAATTTTGTACAGGACCTGAACATGATGCTATGTACCAAATATGAAAGCTGAGAACCTTCTAATTTCTGAGGAGAAGAGTTTCAAAGTTTTCACTATATATGTTTCCATAGAAAACAAGGCACCCCTGGGGTGGGGCCAATTTTGATGCCAGGGACATAATTTATACAAATTGTGTAGAAGACCTACAGATGATATTTTGTGTCAAAGATGAAAGCTAAGAACCATGTACATTCAGAAAGAAGATTTTTAAAGATTTTAATTGACGACTGACGATGCACGATGAACGACACATGCTGGACATCAGGCAATCACAAAAGCTCACTATGAGCACATTTTACTCTGGTGAGCCTAAAAAGCATGAAGGACCTGTTTGATCAGAGTTTCACTGTTTGCTACTATGTCAGTCTAATTTAAAGTTATTGAAATGATGCCATGTTAAATTCTGCAGATTTTCAAACTGGTGGATAGAGGATATTATGTAGTGTGAGAATATTTCGGGCAATTAGAGTAGTTCTAATGTTCTTTTCTCTGACAAATTAGCAGCAGTGATAGCCTACCTGTCGGTTCTATTTCCTTTGGTGAAACAATTTCCTTTCCAAGAAGTTTCTCACAAACACTGACAGCTTCCTTCATCATTTTCAAGCTACTGACACACAAGGTAATACGACATCCTGGTCTTCCCATGTAATCAGCTTCATCATTTCTTTCTGATATTATACTTTCAAAAAATAATTTCAAAAAACTTTTCACTGAAACTGTTTTTAGATTATCAAATTTAACCTCAACTGGTCCAATGTTGACTTGACTTAGAAATTCATGGTTGTAGCTTTCCTGACGTTTTTTATCTAATTGTCCGGGTTTTGTTAAAGAAACAGGAAACTGCATAACATAGATATCTCCTTCCCACTTAGACTTGACATCTGTCAATAAATAAAATGCATAACAAGACAAGAGGGCGATGATGGCCCTAATATCGCTCACCAGACAATCAGAGGAGAAGATTTTTCAAAGTTTTCAATATATGTTTCTATAGAAAACTGGCAACCCCTGGGGTGGGGCCAATTTTGACCCAAAGGGCATAATTTATATATCTTTTGTAGAGGATCTGAACATGATGCTCTGTGACAAATATGAAAGCTGAGAACCGTCCAGTTGCAGAGAAAACGATTTTCAGTTTCACTATATGTTTCTATTAAAAACTGGCCACCCCTGGGACTGGGCCAATTTTGACCCCAGAGACATTGTTTATACAACTTTTGTAGAGGACCTGAACATAATGCTATGTGCTAAATATGGATGCTGAGAACCTTCCGATTTCAGCAAAGAAGATTTTCAAAGTTATCCCTATATGTTTCTATTATATATTTTAGCCTATTGCTATAAAAGCAAGGCAAGATTAAGTCAAACAAGAGGGCCATGATAGCCCTGATATCGTTCACCCAACTATTAGAGGAGAAGGTTTTCAAACTTTTCAAGATATGTTTCTATAGAAAACTGGCCACCCGAGGGCCAATTTTGACCCCAGGGGCAAAATTTATATAACTTTTGTAGAGGACCTGAACATGATGTTATGGGCCAAATATGAAAGCTGAGAACCTTCCAGTTTCAGAGAAGAAGATTTTTCAAAGTTTTATTATATGTTTCTATAGAAAACAAGGCACCCCTGGGCAGGGCCAATTTTGACCCCAGGGACATAATTTATACAAATTTTGTAGAGAACCTGAACATGATGCTACGTGCCAAATATGAAAGCTAAGAACCTTCCAGTTTCAGACGAGAAGATTTTCAAATTTTTCACAATATTTTTCTATTGACTGCTGACCACCCCTGGGGCGGGCCAATTTTGACCCAAGGGGCATAATTTATATAAACTTCGTAGAGGACCTAAACATGATGATATGTGCCAAATATGAAAGCTGAGAATCTTCTGGTTTCAAGGAGAAGATTTTCAAAGTTTTACTATATGTTTCTATAGAAAACAAGGCACCCCTGGGGCGGAGCCAATTTTGACCCCAGGGACATAATTTATATAACTTTTGTAGAGGACCTAAAGATGATGCTATGTACCAAAGATGAAAGCTGAGAACCCTGTAGATTCAGAGGAGAAGATTTTTAAAGGTTCAAATTGTTGACTACTGACGACGGACGACGCATGACATCACAAAAGCTCACCCTGGGCACAAAAGAGCTCTGGTGAGCTAAAAATGGCTTAGAGGAGATTTTAAAAGTTTTCAATATATGTTTATACTGAAAACTGGCCACCCTTGGGGCGGGGCAAATTTTGACCCCAGGGGCCTAATTTATACAAATTTTGTAGAGGACCTGAACATGACGCTACGTGCCAAATATGAAAGCTGAGAACCTTCCAGTTTCAGAGGAGAAGATTTTCAAAGTGTTACTATATGTTCCTTTAGAAAACTAGACACCCCTGAGGCGTACTCCAGGGGCATAATTTGTGTAACTTTTGTAGAGGACCTAGAGATGATGCTCTGTGCCAAATATGAAAGCTGAGAACCCTGTAGATTCAGAGGAGAAGATGTTTAACGCATTCAACCCTTAAAGGTCGAAAAACTTTGGGCAATGTCGCACATCTCCGGATTAATCGGAATACTTTTACATTCTTTGCAGTATTCTAAAAGCGATTACAGTAGCATCCCTTTGTAACATGGCTCCACAAGAGCAAAATAAATTCTGTTGTTTCAAGCAGAAATCGAAACTTAGGCCTACAATGGACTCATTTGTGGTAATTGTGTGATGGTGAAGGATGTATTGACGATGACTGTCCATTTTCTTGAAGATCTTGGAAGAAGTAATACCTAAACTGTCTATTTCATAAACCAATATTGAAGGAGTTGATGATTGTCGAAAGTTTCTGGCATGTGCAGTTATCTCTTTCTGTCTGTACTCACAATAAAAGATAATGACTATAATTGTCTCATGGTGCTAATATAACCTGTTCCTTCATATTGACACCTTTTGACATGCTCATTAAAAACACTTTTTGAAACCATTGTGATGAATAGAGTATTTGCTCCACAGGAGCAAATGCTCTATTTATCACAGTGGTTTCAATATTATAAGATTCTTAACTCTTCCATTTCACTAATAAAATGTCTTTTTTTTTAAATTTATAAATCTAAGAATAGTATATGAGATAATGGGTTAAAGCACAAACTTTTGAAAAGTGCATTACTACAAGATCATGCTACATACCAAACGTCAAAGGTCCAGGTCTCACAGTTTCACAGAAGATTTTTAAAGATTTTTCTATGAACAAGAGGGCCAGAATGGCCCTGAAGCGCTCCCCAGACAATCAGAGGAGATTTTCAAAGTTTTCACTATATGTTTCTATAGAAAACTAGCTGGCCCGGGGACGGGGCTAATTTTGACCCAAAGGGCAAAATTTATATAACACTTGTAGAGGACCTAAACATGATGCTATTGCCAATATTGGAAGCTGTTTTAGAGATGAAGATTTTCAAAGTTTTCATTACATGTTTCTATTGAAAGCTGGCTACTCCTGGGGCGGGGCCAATTTTGACCACAGGGGCATAATTTATATAACATTTGTAGAGGACCTGAACATGAAGCTATGTGCCAAATATGAAAGTTATGAACCTTCCAGTTTCAGAGAAGATTTTCAAAGTTTTCACTATATGTTTCTATTGAAAGCTGACCACCTCTGGGGTGGGGCCAATTTTAACCCCTGGGGCATAATTTAAACAAGCTAGGCCATACAAAGTTCTGACTAAAGGCGATCAACTGACCTCTCAAATAATCAATTGTTCCTCTGAACAGGTATGTGTACCCCAGCATTCCAAATTGATTTTTTGCATTTGAATATTATTATAAATTATTACATAATTATTTCATATTTATAAGTTTAACTTAATATTTTCAAGTAATACAATTTCATGTTAAAATCATTTCATAATTTATTTAAAATCTTTAATTTGGCATTCTGCAGTCTTTACATGATTTACCCTTCCTCTGAACTGCAGGGCAAGTTATAATGTCATAATGCCAATCACTATTATTAATTAACCCTTCTCTCATATAAACGTGTTTTCACACATTTGCAAACATAGGAGACCCAGATCTGCTCTGTTTGTTAATGGAATTTGATAGATCTGTTCCATTAATTTCTAAAATGGCCACAATGTTCCACCTACTATATTTCACTATAACTATTTTGTTGATGAATATTCAGTAGGTTGTGAAATTTGGAAAAAAATGGCTACAATGTTCCACCTTCCATACTTCATTTTAACTATTTTGTTCATGAATATGCAGTAGGCATTCAAATTAATAATAAACATAAAACAGGCAAAGGGTTAAGACAGACTCATTATCACTCCAAGCTACTACATCACCAGCAATACAGGTGCACTAAAATAGCCACTGGTCATTCCTCTCCACTGTTTGACCTGATGACCTCTTTATAAGCAAAGATAAGATGCTTAAAAGGCAGTCAGCTACAAGTTTGATAGAAAACTGGTCACCCCTAGGGTGTAGCCAATTTTGACCACAGGAGCATAATTTATATAACTTTGGTAGAGGACCTGAACATAATGGTATGTGCCAAGTATGAAAGCTGAGAACCTTGCAGTTTCAGAGGAGATGATTTTCAAAGTTTTCACTATATATGTTTCTATAGAAAACAATGCACCCCTGGGGTGGTGCCAATTTTGACCCAAGGGACATAATTTATATAACTTTTGTAGAGCACAAACAGATGATGCTATGTGCCAAAGATGAAAGCTGAGACCCCTGTATATTCTGAGGAGAAGAATTTTAAAGGTTCAAATTGTTGACGATGAACAATGCACGACGCATGCCGACAGACGACGGACATCAGGCTCACCCTAAGCATCTTGTGCTCTGTTTTATAGTGTCATGTACTATTATAGTGTTGTGCACTATTACAGTTTAATGTACTATTACAGTGTCACATATTATTCATGTGTCATGTACTACCAATACTTGCCAGCTTTTGGGTTCTGTGTCTCAAACATGTCTGTAACATATTTTACACCTGTCCCTGCTTCAGAGGCTTGTACTACATGAACCGTAGTCCCCTTATAAGACCAAACCCTGGAACCTGCAAGAAAACAATGGTAATAAAATCAAATCTCCTTTTCCTATTCAACATGTCTAAACCTTTTCTCTAAACAGAAATCGTTTGGCTCCTTTGTAACAGAGCAGACCAATATAAGAGGACTCCTGAAGGAGCTGTTCAACAAGGGTCTACTCTGTTTCCATATGGAATATTACAGATCTTATTCCACAGTTTCTGCCATGGGAGAAAATTAAAAGCCTTTATTCATATACCAGTAAAACAATTATCTTATTAATTCATGATGTCATTATTTCTAATATTCATGGTGTAAAAGACAAAGAGGTTAGTTTTTCAGAACTTTGTAATCATCTGTTGTACCTGTTTTATGGTTTTAACTCTTTCCTCATATAAACACTTTTTCGTGCCTTTGCGAACAGAGTAGACCCAGATCAGATTGTTCCTGAATAAAAATGTTTTTCAATGTCATATCTTACTGGAGGAGTTTGATCTGGATCTGCACTATTTGCTTTAATTCGTCTGTCCAAAATACTAAGGGTAATTAAGGTATGTAAATAGAATCAAAGTGCCTAAAATTACAGCAGATCCTTTCTAATCTACAAAGTTATTTAACATAAGAATAAACAGAAGACTGCTTAACTCTTTGCATGCTAAGTGATTTTTCATCTGCTTCAATTATTAAAATAAAATTTCTCTCAAAGTTTCAAAATATTTGGACCCTGGATTCCTATGCAAACAGTTTGAGATCAAGACCGTTTGAGATCCAAACTAGAACTACCACTAAAGGTGATGAATACCCCCACTAGCACATTTGACACAGAGATGGGGGTTATAGAAATAAATCACTACAATATCTGCTACAGTTTAGGAAAAAACTCCAGAAAACCTGAAATTTCCTAAAATATTCTAAGTCAAAATGCTGTTGTGTAACAAAATTCAAATCTGTTCTGTAACTCATTATTATAAAGCTATATACCAAATATCACATCAATATCTGCAAGGGTTAAGAAAAAACTCCGGAAAACCTGAATTTCTGGAAAATTTCTAAGTAAAATCACTGTATTTCCATGAAAAATCAATGAAGCGTAACGAAATTCAAACATGATCTGTAACTCATTATAATAAAGCCACATACCAAATTTCACTTCAATATCTGTAAAGGTTTAGAAATTTTTTACGGAAAACTGAAAAATAACAAAGGGCAATAACCCCAAAATTACTGAAGACAGAGTTACAAACCTTGTGCACTGCACTTGTGGTCAATGTGATCTATCTATATATGAAGTCAATAGCTTTTATACTTTGGAAGTTATGATGCGGACAAACCGGATGGACGGACAACCGGACGGACATGGTGACTCCAGTATACACCCCCCCCCCCCAAAAAAAAAAAAAGAACGTCATTTGTGGGGGTATAATGAGATGCCACATTGTATGGCATCTCATCTGGATCAAAACTGCATAGATAATCACAGTTTCGGCGCTAGCATGCAAGCAGTTCAAAGCAGCTTGGTCAACTGCTAAATGCAATACAAAAGTAATGCTGAAAGCTTGTTGCATAGTTAGTGTCATGCAATGGTTCTATCGCCTACCTTACAATCCCAGAATAAGACCTTATTTGCTAGGTCATTGCAAACAATTGTAAAGATTGATCACATCACAGGGTTTAGTGCAGAAATTATTATATCAAAGTCCATCATCTATAGGTTTGGTATAAATTGTGAATTGTACAATTCATCTAATTATCATGCCCATGGATAATGCTTAACCTTTTACCTCATATCAGACTGAGAGCAACAGATAAAGGTGCATACTTAAATAATCATTTCTCCACCAAACCCTACACTGTAACCACAATTTAGAATCGTCTCTTCGAGACGATTATAAAGAGTGGTAACAACATAGGGTTTGGTGGAGAAATAAAGAAGTTATTACTGAAAAATGTTTAAATTACCAATCTTATCTGGAGCTGAGATTGCTCATATACCACCTTTTTCACTCCTTTGCAAACAGAGTAGACCTAGACCAGTCTGCTCCTGTAGGATCCATCCAATCTGCTCTGTTTGCTTATAAAATTAAAATTGATCTGACTCTATGTAGCTTTGTGTACATAATTATGCCATTATAAAAATTCAGCTAATAAATAATTCTGATGTCATTATTTTACATCAATATATTCAACATGGAAAGAGTTAATTCTTTGCACTGTATGTATTTGTTGTCTGTTATAATACCATCATGAACATTAACTATAACTTTTTTTTTATAATGGCATATGAACACATTAACCATGTCAGAAACTGTAGAATCATATCTATATTATATCAGAAGCAAACCGAGCAGACCATGATCAGTTGGCTCCTACAGGAGCAACATGATCTAGGTCTACTCTGTCTGCAAAATACAGAAAGGTGAATATATGCAATTCGAGGGCTTGGTGCAAAACTATTGTAACTCCTACACTTTGTGAAGGAGTTACAATAGTTTTGCATCAAGCCCTCGAATTAGTGTAAACCACTTTAGATCCAGATAAGAGCTGAGTTACTTTAAGTAACTCATCTAGATCCAAACAATTGTCACAGTCAAGGTCAAGGTCAAGGTCACAGAGATACTTATGTATTATGTGATAGTTCCCCTTCCCAAGATACAATTTCTTCCTAAATTTGAAAGTCCTAACCCAAGGGGTTGAGGATATATCATCTGAAAATTTTAGACAATCAATGTCAAGGTAACTGAGACCCTAAAGTAGTATGTGACACTCCCCATTCCCAATATACACACACACACAATCTTGGAGATCCTAACCCAAGCGGATGAGGATATATCAAATTTCTAAGATTTACTAAAATTGAAGTCTAGATCAAGGTCAAAGAGACAATAAAGTAGCATGTGACACTCCACCTTCTATTGATGAACTCACACATATTTGTAAACCATAATCCAAGTAATTGAGGAGATAATGTGGATGGAAGGATGGATGAAAGAACAGACGGATGGATAGATAGAAGATTGGATAGAAGGGATAGAAGGACAGGTGGATGGAGTCCCCTCTTATGGCCAGTTGGGGGGTGGGGAGGGGGCTAAATAACAACAAGAGCACCGCAAGCGGGTGCCAAGCTCGTCTGTCGGCATTGTCAAGATGAACATGCATTTATACCAAAAATGAAGCTTGTGAATGAAAAATTGAAGAAGTTATGGTCAATGTTAAGATTTCAGACGATGACGACAACGAACATGACAACGACAACGCGGCTGCCGGAGTTATGACAATAGCTCGTGATTTCTTTGAAACAGATGAGCTAAAAAAAGGAAATAACTCCAATGATGCTGGAGTTTTAGTTCTTCACCATTTACCTGTTCTGTTTGCTTCGAGTGAAATAATATAGACCTGATCCTACAGTTTCTTCTATGCCAAAAATTATTCAAAAGGAATTTCAACAAGATGTGTTTGTGAAACACTATGCCCCCTCCATATGATATTTGACCCTAAAGGATGACCTTGATCTTGACATGTCACCCCTCAAACTGTGCAGCTTCATGGGGTGCACATGCATATCACATATCAAGTCTGTATCTCTACTGGTTCAAAAGTTATGACCAATGTTAAAGTTGGTGACCTTTGACCATGAAGGATGACCTTGACCTTGACATGTTCCCCTCAAACTGTGCAGCCAAATGAGAAACACACATAAACCAACTATCAAGTCTGTATCTCTACTGGTTCAAAAGTTATGGCAAATGTTATAGCCGGTGACCTTTGACCCTGAAAGATGACCTTGACCTTTAAATGTCACCCCCAAAATGTGCAGCTTCATGAGATACACATGCATACCAAATATCAAGACTTTATCTCTAATGGTTCAAAAGTTATGGCCAATTTGAAGCTGGTGACCTTTGACCCTGAAGGATGACCTTGACATTTCACCCCTCACACTGTGCAGCTTCATGAGATACACAAGCATGCCACATATCAAGTCTCTATCTGTACTGGTTCAAAAGTTATGGCCAATGTTAAAGTCAGTGATTTGACCCATGTCTGACCTCTGCCCTTTGAGGATGACCTTGACCTTGACATGTCACCCCTCAAAATGTGCGGCTTTATGAGATACATTTGCATGCCAAATATCAAGTCTCTATCTGTACTTGCTTAAAAGTTATGACCAATGTTAAAGTCAGTAATTTGAACCATGTGTTTGACCTCTGACCTTTAAAGATGACCTTGACCTTGACATGTCACCACTCAAAATGTGCGGCTTTATGAGATACATATGCACGCCAAATATCAAGTCACTAGCTATACTGGCTCAAAAGTTATGACCAATGTTAAACTTACAGACAAAGAAACAGACAATTTGACCTTTGACCCTGAAAGATGACCTTGACCTTGATAGTTCACCCCTCAAAATGTGCAGCTTCATGAGATACACATGCATGCCAAATATCAAGTCTCTATCTCTACTGGTCCAAAAGTTATGGCCAATGTTAAAGTCGGTGATTTGACCCATATATTTGACCTCTGACCTTGAAGGATGACCTTGACCTTGACATGTCACCCCTCAAAATGTGCGGCTTTATGAGATACATATGCATACCAAATATCAAGTCTCTATCTGTACTGGCTCAAATGTTATGACCAATGTTAAGGTTGCGTTAAAGTTACAGACAATAAACAGACAATTTGACCTTTGACCCTGAAGGATGACCTTGACCTTGACATGTTACCCTTCAAAATGTGCGGCTTCATGAGATACACAAGCATGCCAAATATCAAATCTCTATCTCTACTGGTTTAAAAGTTATGGCCAATGTTAAAGTCGGTGATTTGACCCATATATTTGACCTCTGACCTTGAAGAATGACCTTGACATGTCACCCCTCATAATGTGCGGCTTAATGAGATACATATGCATACCAAATATCAAGTCTCTATCTGTACTGGCTCAAAAGTTATGACCAATGTTAAAGTTGCTGACAAACAAACAGACAAACAGACAAACAAACAGACAGGGCAAAAACAATATGCCCCCCAGATTTGATCTGGGGGGCATAAAAAATCATGTAATTAATATTCATATTATTCATCAGGTAAAGAGTTAATCTACCCTAATCATCCTAAGTAATTTGACAAACACACACAAATATTGCAGACCCAGGTAAAACTGCTTCTGAAGAAGCCTTAGGGTCTACACTAGTTGCTACTACAATGTAAGATATATAAAACAAAGTTATTAAAATGGTGTCATATTGAATGATGTATTTCCTCTAATAAACACTTCCCCGGGGTTATATTTTTTTTAAAAAAAAGGAGCTTCTTGGTGCCAACACCTGTCTGTTCCATTGTAGCCTTTCAACAAGTGTGTGAAATTTCATAAGATTTACATGAATAGTAGAGAAGTAATAGCCAATGTTAACCCTTCTCTTGCTGAATTTCAAAATACATTTCTCCTTCTTTACTCATGTCCTGTTGTATAATTACATATATCTTCACTGTATACGAGTATTGCGCTGTGCAATCACTGCTGCGGAGTGCACTGGTTGCACAATCAACTTGTAAATAGTGCAGACCCTGATGAGACAGCTCCTGCAGGACCTGTCTCATCTGGATCTTCACTATTTACAGGTATGTATATTGAAGCGAATAGCAAGTGAAGGGTTAAAGTTTCAGGACGACAATGATGATGACAACAACACCAAGAATGATGACCCTGGCGTTAACCCTTTAATCCATGAATATTCATGAAAGAAATAATTACATCATCAAAATTAACTATAACTTATAAAACTGTTATAATAGCTGCTATAATAGAACATGGACACAGGAATTGTTGGAAAGTGAATTCATGGCATAAAGTGTTAAACTGACAGACAGTAGCTTTCCTGCAGGATCTTTCTACCTTACTTTTGTCCAGTATTTAGAAATCTTCTGCTTTTAAAGACATGTTTACTCATTAAGTGGCCACTAAGAGGGGGTTACCTTAGTCACTGAATTTGAAGGGTTAATTGCAGAATATGTACTTACTGTCTATGGTACTATCTCCATCCCTATTGATATTGGAGTTTGACTTCTCTGATCCAGATCCAGAGCCACCAGATGCCTGCATGTAACTACCAGAGTTTGCATCAAACATTTCTGCAGCCCTGAAGAATTCCTTTGAGTGGTTCCTATCCACAGCTGCATAGATGATCCCATCATACTCCTCCATATAGACTTGTTTATGTCTATACAGTTCCATCTGCGATATGTAATCTGGCAGTCCTTTGTAAATATGAGACTTAAACTGACCCAATACCACAGCTCTGTTACAGGAAACTTCATTTTTAATAGTGTCCATGACATTTTGCATATCATGTTTTTTTGAAGATTTAAACTCAAGATATAGATCATGTTGATATTCAAATTCAATACAAAAGTCTGGATGAGAGTTTAACTGTTGATTTTCTTTTGGATTATTTAGTAAATATGCAAGTTTCATGTAATCTTTCCAGTGCCAACTCAAACAAACTGTTTTACCACACACATGGTGAACTGTGAAGTCTATTTTTGAATCTTCTGCTTCTTGTCTGTTGTCCATGGCTGTCACCTCACTGGTTTAGCATTGGAGAATCATAAGGCACTTAAATGTAAACAGTATAATTTACTGAGAATTTAGGGCAAAACAAATACAAACTAGAACCGTGTCCTTTGGACACAGATGCCCAATTTCTGGCAGTTTTTAAGTGAAAAAAGTTACGAAGTTCTGTACCAATGCAACAATGCTCACCGTAAAATTTTACTTCTTATAATCATTTGCATAGATCAAGGTTCTTTATCTATGAATGTTTGAAGCAACTCCTCAAAGGGATTAGAATATGAGGAGCTGGATGCTTAAAAAGTTTTTAAAATGTTTGGAGCAAATACCCCTTCTTCATGACCATCTTCACATGAAGGTCCTTGATCTGTGATAGTTTGAAATCGTTTCTCCCAATGCAATATGAGGAGTTGGACGTACAAGATTCTTTCACTATATAAATTATAGTGAAGAAAATTTCATAGTCCCAATCTCCAGTAAAAATAGTCAGAGCAAAACTTCCCTCCTTTATGTCCATCCTCACACCAAGGTTGTTCAACTGTGAAAGTTTTTAATAATTCCTCCCAATGGTATTTAATGAGTTGGACACACAAGAATTGGATACAGTGTCACAATATTTTCACTACAGGTATATCTTAGGTAGTGAAGAACATTTCAAAGTCCCATCACTCTCGTAAGACAAGAGTGTTCTGAGGAACACATGTGTCATCTGCTTGCAACTGACACAAAAACTGTTAATATGCTGGAATGCGAAACTCAGAACAAAGGAGAAAAAATATTGCATGCGGAGTTACATCAATGATCCTCAATGGGAGGAAGACACATGTGAAATTTGAAAGCTCTATAATTATTACTTTAGAAATAATAGCCAAAAATGAAAGTGTGACGAAAATCAGAACAAAGGGGAATTACTCAAAAAGTATTGCATGCAGAGTGATGGTCCTTAATTACTTCAATGGTCCTCAATGAGATGAAGACACATGTGAAATTGGAAAGCTCTATAATGATTAGTTTAGAAATGACATCCAAATCAAGAAAGTGTGATGCACAGACAGACGGACAGACAGACAGACGATGGAAAAGTGATCCCTAATGCCTAGTTTACATTTGCCCTGCGATGAATTTACGGCGCCCGTAGACTCCTCGTAAGGTCAAAACCCCACGGTCTCCATATGGATTTTCTTACAGATTCCCTGGTGTCGCAGCCTCTACGATTTGTCATAAATAAAAGTTGAACGTATTTTCAAAAATCGCAAGCCTGCAGCCCGTTACTCATAAATCTGAACTACAAACTACACAAACGTTTTAAAGAACATATACATGTATTATGGTAGGACATAAAGTACCGGTATGTAACCACCAGTATTTCAGGTATGTAACTGGACTGTTTGTTACGGAGTGTAAATCAGTGTTTTACCTGGATCTAAACTGTTTGACAGCTAAATTTGTTTTGTCTTTCGTTTTGTCTTTTGAAATCTTTTGCCATATTTCTGTCTCTGCAGCTTTTTACCACACAATTCAACATAATGTATGTATAACGGCCTTCTTACTTAGCCCCTCTTTCTCAAAAACTCTCTGTTCCTCTCATTATATTTTGCCTTTCTTGCCATTGTTTCTGTCTTTCAGCATTAGTGAGTGCCATCGTCCGAAAAAAATCAATGTGATTTCATAAGGACCCGAGAAAGCATATAATTTTTCCAAACTTTACTATAACATCTGTAAAACCAAACAAAACAGCACTCTTTTAATTATAATTGATATATCATTCAGTTAATTAGTAAGAATTACTTATGTTATTATAGTATTGTTCTAAAATAAACTAATGGAACAATGGTGAATTTAGTAAATTCGTACAGACATTAAAAATCAGAGAGTACATGCTTAAAACTAAAACTTCATCGAACACCCGTAACACTATAAATCTATATCTATATATCTAAATGCTGTTCTGTTCGAATTTAGCACACTAATGTGGATCTAAATAGATTGTGAAACATGGTTCAAGAATTACAGAAGGAGTGCACACTAGCTGACTATTCAAGATAGAAACATGTTGTTTAAAAGTCTATATATAACAAAACAAACGTGATTTAATTGTTCTGTACCATTTTACCAAATCACTGGTATCACAGCTGCAAATTCTGTTTACAAACACATTCCTGATGTTACGATTAATATCCACCATAAATATGCAATTCAGAAGTCCCAACTCGTAACAAAATATATCATTAACAACATAACATATTTTGCTCTTACATTCAATCTCCAGGAGTTTTTCAGAATGCCATATGCTAACAGACGTTTCCTTTTTTTCCCGCAAGTAAGCATAATTGAAGGTGTCATTATAGAATGTATCCCTGATTATACATCTCAAGGGAAGTAACTTTTCGAAGAATAGAAACACTGTTACAGATGTTTGTAGTTACATATGTTAGAAAAAAATCATTAAACTTCAAGATTAGCTAATGAGATTCGGTATATACTGACTTCCGATGTTTTAAATAGCTACCATTTATTAGAGACAAGCAAAATATGACACCAATTAAATTTTACTGAGATTAATCACGTTTTTAAGGAAACCGCCTTTACAGGTGATAGCAATAAATTTGTCACAATCAGGTTGTTTTCAATATGTTTTCAATATGTTACTGTCAACCCAATTTTTGTTCATCCATGAAAAGTATCATATTGTCGTAATGTATATTCATCCCACAACTGAAAAAGGGCATTTCAGAGTATATGGTGCAGTTGAAAAATTGTGTCATACAATAACTAAATTTCGTTACAGATGTTAAGATACATTTTTGGGCCACATATTTTGGAGTGAATTTTTTATCAGACTTCCGAATTTTCAGAACAAAATATAATGACTACATAAGAATGCATTATCAGTTCAAAAAATAAAATAAACAATTAGCTTGCATCTATTTGGAATATACAACAGCCATTTTATTTTGTTAAAAGTATCTGAGACAGGTATAGTAAAATTGGGTAAGTTAAAAACTGATAAAATAACTCATCAGAACTGCCGTGACTGGCCGAATGCTATCCCCAGGGATCCTATTAGTTTCACGTCTATGACCGGAGTCCAATGAGACATTCTCCCCCAGTCAGGACAAGGCCAGTCACAAATTACTACATTCCTCCCCTCTTTAATTAGGAGGAGGACCTAAGTATTTAAAATAACCCAGCTCCCCGGGAAGCCAAAATGGGGAACTCAGGTTCACTTAGTCGGAATCCCTGACGCTAGTTATGGCTGGGTCGCACTGGGAATAAGACACCCAAAAGACCAATATAAGGGATGATCTGTTAACAACAGAACTCCCTTTGCATTGGATAAGGAGATACTGCGGACACTATACCTGTGCCAATATAGCAAGGGGATTTCTTATAATAACACAAAAATAAGCCCAATTATTAGAATCCCCGGTCACCAGTGATCACGCTTCTTGTAGCTCGGAAAACCTTGTCTCGGCGGATTCAGGCAAGTTGGCTGTCTACATTTAACTAGTTACATTACGATGTTGAGAAAACTAGAACTATCACTAAAGGTGATGAATACCCCCACACGGCAGCCTTGATTGCAAATCCAGTTTTGAACATGTAACAGGACCAAACTAGAGGTTTTTGTCAAAAAAACGGATGTCTCCCCTCGAATAAAAACAATATGTAAAGGGAAATCACTAAAAATGTTATGGTCTTGATGAATGATACTTACCCTCATTATGCGTTTTCCACACTACATTTTTCAAGAAGAAAATGATAACAGCTAATAACTCCAAAAATACTGATACCAGATTTATGGCCCTTGTGCATGACACTTACTTTCATCATGCTCTTTCCAAAAATAAAATGTCATTCCAATAGCATCAGTGGAATAGGAGTTATTGATCGGCCAAAAAATGTAACAAAGGGCAATAACTCCAAAAGTATTGAAGCCAGAATTATGGCCCTTGTTCATGACACTTTCTCTCATCATGCTCTTTCCATATATTAAGTTTCAATACGATGGCAAGAGCCATGTAGGAGTTATCTTCCGAACAAGAAAGAATTAAACAAATGTACATGGGGCAATAACTCTAAATTTATTGAAGCTCGAGTTAAGGATCTTATGCATGACACTTTCTCTTATTATGATCGTTCAATGTATGAAGTTTCACTCCAATGGCATGTGTCACATAGGAGTAATCATCCGGACAAAAAATTGTGATTGTTTTTACAAAGGGCAATAACTCCAATATTAGTGAAGCCAGAGTTATGGACCTAGAGCATGACACTTCCTCTCGTTATGATCTTTCCATATATGAAGTTTCAATCCAATGGCATGAGCCATATAGAAGTTATCGTCCGGACAAAAATTGTGATTTTTTTACAAAGGGCAATAACTCCAATATTAGTGAAGCCAGAGTTATGGACCTTGTGCATGACACTTCCTCTTGTTATGATCTTTCCATATATGAAGTTTCAATCCAATGGCATGAGCCATATAGAAGTTATCGTCAGGACAAAAAAGTGTGATTTTTTTTACAAAGGGCAATAACTCCAATATTAGTGAAGCCAGAGTTATGGACCTTGTGCATGACACTTCCTCTCATTATGCTCTTTCCATATATGAAGTTTCAATCAACTGGCATCAGGCATATTGAAGTTATTGTCCGGACAAAAAATTATGATATTTTTTACAAAGGGCAATAACTCCAATATTAGTGAGGCCAGAGTTATGGACCTTGTGCATGACACTTCCTCTCGTCATGATCTTTCCATATATGCAGTTTCAATCCAATGGCATGAGCCATATGAGGAGTTATCGTCCGGACAAAAAAGTGTGATTTTTTTTTACAAAGGACAATAACTCCAATATTAGTGAAGCCAGAGTTATGGACCTTGTGCATGACACTTCCTCTCATTATGCTCTTTCCATATATGAAGTTTCAATCAACTGGCATCAGGCATATTGAAGTTATCGTCCGGACAAAAAGTGTGACAGACAGACGGACAGACGGACAGACAGACAACTCTCACGAAAACAATATGTCTCCCCCATATAAATATGGGGGGAGACATAATAACAAAAATACCCAATGTTCAAATAGAGAAAATTCTGTAATTTATGCCAAGTATCAAGTGAATCAGGTTGAAATTGAAGGAGGAGTTCAAAGTACAAGATTTTGCCTGCCAATTTCAAGGCCAAATGTCAAGGTCAAGATCACAGAGACCTGAAATTTGTGTCTTGCACATCTACTACTCCTGAGTAACATTTATGCCAAGTATCAAGTAAATCAGGTTGAAAGTGAAGGAGGAGTTCAAAGTACAAGATTTTGCCTGCCAATTTTAAGACCAATTTCAAGGCCAAAGCTCAAGGTCACAGAGATTTTAAATTTGTGTCTTGCACATCTACTACTCCTGAGTAACATTTATGCCAAGTATCAAGTGAATCAGGTTGAAAGTGAAGGAGGAGTTCAAAGTACAATATTTTACCTGCCAATTTTAAGACCAATTTCAAGGCCAACAGTCAAGGTCAAGGTCACAGAGACCTGAAATTTGTGTCTTGCACATATACTACTCCTGAGTAACATTTATGCCAAGTATCAAGTGAATCAGGTTGAAATTGAAGGAGGAGTTCAAAGTACAAGATTTTGCTTGCCAATATCATGACCAATTTCAAAACCAAAGGTTAAGGTCAAGGTCACAGAGACCTGAAATTTATGTCTTGTACATCTACTACTCCTGAGTAACATTTATGCCAAGTATCAAATGAATCAGGTTGAAAGTGAAGGAGGAGTTTGCCGTACAAGATTTTGCTTGCCAATTTTAAGACCAATTTCAAGGCCAAAGGTCAATGTCACAGAGATTTTAAATTTGTGTCTTACATATCTACTACTCCTGAGTAACATTTATGCCAAGTATCAAATGAATCAGGTTGAAATTGAAGTAGGAGTTCAAAGTACAAGATTTTGCCTGCCAATTTCAAGACCAATTTCAAGACCAAAGGTCAAGGTCAAGGTCACAGAGACCTGAAATTTGTGTCTTGCACATCTACTACTCCTGAGTAACATTTATGCCAAGTATCAAGTGAATCAGGTTGAAATTGAAGGAGGAGTTCAAAGTACAAGATTTTGCCTGCCAATTTCAAGACCAATTTCAAGGTCAAGGTCACAGAGACCTGAAATTTGTGTCTTGCACATATACTACTCCTGAGTAACATTTATGCCAAGCATCAAGTGAATCAGGTTGAAAGTGAAGGAGGAGTTCAAAGTACAAGATTTTGCCTGCCAATTTCAAGACCAATTTCAAGGCCAAACGTCAAGGTCAAGGTCACAGAGACCTGAAATTTGTGTCTTGCACATCTACTACTCTTGAGTAACATTTATGCCAAGTATAAAGTGAATCATGTTGAAAGTGAAGGAGGAGTTCAAAGTACAAGCTTTTGCCTGCCAATTTCAAGACCAATTTCAAGGCCAAAGGTCAAAGTCAAGGTCACAGAGACCTGAAATTTGTGTCTTACACATCTACTACTCCTGAATAACATTTATGCCAAGTATCAAGTGAATCAGGTTGAATGTGAAGGAGGAGTTCAAAGTACAAGCTTTTGCCTGCCAATTTCAAGACCAATTTCAAGGCCAAAGGTCAAGGTCAAGGTCACAGAGACCTAAAATTTGTGTCTTGTACATCTACTACTCCTGATTAACAACTATGCCAAGTGTCAAGTGAATCGGGTTGAAACTGAAGGAGGAGTTCGGCGTACAAGATTTTGCAGACAGACCGACCGACCACCCGACCGACCGACCGACAGGCTGATTCCAGTATACCCCCCTCAAACTCTGTTTGTGGGAGTATAATTAGATGCTTAGTGTTATCTGTCAAAAAACACTTATAATCGTAAAAACACTTTTATTACAGGATGTTCAAACTTTCGAGCACGTTGATGAGATATGCGTCCAACATAGACAGTATCTAGAGAGAACTGATTGGCACTTGAATGACAACAAAACATGTAGACTAGTGCATTAATTTTGTTTTCAGGTTACATACTGCATAATACTTCCATGGTAATCAGGTGTAAATCTGGTTGGCCCATCAAAATTTCCAAATGACCCATTCATTTTGTGGCTGACTGGCCAATGGCCCCTCTGTCACTCAGTCCAGAATAGACTCCCCCCCCCCCCCCCCCCCCCCCCAAAAAAAAAAAACAGTTGGTAACAGGCGACAAGTTAAACAAACCCAAATACCACTCAAGCCATCATATACACCTCAGATAAGAAAACAAGGCCCGGAACGATGCATACAGTAACCCAAGTGAATGAACACCCTATAGTGACCTTAAGGGTTCAGTCCAAGTAAAGACAGTACCTAAAAATGATACAAAGCTTTAGTGTTTGCCAAAGATTGACCCATCAACTGTTCTAATTCCTCTCCCCGCGCCCCCGCTACCAGAAGGCCAACATCCCCCAGGAAAACTGGAGAGTTCACCTTCAGACCACGAACAGGAGAAAGATAGGGAGAGTCAGTCTCCAGGACAATACAATCCAAGGGAACTGCTAATAACCCTTGCTTCTGAGAGTCCGAAAAAGTCTTGCGGAAACTACAGACCAGTTTCTTTAACACACATAATATGCAGACACCTGATGGCACAATTGGAAAGCAACGAAATCCTTACTAGTCTAAACCATGGATTCCAAACAGGCTACTCCTGTGAGACACAGCTCTTAACAACACAGAACGACTTCCTCCAAGAGAATGACAGGGGGCACCAAACAGATGTCGCTATTCTAGATTTTTCCAAAGCCTTCGACACTGTACCACAAGACAAACTGCTGCACAAATTACACCACTATGGAATCCAAGGGAGTATCCATACCTGGCTGGCAAACTTCCTAACAACATGCACAATGCGAACCATAGTAGAAGGTCGACAGTCAGACGAATTATCGGTAGACTCCGGAGTACCCCAAGGAATTGTTCTTGGTCGGATCCTGTTTCTCTGCCACATAAATGACCTTCCAGACTGTGTAGAATCATCGGTACGCCTATTTGCAGACGACTGCCTACTTTACCTAACTGTCAAGAGTAGTATAGATCAAGAGAAACTTCGGTCAGATTCAAAAAACCTGGAAACATGGGCACTTAAATGGGGTATGCGATTCAACGCCAAAAAATGTTACATCCTCTCCATAAACGAAAAAATATCGAAATTCTACCAACTCAACAGCCATGTCCTACAAGAGGTACAAGATAATCCATATTTAAGCATACAGATATCCAAAGACCTCAAGTGGAGTGTGCACATAAACAATTTATGTAGAAAAGCCAATGCCACACTTGGAGTTTAAGACGTAACCTGAAAAACGTTCCTGAAAAATGCAGAAAAACAGCACACATTTCAGTAGTAAGATCTATCATGGAGTATGGCGCAACCATCTGGAATCCTTACCTCAGAGGGGACATAGACAAATTGGAAAGAATCCAAAACCGTGCAGTCAGATTCATAAAAAAAGAACCATAAAGACAGAGAAACAGGAGCAGTCACAGGAATGAGAGAACAACTGGAGTTAGAGACCCTGGAAGACATGAGACTAAGCCTTCGTCTGATACTTATGTATAAGGTAGTTGAGCTACTCTACCAACATCCACATTCACAAAGCCGGCAAAACCAAGAAGAAGCATCAAAGCTACCAGATTTAAAGACTACGACCAGGAAACTGTGTTTTTTATTTACTCGGAAACGATATAGTTTGTGAACAAGTGCTCGATTTCACTAAAATTCCTATTCAGGAGCGAAGCTGGCCCTTCTTTCTGGTAGATACTAATGAGAAATGATGAAATATTTTCAAAGGGAATCTAACATACCCGTGACATCGCATTTTATTGCCACAGATCCGATTAAATCTTTTCGGACAATTCCGAGGACCAGATACGGCTACTTTCATTTTTAACGTGTCAAGCGCTCAGAAGAATACACACTGGTTCCCCATTTCGCCGTGCACCATCACGAAGAAAGCAGGGTTCCATGATTTGAATGTGTACAAAATTGACCAGTCGGTTAACTAAAGCAATTCGAATAGATGCTTGCTGGGCAAAATGGTGATGTCTGTTAGCATTGAAGTGTTGGAAACGATATTATCGGATCTGTCGCAGTAGAATGCATTGTCAACAGTATGTGAAATTCTTTTTGAACACGTTTCATCATTTCTCATCAGGATCTACCAAAAAAGAGCGTCAGACTCGCTCCCGGATAGGTATTTTAGTGAAATCGAGCACTTGTTCGCCAACTATATCGTTCTGAGTAAATAAACAAGAGGGCCTGAAAGGCCCTGATATCGCTCACCAGACAATCAGAGAAGAAGATTTTCAAAGTTTTCACTACATGTTTCTATAGAAAATTAGCCAGCCCTGGGGTGGGGTCAATTTTAAACCCAGGGGCATAATTTTTATAACTTTGGTAGAGGACCTGAACATGATGCTGTGTGCCACATATGAAAGCTGAATACCTTCCAGTTTCAGGAGAAGATTTTCAAAGTTTTCACTAAATGTTTCTATAAGGAGAATAATGGTGTTGTTAACACCCTTTCCTTCATAAATAGGCCTTTCAACCCCTTGGCAAACAGAGTATACCAAGATCAGATGGCTGATCAGGGTCTGCTCAGTTTGCTTTTGACATAATATAGTTTTGATTCTAGTATTTATCAGGTCACAGTTTTTGCTAGTTCATCCACAATAGAAATTATGTTAATTAATATTCATGATGGCATTATCTCCTACATGAATATTCATTCATGGTCTAAAGGGTTAAGAAATGACTAACTCTACCCCACATAATTGTAAGCCACAGCACTCCAAGCTAATACACAGTGAGTGCACCTGTCTGCAGTATACTGCTTGACCTAATTATCAGTGACCAGGAAAGGATCTGATTGTTCTAATCTGCAGTCAGCTATACAAAAATGGTCACCCCTGGGACGGGGTCAATTTTGACCCCAATGGCATAATATATATAACATTTGCACAGAACCTGATCATGATGCTATGTGCCAAATATGAAAGCTGAGAACCCTCCAGTTTCAGAGGAGAAGATTTTCAAAGTTTTCACTATATGTTTATATTGAGACATGGCTACCCCTGGGGCGAGGCCAATCTTGACTCCTGGGGCATAATTTATATAACTTTTGTAGAGAACCTGAATATGATCCTATGTGCCAAATATGAAAGCTAAGAACCCTGTAGATTTAGAGGAGAAGATTTTCAAAGTTTTCACTATATGTTTCTATTGAAAACTGGCCACCCCTGGGGCGGGGTCAATTTTGACCCCAGGGGCATAATGTATATAACTTTTGTAGAGGACCTGAACATGATGCTATGTGCCAAATATGGAAGCTAGAACCGTTCAGTTTCAGAGAAGAATATATTCAAAGTTTTACCATATATTTCTATTGAAAACTGCCCATCCCTGGGGTGGGGCCAATTTTGACCCCAGGGGCATAATTTATACAAAATTTGTAGAGGACCTAAACATGATGCTATGTGCCAAATATGGAAGCAGAGAGCCTTCCAGTTTCAGAGGAGACGATTTTCAAAGTTGTCACTATATGTTTCTATTCAAAACTGGCTACCCCTGGGGCGGGGCCAATTTTGACCCCAGGGCCATAATTTATATAACTTTTGTAGAGGACCTGAACATGATGCTATGTGCCAAATATGAAAGCTGAGTACCCTGTAGATTCAGAGGAGAAGATTTTCAAAGTTGTCACTATATGTTTCTAATGAAATCTGGCTACCCCTGGGGCGGGGCCAATTTTGACCCCAGGGCCATAATTTATATAACTTTTGTAGAGGACCTGAACATGATGCTATGTGCCAAATATGAAAGCTGAGAACCCTGTAGATTCAGAGGAGAAGATTTTCAAAATTGTCACTATATGTTTCTATTCAAAACTGGCTACCCCTGGGGCAGGGCCAATTTTGACCCCAGGGGAATAATTCATAAAACTTTTGTAGAGGACCTGAATATGATGCTATGTGCCAAATATGAAAGCTGAGAACCCTGTTGATTCAGAGGAGAAGATTTCCAAAGTTTTACTATATATTTCAATAGAAAACAAGGCACCCCTGGGGCGGGGCCAATTTTGACCCCAGGGGCAAAATTTATATAACTTTTGTAGAGGACCTAAAGATGATGCTATGTACCAAAGATGAAAGCTGAGAACCCTGTAGATTCAGAGGAGAAGATTTTTAAAAGTTCAAATTGTTGACGCCCGATGACGGACGACGGACGACGACGGACATCAAGTGATCACAAAAGCTCACCCTGAGCACAAAAGTGCTCTGGTGAGCTAGAAGGTATTTGCCCCTCGTACTCACTAAAACGGAGACAAAGTATGGGATATTTGGTACCAGCGTGTAGATAAAACATTTTTCTTTCTACATAATCTTTGTTTTGTGGAAAAATTCCCCTCCAGTCAAAAATAATTGCAGTTGAAGCGGAGCACCCGTGGATCGGATGGCCCGAGAGTTATTTGCCTTTCTCTTATATAGAATATATATGCGAAATTTCAGCTTTGTCTTAAAACGCCCCAAGCTTTATTTTTTCGGCCCCAAATGTTACAAAACGTCAATTTAGGGACATTTTGACTTATTTTAGACATATTTCATGAGCCGAACGCCTTAGGGCAAGACTCCTCAATACAGGAATTCATTCTTTGTAGATACTACGGTGCAATGGAACAAACTATCTGACAGCATAGTGCATGTTGATTCCGTAGAGGCTTTCAAGATAGTCCTACGAGATCATCGCCAATGATGGAGGGGCGTCTCTTCTCACCCGTCGTGTAAAAGCCTGTATAGGATTCTACGACGTATACCTGCAGAATACCTGTAGAATGGTCTTGGGCTCTTCGGTAAGGATGTAATCCTTTTTAAGCCCCCCCTCATGTATCACAACTTCAGCACAGGATTTCTGCAGTTCTTCAACAATTTATTTCAGTATTGATACGGATAGGTTCTGTTTAGTCTATGATAATTATTCTGTTATCCTATGATAACTATCAATCTTGTTACTAATAGCTATAAGTGTTCCCCTGCCAGTGACGATCAAAACGTATCTTGAAGGTCTCTACATCTTTCGAGTCGACCACATATTGAGGTAGTTTGTTCCAAGAATCAATCACTCGTCTTGAAAACTGATTTTGACAGAAAGTTGATCTGCTGAGTGGCTTTTCCAACTTCAGGTTGTGTCCTCTTGTAGATGCTGCATATCGGAAAAACTTCTCAAAAGAACAATCATCTATCCCTTTCACAATTTTGAATGTTTGTATAGCATATAGCTACAGATACAGATTAACCGAAGCGGGAGGCCAGTCACAAATTACTACCGATCTTCAGTCATGTGATAAAACGAGTTTTGTTTGTTATTTTAGTCAGTTGTTGTTGTTATTTACATATGTGTTTATGAGACAAGTTTTTGTCCCAATTTTCTGAGAATGACTGTACAGTGTAAATCATTGTGATTTTTGAAGAGTTGAAAGTGAAACTACAACATAATAAATTACGGCACCTGTTTACCTGTTATTATATGACAATGTCGTGTTGATGTTGATTTAATCTCACCGCATAAAATATGCTGAAGTTGTTCGAAAGGCAGAAAAATCCAAGACAATTCCATCGCAAAAACGAAAGTAGGGAAATTCCTATTGATAATTCGGAATAGACTGGTTTCCGCGATTTCGTAGCCCATCAGGGATGTGTCTAAAATGCGGACGCGCTTGACGGACGATATAGACATTATTGGAAATGCGGACGATATAGATTAAAGAGGGACATCGGAAAATGCGGACGGCATAGAACAAAGAAGGGAAACGGTTTCGCTTGAACGACTGCTGTCGATGCACTTTTTTAGTATAAGAATTAAACTTACGGGTAACTTACGGGTCCTCAGGCCATTTGTTTTCCCTCCGAAAGTTTCGGCCCCTCTTAGCGACGTTTCCTGTACTTGTACGCAGTTCGTTGTACTGCGTAGCAACATCTGTTGCAAATTTGTGTGGGTGCTATTTCCAACATTCATTCAGGTTGCTTTTGAAGGGTTGGTCCACGCGATGGAAGAAATGAACACAAAACACGCAATGGAATTTCTGGGTCGATTTTAACAGTTTTTTTCAATCAATATAGGTACAATAAGTTAATTTCGATTGAATTAGACTAAATAAAACAAGAATTGTCAATAGATAACCATAAAATCGCGTATTTACATAAAATCGCGTATTTACTGAAAATTTTCCATTTCGCCAGTGGAGAAATGGAGATGAAATAAGCATTTTTGTTCATTTTTTTCAGACATTAGGACTTCTTTTACACAAATTCTGTTGAACTAGACCAAGCTAAGCCTCAATGTCCATTATTAATTGTGCAATCGTGTATTTACTTAATAAAGTCCATTGCACCACTAGAGAAATGGAAAGAAAACACGCAATGGAAATTTTAAAGTCATTTCTGGGTAGATTTAACCGTTGTTTCAAGCATTATGGTTACTTTACGGTAAGATCGATTGAATTCAACCAAATAAAACGCGATTTGTCAATAGATAACTATTCAATTCCGACTTTCATGAAAAGTTTCCATTTCGCCAGTGGAGTAATAGAGATTTGTATTAGAAATGGAAATGAAATATGCATTGATATGTTGTTTTTTGTTCATTTTTCTATGCTTTACGACTACATGACACTAATTCTATCGAATTAGACCAAGTTAAGCCTCATTTGTCCATTAATAACTGTGCAATCGTGTATTTACTTAATAAAGTCTATTCCATCACTACAGAGAAATGGTAGGTCATTCCTGGGTAGATTTTAACCGGGTTTTTTTTTCAAGTAATATGGTTAAGATCGAGTGAAACCATAAAATCGTGTATTTACTTTAAAAAATTCCATTTCGCCAGTGGAGAAATTGAAAGAAAACACGCAATGGAAATTTTAAAGTCATTCATTTGGAATCATCCCTCCTGTTTTACCGGGACCCACAATAACCCCATTTTGAATAGAAGCTATTGGTGCAGTTAATGAATATACACTTGTGGCGGTAGCGAACGTCTGGATATGGTAAATAGTTTTTTATGATATGTATTCATGTTTATTTTGCGCTTATTGGTTAAGCAATTATTTTATTGCTTTTCCGGCATTATAATAAATGCACTATTTCAACTCAATGTATCTATTGT
The DNA here is from genome assembly GCA_963576725.1 of Azorinus chamasolen. Taxonomy (NCBI): domain Eukaryota; kingdom Metazoa; phylum Mollusca; class Bivalvia; order Cardiida; family Solecurtidae; genus Azorinus; species Azorinus chamasolen. Next base: position 72,415,284 of record OY755245.1, read on the forward strand.
GTTCTCATTTTAGCCATCCTATTTACCATACCTAGTTTCAACTGGCTTTATCACCTATATAGTTAATAAGGAATAACATAAATGTTCTTTATTTATTATCATATTAACTAACACCGCAGCGCTTCATCAACATTGTTTCATTTTAATGAACAACACGAGCCGTCTCAGCTGGGTCGACACTGTTAGTGAAATAAATAACGACGTTATCATTAATTAGTCATTTTCAGAAAGAACATGTATATTTCACAAATTCAGAAGCCAACAGAGCAGACTGTGATCATATTTCACAAAATTCTGAAGCAAACAGAGCAGACTGTGATCAGTCCGCTCCTACATGAGCCGTTTGATCTGGGTTTACTATGTTAATCCTAAGAAATAACGATGTCACTATTAATTAGATTTCATTCACCACGTAAATTGTTGGTCATTGCAAAATGTAAAATGTAATTTATAAATTCGGAAAAACAGAGCAGACCCTGATCAGTCGGCTGCTACAGGAACCATATGCTCTGGATATAATATGTTAATCCTAAAAACTAACGACGTCACCATTTAATAGATTGTACTCATCACGTAAAGTTTTGGTCATTCCAGAAAATGTCAAGTGTAATTTAAAAACTCGGAAAAACAGAACAGACCCTGATCAGTCGGCTTCTACAGGAGCCGTATGATCAGATCTGATATGTTAATCCTAAAATTAGCGATGTCACCATTTATCACGTAAAGTTGTGGTCATTGCAGAAACTGTCAAGTCTAATTTACAAACTTGAGAGCTAACAGAACAGACCCTGATCAGCCGGATCCTACCTGAGCCGTATGCTCTGGATCTAATAGCCTATGTTAGATTTCATTCATCACGGAAAGGTTTGGTCATTGCAGGAAATATCAAGTACAATTAAGTATAAAATAAGTATAAAACAGAGCAGATCCTGATCAGTCGGATTGAATGTTCGCACCCGTGATAAGTCCATAACAAATTTAGTTGATGTTTAATCCAATCAGCGGATATAGCATGATTGGATTATCACATATTTTACCCACAGTCCCGCCCACCTATCCGCTCACAGATCAAACGCGTGTTGCTCCTGTAGAAGCCAGTTGATCAGGTTCCGTTCGGTTTGCTCGGCTAATTTAAAAACCTTTTGACTGGTCGTATATATACATGTATACTCTTTATTCCCCTGTTCACAGAGATTTACATATAAATTATGATATCAAATGAACTAATCACCTGCATGCAAAAAAAAACCCCACAGGTTTTAACATTGAACTATTGAAAGTGAACAGTATGCACATTGATAATACTTACAGAATGAAAACTAAGCCGAGTATACTGTAAAGCATAGGCATTTCCGCATTCTACCGTGACTTCATTAAAAACGAGTCACCCACTAAGTAGTTTAGTCTTTCCTGGAGTCATTTCCAGCCGTTTATTACTATATATGGAATTAGTCATGAATAATGTGTATCCATCTATGAGAATATCCGGCTTACCTGCGGTTCTATACCGTAGCCAAGGACATTTCGGGTAAACTTTAAAAAGTTGGTCACATGAATATTCATTATTACATGTACGAAAATTACAACCAGATGTAGCACATGGATTATATATTGGACACAGAATATATAACAAGCGGGGTTTCCATATCGACATATAATATGTGAGGATTAACTCCGTTGTCCCCTCGCTTTGGACCTTTACGAAGCGAAACTAAAGGAGGTGAGAGACGGGACGATTATTTTTCATGCATACATAAGGCTATGGCTTTTTAACGGAAATAGTAAATATGCATATATACTATGTACACACAGCTAATACCAGCAATTAATGGACTGTATCCCCCCCCCCAAAAAAAAAAAAAAAAAAAAAACAACAACAAAAAAAAACAAAAAAACTTGTCATATCGCTAACAGACCTGATGCACGGTCACACTGACACTGGCAATGGTTCATTATCACCAGTAATCAGGCGGTTATGGCCTAATGATTGGCAACCCTGCATTTACAAAAGTATATCCTTATGCATTTTGCAGCAAACATCAAAGCTAAACACAAGAAAGTATTGTATGTGTCACCTGATACACCCTGGTCTATAAACAATTTACACCCAAGAATTGTCAGCAACAATTGTTCGTCAGTCATCAATATCATCTGGTGATAGATGATTCTGCTATAGACGAATATGTGATGATAGAACAAATTTCTTTGACCTTTTAAACGGTTGCAGACCAGAATAACATGACTATTAATGTCACTGTATTTGGATCCACAGAGTTTACGTGCGTCATCTTTATACTGAATGTGCGTCCATAGCTTAGCTATGTATAATTTGTCTGATATTGAACATACATGATCAGGTAACACCCAAATGAATGCAACACTTACGGACTGGTGCAACATATTAAATCGTCTGAAATCTGGATCACGTGACACTCTCTGTAACCAAAGATTTCGATAATGGCCGATGATTGCCGAATGCACTATCTTTTTTTTCCGAATACTTTTCATGGGAAATTCGGTGGTTTCTATATATTTGTCTAGATATATCAGCAGACTATACTTTTCAAATAATGCACGAATGTCCGGAATAAAACCTAATTGGGGCTTACATCCTCTGAGTCTATACAGGTTAAGTCGCGTATTGAATATCTTTTTACTTAAGACTGATATGGGCATAGCGCATATTTTTTGTACAAAACATAGTTTCCTTTTCTCAATATCTAACATGATTGGTAGCCAACCTAACATGGATAATGCCATATCTGTACGTGTCCTCTGTGGTAAACACTGCACAGTTTTGGCAGCCATTCGCACGAATTTTTCAGCCGAGTGATGTCGCTAGTACTTAAGCTGTTCCATAATTCGCACCCGTACAGTACTGTTGGCAAGGAGACTTTCTTGACTACGTTACCTACCACCGCAGGACTGACGTATTTCCTAAATGGATCGACTGACAAAACAAAAAACAGAGATTTTCTTGCTTTGCTACAGCGGGATTCAACAGAATTGGTGTTTCTTAAGTCTGCTTTTAACTCGATCCCTACATGTCTAGTATTCCACGTCTGTTGAATTTCAGTCTGCCCTAGCGAGACCTTTAGATCTGAGGGTATTTTACTGGCTGAAAACCTAACTACTGCACTCTTAGACTGATTAAATTTAAACCGCCATTTCTTGGAATACTCATCTACAAGCTTTGACATCTCAGAAAGATTGTTTGAACTGTTAGCGACTAAAGTAACATCGTCTGCAAGTGTGGGGTTACTACACTGAAGGGAACTAATGGATGATCCTAGTCCGCCTTTGCTGAGAATGTCTAACATTTCGTTTGTGTAAACAGTGTAGAGCCAGCTAGAGAGTATACTGTCCTGTCTGACCCCTGCAGAACCTTGAAGCGCGATGACCGTAAACTATTGACCATGACTTCACCGGAAATTTCTTTATAGGCATTAATTAGCCAGACTAACACATTACCTTTTACGCCCATTCCGATGAGCTTTGAGAATAGCCCACTGTGCCAAACGTGGTCAAATGCTGAAGTGGCATCTAAAATGCTACGAATGTGTCATTTCCTAGTTATCTATTGTGAAGTATAGTTTCCTGCAGGTTAAAGGATGTCGTTAATGAACCTAAGTGTTTCTGATAACCATTTTGCTGCTTGTTTGGAAAGTGCACACATGTTGCAGAAACATGATCATCTATTTTTTCTTTATTATAGCTTCAAATGTCTTGTAAATAATTGACAGTAACGTTACACGCCTGTAGCTACTCACGCTTTCTTTCGGTTTTCCTTCTTTAAGTATTGGCACTATAACACCAATCTTGAAAATATCAGGAGTAAATTGCGTTTCTATCATTAAATTGAAAAGTCGGGTTAGACACAAATGTAACGCACCGCCTCCGTACTTTACATGCTCACTTGATATGCAATCAGTTCCCGGTTCTTTTCTTACTTTGTGACGTTTACACTCGTTTGTGACATCTTCAAAACTGACAGGCGAAGACAGCTTTTTACTATCTTCCCAAAAGTCTGAGCTCAAGTAATGTTTAACGAGCGATTCCCTAGAAAGTTTAAATGCTTCATCGTAGCCACAGCCTGATTTCGGTACAAACACACTCGAAAAGTGATTTTCAAAGACAGATGTTATCTTAGAAGGACCAGTCAAAACCTTTCCATTATGTTCAATACATGTGATTGCGTTTGACTTTCTAGTCATTTTCTTTTTAATTAAGTTCCAAAACAAACGTATATCAATGTCTGCCGCTTCATTCAATTGGTCATAAGACTTAGTTTCTACATCACGTACTGCATTTTTTTGACACTTTCTAAATTTTGCGTTCGCTGCTTTGTATTCTTTACATGAATCGAACTGACTCCCTTTAGGTCTACCTTGTTGTATCCATATCAGTCTCTTATTCCTCTGAGCAGTATGTGCAACGTTGACCTCTGACGTCCAATAAGGTTTCGAATGTATATTAGTTTTACCATCAGGTAGAGTGCACCGGGATGCTTTATGTATACAGTCGACAAGGTGTGATGCAAGATATTCAACTTTGCTAATTTTTATATCATTTTTATCAACATTTAGAATGTCAAATTGCCTGAAGTTGAGATCTAGACAGATTTCGTAAAGTTTAAGGAAATCTCTGTTACACTTATTCCATGCTACGGACGTTTGCACTGTTTGCTCGTATCTGTCTAATTTTAAACTCAGTTTTGTAACAATTGGTAAGTGATCTGAAACAGAACAAATGTCATTATCTACAACTACATTGTCTACAACAGTTTTTCTAAGACGTGCATTACTTATAACATAGTCCAACATTTTTTTCAGACGGGCGAAATGTGTATCTGGGGCCCCTTGAAGGTAGAATATTAGCATTTATGTTATAAACTGCACCTGAAAATAGTTTATCTCTGTCCGACCCATGGTTCTGGCGTGTGATGGAAATAACCCCATTGAAATCTCCACATATAACAACATCACCATATTCAGAATAAGTTTCATAAAGATTCACTACAACACCTAAGGTATCTTCATAATCTTCGATGCTGTACTTAATACTAAGCATATAAACTGAAAATTCAAAAATGGACAGGTTACTGTTCTTACAGAAGATCTGTACACCTACCACTCTCCTAGACGGTATCTGATCAATAGGTTTTACAGAGAACTGACAGTTTTTCTTGTACATTATGCTGACACCGCCCCTTCCGCACCCACTTCCAAACGAGTCTGTATCGCTGCAAACAGTTACTGATCTATAGTTATGATGAAGTGTACTGAGAAAATATTCGCACTGACTCTTAAGTTTGTGTTCGCTTATAAATGCAAAATCAACATCGAACTTATCTAGAAGTGCATAACATGATTGGATTATCACACATTTTAGCCACAGTCCCGCCCACCTATTCGCTCACAGATCAAACACGTGTTGCTCCTGTAGAAGCCAGTTGATCAGGTTCTGTTCGGTTTGCTCGGCTAATTTAAAAACCCTTTGACTAGTCGTATAGAAGGATGTAAAACTATTTAGTTGTGTCATAAAGTGTTGTTTTAACATAACTATGAATTCCCAGCAGTGAAACTTACTGTCTCGTTACCTATGCATAATTCTTATTAGTATAATTGCCATTGTTTTACATTGTATGTAATTTCTGTCTCACTCTAAAACATAACAATATAATTGTAAAACAGGGGTGTAGCTTCTGTTCTATTATTTCTGTACAGTAGGCAGAAAGACATTTTACAAAACGTGAATGAACGCCACGAGACTGTATATCTTAACTAGATATTATTAAAATAAAAAGAGAATTAAAATTTTAAATACTGTTGATCTAAATTATTTGACATATCAGGCAAGTCCAACAAATAAACTAGAGGTTTGTTTTTGTCACAAAAACAGATGCCCCCCCCCCTTCCACCCTCTTTCCAATACACAAGTGTAATGTCTAACTCAAAACTTATCAGGGTCTAATTTTAAGTCATTAGGGACAATAACTCCAACATTATCAGGGGAGACAATTCAAAAACCCCGGGTACACAACAACACATACTGGTCAACATTCCCGTGAAGTTTGGAGACTCTGGCACTAGTGGTTTCAGAGATACACACGACACAAAGTTAAGTTTCTCTTATTTTAAGTCATGAGTCAGTAACTCCAAAGTTATCAAGGGGAAACAATTAAAACCCAGATGCACAACAACTCATGCTGGTGAACATTCCTGTGAAGTATGGTGACTCTAGCCCTACTGGTTTCAGAGATACGTGCAACCCAAAGCTTCTCTAATTTTAAGTTATCATATCAGGGGCAATAACTCAAGAATTATCAGGGAGAGACAATTCAAAAAACCCAGACGCACAACAACTCATGCTGGTCAATATTCCTGTGAAGTTTGGTGACTCTAGCCCTAGTGGTTCTAAAGATATGCATGACACAAAGTTTCTCTAATTTCCAGTAATCATATCAGGGGTAATAACTCCAAAGTTATCAAGAGGAGACAATTCAAAAATCCCAGGTGCACAACAACTTATGCTGGTGACTCTATCCCTAGTGGTTTCAGAGATATGCACGACACTAAGTAAAGTTTGTCTAATTTTAAGTCATCAGGGGCAGTAACTCCAAAGTTAACAGGGGGAGACAATTAAAAAAACAAGAGCAAAACAACTCATGCTAGTGAATGATCCTGTGAAGTTTGGTGACACTAGCCCTACTTGTTTCAGAGATACACACGACAAAAAGTTTGTGTATATTTAAGTGTTCATATCAGGGGCAATAACTCAAGAATTATCAGGGGGAGACAATTAAAAAAAGTATAGGTGCACAACAACTCATGCTGATGAACATTCCTGTGAAGTTTGGTGACTCTAGTACGGTTTCAAAGATATGCGCGACAAAACTTTTTCTAATTTTAAGTCATCAGGGGCAATAACTCCAAAGTTATCAGGGGAGACAATACAAAAAAAACTCAGATGCACAACAGCTCATGCTGGTGAACATTCTTGTGAAGTTTGGTGACTCTAACCCAACTGGTTTCAGAGATACGCGCGACACAAGTTTGTGACGGACAGACAGACAGACGGACGGACGGACGGACGGACAGACAGACAACTCTGGCAAAAACAATATATCTCCCAATAAATGGGGGAGACATAATAAGAATGTCTCCCATTTCAAAGAAAGGCCAGATCAAGGGCTCTCTCTCTCACATACACTCATTAAAAAGACACATTAAATTGTCCAACACACCGGCGTGTATGGCTCTCTCTCACACATACACACATTAAAAAGACACATTAAAATGTCCAACACACCGGCGTTATATCACTATACATGTATACCGGTATTGTGTGACTGCGCCATTAAACCGAACTCAGACAATCAAAATCACTGAAAACAAAAGACAATTCGACACTGATACCTATGTGCAACTAAGTTGTGTTGGAGTTCTAAAACAAGGTGACACGTGCCATGAGCAGTGTAAATCAGCAAATTCTTGGAATTAATATCCCCCGCCAAACAAGCGCTGACCTCAGTATTTAACAGAGTTCCACATACAGTACATGTACAAATGTATATAGTTTCTGAGATATGGTTCGGACAGACTAAATGTTACATTTTTTTTCTTCACAAAAATGGGCCATAACTCTAGTGTTCAAGGTCAATATAAATTATGCTTGCAGAGCCACTTGTCCCCATACTACTAAAATTTTCAAAATGTTTCATAGAAAAAGTCGAAATAGTTTCTGGGATATGGCTCCGGACAAACAAGTAAATGTTACAGTTATCGCAAATAAAGGGCCATGACTCTAGCGTTCTATAGTCAATATAAATGATACGTATAGAATCACATGTCCTTATGCTACTAAACATTTTCACAAAGTGTCATATAATCAAAGTACTGACAGTACTGAAGGTTTCGGACATAATATATATTTATTATATTGATTGTTTGCTGTGGATTTTACTGAAAATCATGTCAGTAGTTTGGAAGACATTTAAAGAATTGTTTTATGAACCTGTCACACACAGGGCGATTCCAATAGCTCAACTTGCCATTTTGTGCCAATAGAGCCAAAATTGATGTTTAAATGTAGTATATAGCCATCACTCCATTATTTGAAAGTAATGGTCATACTTCTGCTAATATCTGGTGGACCATAACAGTAATTAGCATGCATCATTCACCTATCCATATATACACTTCCATCAATTTTAGACATATTCCTTATGATTCTAAATACCCTACAAATAATTGCCAAATATATTGTGGGGTGATATTAACAATATGACAAATTATAAAGTAACAAATATATTTCAACTAAGCATGGCAGGATACAACAGGGAAAATAAAATTAAATAGAAAATTGTTTCCAAGACACTGATGCACCCCTCCCCCTAACAACAGTGTCTCTATATCAAGCACTTTTGACTATGTGTTATACAGTGAAGAACATTCCAGAGTCCTATAACTCTTGTAAAATGGTCAGAGCAATAATTACATTCTTTAAGGAAATCTTCACATCAAGGTTGACAGCTTATCATGGGTGAAAATTTGAAGTAAAACCTCCCATTGGTATATGGGTTGTTAGACACATAATATTGTTTCACTTTATATTATATACTGAAGACAATTTCAGGGTTCCATATCGGGTACCATTGGTCTGAGCAAAAATTAACCTTTCTATGCTTTTGCAAACAGAAAAGACCATGAACTTCATAGAAGTTTATCCATGCCTATACTTTGTCTTTTTGTGTGATTGCGTTGTATTTTCTTACTTTTTCCTGAGTAGACTGCGAGTGTGAGTCTGTTCAGGGCCAAATTGTGAGTCTGTGCTGCAAACAATACATACCCCGATCAGTTACCACAACTGGTCAGGGTCTTCGCTATTTGCAGCATCATACATGTAACAAGTATATCAATAAATGATATAATTAAAAATAAATTATAGTCATACATGGAAATTACAGTTAGTGTTGTAGTAAACACTACAGACCCTGATCAGTAACCGGCGTCATAGAAATAAATGATATGAATAAGATATAAATTACATACATTACTATAAGATACTATAAGACACTATAAGATACTATAAGCCTGACACGTAAATCAATAAATGATGAAATGTATATGAATTAAAAGATAAGAAAGTGCTTTGTCTCATTTTGTTTGCCTTTCTCCTTTTTAGCAAGGGGCAGATGCTGCCCCTTGATATTGTTAGTGCAAAGTGGGAAATGCTGAGGGGTGAAGGGGAAAACCGATTAACATCGACGAAATAGATCGTCTGTGTTCGCACAGAATATGAACTCTACTGATCTTGTTCACAGTGGATGTTTCTTCGAAAGTATAGCGTATGACAGTATATGATTATTGTATGAAAAGTTTTTCTGAGATTTGCTGGGAAGACAATTTTGCGGAAGAATCTGCTTTTTTGTTCACGGGTTTAGCTAATGATCACTGCGTGGCCACGAGCATGAAAGTTCTGAATGACCTTCACTCTCAGTTTAGTCATACCGCTCAGTATTCATTCACAAAAATCGAGTCTAAAAATAGCCCATATGCTCTATTCCTGGCAATTCGTGTTCCTGATAGTTTAAATTATATTATGTGTATGACAGTTGTGCAGTCTAAGTCCTTTTTAGTTGTATAGTAATATTTTAAAACATTTATTCATCTTGAAATAATAAAATTTCAGAAACAATAAATTTTACTTGCTAAATCTATCGAGTCGGCTGCGACGATTTTGACCTAATTGGGTCAGTATTAAAATAGCATCCCGGGCAAGAAATTCATTTTGCGGGATTTTTTGCGGGACTAAATTCGTTCCGATGAAAATTCATAAGAATGATTATTTTGAAATTTATGATTAAACTGCGCAATAGAAGAAAATTGCTGACGTAATAGTGTTTTCCATATTAACGCACCATTTTCATAGAGACTATTAACAAAAACTTGTTCACGGGTTGAGAAAACTACGTGATAACTCGATGCACTAATCGATAGGGTAATACAAACTATAGGAATTGGCTATACGATTATTTGAGATACAAACTCCATTAAATTCCCTGGAAGACGTAAGATAAAAAAGGACCCTTTGGTGTTTTAGATAGAGTGTCTATCCATGTGAAAGAAACTGATCTTAAAAAGTTTCAAACATAAGTTTTCGACGTGTTAAATTGACGAAAGTAGGTTTAAATTTTAAATAGGTATAATGTATTGTGCATATCAAATAGTACATGCACTATAGATATATAAAACGAAGACGACCAAGCACCACTGCCTAGTATTTCAATTTTCTGTAAATATGTGGATGGAATAACGGAAATATCACCAATAGAGTTATACAAATACGAAAAAAAAAAAAAAAATTATTTTTTTTATTTTTTTTTGGGGGGGGGGGGGGGGGGGTTATAGGTGAATTTCGAACCAACGCTAGACCATACAAAGGGTAAACTTGATTACTAGTTCCCAACGCCTTAACCAGTCCACTCGAATACTGCTATCAATATAAATAGCGCTGATTTTATTAGCGAAAATCCCTGCCATGTAAGCCAGGCGTGTGGGCTTAGCATAATTAGCAAACAATCAATTACTCAAAGTGCAAACAACAAGCTTACAAGCTAATACATATTCTTCTTCTTCTTCCATACGAGTGCAGAACCACTAAAGTATTATCGCACTTTGCGCAGCATTAAAAGTATGAGCATCCTATTTACAGGTTCCAGATAAAAACATTTAAAACCATCGTCTGTACTCAGTAGGAGGAAGAGCTAGACAGCAGCTGAGTCTTAAAGCCGTGCAGGCTGCCTGCATCAACCATAGGTACGGGCAGTTGGTTCCAAAACCTAAAGCTGTGAACAAACAGTTTTTCCTTGAGTAAAAACGATTTTATACTGAGCAATTATTGCATTTGCACAGAAAAAAAGAAATCATTTATTAGTTTACCAGCTAATGTCATACGAGTACAAAATGATAATTTTTCAAATAGCTAGTTTAGTAAAAGTGGAGGCCTAATTTGGACAGAAACTAAACTAAATTCGGTGGTTATGTAATTGTGTCATATATTACTAATATGTGCATATCGGATAATAATTCAAGTGTTTGAATTGGAATATGTGTGATACGCATGCAGATATGTTTTATTCTGAAGTTATTTTACAAAGATATTTAACTCTGTGTCACAGTGTGTAGGTTTATTATCACTTGTACGGCCTTGCTGTACAAGCGCGCTTTTATGGCGACGTGGTAGAGTGTTTGCGAACCTGGCGACCCGGGTTCGATCCCGGGTCTGAGCGGGTATGTTTCTTTATAAGAACACCCGGTTACATTTGGCGCCCAACATGGGGCTGTGACTGTATGAGCTCCGAGTTCGATTCCCAGTCGTTCTCATACCCATAGAAATTCGGGACGAATTTCAACTTGCTGGGGGAGTATGTCACAGTGTGTAGGTTTATCACTTGTACGGCCTTACTGTACAAGCGGGCTTTTATGGCGACGTGGTAGAGTGTTTGACTGCGAACCTGGCGACCCGGGTTCGATCCCGGGTCTGAGCGGGTATGTTTCTTTATAAGAACACCCGGTTACATCTGAATATATTATGAAGTCATCGACGGGGGTTTCCCTTAGTCATATGCCAGAATCAGATCATGTACTTGACATTTGCACGCGTACATGATTGATAGTAATTTTATACCTATAGAGTTGGGCAATACATGTATAGAAATGAATAATCTTGCACTTATTTAATCAAATTAAGATAATAAGCACATTAAATTATTGCTTGTTCATTTATTTTTGGCAATAAATGTATGTGTTTGTTCTCGACGCTTAATGACAAGCAAACAATTTTCTCGACGCTGTCGAAATTTGGAAAAGCAGGTCAATAAATGCATGGAAATGATTAATTTTACATTTATTCAATAAAAATAAGACACATTTATAAACACATTGAATTTTTTTTCATTTATTTTGACAATAAAATGCATTTTTCTTCTTCTGGACGCCTGCGGTACGGACGGTCGTGGGTTCGATCCCCGGCCGCGACAGACCAAAAGTCGTTAAAAGTTATGCTTCAGAAGAAAACAGCACTTTGTAACACCAATACATAACTGTCTTTGCTAAAAGCCCCTTGCTAGCAGCACTTTCAGTGCTTTGATTAAAGTGGGACACACTGTTTGGATTCAGATCTAATACCAAGTAACTGTTTGACCAAAATCTAAACTGTTTACAACTTGTGACAATTTTGCCTTAGGTCACAATGCCTAAAACTGATCTTTTAGAAATTCAAACGATGACAAACCTGAAGCAGACGATATTACAGATCTATACAGCTTGCTTAATCCTTACAGTGCTGGGTGATTTTTCGTTTGCAACAATTGCCGTCTGCTTCAATTCTTCAATAAACTTCCTTTCATTTTGTGCAAAAAAATTGGTCAAGATGACAAACAGTTTGTATCCTGATGAGACACATACTTATGTGGCCTCTCATCTGGATCCAAACTGTTTGCATAGGTAATCACAGTTTCCTCGCTAGTGTGCAAAGAGTTAAGCGTATGACCTCGAGAGATTTTAGCATGATGTAACAGTTGCCCTGCACTACTGACCACCAGTGCTGTAGATCTAACCTTTAGTTTCTGATGTGAAGAACAGAAGAAGTCTCTTTAACCCTTAATTTCCCTCATATAAACTTGTTTTCATGCCTCTGCAAACATATTCGACCCAGATAAGACAGCTCGCTCCCATAGGACCAGGGTCTGCTCTGTTTGCTAATGGATCCACCTTCTATATTTCATTATAAATATTGTGTAAGATTCCGGAATCGGATTGTAAGTCAAGCACTGCACATGCGCGTATTCTCTTAGGGGGATTCCCGCTAGGCTGCGCTCGTGCAATAGGGTTTTCCGCCATAGTTTGAGTCGCAATCCATTTTATAAGGATTTCGGCAAAAGCCGAAACCCTAAAAAATCAAACGGTTTCTGATATATGACCCCGGACAGACAAAAATGTTACATACCTGTAGTATCCCAATGTCAATATATATGATACTTGCAAAGCAACATGTCCTTATTCATGTACTACTAAACATTTTCACAAGTTTCATAGAAAAACTCTAATCAGTTTCTGAGAAATTGCTCCGGACAGGCAAAGCGGTTACATTTTTGGCAAACAAAGGGCCATAATAATTCTGGTGTTCCTGGGTCAATATGAATGATACTTGCCGATCCGCATGTCCTTATATTATTTAACATTTGCACACATTTCGTAGAAAAACTCTATTCAATTTGTGAGAAATTGCTCCGGACACGCAAACATGTTACATTTTGGCTAACAAAGGGCCATAACTCAGGTATTCCATAATCAATGTGAGTGATACTTACAGGCCCACATTTTGTTATGGTATTAAACATTTACGCAAAATTTCAATGAAAAATCCCTAATTGTTTGTGAGACGGACGAACGGACCCTCCGCCTTCAGCGGGAGATGAAACGTACCGTGATTAAGATCTGAGCAGAAAGGCTGTACGTACTGATTAGATATGAACAAAGGAAAGTTCGGCTTTGGCAGAAATTATAAAAACAGATTTGTATTGTTCCATAAACAACCATTGCAAAACCTGATTTGAGTCTATATAGTTTGCAAAGCTCTGTCTATTTGCTTATGAAATTGTATAGATTTGATTCTACAATGTCTACCATCTTGTGTTAAAACAATCAGCACATAAGTTCATATCATTATTATTTCTTACATGTATATTCATCATGATACCATTCACTGTTCTGTCTGTATGCATCATACCATTCACTACTCTGTCCGTATGTATGATACCATCCACTACTCTGTCTGTATGTATGATACCATTCACTACTCTGTCCGTATGTATGATACCATTCACTACTCTGTCCGTATGTATGATACCATTCACTACTCTATCCGTATGTATGATTCCATTCACTACTCTGTCTGTATACATGTATGATACCATTCACTACTCTGCCTGTATATATGATACCATTCACTATTCTGTCTGTATGTATGATATTATTCACTACTCCGCCTGTATATATAATACCATTCACTACCCTGTCCGTATGTATGATACCATTCACTACTCTGTTTGCATGATACCATTCACTACTCTGTATGTATGTATGTACTATGATACTATTCAATACTCTGTCCGTATGTATAATACCATTCACTACCCTGTATGTATGTATGACACCATTCACTACCCTGTCCGTTTGTATGACACCATTCACTACTCTGTTTGCATGATACCATTCACTACTCTGTATGTGATAATGTTCCTCCGTCGTTGACGATGATGAGCATGGCATCTACGTAGTCAATTTAATTGGGGTCGGTGTGTCCGCGTGTCTTCCTTGGAAGTACCTGCCGCTCGTAGGACATCAGTTGTTGAGGTGCTTGTCATCCTCATTTTCCGATGAACACTTTTCCTCTTGCCCTCTTCTAACCGTGTGTTCTCTGCAGTTTTGGACCAAACAGAGATGGCTGCTCACCAAGCAGTGTGGTCCTGTGCCAAGTCTTCCCATGATTCTATGCTGATACCAGTGTCTTCAAGTTGGTTTTGAGGCAGTCCTTGAAGCGTTTGTATTGCCCTCCTACAGACCTAGTTCTGCAAGCTAACTCTCCAAACAGATGTTGTTTTGGGATTCTTGTATCGGTCATTCTGCAAATATGTCCAGACCAACGAACTTGAGAGCATTGCAGGAGGATGTATACCGAGGGCAATTTTGAACGAGATGGAACCTCTGTGTCTGGTATGCTGTCTTGCAATCGGATATTCATTAGCCTGTTAAGACAGGCCACGCGAAAGTGATTCAGTCTCTAGGAATGTCAAGGTTTCATAAGCATACAGTAGGGTTCTGATCAAAACTGCCCTGTAGACACCCAGCTTCGTTTCCAAACTGATGCCTCGATGATTCCAAACACTGCTGTAAAGCCTTCACCAAATGTTGCACTGAATTTTGCAGTCCTGCAGTCCACTTCGTCATCGATGTGTACTGCGCGCGTCAGTACGCTTCCCATGTAAGTTAACTTGTCCACCACTTTAAGGTACTCTGTGCAGGTTCCACTTATGGGTTGCCTGGTGCAGGTTGATGCAGGACTTCTGTCTTCTTGGTGATTATTTGTTAGCCCGAAGTTGTAACATGCCTGGAGAAGTTGTTGACATTGTCTTGCATGTATGACTCAGTGGTAGCATTTATGGCACAGTTGTCATCAAACAGCAAATCACGAATAATAGTTTCATTGACCTTGGTTACGGCCTTGAGTCGTCGCAGATAAAAGAGATTGCCGTATGTGCGGTTGCTAAGGTGTATATATGTATGCTACCATTCAACAGTCTGCCTGTCTGTATGATACCATTCACTACTCTGTATGATACCATTCACTACTCTGTACGATACCATTCACTACTCTGCCTGTCTGTATGATACCATTCACTACTCTGTATGATACCACTCACTACTCTGTATGACACCATTCACTACTCTGTATGATACCATTCACTACTCTGCCAGTCTGTATGATACCATTCACTACTCTGTATGATACCATTCACTACTCTGTTTGATACCATTCACTACTCTGCCAGTCTGTATGATACCATTCACTACTCTTGTCTGTATCTATGATAACATTCACTATTTTGTGTGTATGTATGGTACCGTACCATTCACTACTTTCGGTTTACATGTTTATATGATCCTATTCACTACCATGACCGTTTGTGTAATACTATTCACTACCATGTCTGTATATATGGTACCACTCACTACTCTGTCTGTATGTGTGATATGATTCACTTCTCTGTCCATATGCGTGATAACATTCACTTCTCTGTCTACTCTGTCCGACTGTGTGATACTATTCACTACTGTATCAGACTGTGTCATACTATTCACTACTCTGTCCGACTGTGTCATACTATTCACTACTCTATCAGACTGTGTGATACTATTCACTACTCTGTCCGACTGCGTGATACGATTCACTACATTGTCTGTTTGTGTGGGAATATGCATTACTCTGTCCGTTTGTGTGACACGTTTCACTACTCTATACATTTGTGTGATACTTTATACCACTCTGTCCGAGTGTGTGATACTATTCACTTCTTAGTCCAATCGTTTGATACTATACATTACTCCGTCTGATTGTGGTATTATACATTACTCTGTCACTTTGTGTTATACTGTTTACTCTTCTCACACTCACTATACTCTGTCTGTATGTAAAATACTATTCACTACTATGTCCATATGTATGCTATCATTCACTACTCTGTATGTAGAGTACTATTCAGTACTCTGCCATACTATTCCCTACTCTGTCCTTTTTTGTGATACTGTACATTGTTCTGTTTGTGTGATACTATGTTGGTATGTCCGTTTGAGTATTACTATTCACTCCTCTGTCCGATTGTTATAAATACTACACTGTCAAAATGTGTGATACTATCCATCTCCCTGTCAGTTTTAGTGATACTATTCATTACACTGTAATACTGTGTAATACTATTCACTATGCTGTCAGTTGCGCGATAGAGTCCACCACACTGTTAGTTTATGTGATACTATGCATTGATCTGTCCTATTGTGTGATACTATTTACTATACTTTCTGTTTGTGTGATACTATTCATTGCTTTGTCTGTTTTATGTGATAGTATTAATTTGTTTTGTGATACTATTCCATACTCTGGTCATTTGTGTGAGACGTTTCACTATTCTGTGACACTGTTATTTACTCAGCCCATTTGCGCGGTACTATTCACTACTCTAGCTGACTGCGTGATAGTACTCACATCTCTGTCGTTTGTGTGATACTGCAGTGTGCACCATGGGTTATCCCTAACGGTCACCCATCCAGCCAGTAGCCGCGCAGTATGTTGCTTATTATTGCAACATCTCCAGGCGCGGAGCAATAACATTATTGATCTTTAACACATGTGATAGCTTAATTCAGGATAAAAGTCGTATAGAAAGCTCCTAGAGGAGCGTTTTTTCTGACTTCGCCCTGCAACAAGCGCTAGGACCTTTCTGCATGACTTTCACCCTGCCTTAAGCGACTACCTCTCTACAAAGATATAACTTCTTCATTACTAGAATTTCGTAGTATCGAGTTTACTGTGTATATCTAATAGCCGCACTCTTAAAATACTGTTCACTGTTCTGTCATACTATTCTGTAATAATATTCACTACTTTGTCCCATTTTGTGTGATACTGTTCACTACTCTGTCCATTGTGTAGTACTGTTCACTTCTCTGTCCATTTTGTGTGATACTATCCACTACTTTGTTGGTTTGTGTGATTTTATTCACTTGCCGTCCGTTTGTGTGTTACTATTCACTACTCAGTTTGTGCGATGTTATTCACTACTCTTTTAGTATGATTACATGTGTCACATTGAAGGTTCTGAATCTTCATCTGAATATGTTAAATAATTTAACTGTCAAAGATGATACTCGTTCTGGAGTCCTAAAACATCTGTTACCAAGGCAACCATCGCTGCTGTAAAAATGGAGCCTAACAGGACGCACGATTACGTTGAAAGACATATAGCCAGTAACTGTTGTACTAACATATCAGAAGTCAACGTGCAGCCAATTCTGAAAAAGAGTAGCGTGTGCTAGGTGGGCCGCCTTATTTGTGAACTGAGGAGCAAAAGAACAACGCTTTAAATTCGCCCGGGGGTCGGGGGTGGGGGGGGGGGGTAAGAACATACAAAGGCCGTGGTAGTCGTTCTTTTGTCAGGGCGTATACTTGCCTGTGTCCACATTTGTACAACCTTGCTGTACTTGGCGATGCAGTAGAGTGGTTGACTCGGAATCTCGATGTCTCAAATTCGTTCCCCACACCCTGCAGGTATTTTTTTTCAAAGAAACCCCGGTTACTCATGTCTAAATTAATATGGTAAGATGTGGCGAAACATAGGTACACATGTCTGAGCCACAGAGAGGGGCTGATATATAATGAGCAAAGATAAAACATGCCTCTGCATTGCCAAGATAACCATATGTTCGATAAAGACGTAAGCAATTTTCTTCAGTTCTAGTAGGTCGATCAGTAGTTGTCTTTCTGGCCATATGTAGTCACTTGATGATTCTATGTGCTGAAGAAAGTGAGACATTTACGGTAAGAAACGACCAAGCAAAGGATGACCAGGAGTCTGGATCTTATACACTAGGCTACAATGCTCCTTTATGCAAAGTCTTTTTATGCCCCTCAAAGGCGGGCATATAGTAATCGCATTGTCCGTCCTTCCGTCCGTCTGTCCGTCCGTCCGTCTGTCCTTCCATCCGTCCGTCCCAAATTCGTGTCCCTTCTATAACTTCTTTATCTGTGGATGGATTTCAAAATGACTTGGCACAAATGTTCACCACACAAAGACGATGTGTCGCCTTCAACTCCCAGGTCAATGGGTCAAAGGTCAAGGTCACAGGGTACAATTACTTTGTAACAAATATCGTGTCCGGCCTGTAACTTCTTTATCTATCAATGGATTTCAATATAACTTGGCAAAAATGTTCACCACGCAAAGACGATGTGTCGCGTTCAACTCCCAGGTCCATAGGTCAAAGGTCAAGGTCACAGGGTACAATTACTTTGTAACATATTTCGTGTCCGGTCTGTAACTTCTTTATATATCAATGGATTTCAATATGATTTGGCACAAATGTTCACCAGACAAATATTATG
This sequence comes from Azorinus chamasolen, assembly GCA_963576725.1. Classification (NCBI taxonomy): domain Eukaryota; kingdom Metazoa; phylum Mollusca; class Bivalvia; order Cardiida; family Solecurtidae; genus Azorinus; species Azorinus chamasolen. Next base: position 72,434,007 of record OY755245.1, read on the forward strand.
TGTCGATTTCAACTCCCTAGTCCATGGGTCAAAGGTCAAGGTCACAGAATACAATTACTTTGTCACAAATTTTGTGTCCGGTCTGTAACATCTTTATCTATCAATGGATTTCAATATAACTTGGCACAGATGTTCACCAGACAAAGACGATGTGTCGCGTTCAGCTCCCTGGTCCATTTGTCAAAGGTCAAGGTCACAGGGTATAATTACTTTTTTATATATGTGAATGGATTTCAAAAGAACCAGGCACAAATGTTCACACACAACAAAGACCTATGATAATTTATCATAGGTCTTTGCACACAAAGACGGTGTGTCAACTCCCTGGTCCATGGGTCAAAGGTCAAGGTCACAGGGTACAATTTTGGGGGGGCATATGTCACGTGACTGTGACATCTCTTGTTTGGCTTTTCAAGTTGTAAACCATCCACTTTGTTCACCCTGAGCAAGAGTGTTTATGTTTTATTTCCAAGGCTTATGAAAATAGTATCCAATAGATACCAAGAGGAGACTATTTTTCTGCTTTTTACGACTGGGTAAAATTGAAAATGTTGCAAATACGTGTTCCTGTAAAGGGAGAATACTATAAAGATTTGTAATAAAACCTAGCACTCAGTATAGCAATTAAGAAAAATCCAAGGATAGTAATGGATTGGTCCAACAACGTTGAACCCATCAAAAATCACCCAATGACAGATTTGCAGGACTCTCGTACATATGTTTGTCAAACTGATTGACTTAAACAACAACAACAACAACAACAACAACACAAAAAATAAATATTATTAAAAAATAGCTTATTTCAGTTCCTTTTTTGAACCACTAAAAGTCATGGTTATTTTTCTACTCCAATATATTGGGGCGAGAGCTTGCAAGGCCGATTTACCAGCGTGTACTGGACCCAGTCTGAAGAAAATTGAACTATTTTATTAATTTCGATTTTCGTTTTGTAAATTATTTACTTTAGGAGCTTAAGTTTGGAAAGAACTTTAATAACATCACGTTCTGTGACTTTTATAAAGACGTACTAGTAAAAGTTGAAATCGAAACTAGAGGAAGTCTAATTGGCTGTAAATGTAAACGCCATATCTACGTGATTTTTGTGGTAAAGTCCAGAAATCGTACTTTCGTTTTAGAAAACCACGAAAAATGTTATTTCTCAGATTGTGCCATCATACACATGAGGCAACTTATGTGAGTAAATTCTTTATTTTTTGTTTAATCGCAATGAAATCATATGATACTTTATTTTAATGAGTAAAGGCATTGGAAATTGACTCGTTATCATCTACTTTCGTTATCGATGCTCAGTTACCATGAAGAATACTTAGAAGTAGAGTTGACAAGGGATCGTTTAGGTAGTAAGAAAATTCAAGACTTGTTCGCAAGGTAGGCCTATATTGATTTATATGATAGTGGACGATAGGTACAATTTAGGACACTTACACAATAATGTGTTAAATAGGATTAGATGACTTTTGAAATACGCAAATGTTTGTGAATTTTGTAGACTTGTTTATTTTTCAGGTTATTTTTCACAACCGACAGGTTGTTACATCAAATACAAAAAACCCTGACTATAATGGTATTTCATCTCTAAAGAAAGATGGTAAACTGTTGACAGATCCTAAACTGTAAGCAAATCATCATGAAATGTAGTCCAAATAATTTGACATCACGCAAGCTTATTTTTCATTCAAATTATCCCGTTATCATTCTTCATTTTGTTTTTCATCATTCATATTCATCTTTAGCTTTCGCTGCTGGCGTGAAGTCTTCGTATTTCGCAGGAATGATAAAAATTTAAAAAAATAATAAAAAACAGATATAAAAGAATAAAAATGTGATGAAGAACGATAATTATGATATATTTCGAAATACAGAAGTTTTATGTTGTAGAACTACATGAAATGCACTTAATGCACAATTCCGATCAGTTTTCTCAGACACTTTTGATATACCCTTAGATGAATTCCAAAATAAACCCTACATGAGCGATAATGACACCTATCCTACAATGTCGGACATCGAGGTAACAACTAATCGTATCACAAAACTTCTACTGAATCTTGATCCAACCAAGGCAAGTGGCCATAGGTATACATTGCGTGCATCGACTACAGCCCCCCAAATGTCCTTAAACAACATCCAAACACCATAACTTTTCATAGAATTCATTATAAACTTTAATAAACACAAACAAAAATTGTTCTATAAGCATTATAAAGGTAATCAACTCAACTTTCTTTTTCTACAGAAAACGTACACCCTTCTCGGTTTTCATCTCATTAAACCAACAATTTTCAACCGATTTTAACAAAATAGGTAACGACTGTTAGAGAAATGAATACTCGTTACGGGAATGCTACTGCAATTTCGATACTTTCCAAATTGTAATATCCAACCTCAAACAGCCATCAAGTGAAAGTCGGAAGAGATATGATTGCACTGTTTCTGTATATTTTATAACATGACACCTCATTGGTCTACGGCTTACAGCTAACCAATGAGGCGTCATGTTCTAAAATTCTCGGTGCATGACCCAAGATGGTCGCTGCTTGTCGAATTGAAAATATCGCAGAGAAAAAGATTCGTTATGTTTCTTTTAAAATACTTTTTGAGACATTGAGCGTGGATTGCGACATTATTTTATAGACTTGAGATTCCTGTTGCTAAAAAAGGTGTGATCATCGGGTTTTAGCTGTGTTTTACCCGTGGTAGCTATACCAAAACAGTGCAATCAGATCTCTTCCGACTTTCACTTGATGGCTATTTGAGGTTGGATATCTATTGCAATTTGTAAAGTATCTAAATGGCAGTAGTATTCCCATAACAAGCATTCATTTCTCTAACAGTCGATACCTATTTTGGTTAAAATCGGTTGAAAACTGTTGGATTAAAATAAGGAGATGAAAACCGAGAGTGGAGCACGTTTTCTGTAGAAAATGAAAGTAGAGTTGATTACCTTTATAATGCTTATAGTACAATTTTTGTTTGTGTTTATGAAAGTGAGTTCTATAAAAAGTTCGGTGTTTGGATGTTGTTTTAGGACATTTGGGGGATTGTAGTCGATGCACGCAATGTATACATATGGCCCTGATGAACTAAAACCGAGACTCCTTAAAGAGCTTTCCCATGAAATTTCTCCTATCTTATGTCTATTCTCTCAGAAATCATTTAACACTGGTGAGGTGCCCATCGACTGGAGAACTACACACGTCTCCAATTTATAAGAAACGGTCCAAATATAACCCATAAAAATATAGGCCCATCTCTTTGACCTGCATATGTTGTAAACTATTAGAACACATCATAACTAGTGCTATGATGACTCATGCAGATAAACACATCTTATATCCCTTACAACATGGTTTTAGAAAAAATAGATCCTGTGAAACACAGCTTTTAGAATTCATAGATGACATTACAAATAATCTTTAAAACTCATCTCCAACAGACATATTAATAATTGATTTTTCGAAAGCTTTTGATAAAGTCATTTACAATCTTCTCACCCATAAACTTTCACACTATAGTATACAAGGTAAAACTAACAAGTGGATCCACAACTTCTTATCACACCGTACTCAGGCTGTAGTCCTGGAGGGTGAGACATCAGAGTATGGTATATTCTGTTGCAGTCTGGTGTACCTCAGGGAACTGTTTTGGGCCCAAGTCTATTTTTATTCTACATAAATGACATATCCATTGGTTTAAATTCTACAGTATGTCTCTTTGCGGATGATACAATGGCATATCTCACCATCAAATCAAAAAGTGACTGTAAAAAACTTCAAAATGATCTTAATTGTTAGGAGCAATCGTGGAAAATGGCATTTCATCCCGATAAGTGCAATTTCTTGTCTGTCAGCAGAAACAAACATCCAATTGATTACAAATACACCCTTCATGGTCAAATTTTAGAACATGTTGATAAAGCAAAATATTTAGGCGTCACAATGCAGTTGGATCTGAAATGGCGAACACATGTAAATAAAGGAACTTAAACATCAGCTCCATTTAAGTTAAAGAACAGGCACAGTGTTGTAGCCAGGACACGCAATCGCGCGAATCTCCCCTTTTTCTGAAAATTCCCCCCTCTTTTTCATTGGAGGGGGGCCTAGTCGCACACTAATATTTCAATATTACTTTGCTAAAAAGTTCTCTCCCTCAGGCTTTCGAAACAGTTTGTAGTGAGTACCGGTATAGCTTTCAATTTATATCGATTCTGAACCGGATGTTTATCAACTGTCATGTATAGGTAAGGCTAAAACGTGGTTGGGTACATACAATAACTTAGCATCATATTCTATGGGACCTCAGCAATTCCAGATACGTGAACAGTTGTTTGCCCAAGATCTAGTTTTTTTGTGACTACTCTTTTAATTAATTGTGCTTATGATAAAAGAATAAAACACCACTCACAACTGATAATTTATAACTTGTGGAGTAAAGCAGTGTTTAGGCTAGAATCCTAACTCTATGGGTGATTTTGACCCATTATCACTCAAAACAGTGGGTCATTTTCTAAATCGGTGGGCCAATCTACATATCACAACAGTAACTTAATAAAATAGGACCTAAAAATCAGTGTGTGCAGCACTGAAGATTGCCAGTCTGCTCAACTGAACTGACAGACAGCTTATGGTCATTGCTCGCTATGTGTCTAGTGATCGTACTAACTTGTACGAAAATTGTCTGTTCCAATTGAAAATGCATTAGATTTCTTTGTGTTAATGCACAACTTACAAAACATTCTATTTTTTCACCATTGGAACTTCGTGGTAAGTAAGCCACGATGCGTAGGTTGAGAGTCATTTTGGTTGGAACTTTCTGGTATTCTCGCCGGTTGACGATGACGGCGCATCTTCTGTTTCTTGACTGCCGATTTGCCAGTAGGGAAAAAGGACAGAAAAGACTTTTGCTGTTTTTCAGCAGACATTTTCAAGTTACGACGATTCAGAGTAGAAAATCTAGTTTCGATTCACTGCAGCGCACGGAATAACATAATCCGATTTGCTAATCATACAGGCGCTGTATTGTAAAAGAGAACGCTATAAATCATGCGTCTGGGGTACAGGAAATGATGCGGGCAGTGAATAACAGGCTAAAACATGGGCCGAGAGACGGATTTCAGCAATTTTTCGGGACGGAATACGATGCGCCAAAATGACCCACGGAACTTTTTTGCATGCTCCATTTTTAATTATTCTGCGTCAATGACGCAGGGGCGCGGCCCAGCCTAAACACTGGTAAAGTAATGTTTGCCTGTCCTGGTCTGACTTTTAGTCTATGCCCGTAACATGAATGAATGATCTCCCTTTTAGTAAAATCAAAATTTAAACGGTAAAAACATGTGTCTGCTGTAAATATCGTCAAATAACAATGTATTAAGGAAAATCAGCGACTACTTTGGGGTAGGTACCATTCCTATAACCAAAATCAGCCCAATTCAAGTGTCAAAGATACGTAACCGAGTTATTCAGCTTATACAAGTCAGAAACATTCCCGTAGAAAGCGGCGAAATTGACAGTGTCGAATCCATTGCGCTAGATTTGCATTGATATTGTTGTGAAATAAAAATCCCCCATTTTTTTAACAAATCACCCATAATTTTCAAAGGAAGGGGGGAAAATCGCCCCTCTTTTTAAAATAGCTGCAACACTGCAGGCATACAAATCTCTAGTCCGCCCATCCTTGGAATATACCAGTTCGGTCTGGGACCCATACATAAATGAAGACAAAATTAACATAGAAAAGGTGCAAATGAGAGCTGCTAGGTTTGTCACCAATAGATTTAGGAATACCTCTAGTGTTGGTGACATGCTGAACAGCTTAGAATGGAGAAGCCTTGCTGACAGACGGACAGATGCACGCCTCATTACTGGTATGTTATACAAAATTTCATACAATCTGGCTGCGATTCCAAGTAATAACAGACTTCTACCACCACTCAGACAGTCCCACAAAATATGCATACTCTCATCTATCAACTTCCTTCATGCAGAACACAATCAAGACAACTCTCATTTTTCCCTCAGACTATTAAGGACTGGATTGGCCTGCCTTTGTAGTTGAGAGTGATGCTATTGAATCATTCAAAGCTGCAGTCAAATGTCACTAGCTCTTACACCCATTAGTTTATTCACCAGTGTTAATAATTTTAACTTTTACTTTGCCCCCTATTCGTGGCGCATTCACCACTAGTGACATAAACTTGAGCCAGTTGAAGGTGGTCACTAAATCATAGAAGTAGAAGGGTTCTCTCAGCTCAATGCTCTTGGTGTTTTGCTTCTAATAAAAGTGTTGCTAATGAGTTATTAAAACCTTATTCCCTGAATATTCATGTGAGAAATAATGTATGTAATATTGTATCTATATTAAATATATTCTGCTTATATTTTCACAAATTTGCGTAACATTTGAAAACAACATCAAAATAGTAATCTACTGTATGTATAAGAGCATGGCAAGAAAGGTAATGTTAGTATCAGTAAAGCAAATTTGTGTGTGATGGAAAATAACTGAATTTTGTCCACCATTCAAGGGGATTTTTCATAAAAATCAGTTCTTAGGCCTATCAGACGTACTTGTTTCAATATATATAGGTCTACTATTCCACAGCAGACATTCTCTTTCACATTTCATTTTCACTTTTGACTGACTCGTCTCGGTCATTGTCTTGCTATTATTTGAAATCCTCGTCTCAGTCATTGTCTTGCTATTATTTGATATCCATAGTGCTGTTCAGTTCGGGATCAGTTGGAGCTAGACTGATAAAATTGATGAAGCAGTTACTGTCTCCTAACCCTTTACTTCATAATAAAAATGCCTTTGTAGGCCTTTGCAAACAGAGTAGACTGAGATCAGATGGCTCCTATAGGAGCCATATGATCAAGGTCTACTCTGTTTGCTATAGGAGCCATCTGATCTCGGTCTACTCTGTTTGCTTCTGAAATAATATACAGTAAAACCCCTCTATAACGACCACTAAATTGTGTTAATTAGTTGGTATTTTGGGCAAGTGGTTGCTTAAAGCAAGGTGAAAGTAAAACAGAACGCTCCTTTAGGAGCGTTCTGTTTTTCTTTCACCTTGCTTTAAGCATCCACATGCCTTTAATATAAAATACTTGATGTAATTTAGTGGTCGTTATAGAGAGGTTTTACTGTATCTATAACTCTACTAATTCTCTCAGGACAAACATTCCCTTTTCACTTATTGTTCATAGTGTCATTGTAAAAAATCAGTTAATTGATGACATCGTTATTTATTTCATAATTATTCATGGAGTAAAGGGTTAAAAGTCAACAGATTTCTAAGGATTTAGCAGTATTCAGATGACCTTAATATTAACCCTTTCCCTCATGTAAACGTGTTTTCACGCACTTGCAAACAGAGTAGACCCAGATCAGACGGATCATATTTACATATGAGCAAGAAAAGTTTAGGCCCTGGTAAAGGATGTAGGATCAGATCTCCCCCAATTCAATAGTCACGCAGTGCAGATCCTGATCCTATAGGAGACGTCTGATGTTGGTCTTCTCTGTTTGCAAAGGCAGAGAAAAGTATTTATCATGCAATTTCATCAAATATAGCCACTTCCTACTAGCATAATATTTTCCACGCCGACGCTGTATTTTGTGAGGATAGTGCATGTGTACTGACCCCATAGGGATGCAAGTTTGATTCAGCCAATAGGAAGAAAACAGAAGGACGAAAAAGGCATAATTAAACATAAACATCAAATTTAACACATTTGCTCACCTTTGTCTCAACTATTTGACCATAAAAATTATAAAAGGATTAAATCAAGTTTGTTTATGTTGTAAAAGTCGATGACGTCACTGCGTGCCAATATGACGTCACATACCGGTATATCGCACTTGCATGTATTTTTATTCAGAGACTGAACTGCTTGAGCAAATTTTCTTTTTCTTCATTTTCTTCATTTTTTCTTGGTGTTGCGTGATAAATAAATTACATGTGTACTATGCTAGTAGTTCTGCAATTAAGCTGTATTTTGGCTTGTCAGAAAAATTATTAAATGCTCGTCAAGGCTCGCATTTAATTCTAACTCGCCGAAATACAGCTGAACTTCAAAACTACTAGCTATAGTAATTTTTATATATGGAGTAATGGATTTTAAACCATTTACCTTATGAATAGTGAGCTAAGTGGAATCCAAAAACTGTCTTAGAGCATCCAGTACTTCCTCAAAAAGAAAAAAACAAACTGATACGAGTATAATGTCCAAAATGCAGAAGCTGACATTCTCACCATCAGTCCTGTCTATTGTTTTACATTTTTTTGACAGATGCAAAGTTAAAGAAGTCGGCTTTTTCAAACAAGCAAAACAATCTGTAATTTGTGTCCAAATTACATGTAAAAATCTGCTCAGTGAGGGATGTGTGTCACAGTCTTTTGATATCTTGCTTCGATCTTCCAATATCAAAAGAAAGGTAGCAGGAGGCAGAATTTTACTGGTCTTAAAACTAAAATATTAAATAACTTCTTAATAGAGGGTTTAATCAAAATTCTGTGATGTGGTTTTCTAGAATAACTTCAGTCCGAAAGATGACTTTGTAATCGCTGTTTAAAAAATTCAAATTGGCACATTTATCTGGACTTTAAATGTTGGTTTTAATAGAATTGTTGATGTTTTTGATAAAAAATCAAATAAATTAATATTTAACTATAACCAACTAGGTTTAGAAAAAATGACTTTTGGTAGTATTAAAGATGTTTGTTGCACAAATTTCCTCAAATTTTGTGTTTCAAACTGACTTCAGAATCGGAATACCGTATATATACCATAACACGTATTGTATGTATACGTGTACAGCTTCTGGTCGATTAATACAAAAAATGCGCATAGTACATATTTAAATACCATTTTCATATCTCGCTACCTTGCCCACACATTTACAAATTCGTTTATAGGTAAAATCTATTCAGACATGCACCATGGAATGTTAACCCTTTCCTTCATATAAACACCTTTGCACGCCTGTGCAAAATTAACAGATGAGACGACTGTTGTAAGAGCTGTCTGATCAGGGTCTGCTCTGTTTGCTTATGGAATTATTATAGATCTGCCTACAGTTTCTACCAGTACCAAAAATTCATGTGTATATAAACTATTATAAAACTCAGCCAATAAATATTCATGATGCCATTATATTCAAAAAGGGAAATGTTGACAAACTTTCAAAGAACGAGTTAAAAGGCAGTCATTGGAATTTAATGTTGCAAAATTACTCATGTCATGTTGAACATAGGTTGGTGTGTCGTGTTTTCTGTCACTCCTATGAGAGATGCCTTCTAATATCTTCACAAACAGAGAAGACCCAGATCAGCGGCTCCTGAAGGAGCTGTCTGATCAAAGTTTGCTGTTTGCATATGGATTACAAGCGGTCTGTTATGCCCAAAAACGTGTTTGTTCATGTACTTGCAGTAAATTTCAGTCAATGGTCTAGATAAGATGTGTAAATGAAAATATTTTCAAAAATAACTCCTTTGTTTCTTCACCAACCCTATTTTGTGACCATTCTTTAGTATTGTCTGGAAGAGACGGTTCAAAAGATTGGTTACAACATAGGGATTGTTATAAATGCTAAGAACCAAAGCAAAAGCAGCAGGAACAAACCTATACCTGTTTAGAGGAACAGTTGCACATATTTCATAAGTCAGTTGTCTTATATAATCAAAATTACTAAATGATAATAATACTCTCTGTTTTATCTCCTTCCCTGCTTAAACATGCTTTACACAGCCATTTTATGCTTGCGTAAAACCTTGCTTGTGAACCTCTTATATGGAATTTTTTCACTATTGTTGTTTAGGTGTTATTGGCATTCTTAATTCATTTTGAATTTATTGTTTCAGGCAGATGTGACATTGTGAGAATGTGAAACGGAAAGCTGCAGAAACTAAATCGCTGTATAAAGAGGTAAAAAGAGCTGTTGTGAAGAAACCTACTGAGTTTTTCACATTAACCCTTTGCTCCATAGGCTATTTTTAGACCCAACCTCTTTGAATGAATCTACCCAAAAGGAGCATTTACCAGAGAAAAGTAAAATCTTAGGAATTTTGTAGTTTGAAACCATTGTGATAAATGCTCTGTTTATCACAATGGTTTCAAGAAGTGGTTATTAAAGAGTCGTAGAAAGGTGTATTTATGGAGGAAAGCTGATTTTTGTGTTTTTAACTCACCAGAGCACAAAGTGCTCAAGGTGAGCTATTGTGATACCCCTGTGTCCGGCGTCCGTCTGTCCGTCCGTCCGTCCGCACTCACCAAAGGGTGGTTGTGTGACTTTTTCTAACTAGTCACACTAATCATTAACCTGGCCATCTCTTGTGACATTAACCTGGCCATTTCTTGTGACATTAACCTAGCCAGTTGTGGGACATAGGGTTAGGGTTAGGGTTAGCTTCCAGATCATTCTATTCCAAAGTTAGAGCCAAAAATAGTTTTACTTGTGGGACTAGTCCCACAAGAAAAGATCAAAGGAAAAAGTCACACAACTACCCATTTGTTAGGATGTCCGTCTGTCTGTCCGTCAACAATTTCAAACGACTTCTTCTCTGAAACGGACTGCCCAATTATAACCAAACTTGGTCAGATACATACTGTGGGTGGGTACTTCAAAAGTTGTTAAAAGACATGTGGTAGGGGCCATCAGTCTTGTTGCCATGGCAACCGTACACAATATTTAGAAAAATCTTCTTCTCCAGAATGACTTGTCCAATTTGAATATATTTTTCACCAAAATATTTCTCAGTTGATAGACTTCAAAAGTTGTTAAAAAGAATTTTGACCCGGCAAAAAACATAGCCGCCAGAGGGCGTGGTCATTTTTTCCATATATGGTAATATGGAATTTTCATATGAAAATCTTTAAAAATCTTCTTCTCTGAAATTGTAAAGCCTAGACCTTTGATATTTGATATGTAGCATGATCTTATGGTCCTCTACAAATATTGTTCAAATTATGGCCCCCGGGCCAAGAATTGCCCCGCCAAAGGGCTTATCAGTTTTTCATAGGAAAATCTTTAAAAATCTTCTTCTCTGAAACTGTAAGGCCTAGACCTTTGATATTTGGTATGTAGCATGATCTTATGGTCCTCTACAAATATTCTTCAAATTATGACCCCCAAGCCAAAAATGGCCCCGCCTAAGGGCTTATTAGTTTTTCAAAGGAAAATCTTTAAAATCTTCTTCTGAAACTGTAAGGCCTAGACCTTTGATATTTGGTATGTAGCATGATCTTATGATCCTCTACAAATATTGTTCAAATTATGACCCCCGGGCAAAAAATGGCCCCGCCCAAGGGCTTATCAGATTTTCATAGGAAAATCTTTAAAAATCTTCTTCTGAAACTGTCAGGCCTAGACCTTTGATATTTGGTATGTAGCATGATCTTATAATCGTCTACAAATATTGTTCAAATTATGACCCCCGGGCCAAAAATGGCCCCGCCCAAGGGCTTATCAGATTTTCATAGGAAAATCTTTAAAAATCTTCTTCTGAAACTGTAAGGCCTAGAGCTTTGATATTTGGTATGTAGCATGATCTTTTGGTCCTCTACAAAGATTGTTCAAATTATGACCCCCAGGCCAAAAATGGCCCCGCCCAAGGGCTTATCAGTTTTTCATAGGAAAATCTTTAAAAATCTTCTTCTGAAACTGTAAGGCCTAGACCTTTGATACTTGGTATGTAGCATGATCTTATGGTCCTCTACAAATATTGTTCAAATTATGACCCCCGGGCCAAAAATGGCCCCGCCCAAGGGCTAACCAGTTTTTCATTGGAAAATCTTTAAAAATCTACTGAAACTGTAAGGCCTAGACCATTGATATTTGGTATGACTAACATGATCTAATTGTCCTCTATAAATATGTAGCTGTGGCTTGTGGTCCTCTGCCAAGAATGTATAACTTACGACTCTGACCACTGGGCGAAACTTGGCCCTGCCTCAGGGCTTATCAGGTTATCATGGGAAAAATATGAAATATTATTTTTCTCTGAAACCATAAGGCTTAGACCATTAATTAATGGCATACTGCTTTGCCTTGTGGTTCTCTACCAAGGTTGTCCACATGATTTCTTGTGGTCAAAAATGGCCCCACCCCTGGGGTTATCTCAGGTGAGCGCTTTAGGGCCTCATGGCCCTCTTGTTGATAAATACCATCAGATGGTCAAACAGTTCGGATGTCAAACAGTTTGGACCCTGATGAGACACCGAGTTTCTTGGTGTTTGATCTGGATCAAAACTGTTGGTATAGGTATTCACAAATCACTGCTAGCATGCAAAGTGTTATTTCTCCTCAAAGAAAATTTAGATGTTTAACCTTTTTCTTCATATAAATGCATTTTCACACATCTATAAACAGTATACCCATATCAAACAGCTCCTATAGGAGCCATCTGATAAGGGTCTGCTCTGTTTGCTAATAGAATTTGATAGATCTTTAGTTTCTAAAATAGCTATGTTGTGCATGAATATTCAGTTGGTATTTAAATTTGGAGAAAAACGGGGAAGGGATAACCCATTGATTTTCAGGGGGAAATGAGTGTGCTGGTATAAGCAAACAGTGTAGACCCAGATCCTAGAGGAGTCCTCTGAGTTTGTCATTCAAAATCTTCAGCAAATCTAAGCCTTTCATACTGAATGGATCTGCTGTTACCGGTAAGTGTTTTATTGCCAAATTTTGTTGTCTTCAAACGTTATCTACTACAATTTTCATTTCTTATGTTTCTTCGAAACAGTCACAGTAATAACAAACAATTTGAATTTAATGAGTTAGCAAACAGTTACTCTGTGTCTCATCCAAACTTGTTGCATATATGTACAGATGCGACTTTGACAGCAAAAGAGTTAGCTCTTTAATTACACCATAGACTGTTTGGCACTTTGTCAATATTTATGCCCCCAAACAAAGTATTGGAGGGGGACATACTGTGTTTACTCAATTTCTTCTTCTTCTTTGTTCTGATTCTTTTTCTTGCTCTTATTATTCTTCTTCTTCCACCATGAACTTGTCTGACACATTTCTGTGGTAAGTAATTTTCCAATCTAGATTAAACTTCACATGAACATTGCTAGTTATGTGCAGATGTTCATTCAACTTTTGTTTTTAAACGGGTTTTCCATGGAAAATCTGGTTATTGAAATGGTGATGTACATGTATAGCGGTCAGTCAGGCGGTTGGACGGACAGGGGGCTGCCAATCTTGTAAGCGCAACTCCTCTTGAACTGCTCAACAGATTTTCATAAAAACCTTGCATGTAACAAGGACACAATAATTATGTAAATGTGCATATTGTTGGGGATTTTTCCTTCTACAATATTTCTGGGAGTTATGCCCCTTTGAACTTAGAAATCACGAGGTCTTTTGACACTATCCTTGTAAGTGCAACTCCTCTGTAACTGCTCAACAGATTTTCATAAAACCTTGCATATGACAAGGACACGATATGTAGATGTGTATATCATCAGGGATTTTTCATTCTACATTTTTTCCGGGAGTTATGCCTCTTTGAACTTAGAAATCACTAGTTAATAGTGAAGGAATACCCGGTTTAATGTCATGTTGATATTTCTTGTTAAAATGTTGCTATTTTAACCGAATGGTGTGCTGATTGGTCTAGTTATACCCCCCCTTTAAAAAAAAATGGGGGTATATTGCTTTGCACATGTCTTTCGGTCGGTCGGTCTATCGGTCGGTCGGTAGATCGATGGTTTCCAAATGATAACTAATAAACGACTTGGCCTAGAATCTTCAAACTTGCTGTGGTGGTTGATCATGACAAGTAGATGACCCCTATGGTTTTTGACGTCACTAGGTCATAGGTCAAGGTCACCATGACCTAAAATGGTGAAATAGTTTCCGATCAATAACTGCTCAAGGGTTTGGCTTGGGATCTTCAAACTTGATGTGGTGGTTGGTCATGACCACTAGATGCCCCTGTTGATTTTGAGGTCACTAGGTCAAAGGTCAAGGTCACCATGACCTTAACTGGTTAAATGGTTTCCGATCAATAACTGCTCAAGGGTTTAGGCAAGAATCTTCAAACTTGCTGTGGTAGTTGGTCATGACCACTGGATGACCCCTATTGTTTTTGAGGTCACAAGGTCAAGGGTCAAGGTCACACTGAACTTAAGTGGTAAAATGGTTTCTGATCAAAAACTGCTCAAGGGTTTGGCTTAGGATCTTCAAATTTGCTTAGGTGGTTGGTCATGACAACTAAATGAGTCCTATTGTTTTTTAGGTCACTAGGTCAAAGGTCAAGGTCACCATGACCTTAACTGATGAAATGGTTTGCGATCAATAACTGCTCAAGGGTTTGGCTTAGGATTTTCAAATTTGCTGTGGCGGTTGGAAATGACCATAAGATGACCCCTATTGTTTTTTAGGTCACTAGGTCAAAGGTCAAGGTCACCATGCTCTTAACTGGTTGAATGGTTTCCGATCAATAACTGCTCAAGGGATTGGCTTAGAATCTTCAAACTTGCTGTGGTGGTTGGTCATGACCAATAGATAACCCCTATTGTTTTTTAGGTCACTAGGTCAAAGGTGAAGGTCACCATGACCTTAACTGGTGTAATGGTTTCCAATCAATAACTACTCGAGGGTTTGGCTTAGGATCTTCAAACTTGCTTTGGTGGTTGGTCATGAAAATTAAATGACCCCTATTGATTTTGAGGTCACTAGGTCAAAGGTCAAGGTCATCATGACCTTAACTGATGAAATGGTTTCCAATTAATAACTGCTAAATGGTTTGGTTCGGGATCTTCAAACTTGCTGTGGTAGTTGGTCGTGACCACTAGATGACCCCTATAGTTGTTGAGGTCACTAGGTCAAAGGTCAAAGTCACCATGACCTTAACTTGTGAAATGTTTTCAGATCAATAAATGATCAGTGGTTTGGCTTAGGATCTTCAAAGTTGCTGTGGTGATTAGTCATGACCGCCAGATGACCTGTATAGTTGAGGTCACTAGATCAAAGGTCAGGGGGTCTAGGGGTTATACATGTTTTACAAACATCTCTTGTTAATTTAGATTTTGTTTAGTTAAAAGTTGTATGAATGGGGTATTTGGGTACACTGAACTCCGTCATACGTGTTTCGAAAGAGATGGTTACCATGGTAATGAAGTGGTGTTGCCTCTGATTGGTCATTAGACATCTAGACATAAGATCTTGATATAAATGTGTAAGAAGGCGTAAATGGGTACTCCAAACTTAATGGCAGGTGTTTCAAAAGTGTTGGTTGTCATGGTAACCCAGTAAAGGCCTGTGATTGGTGAATATTTAGGTGTTTTCGTCATCAATACCTGTTTACTGTTTTGTTTGAGGTACATTCTTTGTAGGTGGCGGTGGTCTAGTTGTAACACGCTTGACTATCAGTCCGGAGGTCCGGGGTTCAAATCCCTGTTTCTCCCGGAAATTTCAGAGACGCTTTTCCGTGTCTCCCACCCGCACATCCTCTCCACCCAGGGGGTTAAAATGGGTACCCGTGAGGGTCACTCGCCGGTACTGCGGCTGCATGATTGCGCCATATGTTAGCAGTGCTCAATACTGTAGGCCAATGACTCAATGACCAGGGGAGTAAATGTACAGTCGGCTGAGCGGTCATTCGGACTGAAAGTAGACTATAAATAACAAGGTACTTTACTTTTTATGCCCCCATAGACGATAGTCGGGGGGCATATTGTTTTTGCCCTGTCTGTTTGTCTGTTTGTCTGTTTGTTTGTCAGCAACTTTAACATTGGTCATAACTTTTGAGCCAGTATAGATAGAGACTTGATATTTGGCATACATATGTATCTCATGAAGCCGCACATTTTGAGGGGTGACGTGTCAAGGTCAAGGTCATCCTTCAAGGTCAGAGGTCAAATATATGGGTCAAATCGCCGACTTTAACATTGGCCATAACTTTTGGACCAGTAGAGATAGAGACTTGATATTTGGCATGCTTGTGTATCTCATGAGGCTGCACATTTTGAGGGGTGACATGTCAAGGTCAAGGTCAGAGGTCAAGGTCAGAGGTCAAATATATGAGGGGGCATAGTGTTTCACAAACACATCTTGTTTTTTCTTTTTTTTACATGTACATTCTGCATGGATTCCATTACAATTAGATCTTGTTTCTCAAAAGCTTGAATGAAGTTTGTGAAAAATTTGGCAAATCATAGTGTGAGAAGATGTCAAAGTGTGAGCAGATATCTAGCGTGTGTAGATATAGAGTTTGAGAAGATGTCAAGTGTGAGCAGATGTCAAGTGTGAGCAGATGTCAAGTGTGAGTAGACATTAAGTGTGAACAGATGTCAAGTGTGAGCAGATATCAAGTTTTAAGATGTCAAGTCGTAACCTATCGCTTGCTATTCATGTCAATATACCTGTAAATAGTGAAGACCCAGATGAGACAGCTCTCATCAGGGTCTGCACTATTTACAAGTTGATTGTGCAACCAGTGCACTCCACAGCAGTGATTGCACAGTGAAATACGTATACACAGTGAAGATATATGTAATTATACAACAGGGCATGGGTAAAGAAGGACAAATGCATTTTAAAATTCAGCAAGAGAAGGGTTAACAGATATCAAATGTGGAACTTCTCATAGGGATACAAACTGTTTGCTACTGTGATTGGTTTTTGAAACAAAAATGAAGGAAAAAATAAGAAAATTGTAGCAGATGACAAAGTTTACAGATGAGAATATTTGGCAGCAAAAGATTTAAACAGAATATATTTGACCAGGAGTCCTATTTGGTTAACGGGAATTTAGATGACCTTGATGTTAAATGTAGAACTAGAGGGCCCCAAGCTAAGCACTTAGGGTATCATATGAGGATACTAGTATAATCTGAATGGGTACTGTTTAAAATCTTATCCTCAGTGCTATAGATGGGATTAATTGAACACAATGAGGGTTCTTCCATTCCATATCAAAATCCCACCACCCACCACCTTACTGTCAGGGGATTTAGATGGCAAGAGATTACTATTAACCATTCACCCATAGGCTACTTTTAGACTCGGCCTCTTTGAATGAATCTGCCAAAAAGGTGCATTTCCTCTAGTGAAAAGGAAAATTTTAGAATTGTAGTTTTGAAACCAATGTGATAAATAGGGCATTTGCTCCTATAGAGCAAATGCCCTATTTAAAAATCCCAACGGATTCAAAAAGTGACTTTTTCAGAGGGGTTAAAAGGTGTCAATATGAGGGAAAGGGTTATCTTCCCATCTCTCCATTAATGAAAAAATTAAAAATATGACTGAAAGCTGCTGATCCTTCTGTAGGAGAACCATGGCCAGCTCATCTGATGGCAGAAGCTCATCTGATGGTAGAAGAGAGCGTAGACATAAGAAGAATGAACGTCCAGGTTCTGTTGGTAATAAAGATATCCAGGAAGAAAACCGACCCACCAAAGCAGACACACTGAAAGAAGTTGCTGGAGAAAAACAACCAGAAGACAAGAAAAACACATATGACAGTGACAACAGAATGCAAGATGTTGAAGGAAGGACAGGTAATGAACTGAGTCTATGTGAAAGAAAAAAAAACAGGTCTAGGAGAAGGATGTATAGGTACACTTAACACAAAGTTACGTAAAAATATGCCGTAGCAGATGATTCCAGTGGACTCTAATTTTATCAAATGTTCAATTTTTAGCTCACCTGACACAAAGTGCCAAGGTGAGCTATTGAGATGATCCTGTGTCCGTCGTCCTTCGTTGTACATCTTTCATATGTGGGTTGTCAACAATTTACTTAAACATCTTCTTCTCTGAAACTACTGAAAGGAAATTGACAAAAATTGGCTAGGATATTTCTTAGATGGTCATCTTCCAAAAAATTTTAAATGGTTAAATTACATGAAAAAAATCTTTAAAAATCTTCTTCTGCAAAACTACTGGTCATATTTTAAAATAATATGGCAGAAATAGTCCTTAGGTGACCATCTGTCAAATTCGCTCAAATCATGTTGTTATCTCAAAAAACATGGCCATCAGGGGTGTGTGACTAGTTTTCCTTATCCCTTTCCCTGTTCTGTGTTTATTACAGATTTCAATACCTACTGAATGTTCATGGACAAAAATGTTATAATACAATATGGAAGATCGAGCATTGTAGCCATTTTAGAAAGTAACGCCATCTGGTCTAGGTCTACTCTGTTTGCAAATGCGTGAAAACACGTTTATATAAGGGAAAGGGTTAAATGTCTATATAGATGTAGACCAGAGACTGAGACAAAGTCTGTCTAAGAGTTCAGTACTTATTTCAAACCTAAAACAAAAAAAAGAAAACACAATTAACACAAGCTAAATACATTAAACAATACAATACAAACTTCAGTATATCCAAACACGTGATATGGCAGAAAGCGACACGAAGAGCCATACTTGACAAGTAATTATTTAAGTTCTAAAAAGTACAAGTTTTACAAGTCTAAGTTATTATAAATTATTCATTTCCAAATTCTCACCAGACACACTGGCAGTTGACAATCATGTAAACTCTCCTTTTGCAAGAATATAATATTGTATTACGTTATGTTATACTGCATTATAGTAGATATTATAATATAGATGTGGACTCACATCCTCATCTATTGAGTATCAAATGACATGTGCCAAGTATGGTGGGCTGATAAGGAGGGCTGGGATATCAGTAAAGTTGTTATTGTCACTTGCACCCAATCAAATGCTCATTCTCTAATAAACAAGCACATACACTGGACAATCTGACAAACAATACTAGGGCTGCAACGATACGCCCATGTAACGAATACGTATCACGATACAGTATAGCGAATACGAATAAATATTCACGAATACGAATACAGTTACATAAACATGCTATGGCATAAGCTAATAAGAGTTACTTAAGCCAAAGCATGTCCAGACTGAGTCCATATTTAGGATTAGGAATCTTTAAGCTTATAATGAAAATGCTACTGGACATGTGCTGATAAGCAAGGGAAAAGTATGAGTTTAAATATTTAATTGGCAAAGTCACATACACTAGAAACACTGAAAAGAAACTTGTTCAAAAGTAAACTGGTCCAGTCCTATTGTAGTCTTTTACTCTTTAGGCAATATGCATGAAAATAATACTAATTCAAATTCAAGAACCTTTCAAGCACCATCAAAATACAGTGCATTACAGTGTATCTAATTGAATATAGCCAGCTTGTTTCGTCCATTTCTGGGGAATCGTAAACAAACTCAAAAATAAATTTGGTCAATAAATTTTGGGTACGTTCAGACATTGGGGCACTCCGATAACTAACCGCTAGAGCCAACAACTAGCAGTATTACTTCATTTCCTGGTGGCACACTTTACAAACAGTTTTTTTCTTTTAATTTTGTTAATTTCCTATATGTCTAATTGTATTCGTCAATATTCGGTTCTTTGGGTAGCGAATATGATACACTCACCGCCATCACTCTGCATGCAATACCTTTTGAATTATTCCCTTTTGTTCTGATTTTCGCACTCAAACATATTACCAGTTTTTGTGTCAGCTACGAGCAGGTGACACATGTGTTCCACCGAAAACATACTTGTCTTTAGACAAGCTGAAGAGTGTTCAACTGTTAATTCTTTTCTTCCGAATGATATAAGTACAGAACTTAACCAGTAGAAAAAAATATGTCTGCTCAAACTCTGCTCTGCAGCAGTTGTTGCTTGCTATTAATCCATTAAAACCTATGGAGCAATATTTACCGCAATCAGATACTTGAGAATGATCTCAGACAACCCAGGACTTAAGCTAGAGGCTGATTTGGAATAAAGTCTCCCAACTCTGTTGACATCTTCATGTTTCAAGCTGAATGAAAAGTTTCAACATATAGAACGTGGGGAGATAAAAAATCAGGACCAAAATTTCTCCCACAATCTCATTTAACTTTTTCCTGATGTAGAGCTCCAACTTGAGTCCTGGAGTGTTAACCCTTTCCCTGTTCTATGTTTATTATAAATTTCATTACCTACTGAATATTCATGGACAAATTAGTTATAATGAAATATGGAACATTATAGCCATCATAGAGAAACAGATCTATTAAATTCCTTGAGCAAACAGAGCAGACCCTGATCAGATGGCTCCTATAGGAGTTGTTTTATTAGCTCACCAGAGCACAAAGTGCTCATGGTGAGCTTTTGTGATCGCCTTATGTCAGTTGTCTGTCGGCGAGCGTCTTCCGTTGTCAGGCGTCAACAATTTGATCTCCTCTGAATCTACAGGGTTCTCACATTTCATCTTTGGTATGTAGCATCATCTCTAGGTCCTCTACAAAAGTTATATAAATTATGCCCCAAGGGTCAAAATTGGTCCCACCCAGGGGTGCACTGTTTTCTATAGAAACATAGTAAAACTTTGAAAAATGTCTGCTCTGAAACTGGAAGGTTCTTAACTTTCATATTTGGCACATATTATCATGTTCAGGTCCTCTACAAAAGTTATTTAAATTATGCCCCTGGGGTCCAAATTGGCCCCACCCAAGGGGTGGTCGGTTTTCAATAGAAACATATAGTGAAAAATTTGAAAATCTTCTCTTCTGAAACAGGAATGTTCTCAGCTTTCATACTTGGCAAATAGCATTATGTTCAGGTCCTCTACAAAAGTTATATAAATTATACCCCTAGGGTCAACATTGGCCCTGTTCCAGGGGTAGCCAGTTTTCAATAGAAAGATATAGTGGAAACTTTGACAATCTTCTACTCTGAAACTGGAAGGTTCTCAGTTTCATATTTGGCTAATAGCATCATGTTCAGGTCCTCTACAAAAGTTTTATAAATTATGCCCCTGGGGTCAAAATTGGCCCAGCCCAAGGGCCGGCTAGTTTTCAATAGAAGCATATAGTGACTATTTTGAAAATCTTCTCCTCTGATTGTCTGATGAGGGATATCAGGGCCATTATGGCCCTATTATATGGGTCTACTGTTTGCAAATATGTGAAACACCTTTGTATTAATATGAGGGAAAGTGTGTTAAATAGCTTGAATCCTGATGAGAAGTTGCATTTCTCTGCAGGTGCTGGTAATTCTGGATTCGATGAACAACAAGCAAAAGGTGGAGATAAAATTCCTGGCAACCAGAGACAACCAAGTTCATACATCAATCCGAAAGCCAATGAACTCGGAATGAATCCTCAAGGTGCACCGACTATTCCAAAACCACAGGATATCACTGACAAAGAACATCAACTACCTAGGAGCATGGGACAGCAGAAAGTCAACCCAGAGCAGTCAAAATATTCTGACACCAGGAAACAGGAAAACATACAACCATCTTCATTATCGGGACAAACAAAACAAGGCATACAAGGGACACTCGGTTTTGTCGAAGGTTTGTAGAAATGTTTTGCATTATAATGATCAGATACTATATTATTAAAAACTCCCTTTTTTTAGCTCACCTGGCACAAAGTGCCAGGTTTGGTATTGTGAGGAGGCAGTGTCCGGCGTCGTGCGTATGTGCGTCGTGCGTCGTCAACAATTTACTTAAACATCTTCTTCTCTGACACCACAAAGCCTAGAGCTTTCATATTTGGTATGTAGAATCATCTAATGGTTCTCTACAAAGATTGTTCAAATTATGTCCCCCGGACCAAAAATGGCCCGGCCCTGGGGCTTATCAGTTTTTCATAGGAAAATCTTTAAAAATCTTCTCCTCTGAAACCGTAAGGCCTAGACCCTTGATATTTAGTATGTAGCATCATCTAATGGTCCTCCACAAAGGTGGTACAAATTATGACCCCCGAACCAAAAATGGCCCCGCCCTGGGGCTTATCAGTTTTTCATAGGAAAATCTTTAAAAATCTTCTTCTCTCAAACCGTAAGGCCTATACCTTTGATATTTGGTATGTAGCATTATCTAATGGTCCTCTACAAAGATTGTTCAAATTATGTCCCCAGGACCAAAAATGGCCCTGCCCCGGGCTTATCAGTTTTTCTTAGGAAAATCTTTAAAAATCTTCTCCTCCGAAACTGTAAGGCCTAGACCTTTGATATTTGGTATGTAGCATCATCTAACGGTCCTCTACAAAGATTGTTCAAATTATGACCCCTTGACCAAAACTATGACCCCTGGACCAAAAATGGCCCCGCCCCGGGGCTTATCAGTTTCTCATAGGAAAATCTTTAAAAATCTTCTTCTCTGAAACTGTAAGGCCTAGACCTTTTGTATTTGGTATGTAGCATGATCTAATGGTCCTCTACAAAGGTTGTTCAAATTATTACCCCCGGACCAAAACTGGCCCCGCCCCGGGGCTTATCAGCTTTTCATAGGAAAATCTTTAAAAATCTTCTTCTCTGAAACCGTAAGGCCTAGACATTTGATATTTGGTATGTAGCATCATGTATTGGTCCTCTACAAAGATTGTTCAAATTATGACCCCTTGACCAAAACTATGACCCCCGGACCAAAAATGGCCCCTGCCCCTGGCTTATCAGTTTTTCATAGGAAAAGCTTTAAAAATCTTCTCCTAAACTGTAAGGCCTAGACCTTTGAAATTTAGTATTTATTATCATCTAATGGTTTTCTACCAAGATTGTTCAAATTATGACCCCTGGACCAAAATGGCCCCGCCCCTGGCTTATCAGTTTTTCATAGGAAAATCTTTAAAATCTCCTGTGAAATTGTAGGGGCAGGAACTTTGAAACTTATATGAAGCATCATCTAATGTTCCTTTATTTAGATTGTTCAAATTTGAAACTCAAAGCCTAAAATTATGGCCCTTGGTTTCATATTTGGCCCAATCTGAAGCTTACTTATTTTTACCTAGAAATACAGTGTATGCATATGTCTATAGTAACCAGGTAAGCGATTTAGGGCCAACATGGCCCTCTTGTAAAAAATGGTGGTATATTGCTTTGCCCATGTTCGTCAGTCGGTCGGTAGATCAAATGGTTTCCAATCAATGACTGATAAACGGCTTGGCGTAGAATCTTCAAACTTGCTGTGGTGGTTGGTCATGAACACTAGAATACCCCTATTCTTTTCAAGGTCACTAGGTCAAAGCTCAATGTCACCATGACCTTAACTGGTGAAATGGTTTCTGATCATCAATAACTGCTCAAGGGTTTGGCTTAGGATCTTCAAGCATGCTGTGCTAGTTGATCATGACCACTAGATGACCCTATAGTTTCTGAGGTCACTAGGTCAAAGGTCAAGGTCACCATGGCATAAATTGATGAAATGGTTTCCCATTAATGGCTGCTCAAGGGTTTGCCTTAGGATCTAAAATCTTGCTGTAATGGTTGTTCATAACCACTAGATGACTACTATCGTTTTTTAGGTCACTAGGTCAAAGGTCAAGGTCACCATGGCCTTAACTGGTGAAATGTTTTCTAATCAATAACTGCTCAATGGTTTGGCTTAGGATCTTCAAACTTACTGTGGGGATTAATCATGACCACTTGATGACCCCTATAGTTTTTAGCTCACAGAGCACAAAGTGCTCAGGGTGAGCTTTTGTGATCGCCTGATGTCTGTTGTCTGTCGGCGTTTGTTGTGCGTTGTGCGTCGTGCATTGTGCGTCGTCAACAATTTGAACCTTTAAAAGTCTTCTCCTGAATCTACAGGGTTCTCAGCTTTCATCTTTAGCACATAGCATCACCTATAGGTCCTCTACAAAAGTTATATAAATTATGTCCCTGGAGTCAAAATTGGCCCCGCCACTATCCCAGAGGTGGCCAGTTTTCTCTAGCTGACTGTTGTTTTCTGTACAAGTAGCAGAATGCTGGGTTCACTTAGGTTAGGCATGGGGAAAACTTTAAAAATCTTCTTGTCAAAAATGATGTGTCACAGAGCTTAGATACTTGGTGTATAGATTTACTTAAGTATACCTTATTGAAATTGGTTAAAATCATAGTTCTGAGGTTAAAATTGGCCCTGCCCTGTTGGTTATACTTTAAAATAGACTTTTACACTATAAAGGTTCCCCTGAGCTAGAAAGACCTCAGATACTCTGTCTGTGTTACGCAATCACTGGAGAGGTCATAACTCCTGGTCAAAACTCTATAAAGTTGTCTGCTTCAGAATTAGTGTCTGTTTGTTCACACTGTTTTTAACCCATTCCCTCATAGGCTATTTTCAGATCCTGCCTCTTTAAATAAATCTACTGATAAGGAGCATTAATTAGAGAAAAGGAAAAAATCAGAATTATGTAGATTTGAAACAATTGTGATAAATAGAGAATTTACTCCTATGGAGCAAATGCTCTATTTATCACAATGGTTTCATAAAGTGACCATTACAGAGGCGTAGAAAGGCGTTTTTATGGAGGAAAGGGTTAATGCATATCAATCTTACAATTAACTCATGTACAAACCACATATGAAGTTACATACAGGTATGCGTCAGATCAGAATCCAAACTGTGTGCTAATTTCAGTCAAGTCATGCTAAGAAATAAAGCCCCACCCCAGGGGTGGCCAGTTTTCTATAGAACATAGTGGAAACTTTGAAAATCTTCTCGTGATTGTCTGGTGGGCGATATCAGGGCCATCATGGCCCTCTTGTTGAGGTCAAAAGGTCAAAGGTCAGGGGGTCTTGGGGTATACATGTTTTACAAACAACTCATGTTTGTCATTGATTCTGAATCCAAATAACTGACACAAATCTACAAATCTTTAAATCATCTAGTTTAATCTAATAAGTTCTTTTAATCCTTTCAGTGATACAGACTCACATTTTATGCATTTGCAAACAGAAACCAAGATACTGATAAGTAAGGAAATTCCAGTCTAGCAATATTGTCTTCATTCCAGCCACTGCCACCAGTAAAGTGTGCATCCTTGGTAAACACTGGCAGTCTTTCAACCAGCTAGCTAGCTAGCTAACAGAACAGTTCATTGATTCCCACCGCTGAATGCGGAGGGATATAGTTTTAATGTGCGACTGTCTGTGTGTCCTGGAGTGATGTCTCAGAAAGAGTTTTGAGTTTTTCATTGAAACTTTGTGTAAATGGCAGAATTTAGGCCTGTAAGTGTCACTCACATTGACATTGGAACATCCGAGTTATGGTACTTTATTTAGTTACATAAATTATGTCGCTGGGGTTAAAATTGGCCCCGCCTCAGGGGTGCCTTGTTAGCTCACCAAAGCACAAAGTGCTCAGTGTGAGCTTTTGTGATCATCGCCTGATGTCTGTCGTCCGTCGGCATGCGTAGTTCGTCATCCAGCGTCAACAATTTGAACCTTTAAAAATCTTCTCCTCTGAATCTCAGCTTTCATCTTTGGCACATAACTTCACCTATAGGTCATCTACAATAGATAAACTAGAAAGTTTGCCCATTACTGAATAGTGAATAATGTTTGTGTTACTTTTAGACTTATTGTCTAAGTATTGTTTCTGGTAACTTCAGCTGTTAACAAGTAAATTAACAATGTGTAGATCAAATACTAATCTGGCTCTGATCACTTCTAAGATGCTTTAAAACAATCCATTCAGATTAAACATTGATTGAGGTATTGACGAATTTGGTGTTGGTTCCAATTTGAAGGAAAGTCTATAGATTTGGAATTTAATTATCAGTAAACAACAGCAGCATAAAAATGACATTACACATGTAATAACACTGAGGATGAATGAATTTAAAGTGAAAATTAAAGTGTCTATTTGAATTGAGATAATGGCTATATCATCAAAACCTTATTTACTCCCGTCATTTTAATGCATCATTATACCCCCCACAACGAAGTTTGGGGGGTATACTGGAATCAGGTTGTCCGTCTGTCCGTCTGTCCGTGGACACAATTTTGTCCGGACTTCTTCTTCTACAGTTTTGTTTCAATTTTGTTGAAAGTTCATATATAGCCATATGACCATATAAACCTGTGCACCGCATATTTCCGTTATGATCGGACCACTACTTCAGGAGTTATCTCCCCTTTTTAGCCACCTACCAATGTTTTCTGGTTTTCTGGACTTTTTATGGAAGTGACTCAAGATATCAAATCAATATTTAGTACAAAGTTAAATCTAGATAAGTTACAGCTTATGTTACAATCTCAGCCCTGTTGAATAATTATTTCCAGAGTTATTGCCCTTGAACTTTAATTTTTTGTCAAATTTTCAATTTTTTGGTCTTTCTTTGGAAGTGGTTGGAGATATTAACTTCATATTTGCAATAAAGCTTAATCTAGAAGTGGTACAGCTTAAGTTCAAATATGGGTCTGGTTGAATAATATTTGTCAGAGTTATTGTCCTTGAACTTAATGTTTTTCTGAAAAGGTACCTAGTTTTAGAACTTTGGATTTGACAAAAATCTCATGAAACGGTCTTGTTTCTCTGAATTATTCTTCATTTTTATGCCCCCAACGGTGGGCATATAGTAGTCGCATTGTCCGTCTTTCCGTCTGTCCGTCCTTCCGTCTGTCCGTCTGTCCATCTGTCCGTCCGTCTGTCCTTCCTTCCGTCCCAAATTCGTGTCCGGTCTGTAACTTCTTCATCAATCAATCGATTTCAATATAACTTGCCACAAATGTTCACCAGACAGAGACGATGTGTCGCGTTCAACTCCCTGGTCCATGGGTCAAAGGTCAAGGTCACAGGGTACAATTACTTTGTCACAAATTTCGTGTCCGGTCTGTAACTTCTTCATCTATCGATGGATTTCAATATAACTTCACACAAATGTTCAACACACAGAGACAATGTGTCGCGTTCCACTCCCAGGTCCATGGGTCAAAGGTCAAGGTCACAGGGTACAATTACTTTGTTACAAATTTCGTGTCCGGTCTGTAACTTCTTCATCTATCGATGGATTTCAATATAACTTGCCACAAATGTTCAACACACAGAGTCGATGTGTCGCGTTCAACTCCCAGGTCCATGGGTCAAAGGTCAAGGTCACAGGGTACAATTACTTTGTCACAAATTTCGTGTCCGGTCTGTAACTTCTTCATCTGTCAATGTATTTCAATATAACTTGGCACAAATGTTCACCAGGCAGAGACGATGTGTCACGTTCAACTCCCAGGTCCATGGGTCAAAGGTCAAGGTCACAGGGTACAATTACTTCGTCACAAATTTCGTGTCCAGTCTGTAACTTCTTTATATATCAATGGATTTCAATATGATTTGGCACAAATGTTCACCAGACAAAGATGATGTGTCGCTTTCAACTCCTTGGTCCATGGGTCAAAGGTCAAGGTCACAGGGTACAATTACTTTGTCACAAATTTGGTGTCCGGTCTGTAACATCTTTATCAATGGATTTCAATATAACTTGGCACAGAGTTTCACCAGACAAAGACGATGTGTCGTGTTCAGCTCCCCGGTCCATATGTCAAAGGTCAAGGTCTCAGGGTACAATTACTTGTTTATCTGTGAATGGATTTCAAAGGAACCTGGCACAAATGTTCACCACACAAAGACGATATGTCAACTCCCTGGTCCATGGGTCAAAGGTCAAGGTCACAGGGTACAATTTTTGGGGGCATTTGTCACATGACTGTGACATCTCTGGTGTCCGGTCTGTAACATCTTTATCTATCAATGGATTTCAATATAACTTGGCACAGAGTTTCACCAGACAAAGACGATGTGTCGTGTTCAGCTCCCCGGTCCATATGTCAAAGGTCAAGGTCTCAGGGTACAATTACTTGTTTATCTGTGAATGGATTTCAAAGGAACCTGGCACAAATGTTCACCACACAAAGACGATGTGTCAACTCACTGGTCCATGGGTCAAAGGTCAAGGTCACAGGGTACAATTTTTGGGGGCATTTGTCACATGACTGTGACATCTCTTGTTATTACATAAATTAGGTTGGGGCATGTATTTTTTTTAAATCTCTTCATGTTTCTGTATGTACATATGTTCAGATTGATGACAGGTGGTGGGTATTCGTTAGCCTTTGGCCTACAGTTCTAGTTTTTCATGTCTTTACTACAATTTCTTATCATTATATGTTTCGAAATGACATATCTTACACTTTAACTATCAGTGTATCTGTTGTGAAGTTCAGCTAAATACAAATTCAACTGCACTATACTTTAGCATTCTTTATGTACTGTAATGTTGTCTGCTTCAGAATTGTTGTCTGCTTGTATAAAAATTCTGAAAGGGGGTGATCCCCCGAGAGCAAAAATTGCAACACAATAAGAGAAAATTGCAGACTCGGTTTTATTGAGTCTGTTCATGAACAGTAATTGAAAGTGCAACACTGCTCACGCCCCCTAGCACCGACTTTAAGCGGTATTCAATTTTCAGAACAAGAAGTACTGAAATTCATGATCTCGAAGGATCAGAAGGTATAACAACACTGAGAATGAAGTACGGGGCGACGTTTTACGGCCGCCACACAAGCACTTAACACCTGCTGTTGTGAAGATTATAAATAAGTTTGTTCTTATTGTTCTTTATACATATCAGTCTTACAATTAATTCTCTTGCACAAACCACATAATTATGAAGTTACATATGTGTCAGATTAGAATCCAAACTGTGCGCTTATTTCAGTGAAGTCATGCTCAGCAGTGATAGGGTTAACACCGAGTTTCTGTCATCTGTTAGAAACGTTGTCTGCTGAAAAATTTACACTGTCAATTTCCCCCTTATTTTATATAGAAACATATTGTAAAACCTTTAGAAATCTTCTCCTCTGAAACTGGAAGTATCTCAGTTTTCATATTTGGCACATAATATCATCTTGAAGTCCTCAACAAAAGTTATATGAATTGTGTCCATGTGGTCAAAATGAAACCCCACCATAGAGTTGGCCAATTTTTTATAGAAAAATGAAAATTGAGAGTTGGAATTTCAAGCACTCGAAAAAGAATGTGAGTACTT
The DNA here is from genome assembly GCA_963576725.1 of Azorinus chamasolen. Taxonomy (NCBI): domain Eukaryota; kingdom Metazoa; phylum Mollusca; class Bivalvia; order Cardiida; family Solecurtidae; genus Azorinus; species Azorinus chamasolen. Next base: position 72,462,821 of record OY755245.1, read on the forward strand.
TTTTGAACATTAAAATACGTTGTTATTGAAATCTAAAGATTTATATCATAAAGTTAAACAGTCATTATGTCAATCAGTTACCGACATAAACTGCCGTATATATTCCTTAATATCCGAATTGTCCCTTTCTTTTTCTCCATCCTACTGTTACTATTTATAGCGAGCACAGCTCGCAAGAATGGCCGAAGGCCATTCTTGCGAACGAAGTGAGCTCTATGGTAACGCGTAGGATATAATTTTGGTTCTCTAAGCTGTACATTGTTAACCTGGAATCGGTTGTACCGATTTTTCGCTCGCTTCCGGTTTGATCCATTCAGCAATCGGAACACCTCGAAATAGCCGAGGTGTTCCGAGTGATTTCTATATTCCGAACTCTGACGGAATACAGCGAGTAGTTACGATTGGTCCTCAATACCCGACAGTCAACACAAATCGCAACAACGTTTGTCTACGAAGAAAATCGATTTTCTAAAACTTACTAAATTGTAACTTGCATTTCGTTTCGGTGTAGATTTAGATATTACTATTTGAATCGCTATTTTTTTACCAGAAAATTAATGTTTTCCGTTCGGTAAACATCTCCGTCCGAGATCCAGTTAGCGGAAAAGGCCGAGTGTATGTGTGTCAAAATCCACAACTCGTAAGTGACGTAGTTGTGGTCACATGACTTCCATTTATCGTCTGAAGTGCATTTTGTTTACCGCAGCTGTGTTACTCTTCCGGTTCCTACTGTCAATAACTTTGTATGTGAGTAATTTAGACATTGATTATTTAATTTTCTTTCATTTGAATCAGTTGTCAATACAAAACATCACATTATTTGAATTAGATCTACGTCTAGATATTTATCCCGGCGTAGGGTGTTTTCGACGGTGTAAGCGGTTTTCGTAAATTTGACCTACTTAAACAAATGCTGATTGCTTAAATAAATATGTGAGTGAAACATGCAAACGAATGTATATCACTGAGATTTTATAAAGAACTTGATCTACGGCAACGTAGAATTGTTTACATTTTGAACCAAAATAGCTTAAATCTTGGTGAAATCTGACTTGTTCTTTCCGACTAGAGTAGTCTGTCTGTCTGCAGGTCTGTCTGTCAGTGTACTGTTTAAGTTTTGTAGTCTTTCTGTCCTTCTTTAAATACTTTTTTACATAAATCAGCCTGTCTGTCTGACTTCTTTAAATAGGCCTACTGGTTTACAAAAATCATTCTGTCTGTCCGTCTCACACACATCTAACATCCCAGACATAGATATACAGCCTTGAAGATTCCCATATTCTCTATTTACAATCATTCTACACAGAAAGTTAATAACATAATTGAACAACCTGAAGGCTTAGCAACATCATTTAACACAGACATTACAACTTTAAAGGTTGGGAGCATACCACCAGCATCACTTCAGAAATAGAAAGAATTCAAAAACAAGCACAGCAAATTTCATTCAAGCCAATTCTCTGACACTGAAATACACACTAAACAAACATCTTTAGAAGGACATAAAACAAATAAATACAAAAATATCACACATAAACACTCAGCACAATCTACCAACAATCAGATGGGATAGAGACATCCAGAAAACAAGCACAAAAAAAAACGAGGGAGGCATGCCCAAAATTCTAAAAAATGTAGAAAATTTACATTTTAAGTTATGTTCATATATGTATGATGGAGTTCATCCTGATCACTGGCTAACTTACAAGTGGTTTTCCATTGTTTGCAAGACAGTTCAGAATGACCTAAGTTGTCCTTCTTCCCTGCAAGATGTTGCCGCTGCTGATGATGATGATGCTATTGATTACAATTTTAATGATGAAAATGATTCTGATGCATGGGATTTCAAACGAAAATAGCTTTTAACTACCCCTAAGATATACTGTATGCATGTGTAACACATAGTTCAAATGTTTAACCCTTTCCTCCATGCTAAATAGGAAATAGCTAAACATTATGTTGTATGTGTTAATAAATACATGTACATGTATATGCATGCACACAGTATTGTCCTTATCCTATTGACCTATCCAGTAACTTCAAAGTCTATCATCACCATCATTAGCATCAATTGACATTAAGTTACTAACACAACAGCTCTATCAATATCTTCTGTTTTCTGCATGTTTCTATCTCAATGCACCTAAATGTACCTGGTGTACATGCAAATATACCACAACTAACACACAGCTTGTCTTGCCATTTTAACCCTTTCCTCTGCATATTTAACACATATGACACCTTTACTATATTTTTTACAATTAACATTTACTGATGATGGCGAATACAGATCTGATGGCAGCTTAAATCATGATGAGAGTAACGTAGAAAGCTCCTTGAGGTTTCTGGTATTTTGTCATCTTGCTTTAAGCATTACCAAACCTTAATTTCAGCTTGCTTTAAGCAGTAATACATTATACATGTAGTGCCCTTCTGGCAATGGAGGAAAGGGTTAATATCACTAATTTACTGTCTTGTGATTTAGACTATGTCAATAATTTAAACATCACATCGCAGCTTTATGAGTTTCTTATTTTACTTGTAAAAATTAGTGGGTGACATGAACGTCGCTAGTTCTATTTCACAGATATATTACAACATTCAACTTGTTAAAAATTGGTGGGTGACATGATCGTTGCTAACCATGATACACAACTATTTCACATTATACTACAATATTTAACATATATATATATTGCTAATATAAAAATTCTGGTGTTCCTCAAGGCTCTGTCCTTTGTCCTCTCTGCTTCCTTCTTTATATCAATGAGCTTCCTTCCTCAGTCTCTAGATCTCAAATTCGACTCTTTGCTGATGATACAGCGGTCTACATCACCATTGACTCCCCCTCCGACTCCCAATCATTACAGGAAGATCTCAATAACATGCAGATCTGGGAGAAGGAGTGGGACATGGAGTTTAACCCCTCTAAGTGTCAAGTACTCCATATTACTAAAAACAAAAACGTGATAAAAAACAAGTATTTTCTCCATGGCCAAGCTTTAACATCCGTCCCTAATGCAAAATATCTTGGCCTAGATCTATCTACAGACTTAAGTTTCAATACACACATCACAAGAATAACATCAAACGCAAACAAAACCTTAGGATTCATTAAAAGAAATATCACTACAAAAAATGAGAACGTAAAACAACTTGCATACAAATCTTTGGTCCGGCCCCAGTTGGAATATGCCTCAACAGTTTGGCACCCCTATACACAAAGCAATATTCATAAAGTTGAAATGGTCCAGAGGCGAGCAATACGGTGGGTAAAACGTGATTATTCTCCATTGTCATCAGTAACTGCCATGCAGAAGGATCTTGGCTGGCGATCTCTCGAACACCGTAGACTTGACTTCCGCCTTATTATGTTCTTTAAGATTTACCATAACTTAGTATCTGCCAGTCTTCCACCTTACATTGTAAAACCACTTAGATCAACTAGACATATGCACCCTCTCTCACTTAGACAATTACAGGTTACATCAGACTACCGCAAATTCTCATTCTTTCCCCATTGTATTACCCTTTGGAACCAGCTTCCCTGCAACATCGCAACCCTGCCTGACCTTGACCAATTCAGGCAGGCAGTGGTGAGGATACAGTATTAGTTACATACTAGTGTTTTTACTTTTAATCTTTTTCACATCTCACTAATATGCTAATATTTTATCTATGACTTGAACCTTGATCATGTCTCTCACTGACCTGAAAATACTCATTACCAGGTTCTTATCCCTATCACCTTTTGCTACTAACAGTTCCGACGTGCACCTTTTCCTGCCTATAACACTCGAGAGAGGGGTTGGCAGTACACAGAGATAGACATTTTATTACTAACTGTAGTATTTTGTTTATTAGAAATTGAATGAAGTATGGTGGGTGACATGAACATCGCTAACCAATACACAACTATTTCACGTTAATATTACAGTACTTGTCTTATTGCCAAGGTTCAGTTAAAGCCATTTTTTTTTTAAATCAACATAGTATGGTGGGTGACATGATCGTCTCTAACCAATTAAACATACCCTCGCGTTACCAGTTTTCGTGTGGATAACCATTCAATCACGGATTACCATGACGAGATAACAACAATTTAAAAATAAAACACGCCAACAAACAAAGCAAATATTGCATTATTTAGCATTATTTTAATGTACAAATTGTGACAATAATTTTGGCATAAGCGCTGTCATTTTGATCAGTACAGCAAATGACGTCATCACAGGCGGGTATACCTATTTTCGTGGACATCAGACAAATCAATAAAATCGAGGCCCTGATGGGGTTACAAGTAAACAACCACCACATAGAGAGAAAAAAAATGTTATTTCTATTTATTCATTCACTGTAAAATGTTTTTATCTTCACAACAATATTTTGTAACAATTTTGGACATTTTGCCCTCAAGGCATACTGATGACGCAGATGTCATCGAGGAAGGTGGGTAAAGGCGGTACTTCTTTGCAGGAGGTGGGATGTTCTAAACCTAAAAGTATACGTCTAAATAAGAAATAAATCTACTCAAAAACCTTTTAAAACTGTTCAAAATAGACCTATAGATCTACATAGATCTATATTTAAACTATCTAATGTTATTCATAAACATCATCAGCATTCGTGATTTATTTCCAACAAAATTTGTATTAGGGCCTCATAAGAAAACCACCACAGTTAACTCCCTTGCAATGGTAAACAGAAAGAATTATTGAATCGGTACACCTGACCCTGACGTTGCGTAGTATTGTGTTTAGTGACTGTTTACAAACAGATGACAGTGACTCGGACTGTTGAATGGACTTTTTAATCAGAAAATTGTATGAAAGCTATAGTGCATCAAACAGATTTAAATAAAATACCACATTTTGCAACCATAGACACAAAATTAGCGGTGATTTACCCCTCCAAGTTTGATTCTTAGAATTTTTGGTGGCAACTTGGCGGAGTGGGTGTTGTCCACTTGCTCTGAAGTTTATGACATCAGAATCAAAACAGCGCTTGCGATATCGAAATGATTTCCGGTAACAAGAAAACAACTCTATCCCGATTTGAGGTAACTAGGGGATACATTAAATAAATTGCAGTAGGACAGTCACTTATATAAGTCTGAAACACACAACATCAGCAAATAAGATGTCACAGTCTTGGACCAAAAGTAGATCTATCAAACACTTTTCGACTTGGATATGTATTAAAGAAAAGTAAGAGATTGTTGGTTTAAGTTTGTTATTTGAAGTTGCGCTTTCAACTTTTATCAAGGTGTTCTGTACTCGTTTATTGTTCTGTTACTTTTAGAGAGTTATAATTGCTGTTACTAATTTCATATAGATATCTGGTGTAGAAATCATCAATTTCACCATATATTTGGTGTAATGCTTTCACTTTATTTAGTTGAATGCGTTTTGTAGCTGTGCTCGCTTATAGGCTGTGCCTATTTCATATTAGTATCCATGTGGGAAAACCCCTGTGAAGCTGCACGCGCCCCGTTACTTTAGCCTGGAGTATTATAAATAGCATATCAAAACGGGGTACCAGTATTTTAGCACCTGTATGCGACCATTTTAGCTGATGGAAACCAGACACGACAATGTCATAACAAATAAGTGATTTGTTTTGTAAAACCAAACTAAGGCTTTAAAAGAAAATTACAGATGATGGTGAAACAATAAAAGATCGCCATTTAATAAATATTTTTAACCTTGATGCACGAAGCCATCTGCAATCTGTACCGAAACTCATTAATTCAGGTAGAAACGGCCGGTAACAGAGTTTTATAAAATTCACTTTATTTGCAACTTCCACAAACAAAAACTATACATAAAAATAGCATGTAAAACATTTGAATAACATTAGAACAAGACAAGTATTTAATCTTTAAACGCTTCTATTCAAAACTTTTCTGTATTACATAGTAGACTCTACACTTGTTACACAGTAACCGATTCCGATTATAATCGAAGCTTAGTCGGTTGGCATCAACCGATTATCGATTATGAAAATCCAGCCGATTCCCATCACTAGTTCTATTTGATAAATATTAATTTGATAGGAGATATTTCAGAGCCAGATTCTTTTCAAGATGTGAGGATGAAAAGAGAAAGACTAAATCATGAACCCTTGATCAGATGACTGTTGTAGGAGCAGCTGATCAGGATCAGTTCTGCTTATGGAATTATAAATTAATAGATACAATTTACAGTTTCTACTAATACCCTGTATACATATACCATTTTGAAAATTCATCTAATAAAAATGAATATTCATGATGACATTATTTCTTACATGAATATTCAACAGGTGAAGCCACGAACACTGACACAGTGGGCAAGGGAGGGTCTGATGTATCATCATCTATGGACTACACGAACACTGACACAGTGGGCAAGGGAGGGTCTGATGTATCATCGTCTATGGAAGTCACGAACACTGACACAGTGGGCAAGGGAGGGTCTGATGTATCATCGTCTATGGAAGCCACGAACACTGACACAGTGGGCAAGGGAGGGTCTGATGTATCATCATCTATTGACTACACGAACACTGACACAGTGGGCAAGGGAGGGTCTGATGTATCATCATCTATGGACTACACTGATTCCTTGAATACATCCATGTTCCATGTGTTGAAACCTTTACATGTACCAGGTAACACACACTTGTACAGACAAGCTTCTCTCCATATTATGAAAGATAGTACAACCAAAAATTATTGTACGACCTAATTTAGGACAATCTCTATAGCTGGCATAACAGAAATGACAGCACATTCTAGTGTATGATAATCCAGGCTAACTTGTATGACAGAAATTTCCTTCCGAAAAAAAAATGACAACTCAAACTCTGATATCTTGTACTTACCAATTAAATTTCTTAATGCATTTAAAAAGTGATTGTTTGAGTGATAAACAGCTTGGAACCTAATGAGTTTGGATCAAAGCAGTTTTCAAATGTGACCAAGCAATGTGCTCAGGTAATGTCCAAACTATCGGTAAAGATGGTGTTATAGAATAAGAGCAGTCCAGAAAAGTAAATTAAACATTTTCAAGAATGAATCCTTTAATTCTCCACCAAACCCTATGTTGTGACCACTCTTTAGAATTCCTTGGAGTCTCTTTGAGATTATTCTAAAGAGTGGTCACAACCTAGGGTTTGGTGGAGAAATGACAGTTTTAATATTTGAGTATGCACCTTTATCTATTGCTCTGGAACAGTATCTGAATACAAAATAATCCAGGGAATGTTTTTAATCCAAGAGATAGATCATTCCTTACTTCATGTACCTTTGATAATATATGTCCTTTGGTTCCTAAACACTTTATTGGATAGAAATACATTTTCACGCTTTTGCAAACAGAGTAGACACAGATCAGATTGCTCCTGTGTGAGCAATTTGATCAGGGTGTTCTATTATAAAAAGTCATCAATAGATATTCATGAAATCTATGTTTCTTACATTAATTTTCATAATGATTGGCTTGCTTAGCAACTTATTGACTGAAAATGTTCTATACATCAATTTTGAGTGAGCTAATGAAACCACTCAGTCTTGTGTTCATCCATCATGTGCGACTTTTGATTGTCGACATGTAATCAGCTATGTCTGCTTTGAACTCGAATAATGAAAAGTGACAAGATTTGGCATGAATATTTCTTTGATGGTCCTCAGACAAATCAGTCACTAATTTTCACTCATTGTAGAACACCAGCTGCCATGCAACCAACCAACAAACTTTTAACAAAATTTATTGTCTTAAACTGTAGGTCAGTCCCTATTTACATTGCTAGACTTTCTTTCACTGTCACAAGTTGCGACACTCTGCACATTTGTGTGTAAACCTCCATGCAAACTAGTTCTGAGTTAGTAACTCCGGCGTCCGTTTCGTTGTTGTCGTTGTCGTCATAGTTGTTGTTGTCCGAAATCTTAACATTGTCCATAACTTTTTCATTTTTTCATTTGCAACCTTCATTTTTGGTATGCATGTTCATCTTGACAATGATGACAGACGAGCCATGGCCCCCGCTTGCGGTGCTCTTGTTAAGTCCATTGGTAAGGGTCTGCACTGGTTGCTGCTATAGGTTTTTATGCCCCCGTTGACGATAGTCAGGGGGCATTATGTTTTGCACTTGTCCGTCGGTCCGTCTGTCTGTCTGTCTGTCCGTGTGTCACACTTTTAGGTGCAGTTGGATGTCACAGTTTTTCATGTGTTATAAGTCAGTAATGTCTACACTTATACACATGAAACTTCACATACACATCAATTACCATCTGTGCTATCATTTGACACCCCACCCATGCTGCCGGCAAGACCAAGGTCGAGGTCAAATGACTTTGAAATTTTACGTGCAGTTGGTTGTCACATTTACGTGCAGTGTTTTGTCAGTTTTTTCATTGTCTTATATCTCACTAACCGCTATAGCTATTGGCATGGAATTGCATATACACATTCAACACCATCCATTACGTACCCGGCCCATGCTGCCGGCAAGCCCAAGGTCAGTGTCAAATGACTTAGGAATTTTACGTACAGCTTCACTGTGTCTTACAGACACAATTTCTGGGGCTTAATTGTCACAGGGGATGAACCTTTAAAAATCTTCTCCTCTGAATCTACAGGGTTCTCAGCTTTCATCTTTGGTACATAGCATCATCTTTAGGTCCTCTACAAAAGTTATATAAATTTTGCCCCTGGGGTCAAAATTGGCCCCGCCCCAGGGGTGCCTTGTTTTCAATTGAAATATATAGTAAAACTTTGAATATCTTCTCCTCTGAATCTACAGGGTTCTCAGCTTTCATATTTGGCACATAGCATCATATTCAGGTCCTCTACAAAAGTTATATAAATTATGCCCCTGGGGTCAAAATTGGCCCCACCTTTTTGAATAGAAACATATAGTGACAACTTTGAAAATCTTCTTCTCTGAATCTACAGCGTTCTCAGCTTTCATATTTGGCACATAGCATCATGTTCAGGTCCTCTACAAGAGTTATATAAATTATGGCCCTGGGGTCAAAATTGGCCCCGCCTCAGGGGTAGCCAGTTTTGAATAGAAACATAGTGACAACTTTGAAAATCTTCTCCTCTAAATCTACAGGGTTCTTAGCTTTCATATTTGGCACATAGGATCTTATACAGGTCCTCTACAAAAGTTATATAAAAATATGCCCCAGGGGTCAAAATTGGCCCCGCCCCAGGGGTAGCCATGTCTCAATAGAAACATATAGTGACAACTTTGAAAATCTTCTCCTCAGAAACTGGAAGGTTCTCAGCATTCATATTTGACACATAATATCATGTTCAGGTCCTCTACAAGAGTTATATAAATTATGCCCCTGGGGTCAAAATTGGCCCCGCCACAGGGGTAGCCAGTTCGCAATAGAAACATATAGTGTTAAATTTGAAAATATTTTCCTCAGAAAATGGAAGGTTCTTAGCTTTTATGTTTGGCACATAGCATCATGTTCAGATCCTCTACAAAAGTAGATCCCTTGGATCAAAATTGGCCCGCCCCAGGGGTGGCTAGTTTTCTCTAGAAACATATAGTGAAAACTTTGAACATCTTCTCCTCTGATTGCCTAGTGAGCGATGTCAGGGCCATTCTGGCCCTCTTGTTTGTATAACTTTTTTGCTCACCAGAGCACAAAGTGCTCAGGTTGAGCTTTTGTGATTGCCGGATGTCCGTCGTCCGTCGGCGTGCGTCGTGGGTCGTTCGTCGTCAACAATTTGAACCTTTAAACTTTTCTCCTCTGAATCTACAGGGGTCTCAGCTTTCATCTTTGGCACATAGCATCATCTGTAGGTCCTCTACTAAAGTTATATAAATTATGTCCCTAGGGTCAAAATTGGCCCCGCCCCAGGGGTGCATTGTTTTCTATAGAAACATATAGTGAAAACTTTGAATATCATCCCGTCTGAAACTGGAAGGTTCTCAGCTTTCATATTTGGCACATAGCATCATATTCAGGTCCTCTACAAAAGTTATATAAATTATGCTCCTGTGGTCAAAATTGGCTACACCCCAGGGTTGCCCGTTTTCTAGCAAACCTATAGCTGACTGCATTTTTAAGCATCTTCTCTTTGCTGATAAAGAGGCCATCCAGTCAAGCAGTAGAAAAGATGACCAGTGGCTATTTTTAGTGCACCTGTATCTGGTGCTGGAGCCAGTGTTAGTGGGTTCTTTAACCCTTTGCCTGTTCTATGTTTATTATTAATATGAATGCCTACTGCATATTCATGAACAAAATAGTTAAAATGAAGTATGGAAGGTGGAACATTGTAGCCATTTTTTTTCCAAATTTCACAACCTACTGAATATTCATCTGCAAAATAGTTATAATGAAAACAGTAGGTGGAACATTGTAGCCATTTCAGAAACTTAAGGAACAGATCTATCAAATGCCATTAACAAACAGAGCAGGCCCTGATCAGATGGCCCCCATAGGAGGCATCTGGTGTGGGTCTACTCTGTTTTCAAACCTTTATGTGAGGGAAAGGTTAATTAATAATAGTGATTGGCATTATGATATCATTATAACCTACCATGCAGTTCAGAAGAAGGGTAAATCATGTAAAGAATCTAGAATGCCACAAATTAAAGATTTTAAATAAATTATGAAATATTTTTTAACATGAAATTGTATTACTTGAAACTATTAGTTAAACTTATGAATATGAAATTATTTTGTAATAATTTATAATAATATTCAAATGCAAAAAATCAATTTGGAATGCTAGGGTACACATACCCGTTCAGAAGAACAGTTGATCGCCTTTAGTCAGAACTTTGTATGGCCTTGTTTAAATTATGCCCCTGGGGTTAAAATTGGCCCTACCCCAGGGTTGGTCAGCTTTCAATAGAAATATATAGTAAAAACATTGAAAATCTTCTCTGAAACTGGAAGGTTCATAACTTTCATATTTGGCACATGAAGTTCAGGTCCTCTACAATTGTTATATGAATTATGCCCCTGTGGTCAAAATTGGCACTGCCCAAGGAGTAGCCAGCTTTCAATAGAAACATATAGTGAAAACTTTGAAAATCTTCTCCTCTGATTGTCTGGTGAGCGCTTCAGGGCCATTCTGGCCCTCTTGTTCATATTTGGCACAGAGCATCGTGCAGGTCCTCTACAAAAGTTATATAACTTATGGCCCAGGGGTCAAAATTGGCCCCCCCAGGGGTGGGCAGTTTTCAATAGAAACAAATACAAAATGTAGTGAAATCTTTGAAAATCTTCTCCTCTGAAACTGAAGGGCTCTCATATTTCATATTTGGCACAGGGCATCATGTTCAGGTCCTCAACAAAATTTATATAAATTATGGCCCTGGGGTCAAAATTGTCCCCGCCCCAGGGGTGGGCAGTTTTCAATAGAAACATATAGTAAAACTTTGAAAATCTTCTCCTCTGAAACCAGAAGGTTCTCAGCTTTCATATTTTGCACATAGCATCATGTTCAGGTCCTCTACAAAAGTTATATAAATTATGACCCTTCGGTCAAAATTGGCCCCGCCAATAGAAACAAATAGTGAAACCTTTGAAAATCTTCTCCTCTGAAACTAAAAGGCTCTCATCTTTCATATTTGGCACAGCACATCATGTTCAGGTCCTCTACAAAATTTTCATAAATTATGGCCCTGGGGTCAAAATTGGCCCCGTCCCAGGGGAGGGCAGTTTTCAATAGAAACATATAGTGAAATCTTTGAAAATCTTCTCCTCTGAAACTGAAGGGCTCTCATATTTCATATTTGGCACAGGGCATCATGTTCAGGTCCTCAACAAAATTTATATAAATTATGGCCCTGGGGTCAAAATTGTCCCCGCCCCAGGGGTGGGCAGTTTTCAATAGAAACATATAGTAAAACTTTGGAAATCTTCTCCTCTGAAACCAGAAGGTTCTCAGCTTTCATATTTTGCACATAGCATCATGTTCAGGTCCTCTACAAAAGTTATATAATTTATGACCCTTGGGTCAAAATTGGCCCCGCCAATAGAAACAAATAGTGAAACCTTTGAAAATCTTCTCCTCTGAAACTAAAAGGCTCTCATCTTTCATATTTGGCACAGCACATCATGTTCAGGTCCTGTACAAAATTTTCATAAATTATGGCCCTGGGGTCAAAATTGGCCCCGTCTCAGGGGAGGGCAGTTTTCAATAGAAACATATAGTGAAAACTTTGAAAATCTTCTCCTCTGAAACTAGAAGGTTCTCAGCTTTCATATTTGGCACATAGCATCATGTTCAGGTCCTCTACAAAATTTGTATAAATTATGGCCCTGGGGATAAAATTGGCCCCGCCCCAGGCGTGGGCAGTTTTCAATGGAAACAAATAGTGAAATCTTTGAAAATCTTCTCCTCTGAAACTGGAAGGCGCAGAGCTTTTATATTTGGCACAGAGCATCATGTGCAGGTTCTCTACAAATGTTATATAAATTATACCCCTTGTGTCAAAATTGACCCCGCCCCAGGGGTGGGCAGTTTTCAATAGAAACATATAGTGAAAACTTTGAAAATCTTCTCCTCTGAAACTGGAATGTTCTCAGCTTTCATATTTGACACATAGCATCATGTTTAGATCCTCTACAAAAGTTATATAATAATGGCCCTGGGGTTAAAATTGGCCCCGCCCCAGGGGTGGGCAGTTTTCAATAGAAACAAATAGTGAAATCTTTGAAAATCTTCTCATCTGATTGTCTAGTGAGCGCTTCAGGGCCATTCTGGCCCTCTTGTTTTCCATATCTGTGCCCTGTATTAAGCTGCCAGCTATCAATATAGATCCTATCATTGTATCTGTTTTGAAGTTCAGCTTAATACAAATTCAAGTGTTTTATTGCTTCTTGGCGAGCAGTGTCTATTTTCAACTGGCTATTTTTAGCATACGTAAAAGGTAGTTTATCTCCCTTTCACACTTTTTAGCTCACCAGAGCACAAAGTGCTTAGGGTGAGCTTTTGTGATCGCCTGATGTCCGTCTTCCGTCAGCGTGCGTCGTTCGTCGTCAACAATTTGAACCTTTAAAGTTCTTCTCCTCTGAATCTACAGGGGTCTCAGCTTTCATCTTTGACACATAGCATCATCTGTAGGTCCTCTACAAAAGTTATATAAATTATACCCCTGGGGCCAAAATTGGCCCTGCCCCAGGGGTTTTCAGTTTTCAATAGAAACATATAGTGAAAACTTTGAACATCATCTCCTCTAAAACTAGAAGGTCCTCAGCTTTCATATTTGGCACATAGCTTCAACTTCAGGACTTCTACAAAAGTTATAAAAATTATGCCCCTAGGGTCAAAATTGGTCCCACCCCAGGGATTGCCAGTTTTTTGTAGCTGACTGCTTAAACAGCCCATGGGATCACTAGTTATGCATAGGAAAATCTTAAAAAAAATATTCTTGTCAGAAACTACATGTCCCAGAGCTTAGATATTTGGTGTATAGATTTACTTAGCATAACTTTATGAGTTTTATAAGTATCACAGTTCTGGGGTTAAAATTGACCCTGCCCTGTGTGTATAGACTTCTTCACATCAGAAACTACAGTCTTAAGGTTTCTCCTAAATATCGGCCTGCAGAGCTGAGACCAGTCAGTGTGAGTTCTTATATAATCACCCTTAGCCTGATCAGTAGAGTAGAAATTGTGTTTAGGCAAATAACACACACTCATTTAAGATTGAGAAAACTGTGGACAATTCTCAATATGCAGAACACTCTTAAAACTTTTTTTCATACCTATGCCCTGCATTAAGCTACCAGATATCAATATAGAGCATATCTGTTGTGAATTTCAGCTTAACTCTTTCCATGCTGGGTAATTTTGTCATCTGCAAAATTGTTGTCTGCAGCATATTCATAAGTTATTCTAACTACACACTTTCTTTCTAAGTTTTTCAGAAGTTCAGTCTCATTGACAAACAGTTTGGATATCAGAACAGGCCCCACATTATGTTGGCCTTGATCTCAGGATCCAAGCTGTTTGCATAGGTCATTAGTGGTGGGAGAATCTCACTACACACTTTCTTTGTAAGTTTTTCAGAAGTTCAGTCTCATTTACAAACAATTTGGATATCAGATCAGGCCCCGCATTATGTGGGGCCTGATCTGGATCCAAACTGTTTGCATAGGTCATTAGTGGTGGGAGAATCCGCCTCTAGCATCCAAAGAAGTAATAGAAGTTCCAGTGGTCTATGCTCTATCCATTCTTTCACTACATTCTTTCAGCATCATGTTCAGGTCCTCTACAAAAGTTATATAAATTGTGTCCCTTGGGTGAAAATTGGCACCGCCCCTGGGGTGTTAGGTTTTCAATTGAAACATATAGTGAAAACTTTGAAAATCTTCTCCTGATTGTCTGGTGAACGATGTCAGGGCCATTCTGGCTCCCTTGTTGATATTACAAATGGATTGCCTTCCTTCCAGATAATGGCAGTTGCAAATTAGATCTGACCTGTAAATAGAACAATTAACCCTTTACTCCATAAATATGCATTTCTACACCTTTGCAAACATAGTAGACCCAGATCAGATGGCTCATGTAGTAGCCATCTGATCAATCTGCTCTATTTGCTTATGATAAAATATAGTGTGTTAAATTATTTTCATTTTGTGTACAATATACATATACTTATAATATGTTTACTTAAGCTTTTCCCTCATATAAATGCCTTTTCAAGTTTTCATGGATTTGCAAACAGAACAGACCCAAATCAGACGGCTCCTATAGCAGCTGTCTGATCAGGGTCTGATCTGTTTGTCAATGGAATTTGAAATATCTTTCTTTACTTTTTAAAATGGCTACACTGTCCCACTTTCCTTGTTTCATTATAACTATTTTGTCCATGAATATTCACTAGGTATTGAAATTTTGAATAAAGGTAGAACGGGGGAAGGGTTAAAAGTACATCAATCTTAAGATAAGATATGAATAATAATATGAACTCATGAAGATGTAATGAAAATATCTGAAATTTTGAACATATTAGTATAGATTAATTCATTCTTTCTGAATTAAAATTGGCCCCACCCCAGGGCCGGCTGGTTTTTAGCTCACCTGGCACAAAGTGCCAAGGTGAGCTATTGGGATGATCCTATGTCCGGCGTCCGGCGTCCGGCGTATGTGCGTATGTGCGTCGTGCGTACGTGCGGGCGTCAACAATTTACTTAAACATCTTCTTCTCTGGAACTACAAAGCCAAGAGCTTTGATATTTGGTATGTAGTATGATGTAATAGTCCTCTACAAAGATTGTTCAAATTATGTCCCCGGGCCAAAAATGGCCCCGCCCCAGGGCTTATCAGTTTTTCATAGGAAAATCTTTAAAAATCTTCTTCTCTGAAACTGTAAGGCATAGACCTTTGATATTTGGTATGTAGCATCATCAAATGGTCCTCTACTAAGATTGTTCAAATTATGACCCCTGGGCCAAAAATGGCCCCGCCCCGGGGCTTATCAGTTTTTCATAGGAAAATCTTTAAAAATCTTCTTCTCTGAAACTGTAAGGCTTAGACCTTTGGTATTTGGTATGTAGCATCATCTAATGGTCTTCTACTAAGATTGTTCAAATTATGAACCCTGGGCCAAAAATGGCCCCGCCCCAGGGCTTATCAGTTTTTCATAGGAAAATCTTTAAAAATCATCTTCTCTGAAACTGTAAGGCATAGACCTTTGATATTTGGTATGTAGCATTATCTAATGGTCCTCTACTAAGAATGTTCAAATTATGACCCCTGGGCCAAAAATGGCCCCGCCCGGGGCTTATCAGTTTTTCATAGGAAAATCTTTAAAAATCTTCTTCTCTGAAAATGTAAGGCATAGACCTTTGGTATTTGGTATGTAGCATCATCTAATGGTCCTCTACTAAGATTGTTCAAATTATGACCTCCAGGACAAAAATGGCCCCGCCCTAGGGCTTATCAGTTTTTCATAGGAAAATCTTTAAAAATCTTCTTCTGTGAAACTGTAAGGCATAGACCTTTGATATTTGGTATGTAGCATCATCAAATGGTCCTCTACTAAGATTGTTCAAATTATGACCCCTGGGCCAAAAATGGCCCCACCCCGGGGCTTATCAGTTTTTCATAGGAAAATCTTTAAAAATCTTCTTCTCTGAAAATGTAAGGAATAGACCATTGGTATTTGGTATGTAGCATCATCTAATGGTCCTCTAAGATTGTTCAAATTATGACCCCCAGGACAAAAATGGCCTCGCCCCAGGGCTTATCAGTTTTTCATAGGAAAATCTTGAAGAAATCATCTTCTCTGAAACTGTAAGGCATAGACCTTTGATATTTGGTATGTAGCATGATCTAATGGTCCTCTACTAAGATTGTTAAAATTATGACCCCTGGGCCAAAAATGGCCCCGCCCCGGGGCTGATCAGTTTTTCATAGGAAAATCTTTAAAAATCTTCTTCTCTGAAAATGTAAGGTATAGACCTTTGGTATTTGGTATGTAGCATCATCTAATGGTCCTCTACTAAGATTGTTCAAATTATGACCCTCAGGACAAAAATGGCCCGCCCCAGGGCTTATCAGTTTTTCATAGGAAAATCTTTAAAAATCTTCTTCTGTGAAACTGTAAGGCATAGACCTTTGATATTTGGTTTGTAGCATCATCTAATGGTCCTCTACTAAGATTGTTCAAATTATGACCCCTGGGCCAAAAATGGCCCCACCCCGGAGCTTATCAGTTTTTCATAGGAAAATCTTTAAAAATCTTCTTCTCTGAAAATGTAAGGCATAGACCTTTGGTATTTGGTATGTAGTATCATCTAATGGTCCTCTACTAAGATTGTTCAAATTATGACCCCCAGGACAAAAATGGCCCCGCCCCAGGGCTTATCAGTTTTTCATAGGAAAATCTTGAAGAAATCATCTTCTCTGAAACTGTAAGGCATAGACCTTTGATATTTGGTATGTAGCATGATCTAATGGTCCTCTACTAAGATTGTTAAAATTATGACCCCTGGGCCAAATATGGCCCCGCCCCGGGGCTTATCAGTTTTTCATAGGAAAATCTTTAAATATATTCTTCTCTAAAATTATAAGGCATAGACCTTTGATATTTGGTATGTAGCATTATTTAATCGTCCTCTACTAAGATTAATCAAAATATGACCCCCGGACCAAAAATGGCCCCGCCCAAGGGCTTATCAGTTTTTCATAGGAAAATCTTTAAAAATCTTCTCCAGAACTGTAAGGTCTAGGCCCTTGATATTTGGTATGTAGCATCATCTAATGGTTTTGTACCAAGATTATTCAAATTATTACCCCTTGGTCAAAAATGGCCCCGCCCTGGGGCTTATCAGTTTTTCATATGAAAAGCTTTAAGAATCTTCTTCTCCAAAACTGTAAGGCAGAGACCTTTAATATTTGGTATGTAGCGCTATCTAATAGTTTTCTACCAAGATTGTTCAAATTATGTCCCCTGGGTTGAAAACTTCCCCGCCCAGGGGCATATCAGTATTTTATAGGAAAGTTTTTAAATCTTCTCTTAAAAATCTTTAAAAGTCTTCTCTGAACTTGTAAGGCATAGACCTTAGATATTTGGTATGTTGCATTATCTAATAGTCCTCTACCAAGATTTTCAAATTATGAACCCCGGATCAAAATTGACCCCGCCCTGGGGCTAAAACAGTTTTTCATAGGAAAATCTTTAAAATATCTCCTCCTCCAAATCTGTAAGGTCTAGACTCTTTATATTTAGTATGTAGCATCATCTGATGGTTTTCTACCAAGATTTTTCAAATTATGCAATGTGTCATTGAAATCATTAATCTGTTACCAACAGGTGAGCGATTAAGGGCCATCATGGCCCTCTTGTCTATAAAAACATAAAGTGAAATCTTTGAAAATCTTCTCCTCTGATTGTCTGGTGAGCGATGTCAGGGCCATTCTGGCCCTCTTGTTTTATATACTTTGAGGGTAAAAAATACAGCTTTCCTTAGACCCCAAGTCACAGGAATTGACTATATGCAGTTCCATTTTGTTGCAAAGTTATGTGAGTATAGCTGTAATTAAAGAGCTCTCAGTCATAATTATTGTGAAATTTCTGTAAATTACCATTTGATAAATTTCTAAAATTACATGACTGCTTATCTCAGTAAAAAAAAATTCATTCTCTTCATCATGGTTGATAGAAGACAAGTCTGCTAAAACTAAAAAGTTTGGGTAAGTAGTCAAGGATGCATGGCGGTTGAATAACAATTGATCCAGTACATGGCATGTGAAATAGGCATTACTTAATTTAATTTGGCTTGGAAACACAGAACTGAATATGCCATACATTGCACTGATATAAAAATACGACAGAATCGTTCATTGAAACGGCAAAGAATTAAATCTAGATAGGTCACAGACCGTTCTAACAAGGTAAAATGCAATTATGAAATTGTTTTAATAAACCGTCTGCCATACTTTGAACGCGTTTAAACAACTGAATGAAGCCATGAAAACACCGATTCGGAGTCGGCTGCTAAAAGTAAAAGCAAAGTGAAAACAACTTTTATTTAACAAGAAAAACTCTCCAAACCAGTGTCATGCATCTGTACAGAAACAATAAATAAACGGTTTCCATATCCGAAATTGTTTCATTCTCACCGGCTTTCTGTCTAAAAACCAAAGTCAATCAGGTTTCATTTTTGTTTTCAATTTCGGCTGTTTGGTTGCCATCATATCATGCTGTGTTTACTTTTTTATACCGCGGTATGTGATTGGTTGTACGCAATCAGATAAACCAATCAAAAGCCGTTTTACTATGAAGAAAGGTGTTACAGTAAGTAATTCCTCATCCATTAGTTACGGATTACGCGAGATGGGTTGACATCGAAATTTCCGATTGCAGTTTTGAAGTTCCAGAAAAAACAAACAATTCTCCCACGATTTTAAACGATGGTTTCGATCGGCAATTGGTTAATAATGACAACCCTGAATGATGTCGTGTATATTAATTGGATTAATTTGTTGGAATAGCTCATGGACACATGAAGTTTTGGCCATGGCAGAAATGATAGAATCATATGTATATAATATCATAAGAAATCAGAGCAGACCCTGATCAGAAGGCTCCTATATGGGTCTTTTCTGTATGTATGGAGTAAAGGGTTAAGTACCTCATTGAAACAAAAATGTATAGATTCATGACATGACATATAATAGTATATCGAATAGAAACAAAACATCAGATATGTAACTTACATTACCACTGTGGTGCAAGCTGTACGGCCGCAAATGTTTAGACTCTTCTAAGATGGCGGACAAAACGGAGGCTGAAAGGTACGCATCTCATTTTTATACTGTTTAAACTATGTAGATTTTTCTTTCAGTCATTTAATTGGTGCCATAACACAGAATTATAACGTCCGTCAACAGCGGCGTACTCCCTTATGGTTCTTGTCTGTGTGTAAGTCTCAAAATCTTCGGTAAACTTTGCAGAAACTGAAAGTCTGAAATCGAATCGAGAAGGAGGTCATATTTTGCCTCATTGTAAGCTTACCAACTACAATAAACATTTTCTAATACTGTGGATATATTCAACTGAGCCCGATATTAACGTTGAGTTACCTAGTTTGTGGCACAGATCTACATTTTTTCCTTTTGGAGACGTTTGAAAATAATGTCGAGTGTACGGTTTAGCCATTAGAGGTAAAAGTGCACTGTACGGTTTAGACCCGATTTTTTTTTTACGGTTTAGCCACGATTTTCTTTCGAAAAACTGTACGGTTTAGACACAAAAGAAATGTTACCATTTGAATCTGCGCGCCGTAGGTCTAGATAGTATAATCCCAACTATTTATTATGGATCTTCCTTCAGGCAATGCATGTTTGCGATTATGACAGCATATCACAAACAATTAGGATCGAGATCAGAAGCACAGTTTATAATTGGTTTAAATGTATTTTATTTTTGAATATTTGCATGAATATTGTAATGATAACACAAAGGAAAAGAAAAGGATGGAAATGAAAACAAGACTGCTTATTGTGTTTCTGCCCCATCACCGTAGCAACTGCACTCGCTTTATGCAGAAATGACTGCCCGTTATTGTACTATATTAATTGTACTGAAAAACTAATTAAATTAATTAAGCAGGATATATCAGTTTATACAAAACAAATTTGAGAAAGATACTTCAGAATAAAAGAAAAATAAATAAAAAAAAACAAAAAAAGGAAACGAAGGTTGACACATATATGTAGAGAGGTCTAGGATTCTGAGCAGTACAAGCATATTCAAAAGAAGGTGAGTGTTACCGAGTTTATTAGAATCGTTTTGAGGTTTGGATAAACCGATGTACAGCTTCGCCTATAATGATATTTGTATTATAATTTAAAAGAGGATCACCAAACAGAAAGACAGATAGGGACGGAGTAGTGAATCTGGCAACATCATCAAAAAGTTGTTTTCCTTCGTTGGTTTCCTTCGTTGGTATATTTGCAACAGCTTAAGAAGTGGTGCGATGCGTTGTCAACGAGGCCACATGTACACAAGGCAGTGTCAGATATGATCTTTGAGATTAAGTCATGGTTTAAGGAGCTGCAGTTTGTACGAAGCCTCTTGTGCAGGAGCTGCTGTTTTCTGACACCGTAATAAAATGTTTGGGAACAGTTAGCAGATTGATATTCAAAGACGTTTTGAATGCGTTTAGAGTAGAAGATTGTTTTTCATTTTGGGGGAGGTTGTTCCATTCCTGTATTGTTGCAGGGAGGACAGAGTTGCTATAATGGGTTGTGCGACAGGCCAGATGTTGAATATCACCAGCGTTTCTTAATCTTAAATTGCATCGAGAAACACTTCCAGCCACTTCAGGTACCAGTTCTGTGAGATATTTTGGATTTAAATGAAACACCATTTTATAAAAGAGAATAAGTCTGTGTTTTACGTCTGGTTTCAAGGCGTTTCCATCCAACTTCATGCAATAATTTACTAACAGAAACCAATTTAGTTGTCCCAGTTACTATACGGGTAGCTTCATATTGAATTTTTTCAAAACTGTTAGATTCTCTGGCATTACAGTTATCAAATATAGTATCATTGTATTTTAAAATAGGTATCACGAAATATACGTAGATTGTTTGAAGGGAATATCTGTCCGAAGTGAATTTGAGTTTTCGCATGACATTTATTCTTGTCCATGCGTTAGTAGCGATATATTCGATATGACAGTGCCATGTTAGATCACGTGAGAGATGAATGCCAATGTGCTTATGTGAATCTACTTCATGAATTTGATGATCTTGCATGTATACGAATGAGACATTTTTCTCGAGATTATTATCGACCCAGTCTTCTTAGGATTGAATTCAACTAGCCATTTCTCTGCCTTTTTAATATATTATTATTGATATTTGTTGCCATATTTACGGGAGTAATACCTACACTAAACAAGCTAGTGTCGTAAGCAAACAAACGAATGTTCCATCCAATGTCGCTAACAATATCATTTATTAAAAAAAGAAATAACAATGGACCTAATATATATCCTTGTGGAACACCAGCTTCATAGTATTCCAGTCAGAGAAGGTACCAGGTAAAATTACACGTTGCATTCTTTCAGTAAGATAACTGGAAAACCAGAATAGAATTATGGGTAGAACATGACCTGGATATATACTGGTAATTAAACATTTAAGGACAATGTTTTACTTTAAAAATTGAAGTGAATTGATTTTTATTGCTTTCGAAGAATGCAATATAGCGATCGGACGCTTTTCTTTTTTACGGCAACGAGTTCACTATTTGTGAACATGCGCAAGAAAAAATAGTTCTCTTCAATTCTGAACTAGTTTTGTTGTGAAATGTTCATGTATTTATTTACTGTTCACGCATTTAATAATACTTCGCTCTGTAATTTAACTTTTACTAGTCTACACAAGATCAACCTTTTAAAAGCTTGAATTATTGAATATACTCCAAATAAAACGCGAAAGAATATCGGTATGACTAGACACCGGATTTGACCGGATATGAAATTCATATCCGCGGATATGAGTTGCGCAAGCCTAAAAATCGGCCACAAAAGCTTAACTCATATCCGCGGATATGAACCTCATTCCCGGTATTTAGTCAAACATTGTTTTCGCAACACATTTTCTACAGCAGCAATAGTTTGTCTATTAATTACAAATTTCTTCTCCGCCGATAGCGAAGACTTCCCAACTAGAAAATATGTTGTGTTACCTCTCCGCCGATTTGGAGGGAGAGGGCAATTTTTATATCGACACCGTTTACGGGATAAATCGCGAACCGCATTTCTATACATCCGTCTAACCTAGAGATCCGAGTAATCCATATAACAATTAGCACGAATCGCAGTGTCTGTACTTTAGCTTTCATACCGGCAGTACCGCAACAATTAATTTTCTATTAGCGTAATTTTACTGAATGATAAAACACGATAGAAATACCAAGTTCTCTTGCAATGGTAACAGACTAGTATGCGTATTACTCTCTACAATGGATTTAATTAGTTTTTCAACAAACCGAGATAGAACTTGCCATTCTGTATTCACCGCATGTCATTGTCATCGCAAAAATGCGAAATATACATGTAGGCCTCTTCATTTACAAAAAAATAAAAATAAAAAATGCCGATGATATCTTTATCTACCATGATTCCGATTATGTTTGTCTCGGTTTATGGAATAGTTGAGACTTACTGTAGATTTCTGATTTATGATGGGTTTTTATGAAAACTCGTAGATGACATTTTTACAAGAGTTATAGAGTTGTAGACAAAACACACAAGAAAAACATTATTAAACTATCAGAACTGCATGAAATGCTCTTAAATGAATTGTACTGTCACTTGATAGAGAAAATATGAACATGTTATTAAGAAATGAATGACGTGCTCCCGGTGTTCATGAGGTTATGCAACGCATAGCTTTACGAGCAAAGTTAGTGAAGCCCGAAGGGCTTCACGTGAATCTTTGCCCATAAAGCTATGCGTTGCATAACCTCATGAACACCGGGAGCACGTCATTCATTTCTTATATTTATATTCCATTGTATTTCTCATATTTCAACAGATCGGGTATTGAAATGAACGTTCATGGGAAAATGCAACTTTCTTTTTAGAATAAGGTTATAATATAAGGACGTTGCAGGGCGAATGTAAATATAATGTTATGTTGATATTTTCTGACCTTTCCCACTAAAACATTCATTTCACGCTTATTTTTCCCCTCCGGTAAGGCCAGACCCTTTCCCCAAAATCAAAGAGAAAACTCTGGGAGATGTCGCAGCAAAGTACATTTGATAACAAATTTGATATGAAATAACCAGAAATTATGTCATTCTTGGCCATCAACATCCTGATGGAAATGAAGTTATTTTTAAAAATGTGTAAAACAGTGTCTACTCCGATCATGTATATTTACAGGGGTTAATCTCCGTTTAGCTTTTTTGAATAGACCCAGTAAGGATAGAACAATGATAGAATTCATTTGAAAATGATTTATCTGTAAGGGTGTTAATAAGAAAATGCTGTCAGTCAAACTTTCAAGAATAAATTGGAATATAAAAGTTGGGATTCATATAACTTTATGATCAGTGGAATTCAGGGTGGAGTTTTGATATATAATAAAACATCATGTGGATTATTAGGAATTTACTGTTCATTTGATATATTGTGTATAATGTGGTTGTTCATTATGAATCAACCAATATTTTGGATTAATGTGTGTGTATGTGTTTGCATATATAACCCCAAACAAAATTTAACTAAAAAATCATACTACATTGTCTAAACAGCAGTTAAAATTCTAGGCTTTGTAATTAATAACGAGTGTAGTGCTTTTAAATACACAACATCATTTGATATTGCTTTGATCTGAATTAAAAGATTGACATTGTCACTCAGCATTGCATTTCTGACTTGTTGAGGTCAAGGACTGTCTGAGTGTCACTAATAACCACTTTGCTTATGGTTTGACTGTTGTTACAGTCTGTAATATTTTTAGTTTTACATTAAACAATTCCAAGACGTCAAAAAGTGTGATTAACATGTGCAACAACTTCTTCCCTTACACCTAGTATCCGTATCAAACCCGAAAGCAATTATGGGTCTTCAGGCCTTTGATTAAGTTTAACTAACTTGTTAGCTCACCAGAGCACAAAGTGCTCAGGGTGAGCTTTTGTGATCGCCTGATGTCCGTCGTCCGTCGTCGTGCGTCGGGCATTGTGTGTCGTCCGTCCTGCGTCAACAATTTGAACCTTTAAAAATCTTCTCCTCTGAATCTACAGGGTTCTCAGCTTTCATCTTTGGTACATAGCATCACCTATAGGTCCTCTACAAAAGGTATATAAATTATGCCCCTGGGGTCAAAATTGGCCCCGCCCCAGGGGTGGGAAGTTTTAAATAGAAACATATAGTAAAACTTTGAAAATCTTCTCCTCTGAAACCAGAAGGTTATTAGCTTTCATATTTGGCACATAGCATCATGTTCAGGTCCTCTACAAAAGTTATATAAATTATGACCCTGGGGTCAAAATTGGCCCCGCTGCAGGGGTGGGCAATTTTCAATAGAAACAAATAGTGAAATCTTTCAACAAATCTTCTCCTCTGAAACTGAAAGGCTCTCATCTTTCATATTTGGCACAGAGCATCAAGTCCAGGTCCTCTACAAAAGTTATATAAATTATGGCCCTGGGGTCAAAATTGGCCCCGCCCCATGGGTGGGCAGTTTTCAATAGAAATATATAGTTTAAACTTTGAAAATCTTCTCCTCTGAAACTAGACGATTCTCAGCTGTCATATTTGGTACAGAGAATCATGTGCAGGTCTTCTACAAAAGTTATATAATTTATGGCCCTGGGGTCAAAATTAGCCCCGCCCCAGGGGTGGGAAGTTTTCAATAGAAACATATAGTAAACCTTTGAAAATCTTCTCCTTTGAAACCAGAAGTTTCTTAGCTTTCATATTTGGCACATAGCATCATGTTTAGGTCCTCTACAAAAGTTATATAAATTATGACCCTGGGGTCAAAATTGGCCCCGCCCCAGGGATGGGCAGTTTTCAATAGAAACAAATAGTGAAATCTTTGAAAATCTTCTCCTCTGAAACTGGAAGGTTCTCGGCTTTCATATTTGGCACATAGCATCATGTTTAGGTCCTCTACAAAAGTTGTATAAATTATAGCCCTGGGGTTAAAATTGGCCCCGCCCCAGGGATAGGCAGTTTTCAATAGAAACAAATAGTGAAATCTTTGAAAATCTTCTCCTCTGAAACTGGAAGGCGCTCAGCTTTCATATTTGGCACATAGCATCATGTTCAGGTCCTCTACAAAAGTTATATAAATTATGCCCCTGTGGTCAAAATTGTCCCCGCCCCAGGGATGGGCAGTTTTCAATAGAAACAAATTGTGAAAACTTTGAAAATCTTCTTCTCTGAATCTGGAAAGTTCTCAGCTTTCATATTTGGTGCATAGCATCATGTTTAGGTCCTCTACAAAAATTGTATGAATTATGGCCCTGGGGTCAAAATTGGCCCGCCCCATGGATGGTTAGTTTTCAGTAGAAACATATAGAGAAAACTTTGAAAGTCTTCTCCTGAAACTGAAAGGTTCTCAGCTTTCATATTTGGCTCATAGC
Organism: Azorinus chamasolen; assembly: GCA_963576725.1. NCBI lineage: Eukaryota > Metazoa > Mollusca > Bivalvia > Cardiida > Solecurtidae > Azorinus > Azorinus chamasolen. The sequence continues at coordinate 72,488,404 of OY755245.1, forward strand.
ATCATGTTCAAGTCCTCTACTAAAGTTATATAAATTATGCCCCTGGGGTCCAAATTGGTCTGCCCCAGGGCCGGCTAGTTTTCTCTAGAAACATATAGTGAAATCTTTGAAAATATTCTCCTCTGATTGTCTGGTGAGCGCTTCAGGGCCATTCTGGCCCTCTTGTTTTTGACATACCGGCAATTCATTTAGCGAACATAATGGTTAATCTGTATCATCTGTCAGAAAAAAGAACCTACCCTCGGATTATATTTTACAGGCATTTAGTTGAGTTGATGTAATTTAGCACTTGGTCGATATCTCGTCACTTTCGCGATGACGGTTCTGGGCTGAGTCTGTATGGAATGTCTAAATGCCATTTCGTAAGGAATACATGCATTTTAAAGGTGACATAAAAATAAACGTGAAATAATTATATAATAGAAAAGGATAACAAGTTAATGAAAAAACATATATTTATTGGACCAAATAAATTGCCAAGTCTAAAATCTTTGTCAATATCTTGAATTTCAATGGTTTGCATTTCACCATTTAGAATTATTTTGCTTGTTTATTTCAAAACGTCTGGTATTACATTAAAAGTTAATGTACGCTGCCCCGACTTTCCCAATATATAATTATGACTTGGCTCTTTTCTTCTAATTTTCATTGGATTTCTCGGATTGGCATCTACTCAGTGGCTGTTGGTTTCCTTTGTCTTGCAATAGTAACAGGCAAATAATCTGAAAAGATATGTAAAGTAATGTAAAGTAACAGTACAAAGTGCTTGACTTAATTTCAGACGCTCTGTATTTGCATTAGGATTGAAACGGGTAAAACACTTTTACCCAAATACCCAATCAGTTAAACTTAAAAATCAATTCACTTCAAAACTTTTTAAACTTAAAAATCAATTCACTTCAAAACTTTTTAAGTATAACATTGTCTTCAAATGTTAACCAGTATAGATCCAGATTATATGCTATGCTTCTGTTCTCGATTGTACTATTTGTTTGTAATATACTGTCAAAATCGCAAATAGGCATTGTGTGAAGGAATTTCTACACTAATTAGTTGGGATTACACTATCTAGACATACGACGCATATTCAAACGTTAGTATTTGTATGTATCTAAACCGTACAGTTTTTGTAAGACAATCGTGTCTAAACCGTACAAAATATATCGGGTCTAAACCGTACAGTGCACTTTTACCACTACAGGCTAAACCGTACACTCGACATTTTTGCAACCCTCTCAAAAAGACAAAATGTAGATTTGTGCTTCAAACTAGTTAACTCAACGTTAATATTTGACTCGAATGCATATACCCACAGTGTTAGAAAAGGCTTAGAATGAGGCAAAATATGACCTCCTTCTCAATTCGATTTCTGATTTTTGGTTTCTGCATTGTTTACGGAAGATTTTGAGCCTTACACACAGACAAGAACCATTAGGAGGTAAACCGCTGTTGATGGGCGTTATAATTATGTGTTATGACACCAACTAAAAGACGGAAAGAAAAATCTACATTGTTTAAAAAGTGTAAAAATGTGATGCTTACCTTTCAGCCTCCTGTTCGTCCGCCATCTTGGAAAAGTCTAAACATTCGCGACCGTACAGATTGCACCACAGTGATTACCAAGTCTTGTAAAATTTTGTTTTATTATCATTAGGAGAAAACAACAGTGTCGGCCAAGAGGAGAAAGAGGAAGAGGATAAAGGAAGTAGCAGTTCAGACAGTTTTGAGGTTATACATCTAAATAAACTTTGTGACGAGGAAGATGAAGTCAATGCATCAACTGTAAAGCAAGGTGAAGACAAGCTCCAGTCAGATGAAGAACAGCACCAGTATGATGAGAAGAAAGACAAACTCACAATTGAAGATAAAGTGGATGGGGATGATAAAGAGAGACCCACATCTAAAGAAAAGGATGACGAAGATAAAGAGAGGTACAAGGCAGATGGAAAAGATCAAGAGAATCCAAATTCTAAAGTAAAAAAGGATGAAGAAGATAAAGAGAGGCTCAAATCTAAAGTAAAAGAAAATAAAGAAAAAGAAGACAAAGTGGATAAAATGAGGCATAACTCTAAAGTTAAAGAAGATGAAGAAAAGCTGCTGTCAAATGAAAGTCATGAAAAACACACATCAGATGAAGTAAAGCTGAAGTTTAAAGAAGCAGAAGAAAACTTAAGACCTGAAACTGGAGACAAACAGTCTAAGCCATCATCAGTTGAAAAAAAGAGGGAAGAATGCGTAGATTCTGCAGCTAAGAATACAAATAACAAATCTAGCTCAGATGAGACACCTCAGTTTAGGATAATAAAACAGCTTGGCAAATATTTCATAAGAGATCAGAATGGAAATCAAGGAAAATTACCACAAGGTATCAAAGCTGGACCAAAGCTTAAAATTGATGGTAACTTAATTGAAGATGAGGAGAGTAACATATTTGAAATAGTGAAATATGAGAACAATCGATTTCATTTTAAAGAAATTTCAGAGGGAAAAGTAATGGATGATAACAAAGAAATGTCAAAGAGTGTGATGTATTCAGAAAGTGCAAATGCGGGGAAACTGTGTCCAAATATGAATGATAAGACTGTGGCAAAGGAAGACACTAGTCAATTGCTGGCCAATGAGGATTCTGAAAATGACATACCTGAATTGTCCCATACAGATATAGCAAGAAGCGGTCCTGAAAAAACAGAATTTGCAGATGGTCATGATACAACTGGAGGCATACCTTTATCTGGAAAAGAGAATACTTTATCTACAAACAAAGAGATGGGTCTTTCAAATACAGATGAAAGCAGTAGAGGAAGACCAACTAAAACTCCTGATGGAAATGATTCAAATGGAGGTGTGCCTAATTTTGAAACAGATGAACCAGAAAACAATGATACTGCAAATAGCAATAGCATGATACAAGATACATTACCAAGTGCTGTAGCTGGAGGTGTCTGGTCCGATTCTAATGAGAGTGGTGACAATCCTCCGCAGAGACCTCCAAAGACTTTTCAAGAAGGAAAAAGAAACAAAGGCACCTCATCAAGTATGTAAAACTTCCATAATGTTAGTTAAACATATTTACAAGTTTTTTATGGTATACAACATAAACCATATTGCTTAACCCTTTCCTTCATATAAACACATGTTCATGCCTATACAGAGTAGACCCAGATCTCATGGCTGCTGTAGTATCAGGGTCTACTCTGTATTATAATACATCTGACTCAACAGTTTCTACAAATACCAAAAACTCTTATGTACATATACCATTAAAAACATTGAGCTAATAAATATTCATGATGCTATTATTAAATAAATATTCAACAAGGGAAAGGTTAATCCATAAGGCAAATATGTTGAAACATACTAATGAGTATATTCTATTATTCATCTGACAACAATTTAAAGGAAGATGACATTTCAGTCCCATAGGAGATGGGAGAAGAAATAGCCTAGGTTTGTTTTTGCCTCCTGCAAATTTATGCTTCAAAAGGATGGGGGGGGGGATAGCCAAGACCAGTTTTTCTCCCCTGTGAATATGCTTCAAACAGATGGGGAAGGGGGAAGAAGTAGCCTAGGACATTTTTCTCCCCTGCGAATTTTTTATGTTTCAGAAAGATTGGGGGTGGGGGGGGGAGAGAAATAGCCTGGCGAGTGTTTCTCCCCTGTGAAAATGGTTTCAAAGAAGTGGGGGGGGGGGGGGGGGGGGGGAGGGGTAAGAAATAGCCTTGGTCAGTTTTTTTTCTCCCCTGTGAATATGCTTCAAAGAGATTGGGGGAGGGAAGAAGTGGCCTTAAGGCCAGTTTTTCTCCTCTGTGAAAATGGTTCTTAAGAGGGGGGAGAAATAGCCTATGCTAGTTTTTCTCCCCTGTGAGTATTTTGCAGGGGAGAAAAAAAAGACTTAGGCCATTTCTTCCCCACCCTACCCCAAAAGATCATTTCACAGGGGAGAAAAAAAGGCCTGGGCTACCCCCTCCAAACTGTTTGAAAAATATAAACATATTCACAGGGGAGAAAAACTGGTTTAGGATATTTCTTCCCCCCTATCTGAAAAGATAACATCATTTCAAAGGGGAGAAAAAAAGGTGTAGGCCATTTCTTCCCCACTCACAATCGCAGTAAATTATCATTTCATAGACGAGAAAAAGGCATAGACTAATCCCCCCCCCCCTCCAACACACAGAGAGAAAAAAGAATCATTTCACAAGGGAGATAAAGGCCTTGGAAAATTAATCAACCCCAACCCCTATCTGAAAAATAAAATCATTTTGCAGGGGAGAAAAAAAGGCATAGGCCATTTCTTCCCGACCCTACTCCTAAAAGATATACAGTCAAACCTGTGTAAGACAGCCACCTTTCGGACCAAGAGAAACTGGCTGTTATATACAGGTGGCTGTCATATAAAGGTTTCATTAGGGAAGAAGAAAACCTCCTAAGTTATGCCCGTAAACAGTTGACTTAATTTTCTTGAATGTTAAAATAGATTTAATTGTTTAAAAATACAATGTGGAAGTATAAACTAAAAAAACCCCAAAAAAAACAACATGTAAGGATTTGTTTGTACGTACCGGTATTTTCTATCGGTATCTCATTCTATGTTATGAAAAAAGGTCATCCCTATTCCACATGCATTCCGAACATCATTTACATTTATAAATGTTTATAGGAAGATCTAAAGAAATAGGAAGATCAGTTTTTGAAGGGAAACAATAGCTGTGCAGTCAGCATCGTTAGTGATGTCGCGATTTATGAAGCCAGAATCTCACCTATACAATGGCAGTTTTAAGACGTTCCTTACTCGTTATGGGCTTTTGGGTCAGTGAATTGCAAAATATTTGTATAAAACATTTTTTATTTGTGAAAATGATTTTCAAGATTTCAGTGTTGATACAATACTTGGTATTGAAACTTTACAGTTCAACTTTGGGCTGTCCTGCTTTCCTACACCATGACCACCAGTAAATATGAGGATTCAATCAAAACAATCACAAGTTTTTTACTTGTGAAGCAATTAAACAACAGTTATCGTCCTAGCATCACTGATTCGAATTCAGTTTGCTAAGAAATGCAATGAAACTCGTGTCAGTTTTGCGAACTCAGCCCTTTTTCTGACCATTTTGAGAAAAGAGTACCTTGTGAAATTGGGAATTTCACATCGTAAAATTGGACAAATTGGGAAAAAAAGTTTATCGACAAACCGTTAATTTGAGAAATATTTTCCAAACAACTGTATAATTTGTGCATATAAAATGTCTAAAAAAATTATAAATGCATAATTAAACAACAAAAAAACCAATTTTGCTAAATTTTTATTGAAGCAATACTTGCACTGTACATAGACAGTGTCTTATTAAAGTGGAAGCTTTCTAAATTTTGCAAGGTATTACTCATCTTCTCTAGATACCCTTCAAAAAGTTTCTCTAGATACCCTTCAAAAAGTTTCTCTAGATACCCTTCAAAAAGTTCTTGTGGTCCCTCCAAGTTAATCATCATGAGGGAAGACAGTTTGGTTTGCAAGAGTATGCTCCTTTCAGGAGAACACAAAGTGTTCATGGCATTAAATGCCCTCTCAACTGCTGCTGTGCTGATGCACTTTAGTTTGATCGGTTTATGGAGTTTTCTGAAGCATGCACAAAGGACTGGAAATAACTCACAGTACTTACACATGTACCCCACAGACATAACCATTGTAGTACAAGTTACAACATGGATAGTATTTAGACAGACATAGTAAGGAATCACCACTGTTGCTGGTAGTTAATTCTGGCGCTTAGGAAACACTTTCACACCGATTTTCAGACAAAGTCGAGTCCAAACTGCTCTTGAGAATTCCACGTACAGCAGGTAGAGGCAATCTGGTGCTGTTGTGTTCCGAGTCATATTTTCTCATAAGAAGTTTAGCCAACAGGGATTTCCGACTGTGATATAGTAGAACTTGACTTAGACCAAAGCTAGTCTATTTTTGTTAAGCCTTTGGCGCCGATTTTACGTAGTTTGGTTTGATAATATTTTTGTGTGACATTTTGTTGTTGACATTACTTACAATAGGATTTAACGATAGCTCACGAAGGCATACGAATACAAGATCTTCTATGACTAATAGTCGGCGCCTACTGTAAAATCTCGGTATATAAGTCTTAAGAAAATCGATAATTCAATCTTCGACTTCTTTTGTACCCACCTTTTGAAAAAATAGGGGTATATTGCTTTGCACATGTCGGTCGGTCGGTCGGTAGATCGATGGTTTCCGAATGATAACTAATATACGACTTGGCATGGAATCTTCAAACTTGCTGTGGTGGTTGGTCATGACAAGTAGATGACCCCTATTGTTTTTGAGGTCACTAGGTCAAAGGTCAAGGTCACAATGACCTAAAATGGTGAAATCGTTTCCGATCAATAACTGCTCAAGGGTTTGGCTTGGGATCTTCAAACTTGCTGTGGTGGTTGGTCATGACCACTAGATGACCCCTATTGTTTTTTAGGTCACTAGGTCAAAGGTCAAGGTCACCATGACCTTAACTATTTAAATGGTTTCCGATCAATATCTGCTCAAGGGTTTGGCTTAGAATCTTCAAATTTGCTGTGGTAGTTGGTCATGACCACTGGATGACCCCTATTGTTTTTGAAGTCACTAGGTCAAAGGTCAAGGTCACAATGACCTTAACTGATAAAATAGTTTCTAATCAATAACTGCTCACGGGTTTGGCTTAGGATCTTTAAATTTTCTTAGGTGGTTGGACATGACAACTAGATGAACCCTGTTGTTTATGAGGTCACTAGGTCAAAGGTCAAGGTCACCATGACCTTAACTGGTGAAATCGTTTCCGATCAATAACTGCTCAAGGGTTTGGCTTAGGATCTTCAAACTTGCTGTGGTGGTTGGTCATGACCGCTAGATGACCCCTATTGTTTTTTAGGTCACTAGGTCAAATGTCAAGGTCACCATGACCTTAACTGGTTTAATGGTTTCTCGATCAATAACTATTGAAGGGTTTGACTTAGAATCTTCAAACTTGCTGCAGTAGTTGGTCATGACCACAGGATGAGCCCTATTGTTTTTGAGGTCACTAGGTCAAAGGTCAAGGTCATCATGACCATCAGGGGGTCTGGGGGGTATACATGTTTTACAAACATCTCTTGTTTAATTACAATTTCTGATTGGGAATTCTTTTTTGAAATTGGGAAAAAATGAGTATATTTGTCATTGGGAACAGGTCCGATAGTCGGACCCGTGGAATAGACAGAAAAAGGCCTGGCCTATTTATTTTCATTTTTATAAACTACAGTGTAAGAATTTAGTTTTTAAGATTTTAGCGTTGATACAATATTTGGTATTGAAACTTTACAGTTCAACATTGGGCTGTCCTGGCTTCCTACACCATGACCACCAGTAAATACAAGGATTAAATCAAAACAATAACATGTTGTTTTCTTGTGAAGCAGTTAAACAACCGTTATCGTCCTACCATCACTGATTCGAATTCCAGTTTGCTTAGAAATGCAATGAAACTCACGTCAGTTTAGCAAACTTCCTACGAAAACTTCCTGAACTAAATCCACATGTTAAATCCCTAGAAAATAACGTGTCAACTCATACAAAACTGAACAAAACATTAAAAATCGACAGTAAATTCACTTGTTACTATAAAATCTCAACCTACCAGATGAAAACAGGAGCCATTGTTGTTGTTGTAATTCGGACTAACCATTTCGACCCTAATCGACACTTCGTTCCGCCATATCGTTAGTTTCGTAACAAAGGGACGAATCACGGAAATATTAATGCATCGTTTTGGAGCAATTTAGGAGTTTTTTGTATTCTTTGCGAAGCAATAGAATACAAAGGTGGCGTTCCACAGCCAAACCATGGTACCCTCGCCGGCCTGACAAAATAGTGCAAATTACTGACCTGCATTCAATGGATACAAACGGTATTTAATAACATGGCATCCGTAATCAATCGTGGTATACTATATCTGACATGAAAAAGCTTCGTAACATAAGATTCGGCTTAGTATGTGCAAAAATTAACAAAACCAACAAAATATAGCAATGCGTAAGAAGGGCGCACAGATATACAAAATATCAGTCACATGAAGAAATCACATGATCATAACATGAATGAAAATACTCAATGAATAAAGAAGTGCGAGTTGGATGACCTTATGCAAGCAATTAGTTAATCACGCCAACAACTGCGAGTGGTCAGTGTGATAATAAGCATAGTGGCAAACGGCTGAAGTGTCAGCTGCAACTGTATCATCAACTGGATAGAGCCTTCCCTTATAGATACGCAATTCCATGCCAAAGCGAACTTATTCGATATCAGATTGATAACATGCAAAGAATACTGCAGCGTTTACGCTTTGATTATCTTTAACATTGCATTGTTAAACGATAGTAACTATTGAAATATTTGTTTTACTATCGGCAATAGTATTGGTTTCTAATTTCTGGATCGATGCATTGACATCAAGACAGCCGCTATCGCTTAAGTCGATAAGTCAATCCATCGTTACACCCCTAATTCTTACCATATTCAAATAAATTGTTTTGGGCTATAAGGTCATTCTCTGCCAATAGAATCTACATGTAGTGGGTCTAGATTTGTGTGGCATTGATTTACAACAATTGATCTATTTTATCTGATGCTTGATATAACACTCACTGTGGCATAATGTCATCTGAAAAAAAAAGTTATAATATTATTTTTTTTCGTTTAATCCTTTACTCCCAGAGAATTCATGTAATAAATGAAACATCATGAATATTAATAAGGTGACATTGTACATTGGTAAATAAATAAAGAACTGTTTTATCATGGCAGAAACTGTAGAATCAGATGTTCATTTTTTCAAAAGCAATCAGAGCAGTCCCTAATCAGACAGGACCTTTCAACTGGAGCTGTCTGATCGGGGTCTACTTTATTTACCTAAATATAAAGCATGTTTAGGGAGTAAATGGTTAAAAATACAATATCAAACAGTTTGGATCCAGACTTTTTGTAAAAGTAATTGCTATAATGAAACCTTTGCGTTTCTAGGTTTTTTTCAGACATCCTGATTATATTAACCCTTACAACGTTGATTTTTCAAATGGATTATTCCAAACTTCTAACAGATCAAGCTTATGGTGAATATTTAGGGGTTTTTTCTAAAGAAAAATGCAACATGACAAACAGTGCAGATCCTGATGTGAGAGGGCTCCACTAGGATCCCTCTCATCTGGGTCTACACTGTTTGTAAAGGACATTGGTGACTCGTGTCCTATACTTTAAGGGTTTACATATTATGTGTATGTTTGACTGGAATGTGTAGGTCTAGGATTATGTGCACATAACCTATCAAAACTTGTATTAAACCATTTTTATATTGCTTAGGCGAGAGATAATTTATTTTAAGTATTTGTATGGAAATGGCATACCGTACATGTGATAAGGCATGTCAGGTAGATTTAGGAAATTTGTCAGGTAGATTTGACTTTTGTCAGGTAGATTTTACTGATGCGACAAAATATATGGAGGAGAAAATTTTCTTGATCAATACTCATGTTGCTTTTTTTTATACTTTTTCACATTATCATCCATACTTTACCATAAATGCATACCATACCATTATAAACCTTACATTAAACACATAACATTTACACATCCACATAACCCTTTCCCTCATATAAACACCTTTTTCACGCATACATTTGCAAAGAGAATAGACCCAGATCAGATGGCTCCTATAGGTGCTGTCTGGTCAGGCAAAAAAAAATCCAATGTGGTGTTATAACCCCCATTAACCCTTTCCTTCATATAAACAAGTGTTCACGCATTTGCAAACACAGTAAACCCAGATCAGACAGCTCCTAGGAGCCCTCTGATCAGGGTCTGCTCTGTTTCCTTTTGGAATTTTAAAAATGTTTCTGTACTTTCTGAAATGGCTATAAAGTTCCACTCTCCATATGAAGATTCAGGGATTAATGAGTTAGTTAAACCTTTACTCAGTTCAAGTTAGTTGCTGCAAACATTGAGCAGTCTGAGAAATGTTGAAATCCCAACAGGTCCAGAGGCAGTGTTTTAGCCCCTATCTACAATCATCGCGAAAACTGATGACATTTCAAATTTATATAGTTATTATTATACTCCCCTTTTGAAAAAATGGGGGTATATTGCTTTGCACATGTCGGTCGGTCGGTCTGTCGGTCGGTCGGTCGGTCGGTCGGTCGGTAGATCGATGGTTTCCGAATGATAACTAATAAACGACTTGGCCTAGAATCTTCAAACTTGCTGTGGTGGTTGGCCATGACAAGTAGATGACCCCTATTGTTTTTGAGGTCACTAGGTCAAAGGTCAAGGTCACCATGACCTTAAATGGTGAAATAGTTTCCGATCAATAACTGCTCAAGGGTTTGGCTAGGGATCTTCAAACTTGCTGTGGTGGTTGGTCATGACCACTAGATGACCCCTATTGATTTTGAGGTCACTAGGTCAAAGGTCAAGGTCACCATGACCTGAAATGGTTAAATGGTTTCCGATCAATAACTGCTCAAGGGTTTGGCTTAGAATCTTCAAACTTGCTGTGGTAGTTGGTCATGACCACTGGATGACCCCTATTGATTTTGAGGTCACTAGGTCAAAGGTCAAGGTCACCATGACCTTAACTGGTAAAATGGTTTCTGATCAATAACTGCTCAAGGGTTTGGCTTAGGACCTTCAAATTTGCTTAGGTGGTTGGTCATGACAACTAGATGAGTCCTATTTTTTAGATCACTATGTCAAAGGTCAAGGTCACCGTGACCTTAAAGGGTGAAATGGTTTGCGATCAATAACTGCTCAAGGGTTTGGCCTAGGATCTTCAAATTTGCTGTGGTGGTTGGTAATGAACACTAGATGACCCCGATTGTTTTTTAGGTCACTAGGTCAAAGGTCAAGGTCACCATGCTCTTAACTGGTGAAATGGTTTGCGATCAATAACTGCTCAAGGGTTTGGCTTAGAATCTTCAATATTGCTGCGGTAGTTGGTCATGACAACTGGATGACCCCTATTGTATTTGAGGTCAAAGGTCAAGGTCACCATGACCTTAACTTGTAAAATGGTTTCTGATCAATAACTGCTCAAGGGTTTGGCTTAGGATCTTCAAATTTGCTGTGGTAGTTGGTCATGACCACTGGATGACCCCTATTGATTTTGAGGTCACTAGGTCAAAGGTCAAGGTCACCATGACCTTAACTGGCAAAATGGTTTCTGATCAATAACCACTCAAGGGTTTGGCTTAGGACCTTCAAATTTGCTTAGGTGGTTGGTCATGAAAACTGGATGATCCCTATTGTTTTTTAGGTCACTAGGTCTAAGGTCAAGGTCACCATGACCTTAACTGGTGAAATGGTTTGCGATCAATAACTGCTCAAGGGTTTGGCTTAGGATCTTCAAACTTGCTGTGGTAGTTGGTCATGACCAATAGATAACCCCTATTATTTTTGAGGTCACTAGGTCAAAGGTCAAGGTTACCATGACCTTAACTGGTGAAATGTTTTGCGATCAATAACTGCTCAAGGGTTTGGCCTAGAATCTTCAAACTTGCTGTGGTGGTTGGTCATGACAACTAGATGACCCCTATTGATTTTGAGGTCACTAGATCAAAGGTCAAGGTCATCATGACCTTAACTGATGAAATGGTTTCCAATTAATAACTGCTCAATGGTTTGGGTCGGGATCTTCAAACTTGCTGTGGTAGTTGGTCGTGACCACTAGATGACCCCTATAGTTGTTGAGGTCACTAGGTCAAAGGTCAAGGTCACCATGACCTTAATATGTGAAATGTTTTCAGATCAATAAATGATCAGTGGTTTGGCTTAGGATCTTCAAAGTTGCTGTGGTGATTAGTCATGACCGCTAGATGACCTCTATAGTTGAGGTCACTAGATCAAAGGTCAGGTATACATGTTTTACAAACATCTCTTGTTATTTAAGAGTCTGAAATGGTAGAGAATATTTCATGGTGTTTTGAATTACTTCTTAGTGTCCTTACCACTAATTACATAATGAAAAAGTAATTTTTTGTACATCAAATTCATAATTATCAGTCCAAGCAGTCTTTTTTTCAAAGTGTTTCGGTTCATGGCAACAATGAGGCCAAGCACAGCTGTCTTTCACAAGGAAGCAGAGAAGCATTTCTATGTCTTATATCTTAATTATGAGAATATAATTCCTATTATAGGGTCATAACACTCCCTTTATCTTAGTTTTGCGACAATGACACCTCACTTGAATAATAAACGTGCCGCATATGATATTTGTGGACCACGTTTGCATTTTGACAAGACTGGTTTCCGAACAATTTATTTACTAAACTTCAGTATAGCGAAAACCGGAACCACCTCGTGATTATGTAATTAGGGTGTTCTCCACGGTCTCCACAGGGGATTCCCTTGATTGGTCCCTACTGTACCAACGCAGACCAAGTGTGGATCGCAGCATGATAGCATGCTAAAGGTGGTCTGTGTGTAGAGAACTAACAGATACATACATAGCAATATTCAGTACATTCTATACGGTACTTAATGAATAAAATATTTTGACTTTGTTTTCTTCGCTCATTGCTGCCTTTTTATGTTGCCATATGATCCTTTGATGTGTAACGGTTGTCAGTGGCTAGATGGAGGCGATTGCTGTGGTAGGTTGGTGTTGTGAGGCAATATATGCGCCAAAGTCCTGTCATACTAGTAAAACAACATTAAAATCATTAACAAGAACAATACCGTATGATCATTTTGAACGCATCCTCTTTAATTAAGGCCCCTTCTCTTTCACTATGTGAATAAACTACACGTATTGACATCTGTGCTGCCATCAATCTAATGCAGAGTAAATATGATGCAGAAAGACATTGATGGAGTTTTTCTGTATCATCTTTTGTCTAGATTGAATGGACACGTATTAAAAAATAATCATATGGTTATTGCGTGTAACTTGAGCGAGATTAACCATTTATAAAGCAACCCCTGTAAAAATGCAACGTGCTCTGGCGTTTATTGAGTATGATATGTTTTATCTTTATGCGTAACCCCGACAATGTTTTGGCAATGTTTTAAGATTTTAAGTTGTTGAATGATGTGAACAGTTTCCAGGATTGATCATCAAGTGTGTACATATTTCCTTTTCCAGAAATTGGTTTCACTTCGTCAGCAACACCTAGTATATCTTTGAAATAATACCAATTCCTGTCCTTATTTTTCTTTGGCCACGAAAATAAGTTTTCTGATTTGTTTCCTCTTTTGCTCATATAATGTATGAAAAGCTGATATCATCGTAATGGACTTGATGAATGATACTTCCACTCATCATGCACTTTCCACACCACATGTTTTCAAACATACAATGATGACAGGGAATAATTCCCAAAAATATTGATACCCTTGGGCTTGGGCACGACACTTCCTTCTATCATTTTCTTTCATAAAATGAAATTTCATTCCAAGAGAATCAGTAGAACAGGAGTTATTGATCGGAAAAAGCTATAACAAAGAGCTATAACTCCAAAAGTATTGAAGCCAGAGTTATGGCCATTGTACGTGTCACTTCTTCCCATCATGCCCTTTTCATGCATGTAGTTTCAATCCAATGGCATGAGCCATATGGGAGTTATCGTCGGGACAAGAAAGTGTGTAAAAATGTTCAAGGGGTAATAACTCCAATATTATTGAAGCCAGAGTCATGGACCTTGTGCATGACACATTCTCTAATTATTCTATGTCCTTATATTAAGTTTTAACAAACTGGCCTCAGGTATACAGGTGTTATCGTCCGGAAAGAAAGTGTGACTGACAGAGGGACAGACAAAGGGAAAGACAGACAGGCCGAAAGACAGACAACTCTCACAAAAACGATATGTCTCCCCCATATAAATATGGGGAAGAGACATAACTAACAGCCTATAATCCTATATGTAACAGTTTTATTCCATGCTGTAACAATCATCATGTGTAAATCTTAAAGCATATTCATAAAAATAGATGATTTCAACTTTTTTAAACTTTCCCCATCAGTTTATTACAAATCTCATCTAACATTAAAATCTATAAAACTTATTATAATAATTAGCAGCAGAGCTTAGCTAAATAATATGCGTATATCCTTTATGTATCACTCCCGATCCATTATGTAACAAAAATCCATGTTACATCACGGGCTGTTACAGCATGGAAGAATATCGCACTGAATGACCTTTACCTCCATGTATCACTCACTTGGCTGCTTGAGAACTCCAGTTTAATTTCAAGACCATTCAATATAAAAGTTAGGATAATTATAATAAACAAACCACAGATCATAAGAGCACCGTTGCTGTTACATCAATGAAATAAATAGTTTGTACACACTTACCTAAAATATTCTATGTGTCTGTGAATGAACATCAGAGGTGAAAGAGGTTTCTAAACAACCGCCATTTTTACTGTAGCGCTGTAGGTATTACTAAGGGAGCCTACTCTTACTACTTTGGTATTATCATTGCACTGCACTGAGTTATCTTACATGAATGTTACATCATTGAACCAATATTCTGTGACAGTATACAGAATGTTGAAAATAACCCAGAACTTGCAGATATAAAGGTTATAAGCTGTGCTTCTTCTTGAGAAATAATAGTTAATGCTAATAATTAAACTTATGAGCCGGTGAAAAAATCAAAATTGCCAATTAGCTAATTTACTTCTTGTAATTTTGATTTTGGGACACGATAATTCAATCAATTTGGTCACTTTGGTTTAATTTTTTTTCATTAAATACTTCATTCAAGAAAAAGAAATCGAACGTAAAATCATTTGCCAATATAAGTCAGATAGACCGATATAGCTAAAGGACAGAAAATGTTACAAAATTATATATTGACTCATAAACTCCATCAGGGAGGAAAATATATGTCACTAAAAAATTGCTTTGGTAAAATTTAAAAACGGTAGATTTGTCTACCGGAAAGCTCGATCAGTAGACCACCTCTGAAAACAGTAGAATTCACCTACCCTCGGTAGTTATCACATGTATGAAATGGTGAATTATATTAACCTTTGAAAGTAATAAATTGGTGTCTCATCAGGGTATTCTTAAGCAGACCACAATTGTTTATGTACATAAGCAGGACACTGTGATTTTTATTGAAGGTTGCTCTGGATCCCAGGCTGTCTTTGAAGTCCCTGTGGTATTTGTGTATCTGAATGAAGAAAATCAACCACAGAATGTGAGCTATAACATGAAGGTTGATCTTGAAACAAATCTGAAACTGATGTTTGTTCTTTGCCATCCAGAGTTGTTTGCTAAGAAAGCGCAAGTGATAAAAGAGAAAGTGAATGCATCAATTGTATTCAATGATGGCACTCTTACAGTCTCTGGTATGGAGTTTGGACTAGAAATGGAGAAAGTAATACACAAGATAAATCATATTCTTCTTGAAGATGCTGACAGTTTGATGCAAAATGATGTTCCAGTGTCAGGACTTGATGGTAATGCCGTTACCATATGTATAACAGAGTCAGATTTTGGCAAAAGTGGCCAGATATATGCTTATTTCATTAGAGAGTCAGAAATGGTCAGCTGTGTTTATGAAGTACAATGCCAAAGACAAGCTGAGGATTGCATAACTTGCTCTGTTAAACATGTGAAGGAAAGGTCAACACAATTTAACACAGAGCAAGTTAATTTGCCAATAGTATTCTCCGAGGTGTTTAGTATGCTCATAAAGGACAAATATCCTGAGATCACCATGGCCATAGATTACATAAGGTCTGAAGACCTGATGATAGTAAAGCTAAAAGGGCCAGAAATGATGGTGAAAGAAGCTGAAGAATGGATTAATACATTTACTGACGAATTTGTAGTGAATGAAATTAGATTGTCAGATGTCAAATATAGTCGTGAGATTGGTGAAAACTTGTGTGATGTTTTGGAGAGGAAATGTTATTCGTTGAAGGAGAAACATCCAGAACTTCTTTTTTATATTAATGAAGAGACAAACAAGATTAGCATAGCTTCACATGTTCAATGTAAATCTGATATTGTTGTAAACTCACTTAAGAAATGTCTCAAAAAGGAAGAATTTAACACAGATCAACTTTTAGAGCCTGAAAAAATCCAGAAATTTAAATCCTATATAAAAGGACTGGAGGAGAAGAATTATTGCATTGTTACAGCATCAGCAAGGACAGTTAGTATATGGGGTTTAGATGAAGATGTTCAGAGTGCTAAAAATTGCTTTAAGGGGATTGTTAAAGAAATACAAGATATTGCAAGAGCAAAGGACAGCTCATATCAGGAGACAGATTGGGATTCTGAAGAAATGTCAGGTAAGACCTTTGAAGAGAAACTGAAAGATGTTCCACATAAAAGTTGGCCTGAACAGGATGGACATGTGATGACTGTAGCCAAGGCAAACTTGATTAACCTTTGGGAAGAAGTCCTGGTTTACTTTGAAGTGATAGCTCATCAACAAGGTTAGTTAAAATTAGAAAAGTTAGATGAATCTTCCCAAATTCAAATTACCTGTATCCGCACGAATATAAATCCCAAAGATGTATAAAACGCACCCTTAGTTTCAAGGGAAATCTGGAGGAAAAATGCTTACATGTGAAGATATGTCGCATCTTCAAATATTGACCCATAATGCAGCATACCCTGTTTCTTTATACTTTATCTTTGCCATTTTCCTGTGCACAGAATATTTACTACATCAAAAGATTCACTCAATGCAGTGTTTGTGTAACGCTATTTGCCACATATGCACATAATAGGACAAGTAAAATTTAATGTGTATTGGGTGAATCTCTGTTTGTAAACGATTTTGCGCATGTGCAGTTAACTGGTGGGCAAAAACACCAATAACAACCTATGTATCCCTATGTATAGGCTAAGCAATAGTTAGCCTACACATCATTAGCTCCACTTTTTCAAAAAGTGGAGCTATTGTCATGACCCTCTCATCGGCGTCAGCGTTGGTTAACCTTTTTGTTAAGGTCCTTTTCTCAGAAACCATCAAAGATATTTGGTTCATATTTAGTATGTATGTTTACTATCACAAGGGGAACCCATTTCACAAGGGTAAGTAACCCTAAAATTAATTTTGCCATAGTTATGCCCCTTTTTCGACTTAGAATTTTCGTTGTTGGTTAAGTTTTATGTTCAGGTCCATGTCTCAGAAACTGTCCAAGATATTTGGTTCATCTTTGGTATACATATTAACTATTACAAGGGGGGCCCATTTCACAATGGCAGGTAACCTTAAAATTAATTTTGCTGTTGTTATCTCCCCTTTCTGACTTAGTCTTCAACTACACTATCCAGCACCTTTTTGTTAAGTTCCTTTTCTCAGAAACCATCAAAAATATTTGGTTCATATTTGGTATGTATGGTTACCATCAAAAAGGGAATCCATTTTACAAGGGTAGATAGCCCTAAAATTAATTTTGCCATAGTTATGCCCCTTTTTCGACTTAGAATTTTCATTGTTGGTTCAGTTTTATGTTCGGGTCCATGTCACAGAAACTGTCCAAGATATTTGGTTCATCTTTGGTATACATATTAACTATTACAAGGGGGACCACATATTAACTATTACAAGGGGGACCCATTTCACAAGGGCAGGTAACCCTTAAATTAATTTTGCTGTTGTTATCTCCCCTTTCTGATTCAGACTTCCACTACGCTATCCAGCACTAAAGAAAGTGGAGCGCGCTGTCTGCAGACAGCTCTTGTTTAAGGACTGTGTTGGTTATGAAGTGTTGATTTCTGTACAGTTAATATATCCTCTGACTGTAATGACAATTATGTTTTGGTTTCTAAGGATAGATACAACAAGAAGCTTGAATTAATCGGCCCTATAAACTACCAGCTGAACTTTGAAAATATAAAACACAAAAAAATTGATCCCTTGATCTGGCCTTTCTTCGAAATGGGATACATTCTTATTTATTTGTTGGACATGCCAGATATGTCGAATAATTAAGATCAATAGTATTTAAAATTTTAATTCTCGTTTTATTTTAATAAGATCTAGATATTAATAATATACAGTCTCATGGGATATGGACAAAACCCCATGTGGACAAAACCCCATAGGTCAATACCCCGTAGGACACAAGCCCATCGCCAAATGTGGCAAAATCCCATATGTCAACATAATTGGGTTATAAATCAACTTTAAGATAATTTGAAACCCTCAATCAGAATATAAATTCAAAGCAAGAATTTTAAATTGTCAATTTTAAAGTTACAATCTGCAAATAAAAATAGAAGTTAAAGTATGATTAAAATTAGGTTAAAATTATGAATGAAAAATAAATGCATTCATAGTTAACTGGGCTTTAATTTTTAATTTCTTCCAATGTTCCTGCACAGTGTTGGTCGTTGTATGCGGTGGAAACATGGTGGGTCCCACTCCTCCTGGGTGCTGCCATCTGTGGCCGTCACCATATGTTAACATAATTGGGTTATAAATCAACTTTTAGATAATTTGAAGAAGAAACCCTCAATCAGAATATAAATTCAAAGCAAGGTTTTTAAATTGTGAATTTTAAAGTTACAATCTGCAAATAAAAATAGAAGTTAAAGCGGGGCTTTCCCTAGGATTTTAGGAAGGCAAGAGTTACGCTACTTGATACAAGATGGCTGACTTGGATTGGAATATTCGATAGATGCCGTGGTAAATTTCATTCTTACTCGACAATGATATATGTTTTTGCAATTCTGTGTTTACAATGCACCCACCTTATTGAGTATCGAAACCTGGGGAAAAAACTGTGTCTTATATTCCTGCGGATACGGTATATCTTATAAAAGTTTTGAACTATTTGCAGTGATAACACTCATTTTAGCATAAATAAATTTTACACTAGAGGAACATCTTTTTGTGTAAACCCCAGGGTTTGAACTTGAGAACTTGCAAAATGTGATTGAAAAATGGAAATAGCGAGTTGAAACTTTAGGCACATGACAAAACATGGGAGTACCATGCTTCCCAACTTTTTTTGACTCTCAAAAGGGGTTTTCATGATTTCTAAGAGGGAGATTTGGGGTTTCAAGAGGGAGATTTTTCGCGTCACGACATTTTTCAGTGATTTTGCTATACTACATATATTTATAGTGTTGTAAATGAAGGAAACAGCAAAGCTTCTTTTTTTAATATTGTTAAATTTGTTACATAAATTTGTTTCTCCAAACCAGGCACCAAAGAATAATTATAATCTATTTTTTTTTAAACATAACAAAACAAAAGAATTACTGACTTAATCCATTGAACCCCAGTGAGGCACATACAGAGTACCTGTGAATAAAAAGTATACTTATGCAAACAGTGTTGAACCACACCAAAGGACTCATACATAAGCCCCTTTGATATGGGTCTGCACTGTTTGTAATTATGCAATTAATTATCAAACACACAAAAAATGACTAGGTTAATAAGAAACTTGCATTGTCCTTTTGAACATTCGGGGGGTTAATGAGTTACTAGTTAACCTTTAGTCAGTTCAAGTTAGTTACTAACTGCAAACATTGAGCAGTCAAAGAAACGTCAACAGGTCAAGAGTCCGTGTTTTAGCCCATATCAACAATCTTCGCGAAAACCAATGACATTTCAAAATTATATTGTAATTAATTTTTTAGGGTATGAAATAGTAGAAAATATTTCATGGTGTTTTTAATTACATCTTTAGTGTCCTTATCATTAATTATATTCATGAAAAAGCAACTTTGTGCACAAATTAACTCCATGAATATCAGTCAAGTGGGCTTTTATTTCGAAGTGTTTCGGCCCATTGAAACAACGAGGCCAAGCACAGCTGTCATTAACATGGAAGCAGAGAAGCATTTCTATGTCTTATATCTTAATTATGAGAATAGAATTTCTGCTGTAATTGAATAAAGTCTTTGTCCAAGTTACCAAACGATATTGGAATGTGCATCACTAGGATAGCCAATTACGACATCATGACCGATTACGACATCATGACCAATTTCTGGTAAAAACAAATGGATGATTAAAGCGCTGTTTGTTATCAAACATTTACGGTTGAGTGGCTATCTGTGAAACCCTTTACAGTAGGGAAAACATCTGGACCACCTGGGGCTAATCCTTTAACACGTTTATGAGGGTAATTCTGAAGGCCAAACAAAATATTTTCTGACCTGCTAAAGATTTCAAATTTTCAAAACGCCCAATTTTGATTTTTTTTTCAAATCGGGTTTTTAGTCAAATAATTGGGGTCGTCTGGGTTTGCCTTCCGAATCGGGAGACTCTCGACGAAATCGTGAGAGTTGAAAGCATGGAGTACATATTTTGGGTGACTTAAATGAGCCCTGCAATGGGGGTTGAAATGCATACAATGCTAACCAAAGATAGCTTCAACACTGAAGCGAAAATAGATCTATTTCAGGCTCTCACATTGGATCATCATAATGAAAAGATCTGATTCTCAACTAGCAATGATTATTTTTAGCTCACCTGAGCATAGCTCAGGATGAGCTTTTGTGATACTTGAATGTCTGTCATCCGTCCATCTTCATGCTTAATTTGCGGTGCGTCATCAACAATTTGCTTGTGAAAACTCTAGTGGTCACAATTTTAGTCAAATTCTCATTAAGAAGACCCATTAGGGTCAAAATTGGTCCGCCCCAGGAGTGGCTTGTTTTCAATAGAAACATAATGAAAACATTGAACGTCTTCACTTGAAATGGGAAGGTTCTCAGCTTTTATATTTGGCACATAGCATCATGTTCAGGTCCTCTACAAAAGTTATATAAATTATGCCCCTGGGGTCAAAATTGGCCCCGCCCCAGGGGTGGCTAGTTATGTAAAGAAACATATAGTGAAAACTTTGAAAATATTTTCCTCTAAAACTGGAAGGTTCTCGGCTTTCATATTTAGCACATAGCATCATGTTCAGCATGTCTACAAAAGTTAAATAAATTATACCCTGAGGTCAAAATAGGCCCTGCACTAGGGGTGGCCAGTTTTCTATAGAAACATAATTATAGTAAAAATTTGAAAATCTTCTCTGATTACCTGGTGAGTGATATCAGGGCTGTCATGGCCCTCTTGTAATTTTGTGCATGATTTTCAGTTGTCCATCCAGAACTGAAGCAATTACCAAATGGAAAGTACAAATCAATTTTGCAAATTCCAAGACGTTCCATCAACGATGATGAGGGGAAAGAAAAACATATAGTGCAGGAAGTATTCAAGAATTTATTTCTGTCAATGCAGAAGAAATGTGTGTACAACGCAACAATACAGATCAGTTCCAGCGGAAATTGGACAGCAAGCAAGCTTTTGAAACAGATATTGAAATCATTGAAGCTGCTTTTGGCAAAAAATCGCACCACTCCCTTGAACATCGTATTTTGCTTAGCAGATGATATTGACTATGAAAAATGTTGCACAGTTTGCAATGAAGTGAATAACAATGGAACAGGCAATGTAGAGGATTCTGTTGTTGAAACTGAAGGTAAATAGCAGCCAGAATACTGTGAATTACCTTTTAGCTCACTTGGCTCAAAATGTCAGGATAAGTTAATGATGTTGCTCTGTGTCTATCATTATGCATAGTCATGGGTTGTCAGTTGTAAATCATGGGTTGTCAGGGTCGTAGCTAGGGATACGCACTTGCAAATGTTCAGAACATATATCTGAAAGGTGGAAAAATCATCAAAGCCAAAATGGAATAAACATTGAAGGTAAAAGGGATTGGATGAGGTAAAGTTTGACAGACATTCTGTCTTGTCAAGTGAGCTTTAACCCATTCATTTCCTGATATTAATGCCTCTTGATGCTTCCGTAAGTCACCATTTGAAACCAGTGTGATAAATAGAATCTTTGCTCATATAGGAACAAAAAATTAATGCTCTTTTTATCACATTTGTTTCCAAATACACCATTCTATTTCTGTTCTCTAGTAAATCTTACCGCCTTTTTGGTATAAATGTTCTGCTAGAAGCAGAGATAACTGAAGTATTATATTTATGTCTCCCACATTTATAGGGAGACATTTTGTTTTTGCCAGAGTTGTTTGTCAGTCCGTCCATCCGTCCGCCTTGATAACTTCCAAAGTATAAAAGCTATTGACTTCATACGTCATATATAGATAGATCACATTGAAGGCAAGTGCAGTCAACAAGGTTTGTAACTCTGTCTTCAGTATTTTTGGATTTATTGGCCTTTGTTATTTTTTTGCCCTTTTTAGCTCACCAGAGCACTTTTGTGCTCAGGGTGAGCTTTTGTGATCACTTGATGTCCGTCGTCGTGCGTCGTCCATCGTGCGTCGTGCGGTGTGCGTTGTCCGTCGTCGGGCGTCAACAATTTGAACCTTTAAAATCTTCTCCTCTGAATCTTCAGGGTTCTCAGCTTTCATCTTTGGTACATAGCATCATCTTTAGGTCCTCTACAGAAGTTATATAAATTTTGCCCCTGGGGTCAAAATTGGCTCCGCCCCAGGGGTGCCTTGTTTTCTATTGAAATATATAGTAAAACTTTGAAAATCTTCTCTTCTGAATCTACAGGGTTCTCAGCTTTCATATTTGGCACATAGCATCATCTTTAGGTCCTCTACAAAAGTTATATAAAGTATGCCCTTGGGGTCAAAATTGGCCCCGCCCCAGTGGTAGCCAGTTTTGAATAGAAACATATTGTGACAACTTTGAAATCTTCTCCTCTGAATCTACAGGATTCTCAGCTTTCATATTTGGCACATAGCATCATGTTCAGGTCCTCTACAAAAGTTATATAAATTATGCCCCTGGGGTCAAAATTGGCCCCGCCCCAGGGGTAGCCAGTTTTGAATAGAAACATATAGTGACAACTTTGAAAATCTTTTCTTCTGAATCTACAAGATTCTCAGCTTTCATATTTGGCGCATAGCATCATGTTCCGGTCCTCTACAATTTTTTTTATAGATTATGCCCCAGGGGTCAAAATTGGCCCTGCCCCAGGGGTGGTCAGTTTTCAATAGAAATATATAGTGAAACTTTGAAAATCTTCTCCTCTGAAACTGGAAGGTTCTCTGCTTTCATAAATGGCACATATCATCATGTTCAGATCCTCTACAAAAGTTATATAAATTATGCCCCTGGGGTCAAAATTGACCCCGCCCCAGGGGTGGCCAGTTTTCAATAGAAACATATAGTGAAAACTTTGAAAATCTTCTCCTCTAAATCTACAGGGTTCTTAGCTTTCATATTTGGCACATCGATAGGATCATATTCAGGTCCTCTACTAATGTTATATAAATTATGCCCCAGGGGTCAAAATTGGCCCCGCCCCAGGGGTAGCCATGTCTCAATAGAAACATATAGTGACAACTTTGAAAATCTTCTCCTCAGAAACTGGAAGGTTCTCAGCTTTCATATTTGACACATAACATCATGTTCAGGTCCTCTACAAGAGTTATATAAATTATGCCCTTGGGGTCAAAATTGGCCCCGCCCCAGGGGTAGCCAGTTTGTAATAGAAACATAAAGTGTCAAATTTGAAAACACTTTCCTCAGAAACTGGAAGGTTCTTAGCTTTCATATTTGGCACATAGCATCATGTTCAGGTCCTCTACAAAATTTGTATAAATTATGCCCCTTGGATCAAAATTTGCCCGCCCCAGGGGTGGCTAGTTTTCCCTAGAAACATATAGAGAAAACTTTGAACATCTTCTCCTCTGATTGCCTGGTTAGCGATGTCAGGGCCATTCTGGCCCTCTTGTTTATTTTTCAGTTTTCCGGATTTTTTTTTCTAAACCTTTACAGATATTGAAGTGATATGTGGTATGTGGCTTTATTACAATGAGTTACAAAATCAAGTTTGAATTTCGTAACGCTTCATTGATTTTTCACGGAAATACAGTGATTTTACTTAGAAATTTTCCGGAAATTAAGGTTTTCTGAGTTTTTAGCTCACCAGACCACAAAGTGTGCCTGATTGCCTGATGTACTTATGTACTGATGTATATATTTGAAAAGCCCTTGGGTCAAAATTGGCCCTCGCCAGAGCTGGCTAGTTTTCTATAGAAATACATAGTGAAAACTTTGAAAATCTTCTCCTCTGATTGTCTGGTGAGTGATGTCAGGGCCTTTCAGGCCCTCTTGTTAGTAGAAACTGTAGAGGCAGATGTATTATAATTTCATTAGCAAATAGAGCAGATTCTGATCATACCGCTGCAATAGGAATACTCTGATATTGGCCTACTCTGTTTGTAAATGTGTGGAAAGGGTTTTTATGTCATTAAAGAAATGGTGAACTTAAAATATAAGATGCATTGTGTTAAGATTGGCAGATCTAAATACATTGTAGTACAATAGAATGACATGTGCTTAATTGACAATTAGGACAAACTATTTATGAATAGAATTAGATTAAATTAGACAAGTGTCAAATTAGAACTGTAACTCCAATCACCTGTAAGATAGTGTAGCCACTGTAGCCTATGCATTATTGATTTGTTATCAAATTAAATGACCATATATACTTGTAGGTATGGATGGAGTAAATGTATATATTTGAAAAACCTAAACAAATTTCCAGTGAAAGTATTTACACACAATAGTCATAGTCGTTGTATGGTTTTATCTATTTCAGCAATAGTGAGAAAGATCCTGGTCACAAAGGTCTTAAAGGCTAAACTTGATGAACATGAGGTAAGTATCAATTCCACTGCATTCATTTTTGTGTCGCCTTCTAAGCATGGCAGACACTTAGGGGTCACACTTCTTGTCCGGCCTGTGTCGCCTATTCTACTGATGCCATTGAATTCAAACTTCATACATGGAACAGGCCTGATGAGAGGAAGTGTCATGCACAAGGTCCATTACTCTAACATCAGTATTTTTATGCCCCCCTGACGACAGTCAGGGTACATTATGTTTTGCACTTTTCCGTCCATCTGTCTGTCTGTCTGTCTGTCTGTGTGTCACGCTTTGCTCTAAAGTATTATAATTACCGGTATGTCAGTAATTTCTACACTTATACACATGAAACTTCACATACACATCAATTACCATCTGTGCTATCATTTGGCACCCCACCCATGCTGCCCGCAAGCCCAAGGTCCAGGTCAAATGACTTCAAAATTTTATGTGCAGTTGGTTGTCACATTTACATGCAGTTGATTGTCACAGTTTTTAGCTCACCTGAGCAAAGCCCAGGGTGAGCTTTTGGTATACTTGAATGTCCGTCGTGCGGCGTGTGTCTTGCGTCGTCAACAATTTGCTTGTGAACACTCTTGTGGTCACAGTTTTAGTCTAATGTTCATGAAACTTGGTCAGAATGATTGTCTTGATAAAACCTCAGACGAGTTCGAAAGTGGGTCATGTGGGGTTAAAAACTAGGTCATTAGGTCAAATACAGTATAACCTCTGTTGATCGGCACCCCTCTTAACCAGAAACCCCTGTTATCCAGCACTGCTGTTTGGTCCCGGCAGTTTCCCTATTTGTTTTATGTATCCAAACTCTCTCTTGATCGGAACCCCTGTTAACCGTTAACCGGCATACCTTGACAGGTCAATAAAGGCAAATTAGCGGTTTTTCACACCTTGTTATCGGGCGGTTTGCTTACCTGTGATCATTGACAGTAAGCGCTTTACATTCAGATAGGTGATAAGTACCGTTAATGGGCCTAGGGTAAATTGACCACCCTTTATATATTTATATTGTTATCGTCATTGAAAATATGTGTATGTACACATGTCAACAATGACAATATCAAATTATTTAGCATCCGGATCTACGCTGTTTGCTAATTGTGGTGATGGTCCGCATATACATGTACCTGTGTAGAATCCGAACTTGTAAATAAAATATAGTACGAATGTTCCGGTGTTTTAGTCGAGCCCTTTATACATGTGTGTTTACTTCCAATTGTACGCTTAACACGTTATGCCTATATTTTACATGTACATGTAGTTCAAAAGACAATAGACAAACAGATCCTGATCAAATGGCTCCTATTTAAATGGAGCTATCTGATCAGGTTCCACGCTGTTGTATATATGTATATGTAATTTGTGAATTGTCATGGTGGAATTCCCCTCGCAGCGAAAAAAGGACTTGCTGGAATGAATCTTTGGGTACGTAAACTTGTGAATCTAGGCATAATTCTGTTAACCGGCACCCTCTCTTAACCGGCATACTGACATGGAACCATGGGGTGCCGGATAACAGAGGTTATACTGCAGTATGAAAACTTTGTGAACACTCTAGAGGTCATATTTTAAGACCAATCTTCATGAAACTTTATTAGAATGATTTTCTTGATAAAATATCGGACGAGTTTGAAAGTGGGTCATGTGGGATTTAAAAGTAGGTCACTAGGTCAAATAGTAGGAAAACCTTGTGAACACCCTGGAGGTCACAATTTTAGCCCAATCTTCATGAAACTTGGTCATAATGATTGTCCTAATAAAATATTGGTCGAGTTTGAAAGTGGGTCATGTGTGGTAAAAAACTAGGTCACTAGGTCAAGCAGTAGAAAAACCTTGTGAACACTCTAGTGGTCACAATTTTAGTCCAATCTTCATGAAACTTGGTCAAAATAAATGTCTTGATAAAATCTCAGATGAGTTGGAAAGTGGGTCAAGTGGAGTTAAAAACTAGGTCACTAGGTTAAACAGTAGAAAAACCTTGTGAAAACTCTAGTGGTCAAATTTTTTGTCCAATCTTCATGAAACTTAGTCGTAATGTTTGTAATGATAAAATCTCAAATGAGTTTGAAAATGTGTTATGTGGGGTTAAAAACTAGGTCACTAGGTCAAATAGTAGGAAAAACCTTGTGAACACTCTAGAGGTCACATTTATAGCCAAATCTTCATGAAAATTGGCCAGAATGATTGTCCTATTAAATCTTGGTTATGTTTTGAAAGTGGGTCATGTGAGGTCAAAAAGTAGGTCACTGGGTCATATAATAGAAAAATCTAGTTTACATTCCAGTGGCCACATCTTCAGTCCAGTCTTTATCAAACTTGCTCAGAGTGTTTGTCTTGGTGATATCAAGGTTAAGTGTGATCATGGGTTGAGTGGGAATAAAAAGTAGGTCACTAGGTCAAATCTTAGAAAAATTACTCTAGAGGGCACATTTTTAGCCCAATCTTAATTTATCAGAATCATTGTCTTGATAAAATCAATATACTAAATCTTTGAAAATCTTGTTCTGCAGAACCACTGCTCATGATCCACTATCAACAATGTTCAAATATTGTCCCTATGGTCAATATTGGCCCTACCCATGGGCTACCCAGCAAAAATCTTAAATACGAGGGCTGTCCCAGTAAATTGTGGACTTTTTAGCTCACCAGAGCACAAAGTGCTCAGGGTGAGCTTTTGTGATCGCCTGATGTCCGTCGTCCGTCGTGGTGCGGTGTGCGTCGTGCGTCGTGCGTCGTTCGTCGTCAACAATTTGAACCTTTAAAAATCTTCTTCTCTGAATCTACAAGGTTCTCAGCTTTCATCTTTGGCACATAGCATCACCCTTAGGTCCTCTACAAAAGTTATATAAATTATGCCCCTGGGGTCAAAATTGGCCCCGCCCCAGGGGTGGGAAGTTTTGAATAGAAACATATAGTAAAACTTTGAAAATCTTCTCCTCTGAATCTGGAAGGCTCTCAGCTTTCATATTTGGCACAGAGCATCATGTTCAGGTCCTCTACAAAAGTTATATAAATTATGGCCCTGGGGTCAAAATTGGCCCCGCCCCAGGGGTGGGAAGTTTTCAATAGAAACAAATAGTGAAATCTTTGAAAATCTTCTCCTCTGAAACTGGAAGGCTCTCAGCTTTCATATTTGGCACAGAGCATCATGTTCAGGTCCTCTACAAAAGTTATATAAATTATGGCCCTGGGGTCAAAATTGGCCCCGCCCCAGGGGTGGGCAGTTTTAAATAGAAACCAATAGTGAAATCTTTGAAAATCTTCTTCTCTGAAACTGGAAGGCTCTAAGCTTTAATCTTTGGCACATAGCATCACCCTTAGGTCCTCTACAAAAGTTATATAAATTATGGCCCGGGGGTCAAAATTGGCCCCGCCCCAGGGGTGGGAAGTTTTGCATAGAAACATATAGTAAAACTTTGAAAATCTTCTCCTCTGAAACTGGAAGGCTCTCAGCTTTCATATTTGGCACAGAGCATCATGTTCAGGTCCTCTACAAAAGTTATGTAAATTATGGCCCTGGGGTCAAAATTGGCCCTACCCCAGGGGTGGGAAGTTTTCAATAGAAACAAATAGTGAAATCTTTGAAAATCTTCTCCTCTGAAACTGGAAGGCTCTCAGCTTTCATATTTGGCACAGAGCATCATGTTCAGGTCCTCTACAAAAGTTATATAAATTATGGCCCTGGGGTCAAAATTGGCCCCGCCCCAGGGGTGGGCAGTTTTAAATAGAAACCAATAGTGAAATCTTTGAAAATCTTCTTCTCTGAAACTGGAAGGCTCTAAGCTTTAATCTTTGGCACATAGCATCACCCTTATGTCCTCTACAAAAGTTATATAAATTATGGCCCGGGGGTCAAAATTGGCCCCGCCCCAGGGGTGGGAAGTTTTCAGTAGAAACATATAGTAAAACTTTGAAAATCTTCTCCTCTGAAACTGGAAGGCTCTCAGCTTTCATATTTGGCACAGAGCATCATGTTCAGGTCCTCTACAAAAGTTATATAAATTATGGCCCTGGGGTCAAAATTTGGACTCGCCCCAGGGGTGGGTAGTTCTCAATAGAAACCAATAGTGAAAACTTTGAAAATCTTCTTCTCTGAAACTAGAAGGTTCTCAGCTTTCATATTTGGCATATAGCATCATGTTCAGGTCCTCTACAAAAGTTATATAAATTTTGGCCCTGGGGTTAAAATTGGCCCCGCCCCAGGGGTGGGCAGTTTTCAGTAGAAACTAATAATTCTTCTCCTCCGAAACTGGAAGGCTCTCAGCTTTCATATTTGGCACAGAGCATCATGTTCAGGTCCTCTACAAAAGTTATATAAATTATGGCCCTGGGGTTAAAATTGGCCATGCCCCAGGGGTGGGCAGTTTTCAGTAGAAACTAATAGTGAAATCTTTGAAAATCTTCTCCTCTGAAACTGGAAGGCTCTCAGCTTTCATATTTGGCACAGAGCATCATGTTCAGGTCCTCTACAAAAGTTATATAAATTATGGCCCTGGGGTCAAAATTGGCCCCGCCCCAGGGGTGGGTAGTTCTCAATAGAAACCAATAGTGAAAACTTTGAAAATCTTCTTCTCTGAAACTGGAAGGTTCTCAGGTTTAATATTTGGCATATAGCATTATGTTCAGGTCCTCTACAAAAGTTATATAAATTATGGCCCTGAGGTTAAAATTGGCCCCGCCCCAGGGGTGGGCAGTTTTCAATAGAAACAAATATTGAAATATTTGAAAATCTTCTCCTCTGAAACTGGAAGGCTCACAGCTTTCATATTTGGCAGAGAGCATCATGTTCAGGTCCTCTACAAAAGTTATATAAATTATGGCCCTGGGGTCAGAATTGGCCCCACCCCAGGGCTGGGCAGTTTTGAATAGAAACAAATAGTGAAATCTTTGAAAATCTTCTTCTCTGAAACTGGAAGGTTCACAGCATTCATAATTGGCACAGAGCATCATGTTCAGGTCCTCTACAATTTTTATGCCCCCAACGGTGGGCATATAGTAGTCGCATTGTCCGTCTTTCCGTCTGTCCGTCTGTCCGTCCTTCCGTCTGTCCGTCTGTCCGTCCGTCTGTCCTTCCTTCCGTCCCAAATTCGTGTCCGGTCTGTAACTTCTTCATCAATCAATCGATTTCAATATAACTTGCCACAAATGTTCACCAGACAGAGACGATGTGTCGCGTTCAACTCCCTGGTCCATGGGTCAAAGGTCAAGGTCACAGGGTACAATTACTTTATCACAAATTTCATGTCCGGTCTGTAACTTCTTCATCTATCTATGGATTTCAATATAACTTCACACAAATGTTTACCAGACAGAGACAATGTGTCGCGTTCAACTCCCAGGTCCATGGGTCAAAGGTCAAGGTCACAGGGTACAATTACTTTGTTACAAATTTCGTGTCCGGTCTGTAACTTCTTCATCTATCGATGGATTTCAATATAACTTGACACAAATGTTCAACACACAGAGACAATGTGTCGCGTTCCACTCCCAGGTCCATTGGTCAAAGGTCAAGGTCACAGGGTACAATTACTTTGTTACAAATTTGGTGTCCGGTCTGTAACTTCTTCATCTATCGATGGATTTCAATATAACTTGCCACAAATGTTCAACACACAGAGTCGATGTGTCGCGTTCAACTCCCAGGTCCATGGGTCAAAGGTCAAGGTCACAGGGTACAATTACTTTGTCACAAATTTCGTGTCCGGTCTGTAACTTCTTCATCTGTCAATGGATTTCAATATAACTTGGCACAAATGTTCACCAGGCAGAGACGATGTGTCACGTTCAACTCCCAGGTCCATGGGTCAAAGGTCAAGGTCACAGGGTACAATTACTTTGTCACAAATTTCGTGTCCAGTCTGTAACTTCTTTATATATCAATGGATTTCAATATGATTTGGCACAAATGTTCACCAGACAAAGATGATGTGTCGCTTTCAACTCCTTGGTCCATGGGTCAAAGGTCAAGGTCACAGGGTACAATTACTTTGTCACAAATTTGGTGTCCGGTCTGTAACATCTTTATCTATCAATGGATTTCAATATAACTTGGCACAGAGTTTCACCAGACAAAGACGATGTGTCGCGTTCAGCTCCCCGGTCCATATGTCAAAGGTCAAGGTCTCAGGGTACAATTACTTGTTTATCTGTGAATGGATTTCAAGGAACCTGGCACAAATGTTCACCACACAAAGACGATGTGTCAACTCCCTGGTCCATGGGTCAAAGGTCAAGGTCACAGGGTACAATTTTTGGGGGCATTTGTCACATGACTGTGACATCTCTTGTTTTTATAAATTATGGCCCTGGGGTCAAAATTGGCCCCACCCCAGGGGTTGGCAGTTTTGAATAGAAACAAATAGTGAAATCTTTGAAAATCTTCTTCTCTGAAACTGGAAGGTTCTCAGCTTTCATATTTGGCACATAGCATCATGTTCAGGTCCTCTACAATTATTTTTTTTTTAGCTCACCAGAGCACAAAGTGCTCAGGGTGAGCTTTTGTGATCGCTTGATGTCCGTCGTCCGTCGTCGTGCGTCGTGCGTAGTGCGTCGTGCGTCGTTCGTCGTTCGTCGTCAACAATTTGAACCTTTAAAGTTCTTCTCCTCTGAATCTACAGGGGTCTCAGCTTCCATCTTTGGCACATAGCATCATCTGTAGGTCCTCTACAAAAGTTATATAAATTATACCCCTGGGGTCAAAATTGGCCCTGCCCCAGGGGTTTTCAGTTTTCAATAGAAACATATAGTGAAAACTTTGAGCATCATCTCCTCTAAAACTAGAAGGTCCCCAGCTTTCATATTTGGCACATAGCTTCAACTTCAGGACTTCTACAAAAGTTATATAAATTATGCTCCTGTGGTCAAAATTGGCTACACCCACGGGTGGCAAGTTTTCTAGCAAACTTGAAGCTGACTGCACTTTTAAGCATCTTATCTTTACTCAGTCTCATAAACAGGTCATCAGGTCAAGCAATAGAGATGGGGATGACCAGTGGCTATTTTTAGTACACCTGTATTGCTGGTAGTGGCTGTAGTAACCCTTTGCCAGTACTGTGTTTATTATTAATTTGAATGCCTATTGCATATTCGTGAACAAAATAGTTAAAGTGAAGTATGGAAGGTGAAACATTGTAGCCATTTTTTTTCCAAATTTCACAACCTACTGAATATTCATAGACAAAATAGTTATAATGGAATATAGTAGGTAGAACATTGTAGCCATTTTAGAAACTAAAGGAAGATCTGTCAAATTCCATTAACAAACAGAGCAGACCCTGATCAGATGGCTCCTTTAGGAGGCATCTGATCTGGTCTACTGATTTTTCAAATGTGTAGAAACACGTTTATATGAGGGAAGGGTTAATTAATAATAGTGATTGGCATTATGACATTATTACAACCTGCCCTGCAGTTCAGAAGAAGGGTAAATCATGTAAAGGCTCCAGAATGCCAAATTAAAGATTTTAAATAAATTATGAAATAATTTTTAACATGAAATTGTATTACTTGAAAATATTAAGTTCAGTGAACTTATGAATATGAAATTATTATGTAATAATTTATAATAATATTCAAATGCAAAAAATCAGTTTGGAATGCTAGGGTACACATACCTTTTCAGAGGAACAGTAATGTTGATTATTTGAGAGGTCAGTTGATTGTCTTTAGTCAGAACTTTGTATGGCCTTGCATAATTAAAATTCCCTGGTTAATACATATCAATCTTACAATTAACTTTCTTGTACAAACCCCATATTATGAAGTTACATATGTGTCAGATCAAATCCAAACTGTGTGCTAATTTCAGTCAAAATATGCGCAGCAGTAATAGGGTTTCTGTCATCTGTAATTTGTTTGTCTGAAAAATTAACACTTTCAATGGCCCTCTTGTCTATAGAAACGTATAGTGAAAACTTTGAAAATCTTCTTTTCTGAATCTACAGGGTTCTCAGCTTTCATATTTGGCTCATAGCACCATTTTCCGATCCTCTACAAAAGTTATATAAATTATGCCCCTGTTGTCAATATAGGCCCCACCCCAGGGGTGGTCAGTTTTCAATAGAAACAATTTTAATGTGCAAACTTTAAAAATCTTCTCCTTTGAAACTGGAATGTTCTCAGATTTCATATTTGGCACATAGCTTCATATTTAGGTCATCTACAAAAGTTATATTTTGTGTCCCTGGCGTCAAAATTGGCACCGCCCCAGAGACGGTCACTTTTCAATAGAAACATATCTGATTGTCTGGTGAGCGATGTCAGGGCCATTCTGGCCCTCTTGTTTATAAATTATGGCCCTGGGGTCAAAATTGGCCCTACCCCAGGGGTGGGTAGTTTTTAATAGAAACATAGAGAAAACTTTTAAAATCTTCTCCTGAAACTGGGAGGTTCTTAGCTTTCATATTTGGCTCATAGCGTCATGTTCAGGTCCTCTACAAAAGTTTTCTAAATTATGCCCCTGGGGTCAAAACTGTCCCGCCACAGGACCGGCTAGTTTTCTATAGAAACATATAGTGAAAACTTTGAAAATCTTCTACTCTGATTGTCTGGTGAGCGCTTCAGGGCCATTCTGGCCCTCTTGTTTAATAACTCGTTCGATTGACGCTTTTGAAACGTCAAATTTAGGACATATCTGTATTGAACATTTTTGAATAGCTTGTTATACTATTGTTGGAAATATAACTTCGCATATAGAATATATTAGACATGCATTAACCTAATGTGTGCGTGTACGACGCAACCCAAAAACCACTAGAAAAACAAAGTGCGGCTGGAACTTTACTTTCATGTTAATTCAAGAATCCATAACAATGACGCCAACGTCTCACGCATATGTGAACGTGATGTATTTCGACGTTGTCGTGGAATTTGGAACGTCAACCGTTATTTTAAATTGCAAAGAACGAATTTATTCAAACTGATATATGTGCAAAGAAAGGAAATCAATGACGACGTTGGAAGAAGATACGGCGAGTCGTACATCCATTAAGTTGTGCTCAGTGTTGGGAAGGACTCCAACACAGGCATTTGAGAAGTTAAGAGACTATCAACAGTTACAACAATGTGTCAATATCACTTTTATTTAAGTGGCATGAGCAATTCGCACATGAAAAAGCTACTGTTTTACAGCGAGGAAGACCGCCGCATTAGAATAAGCAGGTTAGAGAAAACATTCAACATGTTAAACCGAAACTAAAATCAAATACTTTGCGTTACGCCGTTGCCCGCTACATGACCTGCATGTAATTTGCATGTAATGAAAAACGTATTGCAGATAATATTCCTTTGAAATTTGGCATGATGGTGTATATATAATGTATGTAATCATGGTAAAAATTTGAGCAACCTACAACCAGTTATATTAATTTTGTTAAAATAATCCACGATTTACTGGGACAGCCCTCGTATATATATGGTAATCAGGTGAGCGATTAAGTGCCATCTCGGCCCTCTTGTTCATTGTCTTATTTCTCCCTAACCACTGTAGCTATTGCCATGGAATTGCATATACACATTAAACACCATCCATACTTTCATTGTGCACCCAGCCCATGCTGCCCGCAAGCCCAAGGTCAAGGTCAATTGATTTGGAAATTTTACTAGCAGTTGGTTGTCACAGTTTTTTTTAGCTCACCAGAGCACAAAGTGCTCAGGGTGAGCTTTTGTGATTGCCTGATGTCCGTCGTCCGTCGGCATGCGTCATGCGTCATGCGGTGTCCGTCGTTCGTCGTCCGTCGTCCGTTGTCAATAATTTGAACCTTTAAAAATCTTCTCCTCTAAATCGACAGGGTTCTCAGCTTTCATCTTTGGCACATAGCATCATCTTTAGGTCCTCTACTAAAGTTATATAAATTATGCCCCTTGGGTCAAAATTGGCCCCGCCCAAGGGGTGGGCAGTTTTCAATAGAAACATATAGTAAAACTTTGAAAATCATCTCCTCTGAAACCAGAAGGTTCTCAGCTTTCATATTTGGCACATAGCATCGTCATTAGGTTCTCTACAAAAGTTATATAAATTATGGCCCTGGGGTCAAAATTGGCCCCGCCCCAGGGGTGGGCAGTTTTCAATAGAAACAAATATTGAAATCTTTGAAAATCTTCTTCTCTGAAACTGGAAGTCTCTCAGCTTTCATATTTGGCACAGAGTATCATGTTCAGGTCCTCTACAAAAGTTATATAAATTATGGCCCTAGGGTCAAATTTGGTCCCGCCCCAGGGGTGCCTTGGTTTCAATAGAAACAAATAGTAAAACTTTGAAAATCATCTCCTCTGAAACCAGAAGGTCCTCAGCTTTCATATTAGGCACATAGCATCATGTTCAGGTCCTCAACAAAAGTTATATAAATTATGGCCCTGGGGTCAAAATGGTCCGCCCCAGGGGTGGGCTGTTTTCAATAGAAACAAATGGTGAAAACTTTGAAAATCTTCTCCTCTGAGACTTGAAGGTTCTCAACTTTCATATTTGGCATATATCATCATGTTCAGGTCTTCTACAATTTTTTTTATAAATTATGCCCCTGGGGTCAAAATTGGCCCCGCCCCAGGGGTGGGCAGTTTCAATAGAAACAAATAGTGAAATCTTTGAAAATCTTCTTCTCTGAAACAGGAAGTCTCTCAGCTTTAATATTTTGCACAAAGTATCACATTCAGGTCCTCAACAAAAGTTATATAGATTATGGCCCTGGGGTCAAAATGGCCCGACCCAGGGGTGGGCTGTTTTCAATAGAAACAAATGGTGAAAACTTTGAAAATCTTCTCCTCTGAGACTTAAAGGTTCTCAACTTTCATATTTGGCACATATCATCATGTTCAGGTCTTCTACAATTTTTTTTATAAATTATGCCCCTGGGGTCAAAATTAGCCCCGCCCTAGGGCAGGCTAGTTTTCTATAGAAACAGATAGTGAAATCTTCCCCTCTGATTGCCTGGTGAGCGCTTCAGGGCCATTCTGGCCCTCTTGTCATTGTCTTATATCTCCCTAACAGTGTTCTGCCAAGGTTGATAAAATGTGGGGACATTTGTCTCACCAACCCTCAAATGTAGGAGACATTTTCAAAATTGATTAGACAAATGATTTTCTTAACACTAACCAACTCTAATACTAAAAAACTAAATGGTACCTGTGTCTGTGCTGCAGGAAATATTAAGTAGGTGTGAAGTTTTAAGCAAATATCTTCCTCTTCTTTACCCTCCACTCTTGAAGAGCCTCAATGAAATCAAAATCTTCTTTGTTACCCCCTTCAAGTTTAATAGTCATTATGTCATCCACTTTCTCAGCTGACAATCTGTTTCTGGATACTGTTCTGGTGGCATTTTGGGCACTAAATCCCTGTTCACAATCAGCAGTATGGATTGGAGCAGTCATTGCCAAGGCTGCCAATTTCAGAAGGTTTGGGTAATCTTCTTTATTGTGTTGGTTAATAAGGCCCCACAACACTGTCATTTTATCTCTGGGGTAGCCTTCCTGAAGCACTAGATCCTTTAGCATTGACCATTCTGATCTGGTTTCCTTTGGATTTATAATAGGATCAGCTTTGACAACTGGCTGATCTTCTGTTGGTTTAGATACCTTTGTCTCTCCATACTGATTAATCAGTATTTCTAACTTTTCATTTCCCCATACTTTTAATTCATCTTTAGAAAGAAATGATATAGGCCTTAATGCAAGAATGGAAAATGCATATATGATATTACTATCTTCATCAGGGAATCTGTCATTCAGTCTTTGCAATATTGCATTAATGAATTTAATTTTGATAGATTCAATGTTTCCTTTTCATTGAACAATGTGATTTTTCTTGAAATGAACTTTTCCCTTTTCAATGGATAAGTGTTTGTCCTGTAATTCATTCAGGTAAGTATGTTCAGCCTCACCAGATTTTATCTTCTCCAGAGCAAGTTTTGTATGTTCAATCTGAACCTTCACTTGACTGATATCTAAATATTTCTTTTGGAACATTAGGCACATTTCTGATACTACTGGTAGTACATCCATCAATAGGTAAGTACTGGCAATAAAATCCTGCTGAATAATCTTTTGGCATAACCCTTGGATTTTGCATCAGTGTCTACTGAAAAATGTCAATAGGGAATCCAGTGTCCTGTACACAGTTTGAACTGCAATATAAGTTGACATCCATCTCACTTCATGGACTTCCTTTATTTTCAAATTTGGTTCATCAAGTAAATCCTGTATACTAGAAAGTTTTGAAACTCTATTTGCTGATGATTTGAAAAAATAAAATATCCCAGTCAATGTATTTTGGTAGTCAACTAAATATGGAACATCATTGGCAGCTTGGGATGTTACAAGGGCCAGTCTGTGAG
The DNA here is from genome assembly GCA_963576725.1 of Azorinus chamasolen. NCBI lineage: Eukaryota > Metazoa > Mollusca > Bivalvia > Cardiida > Solecurtidae > Azorinus > Azorinus chamasolen. Next base: position 72,525,380 of record OY755245.1, read on the forward strand.
CTATACAGTAGTAGTTTAACATCATTGGAGTGTCTCTTATCATAAAACCTGTTAGCCCTTTCCCAACCCCAGTCATTACCTTTGCACCATCTGTCCCAAGGCCTAACACTTTTGTTGGAGAAATTTCTCTTTTGCTTTGGTTCATGACAGATTTCAGCTCATTGTAGATTGACTGGCCTGTAGCACTTTCAACTTTAATGTTTGTAAGAAAATGTGTTGATGGTGTAAATGTACCCATGTCAATTATTCGAGCATAAACAACCAGTTTTTTATGAGTTGCAATATCTGTACTCTCATCAAGAAGAAAACTAATGAATGGACTCTCCATCAACTGCTTGTCAACTTTCCTTCTTATTACAGTAGCCAGAGAACTTATCATTTCTGATGCAGTCCTGTCAGACTCATATGTGACTGTCTTTGTACATTTCAAATGTCCAACATCTTTACAGCCTACATCCGACAACAGTTCAATCAAACTACCAAATTTAGTAATGGCTAAGTCTTCTTTTGCTAACCAAAAAGCCGATTTAAGAGCAACAACAATGGCTGCCTCTTGATCGGTGAAAACCTTATCAACAGACTTTTTCAACTGGCCCTGCATCAGTTCGGCTTCTACACTCTGTTTATGATCGGAACTGTCAGCATGACGATTTAATGTAGTTGTTCGAAAGTTTGTGCTTTTTGAAGTGAAAGCATTAGTTTTTTTGTGTTTGATGCAAAGCTTACATGTCGTTGAGTTTTCTTCTCGGTTGAAATCCAGCCACGAGTAATCTCGCAGCCAACTATCCTGGAATTTACGGTCGGTCTTTTTCGATGCCGATTTCGATGTTGAAGGAGTAACGGAGCTCTCGTCCAACGCAGTACTATCAGTGGCCTGTTCCTGTACGGCCTGTTGCGACACATCTACTTGACTTTTGTCACTTTTACTAAAGAAGCTCAATATTGTACGCGCTTTCTTTTTTTTAGGCGACGAAGAAGCCATGATTAACTCTTGAATTTGGAGATAGTTCGGGAAAATACGTCATGACCTAAACATGTGATCGGAATCAACCAATCGGATGCAATCTCAATGCGGTCGCTTAGTAACCACCGAGTACTTGCTCATCTGGTGTCATTATAATCGATTAAACGTAGTAATTACACTATTTTACCGATTCGGCCCAAGCAAAATTCGCCGCGACAATTTTCGCACTTAGACATTTGGACGCGAGACATTTCTAATTATTTCGCGACAATGTCGCAGAATCGCAGCCTCGGCAGAACACTGCCCTAACCACTGTAGTTATTTGCATGGAATTGCATATACACATTAAATACCATCTATAATTTCATTTCACATTCAACCCATGCTTACTGAAATCCCAATGTCACTGTCAAATGACTTAAGAAGTTGGTTGTCACAGTTTTTAGCTCACCTGAGCAAAGCTCAAGGTGAGCTTTTGGGATACTTGAATGTCCGGCGTCCATTGTCCGTCGTGCGTATGTGCGTTGTCAACAATTTGAACTCTCACAGGGGCCGTAAATTCCACTCGTCCGCTTGTCCTGCATGACTTTCCCCTTCACTGATATGTGCAGGACGAGTCCATTTCTTTAAATTTTTTGGTTTGCCCTCATTATCTTTTATGCAGGACGAGTGATAAATTTCAGAATTTTCGACCCCTGCACTCTAATGGTCACAATTTTAGTGCAATCTTCATGAAATTTCTTGATAAAATCTCGGACAAGTTTCAGAGTGAATTACTTGGGGTCAAAAACTAGGTCACTAGGTCAAATAGTAAGAAAACCTTGTGAACACTCTAGAGGTCACATTTTTAGCCCCATCTTCATGAATCTTGGTCAGAATGGTTGTCCTAATAAAATATTGGATGAGTTTGAAAGTGGGTCATGTGCAGTCAAAAACTAGGTCACTAGGTCAAATTGTAGAAAAACCTAGTGAACACTCACATTTGTCGCCTAATCTTCATGAAACTATCAGAATGATTGTTTTGATAAAGTCTTAGATGATTTTGGAAGTGGGTCACATGCAGTCAAAAGCTAGGATACTAGGTCAAACAGTAGAAAAAAACTTGTGAACACATTTGTTACATTTTTTGTCCAATCTTCATTAAACTTGGTCAAAATGATTGTCTTGATAAAATCTCGGACGAGTTTGAAAGTGGGTCATATGGGGTCCAGAGTACTGCCAAGCTTTTTGTCACTGTGGGCTGATGGCCCACTCAGAGCTAAAATAGTGGGCCAATTCAAAAATATCCTGGGTACAGTTTAAAAACACATACAAAACGCTTACCTTTAAAGGCTTTAATGCTGTTCTGTGAATTTCTGTTCTGTATTATTCATTGGAATGATGAAAGGTCAACTATTTCAACTTGCTATTAACATAGAATTAACTGTCTGTAACACTTGAAATGAACTGTATTCACAAAATTATCCGTCATATTATGTTTTACATGCCCCCTGTAGTACTGATAATGATAATTTTACTTAGTCTTATTCTTAGTAGTGCAGAAGATGATAATTTTACTTAGTCTTATTCTTAGTAGTGCAGAAGATCTTCCTCTGCTTTTCCCTCCACAATTTCAGGGCTTCTGGAAAGTCAAAGTCTTCAAGGGTCCCACCTTGTATTTTGATCATCATCAAATTGTCAACAGTGTCAGAGCCAATTCTATTTCTTAGGGATGTCTTTATTTGATTTTGCTCACTAAATCTCCTCTCACAATCTGAAGTGTGTATTGGTGAATGGTGATGTGAGTGCAAGGGATGCCAGCTTAATGAGATTTGAGAATTTGTCTCTGAAATTGTTGTAGAGTAGGTGCCACAAAGTACTCATGTTATCTCTTGGGTATCCCTCCTGGACTACTAAGGGTTTGACTAAAGCCCATTCTCTTCTGGTTCACTTTTGACGAGTGGTTGACCTTCAGTAGGCATAGACTCCTTGCTCTCTCCATAGTGCTTGAGAAGGGTCTCTAGCTGTTCATTTCCCCATACCTCTAAGTCAGCCTTTGAGCAGAAACTGATTGGTCTCATTGCCAAAGTACCAAAGGCATACATGATATTACTATCATTCTCTGGAAATCTTTGATCCAACTTGAGCAAAATGGCATCAATAAAGTTTTTCTTGATAGAATCAATATTTCGTTTTCCTTGCAAAATATGATTTTCTTTGAAAACCAGCCCTTATCAATTTTCAAGTCATCATTCACCAACTTCTTCAAGTGAAAGCCAGTTCCAGTTTTAATTTTTTCAAGGTCCTTTTTGCATGCTTCAACACTAACTTTGACTAGACTGACATCCAGGTTTTTCTTCTGAAACAGTAGGCAGAGCTCTGTAACAATAGGAAGCACATCCATGAGAAGGTATGTTGCAGCAACAAAGTCATGTTGTATCATTTTTAAGGCTTTCGGAGCCATATAGCAATCGGTCTCTTTACGGCAACGAGTTCATTTGTCTAGTGAACATGCGCAAGACAAATAGTTTGCACTAGTTTGGTTGTAAAATGTTCATGTATTTGTTTACTCTTCATGTATTTAATAATAATACGCTATGTAAGATAATTACTGCTAATCTCCACAAAGATAAACTTTTTAAAAGTCTTGAAAAAGCCTTTATAGGATTCGACGACGTATAGATGAGCTAATATATAATTTGGGCAGATTTCTTGTCCTTTAGGTTTTAAACAAAGCACAAGAATTGTTTAAAGAAAGTTCCTCATAGAATGTGTATATATCAAGGAAATCTAGTAAAATAGTGATAAAAAAAATGAATTTGAGGAATTAATTGAGCCGCTAGTTCCCAGTTTTGGTACCAATTTATAGGTAAAAGTCATGTCCCAAATCTAAAATAATACATTTAGATCTCTATTTGAATGAGAGAAAATGTGGTTTTCAAAATAATAATGGTGAATATAATTAATATCAACATTTAATTGCATTGTAAAGAGAAAATATAGTCAATAAATAGCATTTATGGCACTCAAAATACACTTTGAACTTTGTCCCTCAGACCTACGTCATTGCAGTAACAATGTTATAATATGGTGGAGTTCTACCATTAAAGCACACATTCAAGGGAGACAATTACCCTCTAGAAGAAGATTGTTCACCACAAAATGGTTGCCACCATGTTATAAGCATGGTGGGAAAACAGTTTAAAAAAACAAGATTATTCAAGTTAAATATGTGAGCGAGTATTTTTGAAATCTGTCATTTATGTAACGCATATTACAGAGATGCTTTAAATCATATCTTGCATTTTAAAGTGCATATAGGTTATAAATATAAACGTTTATGTTATAAACATATCAAAGTATGGCTAGATCAGAGATCAGCACCAAAAGTTGAGGTAAATAAGAGAATGCTTCATTGCAATAACAGTCATTGCAGTAACACTCATTTTGTGACTGCAATGACAGGATTTGTTATTGCAGTGACAATACAGCATTTTATTGTTATTATCTTTATAATTTTCATTTCAGTCGGAATTATTCAACATAAATATGCAAGTAAATATGCATAATAAATTAAAATGTGCATGTTTGTTGAACATTTATGTAAGATGGGATTTTTGAAGAAATTTGTTATTGCAATGACAGGATTTGTTACTGCAATGACATTTCTAGTTCTTTTAAATTATCTCCATTATTTTTTGCTATTTTACTACAAGAATGGCACTGCAGATATATGCATGTAAGGTAAATATTTAGAATAAATACAGTTTTCTCTTTCTCAAAGACAGTTTGAATGCTGGATATTGTAAGACAATCACATTGTGTATTAATACTTTCCCTCATATAAACGTGTTTTTATGCACCTGCAAACAGATTAGACCCAATGTCTGCTCTATTTGCTAAAGGAATCGGATAGATCTGTTTCTATACTTTCTAAAATGGCTACAGTGTTCCACTTTCCATATTTCATTACAACTAATTTGTCCATGAATATTTAGTAGGCATTGAAATTTGTAATAAATAGAGAATAGGGAAAGGGTTAAATAACAATAATTTATTGTTGTTGAGCTATGATGGACATTAATAGGTCTTTGGATTAAACCTTTCTCTGTTCTGTATTTATTCGAAATTCCAATACCTACTGAATATTCATGGACCAAATAATTATAATGAAATATGGAGAGTCGAACATTGGAATCATTTTAGAAAGTAAAGAAACGGATCGATCAAATTCTATTAACAAACAGAGCAGACTCTGATCAGGCAGCTCTTCTAGGAGCTGTCTGATCAGGGTCTGCTCTGTTTGCAAATGTGTGAAAACATGTTTATATGAGAAAAGGGTTAAGCAAGTAGTGTATAACTGTACAGCCTCTCAATTCTAATTAGGAGCTTGGATATATCATTTGAACCCATATTAACCATGATGACCAATAGATATGCCAATCCAGTCCTGAAGCTATAGCTACATCGAGGATCTAATATGGGGTGTCACTTCATAACAACTTTTAATAAACAAGTTCAAGAAAATGTTATTAAGCAAGCCCCTGGCAAGCTAATTCATAGCATTTCCTGAATGAGTTAAATAAAAGTTGATATGAAGTGATAATGAGTGTAAGTTTCTTTCATCACACACATCTTAAAAAAGAGCACTAAAGTTTTAAATAAAAAAAATGCTTTATATTTCAGCATTGTATGATGTTGTGCCATACTGTTTTTAACGACATCACATCATTTATATATATAAAATTGTTAATATCATAAATATGTGTTGGCTATCACCCATTTTCAGAATATATGTACATGTACTTCACAACAGCAGGTGTTAAGTGCTTGTGTGGCGGCTGTAAAAAAGTCTCCCCGTACTTCATTCTCAGTGTTGTTATTATTTCTGGTCCTTCGGGATCATTAGTTTTGATGTTATTAGTTTTGAAAATTGAATACTGCTTAAGCCGGTGCTAGGGGGCATGAGTAGTGTTGCACTTTTAATTACTACTCATGAACAGACTCAATAAAACCAAGTCTGCAATTTGATCTTTTTGCATTTTTACTTTTGCTTTCGAAGGATCACCCATTTTCAGAATATTTATCAACTCAGAAACAAGTGAAGTTATGTGATAAAAAACTTTCATGGAGTTGAATTGCAGCAAGCTCATAAAAAATCAGGACATCTAAGACTTTACATAAGGGAGCTTCCAGATCAGGGACAACTTTGATTAAAATTCTTTGTTCTCTTTATCCCAATAAAAAGTATATGTAATTAAATATGTACAGCTGGCAGAGTTTTACCAGAATACTTATGAGTGAAAGGGTTCAATTGAAAGATGATTAAGGGTTATCCCAGTTGCCCCATATGCTATTTTTAGACTCAAATGTTATGATTGAATCTACTGGAAAGGAGAATTTCCTGGATAGAAGGGAAATTTCAGTCTTGAAACCATTGTGATAAAAAGCTGCCTGAGAGGTCACAAAGGCAAGGCGGTGTGCAACACAATGATAGTTCAGCATCAGTGGGTTCTCCCTTGTCATATACCCAGTCAGGCCTTTCCCCATTCCAGTCATAACTTTTGCCCCGTCTGTACCTAAACCCATAATCTTGTTCTTTGGTATTGCCTGAATTTCTTTCATGCTGCAAATTTCACCAAAAATGCCCTTACCTGTCCCACTTTCTACCTCTTTGTTGCGTACAAATGAAGTGTCTGGTATGAATGTTTCCATATCTATAATTCTCACATACATACTCAACTTTTTCTTCACCCCAATGTCTGTGCTTTCGTCACACAGGATGCTGATGAATGGTGACTTTTCATTTTTTTCTTCAACCTGCTTACTACTGTATTGGCCATAGTTTCTATAAATTCTTTGGCTGACTTGTCTGATTTGTATGTGACATTCTGACCAGTTCTCAAATCTAAGACATCAGGACACTCCAGTGTTTCTAACAGAGACAATAAACTATGGAACTTTGTAATCGAAATATCTTCTTTACACATCCAAAATACAACTTTCATAGCTTTTATCACTGCCATTTCTTTATGGTCAAATATATTGTCAACAGCTTTTTCAAGCGTATCGCTCATTTGATCTGCAAGTACTGATGATTTGTGGTCATTGCTATCGGCGTGTCGGGTCAATGTAGAAGTTTTAAAATTGCTACACTTACCCGATGTCAGCGTGTTTATTTTCTTATGCTTCGAACACAATGTACAAGACATATTATTAGCTTTTTTGTTATAAGATAACCAAGGGAATGTCCCCAACTAACTGCTGTGAAAAGATCGAGAATCGGTCTTTTTACCCTCGGACGTTTTCTTGTTTTTATCAACTTTCGATTTATCGGTCGTTTCGCCGGTTTCACCTTGCATTTCGCCGATAGATATACTAGTACTGCATTTGGGGATTTTGAGTTTTCTCTCCATCTCCCGAGTTTTTACGCTCTGGTGACTTTTTTTGTGCAGCAGACGAAAAATAATCTGTCAAAATACGTTTTTTCCTCGCTGAGCTGGCCATGTTTGTTCAACAACCAATCAAATGCGAATAGTGTACTAAATTAACGAGGGTAGCACCGGCAGGTGTGCTGGCCGGTGAATCCTTAGGGAAGCGATGGGATAGGCTAAATTATCCACATTACGATCAATATTCAGCGGATTTTCGGCTGTGCCGAATGCGCACCGCCGTATTTCCCCCTGCATCATTTGTATTTTTGTTGCGCTTATGGCGCTGAAACGCAGCCTTGGCAGAACTTCTGGGGTCAAAAAGTAGGTCAATAGGGCGAATCGCTGTGACGTCACGCGCACCTGTTATCTCAGCCGAGAAAAGCTTGGTGGGCAAAAAGACTGACAGCTGATATGTAAACAATAACAGAAACATTGACAGCACTTTGAAAACTTCTGTTAAAATCAATAAAAAATGATTTTGGTGCAATAGTTGATGATAATTACATCGATAATACGTGTAAAAACATAAACATGAACGGAAAATTGATTCTGGAAGATGAATTGACAAGATACAAACATCTTTATTCGGAGTCGATTGTACAACAAATAACATGACAGGTCTACAATATACTATTTGCCGACTATGTAACAAAAATAACAACAGTTTAACATGACAACATGTGGAGTTGTAAAGATATAAGCTTTTCAAAGCATGGGTAATACACAGTACAAAATTATAATCAGAAAAGGTTAAATATTGACAAATACACAAGTATAAATTAACTATATTTGTTAAAGGCTCATATCTACAGGGTATAATACTGATTAGAGTTACAAAAGTCCATGCATTTCTAAAGATGTGTCACATAGTTCCTATCACAGGATACTATACTGTCAATCATGACAAAAATGTTATTTGTTGCAAATTTATATAAAATCAGAAGGTGTGAAATTTCGCCCAGATTTAAGAGTTGACATCGTAATACGGCTGAAGTGTCAGCTGCAACTGTATCATCAACTGGATAGAGTGTTAATGCCTTCCCTTATAGATACGCAATTCCATGCCAAAGCGAACTTATTCGATATCAGATTGATACCATGCAAAGAATACTGCATCGTCTACAACGCTTTGATTTAATCTTAAAGGAGCTCTCTAGTTATCTTGGCTCTTTTTGTCTGTTTTCTAAATTTTCTGTTAATATGCGCGCACCCAAAACGGTAGAACAGTCAGTAAGATGACGGCGGCCGTCAATTGGTAGAAGTAGAACAGAGAATACCCTGATCCGGGTCTACTCTGTTTGAAAGCACGTGAAAAAGTGTCAATGTTTTCAGCGTCGATGAACTTTTACTTCTGTTGCCGGGTCATGTCAGGTATACATTTTTAGCTGAATTCGTAACGTAAGGTTGGTTGTTGGTGGTTTTTAACCCTTTCCCTGTTGAATATTTATGTCAGATAAAATGACATCATTATTTATAAGCTGATTTTTATAATGGTATAGAATCACATGCCTTTTTTGGTACTGGTAGAAATGAAGAGTCAGATCTGATATAATTCAATAAGCAAACAGAGTGGGTCTGATCATACGGCTCCAATAGCCTTCAGATCTTGGTCTACTCTGTTTGCAAAGGCATGAACATTGTTTATGTATGGTAAAGGGATAAGCAAACAGAGCAGACCCCCTCCTGATCAAACAGCTTCGACAGTTTTGAGGTCACTAGGTCAAAGGTCAAGGTCACAATGACCTTAACTGGTGAAATAGTTTCCGATCAATAACTGCTGAAGGGTTTGGCTTGGGATCTTCAAACTTGCTGTGGTGGTTGGTCATGACCACTAGATGACCCCTATTGTTTTTGAGGTCACTAGGTCAAAGGTCAAGGTCTTAACTTGTTAAATGGTTTCCGATCAATAACTGCTGAAGGGTTTGGCTTGGGATCTTCAAACTTACTGTGGTGATTGGTCATGACCACTAGATGACCCCTATTGTTTTTGAGGTCACTAGGTCAAAGGTCAAGGTCACCATGACCTTAACTGGTTAAATGGTTTCCGATCAATAACTGCTCAAGGGTTTGGCTTAGGATCTTCAAACTTGCTTAGGTGGCTGGTCATGACAACTAGATGACCCCTATAGTTTTTTAGGTCACTAGATCAAAGGTCAAGGTCACCATGACCTTAACTGGTAAAATGGTTTTTGATCAATAACTGCTCAAGGGTTTGGCTTAGGATCTTCAAACTCGCTTAGGTAGTTGGTCATGACAATTAGATGGCCCCTAATGTTTTTGAGGTCACTAGGTCAAAGGTCAAGGTCACCATGACCTTAAGTGGTGAAATGGTTTCCGATCAATAACTGTGCAAGGGTTTGGCTTAGGATCTTCAAACTTGCTGTGGAGGTTGGTCATGACCACTAGATGACACCTATTGTTTTTGAGGTCACTAAGTCAAAGGTCAAGGTCACCATGACCTTAATTTGTGAAATGGTTTCCGATCAATAACTGCTTAAGGGTTTGGCTTAGGATCTTCAAACTTGCTGTGGTGGTTGGTCATGACCACTAAATGGCCTGTATTGTTTTTGAGGTCACTAGGTCAAAGGTCAAGGTCACCATGACCTTAAGTGGTGAAATGGTTTCCAATCCATAACTGCTCAAGGGTTTGGCTTAGGATCTTCAAACTTGATGTGGTGGTTGGTCATGACAACTAGATGACCCCTATTGTTTTTGAGGTCGCTAGGTCAAAGGTCAAAGGTCAAGGTCACCATGACCTTAACTGATGAAATGGTTTCAGATTAATAACTGCTCAATGGTTTGGTTGCTGTGGTGGTTGGCCGTGACCACTAGATGACCCCTATAGTTGTTCAGGTCACTAGGTCAAAGGTGAAGGTAACCAATCCATGACCTTAACTTGTGAAATGTTTTTAGATCAATAAATGATCAGTGGTTTGGCTTAGGATCTTCAAAGTTGCCGTGTTGATGACCACTAGATGACCTCTATAGTTGAGGTCACTAGATCAAAGGTCAGGGGGTCTGGGGGGGTATACATGTTTTACAAACATCTCTTGTTTATGAATTGTATAACTAAGAAAACATTCTTGTTATTCTGTTACTTTGTGATGATTAACCCTTTCCCTGCTCAGTATTCATGTAAGAAATAATGATATCATGAATATTTATAAGCTAATGTTTTCAGTGACATTTGTAGACTTGATTGTTCTGATGGTAGAAACTGTAGAGTTGGACCTATTACAATTTCATAAATAAACAGAGCAGACCCAGATCATACGGCTCCTGTAGAAGCGGTATAATCTAGGTCTACGCTGTTTGCAAATGCATGAAACATGTTTACCATATATATTAGAGAAAGGGTTACGTATTTTTTGAATGCTTAAATTTTAAGGTGGAATGGCCCATCATTGTTTAACTGTAGATTCCATTCATTATATAATAAGACTTAAATTTGCTATATGATTTTGAATAATAAACAGTGAAGACAGTTGGAGACTATATTATTACATTACTTACTCAGCCAAAATACCGCTAATTTACTAACTAGACCTAGGAAAAGAGTAACGATCAAAGGTGCCAGATGGTCAGTAAATCCTCTAGCTTATCAGCAGGGGACAAGGGTCAGCGATCACACAATTGCCATCTATTACACAGTCTTATCAACAAAGTTATGAACTATTACGTTGCAGGAATGATTCTAATGTAACAACTCCAAACAAGGTGCCAATTGTCTAAAGTTATGATTTGTTAAACAGCTTCCCGAACAATAGAAGATAACTATGTTTGACTAACTATGGCTAAGCATATTTAACCCCTTCGCTACCGTGGTGTAGTACACCCTATGTGCCGGGATCTACTTCAGCGCATACTCAGCAGACCTACCAGGCTACATAAAATTTCTCATTACTCCACTAATAATCACGCAATTTACACGATTTTTTCGCCTGCTGATTTAAAACACTTATTTCAATACTTCCTGAAAGTTTCATTGATACACCCCAGTGTTTTACAGATTACGCTGATATTTTAGTCTTTGATGTTTTACTGTTGGGTATTTATCTATTCAGCAAGTTCCATTTTAATGTTTTCATGCTAGATCTAGATTCTAGATCTAGACTGATGTATTCATAAATATGTTATTATTTTAGTGAAACACTAATGTAGGCAAGTCACTGCAGACACATTCTCGCTCATCCATTTACAAGTCATCATACATGTACATGTTTGTTGTCAGTTACCTGGATCAGTGGACATCTTTTACCAGGAATTGTGGGTAAATCTCCTCAGCGCTACCATACTTAACAAAAGGCCAGCTACTAGGACACGAGTCCATTACAATATTATCACTTCTTCCATGCAAAACCACAGTGTAGACGTTCCGCAACGGCTAACTATTAGATTCAAAAGGAATTTAGTGGAAATCTGTGTTAAATCTGTGTTAAGTTTTTGATAAAACATTCTACCCATTTGTGTTAAGTTTTTGATAAAACATTCTACCCATTACACATATTACATATAAGGGAAACCATTTAAAATGACTGTCAATTCAAATGTAAGAGATGAGTTGCTTCCCTTAGACCATAACATAAATTTACTGCAGTTTAACATACATGTAGATCACATAGGAAACACTTCTCGCCCGAGTGAGGCTCGGGGTAAGGCAGCAAAGGGGTTAAACCCCAACGATTTAGACCTATGTAAAAAGGTAGTTTATTGTAAATTATAGTTCTAAAGATAATATAGATTGATATGATCTAGATCTATTCTAAAATAGTTTTACTAGATCTGCATCGGTACTGTACAGTAGCCAGAAAGACATGTGCATTTTACAACACAAATGAACGCCATCTTAATATCTCGATCTTATTAAAAATAAAACGAGAATTAAAATTTTAAATACTGTTGATCTAAATTATTCGACATATCAGGCATGTCCAACAAATAATTAAGAATGTAGCCCATTTCAAAGAAAGGCCAGATCAAGGGATTGGTTTTTCTGTGTTTTTTTTTTTTTTTTAAAGTTCAGCTGGTAGTTTACAGGGCCAATTAATTTAAGCTTCTTGTTTTCTATATCCTTAGAAACTAAAATATAGTTGTCATTATAGTCAGAGGATATAATAAATGTACAGAAATCAACAATTCATAACCAACACAGTAGTTAAATGATGTGAAGGCTAACTATTGCTTAGCCGATACATAGGGATACGTAGGTTGTTATTGGTGTTTTTGCCCACCAGTTAACTGCGCATGCGCGAAATCGACTGGTTTGTTTACAAACAGAGATTCGCCCTTTAGGTCAAATAGTAGGAGAACCTTGTGAACACTCTATAGGTAATATTTTTTGCCAAATTTTCATGAAACTTTATCAGAATGATTGTTTTGATAAAATCTGGGTCAAGTTTGAAAGTGGGTTACATGGGGTAAAAAATTAGGTCACTAGATTAAACAGTAAAAAAACTTTGAACAATCTAGTGGTCACATATTTTGTCCAATCTTCATCAAACTAGGTCAGTATGGTTGTCCTATTAAATATTAGGTGAGTTTAAAAGTGGGTTACATGGGGTCAAAAAGTAGGTCACTGGGTCATATCTTGGAAAAAGTTTGTTTACACTCCAGCAGCCACATTTTTAGCCCAATCTTCCTTAAACATGGTCAGAATGTTTGTCTTGGTGATATCAAGGTTGAGATTGATCATGGGATCTAAAAGTAGGTCGCTAGGTCAAATCTTAGAAACATCCCTCTAGAGGGCACATTTTTAGCCCAATCTTCATTCGTCAGAATGATTGTCTCATTAAAATCAATATTCTAAATTTTTGAAAATCTTGTTCTGCAGAACCACTGCTCATGATCCACTATCAACATTGTTCAAATATTGTCCCTTAGGTCAATATTGGCCCCACCCATGGGCTACCCAGCTATAATCTTAAATCTATGGTAATCAGGTGAGCGATTAAGGGCCATCTTCGCCCTCTTGTTTCGTCTTATATCTCACTAACTGCTATAGCTATTGGCATGGTAATGCATATACACATTAAACACCATGGAAATGCATATACACTTTAAACACCATCCATACTTTCATTATGCACCCAGTCCATGCTGCCAGCAAGCCCAAGGTCAAGGTCAAACACTCAGCTAGGCAATCACCTACACGGGGGCATCGCTGTGTCTTACAGACACAATTTTCTAGTTTGAGTTATTTCCCTTTTTAGCTCACCAGAGCACAAAGTGCTCAAGGTGAGCTTTTGTGATTGCCTGATGTCCCTCGTCAGTCGTCAACAATTTGAACCTTTAAAAATGTTCTCCTCTGAATCTACAGGGTTCTCAGCTTTCATCTTTGGCACATAGTATCATCTTTAGGTCCTCTACAAAGGTTATATAAATTATGGTTCCGGGGTCAAAATTGGCCCCGCCCCAAGGGTGCCTTGTTTTCAATAGAAACATATAGTAAAACTTTGAAAATCATCTCCTCTGAAACCAAAAGGTTCTCAGCATTCATATTTGGCACATAGCATCATGTTCAGGTCCTCTACAAAAGTTTTATAAATTATGGCCCTGGAGTCAAAATTGGCCCCGCCCCAGGGGTGGGCAGTTTTCAAAAGAAACAAATTGTGAAATCTTTGAAAATCTTCTCCTCTGAAACTGGAAGGCTCTCAGCTTTCATATTTGGCACATAGCATCATTTTGTTCAGGTCCTATACAAAAGGTATATAAATTATGGCCCTGGGGTCAAATTTGACCCCACCCCAGGGGTGGGCAGTTTTCAATAGAAACAAATAGTGACATCTTTGAAAATCTTCTCCTCTGAAACTTGAAGGCTCATAGCTTTCATATTTGGCACAGAGCATCATGTTCAGGTCCTCTACAACAGTTGCATAAATTGTGGCCCTAGGGTCAAAATTGGCCTGCCCCAGGGGTGGTCAGTTTTCAATAGAAACAAATAATGAAATCTTTGAAAATCTTCTTCTCTGAAACTGGAAGGTTCTCAGCTTTCATATTTTGCACATAGTATCATGTTTAGGTTCTCTACAAAAGTTATTTAAATTATGTCCCTGGGGTCAAAATTGGCCCCGCCCCAGGGGTAGCCAGTTTTCAACAGAAACATAATTATAGTGAAAACTTTGAAAATCTTCTCGTCTGAAACTGGAAGGTTTTCAGCTTTTATATTTGGCACATCACATCATTTTCAGGTTCTCTACAATAGTTATATAAATTGTGCCTCTTGGGTCAAAATTAGCCTGCCCCAAGGCAGGCTAGTTTTCTATAGAAACATATAGTTAAAACTTTAAAAATCTTCTCCTCTGATTGTCTGGTGTGCGCTTCAGGGCCATTCTGGCTCTATTGTTAACTCACCAGAGCACAATTGCTCAGGTGAACTTTTGTGATCGCCTCATCCATCAGTGTGCGTTGTTTATTGTCAACAATTTGAACCTTTAAAAATCTTCTCCTGGATCTATCGGGTTCTCAGCTTTCATCTTTGGCACTTAGCACCACCTATAGATTATGTATGAATTACGCCCCAGGAGTCAAAATTTGTGCTCCAAGGAGTGTCCAGTTTGCAATAGAAACATATGGTGAAAACTTTGAAAATCTCCCCCAGAAACTGGATGGTACTCAGCGTTCAAATTTGGCACATAGCATCATATTCAGGTCCTCAACAAAAGTTTTATAAATTATGCCTCTGGGATAAAAATTGGACCTGCCCCTGGGGTGGCCAGTTTCTAGTAGAAACATATAATGAAAACTTTGAAAATATTCTCCTCTGAATCTTCAGGGTTCTCAGCTTTAATATTTGGCACATAGCATCTGATGTTTAGGTCCTCTCCAAAAGTTATATAAATTATGCCCCTCGGGTCAAAATTGGTTCCGCCCAGGGATGGCCAGTTTTCAATAGAAGCATATAGTAAAAATGTTCTCCTTTGAAACTCGAATGTTCTCAGCTTTTATATTTGCCACATAACATCATGTTCAGGTCCTATACAAAAGTTATATAAATCATGCCCCTGGGGCCAAAATTGGCCAAACCCCAGGGGCATGCAGTTTTCCAAAGCTGGCTGTTATTTTGAAGAGTGGCTATTTTTAGCTGGCTATTTCTAGCATACACAAAGGTAGGTTATCTCCCTTTGCACTTTTTAGCTCACCAGAGCACAAAGTGCTCAGGGTGAGCTTTTGTGATTGCCTTTTGTCCGTCGGCGTGCGGTGTGCGTCGTCAAGAATTTGAACCTTTTAAAGTCTTCTCCTCTAAATCCACAGGGTTCTCAGCATTGATCTTTGGCACATAGTATCATCTTTAGGTCCTCTACAAAAGTTATATAAATTATGCCCCTAGGGTCAAAATTGTCCACGCCCGAGGGGCGGGCAGTTTTCAATAGAAACATATAGTAGAACTTTGAAAATCTTCTCGTCTGAAACCAAAAGGTTCTCAGCTTTCGTATTTGGCACATAGCATCATGTTCAGGTCCTCTACAAAAGTAATATAAATTATGACCCTGGGGTCAAAATTGGCCCGTCCCAAGGGTGGGCAGTTTTCAATAGAAACAAATAGTGAAATCTTTGAAAATCTTCTTCTCTAAAACTGAAAGTCTCTCGCCTTTCATATTTGGCACATAGTATAATGTTCAGGTCATCTACAAAAGTTTTATAAATTATGTCCCTGGGGTCAAAATTGGCCCCGCCCCAGTGGTGGGCAGTTTTCAATAGAAACAAATAGTGAAATCTTTGAAAATCTTCTTCTCTAAAACTGGAAGACTCTAAGCTTTCATATTTGGCATAGAGCATCATGTTCAGGTCTTCTACAAAAGTTACATAAATTATGCCCCTGTGGTCAAAATTGGCCCCGCCCAGGGATCGGCAGTTTTCAATAGAAACAAATAGTGAAAACTTTGAAAATCATCTTCTCTAAAACTAGAAGGCTCACAGCTTTCATATTTGGCACAGAGCATCATGTTCAGGTCCTCTACAAAAGCAATATAAATTATGGCGCTGGGGTCAAAATTGGCCCCGCCCAGAGATCGGCAGTTTTCAATAGAAACAAATAGTGAAAACTTTGAAAATCTTCTTCTCTAAAACTAGAAGGCTCACAGCTTTCATATTTGGCACAGATCATCATGTTCAGGTCCTCTACAAAAGCAGTATAAATTATAGCCCTGGGGTCAAAATTGGCCTGCCCCAGGGGTGGGCAGTTTTTAATAGAAACAAATAGTGAAATCTTTGAAAATCTTCTTCTCTGAAACAGGAAGTCTCTCAGCTTACATATTTGGCACAGAGCATCATGTTCAGGTCCTCTACAAAAACAATATAAATTATGGCCCTGGGGTCAAAATTGGCCTGCCCCAGGGGTGAGCAGTTTTTAATAGAAACAAATAGTGAAATCTTTGAAAATCTTCTTCTCTGAAACAGGAAGTCTCTCAGCTTTCATATTTGGCACAGAGCATCATGTTTAGGTCCTCTACAAAAGCAATATAAATTATGGCCCAGGGGTCAAAATTGGCCTGCCCCAGGGGTGGGCAGTTTTTAATAGAAACAAATAGTGAAATCTTTGAAAATCTTCTTCTCTGAAACAGGAAGTGTCTCAGCTTACATATTTGGCACAGAGCATCATGTTCAGGTCCTCTACAAAAACAATATAAATTATGGCCCTGGGGTCAAAACTGGCCCTGCCCCAGGGGTGGGCAGTTTTCAATAGAAACAAATAGTGAAAACTTTGAATATCTTCTTCTTTGAAACTGGAAGGTTCTCAGCTTTCGTATTTTGCACATAGCATTATGTTCAGGTTATCTACAAAAGTTATATAAATTATGCCCCTGGGGTCAAAATTGGACCCGTCCCAGGGGTAGCCAGTTTTCAATAGAAACATATTATATATAGTGAAAACTTTGAAAATCTTCTTGTCTGAAACCGGAAGGTTCTCAGCTTTAATATTTGGCACATAGCATCATGTTCAGGTTTTCTACAAAAATTATATAAATTGTGCCTCTTGGGTTAAAATTAGCCCCGCCCCAGGGCAGGCTTGTTTTCTATAGAATCATATAGTGAAAACTTTGAAAACCTTCCCCTCTGATTGCCTGATGAGTGCTTCAGGGCCATTCTGGCCCTCTTGTTGATAAGTGGATTGGGTCCCTTCTTGGTAATGGCAGATGCAAATTTTATTATACCCGCGCAAACTTGTTTAAGGGGGTATACTAGAATCAGCCTGTCCGGTGGTTGGGCAGGCAGTCGGTCAGGCGGCCCGTCCGCATTTGAACATGGGTAGTTGGTGTTGCGAACTCCTCCTTCAGTTTTAAAGTTACTGAATTTATATTTGTTATACATAATAACCACGAATGGTAGATGTGCACAATGCAATTTTCATATGTTTAACATTTAGTATTGCAGAATTATCTCCCCGTGAACTTTGAGGTTTTTTTGGTCATTTTTGCATGCAAGACATAATTTTCACGTGTTTAGCGCTGGGCAATTCAGAATTATCTCCACTTGAACTTTGAATATTTTTGTCACTTTGGCATGAAGCATAGGGAGTTGGTGTCACAAACTCCTCCTTCAGTTTTAAAGTTACTGAATGGTATATGTGCAAGACATAATTTTTGTGTGTTTGCTGCTGGCCATTGCAGAATTATCTCCCCTTGAACTATTAGGTTTTTGGCATTTTTGCATGAAACTTGGGAAGTTGGTGTGACAAACTCCTCCTTCAATCTGAAAGTTATGTTGTTTATTTTTGGTGTACGTAATAATCATGAATAGTAGATGTGCAAGACGCAATTTTCACGTGTTCAGCGATGGGCATTGCAGAATTATCTCCACTTGAATTTGGAGTATTTTTGTCATTTTGGCATGAAACAAGGGAAGTTGGTGTCACGAACTCCTTCAGTTTTAAAGTGATTGAATTTAATATATTTGGTATATATAAAAACCAGAAATGGTAGAAGTGCAAGAAGCAATTTTCCTGTGTTTACCTGTAGACATTACAGAATTATTTCCACTTGAACATTGAGTATTTTAGTCATTTGGTCCTGTTACATAGGATGTTGGTGTGACAAGCTTGGATTTGCAATCAAGGCTGCTGTGTGGGGGTATTAATCACCTTTAGTGCTAGTTCTAGTTTAGATCTAGCCTGCACAGTAAACACATAATGAAAACTTTGCTCCTCTGATTGTCTGGTGAGCAATATCAGGGCCACCATGGTCCTCTTGTATTAGATTTTAAGCCAGATTTTGTTTTATTTAAGTTGTATAATATGGTGTGCGGAAAGAATGCCACTGGAAAATATGCCACTGGAAAAAAGCCACCCAAAAGTGGAAAAATGCCACTGGAAAAAATGCCACCCTTTTTTAGCTCATCAGTGCACTAAGTGCTCAGGGTGAGCTTTTGTGATTGCCTGAAGTCTGTCGGCGTTAGTCGTGCGTCGTCATCAATATTCTAAATCTTTGAAAATCTTGTTCTGCAGAACCACTGCTCATGATCCACTATCAACATTGTTCAAATATTGTCCCTAAGGTCAATATTAGCCCTACCCATGGGCTACCCAGCAGAAATCTTAAATCTATGGTAATCAGGTGAGCGATTAAGAGCCATCTTGGCCCTCTTGTTTTCCTTGTATGGCTATGGTTACAAAAATCATCCATGAAACCACCTGTTGGGTTTCAGTAAAAGTTTGCAGTAATATTTCTTATGGTACCCTTACTACGATTGTTCATGCCATTATTGTTTATAGAATAGCATGACTGTCACAATAGATGCTGAATGAGCCATGTGTTCATCGCAAAAACAACCAAGTTTTATAATGTTAGTGTTTGCATATTTATACATTATCAAAATTCCTGTCTTTTCAGGTTGATGTAATCGTTAATTCTACAAATGAACAACTGAATTTATCAGTAGGTTCTGTATCCAGTGCTCTCAAAGAGAAAGCTGGTCCAGAGTTACAGAGAGAGGTTAAATACTTGCACCCTGACAAAATGGATTACTGGGAAATACTTGAAACAGGAGGGCATAACCTGAAATGTCGATATGTCTTTCATGGCGTGCTCTGTGATGCAAATTACCATGACAACTACCAGGAAAATCTACAGGTATACAGAAAACCTCTGTAAAGTTTGACTCATAATATATTATTAGTTACACAGCAATTCGACAGGGTATATTCTTGGCGTATACCCTGTCAAGTTGCCATGTAAAGAAACCACTGTAATGATTGACTCATAATATACTATCAGTCACACAACAATTTGACAGTATATTAACAGATGAGCTATAGCGCCCTGAATTCGAAAAAAATGGCCGTCATTGAGAAATTAGATTGATCTCTTACTCTTCGTCTCTTGCCGGGTGTACAGTCGTGAAAACCCTGACAAGATGACCAATCAGAATTTGAGAATTTTATCTTAGAGATAATGATATTAATTACACAGCCAATTTGATATGATTTTGTATACAGCCTGGTATGAACGGTGTCTGGCGTGTAGTAGCTCAGAAGGAAATACACCATCTGTGTCAGTCATTCTATGCAGTTTAGCCTATCAAATTGCAATGTAACGAATTTATTACCCATCTGATCTTTATATTCCTGTTATTTATGATGTGTATGTTTACACTGTCATATTACACATGTCAGTTACAACTCACTGGCATTATCGCAGAATAATATTATGACGTAACTTTACAGGCATGGACTTTAAATCTCACAAACTGATTAGTGTGAAATAAAACACATTTTATTCCTTTAACACAGGTTTTGGATTGAATATGCTTATAAAAACTTACGCCGAACAACAGGAATCGGATCTAGAGTTTATCTAAGTGGGATAATAATGAACCAATAATGAATGTAAGCTTCTTCTTTTGATATTTTTATCAATTTTTGTAGGGTAAGTATATTTGAATTACTATAAACCGCATCTGTTGTTTATTATTTTAACAAAATCTGAATATAACAGGATACAGCTCATCCTGAGTAATTAAATGGAGAGGGGAAAATGTAAAATATTGAGAAGTTAAATTGATCTCGTATACCCGATCTCTTGCTGGGGTGAACAGTACTATAGTACATTATTGCAAGGTGACCATTCAGAATCTGATGAGTATTAATAATTTTTACAAACCATGCGAGTATTGGCCCACATACATTTGTATTTTTAGCTCACCTAAGTATGCTCAGGTGAGCTGTAGTGATCGCCCACCATCCAATGTCTATCTGTCCAGACTGTCCATCAATCTATCTGTCCGTAAACAATTGCTTTAAACGATATATATTTTTCATAGGAAAATCTTTAAAAATCTTCTTCTCTGAAATTGTATGACATAGATCTTTGATATTTGGTATGTAGCATCATCTAATGGTCCTCTACTAAGATTGTTCAAATTATGACCCCCTGGGCCAAAAATGGCCCCCGCCCCGGGCCTTATCAGTTTTTCATAGGAAAATCTTTAAAAATCTTCTTCTCTGAAACTGTCAGGCATAGACCTTTGGTAGTTAGTATGTAGCATCATCTAATGGTCCTCTACTAAGATTGTTCAAATTATGACCCCCAGGACAAAAACTGCCCCGCCCCAGGGCTTATCAGTTTTTCATAGGAAAATCTTTAAAAATCATCTTCTCTGAAACTGTAAGGCATAGACCTTTGATATTTGGTCTGTAGCATGATCTAATGGTCCTCTACTAAGATTGTTCAAATTATGACCCCTGGGCCAAAAATGGCCCCACCTCGGGGCTTATCAGTTTTTGATAGGAAAATCTTTAAAAATCTTCTTCTCTGAAAATGTAAGGAATAGACCTTTAGTATTTGGTATGTAGCATCATCTAATAGTCCTCTACTAAGATTGTTCAAATTATGACCCCTAGGACAAAAATGGCTCACCCCGGGGCTTATCAGTTTTTCATAGGAAAATCTTTAAATATCTTCTTCTCTCAAATTATAAGGTATAGACCTTTGATATTTTGTATGTAGCATTATTTAATGGTCCTCTACCAAGATTAATCAAAATGTGACCCCCGGACCAAACATGGCCCCACCCCGGGGCTTATCAGTTTTTCATAGGAAAATGTTTAAAAATCTTCTCCTCCAGAACAGTAAGGTCTAGGCCCTTGATATTTGGTATATATAGCATCATCTAATGGTTTTCTACCAATATTATTCAAATTATTACCCCTGGGTCAAAAATGGCCCAGCCCTGGGGCTTATCAGTTTTTCATATGAAAAGCTTTAAGAATCTTCTTCTCCAAAACTGTAAGACAGAGACCTTTAATATTTGGTATGTAGCGCTATCTAATAGTTTTCTACCAAGATTGTTCATTTTATGTCCCCATGGTTGAAAATGGCCCTGCCCAGGGGCATATCAGTTTTTCATAGGAAAGTTTTAAAAAATCTTCTCCTCTTAAAAATCTTTAAAAGCTTTCTCTGAACTTGTAAGGCATAGACCTTAGATATTTGGTATGTTGTATTATCTAATAGTCCTCTACGAAGATTTTCAAATTATGAACCCCGGATCAAAAATGGCCCCGCCCTGGAGCTTAACAGTTTTTCATAGGAAAATCTTTAAAATATCTTCTCCTCCAAAATCTGTAAGGTCTAGACTCTTTATTTTTAGTATGTAGCATCATCTTATGGTTTTCTACCAAGATTTTTCAAATTATGCAATCTGTCATTGAAATCATTAATCTGTTACGAACAGGTGAGCGATTAAGGGCCATCATGGCCCTCTTGTTACATAGAATACAGTTTATGCATATGTCTATAGTAACCAGGTGAGCGATTTTGGGCCATCATGGCCCTCTTGTTTGACATGTCAAAAAACCGAGCTACGATCTGTTTTTCCGGGAGACCAATCCCCGACCATGTGCAACCACAGGAGACCAAGACACGACCAACCCTCGGTCAACTGTCGACTGACTACATGCGACCTGCGGCGACCAAGCCACGCTCTGAGATCGCAGCTCAGTCTTCTGGGAAGATTTCTCGGTTTTATATGAAGCATCATCTAATGTTCCTTTATTTAAATTGTTCAAATTTGAAACTCAAGGCCTGAAATTATGGCCCTTGGTTTCATATTTGCCCCAATCTGAAGCTTACATATTTTTACATAGAAATACAGTGTATGCATATGTCTATAGTAACCAGGTGAGCGATTTAGGGCCATCATGGCCCTCTTGTTCATTAAATGGTCACACAGTACTTTAATATGAATGAATGTTTTAATTTTAGAAACTGCAAGATTTCACCTTTGCTTGTTTGAAAAAAGCAGCTGCCAAGCAGTGCAAGTCAATAGCTTTTCCAGCCCTTGGTACTGGAAACCTAAGATACCAACCGAAAGATGTAGCCGAGGCTCTGTTCAGTGCTGTTGATAACTTCAGCATTTCTCACAGAAACACTTGCTTAGAAGAGGTCCATTTTATTCTGTACCGGAAAAATCTTCAAGTCATAAAGGTAATTATATTCCCCAATTGAAGTGGATAGGGAGGTATTGTGTTCACTCTGTATCTATTATATCCCCCGTATTTATTATATCCCCCAAATGAAGGGGGGACATAATATGTTTACTCCATTTCTTCTTCCGCCGTGAACAGGTTCCACTCTGTGAGTAATAGTCCGACCCTAAACTTCACATGAATATTGTTGGTTATGTGCTTACCTGTAGTCAACTTCTGGTTTTTTAAAAAAAAATGCCATAGTAAATTAATGTTGGGGTCTGATTGGTCAAGATTTAGATATTGTTCAACAAAATTTAGCTATTGTATGATTTTGCTGAAAATTGCTTCATCACTATTAGGCCATGAGCCAGAGGCCCAAATTTTGGCCATCGGTACCATCTTTGGGGAATAATGCTATCAATGCTTTTTGATAAGATATAAGTATCTAGAATCAGAAAATATGTGCTAGCAGTAAATCGGTGGTAGCTTTTTGTATTTTTTTCACCAATTTTAACTCTATGGTAAAAATAGTATTTTCTAAATCTAGCATTAAAGATAAGACATCATTAAATTTCAAACTGATGTCTCTCTCTTGTAACATCCTGTATCTACTTGAAAATTGACAGGCGTGTAGCTGTAGTTACACACGTTTCATTAATGTTGTTATTTTTTCACAAAAAAGTGGTTCATATAATTTAATTCTTGCATATACGTACACGGAATTATGTTTAAATTCATATGTATTTTGCAGAAGTAAAATTTCTCCGGAGTTTTGCATACCTTCATCATCTTTATAACTAGGCTCATAAAACTTCATATGTATATTCACAGTAATGAGGGCAATGAATTGACTTCAGACTAGAACCCTTACATGTAGCATCTCTTAATGCAAATTGTCAGAGTTATGTCCCTTTTAAATCTTCCATACACTCAAATTGTGCCAAAACTGAAATATCTTTTGAGTTGGCCCCATGAAAGTTCACCAGCATTTCACTGTCATTATATCAACGACCAAATTAACGATGAGAACCCTTTAAGCCAGAACCCAGTCATTGTTTAGGCCAAATTATGTCCCTTTATGAAACTTGTATGTAACAGGTAAGCTATAAATATCCGATCAACCACTTCAGAGCTAGCTAATCCATGATATACTTTTGTACATGTATATTTATTATTCATCATAAGCATTACAACTTGAACTATAGGAAATGGATCCCCTTCCCTTCTTCCTTACGATGATATTGTCTTTAGTCAAGTATGCATTTTAGTAAGAAAAAACCCCAAAACAAAGTCCCGTAATTTTTCTTACTACACAATTCCCCATCTTCACATCAAGTTGTTTATCTGTGAAAGTTTTATGCATATATATGCTTTATGGTAAAGAAATTTGCCAAGACCTGTAACTCTGGATAAAATGGTCAGAACAACCATTTCTTTCTTAACGGTCATTTTCACATCAAGGTTGCCAATTTGCGAAAGTTTGAAGCATAGCCCCCATTGGTGTATGAGGAGTTGGAAACATAAACGTTGCGAGATATATATAGGAGCATAATGGTGATTACCATATTTAGCATGCTTATATGTAGACATTCTGTTTTCACTTCAAGGTAACTTGAAGTAAAACGTATTTTGTCTGACCATCCGTTAGTTTGTCCATTGGTACATGTTAAGGTCAGCATTTCAGTTAACTCAGATGGTACAGCGTTCGCTTTCGGGCAGGACGTTGTGAGTATGATCGCTGGTCGGGTCTTACCAAAGACTTTCAAAATGGTACTAAGGTGGGCTGGTTGGCCCGATATCCGGTAAATGTTACTGGGTATGGGTTGCAGTTTTCAATTCTATACACTAAACACATTAAAGAATCAATGAAATCGGAGTTGCTGTATCCAATTCTGTCTCTAATGCATCTATTAGCACAAGATGGCAAAGGTCAAGGACTTAATAATCATTGGGTACTGGTGATACATTTGGACAGTAAAGACAGAGAAGTGAAAATATATTAAAACATTGAGTTATCAGTAAGTAATGCAGATTTTAGTCAGGTGTGTTCTGGTTAAAAGAATTGCACAACATTCATTTGGTTTCATAGAATGTGATATTTAGGATTTTTCAAAAGCAACAAGCAATGACAAAACATGAGAGGGAACCTCCAAAACAAAGTTTAACAATTTGTTATCCATTTGAAACATAGTGGCTAAAGGAAATCATGATATGCTAGACATAAGCAACAATAACACATTAGTAAGATAGATTTGCAGAAGAAATTGACTAGTGTAAACAATGTCCAAGTACATGTTATTGTGCTGCAATAGTAGATAGGATAGAGTTTGCTCAAACAGAAATTAATTATCAATGTGGTATAAAATCTTTGGCCGTGACAGAATATACATTATGTTTGAATTATGAAGGGAAAAATTAATCAAGAACTGTGGTGATGACTTGAAGTAGAGAGTCTGGTCATTAGATGCTAAGCATAACAATTAAACAGATTAGGAAGCATTTGGGGAGGTGAGTCAACCAATGCATTGGCAATAGAAGGATACAGCAAACACATTTAATGACAGTGAGAAGGGCCTGGCACTTCAGTACTAACTGGATGAGAGTCTGACTATGCAACTGAAGTAGTAAATAAAGTTTTTATAACCTGGTCAGAGAACACAGAATACTTTGTAATGTATTTGGCTTTTCATGCTGATACATACACCAGAGTCCCATTATATTAGAAATGCGGGACTGGAGCAATGACTCCATAATATCAGGAAGATTACCATTACTATTAAAATATAAGTTTGTGTGTAACTTTGCATTGGCACGGCCTTAATTATAATAGTAAGGCAAGCACAGTGGGATTCCCGACCAGGAAAGAAAATCCCTAAGCAAAGTTCTTAAATTGGTTAGAAATAGGAGATCTGCTTCAAATTGTTACATGAAGTGCAGCCATGTGTCTGTCTCCTACATTCACCATAATGTGTAGGTCATGCCAGACGCGACCTCTGCTGTGCGATGATGAAGGGTAATCTTCAACAACTATGCAGCGAAAACTTTGCATAGCGCTCGCAAAAATACAAACGACCAGGCCGTAATTCAGAATCCAAATTTTCAAAATTATTATAGCTTAGGCAATGTTATTTGTGCATTTGATGGGTGGTCAGGCAACCAACTTTCGAACAGTATTAAATTATTGGGATGTCTGTTTTTTTAAACTTGTGAATGCCTATAATGACTTTCTACACTTATGTCAGTAGCTGGTGAGAATACATGTATTTGTAAGTAGGGCGATTGTTTGTTATGTATATTTGCTTTACGTTAGTTTTATCATTCATTTGCCACATAGGACTATCAATGATCCAACAGGAGAGATTGGAGGAGAGCAGAAGAACACTCTTGCTCTCTGGTTCTTCAACATTCCCTGTCAAAATTACTATTAGCAGATCGATACATTATCCTATCACCAGGTTAACATATCTTAGAGCTACCTTCATATGCCAAGTGCAAAGCAAATGTGAAACTTTTAGCTGCTTTTGGCTACTGACCGTTCCAAGGCGGTACTCCTACTTTCAGCCTATGGTCAACTTGGTTGTTTAATATGCTTAATGTTTCATGTTTTTGTCTTGATATGCGTCCTGTTATGTTTTGTCTTGTGGTTATACCGTTTCTTGTTTGATGGTGTTTGGTGCGGTGCCATTTCGTATGTGGCCCTCCCTGTTTGACTATTTTTCCATATTGAATCATATCAAAACCTTTGTAATAACCTTTAGGACAATCCCTTCAACCTCAGTCTGATGGGAATCATCTTGAAGAAAATCTGACAGAACAATGATACGATAATATTTTTTCTGTAATTTATGTGTCAGTGACAATGCACGGAGAAAAAAAAACGTTTTCAGAGAAAGGACACTGGGGGGTTTTGGGCACTTTTTAACTCAACTGCCCCTTGTTCTAATCTTAAACAACATGTCATTCAGATGTGCCATTCTCCATCCTACATATTAAACTCCTCATCATAAATGCAAAAATGTAATTGCTCTGTAATGTGTTTTGTATTGGATACCATGCGACAATGAAATCACTGAAAGCATGTATGTTAGATTGACACAGATGTCCATCAAGAATGACCCATGGTTCATCTAGGAATATGTAATTGTGTACGAACCAATACGGGTGATTTCTTTGAATGTGGCAGATTCAATATCCACATTCTTCAATAACATACTACTGAGTATTTTGTTTGACACTACATGTACATTAAGTCACAAGAAAAATATGAACACAACGAATGCCCATACCCACATATCTTCATCAGACAGAAAGTTTGAGGATATTTTAATCTCTTTCAATTCAAAAGATAATGACAATAAAACAATTTAGAGCTAGATACGGTCTAACTAAAATGGTAAGCAACGAATGCTAATGATAATAAATATTATCACCCCGCCACATCCCATCTTACATGCTACTAATTTATTTCGAGATAAAGTGGAAACTGGACCAATAAATAAATAATGATCAGGTCCAAATGAAACAAGATTTTTTTTATACAAAAATTGATGTCCCCCACCCCCGCGCGGACAAAGTTTCCCATATACAATTTTCAAAGTCCTGTAACTCTGTAGAAAATCGCCGAACCTGAACAGGGATAATATAAGCAAAACTAGGCAAAGTGCAGTTCAATCTTATTAAGTTTAATGAAAATCCGACAACATGTCTTGGAGAAACCGCGAGGACAAAATTTCAATGTAAAACAAGATGTGTTTGTGAAACACTATGCCCCGACCTTTGACCCTGAAGGATGACCTTGACCTTTGACCCACGGACCAAGGAGTTAAACGCGATACATCACACTTGTGCCAGGTTATTTTGAAATCAATTCACAGATAAAAAAAAGTTATAGAAAGGACAAGAAATTTGGGACGGACGGACGGATGGAAGGACGCACAGACGGAATGACGGACAATGCGATTACTATATTCCCGCCGTTAGGGTGCATAAAAATCAAAGTCCCACAACACTTCAGAAACTCATTGAACCGGAACATAAATAAGATAAACAAAACAAGGCATAGTGCTGATCAATCCTATGAAATTTCATGAAAATCCTATCAAAGGTTTTGGAGAAACCGCACGGATAAACTAAAATCGGACAGAAGAACGGACGGACGGAAGTGTAAGTGTGTGTGTGTGTGTGGGGGGGGGGGGGAGGGGGGCTGCAGACATACAGATGGACAGACGGACGCCACACACAAAAACAATATGTATACTTAAGGGGCATAACTAGCAAGTGCATTGGTTACTAAAATAATAAGAATATCAAGTGTTAAGCAAACTTGTACATTGGGGCACTAGCGTCTTTAAATGGACAGATAGGCAGACGGATGAATGGACGGACAGATAGAGGAACAGACATATGGGGTGGACAGATGGAAGGACAGTTAGACTGACAATCTGATTCAGGTATACCATCATAATTTCGTTGTTGGGGTATGATACCAAATGTTGTAAATCTGAAATCGTTAGCTTTACTTTTCATTGATATTTTGTCTCGAAATGCGGATATTGTATAGCATAATATAAAACGCATTAACACATAGAAAGCTACCATCGATGCAATGCTATCACATATTTTCTAACTCTATAGATGTATATGATGTAAAAAATCACAATGGGAATTATTCCCCTGAGATGGTACCGACAAACCCTACTGGCTCATGGACTATATATTTTGGTACTCCTAATTGATTGGTATGTGTTTCAAAAGTATAGGTTGTTATTGGAACTGAAAGGTGGTCTCTGATTGGAAAAATATAGATATTGTTTCAACGAAATTTAGATATTTTCAATTTTACAGAAGATTGGTATGTCATGATATTTTTGTACACCAAATTGATTGGTAGGTCTTTCAAAAGTATTGGTTGCCATGGTAACATAATTGTTGGCTCTGATTGGTTATAATTTAGATTTTGCTTGACAAAATTTTGATACTGTCGATTTTGTATGTTGGGATATTTTGGTAATCTGAATTGATTAGTAGGTGTTTTGAAAGTACATGTATTGATTGCCATGGTAAGTGAAAATTGGTATGTAGGGGTTTGTTGGGACTGTAAACTCAATTGTAGGTGTTTTAAAAGAGATGCTTGCTATGGTAGCAAAGTGGTGACCTCTGACTGGTCACAATTTAGATATTGTTTAATTTTGTTGCAAATTCATATGTCGGGATATTTCAATACTCTAAAATGATTGGTGTTACAATAGTATTGGTTGCCATGGTAACCAAAGGGTTGGCTCTGATTTGTCGAAATTTTGATAAACGTTCAATTTGTTTGACAAAGGTTAGATATTTTCGATATATAAAAATGGTATATAAATCTTTTGAAAGTATTGGTTACCATGGTGACTGAAGGTATGATTGGTTTAAATTTAGATATTGTTAAACTGTTCTGAAAATTGGTATGTTGGAAAAATTGGATACCCAAAACTCCATTGTAGGTGTTTTGAAAGAGTTGGTTGCCATGGCTATAGAAAAGAGTTGGTTGTTATGGTAATGGAACGGTGGCCTCTGATTTGTAGCAATTTATATACATTCGACTCTTGCTATGTCGAGTTCGTAGGGACCCGTTGAAAACTTCAACTTATCGAGAGTTCCACTCAGAAATGTAAATGCCATTTTTGAAAAATCCAGTTTCTTTCATTATGTTCATCTTAAACAAGTTGCCATATTACAATCATACTTGTATGATTTAGTATTCATACTGTGTAAAGGAATCACACTCTGTGTATATAAAAATTATACATGTGCATACTGCGAGTACAAACTTCTGTCTGTCTTATCCTCCATTAATGACACCATGCCCTAATTTACAAAGGCTCTGTCTGATTTTCAGATCCCTTTTGCCTCTATCATTTAATTAATCGCCGTTGGTGTGGCAAATTTTTCTGCACATTAGTTTGTTTACACCATTTCTATTGGTAGTCCCTTTTCAATGGGCACCGGAAATATGCAATCCACATGTGAACTAGCTGGTTGCCGATTGGCGTATTTCCGGTACATGTAAGAGAACAGCCTTATTTGGGAAACCAGATGCATCAAAATATATACATCATTTTACATATTTGGCCATGAGCTTTTTCGATATCCAATTGTGGCACATGTATAAATCAAGCGACAAATTAAATGTTAAACTGCATGTAATGGTAATAAAATGAGGAACAGGCCTTACTTTTTATTCACCATTTATTCCAATCTCTACAAAATCGTCTGGAAGCGAGGATACTTCAGAGTTATTTTTCGTACTACAGTACTCATGATTGACATTTAGGACGAATGAGAATGTTAGAACAAATTTGTCTTAAAAACTTAAATTTATATAGAATACGAGGGTCATGCAAAAAGTTCTGTCAATGGGTTCGGATTTCTTAAGTGATACGTGTAATTACAATTATTTTTATTACAAACCTTCGAAGTATTCTCCCTTTACTGAAACACATTTTTGTAACCTTTTTACCCTGTCTTGAAAAGCGAAAAAATAGTCTTTTTTAGGTATCTGTTGGAGACACTGATAGATAGTGCTGCCAAGAGAACTTCTGGACTTATTAGCTCACCTGAGCCAAAGGCTCAAGGTGAGCTATTGTGACCGCCTGTCGTCCGTCGTCCGTCTGTCTGTCCGTTAACAATTTCAAACGACTTCTCTGAAACCGACTGCCCAATTGTAACCAAACTTGGTCAGATACATACTGTGGGTGGTTGCTTCAAAAGTTGTTAAAAGATAGTAGGCGGGGCAATCGGTCTTGTTGCCATGGCAACTGTGCACAATATCTAGAAAAATCTTCTTCCCCAGAATGACTTGTCCGATTTGAATATAGTTTTCACCAAAAAGTTGATAAAAAAATTTTGATCCGGCAAAAAACATGGCCGCCAGAGGGCGTGGTCATTTTTTCAATATATGGTAATATGGAATTTTTCATAGGAAAATCTTTAAAAATCTTCTTCTCTGAAACTGTAAAGCGTAGACCTTTGATATTTGGTATGTAGCATGATCTTATTTATGGTCCTCTACAAAGATTGTTCAAATTATGACCCCCGGGCCAAAAATTGCCCTGTCCAAGGGCTTATCAGGTTTTCATAGGAAAATCTTTAAAAATCTTCTTCACTGAAACTGTAAGGCCTAAAACTTTGATATTTGGTATGTAGCATGATCTAATGGTCCTCTACAGATATTGTTCAAATTATGACCCCGGGCCAAAAATGGCCCCGCCCAAGGGCTTATAGGTTTTTCATAGGAAAATCTTTAAAAATCTTCTCTCAAACTGTAATGCCTACCTTTGATATTTGGTATGTAGTATGATCTAATGGTCCTCTACAAAAATTGTTCAAATTATGACCCCCCCGGGCCAAAAATGGCCCCGCCCAAGGGCTTATCAGTTTTTCATAGGAAAATCTTTAAAAATCTTCTTCTGAAACTGTAAGGCCTAGACCTTTGATATTTGGTATGAAGCATGATCTTATGATTCCCTACAAATATTGTTCAAATTATGAACCCTTGGCCAAAAATGAGAAAGGTCATAGGAAAATCTTTTAAAATCTTCTACTGAAACTGTAAGGCCTAGACCATTGATATTTGGCATGTAACATGATCTAATGGTCCTCTACAAATATGTAGCTGTGGCTTGTGGTCCTCTGCCAAAAATGTTTAATTTACGACCCTGACCACTGGGCAAAACTTTGCCTTGCCTCAGAGCTTATCAGTTTTTCATGGGAAAAATATAAAATATTATTTTTCTCTGAAACCATAAGGCTTAGACCTTTAATTAATGGCATACTCAGCTTTGTTTTGTGGTTCTCTACCAAGGTTGTACACATGATTTCTTGTGGTCAAGGTTGTCTTAGGTGAGCGCCTCAGGGCCTCATGGCCCTCTTGTTTGAACTTATGGTTCTCTTGGCAATACATGGACGTTTCTGATTTTTTTACTTCCATTGCTTAATATCAGCCCTTCTCTGTGGCTCAAACATGTGCACCCAGGTTTCGTCACCTGTAAGCAAGTTAGAAATAACCTGACTATCACAACCTTTGTATGTTTTCAAAAGTTCCCGGGCACATTTAAGACGTTGTTTCTTTTGTTCGTCAGTGAGCAAATCAGGTACCCACCTAGCACAGACCTTTCTCTGGTCCAAACGCTTTTTCAGAATTGTTTGCACGCTGCCTTCTGATATGCCAGTACAACTAGCTATACACCTATTCTCACGAGATAAGCCTGGACCTGCAAAATCTATGTCCCATGCATTTATTAGCTCACCAGAGCACTTTTGTGCTCAGGGTGAGCTTTTATGATCGCCTGATGTCCGTCGTCCGTCGTCGTGCGTCGTCTGTCGTCCGTCGTCCGTCGTCGGGCGTCAACAATTTCAACCTTTAAAAATCTTCTCCTATGAATCTACAGGGTTCTCAGCTTTCATCTTTGGTACATAGCATCATCTGTAGGTCCTCTACAAAAGTTATATAAATTATGCCCCTGGGGTCAAAATTGGCCCTGCCCCAGGGGTTTTCAGTTTTCAATAGAAACATATAGTGAAAACTTTGAAATTCTTCTCCTCTCAAACTAGAAGGTTCTCAGCTTTCATATTTGGCACATAGCTTCAACTTCAGGTCTTCTACAAAAGTTATATAATTTATGCCCCTAGGGTCAAAATTGGCCCCACCCCAGGGATTAACAGTTTTTTTTAGCTGACTGCATAAACAGCCCATGGGATCACTATATATGCATAGGAAAAACTTTGAAACTCTTCTTGTCAAAACTACATGTCCCAGAGCTTAGATATTTGTTGTATAGATTAACTTAGCATGCCTTTATGAGTTTTGTTAATATCATAGTTCTGAGGTTAAAATTGGCCCTGCCCTGTGTATATATATATACTTTTTCACTTCTACAGTCTAAAGGTTCTACAGGTTAAAGTTTTCCTAATCCAGTGCTCTGATAGGACTGCTGGCCAGAGTGTATTGGTAATCACCCTTAGCCTGATCAGTAGAGTAGGAATTGTGTTTAGACGAATTACACACACTCATTTTAGATTGAGAAAACTTTGTGGACAATACTCAAAATGCAGAAAGCTCTTAAAGCATTTTTCCATATCTATGCCCTGCATTAAGCTGCCAGCTATCAATATATATCCCATAACTGTATCTGCTGTGAAGTTCAGCTTAATACAAATTCAAGTGTTCTATTGCATCTTGGAGAGCAGTGTCTATTTTTAGCTGGCCATTTTAAGCATACATCTTCCTTTCACACTTTTTGATTACAACTGGATTGCCTTCCTTCTGGATAATGGCAGTTGCAAATTAGATCTGACCTGTAAATAGAACAATTAACCCTTTACTCCATAAATATGCATTTCTACACCTTTGCAAACAGTGCTTTGCTTTGGGGGCATTTGTCACCTACTGCAACACTTTTCTTGTTTGACTATATTTTGACAATAAATTGACATAAATGTCAAATGTAAAATGTCAATGGTCGATTCCCGGTAGAGGCAGTGCCTTATTTCATGTAGTAGCCATCTGATCAATCTGCTGTATTTGCTTATGATATAATATAGTGCAAATTGCATTAAATTATTTTTATTTTGTGTACAATATACATGCACTTATAATATGTTTACTTAACCCTTTCCCTCAAATAAACGTGTTTTCACGCATTTGCAAACAGAGTAGACCCAGATTAGACGACTCCTAGAGGAGCCGTCTGATCAGGGTCTGATCTGTTTGCTCATAGAATTTAATAGATCAGTTTCTTAACTTTCTAAAATGGCTACAATGTTCCACCTTCCATATTTCTTTATAACTATTTTGTCCATGAATATTCAGTAGGTATTGAAATTTGGAATAAATATAGAACAGGGAAAGGGTTAAGCCTTTCCCTCATATAAATGACTTTTCATGCATTTGCAAACAGAACAGACCAAATAAGACGGCTCCTATAGCAGCTGTCTGATCAGGGTCTGTTCTGTTTGTCAATGGAATTTGAAATATATTTCTTTACTTTCTAAAATGGCTATACTGTCCCACTTTCCATATTTCATTACAACTATTTTGTCCATGAATATTCACTAGGTATTGAAATTTTGAATAAACACAGAACAGGGGAAGGGTTAAAAGTACATCAATCTTATGGGAAGATATGAATAATAATATGAACTCATGAAGATGTAATGAAAATATCTGAAATTTTGAACATAAGTATAGATTAATTTATTCTTTCTGAATTAAAATTTGCCGCACCCCAGGGCCGGCTAGTTTACTATAGAAACATATAGTGAAATCTTCTCTCCTGATTGTCTGGTGAGCGATGTCAGGGCCATTCTAGCCCTCTTGTTTTTAGCTCACCAGAGCACAAAGTGCTCAGGGTGAGCTTTTGTGATCGCCTGATGTCCGTCGTCCGTCGGCGTGCGTCGTGCGTCGTGCGTCGTTCGTCGTCAACAATTTGAACCTTTAAAGTTCTTCTCCTCTGAATCTACAGGGGTCTCAGCTTCCATCTTTGGCACATAGCATCATCTGTAGGTCCTTTACAAAAGTTATATAAATTATACCCCTGGGGTCAAAATTGGCCCTGCCCCAGGGGTTTTCAGTTTTCAATAGAAACATATAGTGAGAACTTTGAACACCATCTCCTCTAAAACTAGAAGATCTGCATCTTTCATTTTTGGCACATAGCTTCAACTTCAGGACTTCTACAAAAGTTATATAAATTATGCTCCTGTGGTCAAATTGGCTACACACCCGGGTGGCAAGTTTTCTAGCAAACTTGAAGCTGACTGCACTTTTAAGCATCTTATCTTTACTGGCTCATAAACAGGTCATCAGGTCAAGCATCAGAGAGGGAGAGAGTGGCTATTTTTAGTGCACCTGTACTGCTGGTAGTAGCTAGTAGACAGAGATCTTGACCCTTTGCCTGTTCTGTGTTTATTATTAATTTGAATGCCTATTGCATATTCATGAACAAAATAGTTAAAGTGAAGTATGGAAGGTGAAACATTGTAGCATTTATTTTCCAAATTTCACAACCTACTGAATATTCATAGACAAAATAGTTATAATGGATTATTGTAGGTAGAACATTGTAGCCATTTTAGAAATTAAAGGAACAGATCTGTCAAATTCCATTAACAAACAGAGCAGACCCTGATCAGATGGCTCCTATAGGAGGCATCTGATCTGGTCTACTGATTTTCAAATGTGTGAAAACACGTTTATATGAGGGAAGGGTTAATTAATAATAGTGATTGGCATTATGACATTATAACCTGCCCTACAGTTCAGAAGAAGGGTAAATCATGTAAAGGCTCCAGAATGCCAAATTAAAGATTTTAAATAAATTGTGAAATAATTTTTAACATGAAATTGTATAACTTGAAAATATTAAGTTCAACTTATGAATATGAAATTATTATGTAATAATTTATAATAATATTCAAATGCAAAAAAATCTGTTATGAATGCTAGGGTACACATACCTTTTCAGAGGAACAGTTGATTATTTGAGAGGTCAGTTGATTTTCTTTAGTCAGAATTTTGTATGGCCTTGCATAATTAAAACTACCCGTTTAATACATATCAATCTTACAATTAACTCTCTTGTACAAACCAAATATGAAGTTACATATAATATGTGTCAGATCAGAATCCAAATTGTGTGCTAATTTCAGTCAAATTATGCTCAGCAGTGATAGGGTTTCTGTCATCTGTAATTTGTTTGTCTGAAAAATTAACACTTTCAATGGCCCTCTTGTCTATAGAAACGTATAGTGAAACTTTGAAAATCTTCTTTTCTAAATCTACAGAGTTCTCAGCTTTCATATTTGGCTCATAGCACCATTTTCCGATCCTCTACAAAAGTTATATAAATTATGCCCCTGTTGTCAAAATAGGCCCCACCCCAGGGTTGGTCAGTTTTCAATAGAAACAATTTTATAGTGCAAACTTTGAAAATCTTCTCCTTTGAAACTGGAATGTTCTCCGATTTCATATTTGGCACATAGCTTCATATTTACAAAAGTTATATACATCTACAAAAGTTATATATTGTGTCCCTAGGGTCAAAATTGGCACCGCCCCAGGGACGGTCAGTTTTCAATAGAAACATATCTGATTGTCTGGTGAGCGATGTCAGGGCCATTCTGGCCCTCTTGTTTAATAAGTATGCCCATAAATGATAAAATTATCTATTTCTAGAAGTGTTCTATTGACACTTGGAAATACTGTGATATTTGAAGGTATTGGAGGGTTTTGCTTTGAAATGGACCCCCGTTAATGTACTAAACTACGCCAAATTCGTCTGTCTCCAGATAGGGTCGTATTTAAAAACACGATATCTGCAAGCACAAAAACACTTTTAACATGTGCTTTTTATACGCCCACCTAATAAAGGTGGTCGTATATTGTCGTGGCCCCTTCCGTCCGTCCGTTTGTTCTTTCGTTCGTTCATCTGTCAACATTTTGTTTGTCCGCTGTTTTCTGGGAAAACTATTAGACAGATATTAATGAAACTTCACACAAATGTTTAATGCATCAAGATCTGAAGCTAAGTTGATTCTGAGGTTCATTTGATTTTTCATTTCAGAGTTATGGCCCTTGTCCTTAAAAATATGCAAATAGTTTGTCCACTGTTTTCTGGGAAAACTATTTGAGAGATATTAATGAAACTTCACACAAATGTTTAATGCATCAAGATCTGAAGCTGAGTCGAATCTGTGGTTCATTTGATCTGTCGTTTCGGAGTTATGGCCCTTTTACTTAAAAAATAATGCAAATACATGCAAATAGTTTGTCCGCTGTTTTCTGGGAAAACTATTTAACAGATATTAACGAAACTTCACACAAATGTTTAATGCATCAAGATCTGAAGCTGAGTTGATTCTGAGGTTCATTTGATTTTTCATTTCAGAGTTATGGCCCTTGTTCTTAAAAAAAATGCAAATAGTTTGTCCGCTGTTTTCTGGGAAAAGAATTTGAGAGATATTAATGAAACTTCACACAAATGTTTAATGCATCAAGATCTGAAGCTGAGTCAATTCTAAGGTTCATTTGATTTTTTGTTTCGGAGTTATGGCCCTTGTATTTAAAAAATAATGCAAATAGATGCAAATAGTTTGTCGGCCGTTTTCTGGGAAAAGTATTTGAGAGATATTAATGAAACTTCACAAAAATGTTTAATGCATCAAGATCTGATGCTGAGTCGATTTTGAGGTTTATTTGATTTTTCGTTTCGGAGTTCTGACCCTTTTACTTAAAAAATAATGCAAATATATGCAAATAGTTTGTCCGCTGTTTTCTGGCAAAACTGTTTGACAGATATTAATGAAACTTCATACACATGTTTAATGCATCAAGACCTGAAGCTAAGTTGATTCTGAGGATCATTCGATTTGTTGTTTCGGAGTTACGGCCCTTGCACTTAAAAAAATAATGCAAATCTATGCAAATATTAGGATGGCCATAACATTTTCATTTGAAATTTCATAATGACTCTCATCAGGTTCTGCACTGTTTGTCATGCTATACTTTTCTTTAGAAACATCCCTAAATAATCGCCATAAACTTGTCCTGTTTGAATTTTGGAATGGTCCATTTGAAAATTCAGCATTGTAAGGGTTATATTATGGATGTACATATTCGAATAATATCTATAACTTTCCCTACTGGGGTAGTTAAAGATTGGTACAAATGGCATCTACATGTATAAGAAAGACAGTGCTGTATTAGACATAAATGCAGTATAATGACTTGATAATTTTCATCACATTATATATCTGATGTCACATGCTTTTTAATTTGGTTGATCATTATATTCACAGGCCTTCGAAGATCAACAAAATATCAGAGGTAAATATCATTTTCATAACAGGTTATCAAATCAAGTATGGATGTATACAGGGTTTGGAAAATAAC
The DNA here is from genome assembly GCA_963576725.1 of Azorinus chamasolen. Classification (NCBI taxonomy): domain Eukaryota; kingdom Metazoa; phylum Mollusca; class Bivalvia; order Cardiida; family Solecurtidae; genus Azorinus; species Azorinus chamasolen. The sequence continues at coordinate 72,563,086 of OY755245.1, forward strand.
CTATTCTTTGATTATGCTATTAAAATGCTCATTCTGGTATGCATCTAAGCATCGGATTTCCAGTCTTTCAAACAGATTTATTCAGTTATGAATAAAATATTGAAACAAAGATGCTGTCATTGATGATCTGGTCCTATATCAGTCCTAGAGGTGTAACAATTGGTCAAACTTTCAACATATCGCAATTTAGTCGAGCATCCATTAGTCATAGTTTGATAGTTAGTCTGACTTTCGAGAACTATTGAATAGTAAATTTAACAATCAATAATTCTGATAGTTTTATTGAATACAGTGGGAACATTTCAAATCTTATTGATCATATGAAAAGAAAACATCAGTCTCTAATTTGAGTCTTCCCTGTTTGCAAATATGTGAACACATGTTTGTTTATAACATTTAAAGGGTTAAATGATGGGCATACGGTATGTTTTTATACTGCTTTGTATGGTGTTTTTAGCTCACCTGAGCCAAAGGCTCAAGGTGAGCTATTGTGACCGCCTGTCGTCCGTCTGTCTGTCCATTCACTTTTATTTCAAATGACTTCTTCTCCTAAACCACTGGAAGGATTTCAACCAAATTTCAAAGAAATGTACTTTAGAGTGTCTTCTATCAAGTTTGTTCAAATCATGACCCCCGGCAAAAAATGGCCCCGCTCCACTACTTTTAAAGTGTTTTTTTTTTAAATCTTTAAAAATCTTCTTCTCTGAAACCACAATTTCTAGAGCTTTGGTATTTGGTATATAGCATCATCTAATGGTCCTTTACCAAGTTTGTTCAAATGATGACCCCCCCCCGGGCCAAAAATGGCCCTTCCCTGGGGCTTGTAATTTTTACATAGACTTACATAGGGAAACCTTTAAAAATCTTCTTGTCTGAAACCACATAATCTATAGCTAAGGTATTTGGTATGAAGCATCACCTAATATACCACTACCAAGTGTGTTCAAATAATGACCCCTGGGCCAAAATGGTCTCACCCTGGGGCTTTAGACTTCTTAACATCAGAAACTACAGTTAAAAAGTTTCCCCTTTAGCAATTTCCTCCCAGTTATTATGTCTCCCCCCATATTTATATGGGGGAGACATATTGTTTTCGTGAGAGTTGTCTGTCTGTCCGTCTGTCTGTCACACTTTTTGTCCGGACGATAACTTCAATATGCCTGATGCCAGTTGATTGAAACTTCATATATGGAAAGAGCATAATGAGAGGAAGTGTCATGCACAAGGTCCATAACTCTGGCTTCACTAATATTGGAGTTATTGCCCTTTGTAAAAAAAAATCACACTTTTTTGTCAGGACGATAACTCCTATATGGCTCATGCCAGTGGATTGAAACTTCATATATGGAAAGATCAGGACGAGAGGAAGTGTCATGCACAAGGTCCATAACTCTGGCTTCACTAATATTGGAGTTATTGCCCTTTGTAAAAAATATCATAATTTTTTGTCCGGACAATAACTTCAATATGCCTGATGCCAGTTGATTGAAACTTCATATATGGAAAGAGCATGATGAGAGGAAGTGTCATGCAGAAGGTACATAACTCTGGCTTCACTAATATAGGAGTTATTGCCCTTTGTAAAAAAAAATCACACTTTTTTGTCCGGACGATAACTTCTATATGGCTCATGCCATTGGATTAAAACTTCATATATGGAAAGATCATAATGAGAGGAAGTGTCATGCACAAGGTCCATAACTCTGGCTTCACTAATATTGGAGTTATTGCCCTTTGTAAAAAAAATCACAATTTTTTGTCCGGATGATTACTCCTATGTGACACATGCCATTGGAATGAAACTTCATACATGGAACGATCATGATAAGAGAAAATGTCATGCATAAGATCTATAACTCGAGCTTCAATAAATTTAGAGTTATTGCCCCTTGTACATTTTTTAATTCTTTCTTGTCCGGACGATAACTCCTACATGGCTCTTGCCATCGTATTGAAACTTCATGCATTGAAAGAGCATGATGAGAGAAAGTGTCATGAACAAGGGCCATAATTCTGGCTTCAATACTTTTGGAGTTATTTCCCTTTGTTACATTTTTTGGCCGATCAATAACTCCTGTTCGACTGATGCTATTGGAATGACATTATATTTTTTAGCATGTTGAAAGTAAGTGTCATGCACAAGGGCCATAAATCTGGTATCAGTATTTTTGGCGTTATTAGCTGTTATCATTTTCTTCTTGAAAAATGTAGTGTGGAAAACGCATAATGAGGGGAAGTATCATTCATCAAGACCATAACATTTTTAGTGATTTCCCTTTACATATTGTTTTTATTAGAGGGGAGACATCCGTTTTTGTGACAAAAACCTCTAGTTTCCCTTGTCTCACCAGCATAGCCATAAGGGACAAAGGGAGATAACTGCATTGGAGTTCTAGTACCTCCTGAATAGTTATTCTATTTATAACTATTTATAATAAAATATGGAAGGTGGATCAGTGTAGCTGTTTTAGAAGGCATAGAAACAGATCTATCAAATTCCATTTGCAAACAGCAGACCTTGATCCTATACAGTGCTCCCTCCATTAACGTTACCTCTCAACAACGGTTCCCTCCCCATAGCGACAACGTGTATTCCCCCCGGAGGATTTTCAAATAAAATTCCCTCCCGCAAACGATACCTCTCTACAACGGCTAACGGCATGTAGATTTGTATCCGGACGGTAACATTTACCCCCCTACAACGGTACTTCAGCTGAACGTAATTTTCGGAACACTAAACAAAAGTAACCAAGCATGTGAAAGATGATTGGTCCCAATGGCACTAATCTTTATGTAATTAACGGCTGCCTGTTAGGTTGTTGTTACCTCACTAGCTCCGAGCAATAATTCAGTAAACCATAGCTAATCCGTTGTGCGACATCGAGCGACAATACGTGTGTATAAATCCATTATGACACACTAACACCTATATGCTGTTGTGTATGACTGATTAGGAGAATACTGAATTTCAATTGAGAAACACGTTTTCTATATTTATAAATGTATAAGAAATATTGTCGGTTAAATTTTTCTCTTGTTTCAGAACGATAACCATAGGCGCGTTTGATTTGTCACTTCTAGAAAAAGATCGTGTGACAGAAATAAATTTAAATCGAGTTCGGTCATAAACTGAACTTAGAAACTAAAAAATCTTCACGGCAACAGTACTCTTGTCAGATTTGAACATAAATGCGTAATTATTTTATTCCGTTTTCCTCTAGTTTTCTCAGAAGGAAACGGTGAATAAAATAGAACATGTTCTTCCGAACAATTCTACTCCTGGTGGACCTAATCTCACACGCTCATTATTCAACTTGTGGATTGCGATTCGTGGATGTAGGCATACATTTTGTTATGAATTCTAAACAGGTCTGTCTGTCTGTTAATCTGCCTATCTATCTACCTATTTATCAAAACATCAACGCATCCATCCATCTGTCAAAATACGTCTGTGTAGTGTTCCCTCCCAACAACAACACCCTCCCCACAACGACACTTTTATGTGTTTCCGTAAAGTGTCGTTGTTCGGAGGGAGCACTGTAGTAGCCACCTTATCTGGGTCTACTCTGTTTGCAGATGCATGAAAACAAATTTATATCAGGGAAATTAAGGGTTAAATAGACTTCTTCACATCAGAAACTACAGTTAAAAGGTTACAGCACTGGGCAGTAAAATCTCTCCATGTCAATGCATGACTCTTAACTCTTAGCTAGTGGTGAAACTGTGATTACCTATGCAAACAGTTTGGATCCAGATGAGAGGCAGCATAATGCGGCATCTCATCAGGATCCAAACTGTTTGTCATTTTAACCATATTTTTGCAAAAAAATGAAAGTAAATTTATTTTAAGAATTGAAGCAGATGACAATAACTTTTTGTTGCAGACGAAAAATTAAAGGCATTTTGAAAGGAATTTGACCCATTAACCCCATAGTGTGTAGTGTGAGTGATTTGTGGTGCTACACAGCTAGATGTTATCATAGGTATTTGCACAATGTTATGTTTGTTTCTGCAGTTAATTTATGTGATTGGAAAAAAAAAATCATTATGATAACTTATTTTAATAAATTTTATTATGCGAGTCTTCATTAAATTGCATTTAGTTAAAATTTAGGTGTTTAATAAAGTGTTTCTCCTTGCTACTAATTGTATTTATTTTGATTTGATTTTTAAAACAAATAATGTCTTAAGTTAATCAAAATTATTGTCAATCAATAATTAATGTTACTCAAAAATTGAGTAACTCTTCTCAATTTCAATTATTAAAAAAACTAATGACCCGTTTAATTGACTTAGCATCAGATATTCACACCTAGAGCTAGAATTATTTCTAAACACCTATTAACCTTTTACCTGTTTGCTTTGACAAGAATTGATCTGGGTCTACTCTGTTTGCTAATGCGTAAAACATGAGAAGTTTTCGCTTTGACAAAAACTTTAGAATCAGATCAATATTGTGTCAAACGAAACAGAGCAGACCCTGATCAGAAAGCTTCCGTAGGAGTCGTCTGATCTGGGTCTACTCTGTTTGCTAATGCTTAAAAACAGGTTTATATGAGGGAAAGGGTTAAAAGATTTTTAAAGATATTTTTAGCTCACCAGAGCACAAAGTGCTCAGGGTGCGCTTTTGTGATCGCCTGATGTCCGTCGTCCGTCAGCGTGCGTCGTGCGTCGTTCGTCGTCAACAATTTGAACCTTTAAAAATCTTCTCCTCTGAATCTACAGGGTTCTCAGCTTTCATCTTTGGCATATAGCACCACCCTTAGGTCCTCTACAAAAGTTATATAAATTATGCCCCTGGGGTCAAAATTGGCCCTGCCCCAGGGGTGGGAAGTTTTCAATAGAAACATATAGTAAAACTTTGAAAATCTTCTACTCTGAAACTGGAAGGCTCTAAGCTTTCATATTTGGCACAGAGCATCATGTTCAGGTCCTCTACAAAAGTTTTATAAATTATGGCCCTGGGGTCAAAATTGGCCCCGCCCCAGGGGTGGGCAGTTTTCAATAGAAACAAATAGTGAAAACTTTGAAAATCTTCTTCTCTGAAACTAGAAGGTTCTCAGCTTTCATATTTGGCATATAGCATCATGTTCAGGTCCTCTACGAAAGTTATATAAATTATGGCCCTGGGGTTAAAATTGGCCCCGCCCCAGGGGTGGGCAGTTTTCAGTAGAAACTAATAGTGAAATCTTTGAAAATCTTCTCCTCTGAAACTGGAAGGCTCTCAGCTTTCATATTTGGCACAGAGCATCATGTTCAGGTCCTCTACAAAAGTTATATAAATTACGGCCCTGGGGTCAAAATTGGCCCCGCCCCAGGGGTGGGCAGTTTTCAATAGAAACCAATAGTGAAATCTTTGAAAATCTTCTTCTCTGAAACTGGAAGGCTCTCAGCTTTCATATTTGGCACAGAGCATTATGTTCAGGTCCTCTACGTAAGTTATATAAATTATGCCCCTGGGGTCAAAATTGGCCCGCCCCAGGGTTGGGCGGTTTTCAATAGAAACAAATAGTGAAACTTTGAAAATCTTCTCCTCTGAAACTGGAAGGCTCTCAGCTTTCATATTTGGCACATAGCATCATGTTCAGGTCCTCTACAAATTTTTTATAAATTATGGCCCTGAGGTCAAAATTGGCTCCGCCCCAGTGGTGGGCAGTTTTCAATAGAAACATATAGTAAAACTTTGAAAATCTTCTACTCTGAAACTGGAAGGCTCTAAGCTTTCATATTTGGCACAGAGCATCATGTTCAGGTCCTCTACAAAAGTTTTATAAATTATGGCCCTGGGGTCAAAATTGGCCCCGCCCCAGGGGTGGGCAGTTTTCAATAGAAACAAATAGTGAAAACTTTGAAAATCTTCTTCTCTGAAACTAGAAGGTTCTCAGCTTTCATATTTGGCATATAGCATCATGTTCAGGTCCTCTACGAAAGTTATATAAATTATGGCCCTGGGGTTAAAATTGGCCCCGCCCCAGGGGTGGGCAGTTTTCAGTAGAAACTAATAGTGAAATCTTTGAAAATCTTCTCCTCTGAAACTGGAAGGCTCTCAGCTTTCATATTTGGCACAGAGCATCATGTTCAGGTCCTCTACAAAAATTATATAAATTACGGCCCTGGGGTCAAAATTGGCCCCGCCCCATGGGTGGGCAGTTTTCAATAGAAACCAATAGTGAAATCTTTGAAAATCTTCTTCTCTGAAACTGGAAGGCTCTCAGCTTTCATATTTGGCACAGAGCATTATGTTCAGGTCCTCTACATAAGTTATATAAATTATGCCCCTGGGGTCAAAATTGGCCCGCCCCAGGGTTGGGCGGTTTTCAATAGAAACAAATAGTGAAACTTTGAAAATCTTCTCCTCTGAAACTGGAAGGCTCTCAGCTTTCATATTTGGCACATAGCATCATGTTCAGGTCCTCTACAAATTTTTTATAAATTATGGCCCTGAGGTCAAAATTGGCTCCGCCCCAGTGGTGGGCAGTTTTCAATAGAAACAAATAGTGAAAACTTTGAAAATCTTCTTCTCTGAAACTAGAAGGTTCTCAGCTTTCATATTTGGCATATAGCATCATGTTCAGGTCCTCTACAAAAGTTACATAAATTATGACCCTGGGGTTAAAATTGGCCCCGCCCCAGGGGTGGGCAGTTTTCAATAGAAACCAATAGTGAAATTTTTGAAAATCTTCTTCTCTGAAACTGGAATGCTCTCAGCTTTCATATTTGGCACAGAGCATTATGTTCAGGTCCTCTACATAAGTTATATAAATTATGCCCCTGGGGTCAAAATTGGCCCGCCCCAGGGTTGGGCAGTTTTCAATAGAAACAAATATTGAAATCTTTGAAAATCTTCTACTCTGAAACTGGAAGGCTCACAGCTTTCATATTTGGCATATAGCATCATGTTCAGGTCCTCTACAAAGGTTATATAAATTATGACCCTGGGGTTAAAATTGGCCCCTCCCCAGGGGTGGGCAGTTTTCAGAAGAAACTAATAGTGAAATCTTTGAAAATCTTCTCCTCTGAAACTGGAAGGCTCTCAGCTTTCATATTTGGCACGGAGCATCATGTTCAGGTCCTCTACAAAAGTTATATAAATTATGGCCCTGGGGTCAAAATTGGCCCCGCCCCAGGGGTGGGCAGTTTTCAATAGAAACCAATAGTGAAATTTTGAAAATCTTCTCCTCTGAAACTGGAAGGCTCTCAGCTTTCATATTTGGCACATAGCATCATGTTCAGTTCCTCTACAAAGTTATATAAATAATGGCCCTTGGGTCAAAATTAGCCCCGCCCCAGGGGTGGGCAGTTTTCAATAGAAACAAATCGTGAAAACTTTGAAAACAATCTTTTCTGAAACTGGAAGGTTCTCAGCTTTCATATTTGGCATATATTATCATGTTCAGGTCCTCTACAAAAGTTATATAAATTATGGCCCTGAGGTTAAAATTGGCCCCGCCCCAGGGGTGGGCAGTTTTCAATAGAAACAAATATTGAAATCTTTGAAAATCTTCTACTCTGAAACTGGAAGGCTCACAGCTTTCATATTTGGCACAGAGCATCATGTTTAGATCCTCTACAAAAGTTATATAAATTATGGCCCTGGGGTCAAAATTGGCCCCGCCTTAGGGGTGGGAAGATTTGAATAGAAAAAATAGTGAAATCTTTGAAAATCTTCTGCTCTGAAACTGGAAGGTTCACAGTTTTCATATTTGGCACAGAGCATCACGTTCAGGTCCTCTACAATTTTTTTATGAATTATGGCCCTGGGGTCAAAATTTGCCCTGCCCCAGGGGTTGGCAGTTTTCAATGGAAACAAATAGTGAAATCTTTGAAAATCTTCTTCTCTGAAACTGGAAAGTTCTCAGTTTTCATATTTGGCACATAGCATCATGTTCAGGTCCTCTACAATTTTTTTTTTTTTTTTCATAAATTATGGCCCTGGGGTCAAAATTGGCATTACCCCAGGGGTGGGTAGTTTTTAAGAGAAACATAGAGAAAACTTTGAAAATCTTCTCCTGAAACTGGAAGGTTCTTAGCTTTCATATTTGGCTCATAACGTCATGTTCAGGTCCTCTACAAAAGTTTTCTAAATTATGCCCCTTGGGTCAAAACTTTCCCGCCCCAGGACCGGCTAGTTTTCTATAGAAACATATAGTGAAAACTTTGAAAATCTTCTACTCTGATTGTCTGGTGAGCGCTTCAGGGCCATTCTGGCCCTCTTGTTATTGGTCATTTCACACAAAAACTGGCATTATGTACTGCCTAGCACTTTATTTGCCTATATACCTGGATCAAGGTATAATTGCATAGCTTTATTGACGTCATTTGAATTTCTAAAAGACCAGTTTTAGGCATTTTGAATTAAGGCAAAATTGGCACACATTGTAAACAGTTTAGATCTTGGTCAACCAGTCACTTGGTATTAGATCTGAATCCAGTTCAAGTTTATTCAGCAGTGAAAGGGTGAAAGCAGTGCACTAAGCTTCTATCATCTGCTAGAAATGTTGTCCACTGAAAAATTAACATTGTCAATATATTACTGTAACTCAGGTGAGCGATATAGGGCCAATGGCCCTCTTGTATAATTATAGATCTTATGTGTTGATCTAGTCATTTTGATTCACTATCGTTTACTTAAAAGTTTGAGAAGAAAACTATCATGATAGTATTGCAATAGTTTCTGAACTTTTGCAATAATATCGTGATAGTATTTTTAGCTCACCAGAGCACAAAGTGCTCAAGGTGAGCTATTGTGATACCCCTGTGTCCGGCGTCAGTCCGTCCGTCTGTCTGTCCGTCAACAATTTCAAACAACTTCTTCTCTCAAACCGACAGCCCAATTGTAACCAAACTTGGTCAGATATATACTCTGGGTGTGTTTCAAAAGTTGTCAAAAGATAGTGGGTGGGTCCATCGGTCTTGTTGCCATGGCAACTGTACACAATATCTAGAAAAAATTTCTTCTCCAGAATGACTTGGCCGATTTGAATATAGTTTTCACCAAAATGTTTCTCAGTTGGTATACTTTAAAAGTTGTTAAAAGAATTTTGATCTAGCAAAAAACATGGCCGCCAGAGGGCGTGGTCATTTTTTCCATATATGGTAATATGGAATTTGAAGTTAAAAACCTTCTAGTTCATAGGAAAATCTTTAAAAATCTTCTTCTCTTAAACTGTTAGGCCTAGACCTTTGATATTTGGTATGTAGCATGATCTAATGGTCCTCTACAAAGATTTTTCAAATGATGACCCCTTGGCCAAAAATGGCTCCGCCCAAGGGCTTATCAGTTTTTCATAGGAAAATCTTTAAAAATCTTCTTCTCTGAAACTGTAAGGCCTAGACCTTTGATGTTTGGTGAAAGAGAGACAAATGAATGAAAGACTTTATTTAACGAGGGTAGCTCAATTAGTCATAATGACTAATCTACCTTGAGGCCCTCAAAACAAACATTTCATACAAAATACAAAACGGTAAAACACAGATCTATATACACAAGAAATCAATGTTCAGAAATTCAGTAATGGTGCGTTTGAATAATTAATAAATATTGTCTGCTTCAATTTGTAGATTTATTCTTCATGGACACGCATTTCGATCCTGATAAAACTCCGAGTAACATGGCGTCTAATCTGGATCCAATCTGTTATCATAGATTTGATTTGCCACTAGCATCCAAATAGTTAATATAAAGCTATAATATATAAAGTGTTGCACATAAAAAAAAATGAAATGCATAAATGACATCTGACCCCGATTCAGGTGGCTGAATGCACGCGCTATTAAAATCACATATTTGTGACGTCGTTTACCCACGCTGTCATTATTATAAATACGAGAAAATATTCTTGCTCAGTACTAGTCAAACTAAAATGACCTCTGCTTCAAATTTTGAAAAATGCAGTTAGAGTGTGTAAACTAATTGAACCTGATTCAACCTCTCTTCTGGATCGAAACTGTATGCAGAAGGTTTATGACGGATTGAATGAATGAATGAAGGGCTTTCAGAGTAACTCAATTAATCTAAATGAACGAATAAAATACCTTAATCAATAAGGGTAGCTCAGTTGTCAAATGGCTAATCTACCCCGAGGCCCTCTGAATCGGTACATTTCATACATTTATGAGCAAAAATATATTATTAAACAATGTGTCAAGTACAGTAGTTATGCTATTAAACCATTTCAATAATGCAAAATGAAATCAGCATAATTACAGAAACAAATAGAACTGAACCAAGCCAGAAACCTCATTGGAAAGTTACCTAATTGGATCCGTTCCATTTGCGCCCTGTACCTATATACATGTACATATATACTTTTGTTTTGATGATGTAATTATCATTAATAGTAATCAAAGGTTGTGCTATCAACATGTTAACTTTGAAAAAAAGAAAGTAAGTTTCATTGATGCAAAAGATTAAAAATATCAAACCTTGTACCCTATGTTACCTTTACAAAGAAATTGTATATTTATTCAGGCATAGAATTAGGCAGAGAAATAAATTTAGTAAATGTTCTAATGTGATTATTGTGTGGCATTGAACTGGTTTAAAAATTGCTTTAAAAACAATAACAACAGTATCTTAGTAACATATGCAAATAAAAACAAAAACAATGCTAGACGACTTCCAACATTGTGAGTTACAAACCTACATACGTCCCCTAGATTTAGACAAGAAACTTGAACAGCGTCTACTATGAATGAACATTGAATGAAATGAACGACATTATTTAACAAGGGTAACTAATCTTCATTGAGTCCCTCAATTAAAACGATCTCATACAAAGTACCAAACATTAAACAAAGTAACAATTCAGTTAAAATGTGCGAAAGCGCTCTTCTGCCCCAGACAAATAATAAGAGACTCGGGCAATGAGGATTATGTTTACAATAAAGGGCCAGATCAGACACTAAAACCCTTAGTGTCTGATCCAGTCCCACACTGCAAATTTATGGGTGAAAGAAAAATGCTTCCGTTATTGCATACAAAATATTTATGAAACGATTTTAAAATAAATACACTTGGCATAAGAATACCCTGTGACTTTCAGCTTGCAGAGAATTTGTCTTGTGCTTATTTTTGTCGGCTGCCAAAGTTTAGTAAACTAAAGTTACGAAAAGAGATTCTTGGTGAAATATCAGTGTCACACAATTAGGATCCTGATTATATTTGATCTATTATTTCTTATATTGCAGACATTTTAATTTTTTTTTTAATTATACCACATTTATATAGCGCTCTTTTCACACAGGATATGTGTGTTCAAAAGTGCTTCACATGGATGAAATCTACAATCGGAACGAACCACATTATTATCTATCAGACAATGAAATATTTACAATAGATATACAATAGATATAAAATTACTAGCCGGAAGGAACCGCATGATTGTCCATCCGGTCAATGAAGGATATACAAAAGATATGCAATAAATATGAAATCATAAACCGGAAGCAACCGCATGATCGTCCATCCAGTCAATGAAAGATATGCGATAGATATACAATAAATATAAAATCACGACCGGTAGGAACCACATGATTATCTACCCTGTCAATGAATGATATGCAATAGATAATAGATATACATTAAATATAAAATCATTAACCGGTAGGAACCACATGATTATCCACCTGGTCAATGAAATATATGCAATAGATATACAATAAATATAAAATCACTAACTGGTAGGAACCACATGATTATCTACGCAGTGAATAAAAGATATGCAATAGATATACAATAAATAAGATATATATATATAATAAGTATGAAATCACTAACCCATAGGAACCACATGATTATCTACCTGGTCAATGAGACATCCAGATGAATAATGGACAGCAACTTAATGTGTTATTTAACTCTGGTATGTTAGGTATTTCCTGTTCTCTGTTGTCATCTAGATCTACAGCATCAGGGAAAATAATATTGTATTCTGTATCCTCATATTTTGAAGTAATAAAGTATTTGTGACAACCAGTGTGGATCTTAGATCAGACACGTGCAAACGTTCAACCTGGTCTGAATCCAAACTGTTTAAATATGTTTTCAATGGCAAGAAAGTAAAGCTAGAAACAGGTGAAGAGTTAAAAAACAAAAAAAGTATGAACAGTAATAACTTATATACAATGGATTATTACCTATAGTACAGAGACAATAAGAACCAGCTTCCGTCTGTTGCCCCTTCTCCTATTTCGATTCCCAGTTTGTCTCACTCTCTGGGAAAAGCGGATGAAGATAGCTTGCTCTGCCCTGTCAGAGCATTGCGTTTCTACCTTCATTGGGTTAAGCCTCTTCGTTCTTTGCATAAAAAGCTTTTTATTCCTTTGAAAGTGGGGGGGGGGGACATATCTGTCGCTACCATTTCTCAGTGGATTGCGTCAACAGTTAGAAAGGCCTATGCTTCCCTATCTGACAGGGACATGACTTAACATCAGGTTAGAGCTCATGAATTGAGGGCTTTGTCTACTTCGTGGCTTTCGTGAATCATACACCTGTGGAAGATATTCTTAAAGCTACTTTCTGGAGGAATCCCACGACTTTTTCCTCTTTCTATTTGAGAAGCTTCTCTTCCTAGCTCGATAACTTGTATCTTCTGGGTCCCTTGGTAGCTTCTCAATCTGTTATTACTAACAATACTAACAGTGCTCAGTTGGGTCCACAAGGACAGTAACAGTATTTAGTATTGCTGTCGTCACGTTATTTGGGATCTTTACTTTCCCACTATAGCTACAAAGGCAGCATACCATAACAGGTTTCGTATTTATGCTATTAAAATCATTTTTTAAATGTAAAATTCCTTTTAATTAGTAAATACTTACCTGTTATGGGGAGAGTCCCACCTCCCTCCCCACTTCGTTTTGAGTGGAAGTGAAGGGAAGTAACTCTACACGCACCTGCCGGTGTCTGGTGCGGTCCGTGATGTTGCGGACGACACTGCGGGACTCCCCCATAAAACTTCTAGGATAGTGTAATATTGGGGAAGTGAGTAGCATACCATAACAAGTAAGTATTTACTAATTAAAAGGAATTTTACATTTGAAAATTTATTTTCCCTTCAATATTTTTAATTTCGTTCAAGATGAAAAATGGAGCATTTGTCTCTATTTGACTTGTGATGTTTTGCTATGCTACAGTGTTTTCTTGAATGACAGGTCTTCTGGAACATGTGTTCATGGTTACAAGTTTTGGTGAAACAAATGTACAAGAATTAATTTGAACCCAAAGTTTTGGTGAAACAAAATTAATGTTCAAGAATTAATTTGAATCCAAAAGAAAGTAAACTTTTTCAGTAGTGTTTATTTTGTTAGATATTTACATTTTACTTATGTATTTTATAAAGATCAAACAAGCATGGATAAAATCTTTGGCAAAGTTTCAATGAGAGCAAGACAGCGTGCTGTGACTAATCTGCAGACAGACTGTGTTATTTACCTATGGGAGAAAGCTCATATGCATACTGGTAAGTATTTGAGCATATATTAATTGTTATGCATTTTTTGCGTGTGTACATGTCCCAGCGACCATATTTAACCCATCCCCCATAAGCTATTTTTAGACCCAACCTCTTTGAATGATTCTACTGAAAAGGCGCATTTACTAGAAAAAGAGGGATTTTATTATTATATAGTTCTGAAACCATTGTGATAAATTGAGCATTAAATTTTGCTCTATTGTCACATTGGTTTCAAATAGTTGATATCAGATTAATCAACAGAAAAATTATTTTATACAATGAATTATTATTTAATTAATTCATGCATTTCAAAATAAAACAACTTTAAATTTGTCTTTATTGTAAAATGAATTGTCATTTTATAACTGGGGACATTTAGTGGGGACTATTTGATTTATTGATACATACACTATAATAAGATAACTATCATAAGTTATATATCAGATTAATCAACAGAAAAAAGGTATTTTATACAATTAATTATTATTTAATTAGTTCACGCATTTCAAAATAAAACAACTTTAAATTTGTCTTTATTGTAAAATCAAACGTCATTTTATAACTGGGGACATTTAATGGGATAAAAACAATGTATTGTTTAAACGCGTATAACAATGGTACACAGAAAGTATTTTAGAATATAAATCTTAAATAAAAAGGTATTTTGCAAAGAAATTTTCAAAGTCTAGTGAACAGGTTTAGGTTAACAGATATATCAGTGAAAGTTGCACTTGCTGTTTTCACTGACTCCAGGACATTTTTCCGTGTTTCAGTTTTTCACTAGGTCACATTTTATTAATCCTGAATTATGTAAACACTTTTAACCATAACGTCTGGAAATGACATGAGATCAGCGCTGCAGACGATTTATGTGAAATTTTACAGGATTGTTCACTAGCATAAGTTGTTTTGCAGTTGGGTTTTTTGAATTGTCTCCCCCTGTTAACTTTGAATGGAAAAGTAGTAAAGTCAAGCAGGCAAAGCCACATGCAAGACGCAACCACCACCAAAACACCGATAGACAGCATGACACACACACACACACACACACAACCACACACCCAAACGCACACGCACACACACACACGAAATGAACACAGAAAACACCAAAAGACACACAAGAAACAGGGACAAACGTTCCACAACATGAACAAACCACAAGCACAAAGACGCAAGGCAAACAAAAGGAAGGGTGACAAAGAGAGTACCGCCTTGGCACGGTCAGCAGCAAAAACACCACTGGGGGTTTAAACCGGTTTACGGACGTCCTAACCTCACACTTCTCTCAAAGTCACCCTAGCTTTACAAATATTGTAAATAAAGTTACTGCCCCTGATGACTTAAAATTAGACAAACTTTACTTAGTGTCGTGCATATCTCTGAAACCACTAGGGCTACAGTCACCAAACTTCACAGAAATGTTGACCAGCATAAGTTGTCGTGCCCCTGGGATTGTTGAATTGTCTCCCCTGATAACTTTGGAGTTATTGCCCCTGATATGATAACTTAAAATTAGAGAAACTTTGTGTCATGCATATCTTAAAAACCACTAGGGCTAGAGTCACCAAACTTCACAAGAATGTTGACCAGCATGAGTTGTTGTGCACCTGGGCGTTTTGAATTGTCTCCCCCTGATAATTGTTGAGTTATTGCCCCTGATATGATAACTTAAAATTAGAGAAACTTTGTGCTGCACATCTCTGAAACCAGTAGGGCTAGTGTCACCAAACTTCACAGGAATGTTCACCAGCATGAGTTGTTGTGGATCTGGGTTTTATTTTAGGTGTCTCCCCCTGATTATGTTGGAGTTACTGCCCCTTATGACTTAAAATAACAGAAAGTTTACTTTGTGTCACGTGTATCTATGAAACCACTAGTACTAGAGTCACCAAACTTCACAGGAATGTTGACCAGCATGTGTTTTTGTGTACCTGGTTTTTTATACGCCCGTTTGAAAAAACAGGACGTATTATGGAATGGTGCTGTCTGTCTGTCTTGTAACATAACACTTATTTTATTATCAAAAATACCTTACCTGCTATGCTTAGCTACTATACCAGTATGCTTTTAACACCTTCCGGAATTTTTTGGTGCACCACCTGCCTATGCCCTGATTTTGTCATGACCCGGACACATGCGGTCCGCGATTTAGACTTAATCACATTATAATCCTCATTCTATTTCCGGAAGGCTTACTGTACAGACGTGTATCGACAGATAAGGTCAGTCAGAACAAACACCACACTCTGGAAATTCGAAGACTAATTCGAATACTATTGGATACGCTCCAAATTATTGGAATTAATCATATCGTATTCGATACTTGATAATTGATTTTACTCCAAAAGCTCTCGTAAATTGCAATGCCCCAAATACGAGGCGCGTGCAACCACAGGAAAGGAGACTGGGATTCTCACAAGACCTGTCTTTCTTGCTGTGGTTGCAGAGCATCATCTCCGTGCGACACTTCTATTAAGTGGTCACAGGAGAAATGGAAGCAAGCAGCTTCCAGACGGACGCATGCGAGCCGGGCTGCTAAAAAGCGTGCATCGACAGATGCACGCTCGCAGCGGTCCGACTCGTCTGTTTCCAGTCGCAGCGTGGCGGGGGCCCGATCAAGGGATCGCTCGCCACTGCTGAGCGACTCGGCAGCCGAATTATCGGCTGCCAACCCTCCCAAATCACTTGGGAAAGGTGCCGACCTATTCGCACGTGGCACCGGGCAGGAATTGCCCGGTGACGTCATAGGCCCGGCCTTTACCTCGCCAGGCACCGGGCAACATTTGCCCGGACCCGGCTCCGGGTATAAATTGACTGGGCCCGGCTCCGGCCATGCCTCGCCGGGTCCCGGCTCCGGGCAAAATTTGCCCGGACCCGGCGCCGGGTATAAATTGACTGGGCCCGGCTCCGGCCATGCCTCGCCGGCTCCGGGCAAAGTTTGCCCGGCCCGGGTTTACCTAACCCCGGCCCCGGCCAAAACTTACCGGGTGAATTACCCGGCCCGGTCTTACCTGGTCCCGGCTCCGGCCATGACGCGCCGGGTCCCGGCTCCGGGAATAAATTACCCGGCCCGGGTTTACACTCCGGTCATCCCGGGCAGATTAATTTGCCCGGCGATAATGAGACTGCGTTTTACGCAGACACTCGCCGGCCATCGGACTTTCTTTTCCCGCATTTGTGCCGCACAGTGCATCAACCGAATGTAGACACTACCATGTCGGCTCTGCACAATAGCACTCGCGGATCTCCGGCTAAACCTTCAGGGCATGAAACGCCCCAGAAGCGAGAAAGCCGCGGTGATTCACGGAGACATTCAGTGAGCTCCCGAGGTTCATCCCGAACCGGAAGTAGTTCAAGCTCTTCCGGAAGTGGATCCTCCACAAGCCCTCACCATTATAGGAGAGGCCATCGGAGTAATTCTCGGCGGCGCAAACGCACTAGGAGTCCTTCCAGGCGTCGGCGCTCGCATTCGAGACACTCCCGGCGGCGCATGCGCACTCGGAGTTCTTCCAAGCGTCGGCGCTCGCATTCTAGAAGCCATTCTAGACGCCGTTCACGTTCGAGGAGCCCCTCGAGACGTCGGCGCTCACGTTTTAGAAGTGATTCTAGACGGCGTACATCTAGAAGTCGATCGCGCTCTCATAGGAGGCATTGGTCTAGGCGAGTATCTCACACGAAATCATCTCGCCGACACCTCTCTCCATCCAAGAGTAGACATGAGTCTAAATGCTCTACACGTCCTACTCCTGTGCATAAACAGAGCGGTCGCCAGGCAACTCTTCCGGTGACACCGGGAAGAGAAATGCCCCCCGGATGTACGCCCCCCCGGACATGCAATTGCCCCCCCGGTCAACTGCCCCCCCGGACATACAAATTTTGCCACCCCGGTCATCTGCCCCCCGGTCATTCCTATTGTATCAATAGGACAACCGCTGGCGGCCCTGCACACCGGCAATCAGTTTGCACACCCACATAGGGTAGTGGCAAACCAAATTGAGCAAAATCAGTCAACCCAATTGACTTCGGCACACGGTTTGAGGCCTCATATGACTTCTAATAGGGTCACACAGAGCCTCCCGTCAAACGCCACACCTTCAAATCCAAATACTATTTGGATAAGAAACGAATCTGGCATTCTGGAGATGGCGAACATTGGGCCGTTGATACACAATCCGGTCTCTAGTTCGAGCCTCCCTGCGTTTCTTCCTAACAGGCCACCGTCGCCCCCCCCTTTCTATAAGGGCACCGGTTGACGACTCTCTTATGCTGGAAGGTGACAATGTCACTGTGGTACCCAGCAATAGAGACACTATGGCCCCCCCGGAACTACATCCGGACTTGTCCATGAGTAATGGCGATCGCCCTGATCCCCCCCCCTCTGAACCAGATGGCTCAGAAGCGGGACAGGAGCTAGATCAATACTACCTGGCCCCAATCAACCAGGTGTATGAGGCCATGTTTAGTTCACTAGATGAGGAGAGTTGCCCTCGACCTCCTCAGACAGTTATCGGGGAACCGGTAACTGTCACCGAGAGGAGGGCCCGCAAGCGTGAGCCCGACAGAGTCGGCCGCTCCGCGCGGGCAGACTTATGTCTACCGATCGGTTCTACCACCACGGCGGTTTTCCAGGCCTTGGAGCTGGCAAACAAAGTCAATGCCAATCAGGTCTGGAAAGCCCCAAAGGACTCTTCGGATCCTAAACCGGTGGAGGGTGGCAAGAGTTATAAACCTCCTGTGCCTGATCCCAAGACAGGGTTAGATCTGTCCAAGATCCCCCACCTAGACAATGACGCGGGGAAACTGAAGCAGATTTCAGTCCCCACAGCTTCATCAGTCGCTAGTATTCCATACTCCATGCTGGAGTCGTGGGAATTACGCGAGAGGAAGGCATTAGGGCTGGCCAATCAATTGGACCTGATGGCAGCCTCTGCTTTTGAGATGTCCTGTGAACTTACGGATGCAGTGCCCGAAGAACTTCGGGCACTTCTCATCCACCTGTCTCGCACGACGCAGATGTTGTCCTACAACTCTGCGTCGTCGATGGCGGAAATGTTACGTTTCCGCCGAGACATGGTTCTCGATACGATCACACCCGGTTTCATGCTGGAACCGGGTATGACATCTCTCAGGACGGCCCCCTTTACAGCTGACACGCTGTTTGGGGGGCGCATCAACGCTGCGTTAGCTGCCGACAAGGACGACCAGCTGCACGCTTCGTTGGCACGGGGTAGCATTAACCAACGCTCGGGCGGAGTTTTTAAACAACCTGTTTCAAAATCCCCCGCAGCAGCCCCTCAGTCCAGGAAGGGAGGACGAAAAAGCACCTTTAATAGGCGCTCGATCATCCCCCCTCCTGGAGGCCAGAACCGGCAACCTTCATTTAAGAAGGGCCCCGGTAAAGGCCGTTTCTCGAAGGCCGAGTCTAAGGACTCCAAGCCTTCTCCCTACAAGGGCGGCCCTCCAAAGGGCCAGCCCTAGGGACTCGCCCTTTCTGCCGCCCCCGCCTCCGATGCCGGAGATACCAGTTGGAGCCAGGTTGGTGTTCTTCACCGAACGCTGGCTCCAAATAACAACAGACGCGTGGGTCCACTCCCTTGTGTCAAGCGGCCTCACCTTCCAATTCAAGGAAAGGCCGCCTCTCTCACGCGTTCCAATCGAACTGGTATCTTCGCATCCACATATCCCAGACGCCATTCTCGGTCTTCTGGGAAAACAGGCGGTGGAAAGGGTTCAAGACGTCCGGTCTCCGGGCTTTTACAGCCGTCTCTTTCTTGTACAAAAGAAAAACGGCTCATGGAGACCCGTCATAGACCTGAAAGTGCTAAACAACTTCCTAGTGAAGCCCACTTTCAAAATGGAGACTCCGGCCCTCATCCGGAAATCCATCAGACCCATGCATTGGGGTGTGTCTCTGGACCTGGAAGATGCATTCTTTCATGTCCCAATCCACACCAGCTACCGGAAGTACCTACGGTTCGCATATCGCGGCCAGGTGTACCAGTTCCGTGCTATGCCGTTTGGGTTGGCAATAGCACCTCGAGTTTTCACAAAACTCATGGCTGCTGTAGGTGCACACCTACGTCTGAGAGGTGCCCTACTCCTTCAGTACTTCGACGATTGGTTACTACACCAACTGAACCGCGAAGTACTGTTGTCCAACCTACAATTCGCATGGAACGAGCTCCTTTCTTTAGGGCTCCTCCTCAACGCGAAGAAATCGGAACTAGTTCCAACTCAAGACTTTACGTTTGTGGGAATGAATTTCCTCACACAAACGAACAGAGTCAGAGTTTCTCGGCAGAGAATCGCAGACCTTCTGACGCGGGTCAGATGGGTCCTGTCTCAACCTTTTCTCACTGCCAAACAGTTCCAATCTCTCAACGGTATCCTGAGCTCTGTCTCAGACTTCGTAGTTCTAGGGCGGCTTTACCTCCGCCCTCTACAGATCTACCTGTCAGATCGTTGGAAGTGGACAAGAGAAAATCAGCTAGCTCTGATTCCTATTCTCCCTTCCCTGGTTCCACACCTTCACTGGTGGCTCAACGAGCAAGTGTTGCTGGAGGGAGTTCCACTACTCCCTCCACAACCGTCCCTGCATCTCATCACGGATGCAAGCATGGTGGGCTGGGGAGCCCACCTGGAACCACTCAGCGTGACGGTGTCGGGCACATGGTCTCCATAGGAAACCAAGCTCCACATCAACAATCTGGAAATGAGGGCAGCTCATCTGTCTGTCCTCCACTTCCAAGAGCACATTCGAAACGAGTGCGTTTTACTGTCGACAGACAACACCTCGGTGGTGTCTTACATACAGTGCCAGGGGGGAACACACTCCCGCTCTCTGTTTCAAGAGACGAAGGTCCTCCTGGACTTGTGCAGGGCCCTCAACGTCTCAATATCAGCCAAACACATTCCGGGTCGCCTCAATGCATTGGCGGACGGTTTGTCTCGCAAACACCAGCTTCTTCCTTCGGAGTGGACACTCCATCAGGAAGTAGCGAATCTGATATTCTATCAGCTGGGAGAGCCAATGGTCGATCTGTTCGCAACAAGGAACAATCACCGCCTCCCCCTGTACGTAAGCCCAGTTTACGACCCAGCGGCTTGGGCAGTAGACGCGCTTTCGTTCGATTGGGACCGGCTGGACGCTTACGCCTATCCCCCGCCAATCCTGATCCCTCAGATCCTAGCCAAGATCAGAGTGAGCAATTGCCAGATCCTCCTGGTGGCCCCCTGGTGGCCCAGGAGATCATGGTTCAACGACCTCCTAGGTCTGCTCAGAGCCCTCCCCAGGAGTCTGCCCAGCAGGCCAGACCTCCTGTCACAGAGAGGCAACCGACACGCGGACCCAGACATGTTCCACCTACACGTCTGGCCGTTATCCAGCAATCTCTCCGTAAGAAACGCTTTTCTTCGAGAGCAGCAGCCCTCATTGCATCTGCAAGACGGCAATCCACCAGATCGGTATATGACTCCAGATGGAACATATTCACCGATTGGTGTGTTCGAAGGCAAATTGATCCACTCAATCCCTCTACTAGACGGATAGCGGATTTTCTTATCTACCTGTTCGATGAGAAAAAGCTGTCGCTTAGTTCCATCAAAGGTTATAGATCCATGCTTTCTCAAACCCTGGCCTTTCACAAATCTTCTAAGGTTTGTTCGGACCCTACGATTTCCGAGCTCATACGAGCAATGGAACTCAAACGTCCAGTTACCAGATCACTTGCTCCCAAGTGGGATCTAGCTTGTGTACTTTGGTCTCTGACTAAGGCCCCCTATGAGCCATTGGCTCAAGCGACCCTACAGTTGTTAACTTGGAAAACAGTGTTCCTTCTAGCCATGGCTTCAGCCAAGCGCAGAAGTGAGCTTCATGCTTTCTCTGTAGAGGATCGCCATCTTCGTTTTGATTCCTCAGACGGCTCGGTTACGTTGTTGTGTCAACCCGGCTTTTTAGCCAAAACCCAGCTTCCGTCTACGGCTCCTAAGCCGATTAAGATTCCCAGTCTTTCCCGCACCTGCGGCGAAAACGACGAGGATAGACTATTGTGCCCGGTGCGGGCTCTCAAATTCTATCTGAAAAGAGTGAAACCTTTTCGCGGCACACGCAAAAGGCTTTTTCTCCCTTTAAAAGGGGGGGGGGGACGTGTCTGCGGCCTCCATCTCTCGTTGGGTTTCTTCGACAATTAAGAAAGCTTACTCATCACTCTCTTCTAGAGATCTATCTCTATTCAAGATTAGAGCGCATGAAGTCAGAGCTTTGTCGACATCCTGGGCTTTTGTAAATCACACACCCCTAGCGGATGTGTTACAAGCGGCTTTTTGGAGGAATTCCACCACCTTTTCAACGTTCTATCTGCGTTCGTTCGAAAGTCAACATGATAATCTATACATGTTAGGCCCTTTAGTGGTGGCACAAACTGTGGTGACTGCGACGGAACATACTGACTAGTACACTATTCCGTGAAAGTTCATACCATAACTAACGAAGACTAGCTGAGAACCTTGGTTAATGGGTTTTGCTGTGATGGGGAGCAACACGCTAACCTTCCCGCCTCAGCTGCAAACTCAGCTAAGCATAGCAGGTAAGGTATTTTTGATAATAAAACAAATTTTTTAAGTAAAATTCATTTTAGTTATAAAATACTTACCTGCTATAGGTAACGCCCACCTCCCACCCCGCTCTGCGTTCTGTTATATTTTTGCGGAACTAGAATGAGGATTATAATGTGATTAAGTCTAAATCGCGGACCGCATGTGTCCGGGTCATGACAAAATCAGGGCATAGGCAGGTGGTGCACCAAAAAATTCCGGAAGGTGTTAAAAGCATACTGGTATAGTAGCTAAGCATAGCAGGTAAGTATTTTATAACTAAAATGAATTTTACTTAAAAAATTTGTGTTACAGGTTAAAGGTTAAATGGCTATGTACTGTGTGAAAGGATACATGCAGAGTATATATTTATCAATATGTCAAGAATACACATGAGATAGTACAGCTGTCAGATAAGTCTAGACATTACAAGGCATTGGATATATATACTGGAGAGAGAGAGTTGAGGAAGGGAGTTGGAGAGACATAGACATGTATGTTAGTAAGAGATCACGATACGAAGAAATAAACATGTAGAAAATTATAGAGACTAAGTTGTTGATTACGCCACACGGGCGTTTATGGTGCCACGTGACCAAGGATTCTGGATCCGTCGCGGAAAAATGTCGGAGTACGGGTAAGTCATTTCACTTTGTGGCTTGTGGTGTTGTTTTGATCTGTAATAATGGCGGAAATTGGATTGACTCAGACTTTGGAAAGTTTAGCAAATCAGTTAGAAAATGTATCAGCACAAAATGTAAACTTTACTTTTGATGGAAAAACTAAAGAATTCGAATCATGGATAAGAAATATAGAAAAAATTGTGTTAGTTAACAATATTTCAGAAACAAAGAAAAATTTAATTGCTTTAAGATCTAGTACAGGGATTGTGTCAGAAATCATACAAAAAGGTTTACAAAGTATTCAATATTTAAGTTGGCAACAGTTGAAAAATGAGTTGGAAAATCTTTTTGGAGAAGTAACAGATGGATATCATAATTTTTCACTACTAAGCAATATTAAACAACAAAGAGGTGAAAATGTACAGATTTTTGCAGAGAGAATACAAGTTTTGGCAAAAAGTGCTTATGAAAATTTTGAGCAAAATACAGAAGTAATTGAACAGCAATTAATTTGGTTTTTCACAGAGGGGTTAATTGATAAGGAAATTAGGGAATATTTGATAAGAAAGAATCCTAAAAGTTTTCATGATGCAATAGAAATAGCTGTAGGCGAACAGAATATCAGAGAAAAAATTAGATTAAGATCTAGGGGAAAAGTTAACAAAAGAGAGATTGTACGATCTAAACGAAACGGAAACGAGAGAAAAGAAAATTGTCAATCAATAATGTCAAATCGGAAGCAGTACACGTAAACAAAGAGTATACGCATGCGCTTAGGGTAAAAACACGATGTTGGTTTTGTGGCCATCTCGGTCACGTGAAATTTGAGTGTAAAGAGTTCAGACAGTTGATGAATAGGCCGAAAAGTAGACATTCGGAAAACTCGGACGTTTCCGTCATAATGAGATCGGTGCTCGGAAACAAAATAATGTAGGATCATATAATGTTACTGCAAATAAGGAAATACCAAATTCATGCCTAATCAAGATAGGAAACAAACAGGCTAGAAGTTTGATAGATACAGGAGCCTCCGTGAGTGTATTACATAAAATAATTTTTGATTAAATTAAGCCTAAAATACCACTGTCTAAAACACACATTACACTAGAGTCGGCTTCAGGTGATAATTTACAGGTTGTAGGGTGTGCGAATTTGAAAATTAAATTAAGCAAGCTATGTTTAGACCACACGTACATTTGTAATTGTCAATAACCTAAACAGAAATTGTATTATAGGAAGAGATTTTTTAGCCGCAAATAGCTGTAGAATTTATTTTGATCTAAACTGTATTAGAATTAAAGATGAATATGTGCCGTTGGAAGGTGACAGGTGTATAGCATCAATAATTAGACTAAATAAGACTACAATTCTCAAACCACAAACTATAAATCTAGTTCAAGGAAAACTTAAAGCTAATCCTAGTATAGAAAATAATTGTGACTATGAAGTTTGTTCAATGGAAACAGGGTATATTTCAGAAGAACCTAACTTACAAATAGCTCCCGCTTTGGTACATTTAAAAAAAAAATAGAATTGTTCCGATAATTATCGCAAAGGAGTCGGTCAAAACAATTAAATTAAAAAGAGGCTGCATAATCGCTAAGGTTCAATCTAATCAGGAGAATATGATAGAGTCGGTTTTCAATAAGGAAAATGAAGAGTGTTTAACTATTCACAAACCGATTTTAAATAGTCTGTCTGATATAAATAAACCAAAGCAACATTATGCAAAAGTACAACAGCTCATACAGAAAAACGATGAGATATTCTCGAAGTCTGAATATGATATAGGTAAAGTTCCGAATGTTAAAGTCAACATTCCTACAGGCTATCATTTACCGATTAAGCAGAGACCTTATAGAATGCCGTTTGTGCAGAGACAAGTACTGAAAGAAAAGCTTGATAAAATGTTAGAGGCTGATATTATTAGAAAGAGTAGTAGTCCTTGGAGTTCCCCCTGTTTACTAGTTCCAAAACCAGATGGTTCAAAAAGGTTATGCATTGACTTCAGAACAATAAACAGGATAATCCAACCCACTAGTTTTCCTTTACCACAGATTGATGATATTTTAAGCATACTAAATGGAGCTAAATATTTTACGACACTAGATTTAAGTCAGGGATATCACCAAATAGAATTGGATGAAAACAGTAAATCAAAAACTGCGTTTACTACCAGTAATCTCGGGCTTTTTGAATTCAATAGATTAGCTATGGGAATAAACCTAGCCGCAGGAACATTTGCACAAGTAATTTTGCAGATTTTAGAAGGCTTAGAAGCCTGTAGTGTAGCTTATCTCGATGATATTCTGATATTCAGTTCCACATTAGAAGATCATCTAAAGCACATACAACTAGTTTTTGATAGACTGAAAAAAAATAACCGTAAATTAAAACTTAAGAAGTGTCACTTTATAAAAATCAGTACTACATACCTAGGACACATAATATCAGAGGAAGGAATTAGACCAGACCTGAAAAAGGTGGAAGCTTTAAAAGACTTTCAAATTTTGAAAAATGTAAAAGGAGTTAGGTCATTTCTTGGAATGTCGGGATATTGTAGAAAATTCATTCCAAACTATGCTGAGATAGCTTTACCTTTAACGCGGCTAACACAGAAAAGTGTACCGTTTGAGTGGTCAAAAGAATGTGAGACCAGTTTTAACGAAATCATACGTCAGCTACAATTATTACCCACATTATCCCATCCTGATATCAATGCAGAGTACATTTTATATACCGATGCTTCAAATCTCGCTTTAGGTGCAATATTAGCACAATCAAAAACAGGTAAAGTTGAGGAGGAGGTCCCAATTCACTTTATAAGCCAAAAGTTAAACAGATCGCAAAGAAAATACAGTACTATTTTAAAAGAAACACTTGCTATTAGTTTTGCGCTGAAGAAGTTAGATTGTTACGTAAGTGGTGCAAAAGTGAAAATTCGAACTGATCACCGCCCGTTGATTTATCTACTAAAATCGAAATTCGACAACAAACTATTGGAGAGATATGCACTAGAAATTTCATGCTATGACTGCACAATAGAATATATTCCAGGGGTCGCTAATGTTGTAGCCGACATGCTTTCAAGGAATATTAAGGGTACAAATTCAGTCAGCGATGACAGTTGTCAGGACAGTTGTCATGACGACAACGGCGTAGACCACAAATCAATAGGGGCGATAAACAATACATGTTTTGACCCCAAAGAAATGGCCGATTCAAACAATCAGTTAAGTTTTCCCGAGTTAGACAAGCCAAATAGCCTCAAGACACTAGACATGAGCTTGGAACAAATAAAAGATGTAGAGTTGAAAAAATTTATAACCAAATTAAAACATAATGAAATTTCAGATGAGGAAAGTCGTAAATTTCTAATCAAAGACAACATACTTTATTTTATTTCAAATGCAGATGAGGATCCACTATTACGGTATATGTACCTAGCCATCTTAAGGAAGCCGTAATGCAAGGCTATCATGAACTGTCACACGCAGGAATTAGTCGGTCATATGCTACAATCAAGCGGTTCTATTATTGGCCTAATATGTATAAGAATCTATATGAATATGTTCAACAATGTGTACCTTGTCAGACAGTTAATCTCAAAGCTATTCGAGCACCTCTGAAAGAGCCAGAAATTCCAAAATATCGGATGAGTATAATCAGCGCAGATATACAAGGACCGTTTGCACTAACACCTAGCGGTAATAAGTATATAATTAGTTATGTTTGTGAACTAACTAATGGGGTCGAGGTGATCCCTCTGTCAGACATTTCATCTGAATCGGTGTTACATACTTTCTTTGAAAACATTTTCTTCCGATATGGCGCAGTATTATAACAGATAATGGATCAAATTTCACATCAAGAATGTTTAGAGACACAATGTCTGAATTAGGAGTAAACCATGTGACTACTTCGAGTTACCATCCACAGGCAAATGGCTGCGACACTCAATTCCATTCTGATTAAATTAATCCAGAACAATATCACAGATTGGGACTTAATCTTGAACCAGGCGGTTGCAGGTCTTAGATTTAATGTTACTGAAAGTGCAAAGCACAGTCCGTTTTTCATGGTTTTTGGCCGTGATGTTATACTGCCTATTGATAATCTTCTTTGAACTAAGCTTCCTTATTATGGGGATGACTTCAGCAGACATTTAATGTTTAGAAACAATGAAATTTACCGTCAAGTATATCAAAATCTAAAAGCCGCTCGTAAAAAGCGAAATTAGTGAATAAATAGTAATAGACAAGAGGTACAGTTCGAAGTGAATGATACTGTTTACTACAAAAACTTTAATAAAAAGAGTAAATTACAACCGAAATGGGTGGCGTACTGGAGAATAATGGAAATATTGAGTGACCAGTCGTTGTTAATACAGAACCAACTTGATAACAGAGTTATAAAATGCAATGTAGACCAGGTTAGAAAAGCAAATGTC
The DNA here is from genome assembly GCA_963576725.1 of Azorinus chamasolen. Classification (NCBI taxonomy): domain Eukaryota; kingdom Metazoa; phylum Mollusca; class Bivalvia; order Cardiida; family Solecurtidae; genus Azorinus; species Azorinus chamasolen. The sequence continues at coordinate 72,590,205 of OY755245.1, forward strand.
GCCGATTGGCCTTTATCAGATAATAAAATAGTAGGTCAGCGTCCAATCAGAGCTTGTAGATATGTATTTCCTCCACAAGAAACTTCTAGTGATGAAGATAATAGTTATGATGAAGATAGCGAGCCTAATGATGGGGTATCTAGTGGATTAAACAGGGGTAGACGGCAGATGAATAAAGAAATAATCAAGAGACATAAAACTGTCAGATCAAATTTGGCATCTGAAGATAATATTCCATTAAAAGATCTAGCCATACGCTTAAGAAAAGTTGGAAATAATTACATTTCAAGTGAATCTCTAACACAGACGAGCTCCTCAGGGCCCGAGGAAAACTCGAATATGTTAGACCCTATTCAAAAGACAGAAATGTCAGTAGCTTACGAAAATAGCTCTAGTCAGGCAGTAAGTGCAAACTTGTCAGATACAAACAGCCAGGTTTACAGTACAAGTAATGCCTCCGGCAGCTTGTTGTCAAGTAATTATAGTGATATGGAAAATTAAAAGCAGGAACGGAAACAGTGTAGACTTCATTTCAGTAGGAGAGATTAAGTCAGGTAGACTTAATTGCAGTAACGTATTGATCCTTAATTAGATCTCAAATACTTTCAAATAAGACAAGAGGGTATCGAAAATGTCTTATGATTGAAACGTGTACAGAGAATAGTTCTTTATTGTATTTTTGTTGTTTGTAAAAAGAGTATAAACTAGGCGTATACCTTTAAAAGGTACTCTTTACAATGTTACGTAATAAACGTAAGATAGACCCGACAGACGTGTCGCGGTTTAGTCAGTGATGAGTGAGAAATTGATCATGATCGTGTAAATAAGATAAATCGTTATTTGAGTAAAGTGTTGTACATAGATTTTAATAAAGAACTATATTTGATGTTATTGCTATTACAAACATTGTATGGTAAAGGGTGATATGAAAAATTTGTAGTGGATGCCGACAGATCACTTTAAGATGACAAGAATTATCTTAATAAGTAAGATAATGTTAACATAGGTGGGTAATTGTAATACATTGTAAAACCTATATACTGAAAAAAAAATGTATTACAAACAAACCATTTAATGATTAATCGTTTAGTGAAGAAAATATTTATAAATAAGATGTATGCTTAAGGAGTTCAAGTTGCGAACTGTATGGTTTCACCTCAGCATAATAAAATATTAAAAGCAATAATAAAATAATTAAAATGACATAATTATTACAATGGTTGCCAAACTTCAATGTTGAGAAATACACTTTGTTATATAGATTACGAAATATAATTTCAATTTAAGTATTATACATATTTGATATGGAACTTAATTACAAAGTCTGTGTTGATCTAGTTTTAAGTCATGCAGCGGATCGAAATCTCTACGAGTTTACCGGTGAAATGACAAAGCCGAAAAACATCGCCTGGAAAACAACAGAGATCAATCCTAGTCAACATGTGTATACCTGTGTTACATGAAAAATTGCGAACTTTAATATCCATGTCCATGCCCAGTGGTCATAAATCACAGAGTACAACGTTGATCAGAGTAAGAAAAGTCCAGGAGAAGCATGAGCGATTACGCAATCGAGTTTACACAACAATTATACCTGGACATTATTCAGAAGACAAAGTACAGAATACAAAACGTGTTAAAGAACATCCACAGCCGCAAATATACAACAAATAATAACAACATGCAAGTTCAAGAAGAAAGACTAAACAGATTTTAATGGTTAATTGTGTTGACCTTATAAAATTACAACGTAAGGACATGGGAACTGTTTTCAAAAGTACATTCAGAAGAACATTAAGTGATAGCAGAGACTATGTGTAGAAAAACTAAAGTTAGAATAATAACAAGAATATTTATGTGTTACCTGATTAGGTCTATATGGTGTTACGAACAAGTACTTTTCTATTAAAAGTACTTTTTGTAGGAAGATAGGTGTGTAACATAACACTTATGTTACAGGTTAAAGGGTTATGTACTGTGCGAAAGGATACATGCAGAGTATATATTTATCAATATGTCAAGAATACACGAGATAGTACAGCTGTCAGATAAGTCTAGACATTACAAGGCATTGGATATATATACTGGAGAGAGAGAAGAGAGAGAGTTGAGGAAGGGAGTTGGAGAGACATACACATGTATGTTAGTAAGAGATCAAGATACGAGGAAATAAACATGTAGAAACGTATAGAGACTAAGTTGTTGATTACGCCAAAGTCTGTAACATCTCTAACTCAAGTTCCGCTAGGTGGATCCTTCTCAAATTTTAACACATTGTTTATCTAGACATTCTATAGTAGCCTGCCATGTCCCGGTTTGTTTTTCCAAGGTCAAGGTCACACAATTGGACTTAGAAATTGAGTTTAGCAAAATTGTTAACCAGTCTGTCTGTCTGTAACATCTCTAACTCAAGTTCCACTTGTTGGATCTTTCCCAAATTTAACCACAATGTTTATCTAGACATGCTACAGTAGCCTGCCAAGGTCCAGCTTGTTTATCCAAGGTCAAGGTGGCTTAATTTGACTTAGAATTTGCGTTTAGCATTTGCGTTAAGCAAACATGTTAACCTCAATTTATGTGGAACAAGTCCACTTATTTACATAACACTTTGTGATAAAACTTTGAAACTTGGAACATTTGTTCACCTTCTCAACCTTCACCTGTAGGCAAGAGTAAATAACTCTGGCAAGCATTTTGACAGAATTATGCTCCTTTTTAGCTCACCAGAGCACAAAGTGCTCAGGGTGAGCTTTTGTGATTGCCTTATGTCCGTCGTCCGTCGGCATGCGTCGTCCGTCGTGCGTCGTCAGTCATCAATTGGAACATTTAAAAATCTTCTCCTCTGAATCTACAGGGTTCTCAGCTTTCATCTTTTGCACATAGTATCATCTTTAGGTCCTCTACAAAAGTTATATAAATTATGGCCCTGGGGTTAAAATTGGCCCCGCCCCAGGGGTTCCATGTTTTCAATAGAAACATATTGTAAAACTTTGAAAATCTTCTTCTCTGAAACCAGAAGGCTCTCAGCTTTCATATTTAGCACATAGCATCATGTTCAGGTCCTCTACAAAAGTTATATAAATTATGCCTCTGGGGTCAAAATTGGCCCCGCCCCAGGGGTGGCCAGTTTTCAATAGAAACAAATAGTGAAATTTTTGAAAATCTTCTTCTCTAAAACTGGAAGGCTCTCAGCTTTCATATTTGGCACATAGCATCATGTTCAGGTCCACTACAAAAGTTATATAAATTATGGCCCTAGGGTCAAAATTGGCCCTGCCCCAGGGGCGGGCAGTTTTCGATAGAAACAAATAGTGAAATCTTTGAAAATCTTCTTTTCTGAAACTGGAAGGCTCTCAACCTTCATATTTGGCACAGAGCATCATGTTTAGGTCCTCTACCAATGTTATATAAATTATGGCTCTAGGGTCAAAATTGACCCCACCCCAGGGTGGGCAGTTTGCAGTAGAAACAAATACTGAACTCTTTGAAAATCTTCTTCTAAAACTGGAAGACTCTCAGCTTTCATATTTGGGTAAAAATTGGCCTCACCCCAGGGGTAGCCAATTTTCAACAGAAACATATAGTGAAAACTTTGAAAATCTTTTTCTCAGATACGGGATGGTTCCCAGGTTTCATATTTGGCACATAGCACCATGCCCAGGTCGTCTACAAAAGTTATATAAATTGTGCCTCTTGGGTCAAAATTAGCCCAGCCCCAGGGCAGGCTAGTTTTCTAAAGAAATATATAGTTAAAACTTTGAAAATCTTCTCCTCTGATTGTCTGGTGAGCGCTTCAGGGCCATTCTGGCCCTCTTGTTAATGTAGAATTTTTGGTTAAGGCTTTGTTAAAGTCCATTTATTTACATAACCCTTTGAGATAAAGCTTTTAAACTTGGAACACTTATTCACCATCATAACCGTCACCTGTAGGCAAGAGTGCATAACTCTGTCAAGCATTTTGACCGAATTATGCCCCTTTTTAACTTAGAATTTTTGGTTAAGGCTTTGTTAAAGTCCATTTATTTACATAACCCTTTGAGATAAAGCTTTTAAACTTGGAACACTTGTTCACCATCATAACCGTCACCTGTAGGCAAGAGTGCATAACTCTGTCAAGCATTTTGACCGAATTATGCCCCTTTTTAACTTAGAATTTTTGGTTAAGGCTTTGTTAAAGTCCATTTATTTACATAACCCTTTGAGATAAAGCTTTTAAACTTGGAACACTTGTTCACCTTCACAACCTTCACCTGTAGGCAAGAGAAAACAACTCTGTCAAGCATTTTGACCGAATTATGCCCCTTTTTAACTTAGAATTTTTGGTTAAGGCTTTGATAAAGTCCATTTATTTACATAACCCTTTGAGATAAAGCTTTTAAACTTTGAGCACTTGTTCACCATCACAATATCACCTGTAGACAAGAGTGCATAACTCTGTCAAGCATTTTGACAGAATTATTCCCCTTTTTAGCTCACCAGAGCACAAAGTGCTCAGGGTGAGCTTTTGTGATCGCCTGATGTCTGTCGACGTTTGTCGTGGGTCGTCAACAATTTGAACTTTAAAAGTCTTCTCCTCTGAATCTACAGGATTCTCAGCTTTCATCTTTGGCACATAGCATTATGTACAGGTCCTCTACAAAAGGTATATAAATTATGGCCTTTGGGTCAAAATTGGCCCTGCCCCAGGGGCAGGCAGTTTTCAATAGAAACAAATAGTGAAATCTTTTAAAATCTTCTCCTCTGAAACTGGAAGGCTCTCAACCTTCATATTTGGCACAGAGCATCATGTTTAGGTCCTCTACCAATGTTATATAAATTATGGCTCTAGGGTCAAAATTGACCCCACCCCAGGGTGGGCAGTTTACAGTAGAAACAAATACTGAACTCTTTGAAAATCTTCTTCTAAAACTGGAAGGCTCTCAGCTTTCATATTTGGCACAGAGCATCATGTTCAGGTGCTCTACAAAAGTTATATAAATTATGGCCCAGGGGTCAAAATTAGCCCCGCCCCAGGGATGGGCAGTTTTCAATAGAAACAAATTATGAAATCTTTGAATATCTTCTTCTTGGAAACTGGGTGGTTCTCAGTCTTCATACTTTGCACATAGCATCATGTTCAGGTCCTCTACAAAAGTTATATAAATTATGCCCCAGGGGTAAAAATTGGCCTCACCCCAGGGGTAGCCAATTTTCAACAGAAACATATAGTGAAAACTTTGAAAATCTTTTTCTCAGATACGGGATGGTTCTCAGGCTTCATATTTGGCACATAGCGCCATGCCCAGGTCGTCTACAAAAGTTATATAAATTGTGCCTCTTGGGTCAAAATTAGCCCAGCCCCAGGGCAGGCTAGTTTTCTAAAGAAACATATAGTTAAAACTTTGAAAATCTTCTCCTCTGATTGTCTGGTGAGCGCTTCAGGGCCATTCTGGCCCTCTTGTTAATGTAGAATTTTTGGTTAAGGCTTTGTTAAAGTCCATTTATTTACATAACCCTTTGAGATAAAGCTTTTAAACTTGGAACACTTTTTCACCATCATAACCTTCACCTGTAGGCAAGAGAAAATAACTCTGTCAAGCATTTTGACCGAATTATGCCCCTTTTTAACTTAGAATTTTTGGTTAAGGCTTTGTTAAAGTCCATTTATTTACATAACCCTTTGAGATAAAGCTTTTAAACTTGGAACACTTGTTCACCATCACAACCTTCACCTGTAGGCAAGAGAAAACAACTCTGTCAAGCATTTTGACCGAATTATGCCCCTTTTTAACTTAGAATTTTTGGTTAAGGCTTTGATAAAGTCCATTTATTTACATAACCCTTTGAGATAAAGCTTTTAAACTTTGAGCACTTGTTCACCATCACAATATCACCTGTAGACAAGAGTGCATAACTCTGTCAAGCATTTTGACAGAATTATTCCCCTTTTTAGCTCACCAGAGCACAAAGTGCTCAGGGTGAGCTTTTGTGATCGCCTGATGTCTGTCGACGTTTGTCGTGGGTCGTCAACAATTCGAACTTTAAAAGTCTTCTCCTCTGAATCTACAGGGTTCTCAGCTTTCATCTTTGGCACATAGCATCACCTATAAGTCCTCTACAAAAGTTATATAAATTATGTCCCTGGAGTCAAAATTGGCCCCGCCATGGTCCCAGGGGTGGCCAGTTTTCTCTAGCTGACTGTTGTTTTCTGTACAAGTAGCAGAATGCTGGGCTCACTTAGGTTAGGCATGGGGAAAACTTCAATTTCTTCTTGTCAAAAACTACATGTCACAGAGCTTAGATATTTGGTGTATAGATTTACTTAGTATACCTTATTGACATTGGTTAATATCATCATAGTCTTTTACACTATAAAGGTTCCTCTGAGCTAGAAGGATTGCAGTCACTCCATCTGTGTTACGTAATCACTGGATAGTTCAAGTTCCTGGTCAAAACTCTATCAAGTTGTCTGCTTCAGAATTAGTGTCAGTTTGTTCACACTGTTTTTTAACCCATTCCCTCATAGGCTATTTTCAGATTCTGCCTCTTGGAAAATTTCAGAATTGTGTAGATTTGAAACCATTGTGATAAATAGATCATTTACTCCTATGGAGCAAATGCTCTTTTTATCACAATGGTTTCATAAAGTGACAATTATACCTCTTTGAATAAATCTACTGATAAGGAGCATTAATTAGAGAAAAGGAAAATTTCAGAATTGTGTAGATTTGAAACTATGGTGATAAATAGAGCATTTACGCCTATGGAGCAAATGCTCTATTTATCACAATGGTTAGCAAATGCTCTATTTATCACAAAGGCTTTTTTCAGATCCTACCTCTTTGAATAAATCTACTGATAAGGAGCATTAATTAGAGAAAATGAAAATTTCAGAATTGTGTAGATTTCAAACCATTGTGATAAATAGAGCATTTGCTCCATAGGAGTAAATTAACTCATATACAAACCACATATAAAGTTACATACCGGTATGTGTCAGATCAGAGTCAAAACTGTGTGCTAATTTCAGTCAAGTCATGCTAAGCAGTGATAGGGTTGTCATCTGTTAGAAATGTTGTCTGCTTATTCTCAGAGGTAAATCTGGGTCTACTCTGTTTGCAAATGCGTGAAAACATGTTTATATGAGGAAAAGGGTTAATTAGAGAAAAGGAAAATTTCAGAATTGTGTAGATTTGAAACCATTGTGATAAAAAGTGCATTTACTCCTATGGAGCAAATGCTCTATTTATCACTAAGGCTTTTTTCAGATCCTACCTCTTTGAATCAATCTACTGATAAGGAGAATAAATTGGAGACAAGGAAAATTTCAGAATGGTGTAGATTTGAAACCATTGTGATAAATAGAGCATTTACTCCTATGTAGCAAATGCTCTATTTATCACAATGGTTTCATAAAGTGACTGTTACAGAGGCATAGAACAAAGGCTTTTTTCAGATCCTACCTTTTTGAATAAATCTTCTGATAAGGAGCATTAATTAGAGAGAAGGAAAATTTCAGAATTGTGTAGATTTGAAACCATTGTAATAAATAGAGCATTTGCTCCATAGGAGTAAATTTACTCATATACAAACTACATATAAAGTTACATACCGGTATGTGTCAGATCAGAATCCAAAATATGTGCTAAATTCAGTCAAGTCGAGGGAAAGGGTTAATTAGAGGAAAGGAAAATTTCAAAATTGTGTAGATTTGAAACCATTGTGATAAATAGAGCATTTACTCCTATGGAGCAAATGCTCTATTTATCACAATGGTTTAATGAAGTGACTAATACAGAGGCGTAGAAAAGCGTTTTTATGGAGGAAAGAGTATTCTATTAGCCGGCAGAGCACAACCTGGTCAGACAGCTCCTATAGAAACCATCTGATACAGGTCTGTTCTGTTTGCAAATGCATCAAATCACATTTATATGAAGGAAAGGGTTTTAAAGGTCCAAAAGTTTATTAAAGATCGACCGCTTCCTGGCCCTTTTCAACAGAATTAAGGCCAACAGGTATGGCACAGAGTTTTGATCCACAAAGGGTCAAATAACACCACACAAAACAGGTGTCCAGTTTTGTTTAGAAACATACATGTAGTTAAAACTTTAAAAATCTTTCCCTCTGGTGAGCGATTTCAGGGCCATCATGGCCATCTTGTTAACTTAGAATTTTTGGTTAAGGTTTTGGTTAAAGTCCACTTATTTACATAACCCTTTCAGATTTAGCTTTTAATCTTGGAACACTTGTTCACCATCACAAGTTTCACCTGTAGGCAAGAGTACATAACTCTGTCTAACATTTTGACATAATTATGACGCTTTTTAGCTTGGAATTTTTGGTTAAGGTTTTGGTTAAATTCCACTTATTTACATAATCCTTTCAGATAAAGCTTTTAAACTTGGAACACTTGTTCACCATCACAAGCTTCACCTGTAGGCAAGAGTACATAACTCTGTCTAACATTTTGACATAATTATGATGCTTTTTAGCTTGGAATTTTTGGTTAAGGTTTTGGTTAAAGTCCACTTATTTACATAATCCTTTCAGATAAAGCTTTTAAACTTGAAACATTTGTTCACCATCAGAAGCTTCATCTGTAGGCAAGAGTAAAAACAATGTAACTCTGTCAAGCATTTAGACACAATTATGGCCCTTTTTAATTTAGAATTTTTGGTTCAGGTATTTTGTTAAAGTTTGCCTATTTACAACCTTGAAACTTGGTCACAAAATTGGACTTAAAATTTGAATTTAGCAAATACGTTAACCCCAGTTTATGTTGAACAAAACCTCGACGGGCGTATATTGTGTCCACTGGCACTCTTGTATGAATTGTCTCCCCCTGACAGCATTGGGGTTATTGCCTCTGATGACTTAAAAATTAGACCCTGATAAGTTTGGAGTTACAGACATTACACATGTGTATTGGAAAGAGGATGGGAGGGGGAGACATCTGTTTTTGTGACAAAAACAAACCTCTAGTGAAATTTGTTAATATCATAGTTCTGAGGTTAAAATTGGCCCTGCCCTGTTGGTTATACTTTAAAATAGACTTTTACAGTATAAAAGTTCCCCTTAGCTAGAAGGACTCCAGATACCCAGTCTGTGTTATGCAATCATTGGAGAGGTCAAGTTCCAGGTCAAAACTCTATAAAGTTGTCTGATTCAGAATTAGTGTGTTTGTTCACACTGTTTTTAACCCATTCCCTCAAAGGCTATTTTCAGATCCTACCTCTTTGAATAAATCTACTGATAAGGAGCATTAATTAGAGAAAAGGAAAATTTTAGAATTGTGTAGATTTGAAACCAGAGGCGCAGAAAGGCGTTGTTATGGAGGAAAGGGTTAATGCATATCAATCTTACAATTATATGCATCAGATCAGAATCGAAACTGTGTGCTAATTTCAGTCAAGTCATGCTAAGAAATGATGCCCCACCCCAGGGGTGGCCAGTTTTCTATAGAACATAGTGAAAACTTTGAAAATCTTCTCCTCTGATTGTCTGGTGAGCGATATCAGGGTCATCATTGCCCTCTTGTTTAGATTATAGTAGAAGATTCTACTTCCAGATCTTGATGTAATAATTAGATCTATCAAATGAGGTATAAATGGCGTGGTTATTTCAATCATTTGTTGGTTGTTTCCAATAAAACTTCTCATACTTAGAGATATAACTCTTGTGATTGCTAAAGAGTGTGGGGGTTAACTTTAATTTTGTATAGTGTTTCAAAATCTTGCTTTGATAGCTGCTTGCTGTTCTAACAAAGATCATTTGTAAATCCAAAACCTTTATTAAACCATCTTTTCATAAAGAAACTTTTTCCCCCAATCAGAAGTTTGTGATTGTTAAAGAGAGGACATTTTAGTTGATCTGTATAATTACTTACAGTTATTGTCAAATAAATTGTGAGTATGATATTAAGAAGTCTCTCCAAAAAATGTTTTTTGTTTTAAGCTCACCAGAGCATTTTTATGCTCAGGGTGAGTTTTTGTAATTGCCTGATGTCCGTCGGCGTGCGTTGTCCATCGTCGGGCGTCAACGATTTGAACCTTTAAAAATCTCCTCTGAATCTACAGGGTTCTCAGCTTTCATCTTTGGTACATAGCATCATCTGTAGGTCCTCTACAAAAGTTACATGAATTATGCCACTGGGGTCAAAATTTGCCCCGCCTCAGGGGTTTTCAGTTTTCAATAGAAACATATAGTGAAAACTTTGAACATCTTCTCCTCTTAAACTAGAAAGTTCTTAGCTTTCATATTTTGCACATAGCTTCAACTTCATAATTGGTCCCACCCCAGGGATTGCCAGTTTTTTGTAGCTGACTGCTCAAACAGCCCATGGTATCACTTGTCAGAAACTGCATGTCCCAGAGCTTAGATATTTGGTGTATAGATTTACTTAGCATACCTTTATGAGATTTATAAGTATCATAGTTCTGGGGTTAAAATTGGCCCTGCTCTGTGTGTATTGACTTCTTCCCATCAGAAACTACAGTCTAAAGGTTTCTCCTTAATATCAGCCAGTGTGAGTGCTGATATAATCACCCTTAGCCTGATCAGTAGAGTATAAATTGTGTTTAGACAAATAACACACACTCATTTTAGATTGAGAAAACTTTGAATAATTCTCAAAATGCAGAAAACTCTTAAAGCTTTTTTTCATACCTATGCCCTGCATTAAGCTGCCAGCTATCAATATAGAGCCTTTGCATGCTAGGTAATTTTGTCATCTGCTAAATTGTTGTCTGCAGCATATTCATAAGTTATCATAACTACAAACTTCCTTTCTTAAGTTTTTCAGAAGTTCAGTCTCATTGACAAACAGTTTGGATATCAGATCAGGCCCCACATTATGTGGGGCCTGATCTGGATCCAAACTACTTGCATAGGTCATTAGTGGTGGGGGAATCCGCCTCAAGCATCCAAAGAATTCATACAAGTTTGAGTGGTCTATGCTCTACCCATTCTTTCCCTACATTCTTTCAGCATCATGTTCAGGTCCTCTACAAAAGTTATATAAATTGTGTCCCTTGGGTCAAAATTGGCACCGCCCCTGGAGTGGTCAGTTTTCAATAGAAACTTATAGTGAAAACTTTGAAAATCTTCTCCTCTGATTGCCTGGTGAGGGATGTCAGGGCCATTCTGGCCCTCTTGTTTCAGCTGCTATTTCTAGATAATGTTTCCCACCTGTTATCAATCTATTTCTGTTTACAATATGGTCTATTAAAGTTGTCAATTGTGCATTTGATGTTATTATTCTACGAATCCATGTACATTTTAGACTTTGAATGAAGTATTGTATATTAACCATTCTAAAACCGCCGTTTTCTTAATCATTAACAAGTACATCTTTCCGTATTTTTGTGGGTCCCTGCCAAAGAAAATCATATAACAATTTAACTGATTTATAAATTGTTTACTGGGATTAGGCAAGCTAATGAAAAGATGGGTGAGTATTGATAAGAACAGGGTTTTAATCACTGCAATTTTTAGCTCACCTGAGCAAAGCTCAGGGTGAGCTTTTGGGAGACTTAAATGTCCGTTGTGCGTCGTGCGGTGTGCGGTGTGCGGCGTGTGTCGTGCGTCGTCAACAATTTGCTTGTGAACACTCTAGTGGTCACAATTGTAGTCCAATCTTCATGAAACTTGGTCATAATGAATGTCTTGGTAAAATCTCGGACGGGTTTGAAAGTGGATCAAGTGGGGTTAAAAACTAGGTCACTAGGTCAGACAGAAAAACCTTGTGAACACTGTAGTGGTCACATTTTTTTGTCCAATTTTCATGAAACTTGGTCATAATGATTGTCTTGATAAAATCTCAAAGAGTTTGAAAGTGGTTTATGTGGGGTTAAAAACTAGGTCATTAGGTCAAATAGTAGGAAAACCTTGTGAACACTCTAGAGGTCACATTAATAGCCAAATCTTCATGAAAATTGGTCAGAATGATTGTTCTAATAAAATCTTGGACAAGTTTGTAAGTGGGTTAGGTGTAGTCAAAAAGTAGGTATCTGGGTCATATCTTAGAAAAATCTTGTTTACACTCTAGAGGCCACATTTTTAGCCCAATCTTCCTCAAACTCGCTCAGAGTGTTTGTCTTGGTGATATCAAGGTTGAGTGTGGTCATGGGTGGGGTGGGAATAAAAAGTAGGTCACTAGGTCAAATTTTAGAAAACATACTCTAGAGGGCAAATTTTTAGCTCAATCTTCATTGGGCAGAATCATTGTATTGATAAAGTCGATTTTCTAAATCTTTGAAAATCTTGTTCTGTAGAAACACTGCTCATGGTCCACTATCAACATTGTTCAAATATTGTCCCTAATGTCAATATTGGCCCTACCCATGGGCTACCCAGCAAAAATCTTAAATCTATAGTAATCAGGTGAGCGATTAAGGGCCATCTTGGCCCTCTTGTTCCTACTGGCATAAGGTTATCTTCTCTTCCAGAAAGTTATCATATTTTTCACCGAAATTATTTTTTTATCTAAGTTACTTTTCACCATTTTGTCTTTGAAAATCTTTTTCTCCAGAACTACTGCTCATTATCCACTATCATCATCGTTCAAATGTTGTCCCTTAGGTCAATATTGGCCCCATCGTTGGGCTACCCAGCTATAATTTTAAATCTATGGTAATCAGGTGAGCGTTTAAGGGCCATCTTGGCCCTCTTGTTTTCACACTTTTTTGTCAGGATGATAATTCCATATGGCTCATTCCATTGATTGAAACTTCATACATGGAAAGAGCATGATAAGAGGAAGTGTCATGCACAAGGTCCATAACTCTGGCTTCACTAATATTGGAGTTATTAACCCTTGTACATTTTTTCACACTTTTTTGTCTGGACAAAAACTATATTGCTCATGCTATTGGATTAAAACTTTATACATGGAAAGAGCATGATGAGAGGAAGTGTCATGCACAAGGTCCATAACTCTGACTTCACTGATATTGGGAGTTATTGCCCCTTGTACATTTGTTTCCCACTTTCTTGTCTGGACAATAACTCCTATATGGTGCATGCCTTTGGATTAAAACTTCATACATGGAAATAGCATGATGATAGAAAGTGTCATGTAAAGGGCCATAGTCTGGGTTCAATACTTTTGGAGTTATCGCCCTTTGTTACATTTTTTTGTCCGATAAATACCTCCTGTTCAACTGATGTTTTTGGACCAACATTTATACATGGAAAGAGCATGATGAAAGGATGTGTCAAGCACTAGGGCCATAACTCAAGTATCAATATTTTTGGCTCACCAGAGCACAAAGTGCTCAGGGTGAGCTATTGTGATCGCCTGTTGTCCGTCGGCGTGCGTCGTGCGTCGTTCGTCGTCCGTCGTCAACAATTTGAACCTTTAAAAATCTTCTCCTCTGAATCTACAGGGATCTCAACTTTCATCTTTGGCACATAGCATCATATTCAGGTCCTCTACAAAAGTTATATAAATTATGCCCCTGGGGTCAAAATTGACCCCGCCCCAGGGGTGGGCAGTTTTCAATAGAAACATATAGTAAAACTTTGAAAATCTTCTTCTCTGAAACCAGAAGCTTCTCAGCTTTCATAATTGGCACATAGCATCATGTTCAGGTCCTCTACAAAAGTTATATAAATTATGGCCCTGGGGTCAAAATTGGCCCTGCCCCAGGGGTGGGCAGTTTTCAATAGAATCATATAGTGCAAACTTTGAAAATCTTCTTCTCTGAAACTGGAAGGCTCTCAGCTTTCATATTTGGCACATAGCATCATGTTCAGGTCCTCTACAAAAGTTATATAAATTATGGCCCCTGGGTCAAAATTGGCCCCGCCCCAGGGGTGGGCAGTTTTCAATTGAAACAAATAGTGAAATCTTTGAAAATCTTCTTCTCTGAAACTGGAAGGCTCTCAGCTTTCATATTTGGCACATAGCATCATGTTCAGGTCCTCTACAAAAGTTATATAAATTATGGCCCCAGGGTCAAAATTGGCCCCGCCCCAGGGGTGGGCAGTTTTCAAAAGAAACAAATAGTGAAATCTTTGAAAATCTTCTCCTCTGAAACTCGAAGGTTCTCAGCTTTCATATTTGGCACATAGCATTATGTTCAGGTCCTCTACAAAAGTTATATAAATTATGGCCCCGGGGTCAAAATTGGCCCCGCCCCAGGGGTGGGCAGTTTTCAATAGAAACAAATAGTGAAATCTTTGAAAATCTTCTTGTCCGAAACTGGAAGGTTCTCAGCTTTCATATTTGGCACAGAGTATCATGTTCAGGTCCTCTACAAAAGTTATATAAATTATGGCCCTGGGGTCAAAATTGGCCCCGCCCCAGGGGTGGCCAGTTTTCAATAGAAACAAATAGTGAAATCCTTGAAAATCTTTTCCTCTGAAACTGGATGGTTCTCAGCTTTCATATTTGGCACATAGCATCATGTTCAGGTCTTTTACAAAAATTATATAAAGTATGGCCCCTGGGTCAAAATTGGCCCCACCCCAGGGGTGGGCAGTTTTCAATAGAAACAAATAGTGAAATCTTTGAAAATCTTCTTCTCTGAAACTGGAAGGCTCTCAGCTTTCATATTTGGCACAGAGCATCATGTTCAGGTCCTCTACAAAATTTATATAAATTGGCCCTGCCACAGGGGTAGTAGACAGTTTTCAATAGAAACATATTGAGAAAACTTTGAAAAACTTCTTCTCTGAAACTGGAAGGTTAATCTCAGCTCTCATATTTGGCTCATAGCATCGTGTTCAGGTCCCCTACAAGTTTTTCTAAATTATTTCCCTGGGGCAAAATTGGCCCGCCCCAGGGCAGGCTAGTTCTCTATAGAAACATATAGTGAAAACTTTGAAAATCTTCTCCTCTGATTGTCTGGTGAGCGCTTCAGGGCCATTCTGGCCCTCTTGTTGGAGTTGTTAGCTGTTATCATTTTTAGCTCACCAGAGCACAAAGTGCTCAGGGTGAGCTTCTGTGATCGCCTGATGTCCGTCGGTGTGCGTCGTCTGTCGTTCGTCGTCAACAATTTCAACCTTTAAGAATCTTCTCCTCTGAATCTACAGGGTTCTCAGGGTTCATCTTTGGAACATAGCATCATCTATAGATCCTTTACAATAGTTATATAAATTATGCCCCTGGGGTCAAAATTGGCCCGGCCCCAGAGGTGGCCAGTTTTCAATAGAAACATACAGTGAAAACTTCTATTGAAGAATTCTCCAGGTGAGCAATATCAGGGCCATCATGGCCCTCTTGTTGTCATTTGGTCATGTTACATGGGTAGTTGGTGTCAAAAACTTGGATTTGCAATCAAGGCTGCCATGTGGGGGTATTCATCACCTTCAGAGATAGTTCTTGTTATACCAATGTAGTAGATTTATTATTGCAGATGAAATTTACCCTATTTAGTGTGCATAGAGATATTTAGCATGTTGCATAATTGTTGTCTCATATGAGCAATACAGGACCATCATAATTATTATGTTTTTGTTTCTAATATTATGATGGTTTTGTGATTACATGTATTTTCGAAAATGTGTTTGATGTTTTATTCTTAACCTTTAGCCTGCTATGGGCCGATGGGTTAATACCTTTGCAAACAGTACGGATCCAGATGAGACGCCGAGTAACTCGGCATCTCATCAGGATCCAAACTGTTTTACATCCTGACTGCATTTTGGTAGACAAATTGATAACACCTTGAAATTTAAAATTGTAATAGCTGAAAATTTCTGCAAAAATAATTTGCTCAGCAGGCTAAAAGTTAACAATACTTTCAAGAAAGGATGCTGTCGTAGATTTTATTTTTCGAATATTGATACAGTATTACTTCTTGGTTAGATTGTAGGCTAATGGCATTTTGTTTCTGAAATAGGTAAGCCTGCAGACAACGCTGTGTTAAGGCATACAAGCAAGGACGTTATTAAGAAGTGGACACATGAAAGTGAGTTTGTTAGTTTATATTGTTATTTATGCTTTCATAGGACATTCTTTGCTCATGACAATCCCATGTCAAGTCATCATTTGGTACATAGAATGTTAAACTCTGTTATATATAGTACTGTTTATATAAGGTAGTATATATATATATATATATATATATATATATATATCACACTTTAATATTAGTTATAGTAGAAATAAGGAAAGTGGAACATTGTAACCATTTTAGAGAGTATAGAAACAGATATATCAAATTCCATTAGCAAACCGAGCAGACCCTGATGAGACGGCTATAGGAGCCATCTGATCTGGGTTTACTCTGTTTGCAAATGGATGAAAAGGTGTTTATATGAGGGAAAGGGCTATAGTAGGGGACATTTTTCGAAATTTCGTTACCTGGTTTACAATGACAGGATACTTTCAGATAATGAAGAGTATGACTTAACAATCAAAATAAGAAGGGTGGCAGCACTGTGGTACAAGTATAAAGCACTAAAATTTGAGTTTCCATGGCAACGGCTATGTCGTAGAAATAAACTAAATATCATGCACAAAGATCTCTTAATATATTTTTAACTAATGAAGGGATTTTTATATAACTTTATAATTAAGTGACTAATATCAAGGCAATGTTAAAACTATAAGTTTCAATTGATTCCTTTTAAGGTCAATGTCATGGTTAGGGGTCAAAGGTCAAATTTGAGCTTTTTTTCTCTGTTTCAAGACCTTTTCGTTCTACAATTTTACATTAACATTGGTATATTTCAATAAAATTTGGCACATATATTCATTTAAAAAAGGAGGTGCCCTTTACCACGAGTTTTATAGGTGTGTTAAGGTCAATGTCACAAATAGAGGTCAAACGTCACATTTTAGAAGTCAAACATCATGTTTTACTAATTTGTGAATGTTGAAGTCCACTTGTTCTACATTTGTGATGTATTTCTAATAACTTTGCAAGATCAACATACTAAATCAATATCCTCTACCAAGGACTTTGGTACATACTGCCAATGTCAAGGTCACAAGTAGAGGTCAAATGTCACATTTAAGAAGTCAAAGGTCAAATTTGTACTTTTTGTGCAGTTTCAGTACATTTTCCCATGTATGTGATGTATGTTTTGTAATAAATGTGCACATACACCTTACGAAGAAGTCAATATCCTCTACCAAGGACTTTGGTACATATTGTCAATGTCAAGGTCACAAATAGAGGGAGATCAAAAGTCACATTTGAGAGGTCAAATGTCAAATAAATTTGTACTTTTTGTGCATTTCAGTCAATTTTTTCTGTGATGTATATTGTAATTAATGTGCACAACATACTAAGACAATATCCTCTACCAAGGACTTGGTACATAAAATCAAGGTCATTGGAAGGTCAAAGGTAAAACTTTTTAGAACTATTTTCTTAACCTAACATGAATATTTCGTAAATCGAGGAAGAGACCACAATTTACTCAGAAATATCAACTAAGTGGATTTTTTTTTCATTAATAACTATAACTAAGCACATATTTATCACGTAATCATAATGTTAAATGATTTATCACAAATGATTTAAAAACCATTATCGCTGCCATTCAAAATCACTTAATCACCGACATTCAAAATCATTTTCAGACAATCAAAATCATCACCACAGACATTCAAAATTGTAACAATAACAGGGTACATGTATCAATATCTTAATAGTGGCATTATTATCCCCCCCTCCATCAAAGAGGGGTTATGTTGTTTTTCTTGTTTTTTCTATTGTCTGTTTGTTGGTTGTTTTGTTCCCAACTTTAACGGTGGCGACAATTCTGTAGCTATTGCACATACATACTTCAAACTTAACATGCATATGCAACTTATAATAGAGGCAAAAATATTTAGGGGTGACATATCAAAAGCAAGTTCATACATCAAGGTCAAATGTCAAATTACTGGTCAAATTTAGATTCGCGATTAATTTGTCACCATTCAAAATACATCCCTCAAACTTGGCATGCATTTGCAACTAATGGAGGCGAATGTTTTAGTGATGACTTTTTAAGGTCAATGTCAGGTGGCGGTGGTCTAGTGGTAACGCGCTTGACTATCAGTCCGGAGGTCCGGGGTTTATATCCCGGTCACTCCAGGAAATTTCAGAGACGCTTTTCCGTGTCTCCCACCTGCATATCCTCTCCACCCAGGGGTTAAAATGGGTACCTGTGAGGGTCACTCGCAGGTACTGCGTCTGCATGATTGCGCCATATGTTAGCAGTGCTCAATATTGTAGGCCAATGACTCAATGCCCAGGGGAGTAAATGTACAGTAGGCTGAGCGGTCATTCGGACTGAAAGTAGACTATAACTATGTACTTTACATTATGGTCAAGTGCCAAATTACGGGTCAAATTTAGATTTTGTCGTCTTCAACATACATCCTCAAACCTGGCATGCATGTGAAACTTATGGAGGCGAACATTTTTAGGGGTGACCTATTAAGGTAAAGGTCATACATCAAAATCAATCGTCATATCGGGGACATTGTGTTTCATAAATAGATTTCGTTGTTTTTAAATCACAACGTGTGTATACCAGAGACATTATTTACAACATGTATACACATTACATAATACAGAATATGTCAGTAGACTGTATTTTATTTGAAAAAGTACAATAACAATTGTTTTTTACAGCAATGGGAACAAAAAGTTTTCCTTGACAAGTAAGCTTGGTTTGTTAAAATGTTCATTTAAAATCATCTCTGTTTGGAAACACCAATAACAAATTGATTTCAAACCAAATAAGCAAACCACTGTCAATATGATAGATCTTATAATGTATCGGTAGTCACATTCATTCATTGAATATCGCAAAGTTGATTGTGGCCAAATACTACTAAGCTATCACTAAAGGAGATTATTACAACTAGAGCTATCACTAAAGGTGATTATTACCCCTGCCTGCCACCTTGTCACAAGATGCATTGACTTCAATACAAGCGACACACGCGATTCCAATACAGCCCCCACTTCTTTAGAAGTTTATTTATTTTGTCTATGTCAGTTTATTGCATACTTAAGCAGCTCATAACTATTGAACATCTAAGTATTTCCATAAGTTTCGTGTGTTCAAATATCACACGAACACTGACAGCTAGCTGAACATTGAAGAATCGCTTGGTACACGAGCCTCAATTGGTTTTGCATGCGCACAGTGTAAGCTCCTGAAATCCCTTCATGACCAAGGGCTTGTCTGTCCACAATGTATGACGGTGGACTTGCCAACAAAACAAAGCTCAGGTGATGGAAAATCAGTTTGGAAATTCAGGCATAAATACCAAATGCTGTCACTGTTTCAGCTATTTTGGTAGAGTCACCAAATGATTATTCCCATCAACTTATTTCGAAATCTGACCATCGGTTTGTAGAAATACATTCTGAAAGTGGGAGATCCTTCGAAAGCATAAGTAGTAATGCGAAAGGAGATAACTGCAGACTCGGTTTTATTGAGTCTGTTCGTGACTAGTTATTAAAAATGCAACACTTCTCACGCCCCCTAGCACCAGCTTAAGCAGTATTCAGTTTTAAAAATTAATAACATAAAAACTAATGATCCCGAAGGACCAGTAAGTATATCAACACTGAGCATTTAAATATTGTTTTCTTTTGGTTGTCATGGCAACCAGAGTTCCACATGGTTTCAAACCATTTTAGCTATTTTGGGAGGTGGTTACCTAATGATTATTCCAATTAAATTATTCTGAAGTCAGACTATTGGTTTCGGTGAAGAGGAGATTTAAAATTTTGCTATGTTTTCTATACAGACAAACAGGCCTGCCCTAGCGGCCATGTTGTTTTAGATATTGTCATGATTTTAGCTACTTGGGAAGATAGTCACCTAATGATTATTCCCATCAAATTATTTTGAAATCTGACAACCAGTTGCGGAGAAAAAGAGGGTAGAATATTTTTCTTTTGGTTGCCATGGCAACGAGAGTTCTACATGGATCCACATTCTTTAAGCCATTTTGACAGAGAATCACCTAAAGACCATCCTTGTAAAGTTTCATTACATTTGACAATATAATTTTAGAGGGGATGTCACTTGAAATAACATATTGACGACAGACGAAACACGATGGGCGACACCTGACGACCGACACATGACGATCACAATAGCTCGCCTTGGCACGTTGTGCCAGGTGAGCTACAAATAGACAGTCTTCTTGAATCGACTTGTTTGTTCGATACAATGATGGAAAGAACTTGATAAAAATTGTTAATAATTTGAAAATATTGTGCAAAAAACACTAAAAAATAGTTCTTTTATAGCCGTTGCCATGGTAACAAAGGATAGGTTTACTGTTAATTTGTAAACAAAATGTTCCAACAATAATCACATGGAAGACCACACCAATACTTTATACAAATAACAAGACAAACATGCTGTAAAAAGAACATGTAGGCTAACTTTATGAATCACTAGAAAATGTTAACCATAGAACCACAAATGAATTTCATATCATTTTAAGAATATTTTTGTTGTCATGGCAACCAGATCTGTGTCCCAGAGTGTTAACACAATAGTTGCGTAATTTTGTGAGTAAATATCAAGGCCTTACAATAATTCATTATTCAGACATTTAGAAAAAAATTAAGGATTTGTTTTCAAAAAAGTGAAAAATTGGGCAAAATTACATACGTTATTGCCATAGTAACGAGTCATTGAGGGAAAAATTATTTTAATTTAATTTCAAATCAACACTAGCCATCTCTCATTTCCAAAGAGTAAACAATGGGGACATATTTACATCCATAAGCAAACTGGCAGTCCTTTTAAATTCTGTATATCATTTTGAAGCTTGTTGCTATGGAAACCACGATTTCCACCAGAATGTTATTGGGAATGTTCTGCCACCCTTCTAAAAATGTTAGGTAAGGTGTTAAGTTTATATATGTAAAATATTGAGTTATTGTAAACCAGGTAACAAAATCTGCCAAAATCAGGCTTTTTGTCCCCTACTACTAAGAAAGTTTTAGTTTCATTTAAGTTTAATGTATCTGTAACAATTTTCCACTGGCTGGCCAATTGTGACAAATGGGGGCGTGTCCGGGATCTGTTTCATACGGATTGTAAATAGTTGCAAGTATTTGTTTGCATTTTACAAACAGAATATCGAGACTGGTTCTAGTTTATTTTTATGCCCCCAAAGCTAGGCTTTGGCGGCATATAGTGATCGCACCGTGCGTGTGTGGGTGGGTGTGTGTGTGTGTGGGTGTGTGTGGGTGTGTGGGTGGGTGGGTGGGTGGGTGGGTGGGTGGGTGTGTGGGTGTGTGTACCTTTTGTCCGGAGTATATTTCCTTTGTCACATCAGCTACGGATACCAAATTTGGTGTGTGAGTTCATCTTGGGATGGGGGAGTGTCGCGTACCATTTTCATGTCACTGTGACCTTGACCTTGACCTTTGACCTTGATTTTACAAAAAGCTTGTCCGGAGCATATCTCCTTTACCTTACCAGCTACAGATTCCAAATTTGGTGTGTGAGTTCATCTTAGGATGGCGGAGTGTCGCGTACCATTTCCAGGTCACTGTGACCTTGACCTTGACCTTTGACCTCGATTTTAAAAAAAGCTTATGCCTTACCAGCTACAAAAAGGTTGTCCGGAGTATATCTCCTATACCTTACCAGCTAAGGATTCCAAATTTGGTGTGTTAGTTCATCTTGGGATGGAGGAGTGTCGCGTACCATTTTCAGATCACTGTGACCTTGACCATGACCTTTGACCGATTTTACAAAAAGCTTGTCCGGAGCATATCTCCTTTACCTTACCAGCTACAGATTCCAAATTTGGTGTGTGAGTTCATCTTGGGATGGCGGAGTGTCGCGTACCATTTCCAGGTCACTGTGACCTTGACCTTGACCTTTGACCTCGATTTTAAAAAACGCTTATACCTTACCAGCTACAAAAAGCTTGTCCGGAGTATATCTCCTATTCCTTACCAGCTAAGGATTCCAAATTTGGTGTGTGAGTTCATCTTTGGATGGAGGAGTGTCGCATACCATTTTCAGATCACTGTGACCTTGACCATGACCTTTGACCGATTTTACAAAAAGCTTGTCCGGAGCATATCTCCTTTACCTTACCAGCTACAGATTCCAAATTTGGTGTGTGAGTTCATCTTGGGATGGCGGAATGTCATGTACCATTTCCAGGTCACTATGACCTTGACCTTGACCTTGACCGATTTTACAAAAAGCTTGTCCAGAGCATATCTCCTATACCTTACCAGATACGGATTCCAAATTTGGTTTGTGAGATCACCTTCATATGGCGGAGTGTCGCGTACCATTTTAGGTCACTGTGACCTTGACCTTGACCTCGATTTTACAAAAAAGGTTGTCCAGAGAATATCTCTTATACCTTACCAGCTACGGATTCCAAATTTAATGTGTGAGTTTATCTTGGGATGGCGGAGTGTCGCGTACCATTTTCAGGTCACTGTGACCTTGACCTTTGACCTAGATTTTACACAAAGCTTGTCTGGAGCATTTCTCCTATACCTTACCAGCTACGGAATCTAAATTTGGTTTGTGAGTTCATCTTGGGATGGGGGAGAGTCATGTACCATTTTCAGATCACTGACCTTGACCTTGACCTTTGACCTCAATTTTACAGTCCGGAGCATATCTCCTATATCTTACCAGATACAAAAAGCTTGTCCAGAGCATATCTCCTATACCTTAAACGTTGACAATCAACCCAGGGTCCTTTTTAACGTTGAGAATGACTTAGGGTCCTTTTTAACTAAGTTTTGACGCTTGGCTCTTTTCTTAGCTATCATAATCGTCAAAGGTTCTGTTTCTAATGTTAAGAACTGACTCCTGTGTCATTTTTAACAGCATCAAAATTTCATGTTACACCTGCATTACATTGTATTGTTTTTCCACCAAAATGCATTTCGGTGTCAAACACTTTGGGGGCATTTGTCACCCGTGACGACCCTCTTGTCTAGTGTTGTAAACTCTTTCTGGAAGATGGAAACGTTTGTCTCAGTGGGAAAGGAGTTAGGGCTAACTGGAACAGAGTTAGTTGAATTCGTAAAATCCGAAAGTGAGAAAGCTTGGAGGAAAAAAGAAAGAGAGGAGGGCCAATGAAGAAAGGGAAGAAAGAATGGCCGATAGAGAAATGAAACGGTTAGAGTTAGAGAGTGTTGCGAGAGAGAGAGAGAGAGGTTGCTCTTGAGTTAGAAAGACTTAAGTGTAAGGGTCATACAGATCCAGTTAAAAAAGAAGTTCGTGCAAAAATGCCAAAATTGCCTCATTTTGTTGAAGGTAAAGATAATATTGACGCTTACCTCAAATGTTTTGAAAGGTTTGCGGACAATGCTGAGTGATCTAAAGATCAGTGGGCAACTAATCTTAGTGCGCTTCTACAGGGTAAAGCCTTAGATGTGTACTCAAGGTTATCTGCCGAGGACTCAATTAATTATGATGTTCTGAAAGAAACTCTGCTTAAGCATTTCCAACTGACAGAAGAAGGATTTAGACAAAAACTCCATACTTGTAAAATGGAAACTGGTGAATCAGCCCAACAGTTTGTTGTCAGAATGAATGAGTATGTTGTGAGATGGATGGGTTTGGCCAAAGTAAATGAAACTTTGGAAGGATTAAAGGATTTAGTTTTGAGGTAACAGTTTATGCAGTCGTCAAGTAAACTTTTGCAGGTATTTTTGAAAGAGCGGAAAGTTAAATCAGTAGAAGAAATGGCTGAAATAGCAGATCAGTATTTAGAAGCACATGGTAATATAAGTAACCCAGATAAGCCAGTAGTTATTTTGAAGCTAAGTTATAGCGAATTCAGGTCAAATACAACCCAGAATAGAAGTGAGAGGTCTAGGCAGGGCTCTAGAAATTTTCAAATCCCAACAGGTCCAGCCGAGAAACGGACATTAGCCACCCGGACATTTGCCCCATCAATTTTTGATGAGTGGACATTAGCCCCTCATTATATATCCACTGGTAGTATGTTTGAATATGTGCCATTTGTCCCCTTATAGTTTGTTTGTAATAATATGACAGCATTAAATCTCGAAATTTGTGAAAACTAATGATAGTTGACATTCGCGAAAACTAATGACATTTCAAGTCGGCATGCGTGACAGTTTTGAAGGCTTTGAACGAGAAGCAAGGAAACTAGCTTACATGATTGGTAATTATTATTTAGCTTAAGATGCGTACGTATTTCTTATCAGATAAACGAAAGCCACTACTCAGAATTGTTTTTCTCTTCACTGACTTCATTACAATAATTGGAGCTCTTTAAATGTCGAAAATAGGTCAACCTTTAACTTGAATCAAGCACATGGGACCGTCCCAATGAAGTATGAACCTGGACAGAAAAAAATGTATGAACACTAGATATATAGGGACCGTCACAATGAAGTATGAACCTGGACAGAAAAAAAAATGTATGAACACTAGATATAA
Source organism: Azorinus chamasolen (assembly GCA_963576725.1). NCBI lineage: Eukaryota > Metazoa > Mollusca > Bivalvia > Cardiida > Solecurtidae > Azorinus > Azorinus chamasolen. The sequence goes on from OY755245.1 coordinate 72,614,559, forward strand.
TGATAGTCTATATATCTCGTGATCATACATTTTTTTCTGCCCAGATCCATACTTCATTGTGGTGGTCCCCCGTGGAATGTTGACTTTTTGTTAGCTCACCTGGCACAAAGTGCCAAGGTAAGCTATTGGGATGATCCTATGTCCGGCGTCGTGCGTATGTGCGTATGTGCGTTGTGCGTCGTGCGTATGTGCGGGCGTCAACAATTTACTTAAACATCTTCTTCTCTGGAACTACAAAGCCTAGAGCTTGATATTTGGTATGTAGTATGATGTAATGGTCCTCTACAAAGATTGTTCAAATTATGTCCCCCGGGCCAAAATGGCCCCGCCCCAGGGCTTATCAGTTTTTCATAGGAGAATCTTTAAAAATCTTCTTCTCTGAAACTGTAAGGCATAGACTTTTGATATTTGGTATGTAGCATCATCTAATGGTCCTCTACTAAGATTGTTCAAATTATGACCCCTTGGCCAAAAATGGCCCCACCCTTGGGCTTATCAGTTTTTCATAGGAAAATCTTTAAAAATCTTCTTCTCTGAAACTGTCAGGCATAGACCTTTGATATTTAGTATGTAGCATCATCTAATGGTCCTCTACTAAGATTGATCAAATTATGACCCCTGGGCCAAAAATGGCCCCGCCCCGGGGCTTATCAGTTTTTCATAGGAAAATCTTTAAAAATCTTCTTCTCTGAAAATGTAAGGCATAGACCTTTGGTATTTGGTATTTAGCATCATCTAATGGTCCTCTACTAAGATTGTTCAAATTATGACCCCCAGGACAAAAATGGCCCCGCCCCAGGGCTTATCAGTTTTTCATAGGAAAATCTTTAAAAATCTTCTTCTCTGAAACTGTAAGACATAGACCTTTGATATTTGGTATGTAGCATCATCTAATGGTCCTCTACTAAGATTGTTCAAATTATGACCCCTGGGCCAAAAATGGCCCTGCCCCGGGGCTTATTAGTTTTTCATAGGAAAATCTTTAAAAATCTTCTTCTCTGAAACTCTCAGGCATAGACCTTTGATATTTGGTATGTAGCATCATCTAATGGTCCTCTACTAAGATTGTTCAAATTATGACCCCTGGGCCAAAAATGGCCCCGCCCGGAGCTTAGCAGTTTTTCATAGGGAAATCTTTAAAAATCTTCTTCTCTGAAAATGTAAGGCATAGACCTTTGATATTTAGTATTTAGCATCATCTAATGGTCCTCTACTAAGATTGTTCAAATTATGACCCCCAGGACAAAAATGGCCCCGCCCCAGGGCTTATCAGTTTTTCATAGGAAAATCTTTAAAAATCTTCTTCTCTGAAACTGTAAGGCATAGACCTTTGATATTTGGTATGTAGCATCATCTAATGGTCCTCTACTAAGATTGTTCAAATTATGACCCCTGGGCCAAAAATGGCCCCACCCCGGGACTTATCAGTTTTTCATAGGAAATTTTTTACCAATCTTCTTCTCTGAAAATGTAAGGAATAGACCTTTGGTATTTATTATGTAGCATCATCTAATGGTCCTCTACTAAGATTGTTCAAATTATGACCCCCAGGACAAAAATGGCCCCGCCCCAGGGCTTATCAGTTTTTCATAGGAAAATCTTGAAGAAATCATCTTCTCTGAAACTGTAAGGCATAGATCTTTGATATTTGGTTTGTAGCATGATCTAATGGTCCTCTACTAAGATTGTTCAAATTATGAGCCCTGGGCCAAATATGGCCCCGCCCCGGGGCTTATCAGTTTTTCATAGGAAAATCTTTAAATATATTCTTCTCTAAAATTATAAGGTATAGACCTTTGATATTTGGTATGTAGCATTATTTAATCGTCTTCTACTAAGATTAATCAAAATATGACCCCCGGACCAAAAATGGCCCTGCCCAAGGGCTTATCAATTTTTCATAGGAAAATCTTTAAAAATCTTCTCCTCCAGAACTGTAAGGTCTAGGCCCTTGATATTTGGTATGTAGCATCATCTAATGGTTTTCTACCAAGATTATTCAAATTATTACCCCTGGGTCAAAAATGGCCCTGTCGTGGGGCTTATCAGTTTTTCATATGAAAAGCTTTAAGAATCTTCTTCTCCAAAACTGTAAGGCAGAGACCTTTAATATTTTGTATGTAGCGCTATCTAATAGTTTTCTTTCAAGATTGTTCAAATTATGTCCCCTGGGTTGAAAACTTCCCCGCCCAGGGGCATATCAGTTTTTTATAGGAAACTTTTTTAAAAATCTTCTTAAAAATCTTTAAAAGTCTTCTCTGAACTTGTAAGGCATAGACCTTAGATATTTGGTATGTTGCATTATCTAATAGTCCTCTACAAAGATTTTCAAATTATGAACCCCGGATCAAAATTGACCCCGCCCAGGGGCTTAACAGTTTTTCATAGGAAAATCTTTAAGGTCTAGACTCTTTATATTTAGTATGTAGCATCATCTCTGATGGTTTTCTACCAAGATTTTTCAAATTATGCAATCTGTCATTGAAATCATTAATCTGTTACGAACAGGTGAGCGATTAAGGGCCATCATGGCCCTCTTGTTATGATTCTTCAAAGTAAATTGTGCTGCTGATGGATATCAAGAGAGTATTTGCTCATAAAAACCTGATACAAAAATGTTATGTGTCAGTGACATTTCAGCCTTGATTACAGATCTATTTCTTTAGATAAACATATCCTTCTTTTTAAATACAAAAAAATAGAGTAGCCTAAATATACGGACTGTTACAGTAATTAAATAAACAAACATAATTAGGCGACATTTCATTAATTTACTACGGACCGTTTTTTACCAGGTAAAAGGTAGGTAATTACGACATCAATCCCAATTACTGCATAAACAATTAGAACTGTTTGCGGCATAAGAAATAGATGAAGTGCACAATGCCTAGCATGTCTTATCAATATTACATGGCTCAGTGGCTAGCTGCAAGAGGTAAGCATGTCAAGACCGACTGGCCCATAATCCTGACCCCAAGCATTTAATCCCTTGACACGTTTATGATAGGGCACTTACGAATTGCAACATTTAGCTAATAGACCGATGATTCTTATTAGCTACGTGTAGTCTGCTTGAAATTTTGGGACCAATTTTTTTTCAAATTCTGTCGTACAAACCGGTCTGAGAAGTCAAAAATCGGTCCAGACCGGCGATTTTCCAGATTTCTAGAGCCCTGGGTCTAGGTATTGTTATATCTGTCGCTCTGGTGCACACATTTCCAAAGACTGTCCACAAAAGTTTACTGGTAAGACGAATAGGTTCGAAAATGTTGGTGCATTGAATACAAATTGTCAGAGTGAGGGGTCTAGAGGCAGGTACATGAGTAGAAGAAATTTTGTTGGCAGAGGTGGCCATAGAGGTGGTTTAGGTAGAGGTGGTCAAGAAAGGCAGAAGGATTATTCCGATAGGCTAGATAGTCGTGATAAAGGTGATGTTGGTTGTTTTGTCCAAGAGAATATTCAGGTTCAAGAGAATTTGGTTACACTTGATGGGAATCAGGAATTACCTTTGATGTCAGGTTCTTGTAGGGGAAAAAAGACCGTCTTTAAGAATATGCCAGTTTCGGAGGGTTACATGAATGACGTCAATGTTGAGGTGTTACGGGACAGTGGTTGTTCCAGTGTAGTTGTCAGGAGGGATTTGGTCAGGGCGGAATGTCTAACTTGTGAAACACAGAAATGTGTCTTGATAGACGGGACTGTGCAACGGTTACCAATAGCTATAAATTTTGTTGATAGCCCCTATTTTACAGGCACAGTTAAAGCCCTCTGCACTCCATATATGACTCATTTTAGGCAATATTGTAGGTGTCAGAGAGCCAGGTAATGCAGATTTAGGTTGGGAGAGACAGAGTCGGAGCAAAGAGTTTAGAGGTGAGAAGGGTGACAGTGAGCATTTAAATGCTGTGCAAACAAGGGTGCAGAAAGAGAAAGAGGAAAAGATTAAGAAGCTGAAAGTGATTGAAAGCATTGGTGAGATTGGCGTGGAAGAAGTTAAAGAAAAGCAGAGGTGTGACATAAAACTGTGTAAATGTCGAGAGAGAGCAAGTGAGAATTCACAGCATGTATCTAAGACGGGTGCAAAGACCCAATTTGTAGTAGCCAGAGAAGTTCTTTATAGATATTTTCAGAGTGAGAAGATTGAAAATGGTAAGTTGTTCAAACAAATGTGTGTTCCTTCGGATTTAAGAAATGAAATGTTAAAACTAGCACATGATTTAGTGATAGGTGGGCATCTTAGGATCAAGAAAACCACTGATCAAATTTTGTCCCAGTTTTGGTGGCCCGGTATTTTAGTTGATGTCAAGCGATATTGTCACTCTTGTGATATTTGTCAAAAGACCTTCGCGGAAGGTAAAGTCCAGAAGGTCCCAATAGGTGATATGCCCCTGATAGAAAACCTGTTTGACAGAGTGGCAGTTGACTTGATAGGCCCGATTAACCCACCTTCCGATCGAGGAAACCATTTTATTTTAACATTAGTAGATTATGCAACCCGTTACCCTGAGGCAGTTGCTCTCAAGCATATAGACTCAGAAACAGTTGTTGAAGCTATGGTAGAAATTTTTAGCAGAGTAGGTGTCCCAAATGAGATATTGTCCGACATGTTTTTTGCATACAGAGAGACACCACAGGCTAGCTTAGGGTTTTCTCCCTTTGAGCTTTAATTTGGCCGTACTGTGAGAGGCCCACTTACAATTCTAAAGGAATTGTGGACAAAGAAGATAGAAGAGAGTGAGGTTAAGACTACATACCAGTACCCAGTAGATCTTAGAAACAGGATAGGAGAGACCTTAGCGTTAGCACAAGAGGAGTTAGAGAGAAATAGTCATGGGTATAGGAAGTATGGTAATGTAGGTAGAAAGTCCAAGTCTCTTAAGGCTGGTGATAGGGCGTTGATTCTTTTACCTACCAGTACCAACAAATTACTGATGCACCTCCAGGGTCCGTACGAAATCACAAAGAAATTGAATGATTTTGACTACAAGGTGAGAGTAAAAGTAAAGAGAAAATTTATCACACAAACCTTCTTAGAAGGTATGTGACTAGAGAAAACCAGATCTAATGAAACAGGTAAAACATGCAATGAGTTTAGAAGAGTTGAACAGGTAGGAGCATTAGAATTATTATGTCTCCCCCCATATTTATATGGGGGAGACATATTGTTTTTGTGAAAGTTGTCTGTCTGTCTGTCTGTCTCTGTCTGTCTGTCTGTCTGTCCGTCTGTCCGTCACACTTTTTGTCCGGACGATAACTTCAATATGCCTGATGCCAGTTGATTGAAACTTCATATATGGAAAGAGCATAATGAGAGGAAGTGTCATGTACAAGGTCCATAACTCTGGCTTCACTAATATAGGAGTTATTGCCCCTTGTTAAAAAAATCACACTTTTTTGTCCGGACGATAACTCCTATATAGCTCATGCTATTGGATTGAAACTTCATATATTGAAAGATCATGATGAGAGGAAGTGTCATACACAAGGTCCATAACTCTGGCTTCATTAATAATGGAGTTATTGCCCTTGTAATTTTTTCAACAATTTTTTTTGTCCGGGCGATAACTCCTATATGGCTCATGCCATTGGATTGAAACTTCATACATGGAAAGATCATGATAAGAGAAAGTGTCATGCTCAAGGTCCATAACTCTGGCTTCACTAATAATGGAGTTAATGCCCTTTGTAAAAAAACCACAATTTTTTGTCAGGATGATAACATCCTATATGGCACATGCCATTGGAGTGAAACTTCATATATGGATTGATCATGATAAGAGAAAGTGTCATGCATAAGGTCCATAACTCTGGCTTCAATAAATTGAGTAATTGCCCCTTGTACATTTGTTTAGCGCTTTCTTGTCCGGGTGATAACTCCTACATGGCTCTTGCCATTGTATTGAAACTTTATACATGGAAAGAGCATGATGAGAGAAGTGGGATATTGGCAAACTTTTTTTGAAAATGGATACGTTAATGGAATCTGTGATTGATATAAAGAAGGGGCAAGCTAGTTTAAAGAAGACATTAGACAGTAAAATGGATAAGCTTCGCAATGACTTGATGTTAATTAAACATTGACCAGAAAGTGAAATCTTTGAGTGATGACGTAACACTCGTCATCGGAAGAGAAAGTGCACGCATAGACAAACTAGTGAGCGATGTTTAATCCCTTAAAGAGAAAATCGACACGGCGGAGAGGTCATGTGATTTGATCCATGGTAACGCGACGGCAGACCGTACGAGAGACAATACGTATAACGGGGATCCCCTCAACGACACAGATCTCACCATTGTGGCCAGCGGATTACCGGTTACCCAGGGTGAAGACATTCTCGATAAAGCGAAAAACCTTATTATGGCCTTAGGAGAGGATACGCGGAATAGCGTTACCGTTACGGCCGCAGTGAGACTTAGGTCGAGGGTACCAGATAGACCAGGATTGGTGAAAATTGGCTTCGGTTCGTTGGACGAAAAGATAAAAGTGCTTCGTCATAAAATGGCATTGAAAAACAGTCCGGACTACAGCAACGTATATCTGAAAAGCAGTAAATCTCACGCCGAGCGACTTATCGAACTAAACACAAGAGCCCTTCTTCGTGAGCTACCGCAGGGTCGCAACTTCCGGATTGACGCGAGCGGAAGGCTCAGGACGCGACAGGGTGTGAATAATGGTCAGAGAGGTAACAGAGGAAATGAAAATCGAAAGGATTAGGACAGTACCCGATTCCAGGAAAACCTACGCGTCGCACATTTAAACGTAGGTGGATGGACGCGTAACAACCATGATTTTAGGTGCGCAATTGTAAACTCAATAGACGCTGATATCTTATCCGTGTGTGAAACTCACTTAACAAATAATAATGTTATCGAAGTTGAAAATTATGTGTGGTATGGTCATAACAGAAAGGAACTGCATAGAAACGCGCAAAAAGGGTCTGGCGGTGTAGGGTTTTTAATCCAGTCATCGATTCTTGAGTCCTACGAGGTAACTGTGCTCGATAGATCATTCGAAGGTATTTTATTGCTTGAACTTGGACATCGCGCGTGTGATTACAGTGTGCTCATATTCTCTTGCTATTTACCACCGGAGAATTCGGTCTGGGGCAGAGACTCGCAAAGTTTCTTTTCACACATGTTATCATTAATTTATCTGTATAGTACTTGCGATTTTATGATTGTAAATGCAGACTTTAACTCGCGAATTGGTGATTTGACAGATATGCTGGAAGAAACTGACCGTGTTACAAAAAGACAATATTTAGATCATAGTGTTAATCAACACGGTCGTGACTTCATAGATTTTTTAAATGACTCGAAATTCTGCGTGTTAAATGGCAGATTTGCTGGGGACAATTACACATGTATATCCGCCAAGGGAAAATCAGTTGTTGACTATATGTGCATACCGCAGGATAATTTCAAATGCTGGCAGTCATTTATGGTTATTCCGATACAGACTATAGTTGACAGTCATAACCTACACGGATATTTAGGTCAAAGATTGAAATTACCTGATCACTCCGTGCTGGTCGGGCAATTTGCGGTAACGGGATTAGAGGGAAATTCACCCACGTCTGACTCTAACGTCACTTCAGCGACTGAACCGAGATTTAAGCTTGAACATATACCATGTAATTTCATGGAAAGTGAAACAACGCGAATCTCCCTTCTGGAGGTTATATCTCTGATAGAATACAACAGAGAAACCCAGATTGAAACTGATCATATATACTCGCGCCTCTGTGAGACAATAATGACTGAAATGAACAATACCCTACCGCAATACAATTCCTCCCCACGTGCAAGAAAACGACACAGGCATAGTAAGCCGTACTGGAACGATGAACTGGGTAAATTATGGCATGAAATGAGACTCTCAGAAAATGAGTTTATATCTTGTAAAGCTACAAGAGCAGTGCGTAATACGAAACGGATGCGGTATTTCGAAGCTAGAGCGGTATTCGACAAACGATTACGTCAATGCGAACGCGAATATAGGCGATTGATAGCGGTCGATATAGAGACGATGTCTACAACAAATCCAAATGACTTTTGGGACAAGATAAAATACTTAGGTCCTCGTAAAAATTCAAAGATACCCGAGGTAGTGATTGACGAGTCTGGGAGAGCTATAAATGATGAATACATAGTGCTTGAAAGATGGCAGCACGATTTTGAAAATCTTTATAATGGAGGAAATAGTGATGAATTTGATAATGAATTTTACCGGCAAGCTAAAATACACAAGCAGTTAATTGAAATGAACATATCTGACCCATTGTATGACTCCAATCAACTGTTAAATAAAGATATTACTATTGAAGAGGTGACTAATGTTGTTATGGCAACCAGATCAAAATTAGCGTGTGGTTTAGATAATATTCCATATGCAGTGCTAAAACATCCACCTGTTATTGCCGTCCTTTACAAACTGTTTCAATTTGTATTTGATACTAACGTGATTCCGAGTGAGTGGAGAAAGGCAGTCATATTTCCAATATTGAAAGATAGTGACTCAGACCGCCGTGTACCTCTAAATTACCGCGGGATAAGCCTTTTATCGTGCATCAGTAAGGTCTACAGTGCTCTCATAAACAAAAGACTGACAGCGTATCTAGACGAACATGGTATACTAGCTGATGAGCAAAATGGCTTCCGGAAGAATCGCTCATGCGAAGATCATATTTTTACTTTAAATAGTATTGCTAGAAACAATGACAAAGTGTTTACAGCATTTATTGATCTTAAAAAAGCGTTTGACTTTGTGGATAGAGATATGATGTTGTACAAACTGCTAGCTTTAGGAATTGACGGCAAACTTTATCAAACTATTAAGACTATGTATGAACGGACTTCAGCAGCCATAAAAATTCATGGCAAATTAACTGACTGGTTTGACTGTAAATCCGGAGTAGCTCAAGGAAATAATTTGTCGCCAACGATTTTTGCGACTTTTATTAACGACCTAGTGAAAGACATTAATGACCTTGACCTTGGAATTAAAATGGGAGACATATCAGTCTCTACACTCCTTTACGCGGATGACATAGTTCTAATCGCTGACAGTGAGATGAAGTTACAGTGCATGTTGGACACTATCCATCAGTGGTGTAAAAAATGGCGTGTTTTAATTAATACGAGTAAATCCAAGTGCATGCATTTTCGTAAGGCCGTGCAAAAATGACGGAATTTAAATTTCATATAGGAGCAAACGTCCTGGAAACTGTCTCAGAATATAGATACCTTGGTGTGAAGCACTAAGCAGATGCGCAGGAAGAGCATTGGGTGGTATTATCAATAAGATTCACATTTATAAAGATTTTGGTTTCAGATCTTATGATAAACTTTATAACAGTTGTGTTGTTCCGATCTTAGACTATTGCTCGGGTGTATGGGGTTTTAAGCAATTTCAATCCACAGACAACATACAGCACAGGGCAATCCGTTATTTCCTCGGTGTACATCGGTTCGCGCCAGTTGCAGCTATTTCCGGTGACATAGGGTGGTTACCTTGCCGGTATCGACGATGGTTGAATATGGTGCGTTATTGGAACCGGCTAAATTGTATTGACAATGATAGACTTACATACAAGATTTTTGAAACAGACTATAGAATGTGTAATAGTAATTGGAGCAGTGAGATGAAAACAATTATGTATACACTTAGATTAAGGGACAATTTCGATAATAAAGCCATAGTAGATTTACAGTTGGCCAGAGAAAGACTTATGAATCATTATAAAAATGAATGGGTTACAAAAGTTTAGAGTTCACCCAAATTAAGAACTTACACACACTTTAAAAGTGACTTCAAAGAAGAACACTATGTGACACTAAACCTAAACAAAAGTGAACGGTCTGTAATGGCACAGTTCAGGTGTGGCATTTTACCTCTACGTATAGAGACCGGCAGGTACATTAACGAACCAGTGACTGATAGAATTTGCACTTTGTGCAACTCAAATGATATTGAGGCTGAAACTCATTTTCTGTTAGTTTGTAATAGGTATGACGTAATGCGCCAAGACATTTTTAATGGTCTGTTTACTGACAATGTGTTCACAACCAAAACGTGTCTGGAAAAATTAAGCTTTCTTTTAAATGAACAGACAAGAAAGACTGCCAAGTTTCTTGTAAAGGCATTTCTTCTTAGGCGCAGATTTATCTATGCCACGTAACATGGATGACGCCACTAACAGTATCTATGTGCATATAATTGACATCCATAATATTTGATCTTTTCATATAAGCTATGATATATCTATGTGAATATGTTTAAAGTTACACTTTTTGGTAGGTGATATATAGGCCCATGGGGCCGGGTGTTTATGTATTTGTATATATGTTAGTACATATAAGAATATGATGTAACACATGTCACTATAATAAACAATTTACTTACTTAATTGTATCAAGATCTGAAGCTGAGTTGATTCTGAGGTTCATTTGATTTTTCGTTTCAGAGTTATGGCCCTTGTCCTTAAAAAATGCAAATAGTTTGTCCGCTGTTTTCTGGGAAAACTATTTGAGAGATATTAATGAAACTATACACACATGTTTAATGCATCAAGATCTGAAGCTGAGTCGATTCTGAGGATCATTTGATTTTTCGTTTCAGAGTTATGGCCCTTTTACTTAAAAAATAATGCAAATACATGCAAATAGTTTGTCCGCTGTTTTCTGGGAAAACTGTTTGAGAGATATTAATGAAACTTCACACAAATGTTTAATGCATCAAGATCTGAAGCTGAGTCAATTCTGAGGTTCATTTGATTTTTATGCCCCCAACGGTGGGCATATAGTAGTCGCATTGTCCGTCCTTCCGTCTGTCCGTCTGTCCGTCTGTCCGTCCGTCCGTCCATCTGTCCTTCCGTCCGTCCCAAATTCGTGTCCGGTCTGTAACTTCTTCATCTATCGATGGATTTCAATATAACTTGACACAAATGTTCACCAGACAGAGACGATGTGTCGCGTTCAACTCCCAGGTCCATGGGTCAAAGGTCAAGGTCACAGGGTGCAATTACTTTGTTACAAATTTCGTGTCCGGTCTGTAACTTCTTCATCTATCGATGGATTTCAATATAACTTGACACAAATGTTCACCAGACAGAGACGATGTGTCGCGTTCAACTCCCAGGTCCATGGGTCAAAGGTCAAGGTCACAGGGTGCAATTACATTGTTACAAATTTCGTGTCCGGTCTGTAACTTCTTCATCTATCAATGGATTTCAATATAACTTGACACAAATGTTCACCAGACAGAGTCGATGTGTCGCGTTCAACTCCCCGGTCCATGGGTCAAAGGTCAAGGTCACAGGGTACAATTACGTTTTCACAAATTTCGTGTCCGGTCTGTAACTTCTTCATCTATCGATGGATTTCAATATAACTTGACATAAATGTTCACCAGACAGAGTCGATGTGTCGCGTTCAACTCCCAGGTCCATGGGTCAAAGGTCAAGGTCACAGGGTACAATTACGTTGTCACAAATTTCGTGTCCGGTCTGTAAATTCTTCATCTATCGATGGATTTCAATATAACTGGCCACAAATGTTCAACACACAGAGACAATGTGTCGCGTTCAACTCCCTGGTCCATGGGTCAAAGGTCAAGGTCACATGATACAATTACGTTGTCACAAATTTCGTGTCCGGTCTGTAACTTCTTCATCTATCAATGGATTTCGATATAACTTGCCACAAATGTTCACCAGGCAGAGACGATGTGTCGCGTTCAACTCCCTGGTCCATGGGTCAAAGGTCAAGGTCACAGGGTACAATTACTTGTTTATCTGTGAATGGATTTCAAGGGAACCTGGCACAAATGTTCACCACACAAAGACGATGTGTCTGGTCCATGGGTCAAAGGTCAAGGTCACAGGGTACAATTTTTGGGGGCATTTGTCACGTGACTGTGACATCTCTTGTTCGTTTCAGAGTTATGGCCCTTTTACTTAAAAAATAATGCAAATATATGCATATAGTTTGTCCACTGTTTTCTGGGAAAACTGTTTGAGAGATATTAATGAAACTTCACACACATGTTTAATGCATCAAGATCTGAAGTTGAGTTGATTCTGAGGTTCGTTTGATTTTTCGTTTCAGAGTTATGGCCCTTTTACTTAAAAAATAATGCAAATATATGCATATACTTTGTCCACTGTTTTCTGGGAAAACTGTTTGACAGATATTAATGAAACTTCACACACATGTTTAATGCATCAAGACCTGAAGCTAAGTCAATTCTGAGGTTCATTTGATTTGCCGTTTCGGAGTTATGGCCCTTGCACTTAAAAGAAATAATGCAAATCTATGCAAATATATATGAGGATGGCTATAACTTTTTCATTTGAAATGATATTTACTTCAATTTTTATGCCCCCAAAGGCGGGCATATAGTAATTGCATTGTCCGTCCTTCCGTCTGTCCGTCTGTCCGTCCGTCCGTCTGTCTGTCTGTCCGTCTGTCCGTCTGTCCTTCCGTCCCAAATTCGTGTCCGGTCTGTAACTTCTTCATCTATCAATGGATTTGAATATAACTTGCCACAAATGTTCACCAGACAGAAACGATGTGTCGCGTTCAACTCCCTGGTCCATGGGTCAAAGGTCAAGGTCACAGGGTACAATTACTTTGTCACAAATTTCGTGTCCGGTCTGTAACTTCTTCATCTATCAATGGATTTCAATATAACTTCCCACAAATGTTTACCACACAAAGACGATGTGTCGCGTTCAACTCCCAGGTCCATAGGTCAAAGGTCAAGGTCACAGGGTACAATTACTTTGTCACAAATTTCGTGTCCGGTCTGTAACTTCTTCATCTATCAATGGATTTCAATATAACTTGGCACAAATGTTCACCACACAAAGATGATGTGTCGCGTTCAACTCCCAGGTCCATGGGTCAAAGGTCAAGGTCACAGGGTACAATTACTTTGTCATACATGTGATAACTACCGGATTCTGCGGGAGACTACCGGATTTGAGCCCAACTCCCGCAAGTCCCGGCCGGGAGACGAAATCTCCCGATTTCTGAATAAAAATGATTTTTATTTTTTTCCCACCCCATTTTCTATCATTTTTTGTCAATAAGCGCTAGCCAGACGCCTCAAAGAACCAGTGTTGTTGACTTATTTACTGCCCTGTTTATCATGGCAGGCACAGCGCTGTGTCCCTTTTGTAGTACGTCGCCATGTTGCCCCTTATCAAAGACCACCGCAGCATGCCCTAAATACCATGCTGTGTAATTGTGGCCCCAGTAAAAGGGATTAAATGGTCAGCAAACTCAGCATGGTGTGTTATTTACCTTGGCATGTGTGTATTCCGTAACATAAACATTTGTATATGCATATATGTCTCTGGTGTATTACACTGTCGTCATTACATGCTTTTTTCTTCACGGTCAGGTTCTACTAAATTTCTGTTGAAGACGATCTTATTTTCTGAGACTAAACATCTAGATAGTTACTTTATTAAATTAATTTAGGTTCTAAGTTTATTAATAGATGTCCACATGGCATAACTGTAATGAAAATGTGCTTTTATCAGAAAAAAAAATAAAAAAATTGGTTGCCTCAAACCACGGATTTTTCGAACGGTGAAATGTGTCATTTCAGAGAGGCAAACACAAACATTGTTTTCCACAGACATTTGGTAACATATTCAAAAGAAATTGTGTTTGTATTGAGTATAGAATGTATGGATGTCAAATACACAAAATTTGGTGAGATAGGAAGCACTTTTCAAACCAAAAATGAAACTACAAAATGCAAAGATAGTGTACTAGTGTTTGGATAGTACCATATTTCGGACAGAAAGTGACAAATGTATTATGTTTATTTCAGAATATAAATTTCTGGATATATTTCATTACAAAAATGAATTAAAATAATAAAAACAATAATGTCAATAATAATATAAGAATGAGAATAATGTAAATAATGATAGTAAAAATAATAATAATAAACACATGTCTATCAATTGGCCAGTTAAAATAATAAACACAAGTCTATCCATTGGCCAGAATGGAATGGAATAGAAAGAAATGGTAATTAGAAGAGAGTATATGGAAATAGATAATAGCACACACACACAAAAAAAATAGAATAGAAATGAATAGTAATTAGAATAGATTATATGAGCACAGAATAGATAATGGAATAGAATGGAATGAAACACAAAGGAATTAGAATAGATAAGAGAATGGGATGGAATGGAATAGAAAGGAATGGGAAACAGAGTAGATGTTGATGGATGTAGAACAGAGAATAGTACAGAATAGAATAAGGAATAGGATATAAAATAGAATTAATACAAACTAAATTACACAGATGTAATTTGCTAGATAGGCAAAAAAAATGCCCTAGTAATTAAGATGGTTTGTCGCGCATAAAAGTGCTTTTATCATACCTCCTCCTTTCAAACCAGGTGTGTGTGTGTGTGTGTGTGTGTGGGGGGGGGTGTTCTTTTCTTGCAGATATTTATGTAATATAAATATAGGTCTCTGGCCTATTATACCATCAAATAACCATCCGCATAAATCTCCCTCTTTGACACCCAATCTCCCTCATTTGAAAAGCTAATCTCCCTCTTTGCCTCGAAAAAATTATCACATGTATGCTTTGTAACAAATTTCATGTCCGGCCTGTAACTTCTTTATCTATCAATGGATTTCAATATAACTTGGCACAAATGTTCAGCACACAAAGACGATGTGTCGCATTCAACTCCCAGGTCCATAGGTCAAAGGTCAAGGTCACAGGGTACAATTACTTTGTCACAAATTTCGTGTCCGGTCTGTAACTTCTTTATATATTAATGGATTTCAATATGATTTGGCACAAATGTTCACCAGACAAAGATGATGTGTCGCTTTCAACTCCCTGGTCCATGGGTCAAAGGTCGAGGTCACAGGGTACAATTACTTTGTCACAAATTTCGTGTCCGGTCTGTAACATCTTTATCTATCAATGGATTTCAATATAACTTGGCACAGATGTTCACCAGACAAAGACGATGTGTCGCGTTCAGCTCCCTGGTCCAAAGGTCAAGGTCACAGGGTACAATTACTTGTTTATCTGTGAATGGATTTCAAAGGAACCTGGCACAAATGTTCAACACACAAAGACGATGTGTCAACTCCCTGGTCCATGGGTCAAAGGTCAAGGTCACAGGGTACAATTTTTGGGGGCATTTGTCACGTGACTGTGACATCTCTTGTTTTATATGGTTAAACCTTAATATGAATTTTCACATATATTGCGGGGATTTTGGTAAGTCATTTTATTCTAAAGTTATGGTCCTTGAACTTTATGTGTTCGTTGCTTTGTTTGTTGGTCAGCTTTTAGTTTGTCTGTTGTTTTCTGGGAAAACTATTAAAATGATATAAATGAAACTTAAATGAAATGTTTTAAGAAACAAAATCTGAAACTGAGTTTATTTTGAGGTTCATTCAGTTTGTCTTTACAGAGTTATGGCCGTTGCACTTTTCAAAAATCAGCAGATATGAGGATATTTTTTATTTAACTTTTTTATTTAATAAGATATTCACTTCATTTTTTTTTAAAAATAGTGTCACTTGAATATGGAAATCAAGTTCTGAAGCACAGATTAGAAAATGTCAACACTTATAAGGCATGTTGAATCAGAGAAAGTTTGCAAGTGGGCGTATTATGTATCGTATGCGGTACTCTTGTTAATCCTTAAAAACACATTATTTCTAAGCTTTGACAAAAACTGTAGAATCAGATCTATATTGTGTCAAAAGCAAACAGAGCCAACCCTGATCAGGCGGCTTCTATAGGAGCCGTCTGATCTGGGTTCACTCTGTTTGCTAATGCGTAAAAACAGGTTTATATGAGGGAAAGGGTTAAAAGATTTTTAGAGATATTTTTATTGGTCATTTCACTATTGGTCAGCTGAATACAGTGTATATAGGATGCTCTTTCAAAGAGATCTGTAATGTCCTCATTTGAATTTCTAAAAGATCAGTTTTAGGCATTTTGACCTAAGTTGTAAACAATGTATATCTTGGTCAGACAGTTACTTGATATTAGATCTGAATCCAGACTGTGTGTCAATCTTAGTTCATGTTGATTCAGCAGTGAAAGGGTGAAAGCAGTGTCATCTGCTAGAAATGTTGTCTGCTGAAAAATTAACATTGTCAATATTACTGTAACTCAGGTGAGCGATATAGGGCCAATGGCCCTCTTGTTTTGCTCTTCGAATAGTAAAATGACATTCAGATATCCGTTTGATATCCGAATATTCGAATATCCGAATAACCGTTGCCATCCCTATTATTAACCCTTTCCTCCATAATTACATATTTCTACGTCTCTGTAATAGTCACTTATTGAAACCACTGTGATAAAAAAATTTCTTTGCATACATGTATATTGATAGTGTAAAGAGTTCTGAAGATAATACGACCAGGTGCCACTCTGATACCCTTGGGCAATTTGAGTTATTGAGCCATTTTTCCCACCCACCCATTTTACCATTGCGAGAAATTGAAATTAGGCATATTTGTAATGTCATTAGTAACTGTTTTGTATGTTCAAGAATAACAGTTAAATGATAGTTGCACATGTGAAAATTCTTATTTCTTATATTTAATTTATGCTTTAAAATTATCCCCCCCCCACCCAACCCTCACGGCAATGCCTAGATAATGTGCTCATCCCAAAAACCAAACTCCTAATTAGGGCCCCACACCTTGGTGTGGGTGCCCAATAGTAATCGCCTTGTCCGTCAGTCAGTCAGTCCATCCGTCAGTCCGTCCATCATGTTGTTTTTTTTAACTCAAAAACAGTCGAGTCCCGGTTATTCAAACACCTCTCATCCGAAGCCCCGTTGTTATTCAAAGCATGGTGTTAGTCCCGATCTCCATCCTTCTTATTTCTATGTTAAATATTTTGGATTATTCAAATTCATGTCATCCGAAAACCCGGCCTTACTCGAAGTCATATTTTGTCCGGCGTGAATGTTTACCTTTGATTTTCACACCTATAATCAGAAGGTGTAGACAAACATGGATTAAGGACCAGTGAACAAGGACAATCGGCGCCATATTGAAAACACTGTCAAACAATAAGGTGTGAATTTATCGTAATTACCGACATGGTAAAACTCGGCCTGACTGTGGTGTGTGTTAGATGCATGATTTAATTGTCATTATCTTTTTTCTCTCAGTAATTTGTTATAAAATTATAGGATTATGAATAAAGTCTTACCTTATACTGTTGAATCAACATTGCAGATTTCCCCTTTTCACACACAAATTCTACAATTTTTAATTTGAAGTTCGAAGTTAAACTGCGCTGCATTTCTTGTTTCAAGGAGTAGCCATTGTCAAAGGATAATTACTTGAGACAAACACGTGTACTTTATTGAACCATGAAGCCCAGGAATTAACACAGGAAATTTGTGTTTATGCTTATATTTGGCAGAATTAGGTCAGCCACCTGCAGTGTGTTGAGTCTGCGACAGCTAAATGTGTTTGAAGAAAATTACACAGCGTAATCTCTAACCCATGCTTAGAAACTCGGCATTTTTGGAATCAATTCAGTGCTATATTTACAACTGGAACTTGACTGATAACGATCTCCTTTATGGTTTTTAATCCCCCACCGCATAGCGGAGGGGGGTTATAGGAATGGCCTTCGTATGTCTGTCCGTCCGTCCGTCTGTCTGTCCGTAACAATTTCGTGTCCGCTCCATATCTCCTATACCCCTTGAAGGATTTTCAAGAAACTTGCCTCAAATGTTATCCAAGTTGAGAAGATTTGCAGAACATATGTGGCAGATATGTGGGCTCACGGTCAAGGTCACATTTGAAGGTCAAGGGTTTTAACCTTCAATTTCCATTGCATTTTTGTGTCCACTCCATATCTTCTAAACCCTTTGAAGGATTTTTATAAAACTTGAGTCAAATGTTAACCAAATTAAGACGATGTGCAGAACACATGTGGCAGTCATGTTGGCTCAAGTTCAAGGTCGCATTTGAAGGTCAAGTGTTTAAACCTTCAGTTGCAATTGCAGTTTCGTGTCCGCTCCATATCTTCTAAACCCTTTGAAGGATTTTCAGAAAACTTGAGTCAAATATTAAATGAATTGAGACGATGTGCAGAACCCATGCGGCAGTCATGTTGGCTCAAGGTCAAGGTCAAGTTTGAAGGTCAAGTGTTCTAACCTTTAATTTCCGTTACATTTCGTGTCCGCTCCATATCTTCTAAAGCCTTTGAAGGATTTTCATAAAAGTTTAGTTAAATGTTAGCTAAATTGAGACAATGTGCAGAACACATGTGCCAGTCATGTCGGCTCAAGGTCAAGGTCACATTTGAAGATCAAGTGTTCTTACCTTCAATTTCCATTATAGTTTCGTTATCTCCTATACCCCTTGAAGGATTTTCAAGAAACTTGCCTCAAATGTTAACCACGTTGAGACAATGTGCAGAACATATGTGGCAGTCATGTCGGCTCAAGGTCAAGGTCACATTTGAAGGCCAAGTGATTTAATCTTCAATTTCCATTACATTTCGTGTCCGCTCCATATCTTCTAAACCATTTGAAGGATTTTCATAAAACTTGAGTCAAATATTAACCGAATTGAGATGATGTGCAGAACACATGTGGCA
Source organism: Azorinus chamasolen (assembly GCA_963576725.1). Classification (NCBI taxonomy): domain Eukaryota; kingdom Metazoa; phylum Mollusca; class Bivalvia; order Cardiida; family Solecurtidae; genus Azorinus; species Azorinus chamasolen. The sequence goes on from OY755245.1 coordinate 72,633,199, forward strand.
GTCATGTCGGCTCAAGGTCAAGGTCACATTTGAAAGTCGTGTTCTTACAGAGAAATGGTAATACATGAGTCTGGTAAGCTCATCCCATGTCTGGGTTTAAGAGTATACCATCATAGAGTACTACCCTCAGCTTGTCATTGTGCAAGCAAAGAGGAAAGCGTAGCGACCGACTGTAAAGGGGTCGATAACCAAACATGCAGTGTATTGCAATATAATAGGGTTATAACCTTTCTTCCTAATAGTTTTAATGCGTTTAAATCATGCGACATCACGTTTGACCTTTCATTTTCTGAAAACAGTGACCTTTTCATTTACTGAAAATTATAAGTGACAGCCATATTTATTGTTTTAACACAGCAGGTTTTAATCGGATTAGGGGTTTGACTGGCCCAGAGGCAATTAACATATCTCTCTTATGCAATTTATATCCTGTCAACAAGCTTATTTTATGAAAATTACTATTTTGAAAAATTTGAATTTTGATATACTTGACACAATTTTTCACAATACAAGATCTTGAGGTGATTCACGTGTGTTTATAATTTGAATATGAACAGGCTTATTTGTGCCGATCTGTCCAACAATAGGTAAAATATATTATATCAATAGGTAAAACTCTATCTATCTATCTATCTATCTACTTTCTATCTTGCCCATATTATCAGTCTCAGTAATGAGACCGACTCGATATTAAGACCACTTTCTGTCAGTACCAGAGGTGGTCTTAATAGCGGAACTGTACTGTACCATAAAATCCTTTAGTCCCTTGGAATTTGCAATATCCGAGTTTTACTGTATTGTAATATATACTTCTGATTGTTTCGTAAAGGTTTGTTTTATTGTTTTAAGTATTTCTTATTTTAAGGAGATGTGACGAAAAAAAGGAATATCTTTTTCACTCCTGGAGGAAAATTGAGGGTTCGATACCTTGTACATGTAGTTTGCAAGGATGCATATGAGCTGGTTGAAAGGTTTCTAAGAGGATTAGAAGTAGCAGACCAGGACAATACCAAAAGAGTAGTGGTTTACTTTGATAAAAAACGTGAGTCATTGTTTTGTTGGTAATTTTGGCATAATTAGAACGGATAAAATGCTTATAAATCATGCTATAACATTTCATTAGAGTTGTTCCCTTTTGGATGACTTTTATCCCCTGCGAAAGGCAGAGGGATATTTTTTTGGGTGTGTCCGTCCGTCCGTCTGTATGTGTTTACATTTTGGGTCCTATGTGGTAAGATTCGTGTCAAGATATCCCTTATGTGGTACTTTGGACTTTATATATCACAGTATTGACTTTCAGTATTTGTGTCCAGGATACCTTTGTGTGGTGTATGGAATCGCTTGTAAGAAAGTACCACAAAAGTCACGGACAAAATATCAGGACGAAATCCCTTTGTCTAAGAAAAAATAGGGATATTGTCTTTTCCAAGGACATGTGTATCTTAACAATGGTTATATCACATTGAATTCGGACAAAACGTACCACATTATCCTCGGCCACAGGTAAGCCGTAAGTACCTATTGAACAGAAAGAAAATGTGGTACTATATTAACTTTTTTTTTGTGAGAACAGTACCACATAGGTATCTCCTGAAACAAGTGGATGGAATTTGATGAAATTTATTATGGATGTTCCTTGGATGGTTTTCTACAGAAATTGTTCAAATCAAGTGGAACTATGCAGAACTCTGGTTGCCATGGCAACAAAATATTTGCTGTGTAGCATTATCTGGTAGACCTTTATTAGCTCACCTGAGCCAAAGGCTCAAGGTGAGCTTTTGTGACCGCCTGTCGCCCGTCTGTCCATTCACTTTTATTTCAAATGACTTCTTCTCCTAAACCACTGGGAGGATTTCAACCAAATTCCACAGAAATGTACCTTAGGGTGTCCTCTATCAAGTTTGTTCAAATCATGACCCCGGGCAAAAAATGGCCCCGCCCCACTACTTTTAAAGGTTTTTTTTTAATCTTTAAAAATCTTCTTCTCTGAAACCAAAATTTCTAGAGTTTTTGTATTTGGTATATAGCATCATCTAATGGTCCTTTACCAAGTTTGTTCAAATGATGACCCCCGGGTCAAAAATGGCCCTGCCCTGGGGCTTGTAATTTTTACATAGACTTATATAGGGAAACCTTTAAAAATCTTCTTGTCTGAAATCACATAATATAGAGCTAATGTATTTGGTATGAAGCATCACCTAATATACCACTACCAAGTTTTGTTCAAATAATGACCCCTGGGCCAAAAATGGTCTCACCCTGGGGCTTTAGACTTCTTAACATCAGAAACTACAGTTAAAAAGTTTCCCCCTGAGTAATTTCCTCACAGTTATTTCCCTTGTCTCATCAGCATAGCCATAAGGGACAAAGGGAGATAACTGCATTGGAGTTCTAGTACCTTCTGAATAGTTATTCTATTTATAACTATTTATAATAAAATATGGAAGGTGGATCAGTGTAGCTGTTTTAGAAGGCATATAAACAGATCTATCAAATTCCATTAGCAAACAGCAGACCCTGATCCTATAGGAGCCACCTTATCTGGATCTACTCTGTTTGCAGATGCGCGAAAATAAGTTTATATGAGGGAAATTAATGGTCAAAGAGACTTCTTCACATCAGAAACTACAGTTAAAAGGTTACAGCACTGGGCAGTAAAATCTCTCCAGGTCAATGCATGACTATTAACTCTTTGCACGCTAGTGGTGAAACTGTGATTACCTATGCAAACAGTTTGGATCCAGATGAGAGGCCGCATAATGCTGCGTCTCATCAGGATCCAAACAGTTTGTCATCTTAACCATATTTTTGCAAAAAAATGAAAGTAAGTTTATTTAAAGAACTGAAGCAGATGACAATAAGTTTTTGTTGCAGACGAAAAATTAAAGGCATTTTGAAAGGATTGTTGACCCATTAACCCCATAATGTGTAGTGTGAAAGATTTGTGGTTTCACAGCTAGATGTTATCATAGGTCTTTGCACAATGTTATGTTTGTTTCTGCAGTTAATTTATGTGATTGAAAAAAAAAATTAGTTTCATTATGATCATTTATTTCAATAAATTTTATTATGCGAGTCTTCATTAAATGCATTTAGTTGAAATTCTCCTTGCTACTGATTGTATTTATTTTAATTTGATTTTTAAAACAAATAATGTCTTAAGTTAATCAAAATTAGTGTCTATCAATAATTAATGTTACTCAAAAAATGAGTAACTCTTCTCAATTTCAATTGTTAAAAAAACTAATGACCCGTTTAATTGACCTATCATCAGATATTCACACCTAGAGCTAGAATTATTTCTAAACACCTATTAACCCGTTACCTGTTTGTTTTGACAAAAATTGATCTGGGTCTACCCTGTTTGCTAATGCGTATAAACTTGTAATTTCCATAAAGAGAAGTTTTAGCTTTGATAAAAACTGTAAAATCAAATCTATATCTTGTCAAATGCAAACAGAACAGACCCTGATCAGACAGCTTCTATAGGAGCCGTCTGATCTAGTCTACTCTTATTTTTAATGCGTAAAACACATTATTTCTGTTAAGAGAAGTTATTGCTTTGACAAAAACTGTAGAATCAGATATATATTGTGTCAAAAGAAACAGAGCAGACCCTGATCAGACAGCTTCCATAGGAGTCGTCTGATCTGGGTCTACTCTGTTTGCTAATGCGTAAAAACAGGTTTATATGATGGAAAGGGTTAAAAGATTTTTAAAGATGTTTTTATTGGTCATTTCACACAAAAACTGGCATTATGTACTGCCTAGCACTGTATTTGCCAATATACCTGGATCAAGGTATAATTGCATAGCTTTATTGACGTCATTTGAATTTCTCAAAGACCAGTTATAGGCATTTTGACCTAAGGCAAAATTGGCACAAGTTGTAAACAGTTTAAATCTTGGTCAACCAGTCACTTGGTATTAGATCTGAATCCAGTTCAAGTTTATTCAGCAGTGAAAGGGTGAAAGCAGTGCACTAAGCTTCTATCATCTATTACTGTAACTCAGGTGAGCGATATAGGGCCAATGGCCCTCTTGTTAAGTTTGTCTTTGTCTTGGAAAACTATTAAAATGATATAAAGAAACTTAACACAAATGTTTTAAGCAACAAAATCTGAAACTGAGTTTATTTTGAGGTTCATTCAGTTTGTCTTTACAGAGTTATGGCCGTTGCATTTTACAAAAATCTGCAAATATTAGGATTAGCTGTGACTTTTTAATTAGCTCACCTGAGCGGAAGGCTCAGGATGAGCTATTGTGACCGCGATGTGTCCGGCGTCTGTTATCTGGCGTCCGTCCACATTTTCAAATGACATTTCCTCTGAAACTGCTGATCCAATTTTTAGCTCACCAGAGCACAAAGTGTTCAGGGTGAGCTTTTGTGATCACCTGATGTCCGTCGTCCGTCGGCGTGCGTCGTCTGTCGTCCGTCGTTCGTCGTCCGTGGTCGACAATTTGAACCTTTAAAAATCTTCTCCTCTGAATCTATAGGGTGCTCAACTTTCATCTTTGGCACATAGCTTCACCTATAGGTCCTTTACAAAAGTTATATAAATTATGTCCCTGGAGTCAAAATTGGCCCCACCCTGGGGGTGTCAAGTTTTCAATAGAAACATATAATGAAACTTTGAAAATCTTCTTCTCTGAAACTGGAAGGTTCTCACCTTTGATATTTGGCACATGGCATCATCTATAGGTCCTCTACAAAAGTTATATAAATCATGTCCCTGGGGTCAAAATTGGCCCCGCCCTAGGGGTGGCAAGTTTTCCGTAGCTGACTACTGTTTAAACACTAGTATCTTCTTGGCAAAAACTACATGTCCCAGAGCTTAGATATTTGGTGTATGGATTTACTTAGTTTACCTTTAAGAATTTTGTTAATATCATAGTTCGGAGGTTAAAATTGGTCCTGCCCTTTGGGTTATACTTTAAAATAGGCTTTTTCACTTCAGAAACTGCGGCTAAAGGTTTCTCCTTCAACCCAGTCCACTGAGACTGACCTAGTATAGCAAGTTTCAGTGGTTTTACCCTTAGTCTAATCAGTAGAGTAGAAATTGTATTTAGCCAAATAAATAACAAACACTCATTTTAGATGGAGAAAACTAAGTGGATAATTCTCAAAATGCTCTTTGCATATCTATGTCCTGCATTAAGCTCTCAGATATCAATATAGAGTCTTATCAGTATATCTTTTGTGAAGTTTAGCTGAATACAAGTCAAGTGTTCTATGCTGCAGCATTCTTTATCAGTATTATAGTTGTTTCAGAATTGTTGTCTGCTTGTCTAAGATTGTTCACATTGTTTTTTAATACATGTCAATCTTACAATTAACTCTCTTGTACAAAACAATTATGAAGTACAATATCGGATTCTGATCTGACACATATGTAATTTGAAGTTACATATGCGTCAGATCAGAATCCAAACTGTGCTAGGTCTCCCTTTGCACTTTTGATAACAACTGGGTTGCCTCCCTTCTGGGTAGACAACTGATATTTTTAGATCTGGCCTATTGCACAGACAATTAACCCTTTACTCCATAAGTATGCATTTCTGCACCATTGCAAAAGAGTAGACCCAGATTAGATAGCTCATTTAGTAGCCATATGATCAATCTGCTCTGTTTACTTATGATATTATATAGTGCAAATTGCATTAAATTATTTCCATTTTTGTGTACAAAATACAAATATAATATGTTTACTTAACCCTTTCCCTCATATAAATGCCTTTTCATGCATTTGCAAACAGCAGACCCAGATCAGGCAGCTCCTTTAGCAGCTGTCTAATTAGGGTCTACTCTGTTTGTTAATCGAATTTGAAAGATGTTTTTCATTACTTTCTTAAATGGCTACACTTTCTATTTTTCATTATAACTATTTTGTCCATGAACATTCAGTAGGTATTGAAATTTTGAATAAACATAGAACAGTGGAAGGGTTAAAAATAAGTTAAGATATGAATAATAATATGAACTCATGTATCATCATCTTCAGGTCCTTTACAAAAGTTATATTAATTATGGCCCTGGGGTCAAAATTGGCCCGCCCCAGGGGTGGGTAGTTTTCAGTAGAAACATATAGAGCAAACTTTGAAAATCTTATGAAACTGAAAGGTGCTCAGCTTTCATATTTGGCTCATAGCATCATGTCTAAGTCCTCTACAAAAGTTATATAAATTATGCCCCGGGGGTCAAAATTGGCCCGCCCCAGGGCCGGCTAGTTTTCTATAGAAACATATAGTGAAAACTTTGAAAATCTTCTCCTGATAGTCTGGTGAGCGCTTTAGGGCCATTCTGGCCCTCTTGTTAAGAAATTTTGTCAGAAATATCAGTGGCTAGGGGGAACGAAACACTGTTCACATTATGACCCCCGGACCAAAAATGGCCCCGCCCAAGGGCTTATCAGTTTTTCAAGGAAAATCTTTAAAAATCTTCTTCCCTGAAAGTGTAAGGCCTAGACCTTTGATATTTGGGATGTAGCATGATCTTATGGTCCTTTACAAAGATTGTTCAAGTTATGACCCCCGGGCTAAAAATGGCCCTGCCCAAGGGCTTATCAGTTTTTCATAGGAAAATCTTTAAAAATCTTCTTCTCTGAAACTGTAATGCCTAGACCATTGATATTTGGTATGTAGCATGATCTTATGGTCCTCTACAAATATTGTTCAAAATATGACCCGGGCCAAAAATGGCCCGGCCCAAGAGCTTATCAGTTTTTCATAGGAAAATCTTCAAAAATCTTCTTCTGAAACTGTAAGGCCTAGACCTTTGGTATTTGGTATGTAGCATGATCTAATGGTCCTCTACAAAGATTGTTCAAATTATAACCCGGGGCCAAAATCTTCTTCCCTGAAAGTGTAAGGCCTAGACCTTTGATATTTGGGATGTAGCATGATCTTATGGTCCTCTACAAAGATTGTTCAAGTTATGACCCCCGGGCAAAAAATGGCCCTGCCCAAGGGCTTATCAGTTTTTCATAGGAAAATCTTTAAAAATCTTCTTCTCTGAAACTGTAATGTCTAGACCATTGATATTTGGTATGTAGCATGATCTTATGGTCTTCTACAAAGATTGTTCAAAATATGACCCTGGGCCAAAAATGGCCCTGCACAAGGGCTTATCAGTTTTTCATAGGAAAATCTTTAAAAATCTTCTTCTCTGAAACTGTAATGCCTAGACCATTGATATTTGGTATGTAGCATGATCTTATGGTCCTCTACAAAGATTGTTCAAAATATGACCCTGGGCCAAAAATGGCCATGCCCAAGGGCTTATCAGTCTCTACAAAGATTGGTCAAATTATGACCCGGGGCCAAAAATGCCCCCCCCCCCCCCCCCCCCCCCCGGGCTTATCAGTTTTTCATAGGAAAATCTTTAAAAATCTTCTTCTGAAACTGTAAGGCCTAGACCTTTGGTATTTGGTATGTAGCATGATCTAATGGTCCTCTACAAAGATTGTTCAAAAATGGCCCCGTCCAAGGGCTTATCAGTTTTTCATAGGAAAATCTTTAATAATCTTCTTCTCTGAAACTGTAATGCCTAGACCATTGATATTTGGTATGTAGCATGATCTTATGGTCTTCTACAAAGATTGTTCAAAATATGACCCCCGGGCAAAAAATGGCCCCGCCCAAGGGCTTATCAGTTTTTCATAGGAAAATCTTTAAAAATCTTCTGCTCTGAAACTGTAAGGCCTAGACCATAGATATTTGGTATGTAGCATGATCTTATGGTCCTCTACAAATATTGTTCAAATTATGACCCCCTGACCGAAAATAGCCCCGCCCAAGGGCTTATCAGTTTTTCATATGAAAATCTTTAAAATTCTACTGAAACTGTAAGGCCTAGACCTTTTATGTTTGGTATGTAACATGATCTAATGGTCCTCTACAAATATGTAGCTTTGGCTTGTGGTCCTCTGCCAATAATATTCAACTTACTATCCTGACCAATGGGCGAAACTTGGCCCTGCCTCAGGGCTTATCTTATTCTGAAACCATTAGGCTTAGACCTTTAGTTAATGGCATACTGCTTTGCCTTGTGGTTCTCTACCAAGGTTGTACAAATGATTTCTTGACGTCAAAAATGGCCCTGCCTCTGGGGTTATCTCAGGTGAGCGCTTCAGGGCCTCATGGCCCTCTTGCTTAATAAGATTTTCCCTTCAAATTTTAGCTCACCAGAGCACAAAGTGCTCAAGGTGAGCTATTGTGATACTCCTGAGTCCGTCCGTCTGTCTGTCCGTCCGTCCGCCTGTCCATCCGTCAGTCATTCTGTCCATCCATCCATCTGTCAGTCTGTCCGTCTGTCTATCAGTCAACAATTTCAAACGACTTCTCTGAAACCGACTGCCTAATTGTAACAAAACTTTGTCAGATACATACTGTGGGTGTGTGCTTCAAAAGTTGCTAAAAGATAGTGGGTGGGGCCATCGGTCTTGTTGCCATAGCAACTGTACACAATATCTAGAAAAATCTTCTCCAGAATGACTTGTCCGATTTGAATATAGTTTTCACCAAAATGTTTTTCAGTTGATAGACTTTAAAAGAAATTTGATCCAGCAAAAAACATGGCCCCCCGAGGGCGAGATATTTTTTTCCATACATGGTAATATGGAATTTTTCAAAGGAAATTCTTTAAAAATCCTCTTCTATGAAACTGTAAAGCCTAGACCTTTGATATTTGGTATGTAGCATGATCTTATGGTCCTCTACAAAGATTTTCAAATTATGACCCCCGGGCCAAAAATGGCCCCGCCCAAGGGCTTATAGGAAAATCTTTAAAAATCTTGCTCTCTGATACTGTAAGGCCTAGACCTTTGATATTTTGTTTGTAGCATGATCTAATGATCCTCTACAAAAGTTGTTTGAATTATGACCCACGGGTCAAAAATGGCCCCCGCCCAAGGGCTTATCAGTCTTTCATAGAAAAATCTTTAAAAATCTTTTTCTCTCAAACTGTAAGGCCTAGACGTTTGATATTTGGTATGTAGCATGATCTTATGGTCCTCTACAAATATTGTTCAAATTATGACCCTGGGCCAAAAATGGCCCCGCCCAAGGGCTTATCAGTTTTTCATAGGAAAATCTTTAAAAATCTTCATCTCAAACTGTAAGGCCTAGACCTTTGATATTTGGTATGTAGCATGATCTAATGGTCCTCTACAAATATTGTTCAAATTATGACACCGGGCCAGAAATGGCCCCGCCCAAGGGCTTATCAGTTTTTCATAGGAAAATCTTTAAAAAATCTTCTTCTCTCAAACTGCAAGGCTTAGACCTTTGATATTTGGTATGTGGCATGATCTTATAGTCCTCTACAAATATTGTTCAAATTATGACCCCCGGGGCAAAAATGGCCCCGCTCAAGGGCTTATCAGTTTTTCATTGGAAAATCTTTAAAAATCTACTGAAACTGTAAGGCCTAGACCTTTGATATTTGGTATGTAACATGATCTAATGGTCCTCTACAAATATGTAGCTGTGGCTTGTGATCCTCTGCCATGAATGTTTAACTTACGACCCTGACCACTGGGCGAAACTTTGCCCTGCCTCAGGGCTTATCAGTTTTTAATGGGAAAAATATAAAATATTATTTTTTCTCTGAAACCATAAGGCTTAGACCTTTAATTAATGGCATACTGCTTTGCCTTGTGGTTCTCTATCAAGGTTGTACACATGATTTCTTGTGGTCAAAAATAGCCCGGCCCCTGGGGTTATCTCGGGTGAGCACTTCAGGGCCTCATGGCCCTCTTGTTTTAAAAATAGTATCACCATAATATGGAAATCAAGATCTGAAGCACAGATTAGAAAATGTCAACACAAGGCATGTTGAATCAGAGAAAGTTTGCAAGTTGGCATATTATGTACCGTATGCGGGTACTCTTGTTTGAGAATGTGGATGCCATGTACTTATGTCTGTCGTCGGCACTGTTGGCTAGGCGGTGTTGTCATATTCCGTGGTCAATGAATGTCTGTTGAGAGAACATGGTTATCTTGTGGTTACCTATCTCTGTCATATTTATACCTGTTCACAAGTGTATCCTTCCAGATCCCACATTGAAAGTCTGCTGTAGAATTGACTAACTAATTATCTCCCTTTATATATATATATATATTAAACCTGGTTTTGCTCCACCAGATGTAATATTTATGTTTTGATCGGTTTCAGATCCTATCCTGACCAAAGATTGTAGCTATCTGGGTGAAGCTCTGACTCATGCAGTGTCACAGTTTGCACCAAATGCGAAATATGTAAGAGATGTCAGCTTGGTTGTGGAGGGAGAGAGTAACTTTGTTCCATTGAATAAATTCTTTGCAGATCTTGTACAACCATCTGGTTCTAGAGGTAATTATTATTTCTCCCCTTACAAGTATGGAGACATTGTTTTGGTTTGAATTCTTTTTCTTGTTCTTCTTGTTCTTCCTTTTCTTTTCACTCTTCTAGTTCTTCTGAGGGCTATTCCAGGAAAATCTGGGGGGGGGGGGGGAAATTTGATTAAAATTCTAATGGTGGGGCTGAAGGCTCAAGGTGAGCTATTTTGACCGCCTGTCGTCCGTCTGTCTATCTGTCCGTCCGTCCGTATTTTGTCCGGAGCTTTACTCTGCCATCCTTCAACTGAACATTTTTAGGTCACTAGAGCACAACGTGCTCAGGGTGAGCTTTTGTGATCGCCTGATGTCCGTCGTGGTGCGGTGTGCGTCGTCCGTCGTCCCACGTTAACAATTTGAACCTTTAAAAATCTTCTCCTCTGAGTCTACAGGGTTCTCAGCTTTCATCGTTGGCACATAGTATCATCTGTAGCATAGGGACCTGGACCGCTTCATTTGGGGTCTATATGTGTACTATATAATAACAAGGGTTCCAACTAGCAGAACGAATATACGTGTACCACGAGTACAAATATGACTAACTCTTACAATTTAAATGATAATTTCGTAAGTCTTTCGGCTATTAAAAGCTAATATATTTTTCTATCAATTGAATATAATCTTATAACGCTAACTTATGAACAAGTATCAATCCAACAATGATTTTTCTCAAAATTTCACATGTTTTTTGGTCATTGACAAACTTTCGTTCACCCCGGTTTCACTATATCACAGCAATAACCTGGCAATTTGCAGTTTAAAAAATGGCGTGGTTCAATAAAACGAATCAATTCTATCACCGACCTCCAATTTTTAGTCCCCATCATCAAAAGATGCTTCAAGTTTGCTTCAAATCGTCGAGGAAGGAGCCATTGTACGTGACGTCACGGATTTCCCAACTTTTCCTTCGCTCATCTAATGACATGGCTCCATTCAAATTTGTTGCAAAATGGCAGTATCCGATATAGAAACATAACGACAGACGGAAAGGCCGCTGTTGCTAGTTGCTTACTTATTTAGAGGACAAAACAAATGGAGATTGGTGATATATTTGGGTTGTTTTATTGAACCACGCCATCTTTTGAACTGAATATCGCCAGGTTATGGCTGTGATATAGTGAAACCGGGGTGAACGAACGTTTGTCAATGACCCAGAAAACACGTGAAATTTTGAGAAAATCGTTGTTGGATTGATAATTGCGCGTAAGTTGCCGTGAGAAGATTATATTTATTTGATAGTAAAATATATTGCCTTTCAATAGCCGAAAGAATTATAAAATTATCATTGAAATTGCAAGAGTTACATTCATATTTGTACTTGTGGTACACATATGTCCGTTCTGCTAGTTGGAACCCTTGTTATTATATAGTACATGTAGACCCCCATGAAGCGGTCCAGACCCCTGTGATCTGTAGGTCCTCTACAAAAGTATATAAATTATGCCCCTGGGGTTAAAATTGGCCCTGCCCCAGGGGTGCCTTGTTTTCTATAGAAATATATAGTAAAAGTTTGAAAATCTTCTCCTCTGAAACTGGAAGGTTCTCAGCTTTGATATTTTGCACATAGTATCATGTTCAGGTCCTTTACAAAAGTTATATAAATTATGCCACTGGGGTCAAAATTGGGCCCTCACCCAGGGGTGGTCAGTTTTCAATAGAAGCATATAGTGAAAACTTTGAAAATCTTCTCCTCTGAAACTGGATGGTTCTCAGCTTTCATAATTTGCACATAGCATCATCTTCAGGTCCTTTACAAAAGTTATATAAATTATGCCCCTGGGGTCAAAATTGGCCCCGCCTCAGGGGTGGTCAGTTTCAATAGAAACATATAGTGAAAACTTTGAAAATCTTCTCCTCTAAAACTGGAAGGTTCTCAGCTTTCATATTTTGCACATAGCATCATGTTCAGGTCCTCTACAAAATCTATTTAAATAATGCCCCTGGGATCAAAATTGACCCCGCCCCACGGGTGCCTTGTTTTCTATAGAAATATATAGTAAAATTTTGAATATCATCTCCTCTGAAACTGGAAGGTTCTCAGCTTTCATATTTGGCACATAGCATCATGATCAGGTCCTCTAGAAAATTTACTTGAATTATGCCCCTGGAGTCAAAATTGGCCCCGCCCCAGGGTTAGCCAGTTTTCAATGGAAACATATAGTGAAAACTTTGAAAATCTTCTCTTAAACTGGAAGGTTCTCAGCTTTCATATTTTGCACATATCATCATGTTTAGGTCCTCTACAAAAGTTATATAAATTATGACCCCCTGGGATCAAAATTAGCCCCGCCCCAGGGGTGGGCAGTTTTCAATAGACACAATTAGTGAAATCTTTGAAAATCTTCTCCACTGAAACTGGAAGGCTCTAAGCTTTCATATTTGGCACATAGCATCATGTTTAGGTCCTCTACAAAAGCTATATAATTTATGGCCCTGGGGTCAAAATTGGCCCTACCCTAGGGTAGGGCAGTTTTCAATAGAAACAAATAGTGAAATCTCTGAAAACCTTCTCCTCTGAAACTTGAAGGTTCTTAGCTTTCATATTTGGCGCATAGCATCCTGTTCAGGTCCTTTACCAATTTTATATAAATTATGGCCCGGGTCAAAATTGGCCCTCACCCAGGGGTGGGCAGTTTTCAATAGAAACATATAGTGAAATCTTTGAATATCTTCTTCTTTGAAACTGGAAGGTTCTCAGTTTTCATATTTTGCACATTGCATCATGTTCAGGTCCTCTATAAAAGTTATATAAATTATGCCCCTGGGGTCAAAATTGGCCCCGCTCCAGGAGTAGCCAGTTTTCAATAGAAACGTATAGTGAAAACTTTAAAATCTTCTCGTCTGAAACTAGAAGGTTCTCAGCTTTAATATTTGGCACATAGCATCATGTTCAGGTCCTCTACAAAAGTTATATAAAGTGTGCTGCTTGGGTCAAAATTAGCCCCGCCCCAGGGTAGGCTAGTTTTCTATAGGAACATAATTCTAGTGAAAACTTTGAAAATCTTCTCCTGATTGTCTGGTGAGTGCTTCAGGGCCATTCTGGCCCTCTTGTTTAAATTAAATTTAACAAATGAAAATTTAGCGGTCAGGAGCTTTACTCTGTCATACTTCAACAGAACCTTTTTAAAATTTGGACATATTGTTGAACACCATCTGAAGTTGTGCATCTGCGATAATGGTTTAGATTCATTTCATCTTTTCGTTAATTATCTCCCTTTTCATAAGTTAAAAAATGAAAACGAAACAAGTGAAACACACTCACACACTTCAAATACCTATACACACATAGGTTTTCATAGGTCTTTGCTTCAATGGAACATTATTATGTCTCCCCCATTTATGGGGAGATATATTGTTTTTGCCAGAGTTGTCTGTCTGTCTGTCCGTCCGTCCGTCCGTCCGTCTGTCCGTCTGTCCGTCTGTCCGTCCGTCCGCACTCACCAAAGGGTAGTTGTGTGACTTTTTCTAACTAGTCCCACAAGTAAAATCATTAACCTGGCCATCTCTTGTGACATTAACCTGGCCATTTCTTGTGACATTAACCTGGCCAGTTGTGGGACATAGGGTTAGGGTTAGGGTTAGCTTCCAGATCATTCTTTTCCAAAGTTAGAGCCAAAAATAGTTTTTCTTGTGGGACTAGTCACACAAGAAAAGATCAAAGGAAAAAGTCACACAACTACCCATTTGTTAGTATGTCCGTCTGTCTGTCTGTCTGTCCGTCACAAACTTGTGTCGCGCGTATCTCTGAAACCAGTTGGGCTAGAGTCACCAAACTTCACAGGAATGTTCACCAGCATGAGTTGTTGTGCACCTGGGGTTTTTGAATTGTCTCCCCCTGATAATTTTGGAGTTATTGCCCCTGATTACTTAAAATTAGAAAAACTTTGTGTCGCGCGTATCTCTGAAACCGCTGGTACTAGCGTCACCAAACTTCACAGGAATGTTCACCAGCATAAGTTGTTGTGCACCTATGGTTTTTGAATTGTCTCCCCCTGATATTTTTTGAGTTATTGCCCCTGATATGAATACTTAAATTTATACAAACTTTGTGTCGCGCGTATCTCTGAAACCAGTAGGGCTAGAGTCACCAAACTTCACAGGAATGTTCACAAGCATGAGTTGTTTTGCTCTTGGGTTTTTTGAATTGTCTCCCCTGTTAACTTTGGAGTTACTGCCCCTGATGACTTAAAATTAGACAAACTTTACTTAGTATTGTGCATATCTTTGAAACCACTAGGGCTAGAGTCACCAAACTTCACAGGAATGTCGACCAGCATGAGTTGTTGTACAACTGGGATTTTTGAATTGTCTTCCCTTGATAACTTTGGAGTTATTGCCCCTGATATGATTACTTAAGATTAGAGAAACTTTGTCATGCATATCTGTAAAAACCACTAGGGCTAGAGTCACCAAACTTCACAGGAATGTTCACCAGCATGAGTTGTTGTGCACCTGGTTTTTTTAATTGTCTCCCCCTGATAGTTCTTGAGTTACTGCCCTGATATGTTAACTTAAAATTAGAGAAACTTTGTGCTGCATATATCTCTGAAACCAGTAGGGCTAGTGTCATCAAACTTCACAGGAATGTTCACCAGCATGAGTTGTTGTGCATCTGGGATTTTTATTGTCTCCCCCTGATAACTTTGGAGTTACTGCCCCTTATGACTTAAATAAGAGAAACTTTACTTTGTGTCACATGTATCTCTGAAACCACTAGTACTAGAGTCACCAAACTTCACAAGATGTTGACTAGCATGTGTTTTTGTGTACCTGGGGCTTTTGAATTGTCTCCCCTGACAATGTTGGAGTTATTGCCCCTGATGACTTAAACATTAGACCCTGATAAGTTTGGAGTTACAGACATTACGTCTTGTGTATTGGAAAGAGGATGGGAGGGGGAGACATCTGTTTTTGTGACAAAAACAAACCTCTAGTTGAAATTGTACTCATGTGATTTGGTTTTTACTTCATCACATCATTATTGAATTATCACCCCTTATATTTAGTTACAGTTTAGACCATGAGATAGATATAATATTAATATCTCAGTTGATGGGTAGTACTACGGCTTGAAGTTGTCCTGCATTGAGTTGATGAGTAGTGCTACGGATTGAAGTTGTCCTGCATTGAATCCATCTGTGTCAAATTTGTTAGAGGGGGGGGGGGGGGGGGGGGGGGTTGTATTAATCACCTTTAGTGATAGTTCTAGTTTTCTTTAGAAACATAAAGTCAAAACTTTGAAAATCTTCTTCTGATTGTCTAGTGAGCAATATCAGGGCCTTTCAGGCCCTCTTGTTTTCTACTCACCAGGCACAGTGATCTATTGGGATGTCCCTGTGTCTGTCATCGTTAGTCGTGCATCGTTTGCTGTGCGTTGTCAATATTATACTTAAACATCCTCTTCTCTGAAACTACTTGACAGGAAATTGACAAAAATTGGCCTGGATATTCCTTCGATAGCCCTCTTCAGAAATAGTTCGATTCCAAGAAGAACTCTGGTTGCAATGGTAACCAAATGAACTCAAAAACCATGGCTATATGGAAAACTTAAAAAATCTGCTCTAAAACCATCAGTCAGATTTCAACAGTATTTGGCAAGAACAGTCCTGAGATGACCCTCTACCAAGATTATTCGAGCCTTGTTTATATCTAAAACAACATGACCGCCAGGGGGCGGAGCTAGTTTGTATATATACAAAAGTTCATGTGTCATCTTCTCCAGAACTACATGTATATGGCCTAGAGTCTTCATATTTGGTATGAATTTTGCGCTCCTGGTCCACTATCAAAATTATTCCAATTATGACCCTTGGTTTAATATAAAAAAGAAGTATTGGGGCAAGAATTGGCCCCAAACTGAGTCTCCATTATTGACGTTGAATGTATAGGATTGATTTCTGAAAACCTCCAGACCCATAAGACCTAGAGTCTTCATATTTGGCATCTAGCATGTGCTCATGATCCACTATACGGATTGTTCAAATGATGGTCCTGAGGTCAATATTGGCCCCACCCTGGGGCTCTCCTTATTAGTCCCCACCGGTTACCGGTTGGGGGACTATAGGTTTGCTCGATTCCGTCTGTCTGTCCGTCTGTCCGTCCGTCTGTCCGTCCGTCTGTCCGTCCGTCTGTCCGTCTGTCCGTCTGTCACGCTTTTTGTCCGGGCCATATCTCCTACAATGTTATGCCAAATTCATTATAACTTCACACATTGAAGAAGCATGATGAGGGCTAGTGTCATTCACAAGGGTCATAACTCTAGCACCAATATTTTTGGAGTTATTCCCCTTTTACATATTTTTTTGTCCGGACAATAACTCTTTATCTACTGGTTCAATTGATTTGAAACTTCACATATGGAACAATCATGATGAGGGGTAGTGTCATACACAAGGGCCATAACTCTAGGCACTAATATTTTTGGAGTTATTCCCCTTTTTCATATTTTCTTGTCAGTCCGTCTGTCACACTTCGTGTCCGGGCAATTTCTCCTACAAAGTTAGGCCAAATTCATTATAAATTCACACATTGAGGAAGCATGATCAGGAGTAGTGTCATGCACAAGGGCCATAATTCTAGCACCAATATTTTGGAGTTATTCCCCTTTTACATATTTTTTTGTCCGGACAATAACTCTTTATCTACTGGTTCAATTGATTTGAAACTTCACATATGGAACAATCATGATGAGGGGTAGTGTCATGCACAAGGGCCATAACTCTAGCATCTATATTGTTGGAGTTATTCCCCTTTTCATATTTTCTTGTCCAGTTAATAACTCTTTATGTACTGGTTCAATTGATTTGAAACTTCTCATATGGAACAAGCGTGATGAGAAGTAGTGTCATGCACAAGGGCAATAACTCTAGCATCAATATTTTTGGAGTTACTCCCCTTTTTCATATTTTCTTGTCGGGACAATAACTTTTTATTTACTGATTCAATGTATGAAAGTAGGTATTAATACCATTCAGGTGGTCATGTATATACCATGGTCAACCACACCATGGGTGGGTGGGGTGGGGAGAGTGGAGGTTTTTTTCAGTCCGGTGGGGGACTCATGTCTTGCATAGCAATACAACATGCCCTTGTTTTCACTGAATATATGGGAAATTCTTTGAAAATCTTCATATTAGGCATGTAGCATAATTATGCTCATGGTACATTATCAAGCGTGTTCAAATTATGACTCCGGGGTTAATATTAGCCCCACCCTTGTGTTCCGCTTATTTACATAGAAATATATAGGAAAATCTTCATGTTTATAAAAACCATGATGTCCAGATATAATACTTTTTCAGGATGCCCAATCCCAAAACCAGCCCTCCTGGAACCTGAAAGCCAGGACATGTTTGGCAGAGATGGGGGCTTGAAGAATTCTGGAAAATCAAATATTCATGGTATGGTTGAAAACATGTTTATGGTCTTTTGTTTGGACCTATTACTTTAACCCTTTCCCTGTTCTGTCTTTATTCAGAATTTCAACACCTACTTAATATTCATGGACAAAATAGCTATAATGAAATATGGAAGGTGGAACATTGAAGCCATTTTTGAAAGTAAAGAAAAAGATCTTTCAAATTCCACTAGCACACAAAGCAAACCAAGATCAGACAGCTCCTATAGGATACTGTATTTATGTCTGCAAACACATACATTATAAGTGAGTTCTATTGTAGCTTGTCACGTTATCATGCAACAAATCTGAACATATACTTAGCTTCTGTAGCTCACCATACTGGGCACTCAGCTATTTTACATTAATATAGGTTCCTAACTCAGGTTTAAACATCTCATGTTTTCAGCCATCACCAATTCAGTTAGTGTTAGGGATACACAGCTAGTGGGCTCGGGCAGCATAGCAGAACAGTCTATTGCTGCAACCAGCAGTTTTATTAGTTTGGATCTATTGTTAATAGATGTTAGTTATAGTTTGCAGTTCCACACTGCGATGTATGATCATTGATGAGCATATTTTAGTAGCAAAATACATTACCTACTGTGAAATCTGCCTTAGGCTATTATGATTACTTTGTGACCAGAATGAAAAAAGGTCCTGCAGGTACCGCATGGCCTGCCCTCAGGGCCACTTATACATATTAGCCCATGCTCTGGCATGCCACGTTTGGTTAATTCCAGTTGTCCATATTTCGTGACAAAATTTTAGCCTCCCGAGTTATACCTTAGGTGCTGTTCACATGTATCTTCACCATCTAGCTCTTGCGGTATTGTAACCCAAGAATATATAATTATATACTGTGGGGTGACATTAATAAAATGACAGTTTATAAAGTTACAATTTCAACTTAGCATGGCAGGATACAAGAGTTTGAAAATAAAATTAACCAGAAAATTGTTTCCAAGACACGGATGTACCACCTCCCCCTAACAATTATTAGGGCCCCGCATGAAAATGCAGGTGCCCTATAGTAATCAGCTTGTCCGTCTGTCTGTCCGTCCATCCGTCTGTCCGTTTTTGGTTTTTGCACAATATCTCCTGAAGGAATGGTCCAATTTTCACTAAACTTGCTCAGTGTACTTGATATCCAAATACCTCCCATGGGTTCTGTGTTCGTCAATTTCCCCATATTTTTAGCTCGCCTGTTGGTAGAAGAGTAGAGCTTATGTTATACCCCCGGCGTGAGCGTGCGCGTGAGCTTTTTTGGACGGATTATTTAAAAGCTTAATATTTGTACTAGGATGCTGAAATTATGCTGTTATGAAGTTAAAAGTTAAAAATATGTTTTGGACTTAGTTCTTTTGGCCACAAATCACCAGGTTAAAGTTTTTTGGACGGGTTGTTTTAAAAGTTAGTAATTGTGCTTGGATGTTGAAATTGTGTATGGTGGTTCACTTTGGGTCACATAATACTGTTATAAAGTTAAACATTAAAATGTTTTTAAATTTTATTCAATTTTTGTCATGTTTTGGACTTGCTAGCGTAGGTTTTTTGGGGCCAAAAATCACCAGGTTAAAGTTTTCGGAACGGATGAGTATAAAGCTTAATATTTGTGCTATGATGCTGAAATTTGGTGGGAAGGTTCATATTGTTGAGACCGTTCTGCTCATGCCAAAATATTTTGCCCTTCTGACCTTGACCTTTAATCTACTTTTGCAAAAATCTTTAAATACACTGGTGATCCGTTATAACGCGGAACGTTTTACCGCGGTATCCGATATAACGCGGGTAGTCTGTGTTGCCGAATTTTTAGCTCACCTGAGCAAAGCTCAGGGTGAGCTTTTGGGAGATTTGAATGTCCGTCGTGCGTTGTCAACAATTTGTTTGTGAACACTCTAGTGGTCACAATTGTAGTCCAATCTTCATGAAACTTGGTCAGAATGAATGTCTTGTAAAATCTCGGATGAGTTCGAAAGTGGGTCAAGTTGGGTTAAAAACTAGGTCACTAGGTCAAATAGTAGGAAAACCTTGTGAACCCTCTAGAGGTCACATTTTTAGCCCAATTTTCATGGAACTTGGTCAGAATGATTGTCTTGATAAAACCTCGGAAAAGTGGGTTACATATGGTAAAAAACTAGGTCACTAGGTCAAACCGTAGAAAAACCTTGTGAACACTCTAGTGGTCACAATTTTAGTCTTAATCTTCATGACACTTGGTCAGAATGAATGTCTTGATAAAATCTTGGACGAGTTCTAAAGTGGGTCAAGTGGGGTTAAAAACTAGGTCACTAGGTCAAACAGTAGAAAAACCTTGTGAACACTAGTGGTCACATTTTTTGTCTAATCTTAATGAAACTTAGTCATAATGATTGTCTTGATAAAATCTCAAACAGGTTTGAAAGTGGGTTATGTGGGGTTGAAAACTTGGTCACTAGGTCAAATAGTAGGAATACCTTGTGAACACTCTAGATGTCATATTTATAGCCAAATCTTCATGAAAATTGGCCAGAATAATTGTCCTAATAAAATCTTGGACAAGTTTGAAAGAGGGTTATGTGAGGTCAAAAAGTAGGTCACTGGGTCATATCTTAGAAAAATCTAGTTTACACTCCAGTGGCCACATTTTTAGCCCAGTCTTCCTCAAACTTGCTCAGAGTGTTTGTCTTGGTGATATCAAGGTTGAGTGTGATCATGGGTTTGGTGGGAATAAAAAGTAGGTCACTAGGTCAAATCTTAGACAAATTACTCTAGAGGGCACATTTTTAGCTCAATCTTGATAAAAATCAATATACTAAATCTTTGAAAATCTTGTTCTGCAGAACTACTGCTCAAGTTCCACTATCAACATTGTTCAAATATTGTCCCTTAGGTCAATATTGGCCCTACCCATGGGCTACCCAGCAAAAATCTTAAATCTATGGTAATCAGGTGAGCGATTAAGGGCCAATTTTGCCCTCTTGTTTTTTGTAAATACCTTATTTATAATATGATTGAATATCGCAATGAAACATAAAAAAAACTTAGGTAAACTTATCCGCCAGCAGCAGGCTAAAGGTTAGAAACAAACACCGGTCCCTACATAAACAATTGAAGACAAACTTTTATGTCGCCATTTAAATCTTCTAGTAAAACCTCCCTCTGCAATGGTTTCAGATAAGAATAAATCATAATATAGTACCAACCAAAAAATATCTGTTTGCTATTAATGCCATTACTAGTCCTCTATGCTATCACTGTCAGGTTGAAGAAAACATTATTCATATGCTTTGGTCCTGCCCTGAAACACAAGTCTTCCTAGAGGAAATAAAAACATATCTAAAAACTAAATACATAGATATCATATTTCAGGAAAAATCCTTTATTTTTAACATTGATATTACACCTGCAGATTGTTCCTTTCTGATCCAACTGAAACACTACATATTTGTGTCTAAGTTTCATAATAAACCACTGTCTATAACATCAATAATGAATAAACTGAGAAATTATTTTCAGCCAATGAGTTATTTAGCCCATGAAAATAACAGAACAGACAAATTTGTAAAGCAATGGGAAAAATATATACATGTATTAGACAGTGGCTATGCAAAATAATTTGCTTACAATCCTTCTCTTTAAAAATTGTTTTTCCACATGCTGTCAAATAAGTTTATTTCCAAATCAAGTTGCTACAAATTATTACCCTAGCTCGGGCAGTAAAAACACCTGATCATTCTTCATGAAGCTTATTCTTTTGAAACATGTATGTGCTTCATGCACACAGAGAGCTTTCTTGAAACAGATGAAGTGTCTCATCATAATTTCCCATCCAAATATAAAAAAGACAGGAAGAAGGTCAAAAGAATCTGCATGCCTTTATTTGGACATTACAATTTACATGTATGTACTTTTTAGCTCACCAGAGCACTTTTGT
Organism: Azorinus chamasolen; assembly: GCA_963576725.1. Taxonomy (NCBI): domain Eukaryota; kingdom Metazoa; phylum Mollusca; class Bivalvia; order Cardiida; family Solecurtidae; genus Azorinus; species Azorinus chamasolen. The sequence continues at coordinate 72,654,885 of OY755245.1, forward strand.
GCTCAGGGTGAGCTTTTGTGATCGCCTGATATCCGTCGTGCGGCGTGCGTCGTCCATCGTCTGGCGTCAACAATTTGAACCTTTAAAAATCTTCTCCTCTGAATCTACAGGGTTCTCAGCTTTCATCTTTGGTACATAGCATCATCTGTAGGTCCCCTACAAAAGTTATATAAATTATGCCCCTAGGGTCAAAATTGGCCCCGCCCCAGGGGTGCCTTGTTTTCTATTGAAATATATAGTAAAACTTTGAAAATCTTCTTCTCTGAAACTGGAAGGTTCTCAGCTTTCATATTTGGCAAATAGCATCATGTTCAGGTCCTCCACCAAATTTATATAAATTATGCCCCTGGGGTCAAAATTGGCCCCGTTCCAGGGGTAGCCAGTTTTCAATAGAAACATATAGTGAAAACTTTGAAAAATCTTCTCCTGAATCTACAGGGTTCTCAGCTTTCATATTTGGCACATAACATCATGTTTAGGTCCTCTACAAAAGTTATATAAATTATGCCCATGGGGTCAAAATTGACCCAGGGGTGCCTTGTTTTCTATTGAAATATATAGTAAAACTTTGAAAATCTTCTTCTCAGAAACTGGAAGGTTCTCAGCTTTCATATTTGGCACATAACATCATGTTCAGGTCCTCTACAAAAGTTATATAAATTATGCCCCTGGGGTCAAAATTGGCCCCGCCCCAGGGGTAGCCAGTTTTCAATAGAAACATATAGTGAAAATTTTGAAAATCTTCTCCTCTAAAATTGGAAGGCTCTCAGCTTTCATATTTGGCACATAGCATCATGTTCAGGTCCACTACATAAGTTATATAAATTATGCTCCTGGGGTCAAAATTGGGCCCGCCCCAGGGGTGGCCAGTTTTCAATAATTTAGTACTAAACATATTATGAAAACTTTGAAAATCTTCTTCTCTGAATCTAGAAGGTTCTCAGCTTTCATACTTGGCACATAACATCATGTTCAGGTCCTCTACAAAAGTTATATAAATTATGCCCTTAGGGTCAAAATTGGCCCCGCCCCAGGGATGCATTGTTTTCTATTGAAATATATAGTAAAACTTTGAAAATCTTCTTTTCTGTAACTGGACGGTTCTCAGCTTTCATATTTGGCAAATAGCATCATGTTCAGGTCCTCCACCAAATTTTTATAAATTATGCCCCTGGGGTCAAAATTGGCCCCGCCCCAGGGGTAGCCAGTTTTCAATAGAAACAAATAGTGAAAATTTTGAAAAATCTTCTCCTGAATCTACAGGGTTCTCAGCTTATTTGGCACATAACATCATGTTTAGGTCCTCTACAAAAGTTATTTAAATTATGCCCCTGGGGTCAAAATTGGCCCCGCCCCAGGGGTGGTCAGTTTTCAATAGAAACATATAGTGACAACTTTGTAAATCTTCTCCTCTGAATCTACAGGGTTCTCAGCTTTCATATTTGGCATATAACATCATGTTCAGGTCCTCTACAAAAGTTATATAAATTATGCCCGTGGGGTCAAAATTGGCCCCGCCCCAGAGGTAGCCAGTTTTCAATAGAAACATATAGTGAAAACTTTGAAAATCTTCTCCTGAAACTTGAAGGTTCTCAGCTTTCATATTTGACACATAGCATCATGTTCAGGTACTCTACAAAGTTGTATAAATTATGCCCCTGGGGTCAAAATTGGCCCCGCCCCAGGGGTGGCTAGTTTTCTATAGAAACATATAATGAAAACTTTGAAAATCTTCTCCTCTGACTGCCTGGTGAGGGATGTCAGGGCCATTCTGGCCCTCTTGTTTATTTTACAAGGTATATATAATTATGCTACGATTATCTTTGTAAAGTGTGTGAGGGATGGCCCACCTCGACCTGTAACACACTAATTGGACGGGGTGAATAAAGTATAAATTTTTTTTTAAAAAGATTGTAGACAATCTTACGTGAGAAAAACTGACAACTATCAACTCGTATATATGCCGCCTTGAATGTAATACACACAGCTGATTACCGGCTCGTACCATGCGCATGATGCCCTAATAGCATGGGAACCAGTAAAATCTTAACTGCATAACTTTCATTACAAATTAATTGTGTGTATAATTGTGATGCATGTGTACTGAATTTTTTCACTGTCAAAGCCACAAAAGTTCGTACTTTATGAAAAACAAACATCATTACAAATCCAAACCCCTAACTCTGTGCGGGGTTGGAGGTTATATTCTAATGCAGAAAAGGGTGTGTACCAGTACGTGAGTGGGCGGGGAAACAAAGTTAACAAGTCAGTTTCGTTCGAAATTAGTTTATTTTAGGATGATGGGGGTTTATGTAAGTTTATGTAAGTACCCAGATAAAAAAAACAACGTTACAACGCGGTTCCGTATATAACGCGGGTTGAATTTTATGTCCCCGGACACCTGCGTTGTAACGGGTCTCCAGTGTACCTAGATTATTGGAATCTATAGGGCTAGGGCTTTCATTCTTGATAATTATGACTATGCCGACATTTATGCCCTTCTGACCTTGACCTTGACCTTTGACCTACTTTTGCAAAAATCTTTAAATGCCTCTTACATTTGAACCAATAGATCCTAGGGCTTCCATACTTGGTATGCAACATGCTTGTGTTTAGACTTTTCCAACAATATCATTGTGTGTGACCTTGACCTTGATCTTTGACCTGCTTTTGCAAAAGTCCTTAAATGCCTATAGCATTGCATCCAATAGGCTTCAATACTTGGTATGACCATTCCAATATGTTTGCCTTTCTGACCTTGACCTGTGACTTTTGCAAAGATCTTTTTAACAATGCATATACTTCCATACTTGGTATGTATCTTTTCTACCTGAAGACTATTTCAAACATACCATTTTTTTTAGCTCACCAGAGCACAAAGTGCTCAGGGTGAGCTTTTGTGATCGCCTGATGTTAGTCGTGCTTCATTCATCGTCAACAATTTGAACCCTTAAAAATCTCATCTGAATCTACAGGGGTCTAAGCTTTCATCTTTGGCACATAGCATCATCTGTAGGTCCTCTACAAAAGTTATATAAATTATGTCCCTGGGATCAAAATTGGCACCGCCCCATGGGTGCATTGTTTTCTATAGAAACATATAGTGAAAACTTTGAAAATGATCTCCTCTGAAACTGGGAGGTTCTCAGCTTTCATATTTGGCACATACTATCATATTCAGGTCCTCTACAAAAGTTATATAAATTATGCTCCAGTGGTCAAAATTGGCTACACCCCAGGGGTGGCCAGTTTTCTAGCAAACTTGTAGCTGACTGCGCTTTTAAGCATCTTATCTTTGCTCATAAAGAGTCATCAGGTCAAGCAGTGGAGAGGGGGTGACCAGTGGCTATTTTTAGTGCACCTGTATTGCTGGTACATGAAGTAGCTTGGAGCGATAGTGAGTCTGTCTTAACCCTTTGCCTGTTCTATGTTTATTATTAATTTGAATGCCTACTGCATATTCATGAACAAATAGTTAAAATGAAGTATGGAAGATGGAACATTGTAGACATTTTTTCCAAATTTCACAACCTACTGAATATTCATCGTCACTAGGTCAAAGGTCAAGGTCACAATGATCTTACCTGGTTAAATGGTTTCTGATCAATAACTGCTCAAGGATTTGGCTTAGAATCTTCAAACTTGCTGTGGTAGTTGGACATGACCACTGGATGATCCGTATTGTTTTTGAGGTCACTAGGTCAAAGGTCAAGGTCACCATGACCTTAACTGGTAAAATGGTTTCTGATCAATAACTGCTCAAGGGTTTGACTTAGAATCTTCAAATTTGCTTATGTGGTTGGTCATGACGACTAGATGAGGCATTGTTTTTTAGGTCACTAGGTCAAAGGTCAAGGTCACCATGACCTTAACTGGTGAAATGGTTTCCGATCAATAACTGCTCAAAGGTTTGGAATAGGATCTTCAAACTTGCTGTGGTTGTTGGTCATGACCACTAGATGATCCCTATTGTTTTTGAGGTCACTAGCTCAAAGGTCAAGGTCACCATGACCTTTTCAGAAGATATATCACTGAAATAATGAGCCAACCAGATGGTATCATCATCAATAAATATGTGCAGAATATGCCATCCACAGAACCCATTCCTTGAGGAGATATTGCACGAAAACCAATCAGCTAATCAGAGTGAAGCAGCCTAAGTGAAAATGCCTGTAATTTAATACCAGAAATGGTGTCAAGGCTATCTGATGCTTGCCTGTTTAAAAGTTAAGTCTAAAAATGTGTCATATTGAACAAAAACATTATTCAATTTCCAATTTAAACAAACCACTGATCATTTATTGATCTGAAAACATTTAACAAGTTAAGATCATGGTGACCTTGACCTTTGACCTAGTGACCTCAACAACTATAAGGGTCATCTAGTGGTCACGACCAACTACCACAGCAAGTTTGAAGATCCCGAACCAAACCATTTAACAGTTATTAATCGGAAACCATTTCATCAGTTAAGGTCATGATGACCTTGATCTTTGACCTAGTGACCTCAAAACAATAAGGGTCATCTAGTTGTCATGACCATCCACCAAAGCAAGTTTGAAGATCCTAAGTCAAACCATTGAGCAGTTATTGATTGGAAACCATTTCACCAGTTAAGGTCATGGTGACCTTGACCTTTGAACTAGTGACCTCAAAATGATAGGGGTCATCTAGTGGTCATGACCAACCACCACAGCAAGTTTGAAGATCCTAAGCCAAACCCTTCAGAGGATATTGATCGCAAACCATTTCACCAGTTAAGGTCATGGTGACTTTGACCTAGTAAACCTTAGGGGTCATCCAGTGGTCATGACCAACCACCGCACCAAGTTTGAAGATTCTAAGCCAAACCCTTAAGCAGTTATTGATCGGAAACCATTTAACTAGTTAACCCTTTCCCTCATATAAACGTGTTTTCACGCATTTGCAAACAGAGAAGACCCAGATCAGACGGCTCCTAGAGGAGCCGTCTGATATGGGTCTGCTCTGTCTGCTAACAGAATTTGATATATCTGTTTCTTTGCTTTCTAAAATGTCTAAAATGTTCCACCTTCCATATTTCATTATACCTATTTTGCTAATGAATATTCAGTAGGTATTGAAATTTGGCCAATATACAGAACAGGAAAAGGGTTAAGGTCATGGTGACCTTGACCTTTGACCTAGTTACCTCAAAGCAATAGGGGTCATCTAGTGGTCATGACCAACCACTACAGCAAGTTTGAAGATCCGAAGCCAAACCCTTGAGCAGTTATTGATCTGAAACCATTTCACCAGTTAAGGTCATGGTGACCTTGACCTTTGACCTACTGACCTCAACAACAATAGGGCTCATCTAGTTATCATGTCCAACCACCTAAGCAAATTTGAAGATCCTAAGTCAACCACTTGAGCAGTTATTGATCAGAAACACTTTGAAAAACCTTAAAAAGTCTGTCCCTGAAACCATAAGACCTATACCTTCCATCTTTGGTATATAGCTTTGCCTTGTGGTCCTCTTCCAAGAATGTTCAACTTGCAACCCCAATCTCCGGGCGAAACTTGACCCTGCCCTGGGGCTTATCAGTTTTCCTTGGGGAAAATAATTATAAAATATTATTTTTCTCAGAAACCATAAGGCTTAGACCTTTAATTAATGGCTTGCAGCTTTGCCTTATGGTTTTCTACCAAGGCTGTACAAATGATGACTTTTGGGTGTAAAATGGCCCCATCCCAGAGGTTATCACAGGTGAGCGCTTCAGGGCCTCATGGCCCTCTTGTTTTGATAACAACTGGATTGCCTCCCTTGTTGGTAGTAAATCTGCAGTAATATTGCAGACCCAAACAAAGAAAATTGTTATAGTTGCACAGTTAATCTGATGATTAACCCTTTACTCCATAAATATTCCTTTCTACACCTTTGCAAACAGAGTAAGCCCAGATCAGATGGCTAATGTAGTAGCCATCTGACCAATCTGCTGTTTGCTTATGATATAATATAGTGCAAATTGCATTACATTATTTTCATTTATTGTACAATATACATATAATATGTTTACTAACCCTTTCCCTTATGTTAACACCTTTTCGCACATTTTCAAACAGAGCAGACCCAGATCAGACGGCCCCTATAGCAGCTGTCTGATCAGGGTCTGCTCTGTTTGTCAATGGAATTTGAAATATGTTTCTTTACTTTCTAAAATGGCTACACTGTTCCACCTTTCGTATTTCATTATAACTATTTTGTCCATGAATATTCAGTAGGTATTTAAATTTTGAACAAAAATAGAACAGGGAAAGGGTTGAAAATAAATTAGGATATGAATGTTAATAACTCGTGAAGGTGTAATGAAAATATCTAAAATTTTGAATATAAGTACATGTATAGATTAATTTATTCTTTCTGAAATTCAACCAATTTGCCCAGGGAGAGGGTATACATACTTTTGTACAGTCATGCCCTTCTTTAGATTTGCATTGTTATTATGTTTTCATTTACATTTTCTTAAATTTTCTTCACTTGAGGTCCTCTACAAAAATTACATAAATTATGCCCCTTGGGTCAAAATTGGCCCTCGCCAGGGCTGGCTAGTTTTCTATAGAAACGTATAGTGAAAACATTGAAAATATTCTCCTCTGATTGTCTGGTGAGTGATGTCGGGGTCTTTCAGGCCCTCTTGTTTGGAATATTATAGGCATGTTCACTTAGGCCGCTGCATTCTGATTAGCTGATTTGTTTCTGTGCAATATCTCCTCACGGAATGGTTCATTTTGAACCAAACGAACTTGCTCAGTGTAGTTTATATCCTGGTACCTCACATGGGTTCTGTGTTCGGCAATTTCCAAACATTTTTCGGAAACACTTAGGCTGCTGCAATCTGATTAGCCAATTGGTTTCCGTGCAATCTCTCCTGAAGGAATGGTCCAATTTTCACCAAACTTGCTCAGTGTACTTAATATCAAATTATCTTTTATGGGTTCTGTGGTTGGCCTCTTCTGCACATATTTATTGATGATGATGCAATCAGATTGGCTGATTATTTCTGTGACATATCTTTTTTAAAGATTGGTCCGATTTCTATCAAACTTGTTCATTATATGCTTATTTTTCAAGTTTCTAGCAAGAGTACCCATTTACGCTAATTACATGGATATTTAATTATGCTGCTGCAGTTCTACATTAGGAAAATCAGGCTAACAATATTCAGACATATGCGATACCTCATATGCGGGCAGGGGCCTTCCTCGACAGTAGTCTTGTTTATCTCTATTCTCTGTAAAATGTGTTACCGTTTAAGCTCACAGTCATGTTGTTTGTAGAAGTTTGAATTCCTGTTTCGTAATTATTGCTCTTTGATGATGTGATATTTGCTCAGTGATACGTTTTCCTTGTCATATCGTCACTTATGTAGGCCCTATAGATAAAATGTCAGTTGCAAAAATAATAGGTGCTTCATTTAAAATTAGGTAAATTGGATCTATGACAGGTAATAAATTTGTTACATGGTACTTTGCATGGTAAAGCCTCAGGAAATATGGGATCTAACCGGGTCATACCAGCCCGTATACCCTAATAATATTCATGTAAGAAATAATTCCATCATTAATATTTATTAGCTGAATTTATATAGATACGAAGGTATTTTTGATAATGGTGGAAACTGTACTATACTATTCAACAAGCAACCAGAGCAGAAACTGAACAGATAGTTCCCACTAAAGTCGTCTGATCTTGGTCTAGTCTGTTCTTCCTCATACTTGTGTATTGTTATGTGATAAATATTCACCATTAGGGCCACATCTCACCTCTTTGAAGTTTGTGTAATAAAGTATGTAGTATCCTTTATATTCCATGCTTGCAGTTCTGTCTTTGTTTTATTTTAGATTCTCAAGGCCAGCAAAAGGCAGCAGCAAGCATTGGACAGGCACACTGGTTTGTTACCACTTTTGCTGAAGTTATGATATAAATATTAATTCTCATGTTACGATTCATTTATCAAAAATAGTTAATCATTTATCACTTTTCAATATTCAAATAGTTAATAAAATGTCAGAATGTATTGATTTGGAGGTCAGAGTAATGAAGGTTTGTAATGAGAACAATGAAACAGTTTGCTCTCACACAAGGTAGGTTTGTGTCACATTGATGATATTTTAGCTCACCTGAGCTAAAGGGTCAAGGTGAGCTATTGTAAAAGTAAAGTACCTAGTTATAGTCTACTTTCAGTCTGAATGACCACTCAGCTGACTGTACATTTACTCTCCTGTTGTGATCGTCCGTCTGTCCATTCACTTTTATTATGCCCCCAAAGCTAGGCTTTGGCGGCATATAGTGATCGCACTGTGCGTGTGTGGGTGGGTGTGTGTACCTTTTGTCCGCAGTATATTTCCTTTGTCACATCAGCTACGGATACCAAATTTGGTGTGTGAGTTGATGGCAGAGTGTCGCATACCATTTTCATGTCACTGTGACCTTGACCTTTGACCTTGATTTTACAAAAAAGCTTGTCCGGAGCATATCTCCTAAACCTTACCAGCTAAGGATTCCAAATTTGGTGTGTGAGTTCATCTTGGGATGGCGGAGTGTCGCGTACCATTTCAGGTCACTGTGACCTTGACCTTTAACCTCTATTTAAAAAAAAAGCTTATACCTTACCAGCTACAAAAAGCTTGTCCGGAGTATATCTCCTATACCTTACCAGCTAAGGATTCCAAATTTGGTGTGTGAGTTCATCTTGGGATGGAGGAGTGTCGCGTACCATTTTCAGTTCACTGTGACCTTGACCTTTGATCGATTTTACAAAAAGCTTGTCCAGTGCATATCTCCTATACCTTACCAGAATCGGACTCCAAATTTGGTGTGTGAGATCACCTTGAGATGGCGGAGTGTCGTGTACCATTTTCAGGTCACTGTGACCTTGACCTTGACTTCTGACCTAGATTTTACAAAAAGCTTGTACGGAGCATATCTCCTATACCTTACCAGCAACAGATTCCAAATTTGGTATGTGAGTTCATCTTGGGATGGCGGAGTGTCGCATACCATTTTCAGGTCACTGTGACCTTGACCTTTGACCTTGATTTTACCAAAAGCTTATACCTTACCAGCTGCAAAAAGCTTGTCCGGAGCATATCTCCTATACTTTACCAGCTATGGATTCCAAATTTGGTGTGTGAGATCATCTTGAGATGGCGGAGTGTCGCGTACCATTTTCAGGTCACTGTGACATTGACCTTGACCTTTGACCTCGATTTTACAAAAAGCTTGTCCGGAGCATATCTCCTTACCAGCTACGGATTCCAAATTTGGTGTGTGAGTTTATCTTGGGATGGAGGAGTGTCGCGTACTATTTTCAGGTCACTGTGACCTTGACCTTGACCTTCGACCTCGATTTTACAAAAAGGTTGTCTAGAAAATATCTCCTATACCTTACCAGCTACGGATTCCAAATTCGGTGTGTGAGTTTATCTTGGGATGGCAGAGTGTCGCATACCATTTTCTGGTCAATGTGACCTTGACCTTTGACCTCGATTTTACACAAAGCTTGTCCAGAGCATATCTACTATACCTTACCAGCTACGGATTCCAAATTTGGTTTATTAGTTCATCTTGGGATGGCGGAGCGTCCTGTACCATTTTCAGATCACTGACCTTGACATTGACCTTTGACCTCAATTTTACAGTCTGGAGCATATCTCCTATACCTTACCAGATACTTGTCTAGAGCATATCTCCTATACCTTACCAGCTACGGATTCCAAATTCGGTGTGTGAGTTTATCTTGGGATGGCAGAGTGTCGCATACCATTTTCTGGTCAATGTTACCTTGACCTTTGACCTCGATTTTACACAAAGCTTGTCCAGAGCATATCTACTATACCTTACCAGCTACGGATTCCAAATTTGGTTTATTAGTTCATCTTGGGATGGCGGAGCGTCCTGTACCATTTTCAGATCACTGACCTTGACATTGACTTTTGACCTCAATTTTACAGTATGGAGCCTATCTCCTATACCTTACCAGATACTTGTCTAGAGCATATCTCCTATACCTTACCAGCTAGGGATTCCAAATTTGGTGTGTGAGTTCATCTTGGGATGGCGGAGTGTCGCATACCATTTTCATGTGCCTTTGACCTTTGACCTTGATTTTAATAAAAGCTTGTCTGGAGCATATCTCCTATACCTTATCAGTTACAGATTCCAAATTTGTAATTTGTAAGTATTGGACAGGTATGCTTAGGCAAACAGTGTAGACCCAAATCAAACTACAGGGTCTACACTGTTTGCTACTACATTAGCATGAATCAGACATTATAAAGAGCTCTAAATACTATTCGTACAACTTTGAAAATCTGATGAAACTGAAAGGTGCTCAGCTTCTATATTTGGTTCATAGCATCATGTCTAAGTCCTCTACAAAAGTTATATAAATTATGCCCCTGGGGTCAAAATTGGTCCGCCCCAGGGCCGGCTAGTTTTCTATAGAAACATATAGTGAAAACTTTGAAAATCTTCTCCTCTGATTGTCTGGTGAGCGCTTCGGGGCCATTCTGGCCCTCTTGTTTTAACATTGAAATTTGACCCTGTGTCTTTTTTTTTAAAACATTAAGAATTAACACAGGATCTGTTTTTAACGTTGACAATCAACCCAGGGTCCTTTTTAACGTTGAGAATTACCTAGGGTCCTTTTTAACTAAGTTTCGACCCTTCGCTCTTTTCTTAGCTATCATAATCGTCAAAGGTTCTATTTCTAATGTTAAGAACAGACTCCTGTGTCATTTTTAACAGCATCAAAATTTCATGTTACACCTACATTACATTGTATTGTTTTTCCGCCAAAATGTATTTCGGTGTCAAACACTTTGGGGGCATTTGTCACCCGTGATGACTCTCTTGTTTTAAATGACTTCTCCTAAACCACTGGGAGGATTTCAACTAAATTTCACAAAAATGTACCTTAGTGGGTCCTCTACCAAGGTTGTTAACCCTTCGCTTGCTATTCGCGTTAATATACCTACCTGTAAATAGTGAAGACCTAGATGAGACAGCTCCTGCAGGAGCTATCTCATCAGGGTCTGCACTATTTACAAGTTGATTGTGCAACCAGTGCACTCCACAGCAGTGATTGCACAGCAAAATACTAGTACACAGTGAAGATATATTTAATTATACAACAGGGCATGGGTAAAGAAGGAGAAATATATTTTTAAATTCAGCAAGCGAAGGGTTAAAATCATGGCCCCGCCCCACTACTTAAAAGGTTGTGTTTTTTTAATCTTTAAAAATCTTCTCTGAAACCACAATTCCTAGAGCTTTGATATTTGGTATATATATAGCATCATCTAATGGTCCTTTACCAAATTTGTTCAATGATGACCCAAAAATGGCCATGCCCCGGTGTTTGTACGTTTTACATAGACTTATATAGGAAAACCTTTAAAATTCTTCTCTGAAACCACATACTCTAGAGCTAAAATATTTGGTATAAAGCATCACTTAAAAGACTTCTACCTAGTTTGTTCAAATTATGCTCCCTGGGCCAAAAATGGCCTCACCCTGGGGCTTTAGACTTCTCAACATCAGAAACTACAGTTAAAAGGTTTCCCCTAATTCCCTCGTTTCATCAGCATAGCCATTAAGAGACCAGGGGAGATAACTGCATTGGAGGTTAACCCTTTCCCTGTTCTATGTTTATTAGCTCACCAGAGCACAAAGTGCTCAGGGTGAGCTTTTGTGATCACCTGATGTCCTTCGGCATCCGTCGTGCGTAGACAGTCGTCAACAATTTGAACCTTTAAAAATCTTCTCCTCTGAATCTACAGGGTTCTCAGTCTTTATCTTTGGCACATAGCATCATCTTTAGGTCCTCTACAAAAGTCTTAAGGTCCTCTATAAAATTGGCCCCGCCCCAGGGGTACATTGTTTTCTATAGGAACATATTGTGAAAACCTTGAAAATCTTCTCCTCTGAAACTGGAACTTTCTCAGCTTTCATATTTGGCACAAAGTATCGTGTTCAGGTACTCTACAAAAGATATATAAATTATGCCCCTGGAGTCAAAATTGGCCTCACCCTAGGGGTGGCCAGTTTTCAATAGAAACATATAGTGAAAACTTTGAAAACTTCTTCTCTGAAACTGGAAGGTTCTCAGCTTTCATATTTGGCACATAGCATCATGTTCAGGTCCTCTACAATATTTATATAAATTTTTCCCCTGGGGTCAATTTTCACCACCCATGGGGTGCCTTGTTTCATATAGAAGCATATAGTAAAACCTTGAAAATTTTCTCCTCTGAAACTTGAAGGTTCTCAGCTTTCATATTTGGCACATAGCATCAAATTCAGGTCCTCTACAAAATTTATATAAATTATGCCCCTGGGCTGAAAATTGGCCCCGACCCAGGGGCAGCCAGTTTTCAATAGAAACATATAGTGAAAACTTTGAAAATCTTCTCCTGATTGTCTGGTGAGCGCTTCAGGGCCATTCTGGCCCTCTTGTTTTAGGAAAATATTTAAAAATCTTCTTCTCTGAAACTGTAAGGCCCAGACCTTTGATATTTATTATGATGCATGATCTAATGGTCCTCTACCAAGGTTGTTCAAATTATGACCCTATGACAAAAAATTGCGCTGCCCTAGGGCTTATCAGTTTTTCATAGGAAAATCTTTAAAAATCTTTTCTCTAAAATTGTAAGGCCTAGATCTTTGAAATTGGTATGTAGCACGATCTAATGGTCCTCTACAAAGATTGTTCAAATTAAGACCCCCAGACCAAAAATCGCCCCGCCCAAAGGCTCATCAGTTTAGATGTTTGGTATGTAATATGATCTAATGGTCCTCTACAAATGTAGTTTTGTCTTGTGATCCTCTGTCAAGAATGTTCAACTTATGACCCCCAACTTCTGGGCAAAGCTTCCTTGGGGCTTGATGTTTGGTATGTAATATGATCTAATGGTCCTCTACAAATGTAGTTTTGTCTTGTGATTCTCTGTCAAGAATGTTCAACTTATGACCCCCAACTTCTGGGCAAAGCTTCCTTGGGGCTTATCAGTTTTTCATGGGAAAAATATAAAATATTAATTTTCTCTGGAACTATAATGCATGGACCTTTAATTAATGGCATGCAGCTTTGCGGTTCTGTACCAAGGTCGAACAAATGATGACTAGGTTAAAATTGGCCCTGTCCTGTGAGCTATACTTTGAAATAGACTTCTTCACATCAGAAACTTCAGTTTTAACCCTTCTCTTGCTGAATTTTAAAATACATTTCTCCTTCTTTACCCATGCCCTGTTGTATAATTACATATACACATAGTAAATAGTGCAGACCCTGATGAGACAGCTCCTGCAGGTAGGTATATTAAGGTGAATAGCAAGTGAAGGGTTAATATTCAGGTAAGAGATAATGACATCATGAATAGTGATTAATATAATGTTTTTAATGATGAATGAATCGGCAAAACCTTGTCCTGATAATCACTAGAATTGTATCTATATCATGTCAAAAGCAAACATAGCAGACCCTGATCAGCTGTCTGATCTGGGTCTACTCTGTTTGCAAAGGCAACAAAATGCGTATTTATGGAAGAAAAGGTTAACAACACCATTATCCCCCTCCCAATTTATGCCTTGTTTTGTAAAGAAACATATTGTGAAAACTTTGAAAGTCTTCTTTGTAAGTTGTAGGGTCTCAGCTTTCATATTTATGTCTCCCCCCATATTTATATGGGGGAGACATATTGTTTTCATGAGAGTTGTCTGTCTGTCTGTCTGTCCGTCACACTTTTTGTCCGGACGATAACTTCAATATGCCTGATGCTAGTTGATTGAAACTTCATATATGGAAAGAGCATAATGAGAGGAAGTGTCATGCACAAGGTCCATAACTCTGGCTTCACTAATATTGGAGTTATTGCCCTTTGTAAAAAATATCATAATATTTTGTCCGGACAATAACTTCAATATGCCTGATGCCAGTTGATTGAAACTTCATATATGGAAAGAGAATAATGAGAGGAAGTGTCATGCACAAGTTCCATAACTCTGGCTTCACTAATATTGGAGTTATTGCCCTTTGTAAAAAAAATCACGATTTTTTTGTCCGGATGATTACTCCTATGTGACACATGCCATTGGAGCGAAACTTCATACATGGAACGATCATGATAAGAGAAAGTGTCATGCATAAGATCCTTAACTCGAGCTTCAATAAATTTAGAGTTATTGCCCCTTGTACATTTGTTTAATTCTTTCTTGTCCGGACGATAACTCCTACATGGCTCTTGCCATCGTATTGAAACTTCATACATGGAAAGAGCATGATGAGAGAAAGTGTCATGAACAAGGGCCATAATTCTGGTCTCAATACTTTTAGAGTTATTGCCCTGTGTTACATTTTTTGGCCGATCAATATCTCCTGTTCGACTGATGCTATTGGAATGACATTTTATTTTTGGAAAGAGCATGATGAACGTAAGTGTCATGCACAAGGGCCATAAATCTGGTATCAGTATTTTTAGCTCACCAGAGCACAAAGTGCTCAGGGTGAGCTTTTGTGATTGCCTGATGTCCGTCGTCCGTCGGCGTCCGTCGTCCGTCGTCAGTCGTCAACAATTTGAACCTTAAAAAATCTTCTCCTCTGAATCTACAGGTTTCTCAGCTTTCATCTTTGGCACATAGCATCATCTGTTGGTCCTCTACAAAAGTTATATAAATTATACCCCTGGGGTCAAAATTGGCCCTGCCCCAGGGGATTTCAGTTTTCAATAGGAACATATAGTGAAAACTTTGAACATCATCTTCTCTAAAACTAGAAGGTCCTCAGCTTTCATATTTGGCACATAGCTTCAACTTCAGGGCTTCTACAAAAGTTATATACACCAGGGGTGGGAAGTTTTCAATAGAAACATATTGTAAAACTTTGAAAATCTTCTCCTCTGAAAGCGGAAGGTTATTAGCTTTCATATTTTGCACATAGCATCATATTCAGGTCCTCTACGAAAGTTATATAAATTATGCCCCTGGGGTCAAAATTGGCCCCAGGGTTGGGCAGTTTTCAATAGAAACAAATAGTGAAATATTTGAAAATCTTCTCCTCTGAAACTGGAAGGTCCTCAGCTTTCATATTTGGCACATAGCTTCAACTTCAGGGCTTCTACAAAAGTTATATAAATTATGCCCCTAGGGTAAAAACTGGTCCCACCCCAGGGATTGCCAGTTTTTTTAAGCTGACTACTTAAACAGCCCATAGGATCACTAGTTAAGCATAGGAAAAACTTTAAAAGTATTCTTGTCAGAAACTACATGTCCCAGAGCTTAGATATTTGGTGTATAGATTTACTTAGCATAACTTTATGGGTTTTATAAGTATCATAGTTCTTGGGTTAAAATTGGCCCTGCCCTGTGTGTACAGTCTTCTTCACGGCAGAAACGACAGTCTAAAGGTTTCTCCTTAATATATCAGCCTGCAGAGCTCAGACCAGTCAGAGTGAGTTCTTATATAATCACCCTTAGCCTGATCAGTAGAGTAGAAATTGTGTTTACACAAATAACACACTCTCATTTAAGATTGAGAAAACTATGGATAGTTCCTAATATGCAGAACACTCTTAAAGCTTTTTTTCATACATATGCCCTGCATTAAGCTACCAGATATCAATATAGAGCATATCTGTTGTGAATTTCAGCTTAACTCTTTGCATGCTGGGTAATTTTGTCATCTGCTAAATGGTTGTCTGCAGCATATTCATAAGTTATCCATACTACACAATTTCTTTCTAAGTTTTTCAGAAGTTCAGTCTCATTGACAAACAGTTTGGATATCAGATCAGGCCCCACATTATATTGGCCCTGATCTGGATCCAAACTGTTTGCAGAGGTCATTAGTGGTGGGAGAATCCCACTACACACTTTCTTTCTAAGTTTTTCAGAAGTTCAGTGTCATTTACAAACAATTTGGATATCAGATCAGGCCCCACATTATGTGAACCCTGATCTGGATCCAAACTGTTTGCATAGGTCATTAGTGGTGGGAGAATCTGCCTCTAGCATCCAAAGAATTAATACAAGTTCCAGTGGTCTATGCTCTATCCATCCTTCCACTACATTCTTTCAGCATCATGTTCAGGTTCTCTACAAAAGTTATATAAATTGTGTCCCTGGGGTCAAAATTGGCACCGCCCCTGGGGTGTTAAGTTTTCAATAGAAACATATGTGAAAACTTTGTTTTATAACAACTGGATTGTCTCCCTTGTTGGTAGTAACTCTGCAGAAATATTGCAGATCTACCCAAACAATGAAAATTTTTGCACAGTTAATCAGACAATTAACCCTTTACTCCATAAATATGCCTTTTTACACCTTTGCAAACAGAGTAGACCCAGATCAGATGGCTCATGTAGTAGCCATCTGATCAGTCTGCTGTTTGCTTATGATATAATATAGTGCAAAGTGCATTACATTATTTTCATTTTGTGTACAATATACTTATAATATGTTTGCTAACCCTTTCCCTCATGTTAACACTTTTTTGAAACATTTGCAAACAGAAAAGACCTAGATCAGACAGCTCCTAAAGTAGCTGTCTGACCAGGGTTTGCTCTGTTTGTTAATGGAATTTGAAAGATGTTTCTTTACTTTCTAAAATGGCTACACTGTCCCACTTTCCATATTTCATTATAACTATTTTGTCTATGAACATTCAGTAGGTATTTAAATTTTGAATAAACATAGAACAGGGGAAGGGTTGAAAATAAATTAAGATATGAATAATAATAACAGATGAAGTTGTAATGAAAATATCTGAAATTTTGGATATTATTTATAAGTACATGTATAGATTAATTTATTCTTTCTAAAATTCAACCAATTTGCCCAGGGAAAGGATATACATACTTTTGTACATGCCCTTCTTTAGATTTGCATTGTTATATGTTTTAATTTACATTTTCTTAAATTTTCTTCACTTGAGGTCCTCTACAAAAGTTACATAAATTATGCCCCTTGAGTCAAAATTGGCCCTCGCCTGGGCTGGCTAGTTTTCTATAGAAACTCATAGTGAAAACTTTGAAAATCTTCTCCTCTGATTGTCTGGTGAGCGATGTCAGGGCATTTCAGGCCCTCTTGTTGGAGTTATTAGCTGTTATCATTTTCTTCTTGAAAAATGTAGTGTGGAAAACACATAATGAGGGGAAGTATCATTCATCAAGACCATAACATTTTTAGTGATTTCCCTTTACATATTGTTTTTATTAGAGGGGAGACATCCGTTTTTGTGACAAAAACCTCTAGTTGGTACATAACATTATCTTGCAGTCCTCTACAAAAGTTAAATGAATAATGCCCCTGAGGTCAAATGAGGCCCCACACCAGGGGTAGCCAGTTTTCTATAGAAACGTAATGAAAACTTCTCTTCTTATTTTCTGGTGAGCCAAATCAGGGCCATCATGACCTCTTGTTATAAAAAAGTGCCCTTGTGTTAGTTTCTTTTATTAGCATTCAAACTGCCTGTATGCATACATTGTTAATAATAGAAAATCTTTTTTAGGCGACGGTCATGTCTGGAACAAGATCCTGCTGTAGAAACATATATCATTGTTAATGATATACCTGATGGCTATGATCAGAGGACTTTGGGGTTGAAACTTTTCCTGCCTCAATTTCCTGTCCCGCCACCACAAGTTGTATATCCAGAAGGAAGTAAACATGCACTGTTAATATGTAGCTCAACAGAAGGTATGCTAACAAGAATCTTATCATGTGGCATAGTCCATACTTGGCTTACCGTATATAATATTAAAACGTACCTGCTTATTATTCCTTCCTCTTATTCATGTAAATATAATTAATTAATTACATCATGAGTATTTAATAAATAAATTTTAGCTCACCTGAGTGAGCTCTTACCTTTTGGAATCCTCAACAATTGCTTTAAACAACATATTCTCCACGACCACATAGCAGAACACCAGACTATATACCCTAGTGACCAGAAAGGGTTACAGTGCATCCCTTGTCTGACATTTTAGCTCACCTGAGCCAAAGGCTCAGGATGAGCTATTGTGACCCCGGTTGTTCCAATTATGACCCCCGGGCCAAAAATGGCCCCGCCCAAGGGCTTATCAGCTTTTCATAGGAAAATCTTAAAAATCTTCTTCTCTGAAACTGTAAGGCCTAGACCTTTGATATTTAGTATGTAGCATGATCTAATAGTCCTCTACAAAGATTGTTCAGATTATGACCCTTGGGCCAAAAATGGCCCCCGCCCTTGGGCGGATCAGTTTTTCATAGGAAAATCTTTAAAAATCTTCTTCTCTGAAACAATAAGGCCTAGACCATTGATAGTTGGTATGTAGCATGATCTAATGGTTCTCTACAAATATTGTTCAAATTATGACCCCAGGCTAACAAGAGTGCCAGTGGGCACAATATACGCCCGTCGAGGTTTTGTTCAACATAAACTGGGGTTAACGTATTTGCTAAATTCAAATTCTAATTTTGCGACCAAGTTTCAAGGTTGTAAATAGGCATACTTTAACAAAAAACCTTAACCAAAAGTTCTAAATTAAAAAGTGCTATAATTGTGTCTAAATGCTTGAGATGAAGATGAATTTGTGATGGTGAACAAATGTTTCAAGTTTAAAAGCTTTATCTGAAAGGATTATGTAAATAAGTGGACTTTAACCAAAACCTTAACCAAATATTCCAAGCTAAAAAGCGTCATAATTATGTCAAAATGTTAGACAGCGTTATGTACTCTTGCCTACAGGTGAAGCTTGTGATGGTGAGCAAGTGTTCCAAGTTTAAAAGCTTAATCTAAAAGGGTTATGTAAATAAGTGGACTTTACCCAAAACTTTAACCAAAATTTCTAAGTTAAAAGGGGGCATAATTCAGTCAAAATGTTGGACAGAGTTATGTACTCTTGCCTACAGGTAAAGCTTGTGATGGTGAACAAGTGTTCCAAGGTTAAAAGCTTTATCTCAAAGGGTTATGTAAATAAATGGACTTTAACAAAGCCTTTACCATAAATTCTAAGTTAAAAAGGGGAATGATTCTGTCAAAATGCTTGAAAGAGTTATGTACTCTTGTCTACAGGTTAAGATTGTGATGGTGAACAAGTGTTAAAAGTTTAAAAGCTTTATCTCAAAGGGTTATGTAAATAAATGGACTTTAACAAAGCCTTAACCAAAAATTCTAAGTTAAAAAGGGGCATAATTCAGTCAAAATGCTTGACAGAGTTATTTTCTCTTGCCTACAGGTGAAGGTTGTGACTGAACAAGTGTTCTAAGTTTAAAAGCTTTATCTCAAAGGGTTATGTAAATAAATGGACTTTAACAAAGCCTTAACCAAAAATTCTAAGTTAAAAAGGGGCATAATTCAGTCAAAATGCTTGACAGAGTTATTTACTCTTGCCTACAGGTGAAGGTTGTGACGGTGAGCAAGTGTTCCAAGTTTCAAAGCTTTATCACAAAGTGTTATGTAAATAAGTGGACTTGTTCCACATAAATTGAGGTTAACATTTTTGCTTAACGCAAATGCTAAACGCAAATTATAAGTCCAATTAAGCGACCTTTACCTTGGATAAATGAGCCGGGACTTGGCAGGCTACTGTAGCATGTCTAGATAAACATTTTGGTTACATTTGGGAAGGATCCACCAAGCGGAACTTGAGTTAGAGATGTTACAGACAGACAGACCGGTTAACATTTTTGCTAAACGCAAATTCCAAGTCCAATTGTGTGACCTTGACCTTGGATAAACAAACCGCGACTTGGCAGGCTACTGTAGCATGTCTAGATAAACATTGTGGCTAAATTTGAGAAGGATCCACCAAGCGGAACTTGAGTTAGAGATGTTACAGACGGACAGACAACCAGACGGACAGACAGCGCCATTCCATAATACATCCCGTTTTTTCAAACGGGCGTATAAAAATGGCAGAAAAATCTTTAAAAATCTTCTTCTCTGAAACTGTAAGACCTAGATCTTTGATGTTTGGTATGTAGCATGATCTAATGGTCCTCTACAAAGATTGTTCAAATTATGACCCGCGGGCCAAAAATGGCCCCGCCGAAGGGCTTATCAGTTTTTCATAGGAAAATATTTAAAGATAATCTCTGAAACTGGTCCTAGTCCTTTGATATTTAGTATGTAGCATCATCTAATGGTCCTCTACAAAGATTGTTCAAATTATGATTCCTTGACCAAATGTGGCCCCGACCAAGGGCTTAGCAGTTTTTCATAGGAAAATCGTATAAAATCACCTGAAACTGTAAGGCCTAGTCCTTTGATGTTTGGTATGTAACATGATCCAATGGTCCTCTACAAATATGTAGCTTTGGCTTGTGGTCCTCTGCCAAGAATGTTCAACTTACGATCTGGACCTCTGGGTGAAACTTGGACCTGCCTTGGGACTTATCAGTTTTTCATGGGCCATTCTCGCCCTTTTGTTGTATAGCTGACTGCAGATTCAGATCCTTTGCTGGTCACTGATAATTAGGTCAAGCAGTATACTGCAGACTCACTGTGTATTAGCTTGGAGTGCTGTGGCTTACAATTATATGGGTTAGAGTTAGTCATTTCTTAACCCTTTAGACCATGTCCTTCGTCCGTCGGCGTGCATTGTCCGTCGTCTGTCGTCCGTAGTCAGTCGTCAACAATTTGAACCTTTAAAAATCTTCTCCTCTGAAATCTACAGGGTTCTCAGCTTTCATCTTTGGCACATAGTATCATCTTTAGGTCCTCTACAAAAGTTATATAAATTATGGCCCTGGGGTCAAAATTGTTCCCGCCCAAGGGGTACCTTGTTTTCAATAGAAATATATAGTAAAACTTTGAAAATCTTCTTTTTTGAAACCAGAAGGTTCTTTGCTTTCATATTTGGCGTATAGCATCATGTTCTGCCCCTGTGGTCAAAATTGGCCCCGCCCCAGGGGTGGGCCATTTTCCATAGAAACAAATAGTGAAAACTTTGAAAATCTTCTACTCTGAAACTGGGAGGCTCTCAGCTTTGATATTTGACACAGAGCATCATGTTCAGGTCCTGTACAAAAGTTATATAAATTATGCCCCTGGTGTCAAAATTGGCCATGCCCTAGGGGTATCCAGTTTTCAATAGAAACATATAGTGAAAACTTTGAAAATCTTCTCGTCTGAAACTGGAAGGTTCTCAGCTTTCATATTTGGCACATAGCATCATGTTCAGGTCCTCTACAAAAGTTAAATAAATTGTGACGCTAGTTTTCTATAGAAACATATAGAGAAAACTTTGAAAATCTTCTCCTCTGATTGTCTGGTGAGCACTTCAGGGCCATTTTGGCCCTCTTGTTGATACCATTTAATTGTGAGTCTTGAGATGGTTGCCAAACTTGCTGATACTGCCGCTTATTAACTTATTACATTGAAGGCAGGCACTAAGTAAGTTGCTCTCCAATTGTTTTGAATGTGTTTTCTGGTGGTGTTTTGTCATTGCTGAATTAAGTTTAAGCCTACAAGGTGTCTAGTACTAGTAATTTGATGCATGGAGATATACCTTGGATTGAATATGGGTACTCTTTGGTCTAGAAAATCATGAAGAGAATGCCTCATTCCATACGGGTTCAGGGGTCAAGGTCGGTGTTTTTGACTTTGCACATCATGGTTATAGCTGTAACGTGAAACTCTGAACTTATGTATATGAAGTTTTTAGCAGGGGCATCTGGGTACTTTAGACATTCATTAAGTTCAGTAAAATGGATAGATAGATATATAGATTTCATTAACTAAATTACTGAAACAATGTAGTAAAAACGAAATATGTCATTACCTAGTACATGTAGTGACTTGGGTCAATGGTATAAGGGCATCATGGTCCTCATGCTAAACAATAAGCTAAACAATAAGTTAAATGTTGTTTAAAAATTGTTCTGACATCAAATGACATTTGTTTAATTTCTTAAATTATTATGTTTTTCTTTGATGTTCAGTTTGCAGAGTATCCATCATTTAAATGATTTTCCCATTGTCAATCAAATGTATCTTCATTGCATGAGACATTGAAATTTATATGCTTTTTAGCTCACCTGAGCCAAAGGCTCAGGATGAGCTATTGTGACCGCTATTTGTCCGTCGTCCGGCATCCGTCCGGCGTCCGGCCACATTTTCAAACGACATCTCCTCTGAAACTGCTGACCTGATTTTAACCAAATTTTGTCAGAAGCATCAGTGGCTAGGGGGAACGAAACGTTGTTCACATTATGACCCCCGGGCCAAAAATGGCCCCGCCCAAGGGCTTATCAGTTTTTCATAGGAAAATCTTTAAAAATCTTCTTCTCTGAAACTGTAAGGCCTAGACCTTTGATATTTGGCATGTAGCATGATCTAATGGTCCTCTACAAAGATTGTTCAAATTATGACCCCCGGGCCAAAAATGGCCCCGCCCAAGGGCTTATCAGTTTTTCATAGGAAAATCTTTAACATTCTTCCTCTCTGAAACTGTAAGGTCTAGATCTTTGATATTTGGCATGTAGCATGATCTTATGGTCCTATACAAAAATTGTACAAATTATGACCCCCGGGCCAAAAATGGTCCCGCCCAAGGGCTTATCAGTTTTTCATAGGAAAATCTTTAACATTCTTCTTCTCTGAAACTGTAAGGCCTAGACCTTTGATATTTGGCATGTAGCATGATCTAATGGTCCTCTACAAAAATTGTTCAAATTATTACCCACGGGCCAAAAATGGCCCCGCCCAAGGGCTTATCAGTTTTTCATAGGAAAATCTTTAACATTCTTCTTCTCTGAAACTGTAAGGCCTAGACCTTTAATATTTGGCATGTAGCATGATCTAATGGTCCTCTACAAATTTTGTTCAAATTATTACCCCCGGGCAATGGCCCCGCCCAAGGGCTTATCAGTTTTTCATAGGAAAATCTTTAAAAATCTTCTTCTCTGAAACTGTAAGGCCTAGACCTTTAATATTTGGCATGTAGCATGATCTAATGGTCCTCTACAAAGATTGTTCAAATTATTACCCACGGGCCAAAAATGGCCACGCCCAAGGGCTTATCAGTTTTTCATAGGAAAATCTTTAAAAATCTTCTTCTCTGAAACTGTAAGGCCTAGACATTTGTATTTGGCATGTAGCATGATCTAATAGTCCTCTACAAAGATTGTTCAACTTACGACCATGACCTCTGGGCGAAACTTGGCCCTGGCTTATCAGTGTTTCATGGGAAAAATATATTATTTTTCTCTGAAGCCATAAGGCTTAGACCTTTAATTAATGGAATACTGCTTTGCCTTGTGGCTCTCTACCAAGGTTGTACCAATGATGGCCCCGCCCTTGGGGTATCTCAGGTGAGCGCTTCAGGGCCTCATGGCCCTCTTGTTTATACGCCCAATGGTAACTTTGGTTGTATTATGGTATGGCGCTTGTCCATCTGTCTGTCCATCTGTCTGTCCTGTCTGTCTGTTAGCCACATCTTAGTCCTTTCGGTAACTTGACAACTATTAGGTGGATAGACTTCATGCATTATAGGGAACTTTATCATGGCCAGTAGATGACTCATATTGATATTGAAGTCAGTCTGCCAATGGTCAAAATCACAATGACCTTCAACTCAAAAATGTTGTCCGCTCAGTAATTGATAAGTATTAAGTGTACTGTCTTTATACTTAGTAGGAATGTTAGTTATGGTCATTAGATGACTCCTATTGATTTTAAGATCAGTTGGTCTAAGGTCAAGGCCATAGTGACCTTCATTCAAAAAACATATCTGTTCAATAACTTGATAACTATCAGGTTTGCTGTCTTCATTCGTAGTAGGAAGGTTGATCATTGCTAGTAGATGACCCCAATTGTTTTTGAGGTCAGTCGGCCAAAGTTCAAGGTCACAGTGACTTTCAATACAAAAGCCTTATCAGCTCAATAACTTGAAAACTATTGGGTGTGCTATCTTCATACTTAGTAGGGAGGTTGGTCATGGCAAGTAGATGATCCCCATCGATTTTGAGATCATCCGATAAAAGATCAGAATGTCACAGTAGCCTCCAACTAAAGAATCATTGTCCGCTTTATGAATTTATATTATTAGCCCCCTCCGATATTAACATTGTGCATGGTACAACAGCACATACAGTGAAACCCCTCTAAACCGGACGTTAATTTTGGTATAAATATTGGTCCTGGAGACAGGTGGCAGCTTAATGCAGGGTGAAAGTCATGCAGAAAGCTCCTCTAGGAGCTTTCTGCATGACTTTCACCCTACATTAAGCAGCCACCTGCCTAAAAGTAGCTAAATTCTTCTCTTCTAGAATTCCGGTTTAGAGGGGTTTTACTGTACTTCACACATATAATGCTCAGACACAAGGAGCTCTTGTTGTATGAATAGATTCTACTTTTATTTTCCAGATGCAAAGAAATGGTCTGAATTCAAAGAGCATGAAACCTTCAGATTCAGTCGTCTTGGACCACAGGTATTCTGTCAATAAGCTATCATTTTTAATGCTTGTCCATCAGTTTGCATTTACTTTGAATTTAGTATTTAGTCTAACAATACCAGCCTGTTCCAGAAGCACTTTTTGCAATATACATACTCATTAAAACAAAATGTGATGCTCCGGCATACATAATCTGTCTATTCTTGCACTTAGAGATGATCCTCTTATGTGCCAATCTACTTCTCCCTCCCCAGACTGTAGACCTTTTAGGTCTTTTAGTCTGTGATACTGCCCGAGGGGCGGAATGTGATGAGGCAGTTCTGTATATTAGAGAACCCTTATCTCTCTCCTTTCAGCAAGCCTGTGAAGATTGTTTCACCGTGATCCCCCGAATACTTGTCCAAGGCCACCTCCTGCTAAAACCTCATGGGGGTGCTAGACTGCTTTCTCGTTCTGGAGTGAAGACCTCGTGCTCTGCTATATTGGGGCTTCCCTGCTCCATTGCTTTAGCACAAACCACAGAATTCGAAGTGGATGTTTAGATCCATCCAGTTCCTGGCTGGTCAGAGTCCATACGATTGGGCGAGATTGCCTCTTCGAGCGCACCTATCTCCCTGTGAAGACAGATGCCTGTCCCTTTCCTAAGGACAAGATCCTTTCTTTGGATGAGGATGGTGTTAGGGTTTTCCATCAGTGTCCCTATTCTCCCGCTGCTACCCTCTCCTCTGTAGAGAGACTAGAGTTGCATGAGCGCCAACAACTTTGGCTGGCTTCCATTTCAGAATTTTAAATTCTTTTAAGAGGCAGCAGGTGGACTGTATAAACCCACAGGTTGCCCCTTTACGTGTCCCCAGTAAGGGACCATGCAGCTTGTGCAGTAGATGCACAGACTCTCTGTTGGAATGGCCTGCTTGAGCATGTGTTTCCCTATTAGTCCTGATTGCGTCAGAGCTCAGGAAGATCGCCATGTCAGTGTACTATTTCTCCTGATTGCACAGTTTTGGCCCTGGAGTCTGGAGCTAGGATCTCATGGATTTTGCAATCCACCTCGGTGGCTACCCCTCCAACAAGATCTGCTGTCTCAGAAGCAACCTCTACTTTGAGACCTGGCCGTACTTCAGCTTCACGTTTGACCGTTATCAGCCATAGCCTCAAAATAGAAGGGTTTTTCAGACAGTCACTAATATCGTTGCCAAGGAAAGGTGATCTTCCTATTCCACATTCTGTAATGCTATGTGGAGAATCTTTTCTTTATACTCCTGCAAACTTGTTTGAGGGGGTATATTTTAATCACCGGGTCTGATGGTCTGTCGGTCGATCCGTCCGCATCTGAACTTGGGTAGTTGGTGTCTTGAACTCTCCTTTCAGTTTTAAACTTGCGTAACTTATATTTGGTAAACATATTTCTGGAAACCTTCAAACAGAAAGTAGGGTTTCATCTGATGGCGTAAATCTCAGTCATTTGAAACAGTTTCCCCAGGTAATACCCATTGTTTCAAAACCCCACCGGTACACGAGTAAATTCTCAACAGTGCCCCTTTCTGAGAAAATGAAAACTGTTGTTCATGTAAAACGCGAAACTCCAATGCCAGTGAGAATTCAGACTTTTGTAAAAGTATGCAGTATAAACCCTAGATCAGTCAAAAACAAGGCTCTTTCTATTTGCGACTATATCGTTTCAAATGACTTTGATGTGGTAGCCATTACTGAAACCTGGCTTGGTAGTTCTGTTGACAATTCATGCTTAAGTGAACTGGTTCCTACTCATTACGAAATCCAACATGTCCCTCGCTGCAATGGTGGCGGCGGGGTAGCAATCATGCATTAGGCTTCGATAGGACTTCACCTCCATACATCAACAAGAGATAATTATTTCTCAAACTTTGAGTACATGGACTGCCCTATAAGTATCCGAGATTTCACTCTGCGCCTAATAGTTGTTTATAGACCACCACCATCACGTGGTAATGGTCTAAAAACTGGAGATTTTCTTGAGAATGAATGGCCATTTTTCTAAATTTGCGACCACCAACAGACCGGTCGTCATTGTAGGGGATTTAAACATCTACCTTGACATTCCAAATGACAGAAACACTGCTAACTTTGTTAGTACACTCAAATCATGTGGACTGCGACAGCATGTGAATGAAGCCACTCATATAGGGGGGCATACTCTTGATGTTGTTATTACACGGGATGGTGACGACTGTGTGTTAAATATCAAAGTCACAGATCCTTGACTGTCCGACAGTAGTGGTAAAATTTCGCAAGATCATTTTTCTGTAACTTTCGAAGCAAAAGCCGCCAAACCTCCAACAGTGAGGAAAACTGTTTCATTTCGGAAACTTAGGGCAATTAATGTCCAATCATTCAAAAGAGATCTCCTCAACTCAGAACCCATCGAAGCAAGTATGCAAAAGACAGATGTTGATGGGCTGGTTAAATCATATACACAGACACTGGCGGCACTTGTCAATAAACATGCACCTTTGTGTACTAAAACCATAACGCTCAGACAATCATGTCCTTGGTATACCCAGGAACTGCACGATGCTAAACATGAAAGGTGCAAACTGGAACGGAACTAGGCTCACAATAGACCATCAGCTATACAGAGAACAGTGTGCCAAAGTCAACAAGCTGCTGGTAAAGTCGAGAATTGATGGTAAAGTCGAGAATTGATTTCTACTCAGAGAAAGTTGAATCATGCCAGGCAGACTCAAAAAGTCTTTTCAAAGTCACTAAGCATCTGCTAGGTTCAACTAATGATATCTCATTGCTTAAGACTTCATCTGCAAAACAACTTGTACAAGACTTCAGTGACCTTTTCGTTGAAAAGATGGACAAAATGCGGGCAGATATTGCATCAGGCACTGTATCCAGTGTGCCGATTACCACTGAGATGCAGCATTCAACAAATTTTTAGAAAAGTTTGGTGCAGCTACAGTGGAAGAAGTAGAACCTGACCTCAAACAATCTACATGAGCAGCATCAGTCAGCATACTGAAAGCATCATTCAACAGAGACTGCTGTTCTGAAAGTTCAAAACGACATCCTTCAATCCCTAGATAAAAACGAAATTACAATTCTGGTGATGCTTGACTTATCAGCTGCATTTGATACTATCTATCACGAAACGTTGCTGAAACGCATAGAAAAAGACTTCGGAATCATTGGAAAACCTCTTGAGTGGATGACCTCCTATCTAAATGACCGATTTCAAATAGTGTCAGTAGATGGAGAATTGTCCACTCCAGTTAACATGAGATATAGCGTGCCACAGTGATCGTTCCTAATACCAAAACATTACAGCATGTACACAAAACCTGTCGGCTCAGTCTGCAAAACCCATGGGCTGAACCACCATTTTTATGCCAATGACTCACAGCTGCATACCTATCCTTTAAGCCCAAGGACATTTCCTATCAACAAGAAGCTTTATCACAAGTTTAGAACAGTCTCAAAGAAATAGTCTCTTGGATACACCAGAACATGCTGAAGCTCAATACTGACAAAACTGAGGTCATCCTGTTTCATACAAAAAACACAGAAGTACCTGAAGAGATTCATGTGGACCCTCTAAAATCAAGCCATCTTTGTGTATAAAGAATCTCTGCGCATGGCTCTATTCACAAATGGATATGACATCACACATCAATTCCGTGTGTAGGTCTAGTTATGCACAGCTCCGACGAATAGGCCACATAAGAAAGTACCTCTCACCTGCTGCTACCAAGACTTTGGTGAACTCTCTGGTTACATCAAAAATAGACTACTGCAACTCATTGCTGCATGGAATTTCAAACAAAACACTGCAGAAACTTCAAAGAGTGCAAAACACAGCAGCCTGCATCATAACCATGACCTCTCGATATGATCATATCATGCCGGTTTTGAAGGAACTTCACTGGCTTCCAGTTCAACATCGGATTAAATTCAAAATTCTGACACTTACGTATAAAGCCATGCACAATGAATCCGCCAGGTACATTGTCGACATGCTTGACGTGTACAGGCCTCTCAGAGAATTAAGATCAGCAAGTAGTTCTTTGTTGTTGGTTGTACCAAAAAGTTGCAAGGTAAAAGGTGAGAGAAGTTTCATGCATGCAGTTCTGAAACTCTGGAATGCTCTACCATTAGGTGTTAGAGATGCAAGCTCACTGGCATGTTCCAAAAGATCTCTGAAAACGCATTTCTTCAAAATATATTATTAGGGCAGTTAAGAAAACTTAGCTACTAATTGTCGGTTATCATAACTGCTGCATTAGCCACAGCGTGTTGATCCTGCCGCTCGCTTATGACTGGGGGTCTATTTTAAACCCCTTTTTCAAACATAATGCTCCACAAATGTAGAAGAAATTATTAGATAAACGAACAAAAAAGATCTCATCCATAATTTTTATGGACTTCTAGGGAATCCCCTTGCTGTTGTATGTGAGGGTGTTGTGTCAGCCGGATTCCGCTTTCCAGGAGTTGGATTCCGAGGGAGTGCTGTTGTCAAACGGGGTATCCCTATATGCTTGGTACCTCTGGTAACTCCAGTTCCAATGCCGGAAGGGAGCACCGTAGTGGAACAGGGCATCCCTATACCCCACTGGTAAATTGGGAGTCTTGCTGGCATGACTTGCTACCCTGCCCTCAACCAGTGCCAGGGATTCCTGTTAAGCTAAACCAGTTACCTTATTTTTGCTTACCAGTGAACTGGGTCATGTAATATATGGGCAGTGGGCAGGTTAAGCATGTACACTCTGATGCAGCATCGCGTGTCTCAGTAAATCTCGTTTTGTCCAATATGAATCTGTTTCTATTGCAGCCAGTGGGATATGTTGTAGGAACGGTATACGGGATACCCTCTTTAGTTTTACTTTGGCTGGGCTTTTCTTGTTCCCATAATAGGACATTTTACTCTGTAATTAAGTATCGGATATACCCTATTACAACTCTGTTAAAAATATGGATTATCCCTTGTGTGCTCCCCCATTGCCATGGAGGGTTGAATAGTATTATTTTACCGGGGGGGGGGGGGGGGGGTATATTGATAGTATTTGACCGGAGGGGGGGGGGGGGGGGGGGGGTCTGTTCTGTTCCCAATTTTCCAGCAATATTTTATGTGTAGTGTTGTATGCCAAAAAATGTACCCACTTTTGTTGGGTCTGGGTCAAAACTGTGACGTACTGGCACTGTGCATAGAATGTTACATTCAATTTTTTTTTTATGATGTGAGTGCGTTGACACAATATAATAGAGCATAATATGACAGACAGATAAACTTATGGAAGGGATGAAATTGGTTTACCTATGTTCTAAATAAATTCTTTTTTATTATTATTCTTATTTATACATAAGTATTTAATATATTTTATTTTAAATGTTCTATAATTACACATTGAATATACCCTGTTTTGTATATAAAATGTATCTATGTGAAGCGCTTTTGAACGCACATATCCTGTGTGAAAAGAGCGCTATATAAATGTGGTATAATAATAATAATAACCCCAAATGGTAGATGTGCAAGACACAATTATCACATGTTTACTACTGGCCATTGCAGAATTATCTCCCCCTGTCACAAACTTGGATTTGCAATCAATGAGGAATCAGCTGTGCAGGGGTATTCATCACCTTTAGCAATAGTTCTAGTTAGTACTGGTGTTGTCGGAGGCAGATTAGTGCAATCTCTCCCTCTGTTCAAGGCACCTTATTCGGAGATAAGAGACTAGCTGTCAGTACTATCAAAGGGTATAGAATCATGTTTTGCAAAATTCTTAGCTTTAAGGGCATGACCCACATTGATTCTGAGCTTATTCAAGTCTTACTCTGCTTTCTTGTGCTCCTTGTTCCCTTACAAAGGCACCTTATGAACCCCTGTCTGCGTCTTTTCTAATCATCCCACATGGAAGACAATATTTCTTCTCATGTTTGCTGCCACTTAGACGTAGTGAGATTCACGCATTTTTAGTGGACGAAGGTTTCCTATGTTGGAACCAGGATGGCTCTTTTTCTCTTCTATGCCAAAATAGGGTTCTTACCAAGTCCGTTCTCCCTTCTGTGGCTTTGGATGGTTTTGTGATCCCTAGACTATCTAAAGAACTAGATCAGTCAGACCCTAACTGTATGCTTTGCCCGATCAGGGCACTTCCTTTTTACCAGATTAGAGTCAAAAACTCTAGAGGTCAGAGGAAAAGACTGTATCCCTATCAAGACCATCTATGCCGTCTCCGTGAATTGTGTCTGTTATTTGTCTAGCCTGTTCAGATTTCACTGATCAAGATCTTGATTTCCTCCAGATACACCCTCATTATACCCCCACAAACAGAGTTTGAGGGGGGTATACTGGAATCAGCCTGTCGGTTGGTCGGTCGTTCTTTCAACTCCTCCTTCAGTTTCAACCTGATTCATTTGATACTAGGCATAAATGTTATGCAGGTGTAGTAGATGTGCAAGACACAAATTTCAGGTCTCTGTGACCTTGAACTTGACCTTTGGCCTTGAAATTGGTCTTGAAATTGGCAGGCAAACTCTTGTACTTTGAACTCCTCCTTCACTTTCAACCTGATTCACTTGATACTTAGCATAAATGTTACTCAGGAGTAGTAGATGTGTAAGACACAAATTTCAGGTCTCTGTGACCTTGACCTTGACCTTTAGCCTTGAAATTTGTCTTGAAATTGGCAGGCAAAATCTTGTACTTTGAACTCCTCCTTCACTTTCAACCTGATTCACCTGATACGTGGCATAAATGTCACTCAGGAGTAGTAGATGTGCAAGACACAAATTTCAGGTCTCTGTGAACTTGACCTTGACCTTTGGCCTTGAAATTGGTCTTGAAATTGGCAGGCAAAATCTTGTACATGTACTTGAAACTCCGCCTTCACTTTCAACCTGATTCACTTGATACTTGGCATAAATGTCACTTGATACTTGGCATAAATGTCACTCAGGAGTAGTAGATGTGCAAGACATAAATTTCAGGTCTCTGTGACCTTGACCTTGACCTTTGGCCTTGAAATTGGTCTTGAAATTGGCAGGCAAAATCTTGTACTTGGAACTCCTCCTTAACTTTCAACCTGATTCACTTGATACTTGGAGTAAATGTCACTCAGGAGTAGTAAATGTGCAAGACACAAATTCAAATCTCTGTGACCTTGACCTTGACATTTGGCCTTGAAATTGGTCTTGAAATTGGCAGGCAAAATCTTGTACTTTTAACTCCTCTTTCAATTTCAACCTGATTTACTTGATGCTTGGCATAAATGTTACTCAGGAGTAGTAGATGTGCAAGACACAAATTTCAAATCTCTTTGACCTTGACCTTTGGCCTTGAAATTGGTCTTGAAATTGGCAGGCAAAATCTTGTACTTTGAACTCCTCCTTCAATTTCAACCTGATTCACTTGATGCTTGGCATAAATGTTACTCAGGAGTAGTAAATGTGCAAGACACAAAATTCAGGTCTCTGTGACCTTTACCTTGACCTTTGGCCTTGAAATTGGTCTTGAAATTGGCAGGCAAAATCTTGTACTTTGAACTCCTCCTTCAATTTCAACCTGTTTCACTTGATACTTGGCATAAATGATACTCAGGAGTAGTAGATGTGCAAGACACAAATTTCAAATCTCTTTGACCTTGACCTTTGGCCTTGAAATTGATCTTGAAATTGGCAGGCAAAATCTTGTACGGCAAACTCCTCCTTCACTTTCAAACTGATTTACTTGATACATGGCATAAATGTTACTCAGGAGTAGTAGATGTGCAAGACACAAATTTCAGGTCTTGTCCGGAGCATATATCCTATACTCTATTATCTAGCATTACCAAACCTGTTGTGTCAATACATATTGGGTAGTAGATATTCAGGTCTCTGTGACCTTGAACTTAATACCTGGCCTTGAAATGGAAAAAGAACCAGTGTCATTCTGCAAAATCGGACCAGCGCGAACATTCTCATTTTGGCATGAAACATTGGGATTTCGTGTCACAAATCCTCCTTCATTTTTATACGCCCACCTAATAAAGGTGGTCGTATATTGTCGTGGCCCTGTCCGTCCGTCCGTTCGTCCGTTCGTTCGTTCGTTCATTCGTTCGTCCGTCAACATTTTGTTTGTCCGCTGTTTTCTGGGAAAACTATTTGACAGATATTAATGAAACTTCACACAAATGTTTAATGCATCAAGATCTGAAGCTCAGTTGATTCTGAGGTTCATTTGATTTTTCATTTCAAAGTTATGGCCCTTGTCCTAAAAAATATGCAAATAGTTTGTCCGCTGTTTTCTGGGAAAACTATTTGAGAGATATTAATGAAACTTCACACAATTGTTTAATGCATCAAGATCTGAAGCTGAGTCGATTCTGAGGTTCATTTGATTTGTCGTTTCGGAGTTATGGCCCTTTTACTTAAAAAATAATGCAAATACATGCAAATAGTTTGTCCGCTGTTTTCTGGGAAAACTATTTGACAGATATTAATGAAACTTCACACAAATGTTTAATGCGTCAAGATCTGAAACTGAATTGATTCTGAGGATCATTTGATTTTTCATTTCAGAGTTATGGCCCTTGTCCTTAAAAAATATGCAAATAGTTTGTCCGCTGTTTTCTGGGAAAACTATTTGAGAGATATTAATGAAACTTCACACAAATGTTTAATGCATCAAGATCTGAAACTGAATTGATTCTGAGGATCATTTGATTTTTCATTTCAGAGTTATGGCCCTTGTCCTTACAAAATAATGCAAATACATGCATATAGTTTGTCCGCTGTTTTCTGGGAAAACTATTTGAGAGATATTAATGAAACTTCACACAAATGTTTAATGCATCAAGATCTGAAGCTGAGTCGATTCTGAGGTTCATTTGATTTGTTGTTTCGGAGTTATGGCCCTTTTACTTAAAAAATAATGCAAATACATGCAAATAGTTTGTCCGCTGTTTTCTGGGAAAACTATTTGACAGATATTAATGAAACTTCACACAAATGTTTAATGCGTCAAGATCTGAAGCTGAGTTGATTCTGAGTTTCATTTGATTTTCCATTTCAGAGTTATGGCCCTTGTCCTTAAAATATATGCAAATAGTTTGTCCGCTGTTTTCTGGGAAAACTATTTGACAGATATTAATGAAACTTCACACAAATGTTTAATGCATCAAGATCTGAAACTGAATTGATTCTGAGGATCGTTTGATTTTTCATTTCAGAGTTATGGCCCTTGTCCTTACAAAATAATGCAAATACATGCATATAGTTTGTCCGCTGTTTTCTGGGAAAACTATTTGAGAGATATTAATGAAACTTCACACAATGTTTAATGCATCAAGATCTGAAGCTGAGTCGATTCTGAGGTTCATTTGATTTGTCGTTGTGGAGTTATGGCCCTTTTACTTAAAAAATAATGCAAATACATGCAAATAGTTTGTCCGCTGTTTTCTGGGAAAACAATTTGACAGATATTAATGAAACTTCACACAAATGTTTAATGCATCAAGATCTGAAGCTGAGTTGATTCAGAGTTTCATTTGATTTTCCATTTCAGAGTTATGGCCCTTGTCCTTAAAAAATATACAAATAGTTTGTCCGCTGTTTTCTGGGAAAACTATTTGAGAGATATTAATGAAACTTCACACAAATGTTTAATGCATCAAGATCTGAAACTGAATTGATTCTGAGTTTCATTTGATTTTTCATTTCAGAGTTAAGGCCCTTGTCCTTACAAAATAATGCAAATACATGCAAATAGTTTGTCCGCTGTTTTCTGGGAAAACTATTTGAGAGATATTAATGAAACTTCACACAAATGTTTAATGCATCAAGATCTGAAGCTGAGTCGATTCTGAGGTTCATTTGATTTGTCGTTTCGGAGTTATGGCCCTTTTACTTAAAAAATAATGCAAATACATGCAAATAGTTTGTCCGCTGTTTTCTGGGAAAACTATTTGACAGATATTAATGAAACTTCACACAAATGTTTAATGCGTCAAGATCTGAAGCTGAGTTGATTCTGAGTTTCATTTGATTTTTCATTTCAGAGTTATGGCCCTTGTCCTTAAAAAATATGCAAATAGTTTGTCCGCTGTTTTCTGGGAAAACTATTTGAGAGATATTAATGAAACTTCACACAAATGTTTAATGCATCAAGATCTGAAACTGAATTGATTCTGAGGATCGTTTGATTTTTCATTTCAGAGTTATGGCCCTTGTCCTTACAAAATAATGCAAATACATGCATATAGTTTGTCCGCTGTTTTCTGGGAAAACTATTTGAGAGATATTAATGAAACTTCACACAAATGTTTAATGCATCAAGATCTGAAGCTGAGTCGATTCTGAGGTTCATTTGATTTGTCGTTGTGGAGTTATGGCCCTTTTACTTAAAAAATAATGCAAATACATGCAAATAGTTTGTCCGCTGTTTTCTGGGAAAATAATTTGACAGATATTAATGAAACTTCACACAAATGTTTAATGCATCAAGATCTGAAGCTCAGTTGATTCAGAGTTTCATTTGATTTTCCATTTCAGAGTTATGGCCCTTGTCCTTAAAAAATATACAAATAGTTTGTCCGCTGTTTTCTGGGAAAACTATTTGAGAGATATTAATGAAACTTCACACAAATGTTTAATGCATCAAGATCTGAAACTGAATTGATTCTGAGTTTCATTTGATTTTTCATTTCAGAGTTAAGGCCCTTGTCCTTACAAAATAATGCAAATACATGCAAATAGTTTGTCCGCTGTTTTCTGGGAAAATTATTTGAGAGATATTAATGAAACCTTACAAAAATGTTTAATGCATCAAGATCTGAAGCTGAGTCGATTTTGAGGTTCATTTGATTTGTCGTTTTGGAGTTATGGTTCTTTTATTTAAAAAATAATGCAAATATATGCATATAGTTTGTCCGCTGTTTTCTGGCAAAACTGTTTGACAGATATTAATGAAACTTCATACACATGTTTAATGCATCAAGATCTGAAGCTAAGTCGATTCTGAGGATCATTTGATTTGTTGTTTCGGAGTTATGGCCCTTGCACTTAAAAAAATAATGCAAATCTATGCAAATCTGAGGATGTCCATAACTTTTTCATTTGAAATGATATTTACTTCAATTTTTTTATATGATTAAACCTTAATGTGAATTTTCACATATATTGCGGGGGTTTTGATATGTCATTTTATTCTAAAGTTATGGTCCTTGAACTTTGTGTGTTTGTTGCTTAGTTTGTCGGTCAACTTTTAGTTTGTCTGTTGTTTTCTGGGAAAACTATTAGAATGATATAAATGAAACTGTTTTAAGCAACAAAATTTGAAGCTGTGTTTATTTTGAGGTTCATTCAGTTTGTCTTTACAGAGTTATGGCCGTTGCACTTTACAAAAATCTGCAAAAATGAGGATTAGCTGTAACTTTTTTATTTAATAAGATATTCACTTCATTTTTTTTTTAAAAATAGTATCACCTTAATATGGAAATCAAGATCTGAAGCACAAATTAGAAAATGTCAACACTTATAAGGCATGTTGAATCAGAGAAAGTTTGCAAGTGGGCGTATTATGTACCGTATGCGGTACTCTTGTTAAAGTTTTCATATGTTTGTTGCAAGCATTACAGAATTATCTCTCCTTTAACTTTGAGTATTTATGTGTTTTAGTCCTGTTACATGGATAGTTGGTGTCACAAACTTGGATTTGCAATCAAAGCTGCCATGTGGGGGTATTCATCACCTTTAGTGATAGTTCTAGTTTAAATTAGGGCTCTCTCTGCCTAGTGAGCTTTAGTAAATCATACCCCCTTTTTAGTGCTGCTATTTGGAAGAACAGTTCTATCTGCTGTTCCTTTTACCCATGTTCTTTCGAAGCCTGTCAGGATATGTATTGTTTCTGGTTCATCTGGTAGCTGCCCTGGGGTCACCTGACCAGTCTGGGTCTCTCGACTAAGTCTTGCCAATAGATCAGCTATGCTATTAGGAAGAGTACTTAGTGATCAGTGGTTCTCTGTAGGGACCGTGTTGCAGGTTTGAACAACAATAACTGTATCAGTCCCAGAGAGATAAAGCTAATTGCTTCCATCAAAAGAAATAGACTTCCCTGAGAGTATTGCAGCAGTTCTGCCTTACAATGATCTGCATAAATAGCCCTTTATTAGTCCCGAAATCTTTTATCATATGAAATTCCATTTATGTTACGACATTATAGGAGTTGGTGTTTTTAGCTCACCTGGCACAAAGTGCCAAGGTGAGCTATTGTGATCGCCCTGTGTCCGTTGTGCGTCGTTATCTTTTTCTTAAAATGACATCTCCTAAACTAGCTGCTGGATTTTTAGCTCACCTGTGCCGAAGGCTCAGGATGAGCTATTGCGACCGCAATCCGTCTGATGTCCATTTACATTTTCAAACGACATCTCCTTTGAAACTGAAGACCCGATTTTAACAAAATATTGTCAGAAGGATCAGTGGCTAGGGGAAATGAAATATTGTTCACATTATGACCGCCGGACCATGAACTGTAAAGCCTAGACCTTTGATATATATGGCCCCACCCAAGGGCTTTTCAGTTTTTAGCTCACCTGGCAAGAAGTGCCAAGGTCAGCTATTGTGATCGCCCTGTGTCTGTCGTCGTCCATTGTGCATCATCCATCGTCAACTTTTTCTGAAAATTACAGCAGGTGTTAAGTGCTTGTGTGGCGGCCGTAAAACGTCGCCCCATACTTCATTCTCAGTGTTGTTATACCTTCTGATCCTTCGAGATCATGAATTTCATTACTTCTTGTTCTGAAAATAGAATACCACTTAAGCCGGTGCTAGGGGGTTTGAGCAGTGTTGCACATTTAATTACTGTTCATGAACAGACTCACTAAAACCGAGTCTGCAATTTTCTCTTTTTGTGTTGCAATTTTTGCTCTCGGGGGGATCACCTCCTTTCAGAATTTATCTCCTAAATTACTTGCTGGATTTTTACCAAACTTGGCAGAAATGTTCAATGGGTCAGCCTCTTCAAAAGTTGTTCAAAGAATTTTATTCCATGCAAAACTCTGGTTGCTATAGCAACCAATGTTGAAAAATAAGTAAAAACTTTAAAAATCTTCTTGTCAAAACCTGGCCTAGGGCTACCAAATTTGGTATGCAGAATCATCTAGTGGACATCTTCATAGATTGTTCAAATTTTGCCCCATCTTCATAGATTGTTCAAATTTTGCCCCTTGGGTCAAAATTGACCGAACCCCGAGGTCACAAGTTTTGCATAGGACTATATAGTAAAAACTTTAAAGATCTTCTTGTCCGAAACCGAAAAGCTTAGAGCTGTGATATTTGGTATGTAGCATTATCTGGTGAACCTTTACTAAGATTCTTCAAATTATGAACCTTGGGTCAAAGACGGCCACACCCTGGGGGTCTCATATTTTACATTGGATTGTATTGTAAAACTTTAAAAATCTTCTTGTCTGAAACGGAAAAGCTTAGAGCTGTGATATTTGGTACTTAGCATCATCTTGTGGACCTTTACCAAGATTGTTCAAATTATGCCTCTGGAGTTGAAATTGTCCTCACCCTGTGGGTCACAAGTTTTACATTGGACTATATTGTAAAAACTTTAAAATTCTTCATGTCTGAAACTGAAAGGTTTAGAACTGTGATATTTGGTACATAGCATTATCTAGTAAACTTTTACCAAGATCATTCAAATTAAGCCCCTAGGAACAAAATTGGCTCTGCCCTGGAGGTCCCAAGTTTCAATGAAAACTATAAAAATCTTTTTAGCAAAAACTGTAAGGCTTAGGGCTACCAAATTTGGTACGTAGAATGATCTAGTAGACCTCTGCATATATTGTTCAAATTTTTCCCAGGGGTAAGTAATTGTTTACATTGTGCCTCTGGGGTCACATGATATCATTCCAGGTGAGCAAAAAAAAAAATACAGGGTCATCATGGCCCTCTTGTTCATAGGAAAATCTTTAAAAATCTTCTTCTCTGAAACTGTAATGCCTAGACCTTTGATGTTTAGTATGTAGCATCATCTAATGGTCCTCTACAAAGATTGTTCAAATTATGACCCTGGACCAAAAATGGCCCCGCCAAAGGGCTTTTCAGTTTTTCATAGGAAAATCTTCAAAAATCCTCTGAAACAGGAAGGCTTACCAAAATGTAGAATCATGTAGAATATGCAGAATCATCTAGTGGACCTCTACATAGATTGTTCAAATTTTGCCTCAGCGGTTAAAATTGGCCCAAACACTTCTTTTCTCATACATGAAAGGCTTAGAACTGTGATATTTGGTATGAAGCATCATCTGGTGAACCTTTACTAAGATTGTTCAAATTATGCCCTGGGGGTCAAATTTGTCCTCACCCCTAGGGTCACAAATTTTATTGAAAACTTTAAAACTCTTCTTGTCAAAACCAGTAAGGCCTATGGCTACCAAACTTGGTATGCAGAATCATCTAGTGGACATCTTCATAGATTGTTCAAATTTTGCCCCTGTGGTCAAATTTGGCCCAACCCCGAGGGTCACAAGTTTTACACAGGATTATATAGTACGAAACTGAAAAGCTTATAGCTGTGATATTTGGTATGTATTATCATCTGGTGAACCTTTACTAAGATTCTTCAAATTATGCCCCTGGTAAAATTGGCTCTGTTTTACTGAAAAACTTAAAAAAAATCATCTTGTCAAAAACTGTATGGTAATTTGGTATTAACAGGATATCCAGGTTTATCCGACATCCCTTGGGACCGACTGAATTTGTCGGATACATCAGTGTGTCAGGAAAGTCAGGGTCTGTCAAACAACCAACAGAAATCTTTCCTTTTAAGAATATCGACCACTGATGATCTGCTAATTACAAACTTCAAAGACAACTCGGACTGCGTCAATAAACTGCTTTCAGACCCGTTTATTAATTCCATATTTTATCTAAAGTTAACACTATTCTTTGGCGTGTTTGGAGTCTGTGCACACGCCAGTTTACATGCAAGACACTTGCTTATTCCAAAGATGATCCTTCCATTTTGAAAGACATATCCATACTAAAACTATCACCTAATCCTGACTGGATAAGTAAAGCAAATTGTATTCTGTAAAGGCTATAATATTCAGATCGAGTTCATGCCTAACATTATTCAGACAAATACATTTTCTCATTTGTATGACCACAACGATAACTTCCTGTAATTATGGATTTAGCAAGTCCCCAAAATGTTTGGGCCACAATTATCGCTCAATCAATCAGGGTGAGAAGATGGACAGCCAGCCATGCACAATCCCACTTAAAGATTGTGTCAGATATGCAGGTGTGAAATCGCAGCATTTAGCACATTGGGACCGCCAAACAGTGTCGGATAACGGATAGGGCAGGTTCCGGTAAAAGCAGGTTTTAAGCATATAGAATAAAGAAGGAATTTTTCGGACCCAAAGAGTGCTGTCGGATATATATCAGGTTGTCGGTAAAGGCAGGTGTCTGATAACTCAGGTTATACTGTAGAATGATCTAGTAGACCTCTTCATAAATTCTTCATTTTTTTCCCCCTGGGGTCAAAAATGGCCCATTTCCAGGGGGGGGGGGGGGGGTGTCAGGGCTGTCATATTTATCATGAATCATCATCTCTGAGCTTTTTCCAAGACCGTTAATATTGTTCCCCTGGGGTCAAAATTGATATGTCACATGACATCATTTAACCAGGTGAGCGATACAGGGCCATCATGGCCCTCTTGTTAATATGTAGAACAATTTTAGTCCCGTGGTATTGATCCAATGGAATTTTACCATACTTTAATTGATCAGATTACAGTGTTCACAGGCAACGGCCCTGGAGTGTTTTCGCACATTTGTTACTTGCCAGAATAGGCATGTTTCACACCTTAAGGAAGGGCCTTCGACATCATTTTTAATCCATTGGCAGGTAAAATGTCAGAATCATTGTCTTGATAAAATCAATATACCAAATCTTTGATAATCTTGTTCTGCAGAACCACTGCTCATGATCCAATATCAACATTGTTCAAAATACTGTCCTTAAGGTCAATATTGGCCCTACCCATGGGCTACCCAGAATTTTTTTTAAATCTATGGTAATCAGGTGAGCGATTAAGGGCCATCTTGACCCTCTTGTTGTTTCATTCCATTTTGACATTATATACCATTGCTTTCAGTCGCTGGTGAAATATGAAGGAGAAGTTGCTGCAACACACGTGTCGACTTTACAGAAATATAAAAAATTGGATGAATTGATTAAAGACCTAAAAAGGTTAAAAATATGTACAATGCCTCAAAATTCCAAATTGAAGTTTCAGACCCTAACAAAAATACAGTTTGATTATGTTCAACAACAGGTTGCAAAAAAACTGAACGAATGTGGAATATCACTGGGCAGAAGTCGTAAATCATCCAGTGGAGAACTGGTTGACAGGGTAGTCTCAATAAAACAACATTGGGATATTCTACAGTTAGCAATGCCTTCTGAAGTTCAGAGTCTGAAACAGAATGGAGGAACTGCTTCTTATGTAGATGAATGCATAATCTTTGCTTACCCAGACAACTATACATATCAAGTTCATACGATAAAACAATTTCTGAAACTGTTAGAGAGAATGCACACAGATGAAATTGACATAGATAAAAAACATAAACAAAATGATGTGGAGTCATGGTGCCAAGAGATCAGTAAAGAAGGAAAACATTGTTTGTTTTGCACAGAAAGCAGAAAAATGTTTGTTTACTGTGAGAAGTATGAAGATTTGAAGCAGGTAAAACATCAGATTAATGTAAAACAAGGCAATATTAAAGTCACCAGGCAACGTAATATAATTGTACCAGATACTTCTTATCGTAGAATCAATCACGAAGATGTTGAAACAAGACAGCCCAGTCCAAAAGGGAACACTTTCAAGTGGAACAGGGATTCATCACATGTTCAACTTTTCAAAACAGATGAAGGAATACATGTTTATGTTTACAAGGCATCTATTGTGAACCTCCCAGTTGACTGCATTGTCAATGCTGCTAATGGAAATCTTCATCATGGTGGTGGTGTAGCCAGGGCAATAGCTGATGCTGCTGGAAAAGAACTGTTGCAAGAGAGTTCTAAGTATGTAAAAGAGAATGGGCCAGTTCCAGTTGGGAAATGTTGTTCTACCACTGCAGGTGATCTTCCGTTTACGTACGTTATACACACCGTTGGGCCATCATGGTATGATTATGATCCACATACAACAGAGAAGGTGAAAGAATGCGTGCATGATCTGTTTGAGGCCATTTTCAACACTTTTCAGATGGCAGAGAAACTGAAAGCCAAGAAAGTGGCTTTTCCGGCTATAAGTGCAGGTAAATATTGTCATTTGGTCATGAAATGTAAGGATCTCTGTCTTATAGAAAACCATTTTTATGCCCATTCAAAAATTGAGACCACTGACCTTGAACTTGCAAAGATTATGATATCTTCATAAGTGGTAGTATATTTTGTCATGACTAACAGAGAATCCATGGTGCCAAAGTCAAGGTCAGTCTGAAAACTTTGTTTTTAAAGTTGTTTCCAGCATATTACTAGATGATGGGTTTGTTTCTCAAATTTGATAAGGAAGTTTGTCATTAACACTACAAGTAGTCCTTTGTAACTTAAAACTTCTTTCCTATATACATGTATGTGTTTATGTGTTTGAGAGAAGGGGGCAGATATCTTTCACACACATTTAACATTATCCGTAGAAATAAAAAACTACAATTTATGCAATATTATGCAATTTCTGTTGTAATGCAATCTTAATCAAATGCTGAATTCAATACTCAAAGAATTAAAGAATGAGTCATATATGATTAACCCTTTCCCCCATAGAAACGTGTTTTCACGCATTTGCAAACAGAGTAGACCCAGGTCAGACGGCTCCTAGAGGAGCCGTCTGATCAGGGTCTGCTCTGTTTGCTATTAAAATTTGATAGATCTGTTTCTTTACTTTCTAAAATGCCTACAATGTTCCAACTTCCATATTTCTTAATAACTATTTTGTTAATGAATATTCAGTAGGTATTGAAACTTGGCCTAAATACAGAACAGGGAAAGGGTTAAAATGACACTTCCGCGACATGGTATTTCACATCCTGAATTTTATGGTGATGTGATTTACAAACTTCTTAAAATTATTGGACATACTCATTTTCTCACCTTGTTCATCATATATGTTAAAAAATTCATTAAAAAAAGATATGATCCTGTAGTACTACAACATACTGCATGTTTGGTTGTCAACCCTTTTACAGTTGGCAATCACGCTGGCCTCTTTGCATGTACGCCAACAACAAAGGTTTAGTCCTCTATGAAGGCGACCTCTTAAATCCAGAAACGGAAGGAGAACTTCGGATATCTGTACTATTTCGTTTTTGTCGTACCCTTTATTACTTTTCTACAGTTACTCTGTTTGCAGCTCAATCATTGAGTACACTAGCTATAAGGTGGATACAGTTTGTTCACTTAAATGTTTTCGTTATACATGCTCTTTACTACTGTATTCGCCATTGCGATTGTTGTAGATTAGTCGGAAAGGGGATACGTTTATTTACACTGTTTGTCTTTTAGGGTAGGGATGTAATAAGTGTGAGGTTGGGCGCCCATAAACCGGTTTAACCCCCTAGTGACTTTTGTCACTGACCGTTCCAAGGCGGTACTTCCATCTTCCCCCTATTTGTTTTGTCTTTGTGTGTCTCTTGATTTTTTATACGCCCACCTAATAAAGGTGGTCGTATATTGTCGTGGTCCTGTCCGTCCGTCCGTTCGTTCGTTCGTTCATTCGTTCGTTCGTCCGTCAACATTTTGTTTGTCCGCTGTTTTCTGGGAAAACTATTTGACAGATATTTGATATTTGATTTTTATGCCCCCAAAGCTAGATCTGGTGCCGAGTTAATTTTGAGGTTTATTTGATTTGTCGTGTCGGAGTTATGGCCCTTTTACTTTAAAAATAATGCAAATATATGCATATAGTTTGTCCGCTGTTTTCTGATAAAACTGTTTGACAGATATTAATGAAACTTCATACACATGTTTAATGCATCAAGACCTGAAGCTAAGTCGATTCTGAGGATCATTTGATTTGTTGTTTTGGAGTTATGGCCCTTGCACTTAAAAAAATAATGCAAATCTATGCAAATATGAGGATGGCCATAACTTTTTCATTTGAAATGATATTTACTTCAATTTTTTTATATGGTTAAACCTTAATGTGAATTTTCACATATATTGCGGGGGTTTTGATATGTCATTTTATTCTAAAGTTATGGTCCTTGAACTTTGTGTGTTTGTTGCTTTGTTTGTAGGTCAACTTTTAGTTTGTCTGTTGTTTTTTAGGAAAACTATTAAAATGATATGAATGAAACTTAACACAAATGTTTTAAGCAACAAAATTTGAAGCTGAGTTTATTTTGAGGTTCATTCAGTTTGTCTTTACAGAGTTATGGCCGTTGCACTTTACAAAAATCTGCAAAAATGAGGATTAGCTGTAACTTTTTTATTTAATAAGATATTCACTTCATTTTTTTAAAGAATAGTATCACCTTAATATGGAAATCAAGATCTGGAGCACAGATTAGAAAATGTCAACACTTATAAGGCATGTTGAATCAGTTTGCAAGTGGGCGTATTATGTACCGTATGCGGTACTCTTGTTATTGCTTTCGAAGAATGCAATATAGCGATCGGTCGTTTTTACGGCAAAGAGTTCACTATTTCTTATGAACATGCGCAAGAGAAAATAGTTCTCTTCAATTCTAAACTAGTTTTGTTGTAAATTGTTCATTAATTTATTTACTTTTCATGCATTTAATAACACTTCGCTTTGTCAGATAACTTCTAGTCTACACAAGATCAACCTTTTAAAAGCTTGAATTATTGAATATACTCCCAAAAAACGCGAAAGAATATCGGTATGACTAAACACCGGATCCGACCAGATATGAAGTTCATATCCGCGGATATGAGTTGCGCAAGCTTGAAAATCAGCATTCATCATATACGCGTATATGAACCTCATTCCTGGTGTTTAGTAAAACATTGTTTTCGCAACACACTGGCGTTTCTACAGCAGCATTAGCTTGTCTGTAAATTATAAATTTCTTCTCCGCCGATAGCAAAGACTTCCCAACTAGAAAACCTGTTGTGTTTTTCATTGATCAATTACCTCTCCGCCGATAGGGAGGGAGACGGATTTTTTTATATCGACACCGTGTGTACGTGATAAAACGCTAACCGCATTTCTATACATCCGTCTAACCTAGAGATCCGAGTAATCCGTACAGCGTTTATGAATCGCAGTGTCTGTACTTTCGCTTTCATACCAGCAGTACCACAACAATTTCTTTCTATTAGCGTAATTTTTCTGATGAAACAGGATAGAAATGCCAACTTCTCTTGCAGTGTTACCAGGCTAGTATGCGTATTACTCTCTACAATGGATTTA
Source organism: Azorinus chamasolen (assembly GCA_963576725.1). Taxonomy (NCBI): domain Eukaryota; kingdom Metazoa; phylum Mollusca; class Bivalvia; order Cardiida; family Solecurtidae; genus Azorinus; species Azorinus chamasolen. The sequence continues at coordinate 72,699,714 of OY755245.1, forward strand.
ATTAGTTTCTCCACAAACCGAGATGGAACTTTCCATTCATGCCATTGTCATCGCAAAAATGCGAGACATACATGTAAGCTTCTTCATTTACAAAAAATGCCGATGATATCTTTATCTACCAAAAGTCCGATCATATTTGTCTTGGTTAATGGAATAGTTGAGATTTACTGTGATTTCTGATTTATAATGGGTTTTTATGAAAACTCATTGATGACGTGTTTACAATTTTAGTAATAGCCAAGAGTTATGCAGTTGCAGACAAAACACACAAGAAAAACACCATTAAATTATCAGAACTGCATGAAATGCTTTTAATTGAATTGTACTGTCACTTGATAGAGAAAATATGAACATGTTAAATGTTATGTTGATATTTTCTGACCTTTTCCCCATAAGCATTCATTTCACGCTTATTTTTCCCCTCTGGTAAGGCCAAGCCCTTTCCCTTGGAGATGTCATAGCAAAGAACATTTGACAACAAATTTGATATGAAATAGCCAGAGATGACATCATTCTTGGCCATCAATATCCTGATCTGATGGAAATGAAGTTATATTTTAAAAAGGTGTAAAACAGTGTCTACTCTGATCATGTATATCTGATCATGGCTATTTTGAATAGACCCAGTAATGATAGAACAATTATAGAATTCATTTGAAAATGATTTATCTGTAATCTTGAGTGTTAATAACAAAATGCTGTCAGTCCAAATTTCAAGAATAAATTGGAATATAAAAGTTGGGATTCATATAAGTTTATGATCAGTGGAATTCATGGTGGAGTTTTGATAGGATAAAACATCATATGGATTATTAGGAATTAACTGTACATTTGATGTCATTATGAATCAACCAAGATTTTGGATTAATGTGTGTGTGTTTGCATACATGTATATAAACCCAAACAAAATTTAACTACATACATATTTAATTTCATACTACATTGTCTAAACAGTAGTTAAAATTCTAGGATTCGTAATTATTAAGGAGGGTAGTGCTTTGAAATACACAACAGCATTTGATATTGCTTTGATATGAATTGAAAGATGGACACTGTCACTCAGCATTGCATTTCTGACTTGTTGAGGTCAAGGACTGTCTGAGTGTTACTAATAACCACTTTGCTTATGGTTTGACTGTTGCTACAGTCTGTCATATTTTTAGTATTACATTAAACAATTCCAAGAGGTCAAAAATGGTGATTAACATGTACAGCAACTTCTTCCCTTACACTTAACATCCTTAACAAACTCGAAAGCAATTATGGCTGTTCAGGCCTTTGATTTATAGTTATGTACATTTGCTGTTTCCTTGTGTTGCTGTTTGGGCGACTGTTTGTTCTGTATGTGGTGTTTCCTGCATGACTCATTTTTAGCTCACCTGAGCCAAAGGCTCAAGGTGAGCTATTGTGACCGCCTGTCGTCAGTCGTCCGTCTGTCTGTCAGTTCACTTTTATTTCAAATGACTTCTTCTCCTAAACCACTTGGAGGATTTCAACAAAATATCACAGAAATGTACCTTAGGGTGTCCTCTATCAATTTTGTTCAAATCATTATCCCCAGGCAAAAAATGGCCCCGTCCCACTGCTTTCAAACATATTTTTTTAAAATCTTTAAAAATCTTCTTCTCTGAAACCACGATTTATAGAGCTTTGGTATTTGGTATGTAGCATCATCTAATGATCCTTTACCAAGTTTGTTCAAATGATAACCCCCGGGCCGAAAATGGCCCTGCCCTGGGGCTTGTTGTTTTTACATAGACTTATATAGGGAAACCTTTAAAAATATTTTTGTCTGAAACCACATAATCTAGAGCTAAGATATTTGGTATGAAGCATCACCTAATATACCACTACCAAGTGTGTTCAAATCATGACCCCTGGGCCAAAAATGGTCCCACCCTGGGGCTTTAGACTTCTTATCAGAAACTACAGTTGAAAAGTCCCCCCCCCCCTTGAGCAATTTCCTCACAGTTATTTCCCTTGTCTCATCAACATAGCCATAAGGGACAAAGGGAGATAACTGCATTGGAGTTCTAGTACCTCCTGAATAGTTATTCTATTTATAACTATTTATAATAAAATTTGGAAGGTGGATCAGGGTAGCTGTTTTAGAAGGCATAGAAACAGATCTATCAAATTCCATTAGCAAACAGCAGACCCTGATCCTATAGGAGCCACCTTATCTGGGTCTACTCTGTTTGCAGATGCGTGAAAACAAATTTATATGAGGGAAATTAAGGGTTAAATATACTTCTTTAGATCCTAAACTACAGTTAAAAGGTTACAGCACTGGGCAGTAAAATCTCTCCAGGTCAATGCATGGCTCTTAACTCTTTTCACGCTAGTGGTGAAACTGTGATTACCTTTGCAAACAGTTTGGATCCAGATGAAAGGCTGCATAACGTGGCGTCTCATCAGGATCCAAACTGTTTGTCATCTTAACCATATTTTTGCAAATAAATGAAAGTAAGTTTATTTTAAGAATTGAAGCAGATGACAATAACTTTTTGTTGCAGACGAAAAATTAAAGGCATTTTGAAAGGAATGTTGACCCATTAACCCCATAGTGTGTAGTGCGAGTGATTTGTGGTGCTACACAGCTAGATGTTATCGTAGGTCTTTGCACAATGTTTCGGCAGTTAATTTATGTGATTGGGGAAAAAAATTAGTTTCATTATGATCATTAGATTTTATTTTAATAAATTTTATTATGCGAGTCTTCATTAATTGCATTTAGTTGAAATTTAGGTGTTTAATAAAGTCTTTTCTCCTTGCTACTAATTGTATTTATTTAATTTTAAAACAAATAATGTCTTAGGTTAATCAAAATTATTGTCAATCAATAATTAATGTTACTCAAAAAATTAGTAACTCTTCTCAATTTCAATTGTTAAAAAAATTAATCACCCGTTTAATTGACTTATCATCAGATAGTCACACCTAGAGCTAGAATTATTTCTAAACACCCTTTACCTGTTTGCTTTGACAAAAATTGATCTGGGACTACTCTGCTAATGCGTAAAAAATTGTTATTTCCATAAAGAGAAGTTTTAGCTTTGATAAAAACTGTAAAATCAAATCTATATCTTGTCAAATGCAAACAGAGCAAACCCTGGTCAGACAGCTTCTATAGCAGCCGTCTGATTTGGGTCTACTCTTATTTTTAATGCGTAAAACACATTATTTCTCTGAAGAGAAGTTTTTGCTTTGACAAAAACTGTAGAATCAGATCTATATTGTGTCAAAAGAAACAGAGAAGACCCAGATCAGACAGCTTCCGTAGTAGTCGTCTGATCTGGGTCTACTCTGTTTGCTAATGCGTAAAAACAGCTTTATATGAGGGAAAGGGTTAAAAGATTTTTAAAGATATTTTTATTGGTCATTTCACACAAAAAATGGCATTATGAACTGCCTAGCACTTTATTTGCCTATATACCTGGATCAAGGTATAATTGCATAGCTTTATTGACGTCATTTGAATTTCTCAAAGACCAGTTTTAGGCATTTTGAGCTAAGACAAAAATGGCACAAGTTGTAAACAGTTTAGATCTTGGTCAACCAGTCACTTGGTATTAGATCTGAATCCAGTTCAAGTTTATTCAGCAGTGAAAGGGTGAAAGCAGTGCACTAAGCTTCTAAGCTTCTTTCATCTGCTAGAAATGTTGTCCACTGAAAAATTAACATGTCAATATATTACTGTCACTCAGGTGAGCGATATAGGGCCAATGGCCCTCTTGTTCATAGGAAAATCTTTAAAAATCTTCTTCTGAAACCATAAGGCCTAGATATTTGGTAAGTAGCATCATCTAATGGTCCTTTACAAAGATTGTTCAAATTATGACCCCCGGACCAAAAATGGCCCCACCCCAGGGGCTTATCAGTTTTTCATAGGAAAATCTTTAAAAATCTTCTTCTGAAACCGTAAGGCCTAGACATTTGATATTTGGCATGTAGCATGATCTTATGGTCCTTTACAAAAATTGTTCAAATTATGAACCCGGGCCAAAAATGGCCCCGCCCAAGGGCTTATCAGATTTTCATAGGAAAATATTTAGAATTCTTCTTCTCTGAAACCATATAGTCCTAGACCATTGATATTTAACATGTAGCATACTCTAATGGTCCTCTACAAAGATTGTTCAAATTATGACCCCCGAACCAAAAATGGCCCGCCCTTGGGCTTATCAGTTTTCATAGGAAAATCTTTAAAAACTTTCTCCAAATCTGTATTTTTGATATTTGGTATGTAGCATCATCTAATGATTTTCTACAAAGATTGTTCAAATTGTTACCCTCAGGGCCAAAGGTCGTCCCAACCCATGGCTTATCAGTTTTTAATAGGTAAATCTTTAAAAATCTTCTTTTCCAAAACTGTAAGGCCTAGACCTTTGAAATTTGGTATGTAGTATCATCTAATGGTTTTCTTCCAAGATTGTTCAAATTATGACCCCATGACCAAAATTGCCCCTCCCCTGGCATCATCTAAAGTTCTTTTCTTAAGATTGTTCAAATTTTAACCTCAAGGTCTAAAATTATTGCCTTTGGTTTCATATTGGCCCCAATCTGAAGCTGACTTATTATACAGTGTATGCATATGTCTATAGTAACCAGGTGAGCGATTTAGGGCCATCATGGCCCTCTTGTTATTTTAGTGGACAGGCACCAAATCGGACAATTGTTGGCGCTGCACTCGGCTCTTGTTTAAAGGCTAACACTTAAGTTGGTTTAGAAATGTATCATTTAACCAGGCCTCTAAAATTTCACTCGTCCACTCGTAATTACGAGTGGAAAGTGGTGTAGGACAAGTAAAAATTTGGAAGTACACGTCCGACAGGACTAGTAGCTTTTTAGCTCACCTGAGCTAAAGGCTCAAGGTGAGCTATTTTGACTACCTGTCATCCGTCTGTCCGTTCACTTTTATTTCAAATGACTTCTTCTCCTAAACTACTGGCAGGACTTCAAGTAAATTTCACAGAAATGTTCCGTAGGGGGTCCTCTACCAAGTTTGTTAAAATCATGACCCCCCACGGGCCAAAAATGGCCCCACCCCTCTACTTAAAAAGGTTTTTAGCTCACCAGAGCACAAAAAGCTTTTGCGATCGCCTGATGTCTGTCGTCGTCAGTCGTCAACAATTTGAACCTTTAAAAATCTTCTCCTCTGAATCTACAGGGTTCTCAGCTTTCATCTTTGACACATAGTATCCTATTCAGGTGTCCTCTACAAAAGTTGTATAAATTGTGCCGCTGGGGTCAAAATTGGCCCAAGCCCATGGAAATACAGTGATTTTACTTAGAAATTTTCCGGAAATTCAGGTTTTCCGGAGTTTTTTTCTAAACCCTTGCAGATATTTATGTGATATTTGGTATGTAGCTTTATAATAATGAGTTACAGATCAAGATTGAATTTTGTTACAGTACATTTTTTTTACGGAATTTCAGCATTTTGACTTAGAAATTTTTAGGAAATTTCAGAATTTCTGGAGTTTTTTTCTAAACTGTAGCAGATATTGTAGTGATATTATTGTAATGAGTTACAGATCAGGTTTGAATTTTGTTACTCTTCATTGAATTTGAGTACTGTTGAACACCATCTGAAGTTCTGCACCTGCGATAAAGGTTTTGATTTGTGGCTTCGTGCATGAATGAATGATCTCCCTTTTGGTAATTTAACAAATGAAAATTTAGCGGTCGGGTGCTTTATTTCTCTAACCCCCATCTCTGTGTCAAATGTGCTAGTGGGGGTACTCATCACCCTTAGTGGTAGTTCTAGTTATACTTAATAGGATGGTTTTTCATGGCTAGTAGTGGACTTCTAAAGATTTTGTGGTCAGTCAGTCAAAAGTCAAAGTCACAGTGAACTTCAGTAAAAAAATATCCACTCAATAATTTGATAAGTATTAGGTGTACTGTCTTCATACTTAGTAGAAAGGTTTGTCATGGCCAGTAGGTGACCCCTATTGAATTTGAGGTCAAGGTCACAGTGACCTTCAACTAATAAATCTTGTCAACTCAATAACTTGAAAACTGTCAGGTGTGCCTTGCTGTGGGTGCCCTATAGTAATCACCCCGTCCGTCAGTCAGTCGGTCCGTGTTATTATGCCCCCACATAGTGGTGGCATATAGGGTTGCCTTTGTCCATTTTTACATCTGTCCATCCGTCTGTCTGTCTGTCTGTCCGTCCATCACACTTTCTTTTTATGCCCCCAAAGCTAGGCTTTGGCGGCATATAGTGACCGCATCGTGTGTGGGTGGGTGTGTGTACCTTTTGTCCGGAGTATATTTCCTTTGTCACATCAGCTACGGATACCAAATTTGGTGTGTGAGTTCATCTTGGGATGGCAGAGTGTCGCATACCATTTTCAGGTCACTGTGACCTTGAACCTTGATTTTACAAAAAGCTTGTCCGGAGCATATCTCCTATACCTTACCAGCTACGGATTCCAAATTTGGTGTGTGAGTTCATCTTGGGATGGCGGAGTGTCGTGTACCATTTTCAGATCACTGTGACCTTGACCTTGACCTTTAACCTCAATTTAAAAAAAAGCTTATACCTTACCAGCTACAAAAAGCTTGTCTGGAGTATATCTCCTATACCTTACCAGCAAAGGATTCCAAATATGGTGTGTGAGTTCATCTTGGGATGGAAGAGTGTCGCATACTATTTTCAATTCACTGTGACCTTGACCTTGGACCGATTTGACAAAAAGCTTGTCCAGTGCATATCTCCTATACCTTACCAGATACGGATTCCAAATTAGGTGTGTAAGATCACCTTGAGATGGCGGAGTGGCGCATACCATTTTCAGGTCACTGTGACCTTGACCTTGACATTTGACCTCGATTTTACAAAAAGCTTGTCCAGAGCATATCTCCTATACCTTACCAGCTACGGATTCCAAATTTGGTGTGTGAGTTCATCTTGGGATGGCCGAGTGTCACGTACCATTTTCAGGTCACTGTGACCTTGACCTTGACCTTTGACTTCGATTTTACATAAAACTTGTCCGGAGCATATCTACTATACCTTACCAGCTACGGATTCCAAATTTGGTGTGTGAGTTCATCTTGGGATGGTGGAGTGTCGTGTACCATTTACAGGTCACTGTGACCTTGACCTTGACCTTTGACCTCGATTTTAAAATAAAGCTTATACCTTACCAGCTACAAAAAGCTTGTCCAGAGCATATCTCCTATACCTTACCAGCTACGGATTCCAAATTTGGTGTGTGAGTTCATCTTGGGATGGCCGAGTGTCACGTACCATTTTCAGGTCACTGTGACCTTGACCTTGACCTTTGACTTCGATTTTACATAAAACTTGTCCGGAGCATATCTACTATACCTTACCAGCTACGGATTCCAAATTTGGTGTGTGAGTTTATCTTGGGATGGAGGAGTGTCACGTACCATTTTCAATTCACTGTGACCTTGACCTTTGACTTCGATTTTACAAAAAGCTTTCCGGAGCATATCTCCCATATATGCATATGCGGGTGCCGTCTGCAAATAACTGAAATACTGTTGGTCGGACGTAAAACCCAACTCACTCACTCACTCACTCACTCACTCTCCTATACCTTACCAGCTACGGATCCTAAATTTGGTGTATGAGTTCATCTTGGGATGGCGATGTGTCGTGTACCATTTTCATGTCACCTTGACCTTGACCTTTGACCTCGATTTTACAAAAAGCTTGTCCGGAGCATATCTCCCATACCTTACCAGTTACGGATTCCAAATTTGGTGTTTGAGTTCATCTTGGGATGGCGGAGTGTCGCATACCATTTTCAGGTCACTGTGACCTTGACCTTTACATTGATTTTACAAAAAGCTTATACCTTAGCAGCTACAAAAACCTTGTCCGTAGTATATCTCCTATACCTTACCAGCCAAAGATTCCAAATTTGGTGTGTGAGTTTATCTTGGGATGGCGGAGTGTCGCGTTCCATTTTCAGGTCACTGTGACCTTGACATTGACCTTTGACCTCGATTTTACAAAAAGCTTGACCGGAGAATATCTCCTATACCTTATCAGTTACGGATTCCAAATTTGAACCAGTGTCCTTTTAGCTCACCAGAGCACAAAGTGCTCAGGGTGAGCTTTTGTGATTGCCTGATGTGCGTTGTCCGTCGGCGTGCATCGTGCGTAGTGCGTCGTCATTCGTTCGTCGTCAACAATTTGAACCTTTAAAATTCTTCTCCTCTGAATCTACAGGGATCTCAGCTTTCATCTTTGGCACATAGCATCATCTGTAGGTCATCTACAAAAGTTATATAAATTATGTCCCTGGGGGCAAAATTGGCCCCGTCCCAGGGGTGCATTGTTTTCTATAGAAACATATAGTGAAAACTTTGAATATCATCTCCTCTGAAACTGGAAGGTTCTCGGCTTTCATATTTGGCACATAGCATCATGTTCAGGTCCTCTACAAAAGTTATATAAATTATACTCCTGTGGTCAAAATTGGCTACACCCCAAGGTGGCCAGTTCTCTAGCAAACTGATAGCTGACTGCGTTTTTAAGCATCTTCTCTTTGCATATAAAGAGGTCATCAGGTCAAGTAGAGAGAGATGACCAGTGGCTATTTTTAGTGCACCTGTATCTGGTGCTGTAGCCAGTGTTAATCCTTTGCCTGTTCTATGTTTATTATTAATTTGAATGCCGACTGCATATTCTAGAACAAAATAGTTAAAATGAAGTATGGAAAGTGGAACATTGTAGCCATCTTTTTCCAAATTTCACAACCTACTGAATATTCAATCGACAAAATAGTTATAATGAAATATAGTAGGTGGATCATTGTAGCTATTTTAGAAACTAAAGGAACAGATATATCAAATTCCATTAACAAACAGAGCAGACCCTGATCAGATGGCTCCTATAGGAGGCATCTGATCTGGGTCTACTCTGTTTTCAAATGTGTGAAAACACGTTTATATGAGGGAAGGGTTAATTAATAATAGTGATTGGCATTATGATATTATTATAACCTGCCCTGCAGTTCAGAAGAAGGGTAAATCATGTAAAGACTCCAGAATACCAAATTAAAGATTTTAAATAAATTATGAAATAATTTTTAACATGAAACTGTATTACTTGAAACTATTAAGTTAAAACTTATGAATATGAAATTATTATGTAATAATTTATAATAATATTCAAATGCAAAAAATCAGTTTGGAATGCTAGGGTACACATACCTGTTCAGAGGAACAGTTGATCGCCTTTAGTCAGAACTTTGTATGGCCTTGTTTAAATTATGCCCCTTGGGTTAGAATTGCCCCCACCCCAGGGGGTTTCAATGGAAATATATAGTAAAAACATTGAAAATCTTCTTTGAAACTGGATGGTTCATAACTTTCATATTTGTAGCTTCATGTTCAGGTCCTCTACAAATGTTAGATAAATTATGCCCCTGTGGTCAAAATTGGCCCCGTCCCAGGAGTAGCCAGCTTTCAATAGAAACATATAGTGAAAACTTTGAAAATATTCTCCTCTGATTGTCTTGTGAGCGCTTCAGGGCCATTCTGGCCCTCTTGTTTTAAAATGTTAAGAATTTACCCAGGATCTGTTTTTAAGGCTGACAATCAACCCCAGGGTCCATTTTAATGTTGAGAATGACCTAGGGTCCTTTCGACCCCTGGCTCTTTTCTTAGCTATCATAATCGTCAAAGGTTCTGTTTTTAATGTTAAGAACTGACTCCTGTGTCATTTTTAACAGCATCAAAATTTCATGTAACACCTGCATTACATTGTATTGTTTTTCCGCCAAAATGCATTTTGATGTCAAACACTTTGGGGGCATTTGTCACCCGTGACGACTCTCTTGTTTTGGGTCTCATTTCTAAACTAATCATTATTGAGCTTTCACAAATGGAACAAGCATGATAAGTGGAAGTGTCATGCACAAGGGCCATAACTTTAGCATCAATATTTTTGGAATTATTTCCCTTTTTAGCTCACAATGTCATGTTCAAGGGCCATAACTCTAGCATCAATATTATTTTAGTTATTTCCCTTTTTTAGCTCACCTGGCACAAAGTGCCAAGGTGAGCTATTGGGATGATCCTGTGTCCGGCATTGTGCGTATGTGCGTCGTGCGTACGTGCGGGCGTCAACAAAAGTAAACATCTTCTCTGGAACCACAAAGCCAAGAGCTTTGATATTTGGTATGTAGCATGATATAATGGTCCTCTACAAAGATTGTTCAAATTATGTCCCCCGGGCCAAAAATGGCCCCGCCCCGGGGCATATAAGTTTTTCATAGGAAAATATTTTAAAATCTTCTTCTCTGAAACTGTAAGGCATAGACCTTTGATATTTGGTATGTAGAAGGATCTAATGGTCCTCTACTAAAATTGTTCAAATTATGACCCCTGGGCCAAAAATGGCCCAGCCCCGGGGCTTATCAGTTTTTCATAGGAAAATCTTTAAAAATCATCTTCTCTGAAACTGTAAGGCCTAGACCTTTGGTATTTGGTATGTAGCATCATCTAATGGTCCTCTAATAAGATTGTCCAAATTATGACCCCTGGGCCAAAAATGGCCCAGTCCCTGGGCTTATCAGATTTTCATAGGAAAATCTTTAAAAATCTTCTTCTCTGAAACAGTAAGGCATAGACCTTTGATATTTTGTATGTAGCATGATCTAATGGTCCTCTACTAAGATTGTTCAAATTATGACCACTGGGCCAAAAATGGCCCAGCCCCGGGGCTTATCAGTTTTTCATAGGAAAATCCTTAGAAATCTTCTTCTCTGAAATTATAAGGTATAGACCTTTGATATTTAGTATGTAGCATTATCTACTGGTCCTCTACCAAGATTAATAAAAAAAATGACCCCCGGACATAAAATGGCCCCACCCTGAGGCTTATCAGTTTTTCATAGGAAAATCTTTAAAAAATCTTCTCCTAAAAAACTGTAAGATCTGGACCCTTGATATTTGGTTTGTAGCATAATCTAATTTTTTTCTACCAAGATTGTTCAAATTATTACCCCTGTGCCAGAAAATGGCCCACCCTGGGGCTTATCAGTTGTTTTCATATGAAAATCTTTAAGAATCTTCTTCTCCAAAACTGTAAGGCAGAGACTTTTAATCTGCCATTGAAATCTTAAATCTGTTACGACCAGGTGAGCGATTAAGGGCCATCATGGCCCTCTTGTCATGTTTTTTTGTCCGGACAATAACTCTTTATCTACTGGTTCAATTGATTTCAAACTTCATAAATTGAACTAGTATGATGAGAGTAAGTGTCAAGCACAAGGCCCATAACTCTAGCATCAATATTTCTGGAGTTATTCCCCTTTTGTCATATTGTTTTTAGCTCACCAGAGCACAAAGTGCTCAGGGTGAGCTTTTGTGATCGCCTGATGTCCGTCGTTCGTCGTCAACAATTTGAACCTTTAAAAATCTTCTCCTCTGAATCTACAGGGTTCTCAGCTTTCATCTTTGGAACATAGCATCATCCTTAGGTCCTCTACAAAAATTATATAAATTATGCCCCTGGGGTCAAATTGGCCCCGCCCCAGGGGTGGAAAGTTTTCAATTGAAACATATAGTAAAACTTTGAAAATCTTCTCCTCTGAAACTGTAAGGCTCTCAGCTTTCATATTTGGCACAGAGCATCATGTTCAGGACCTCTACAAAAGTTATATAAATGATGGCCCTTGGGTCAAAATTGGCCCTGTCCCAGGGGTGGGCAGTTTTCAATAGAAACAAATAGTGAAAACTTTGAAAATCTTCTTCTCTGAAGCTGGAAGGTTCTCAGCTTTCATATTTGGCATATAGCATCATGTTCAGGTCCTGTACAAAAGTTATATAAATTATGGCCCTGAGGTTAAAATTAGGGCTGTCATGGTTAGACAATTCTTGAACTGGTTAATCAGGAACGCCGAACCGAACCGTAACCGGTTAACCGCCATGTTTATCATCCGTGTCGGAATGTCTATAGGATAAAGCATAGTGCGCTATATATTCGGAAGTTAAATCCTATTTGGGCCGATATAAGACTTGAAAAACCTGTTGACATCCTGCTTGACTCATTTGTTGATATAAATCATATAACCATTCATTTCTATCAAATAGATTTATGACGAAAGTGAAAGTAAGAATCGTGTTTACCTTTCGAGTCTCAACTTCCGCTAGACTGGTCTACTGTAAAATTATCAACTTCCGTTATGAATGTGTACTGACTAAAAGTGCAGGTTGGAATGCCCCTCCACTTTATCATAATGCTTGTAAAAGTTATAGTACACACTACACAGAGATAAGGAAAACTGGATAAAATTGAGAATGAACAAATATTGGTTTATTGGTAGACAAGTGTACATGATAAACCACCGTTAGGCAAGTGGAAGACTGTGTTACCTTTCAATTAGATTTGAGAACTAGAGACAGTTTTTTAGCTCACCAGAGCACAAAGTGCTCAAGGTGAGCTTTTGTGATCGCCTGATGTCCGTCGTCATGCGGTGTGCGTCGTCCGTTGTCCCGCGTCAACAATTTGAACCTTTAAAAATCTTCTCCTCTGAATCTACAGGGTTCTCAGCTTTCATCTTTGGTACATAGCATCACCTATAGGTCCTCTACAAAAGTTATATAAATTATGCCCCTGGGGTCAAAATTGGCCCCGCCCCAGGGGTGGGCAGTTTTCAATTGAAACATATAGTAAAATTTTGAAAATCTTCTCCTCTGAAACCAGAAGGTTCTCAGCTTTCATATTTGGCACATAGCATCATGTTCATGTCCTCTACAAAAGTTTTATAAATTATGACCCTTGGGTCAAAATTGGCCCTGTCCCAGGGGTGGACAGTTTTTAATAGAAACAAATAGTGAAATCTTTGAAAATCTTCTCCTCTGAAACTGGAAGGCTCTCAGCTTTCATATTTGGCAGAGAGTATAATGTTCAGGTCCTGTACAAAAGTTATATAAATTATGGCCCTGGGGTCAAAATTGGCCCTGCCCCAGGGGTGGGCAGTTTTCAATAGAAACAAATAGTGAAATCTTTGAAAATCTTCTCCTCTGAAACTGGAAGGCTCTCAGCTTTCATATTCGGCAGAGAGTATCATGTTCATGTCCTCTACAAAAGTTATATAAATTATGGCCCTGGGATCAGAATTGACCCCGCCCCAGGGTTTGGGCAGTTTTCAATAGAAACATATAGTAAACCTTTAAAAATCTTCTCCTTTGAAACCAGAAGGTTCTCAGCTTTCATATTTGGCACATAGCATCATGTTCAGGTCCTCTACAAAAGTGATATAAATTATGCCCCTGGGGTCAAAATTGGCCCCGCCCCAGGGGTGGGCAGTTTTCAAAAGACAAAGTTCTCAGCTTTCATATTTGGCGCATAGCATCATGTATAGGTCCTTTACAAAAGTTATATGAATTATGGGCTTGGGGTCAAAATTGGCCCGCCCCAGGGGTGGGTAGTTTTCAGTAGAAACATATAGAGAAAACTTTGAAAATCTTCTCCTCTGAAACTGAAAGGTTCTCAGCTTTCATATTTAGCTCATAGCATCATGTTCAAGTCCTCTACAAAAGTTATATAAATTATGCCCCTGGGGTCAAAATTTGCCCGCCCCAGGGTCGGCTAGTTTTAGAAACATATAGTAAAAACTTTGAAAATCTTCTCCTCTGATTGTCTGGTGAGCGCTTCAGGGCCATTCTGGCCCTCTTGTTTTAAAATTACAATTAGCATGTAAAAGTGATACGTAGCTCGACATGAATTAAATTAAATAAGAAGATGATGTGTATATGGTTTACAGCCCTGAATAGTCAGGTACCTGCGCTTTTCTCCATTATAGCATGTCGAAGGAAATAAAATGACTTAAATGAGAATATGACAGTATAAAATAATATTTTTAGCGTAATTTACTTTCCCAAATTATTACAGGTGGTTCACGGTTAGTGAAATTTTGAACCGGTTAGAACAATGAACCGAACCGTCATTGATTAACCGAGTGACCGTGACAGCCCTAGTTAAAATTGGCCCTGCCCCAGGGATGGGCAGTTTTCAATAGAAACAAATAGTGAAATCTTTGAAAATCTTCTCCTCTGAAACTGGAAGGCTCACAGCTTTCATATTTGGTGCATAGCATCATGTTCAGGTCCTCTACAGTTTTTTAGCTCACCAGAGCACAAAGTGCTCAGGGTGAGCTTTTGTGATCGCCTGATGTTCGTCGTCCGTCGTCGTGCGTTGTTCGTCGTCAACAATTTGAACCTTTAAAGTTCTTCTCCTCTGAATCTACAGGGGTCTCAGCTTTCATCTTTGGCACATAGCATCATATGTAGGTCCTCTACAAACGTTATATAAATTATACCCCTGGGGTCAAAATTGGCCCTGCCCCAGGGGTTTTCAGTTTTCAATAGAAACATATAGTGAAAACTTTGAACATCATCTCCTCTAAAACTAGAAGGTCCTCAGCTTTCATATTTGGCACATAGCTTCAACTTCAGGACTTCTACAAAAGTTATATAAATTATGCCCCTAGGGTCAAAATTGGTCCCACCCCAGGGATTTCCAGTTTTTAATAGCTGACTGCATAAACAGCCTATGGGATCACCAGTTATGCATAGGAAAAACTTTTAAAATATTCTTGTCAGAAACTACATGTCCCAGAGCTTAGATATTTGGTGTATAGATTTGCTTAGCATAACTTTATGAGTTTTTCAAGTATCATAGTTCTGGGGTTAAAATTGGCCCTGCCCTGTGTGTATATACTTCTTTACACCAGAAATTACATTCTAAAGGTTTCTCCTTAATATCACTCTTAGCTGAGACCAGTCAGTGGGTCAGTTCTTATATAATCACCCTTAGCCTGATCAGTAGAGTAGAAATTGTGTTTAGACAAATAACACACACTCATTTAAGATTGAGAAAACTGTGGATAATTCTCAAAATGCAGAATACTCTTAAAGCTTTTTTTCATACCTATGCCCTGCATTAAGCTACCAGCTATCAATATAGAGCATATCTGTTGTGAATTTCAGCTTAACTCTTTGCATGCTGGGTAATTTTGTCATCTGCTAAATTGTTGTCTGCAGCATATTCACAAGTTATCCTAACTACACACTTTCTTTCTGAGTTTTTCAGAAGTTCAGTCTCATTGACAAACAGTTTGGATATCAGATCAGGCACCACATTATGTTGGCCCTGATCTGGATCCAAACTGTTTGCATAGGTCATTAGTGGTGGGAGAATCCCACTACACACTTTTTTTCTAAGTTTTTCAGAAGTTCAGTCTCATTGATAATCAGTTTGGATATCAGATCAGGCACCACATTATGTTGGCCCTGATCTCGATCCAAACTGTTTGCACAGGTCATTAGTGGCGGGAGAATCCCACTACACACAGAAGTTCAGTCTCATTTACAAACAATTTGGATATCAGATCAGGCCCCACATTATGTGGGGCCTGATCTGGATCCAAACTGTTTGCATAGGTCATTAGTGGTGGGAGAATCCGCCTCTAGCATCCAAAGAATACAAGTTCCAGTGGTCTAATGCTCTATCCATTCTTTCACTACATTCTTTTAGCATCATGTTCAGGTCCTCTACAAAAGTTATATAAATTGTGTCCCTGAGGTCAAAATTGGCACCGCCCCTGGGGTGTTAAGTTTTCAATAGAAACATATAGTGAAAACTTTGAAAATCTTCTCCTCTTATTGTCTGGTGAGCGATGTCAGGGCCATTCTGGCCCTCTTGTTTTATAAATTATGGCCCTGGGGTTAAAATTGGCCTGCCCCAGGACCGGCTAGTTTTCTATAGAAACATATAGTGAAAACTTTGAAAATCTTCTACTCTGATTGTCTGGTGAGCGCTTCAGGGCCATTCTGGCCCTCTTGTTCTTATTATACCCCCCTTTTGAAAAAATGGGGGTATATTGCTTTGCACAGGTCGGTCGGTCGGTAGGTCGGTCGGTCGGTAGATCGATGGTTTACGAACGATAACTAATAAACAACTTGGCCTAGAATCTTCAAACTTGCTGTGGTGGTTGGTCATGACAAGTAGATGACCCCTATTGTTTTTGAGGTCACTAGGTCAAAGGTCAAGGTCACCATGAGCTAAAATGGTGAAATAGTTTCCGATCAATAACTGCTCAAGGGTTTGGCTTGGGATCTTCAAACTTGCTGTGGTGGTTGGTCATGACCACTAGATGACCCCTTTTGATTTTGAGGTCACTAGGTCAAAGGTCAAGGTCACCATGACCTTAAATGGTTAAATGGTTTCCGATCAATAACTGCTCAAGGGTTTAGCTTAGAATCTTCAAACTTGCTGTCGTAGTTGGTCATGACCACTGGACGACCCCTATTGATTTTGAGGTCACTAGGTCAAAGGTCAAGGTCACCATGGCCTTAACTGGTAAAATGGTTTCTGATCAATAACTGCTCAAGGGTTTGGCTTAGGATCTTCATATTTGCTTAGGTGGTTGGTCATGACAACTAGATGAGTCCTATTGTTTTTTAGGACACTAGGTCAAAGGTCAAGGTCACCATGACCTTAAAGGGTGAAATGGTTTGCGATGGATAAGTGCTCAAGGGTTTGGCCTAGGATCTTCAAATTTGCTGTTGTGGTTGGTAATGACCACAAGATGACCCCTATTGCTTTTTAGGTCACTATGTCAAAGGTCAAGGTCACCATGCTCTTAACTGGTCAAATGGTTTCCGATCAATTACTGCTCAAGGGTTTGGCTTAGAATCTTCAAACTTGCTGCGGTAGTTGGTCATGACAACTGGATGGCCCCTATTGTATTTGAGGTCACTATGTCAAAGGTCAAGGTCACCATGACCTTAACTTGTAAAATGGTTTCTGATCAATAACTGCTCAAGGGTTTGGCTTAGGATCTTCAAATTTGCTTAGGTGGTTGGTCATGACAACTAGATGAGCCCTATTGTTTTTTAGGTCAATAGGTCAAAGGTCAAGGTCACCATGACCTTAAAGGGTGAAATGGTTTGCGATCAATAACTGCTCAAGGGTTTGGCTTAGGATCTTCAAACTTGCAGTGGTGGTTGGTCATGACCAGTAGATAACCCCTAATATTTTTGAGGTCACTAGGTCAATGGTCAAGGTCACCATGACCTTAACTGGTGAAATGGTTTGCGATTAATAACTGCTCAAGCAGGGTTTTTTTTGGTAAAAATATCCGGCGATATTCGGTAGTGTTCCCCCCTCCGAAAAGTATGTTTTTTTCCCCCCCAATTTTGGAAAAATTCCCCTCTCGTTGGAATTTTCGTCCTCCGAGGAGGCGCCATAATTTACGCTATGCGGTCCGGTACAGTCAGAGTTTTATCAACCCCCGCGTGCTGATTACACTGTATCATTCAGGCGCATTATTGATCCATTGTGAACGATTTCAAGCGTCTCGATGATGACCGTGCACATTCTGACTCTGAATCTGAAAATGTCATCCACCGGATCGCACAATAAGAACTCATACAGGAAAATAATAGATAAAAAGACGTCGGAAAGTTGCAAGAAGATAGACATTCTTTTCAAGCAGGCCATTTTGTCACAAAGGCATGTCACTATGTGAATTGGAGTTGTTCATTTTCAAGCAAATATTCAGAAACATGGCCGGTTGCTCGCTAGACTGAAGTGTTGTTAAAAAATAATTTAATGATACATTTTTTTTATCAACACTTCAGTCTAGCGAGCAACTGATAAGCTCTTACGGTCACGCATCACTATTTTTTCCAGTCCGTGTTTTTTTGGTCAGTCTCAATGGAATCTCACTGGGGTGTACCCTAGAAAATACTGTATAAGATTTTCACTCACCTAAAATAGCAATTCTATATCCTCCAATGCATTTAATTTGAATCTCCATCCAAGTATGATTAATCATAACACTTCCAATCACTCAAAGAAAGTTTAGAAACAAACGTCCAATGTTCGACATTTTGTCAAATTTGACAAAAATGACGTCCTTCACATTTTTAAAATAAGCCTATGTAAGAAATAATTTGTTATTTAGGATTTTTGTGTGTAAATTTTGTATAAACACATGGTAGTATTGAGTTTAATGTTAAATTGAGATCAAATACAAGAGTATGATAATTGTAAATTAATGTTACTAAAAATAGAATCTTATACCGTAAGAACCACTTCACATTAGGATCACTTTTACTGACTTAAAGACTTATAAGGAATAGATGTACGTTGGATTTTTTAAAGTGTACTGCTAAATTAAAAAAAAATCATGAATGCAACTATAAGTGATAATATATATAATTACTAATTTTTTTAGTTACAAAAAAATCGGGGCAAGTTCATTTGTGACATGGCAAGTTAATTTTATAAGCTTACTTGCTTTGGGCCTGCCAGTCAAAATATTTTCTTGGAGCACTGGTTTTAAGGCTGATCTGTGAATATTCAGGCTAATTTAGATGAAAATATTCAGAAAAAATTACCTTAAAATAATCCCAGAAATACCTCAGAAGCCACCTCCTGCAATGTAGATTTTAACACCCCCCCCCCCCCCCACCCCCAATGAGAGGGAGAAACCCCATCTCATATTCTCCCCCCTCGTGCCTTCGGCACTCGGTTCGCGCCTGTGGCGCTCATATTTTCCCCTCTCACAAAAGTAAAGGGTAGTGACCCCCTTCCCCTTAATCCCCAAAAAAACCCTGGCTCAAGGGTTTGTCTTAGGATCTTCAAACTTGCTGTGGTGGTTGGTCATGCCAACTAGATGACCTCTATTGATTTTGAGGTCACTAGGTTAAAGACCAAGGTCATCATGACCTTAACCGATGAAATGGTTTCCAATTAATAACTGCTCAATGGTTTGGTTCGGGATCTTCAAACTTGCTGTGGTAGTTGGTTGTGACCACTTGATGACCCCCAAAGTTGTTGAGGTCACTAGGTCAAAGGTCAAGGTCACCATATGTGAAATGTTTTCAGATCAATAAATGATCAGTGGTTTGGCTTAGGTATTCAAAGTTGCTGCGGTGATTAGTCATGACCGCTAGATGGCCTCTATAGTTGAGGTCACTAGATCAAAGGTCAGGGGTTGGGGGGGGTATACATGTTTTACAAACATCTCTTGTTTTTTTTACAAATACCTTTCGGATTTGTCATGTATACTTACCATTTTCAACTACACCATGGGTTGGTGGATCTGTTGAGTTTTTAGCTCACCAGAGCACAAAGTGCTCAGGGTGAGCTTTTGTGATCGCCAGATGTCCGTCGTCCGTCGTGGTGCGTCGTGCGTCGTCTGGCGTCAACAATTTGAACCTTTAAAAATCTTCTCCTCTGAATCTACAGGGTTCTCAGCTTTCATCTTTGGTACATAGCATCACCTATAGGTCCTCTACAAAAGTTATATAAATTATGCCCCTGGGGTCAAAATTGGCCCCGCCCCAGGGGTGGGAAGTTTTCAATAGAAACATATAGTAAAACTTTGAAAATCTTCTCCTCTGAAACCAGAAGGTTATTAGCTTTCATATTTGGCACATAGCATCATGTTCAGGTCCTCTACAAAGGTTATATAAATTATGACCCTGGGGTCAAAATTGGCCCCGCCCCAGGGGTGGGCAGTTTTCAATAGAAACAAATAATGAAATCTTTGAAAATCTTCTCCTCTGAAACTGAAAGGCTCTCATCTTTCATATTTGGCACAGAGCAGCATATTCAGGTCCTCTACAAAAGTTATATAAATTAAGGCCCTGGGGTCAAAATTGGCCCGCCCCAGGGGTGGGCAGTTTCCAATAGAAATATATAGTGAAAACTTTGAAAATCTTCTCCACTGAAACTAGAAGGTTCTCAGCTTTCATATTTGGCACATAGCATCATGTTCAGGTCCTCTACAAAAGTTATATAAATTATGGCCCTGGGGTTAAAATTAGCCCCGCCCCAGGGGTGGGCAGTTTTCAATGGAAACAAATAGTGAAATCTTTGAAAATCTTCTTCTCTGAAACTGGAAGGCGCTTAGCTTTCATATTTGGCACAGATCATCATGTTCAGGTCCTCTACAAAAGTTATATAAATTATGACCCTGGGGTCAAAATTGGGGCCGCCCCAGGGGTGGGAAGTTTTCAATAGAAACATATAGTAAACCTTTGAAAATCTTCTCCTTTGAAATCAGAAGTTTCTTAGCTTTCATATTTGGCACATAGCATCATGTTCAGGTCCTCTACAAAGGTTATATAAATTATGCCCCTGGGGTTAAAATTGGCCCCGCCCCAGTGATGGGCAGTTTTCAATAGAAACAAATAGTGAAATCTTTGAAAATCTTCTCCTCTGAAACTGGAAGGCGCTCAGCTTTCATATTTGGCACAGAGCATCATGTTCAGGTCCTCTACAAAAGTTATATTAATTATTGCCCTGGGGTCAAAATTGTCCCCGCCCCAGGGGTGGGCAGTTTTCAATGGAAACAAATAGTGAAAACTTTGAAAATCTTCTTCTCTGAATCTGGAAAGTTCTCAGCTTTCATATTTGGCACATAGCATGATGTATAGGTCCTCTACAAAAGTTATATGAATTATGGCCCTGGGATCAAAATTGGCCCCGCCCCAGGGGTGGGTAGTTTTCAGCAGAAACATATAGAGAAAACTTTGAAACTGAAAGGTTCTCAGCTTTAATATTTGGCTCATAGCATCATGTTCAAGTCCTCTACAAAAGTTATATAAATTACGCCCCTGGGGTCAAAATTGGCCTGCCCCAGGGCCGGCTAGTTTTCTATAGAAAGATATAGTGAAAACTTTTAAAATCTTCTCCTCTGATTTTCTGGTGAGCGCTTCAGGGCCATTCTGGCCCTCTTGTTTTTTAATCCAGTGGGGGACACGTGTATTGCATAGCAATGCAACATTAACTTCCCCTTTGTTCTGATTTTGGCACTCCAGCATATTAACAGTTTTTGTGTCAGCTGCGAGCAGATGACACATGTGTTCCTCTGAACACTCTTGTTTTGGAAAGTTTGTCCTATCCACACCAACCTTTACACACATTTTTGTGGCCATAATACCTTGGTCAAATTCCATAACCATGTAAATCACATGTCGTTTAGGAGTTGCGGCCCTTTATTTGCAAAACTGACTTTAAAAATATATTGTCCACACTCTTTCTTATCCTCACTTTACTTTACACATGTGTTTGTGGCCATTATATCTTGGTCAAGTTCGATAACCATGTAAATAGCTTCAGTTGTTTAGGAGTTGCGGCCCTTTGCCTGCAAAATTTACTTAAAAAATATATCGTCCGGACTCTTTCTTGGAAAGTATTTGTCCAATCTTCACCAAACTTTACACACGTTTGTGGCCATTATATCTTAGTCAAGTTTGATAACCATGTAAATTGTTTTAGTTGTTTAGGAGTTGCAGTCTTTATATCTTGGTCATGTTAGATAGCCATGTAAATTGCTTCAGTCATTGCATACATGATTATGACCCTTACTTTCTGTGACAAAAAATCTGCAGTGGGGGATCAGTGTCCTATGGACATATTTTTAGCTCACCTGGCACAAAGTGCCAAGGTGAGCTATTGGGATGATCCTATGTCCGGCGTCCGGCGTCGTGCGTATATGCGTATGTGCGTTGTGCGTCGTGCGTACGTGCGGGCGTCAACAATTTACTTAAACATCTTCTTCTCTGGAACTACAAAGCCAAGAGCTTTGATATTTGGTATGTAGTATGATGTAATGGTTCTCTACAAAGATTGTTCAAATTATGTCCCCCAGGCCAAAAATGGCCCCTCCCCAGGGCTTATCGGTTTTTCATAGGAAAATCTTTAAAAATCTTCTTCTCTTAAACTGTAAGGCATAGATCTTTGATATTTGGTATGTAGCATCATCTAATGGTCCTCTACTAAGATTGTTCAAATTATGACCCCTGGGCCAAAAATGGCCCCGCCCCAGGGCTTATCAGTTTTTCATAGGAAAATCTTTAAAAATCATCTTCTCTGAAACTGTAAGGCATAGACCTTTGATATTTGGTATGTAGCATGATCTAATGGTCCTCGACTAAGATTGTTCAAATTATGACCCCATGCCCAAAAATGGTCCCGCCCCGGGGCTTATCAGTTTTTCATAGGAAAATCTTTAAAAATCTTCTTCTCTGAAAATGTAAGGCATAGACCTTTGATATTTGGTGTGTAGCATCATCTAATAGTCCTCTAATAAGATTGTTCAAATTATGACCCCTGGGCCAAAAATGGCCCCACCCCGGGGCTTATCAGTTTTTCATAGGAAAATCTTTAAAAATCTTCTTCTCTGAAAATGTAAGGAATATAGACCTTTGATATTTGGTATGTAGCATCATCTAATGGTCCTCTACTAAGATTGTTCAAATTATGACCCCCAGGAAAAAAATGGCCCCGCCCTGGGGCTTATCAGTTTTTCATAGGAAAATCTTGAAGAAATGGTCTTCTCTGAAACTGTAAGGCATAGACCTTTGATATTTGGTATGTAGCATTATCTAATGGTCCTCTACTAAGATTGTTCAAATTATGACCCCTGGGCCAAATATGGCCCCGCCCTGGGGCTTATCAGTTTTTCATAGGAAAATCTTTAAATATCTTCTTCTCTAAAATTATAAGGTATAGACCTTTGATATTTGGTATGTAGCATTATTATGTCTCCCCCCATATTTATATGGGGGAGACATATTGTTTTCCTGAGAGTTGTCTGTCTGTCCGTCTGTCCGTCCGTCTGTCCGTCTGTCCGTCTGTCTGTCACACTTTTTGTCCGGACGATAACTTCAATATGCCTGATGCCAGTTGATTGAAACTTCATATATGGAAAGAGCATAATGAGAGGAAGTGTCATGCACAAGGTCCATAACTCTGGCTTCACTAATATTGGAGTTATTGCCCTTTGTAAAAAAAATCACACTTTTTTGTCCGGACGATAACTCCTATATGGCTCATGCCATTGGATTGAAACTTCATATATGGAAAGATCATGACGAGAGGAAGTGTCATGCACAAGGTCCATAACTCTGGCTTCACTAATATTGGAGTTATTGCCCTTTGTAAAAAATATCATAATTTTTTGTCCGGACAATAACTTCAATATGCATGATGCCAGTTGATTGAAACTTCATATATGGAAAGAGCATAATGAGAGGAAGTGTCATGCACAAGATACATAACTCTGGCTTCACTAATATAGGAGTTGTTGCCCTTTGTAAAAAAAATCACGCTTTTTTGTCCGGACGATAACTTCTATATGGCTCATGCCATTGAATTGAAACTTCATATATGGAAAGATCATAACGAGAGGAAGTGTCATGCACAAGGTCCATAACTCTGGCTTCACTAATATTGGAGTTATTGCCCTTTGTAAAAAAAATCACAATTTTTTGTCCGGATGATTACTCCTATGTGACACATGCCATTGGAGTGAAACTTCATACATGTAACGATCATGATAAGAGAAAGTGTCATGCATAAGATCCTTAACTCGAGCTTCAATAAATTTTAGAGTTATTGCCCCTTGTACATTTGTTTAATTCTTTCTTGTCCGGACGATAACTCCTACATGGCTCTTGCCATCGTATTGAAACTTCATACATGGAAAGAGCATGATGAGAGAAAGTGTCATGAACAAGGGCCATAATTCTGGCTTCAATACTTTTGGAGTTATTGCCCTTTGTTACCTTTTTTGGCCGATCAATAACTCCTGTTCGACTGATGCTATTGGAATGACATTTTATTTTTGGAAAGAGCATGATGAAAGTAAGTGTCATGCACAAGGGCCATAAATCTGGTATCAGTATTTTTGGAGTTATTAGCTGTTATCATTATGTCTCCCCCCATATTTATATGGGGGAGACATATTGTTTTCGTGAGAGTTGTCTGTCTGTCCGTCTGTCTGTCACACTTTTTGTCCGGACGATAACTTCAATATGCCTGATGCCAGTTGATTGAAACTTCATATATGGAAAGAGCATAATGAGAGGAAGTGTCATGCACAAGGTCCATAACTCTGGCTTCACTAATATTGGAGTTATTGCCCTTTGTAAAAAAAAAATCACACTTTTTTGTCCGGACGATAACTCCTATATGGCTCATGCCATTGGATTGAAACTTCATATATGGAAAGATCATGATGATAGGAAGTGTCATGCACAAGGTCCATAACTCTGGCTTCACTAATATTGGAGTTATTGCCCTTTGTAAAAAATATCATAATTTTTTGTCCGAACAATAACTTCAATATGCCTGATGCCAGTTGATTGAAACTTCATATATGGAAAGAGCATAATGAGAGGAAGTGTCATGCACAAGATACATAACTCTGGCTTCACTAATATAGGAGTTATTGCCCTTTGTAAAAAAAAATACTACTTTTTTGTCCGGACGATAACTTCTATATGGCTCATGCCATTGGATTGAAACTTCATATATGGAAAGATCATAACGAGAGGAAGTGTCATGCACAAGGTCCATAACTCTGGCTTCACTAATATTGGAGTTATTGCCCTTTGTAAAAAAAAATCACAATTTTTTGTCCGGATGATTACTCCTATGTGACACATGCCATTGGAGTGAAACTTCATACATGGAACGATCATGATAAGAGAAAGTGTCATGCATAAGATCCTTAACTCGAGCTTCAATAAATTTAGAGTTATTGCCCCTTGTACATTTGTTTAATTCTTTCTTTTTCGGACGATAACTCCTACATGGCTCTTGCCATCGTATTGAAACTTCATACATGGAAAGAGCATGATGAGAGAAAGTGTCATGAACAAGGGCCATAATTCTGGCTTCAATACATTTGGAGTTATTGCCCTTTGTTACATTTTTTGGCCGATCAATAACTCCTGTTCGACTGATGCTATTGGAATGACATTTTATTTCTGGAAAGAGCATGATGAAAGTAAGTGTCATGCACAAGGGCCATAAATCTGGTATCAGTATTTTTGGAATTATTAGCTGCTATCATTTTCTTCTTGAAAAATGTAGTGTGAAAAACGCAAAATGAGGGGAAGTATCATTCATCAAGACCATAACATTTTTAGTGATTTCCCTTTACATATTGTTTTTATTAGAGGGGAGACATCCGTTTTTTTGACAAAAACCTCTAGTTTTCTTCTTGAAAAATGCAGTGTGGAAAACGCATAATGAGGGGAAGTATCATTCATCAAGACCATAACATTTTTAGTGATTTCCCTTTACATATTGTTTTTCTTAGAGGGGAGACATCCGTTTTTTTGACAAAAACCTCTAGTTTAATCGTCCTCTACCAAGATTATTCAAATTATTACCCCTGTGTCAAAAATGGCCCCACCCTGGGGCTTATCAGTTTTTCATATGAAACGCTTTAAGAATCTTCTTCTCCAAAACTGTAAGGCAGAGACCTTTAATATTTGGTATGTAGTTTTCTACCAAGATTGTTCAAATTATGTCCCCTGGGTTGAAAACTTCCCCGCCCAGGGGCATATCAGTTTTTTTAGCTCACCAGAGCACAAAGTGCTCAAGGTGAGCTATTGTGATACCCCTGTGTCCGGCGTCCGGCGTCCGTCTGTCCGTCTGTCCGTCTACAATTTCAAACGACTTCTTCTCTGAAACCGACTGCCCAATTGTAACCAAACTTGGTCAGATACATACTGTGGGTGGGTGCTTTAAAAGTTGTTAAAAGATAGTGGGCGGGGCCATCTGTCTGGTTGCCATGGCAACTGTACGCAATATCTAGAAAAATCTTCTTCTCCAGAATGACTGGTCCGATTTGAATATAGTTTTCACCAAAATGTTTCTCAGTTGATAGACTTTAAAAGTTGTTAAAAGAATTTTGATCCGGCAAAAAACATGGCCGCCAGAGGGCGTGGTCATTTTTTCCATATATGGTAATATATGAAAATCTTTAAAAATCTTCTTCTCTGAAACTGTAAGGCCTAGACCTTTGATATTTAGTATGTAGCATGATCTTATGGTCCTCTACAAAGATTGTTCAAATTAAGACCCCCGGGCCAAAAATGGCCCCGCCCAAGGGCTTATCAGTTTTTCATAGGAAAATCTTTAAAAATCTTCTTCTCTGAAACTGTAAGGCCTAGACCTTTGATATTTGATATGTAGCATGATCTTATGGTCCTCTACAAAGATTGTTCAAATTTTGACCCCCGGGCCAAAAATGGCGCCGCCCAAGGGCTTATCAGTTTTTCATAGGAAAATCTTTAAAAATCTTCTTCTCTGAAACCATATGTCCTAGACCATTGATATTTGGTATGTAGCATGATCTTATGGTCCTCTACAAAGATTGTTCAAATTATGACCCCCGGGCCAAAAATGGCCCCGCCCAAGGGCTTATCAGTTTTTCATAGGAAAATCTTTAAAAATCTTCTTCTCTGAAACTGTAAGGCTTAGACCTTTGATATTTGGTATGTAGCATGATCTTATTGTCCTCTACAAAGATTGTTCAAATTATGACCCCGGGGTCAAAAATGGCCCCGCCCGAGGGCTTATCAGTTTTTCATAGGAAAATCTTTGAAAATCTTCTTCTCTGAAACTGTAAGGCCTAAACCTTTGATATTTGGTATGTAGCATGATCTTATGGTCCTCTACAAAGATTGTTCAAATTATGACCCCCGGGCCAAAAATGGCCCCGCCCAAGGGCTTATCAGTTTTTCATAGGAAAATCTTTAAAAATCTTCTTCTCTGAAACTGTAAGGCCTAAACCTTTGATATTTGGTATGTAGCATGATCTTATGGTCCTCTACAAAGATTGTTCAAATTATGACCCCCGGGCCAAAAATGGCCCTGCCTAAGGGCTTATCAGTTTTCACAGGAAAATATTTAAAAATCTTCTTCTCTGAAACTGTAAGGCCTAGACCTTTGATATTTGGTATGTAGCATGATCTTATGGTCCTCTACAAATATTGTTCAAATTAAGAGCACTGGGCCAAAAATGACCCCACCCAAGGGCTTATTAGTTTTTCATTGGAAAATCTTTAAAACTCTACTGAAACTGTAAGGCCTAGACCTTTGATATTTGGTATGTAACATGATCTAATGGTCCTCTACAAATATGTAGCTGTGGCTTGTGGTCCTCTGCCAAGAATGTTTAACTTACGACCCTGACCACTGGGCGAAACTTGACCCTGCCTCAGGGCTTATCAGTTTTTCATGGGGAAAATATAAATATTATTTTTCTCTGAAACCATAAGGCTTAGACCTTTAATTAATGGCATATTGCTTTGTCTTGTGGTTCTCTACCAAGGGTGTACACATGATTTCTTGTGGTCAAAAATGGCCGCCGCCCCAGGGATTATATCTGGTGAGCGCTTTAGGGCCTAATGGCCCTCTTGTTTATAGGAAAGTTTTTAAAAATCTTCTCTTAAAAATCTTTAAAAGTCTTCTCTGACCTTGTAAGGCATAGACCTTAGATATTTGGTATGTTGAATTATCTAATAGTCCTCTACCAATATTTTCAAATTATGAACCCCGGATCAAAATTGATCCCGCCCTGGGGCTTAACAGTTTTTCATAGGAAAATATTTAAGGTCTATACTCTTTATATTTAGTATGTAGCATCATCTGATGGTTTTCTACCAAGACTTTTCAAATTATGCAATCTGTCATTGAAATCATTAATCTGTTACGAACAGGTGAGCGATTAAGGGCCATCATGGCCCTCTTGTTAGTTTATGTGGTGTTTTCTGCATGACTTGTACATGTACTTTTGAAAAAGAAAATTTGTTTTTGCTTCATAATTGTAGCAAGATTGAATGATACAAAATTATCTTTTATAAAAAGCTTGAACTTCTATCCAGTTGAATCTGAGGGTCTGGACCAAAGTCATTTCTAAATGAAGAATGTACATATCGTCTGCCTCGTTCTAAAAGGACGTAACTGCACTTTTGCGAACAATTGAATTTACAGCGTTTTCGACTGCCTATAATCTCCCTCGTCTTATGTCAAAATCTCATATCTTTAGCCCAATCGGACCCCCCAAAATGATCACATGCTAAAATGTCGCAACTTCATTGGTTGTATATTCCCCCGGGCAAAAACGATGCATCTTATAAAGTGAAAACTAGATGCAAATTGGACCATGCAAAATGTGCAGTGAGTAACCGAATATTAAAAATTGTACCATCCTTAACGTATCATTTACAATACTATACTCAACATAAGGATCCTAACTGATAAATGTGTTTTTGATCAGTGACAAAACTGTACTTACAAGTTTGCTTAGAAGAATAATTATGTCTCCCCCCATATTTATATGGGGGAGACATATTGTTTTAGTGAGAGTTGTCTGTCTGTCCGTCTGTCCGTCTGTCCGTCCGTCTGTCCGTCTGTCTGTCACACTTTTTGTCCGGACGATAACTTCAATATGCCTGATGCCAGTTGATTGAAACTTCATATATGGAAAGAGCATAATGAGAGGAAGTGTCATGCACAAGGTCCATAACTCTGGCTTCACTAATATTAGAGTTATTGCCCTTTGTAAAAAAAATCACACTTTTTTGTCCGGACGATAACTCCTATATGGCTCATGCCAGTGGATTGAAACTTCATCTATGGAAAGATCAGGACGAGAGGAAGTGTCATGCACAAGGTCCATAACTCTGGCTTCACTAATATTGGAGTTATTGCACTTTGTAAAAAATATCATAATTTTTTGTCCGGACAATAACTTTTCAATATACCTGATGCCAGTTGATTGAAACTTCATATATGGAAAGAGCATGATGAGAGGAAGTGTCATGCAGAAGGTACATAACTCTGGCTTCACTAATATAGGAGTTATTGCCCTTTGTAAAAAAATTCACACTTTTTTGTCCGGACGATAACTTCTATATGGTTCATGCCATTGGATTAAAACTTCATATATGGAAAGATCATAACGAGAGGAAGTGTCATGCACAAGGTCCATAACTCTGGCTTCACTAATATTGGAGTTATTGCCCTTTGTAAAAAAATCACAATTTTTTGTCCGGATGATTACTCCTATGTGACACATGCCATTGGAGTGAAACTTCATACATGGAACGAGCATGATAAGAGAAAGTGTCATGTATAAGATCTTTAACTCAAGCTTCAATAAATTTAGAGTTATTGCCCCTTGTACATTTGTTTAATTCTTTCTTGTCCGGACGATAACTCCTACATGGCTCTTGCCATCGTATTGAAACTTCATGCATGGAAAGAGCATGATGAGAGAAAGTGTCATGAACAAGGGCCATAATTCTGGCTTCAATACTTTTGGAGTTATTGCCCTTTGTTACATTTTTTGGCCGATCAATAACTCCTGTTCGACTGATGCTATTGGAATGACATTTTATGTTTGGAAAGAGCATGTTGAAAGTAAGTGTCATGCACAAGGGCCATAAATCTGGTATCAGTATTTTTGGAGTTATTAGCTGTTATCATTTTCTTCTTTAAAAATGTAGTGTGGAAAACGCATAATGAGGGGAAGTATCATTCATCAAGACCATAACATTTTTAGTGATTTCCCTTTACATATTGTTTTTATTAGAGGGGAGACATCCGTTTTTGTGACAAAAACCTCTAGTTTTCCTTTCGTTCTTGTACAGAATAATAATGTAAAATGATTGAAAACGAGTCTCGAATAAACTTGTTTTGGAAAATGATACAAATTAATAGCTACGATCCTATGTATACATTAGTGTTGTGTTTTATGTTGTAGATATGTGTAGTTACGTCATTTTAGATCTATGCAATTGAG
This sequence comes from Azorinus chamasolen, assembly GCA_963576725.1. NCBI lineage: Eukaryota > Metazoa > Mollusca > Bivalvia > Cardiida > Solecurtidae > Azorinus > Azorinus chamasolen. The sequence goes on from OY755245.1 coordinate 72,729,338, forward strand.
GGATTGGCTTGTGTTTTGCAGATACGCCCTTTTATCTCAGCAAATGAAAGCCTCTAAGACATGTTGCTGTCATTGCCTGAATTCATTATCGTGAAGATACTCTCACTAATTTCACTTGCACATCTTCTACATTTGGTTAGCCGTACATGCAAACGACTGCATCAAGTAGTTAATGATAATTGTGTGCTCTGGAAAGATATTGATTTCAATATTGGCCACATGGTTGACACTTTGACCCTTGAAAGGATATTGAAGCATTCATGTGGATTTAAAACATTCCATATTCTCTTTGTTGAATTAGCCTGCGATCCTCACGATATTGACTTTTTATTTACCACGAACCTGTACAATGCTAAATCCCTGTACTTGTTGGACATTAGCCATAGCACCATCTCGACCCTATGTTTCAACAAGTACATGCCAAGTCTTAGCACTCTTAATGTTTCAGCGTGTATAAATTTGGTTGCAGTACATTCGCTACAAATAGGCTATGTGCTAATCAACTGCTTCAGTGTGTTAGACATTCAGCAGTACATCGGCGAATCCACTGCTGCAGTGTTTTAGACATTCAGCAGTACATTGCTTCCAACAGTTCATGTGCGAATCCACTGCTGCAGTGTGTTAGACATTCAGCAGTACATTCGCTACAAATAGGTTATGTGCGAATCCACTGCCGCAGTGGGTTAGGCATTAAGCAGTACATTTGCGAGTCCACTGCTGCAGTGTGTAAGACATTCCTCAGTACATTCGCTACAAATAGTTCATGTGCGAATCCAATGCTTCAGTGTGTTAGACATTCAGCAGTACATTTGCTACAAATAGGTTATGTGTGAATCAACTGTTGCAGTGTTTTAGACATTCAGCAGTACATTCGCTACAAATAGGGCGAATCCACTTCTACAGTGGATTCGCCAATGTACTGCTGAATGCCTAACTCACTGAAGCAGTGGATTCGCACATAACCTATTTGTAGCGAATGTACTGCTGAGTGTCTAACACACTGAAGCATTGGATTCGCCAATGTACTGCTGAATGCCTAACCCACTGCGGCAGTGGATTCTCACATAACCTATTTGTAGCGAATGTACTGCTGAATGCCTAACCCACTGCGGCAGTGGATTCACACATAACCTATTTGTAGCAAATATACTGCTTAATGCCTAACCCACTGCGGCAGTGGATTCATACATTGAATATGTCTAATGCCTAATACCTAAACCACTGCCAATTATTATCAGCCCCTCATTGTGCCCCGAAGGGTAAAGAAACACATGAATCAGGAGCCGCTTCCTCTAAAAAATAACATCCACATTAAGAGGATATTAGGCGTCTTCAAAAGTTGACTGAGGTTTGGCTGACAGGTGGTCACTGAATACAGCAATAGTATCGCGGAAAATTCTGGTCAAGAACTTTTTGCGATCTTTGATTCTGTATTGAACAACCATATGTTATACGTGTGTTAAACGTGATCAAATTTTGGATAGTTACTTGTTTGTAATTTCGAGTTTGTTTGCAGCGATATGACCATGCAAGTTGTCAGACTTTCTTATGACAAGCAGTAGCTGAATAATGGACCAAAAGGCAAAAACTAACAGACAACATCACCTTTTTTGCGAATACTTTTGCTACTGTATTGAACGGTCTGTGTCATACATAATCTTAATTTAGATCTTTACTTGTTGTTTGTAATTTCTTTTTTTTTCCTGAATTGCAATGCCAAAGTTGTCAGGCTTTTTCAGGGTTCCCACGGACAGGGAAAAGTCAGGGAAAAACTTTTTTTTTTCAAGGTCAGGGAAAAGTCAGGGAATTTTTTAATTGGTCAGGGAAATTTGAAATTTGGCAAAAGTCAGGGAAAAGTCAGGGAAATTTGGAACCAAAGGATGAGGTCTGAGGAAATATGTCAAAAAGGAGAAAGAATGAAAATAAAAGGCTAAGGCTGTTTCTTCAATTTTACTAAACCAAGCATCTTTATACATCTTTGATTAGCTTTCACATCCAAATTTTATAGTATATCTGTCATGAAATCATTGGAGAATTCTGGCACCTCTGCAAGACTCCAGCATCCATTTGAACAGCAGTGCTAGAATAGGGCAGCAATGCTAGATATTGGACATTCTACTGTAGTGTCTTCACTTGTTAGGACAGGCTGCAGGGCAGCGGTGCTAGATATTGGACATTCTACTGTAGTGTCTTCACTTGTTAGGACAGGCTGCAGGACAGCAGTGCTAGATATTGGACATTCTACTGTATTGTCTTCACTTGTAAGGGCAGCAATATTTGGTCTGCTATTATGAAAACAGTGAAAATACAGACCCTTTTCTGGCGTCTACAGAGACCCATTAAAAGGACCTATTTTGCCCAATTTGGGAAAAACATCCCAAGTGATGCAAAATTTTGATTAAATTGCAAAACAAGAGGACCTGAAAGGCCCTGATATTGCTCACCAGAAAATCAGAGGAGAAGATTTTCAAAGTTTTCACTATGTGTTTCTATAGAAAACTAGCTGGCCCTGGGGCGGGGTCAATTTTGACCCCATTTTAATTAATAATAGCATGCTATATCAGTGTCTTACACACTGTATGTAAAATTCAGCTTACACAGAAAAACTGAAAGATTAACCCTTTCCACCATAGATACACATTTTATCACCTTTGCAAACAGAATAGACACAGATCAGGCAGCTCCTGTAGGAGCTGCCTGATCAGGGTCTACTCTGTGTGCTTAGAAAAATATAAATCTGAGTTTTTACTGTAGTCTACTGCCAAAATATTTCATAACTTTGCTTAAAAATAAAATTTTACTTAATTATATATTCATAGTAGATGGAGTCTCTAATAAAGATTCATGGAGGAAAGGGTTAAGAGAGGTAGAAAAGATTCAAGAGACTTTATACTTAGGGTGCATACTAGGACATGTTTGGCATCCTGCATGTTACATTCAATATTGAGTAATTAAAAATGAAAAAGTCAAAAACATTTTTTTTTAAATGATCAAAACACTACTGCTGTATATATAGTTATCATAAAGAGAGAGGTGGTAAGGATTGGCTGATGGGGAGGACCGAGGCCAACATTTAATGATCATGCTCATAGATGACCAATTAAACTACTGTTAACATGGGGTCAGGGAAAATTGAAATTCGGTCAGGGAAAAGTCAGGGAATTTTATTTTTTCTGTTTTGTGGGAACCCTGTTTTTGACGACAGGTGGTCACTGAATACAGCACTAAAATCGCGGAAATACTATCAAGAACATTTTGCGATCTTTGATACTGTATTGAACAACCATGTGTCATACGTGATCTATTTCTCGATACTTGCTTGTTTGTAATTTCGAGTTTTTTTCTGCATCAAACTGACCAAAGTTGTCTTGCTTTCTCTTGGCAGGTGGTCGCTGAATACAGCACAAAAAAACCTCACAGCAAACATCACGATTTTGCAAATATGTTTTGTACTGTATTGAGCGGTCCAGTGTCATACATGATCTAAGTTTAGATTACCTTTACTTTTTGTTTGTAATTTCGATCTTTTTTTCTGAATCGCAATGGTCAAAGTTGTCAGGCTTTTGGCGACAGATTATCACTGAATACAGCAACAAACATTCGCGGAAAACTCTGTTAAGAGATTTCTTCGAACATTTAATACTGTATCAAATGTCCCTGTGTCATACGTTGTCTAACTTGTCAAAGTTGTGTCAGGCTGTATTGAGCAGACTTCTGTCTTATCAGGTGCTGCATGTTATACATGTAAATTAGAGTTCTTTATTTTGTGTTTGTAATAGACAGGTATTACATTCTATTAAAAAGTTAATCCAAGCATTTTGCTCAAACGTCTGTGCTTACTGTTTTAATTTACTCCCTGTTCTTAATTATTGCTTGTCAATATTGACCTGGTATCGTTACGACCCCGGCTTGGTCCATTATGGATAAAGCAAGGACTGCCGTACTGCCAGGTCAATATGGACTTACAATACAATAACAACGATGTATTTGAAGGCAAGTAAAATGCCCTATGGTTTATTATTTAGTGTACACACATACTGGTTTCGTCTGATCATGGTTCGCCACCCAACTCCGTATTTTTGATATATGTATTAAATCACCTCTTAACCTTTCCCTCATATGAACGCATTTTCACGCATTTGCAAACAGAGTAGACCCAGATCAGACGGCTCCTAGAGGAGCCGTCTGATCTCGGTCTGCTTTGTTTGCTAATGGAATTTGATAGATCTGTTTCTTTGCTTTCTAAAATGTCTGCAATGTTTTACACTCCATATTTCTGTATAACTATTTTGTTAATGAATATTCAGTAGGTATTGAAATATGAAATAAATGTAGAACAAGGAAAGGGTTTAAAGCGAAAGCATTTGGATGCGGTTAATTACTGCAAATGTTTATTTTCCAAACTTATCTAAGTACTCTAAGGCACTTATGTACTTAGGCATCATTATTCCAAAATATCGCAACTACAGTGGTAAATACGCTATTCCTACCCATTTACCCGTTTTTCTACGCGTAAGAAACGGGTAGTGAAGGGTTAACTAACGGTTACGCGATAAACGGTTTACACGCGTTAAACGCGTATAGAAACGATTATACCAGAGAAGTTGCGGTAGGTGCATAAGTTTTCCGTTTCATGTGGAGATTTCGGATCTTATCGATGATAGCAGTTTTCAAAAAAGTCCGAATGAAACGGGTTAGCCAAAATGAGAATCAATTTGTCACTCGACGAACGTTTAGCGGTTCAATCCCGGCTAATGTCGACGATTTGCTAATTTAGGTAACGATATGTTCTTAAATTTTGTTTGTACAAAGCTATAATATCAGATATCCACTGTATATCAAACAAATGGATTGAAGAATTAGTTCTTTTTGAGTAGATTTCTACATTTCAGATAAAAAACTGTCACAAAGTAAACCACCAAATGTTGGATCTAGAATGAAAAAACCCTACTAAAGAATTCAGATATATTCTATTTCTTAACCCTTTCCCATTTGAATATTTCTGTCAGAAAAAAATGACATCATGAGTATTTATTAGATCTTGCTGAATTTAACAACGGTATAAGTGCACACGCCTTTTTGATATTTGTAGAAAATATAGTCAGGTCTATTAATTTATAATTTCATAAACAGAGTGGGCCCTGATCCGACGACCCCTACAAGAGCCTTCATGTTTAGGTTTACTCTGTTTGCAAAGGCGTTAGAGTGTTATATCCATGTGTATGTAATGGGATAAGCAAATAATGCAGACCAAAGATCAAACGGCTTCCACGCGAGCAATCTGATCTGAACCTATTACGTTTTCAAAGGTGTTTTCATCATAATGAGGGGGTAGATCTAAAGCGTTTTAAACAAATAAGCATATTTCATGCTCACATATAACTATGGAAACGTTCTTATTATTTTATTACTTTGTGAAGATTAAACCTTTGTATGCCGAAATTTCAAAGTGGAATGGACCATCATTGTTTAACTGTATATTCCATTCATTATTACTAGGCTTAAATTTGCTAGATGATTTTTAATTAGGCCTATGAAAATACTAGTGAAGACCCTGATCAACACCCTGATTTTGTAGCCCTATTGTCTGTGTTTACACTGCTTTCAAATGTCAGTACTTTTGTTCCCCGCATTCAAAAAATGCTAACTATATAATTGTTATGAATTCATGAAAATAAATTGTCTTAGTTGAAGACTTTATTATTTACCTAGTCTAAATATACGATCAAAGCTGCCAGATGGTCAGTAAATCCCCTAGCTATTTTCTCAGCAGGGGACAATGGTCTTGACAGTGATCACACCACTGCTTTCTTATCAACAAAGTTACGAACTATTACGTAACAGAAATACCAAAAAATGTGCCCAGTGATCTAAAAGTATGATTTGTTAGCTTCTCCAAAAATACAAGATAACTATGTTTTGAATAATTGTAGATCTATGGCTCAGCACAAACTTCAATCCAAACGTTTTAGACCAATTTAAAATTAAGATTAATATAAATTCTAGTTTTAAAGATAGTTTAGATTGATATGATCTAGATCTATTGTAAAATACTTCTACTATATCTGCTATGGTACTGTACGTACAGTAGCAAAAAAGACATTTTACAACACATAGATGAACGCAATGAGACTGTAGATCTATATTTTAATGAAACGAGAATTAAAAGTTTAAATACTGTTAATCTTAATTTTACATATCAGGAGTGCCCAACAGGTAAATGAGAATGTCTCCCATTTCAAAGAAAGGCCATATCAAGGATTACCCCCCTTTCGTCCATGATTACTGCCCTTTCATCCGGGCTCTTAAACGTTTAGGAAACGCGTTAAGAAACGCGTAAACAAACGGTTAGAAACCCATTTAACGAAACGGCTTAGAAACGGGTAACGAACGGTTAGGTAACGCGTAAGAAACGCGTTAAGTGGGTAGGAATAGCGTATTTACCACTGTACTATCTTCCTCGATATTACGGTGGTCAAAAGGTCGTATCTAACAGACCACAGCCAGCAATTAAACTGTGCAAATTTTCAATGATACACAACATTTACAACCTAATTTGATAGTCTTATGCCAAGGGAGAACGCAAACAACAATGTTTTTTAAAGATAAGAAAGTTTTTTCCGTCTAGTGAAAACTTGACTTTTTGCAGTTACATCATTTTAGAACGAGGCCGACGATATGTACCTTAGGTAGGATTGTAATATTGTGACTAAATGTAGTGTACCTATTTACAAAGTGCTTTAGTATACCACCCAAGGCGGTCACTGATATTATAATAGGACACCATTTTAGCTGAATAACAGTAATTAAGGGTGCTATACAAATTGTCAAATATTCAAACAATGATTTTAATTGCTCTTTGACTAGATTCAGAGATCAATGTCACTGTAACTGAAACTAGAAACACAGGGTCAGCTCATTCAAAATAAGCAAATACAGTCGAGACTGTCATATGTGACCTTCCAAGGGACTTCATGAAAAAGGTCACATATGACAGGGAGTCTCTTAATACAGACCTAGGATATAATACATGACGTATACCGAAACTACATGTACATGTAAGAGATCTACTTAAGGGAAAAATAAAAATATGTACTAATCCAGTATAATACAATATAATTATGTATCTATTATTTAATACATTTATACAACATTTATTATCACAAATAAACGCTAATTTAAAAGTTTAATAAATTAATAAATCATTCACTTACCAGAACATTAGTGCATGTACGATACAATGTATAGATATAATACACATATAAGTGCATGCACTAAATTCACCCTATCCCTGTTCTATGTTTATTACAAATTTCAATACCTGCTGAATATTCATGGATAAAATAGTTATAATGAAATATGGAAGTTGGAACATTGTAGCCATTTTAGAAAGAAAAGAAACAGATCTTTCAAATTCCACTAGCAAACAGAGTAGACCCTGATCAGACGGCTCCTCTAGGAGCTGTCTGATATGGGTCTACTCTGTTTGCAAATGCGTGAAAACACGTTTATATGAGGGAAAGGTTTAAACACTTAATGATATAAATATAAACTAGGTGCAGATTACCAAGCATACTTTCGAGTAATGTTGATAGAGACATGTATTATGCACCGTTCTGAACTAAAGAGCCCGTAATAATCGCAAACCAGATCGAATTAGTTGCCTTGTTTAAAAGTTGTTTGTCGTTCTTTAACAGTTTTGTCGCTCGAAATCTCCTCCGGCGAATCTTGTATGTACGACGTACGTAGCCATGTTTGACACGACTGGTTTCCCGAATATTCTGCTCGCATACATGTATCTGTAGAGCGGAAGTCGGGAACCAGCTAGTTCACGCGTGATTACAATCCCGGGTTTTCCCTAATTAATATGGTGTGAAAAACCGACGCGCTATGTAAACAAACAAAAGAAACTGTGATAATTGAATGTCGTTTAATACAGACCGAAGCCTATGTTTGGTTCTCAAAATCAGGGTCGCTTGTCACGTAAGACAGGGAGTCGCTTAAATCAGACCAAAATTATAGGAAAATACGTTGGGCGGGATGAAACACGGTCGCATATGAGAGGGGGTCGCTGAATCCAGGGGGTCGCTGAGGCAGTCTCGACTGTACATATTTTATACTTGAAAATGGGCCATTGAACATGTGGTTTTGTAGCTTAGTCACATTTTTTGTTTATTATTGTAACTGAATTTTATTTCAGCTATATTTGGAGTTCCATTACAACTATGTGTAAGCCAATACGTAGATGCCATCATACAGTATAGCAGGCAAAATGGAGGCAGCAGTTATGCCTTGGATGAAATCCATTTTGTGGACATTAATCTTGACATTATAAAAAAGGTTCAGGAGATGTGCAGTCAGAGAATTACTATTGGGAGCAAACCTGCTTTAGACATACAGAAGTCCTCTTCAAAACAATGGTCAGATGTTGTAAGAACACAAGAAATGCAAGAAAAGACCCAAGAAAAGCCAGTAACGTATGAAAATGCTGCCAGTCCTGTACCTGAATTTATAATGTTTGAATATGAAGATAACAATAAAAAGGTCTTCGAGTTTGGCAACCATAACCAGTTGCTCCTCTCACAACAGGATATTTTCAGCATAAAAGCAGAAGCCATTAACTGTGTTGTTGACAATAAGGGATTTACAAACAGCCATATTGCAGGAAAGCTTAGACAGAAAATCGGATATCCTCAAGCTTACCAACAGAGTATTGCCAAAAGTGGACATTATTTTAAAAGCGGGGATGTATTTCTCACTGATGGTTACGGTTGTGGGTTTAAGCATATACTTCACACTGTGATTCCAACTTATATGCCATATAACAAAAAAAATATTTTAGGAGATGCATACTACAATGTCTTTTCAAAGGGAAATAACTATACCATAGCCATGGGAGTGATCGGAACAGGTATGTAACTCTTTGTCTATTGTCTGGATACATTTCTTGAGTACAATTATTTGTCTACTGCTTTAGAAGAAAGGCGGTTATGGATATTTTTAGCTCACCTGAGCCAAAGGCTCAGGATGAGCTATTGTGACCGCGATCCGTCCGGCGGACGTCCACATTTTCAAACAACATCTATGAAACTGCTGACCTGATTTTAACCAAATTTTGTATGAAGCATCAGTGGCTAGCGGGAACGAAACGTTCACATTATGACCCCGGCCCAAAAATGGCCCCGCCCAAGGACTTATCAGTTTTTAATATGCAAATCTTTAAAAATCTTCTTCTCTGAAACTAAGGCCTAGACCTTGGATATTTAGTATATAGCATGATCTAATGGTCCTCTACAAAGATTGTTCAATTCATGACCCCTGGGTCAAAAATGGCCATGCCACATGGCTTTTCAGTTTTTCATAGGAAAGTCTTCTTCTCTGAAACTAAAATGCCCAGACCTTTGATATTTGGTAAAATTATTTGATAGTCCTCTACCAAGATTGTTCAAATTATGACCCCCAGACCAAAATGGCCCCCACCCCAGTGTTTATCAGTTTTACATAGACTTAAACAGGAAAACCTTTAAAGATCTTCTTTTCTGAAACCATATGGCCAATACCTTTAGTATTTGACATGCAGCTTAACCATATAGTGCTTTACCAAGATTGTACAAATTTTGACCCTTTGGTAACAAATGCATACTAATTTTTCATAGGCTTAAGAAAAACCTTAAAGAGTCTTTGTCCCTGAAACCATAAGACCCATACCTTCCATCTTTAGTATGTAGCTTTGCCTTGTGGTCCTCTGCCAAGAATGTTTAACTTACAAGCCCAATCTCGGGGCGAAACTTGGCCCTGCCCTGGGGCTGATCAGTTTTTCATGGGGAAAATAATTATAAAATATTATTTTTCTCAGAAACCATAAGGCTTAGACTTTTAATTAATGGCATGCAGCTTTGCCTTATGATTGTCTACCAAGGCTGTACAAATGATGATTTTTACATGATGGTGAAAAATGGCCCCATTCTAGAGGTTACCTTAGGTGAGCACTTCAGGGCCTCATGACCCCCTTGTTAGCTCACCTGAGCCAAAGGCTCAGGATGAGCTATTGTGACCGCAATCCGTCCGGCGTCCGGCCACATTTTCAAACTACATCTCCTCTGAAACAGCTGGCCCGATTTTAACCAAATTTTGTCAGAAGCAACAGTGGCTAGGGGGAACCAAATGTTGTTCACATTATGACCCCCGGGCCAAAAATGGCCCCGCCCAAGAGCTTATCAGTTTTTCATAGGAAAATCTTTAAAAATCTTCATCTGAATTTGTAAGGCCTAGACCTTTGATATATGTTTTGTAGCATGATCTTATTGTCCTGTACATAGGTTGTTCAAATTATGACCCCCGGTCCAAAATGGCCCCTCCCAAGGGCTTATCAGTTTTCCATAGGTAAATCTTTAAAAATCTTCTCTGAAACTGTAAGGCCTAGACCTTTGATATTTGGTATGTAGTATCATCGTATGGTCCTGTACAAAGATTTTCAAATTATGACCCCGGTCCAAAATGGCCCCTACCAAGGGCTTATCAGTTTTCCATAGGTAAATCTTTAAAAATCTTCTTCTCTGAAACTGTAAGGCCTAGACCAATGATATTTGGTATGTAGTATCATCGTATGGTCCTGTACAAAGATTTTCAAATCATGACCCGGGCCAAAAATGGCCCCGCCCAAGGGCTTGTCAGTTTTTCATAGGAAAATCTTTAAAAATCTTCTTCTCTGAAACTGTAAGGCCTAGACCTTTGATATTTGGTATGCAGCATGATCTTATGGTCCTCTACAAAGAGTTTTCAAATTATTACCCCCAGACCAAAAATGGCCCCGCCCAAGGGCTTATCAGGTTTTGATAGGAAAATCTTTAAAAATCTTCTTCACTGAAACTGTATGGCCTAGACATTTGATATTTAGTATGTAGCATGATCTAATCGTCCTCTACAAAGATTGGTCAAATCATGACCCTGGACCAAAAATGGCCCCGCCCAAGGGCTTATCAGTTTTTCATAGGAAAATCTTTTAAATTCTTCTGAAATTGTAATGCCTAGGCCTTTGATGTTTGGTATTAAACATGATCTAATTGTCCTCTACAAATATGTAGCTTTGGCTTGTGGTCCTCTTCCAAAAATGTTCAACTTATGACCCTGACCTCTGGGCTAAACTTGGCCCTTCCTTGGGGCTTATCAGTTTTTCATGGGAAAAATATAAAATATTATTTTTCTCTAAAACCATAAGGCTTAGACCTTTATGTAATGGCATACTGCTTTGCCTTGTGGTTCTCTACCAAGGCTGTACAAATGATGACTTCTTGGTCAAAAATGGCCCCGCCCCTGAGTTATCTCAGTTGAGCGCTTCAGGGCCTCATGGCCCTCTTGTTTTCTAAACCTTTACAGATAGTGAAGTGATATTTGGTTTGTGGCTTTATTATAATGAGTTACAGATCAAGTTTGAATTTTCGTTACGCTTCATTGATATTTCAAGGAAATACAGTGATTTTACTTAGAAATTTTCTGGAAATTCAGGTTTTCCGGAGGTTTTTCTAAACCTTTGCAGATATTGATGTGATATTTGGTATGTAGCTTTATAATAATGAGTTACAGATCAAGTTAGAATTTTGTTACACCACATTGAATTTTTAGCTAATCAGAGCACAAAGTGCTCAGGGTGAGCTTTTGTGATCGCCTGATATCTGTCGTCCGTCGGCGTGCGTCGTTCGTCGTCAACAATGTGAACCTTTAAATTTCTTCTCCTCTGAATCTACAAGGGTCTCAGCTTTCATCTTTGGCATATAGCATCATCTGTAGGTCCTCTACAAAATTTGTATAAATTATGTCCCTGGGGTCAAAATTGGCCCTGCCCCAGGGGTTCATTGTTTTCTATAGAAACATATAGTGAAAACTTTGAATATCATCTCCTCTGAAACTGGAAGGTTCTCAGCTTTCATATTTGGCACATAGCACCATGTTCAGGTCCTCTACAAAAGTTATATAAATTATGCTCCTGTGGTCAAAATTGGCTACACCCCAGGATGGACAGTTTTCTAGGAAACTTATAGCTGACTGCGTTTTTAAGCATCTTCTCTTTGCTCATAAATAGGTCATCCAGTCAAGCAGTAGAGAGAGATGATCAGTGCACCTGTATCTGGTGCTGGAGCCAGTGTTAGTCAATTCTGTCTACCCTTTGCCTGTTCTATGTTTATTATTAATTTGAATGCCTACTGCATATTCATGAACAAAATAGTTAAAATGAAGTATGGAAGGTGGAACATTGTAGCTAATTTTTTCCAAATTTCACAACCTACTGAATATTCATCTACAAAATAGTTATAATGAAATATAGTAGATGGAACATTGTAGCCATTTTAGAAACTTAAGGAACAGATCTATCAAATTCCATTAACAAACAGAGCAGGCCCTGATCAGATGGCTCCTATAGGAGGCATCTGATCTGGGTCTACTCTGTTTTCAAATGTGTGAAAACACGTTTATATGAGTGAAGGATTATTTAATAATAGTGATTGGCATTATGATATTATTTTAACCTGCCATGCAGTTCAGAAGAAGGGTAAATCATGTAAAGACTCCAGAATGCCAAATTAAAGATTTTAAATAAATTATGAAATATTTTTAACATGAAATTGTATTACTTGAAACTATTAAGTTAAACTTATGAATATGAAATTAATTTGTAATAATTTATAATAATATTCAAATGCAAAAAATCAGTTTGGAATGCTAGGGTACACATACCCTTTCAGAAGAACAGTTGATCGCCTTTAGTCAGAACTTTGTATGGCCTTGTTTAAATTATGCCCCTTGGGTTAAAATTGGCCCCACCCGAGGGATGGTCGGTTTCCAATAGAAATATATAGTAAAAACATTGAAAATCTTCTCTGAAACTGGAAGGTTCATAACTTTCATATTTGGTACATAGCTTCATGTTCAGGTCCTCTACAAATGTTATATAAATTATGCCCCTGTGGTCAAAATTGGCCCTGCCCCAGGAGTAGCCAGCTTTCAATAGAAACATGTAGTGAAAACTTTGAAATCTTCTCCTCTGATTGTCTGGTGAGCGCTTCAGGGCCATTCTGGCCCTCTTGTTATAGAATTACAGCATTTTGACTTAGAAATTTTTAGGTAATTTCAGGTTTTCCAGAGTTTGTTTCTAAACTGTAAACTGCTTTATTATAATGAGTTATAGATCAGGTTTGAATTTCATTGAATTTGAGTACTGTTGAACACCGTCTGAAGTTCTGCACCTGCGATAAAGGTTTTGATTTGTTGCTTGGTGCATGAATGAATGATCTCCCTTTTCGTAATTTTAGCAGTCGGGAGTTTTATTTCTATAACCCCCATCTCTGTGTCAAATGTGCTATTGGGGGTATTCATCACCTTTAGTGGTAGTTCTAGATTTTTGTAATTCAAGCTTTGATGTCATATTGATGTCTCTTTATTTATTGGATGAAAATCAGATATTGCATATTTATACCCCCCTTTTGATAAAAGTGGGGTATATTGCTTTGCACATGTCGGTTGGTCTGTAGTTGATGGTTTCAGATCAATAAACAACTTGGCATAGAATCCTCAAACTTGCTGTGGTGGTTGGTCATGACCACTAGATGACCCCTATTGTTTTTTAGGTCACTAGGTCAAAGGTCAAGGTCACCATGACCGTAACTTGTTAAATGGTTTCCTATAAATAACTGCTCAAGGGTTTGGCTTAGGATCTTCAAACTCGTTGATGTGGTCGGTCATGACCACTAGATGACCCCTATTGTTTTTTAGGTCACTAGGTCAAAGGTCAAGGTCACCATGACCTTAACTGGTAAAATGGTTTCTGATCAATAACTGCTTAAGGGTTTGGCTTAGGATCTTCAAACTTGCTGTGGTGGTTGAGCATAAGCACTAGATGAGCCCTGTAGTTTTTCAGGTCACTAGGTCAAAGCTCAAGGTCACCATGACCTTAAATGGTTAAATGGTTTCCGATCAATAACTGCTCAAGGTTTTGGCTTAGGATCTTCAAAAATGCTGTGGTGGTTGGTCATGGCCACTAGATGACACCTGTATTTGTTTAGGTCACTAGGTCAAAGGTCAAGGTCAACATGACCTTAACCCTTTACCAAATAGCCAAACCTCCAAACCCTTATCTTACACCGATATAGGTAAGCATTATCCGATAATCAATAACCAATATCTATGTGGTAAGCGTAACACACTCTCACCAACACAGTTTATTGGAAATATTGGAAAATTAGTTTGAATCTGACGCTTGTCCTTTTCAATCCCATATAAATGCAATTATGTTTACCATTATCATTGTAGTGTAAATAGAGAGTGTTTAGGGAATTTAATTCTCTTTTTGATGGTGTATTTTTCATGCAATTTGAAGTATGTATAAGCACAATACACGGGGTTTAAACCAGGCAAGTCAATATATTTTCAGAACTTTATTATAATTGACCTTACAATCTCAGCTAAATATGTTCGGAACAGTAACCTATCGCCTGCTGTTCATAATAAAATATCATTTCCAAACAGGATTGATCCAGATCAGATACTGAGTAAATATTTCCTTCATTCATTTAATGCGGACCCAAATCATACAGCGAGTAACTCAGCGCCGGTTCGGGATCCACGCTTGAATCGATATCAGACGCTGAGAGACTCATTTCAGTCATTAAGGTTAGATCCAGATCAGAAGTTGAGTATCTCTGTCTGATCTGAATCTAGATCCAAACATTGATAAATATCCGATACTGAGTAACTCGGCATCGGACCTGGGTCCAAAAAATGATCTAAATTAGATTCTGGGTAACTGGGTGTCTGATCTGAATCCTGTTATAGATCCAGATTAGATGTTGAGTTTTCCGGTGCCTGATCTGGATCTAAGGTATTGAACCCGTCCAGAAGGTTAGTGCCTGGCTCCAAAACGAATGCCGCCACCTGAAAAAAATTAATCGGAAGACAAATTTTATCTGCATGTTCACTAAACTAAATGAATAAAACTTTCTCTCTATCATGAAATTCCGACACATATAAATTATGCTAGTTATTGTTCTTTGAAACATTTTCCGTTTTATAATGCATTTGAGTCGGGCACAAGGGAAATGGAGAATGTGCACATGTTGCATTTCATACAGTGTAGCAGGGCTCTAGAAATTTTCAAATCCCAACCAGTCCAGCAGGTAAACGGACATTAGCCCCCTCCCTCGGACATTTACCACCTATTTCTTGATGAGCGGACATTTGCCCCCTTTTCTTTTTGTGATATGCGGACATTAGCCACCTGGTAATGTGTTTATGAGGGGCATTTGCCAACTTATAGTTTGTATATATAATAATACGATAGCATTAAATATCGAAATTTGTGAAAAACATTTGACATTCGCGAAAACTAATGACATTTCAAGTTTGCATGAATGGCAGTTTTGAAGGCTTTGATAGAGATGCAAGAAAACTAGTTTGTATTTAAAATCTAACATGATTAGTTATTATCATTTAGCTTATGATGCATACTTATTTCTCATCAGATAAACGAAAGCCACAAGCCTACATTGTTGTTCTGTTCATTGCTGCATATTTTTGGCAGATAACTGTAGATCTACCTAAGGAGCTCTTTAATGTGGAGTCTCAAAAATAGTTCAATCTTTACCTTGAATCAAGCAGACATATTATTGACTTTTTGTTATAATTGTTCAAAGTAAATTGTGTTGCTGATGGATATAAAGAGAGTATTTGCTCTTAAAAAACTGATTACCCAATGCAAAGATGTTATTTCTCAGTAACCTTTCAGCCTTAATATAATTTTCATGTCACTGTGACCTTGACCTTGACCTTTGACCTAGATTTTACAAAAAGCTTGTCCGGAGCATATTTCCTTTACCTTACCAGCTACAGATTCCAAATTTGGTGTGTGAGTTCATCTTGGGATGGCGGAGTGTTGCATACCATTTCCAGGTCACTGTGACCTTGACCTTTGACCTCGATTTTAAAAAAGCTTATACCTTACCAGCAACGAAAAACCTTGTCCGGAGTATATCAACTATACCTTACCAGCTAAGGATTCCAAATTTTGGTGTGTGAGTTCATCTTAGGATGGCGGAGTGTCGTGTACCATTTTCATGTTACTGTGACCTTGACCTTTGACCTTGATTTTACAAAAAGCTTGTACTGAGCATATCTCCTTTACCTTACCAGGTACAGATTCCAAAGTTGGTGTGTGAGTTCATCTTGGGATGGCGGAGTTCTGCGTACCATTTCCAGGTCACCTTGACCTTGACCTTTGACCTCGATTTTAAAAAAGCCTATAACTTACCAGCTACAAAAAGCTTGTCCGGAGTATATCTTCTATACCTTACCAGCTAAGGATTCCAAATTTGGTGTTTGAGTTCATCTTGGGATGGAGGAGTGTCGTGTATCATTTTCAGATCACTGTGACCTTGACCATGACCTTTGACCGATTTAACAAAAGGCTTATCAGAAGCATATCTCCTTTACCTTACCAGCTACAGATTCCAAATTTCGTGTTGGAGTTCATCTTAGGATGGCAGAGTGTTGCATACCATTTCCAGGTCACTGTGACCTTGATCTTGACCTTTGGCCTCGATTTTAAACAAGAAATATCTTTTAAAAAGATATTCAGCGGCATTCAAATATTGACATAATGTACAAAACAATAATGATATTAAATCTCTTTAATTTCAATGTTTCGAGATTCTGTTAGTACAGGGAACTAGATCTATGAAGGGTTGCTTGTAATTATACTAGCAGAGAAGCATGCAAAGGAAATGACTTGGAGTAGAATATGCAATTATGGAAAAAATCAAGTTACTTATATAGGAAATCACTATTAAAATGTACAATGTCAAAGTATTTTTTTAAACTATCTGAAGTTAGTTCTTCATTGTACCTATTATAAAAATTTACTTGAAAGCAGGTATATTTATATTGATATGAAGATAACTAATTGAATACACTTTAAATAAAGCATACAGAATTTAGTTTTTGTTTGTGCAGAGGCTGTAATTACTTAAAGAAAGGCATTTATCTATAGCCTGGATCAACGCATTAATTGGCGTGTGTGCATCATCATTAGTGACACCATTAACTGAATGAACATGTATTTTTAAAACAATATAAAGTTAGCTATCTCAACCTACTACTCGATCCAAAGCGCCAGGTAATAGAGCCGTACGTAACAATAGCCCTCAGTAAGTAGCTTTATATCACAGAGAGCGAATAACCAGAGCCTTAATTGGTGCTGAGGTCGGGGATAGTAATTAATACTATTAATGCCACTACTCTAATATACTAAACAACATTTCTTCTTTATTTCCTATAGCATTACCTGTGAATTATGGTGGTTTCGGCAAACTACCTGTTCATCAAAGTGGATGTGATCAAATGTGGTATTAAATTGATAGCAAAATGATAATAAATGTTTAAAAGTTTAATAGTGGTTTTGGCAAACTGACAATAATGCTCAGCAATCATTACCATGAGGTGATAAGTACGATAATGGGTTAGGAACTGATTTAAAGTATGACACACCAAAAATTGAATAGCCAAAATTGATCCACACCTTTTGAGGATAATAGATATATATAGTTTTATTCAGTAATATTGTTTATGTATTATATACTCTAGTTTTGATAATGACCAAAGTAATAAATACTTCATATTGTTTACCGGTCATGGTAATAAACAACTATGTGACTACAGTATTGTACATGTATTTGAATCCACCAAAAGTTGAACTAAACAACATTTTGACTGAAAACAAAAAGCATAAAGTGAGTGGCAAACAGTTTGGACCAAGACTAAAATCAAAACTGAATGGGATAGTAAATCATTAGTAATGTGTTATGTGGTCTGGGGTTGTTTTAATGACTAAACAATGTGACTATAGTATTTGAAAGCGCCTCTTTATCACTCATTGTACCCAAGGTTGAGTAAGTGTGAATATGTCACCTGCTTAGCTAGTATCCTGATCTGTATAAACTAAAAAAACGGACCACATATCAATATTTAACATATAGATAGTTATTTAATGATTTTGTTTATTCAATTTTTGCTTTTTAATTCAAATTTTCAATTTTTGCCGAAACGTTCTAGGCCGAATAAATAGATGGCCAAAACGTCCTGGGTCGAAACATCCGGGGCGAAACTTCCTATGCCGAAACGTCCTACATTCCGTTTGGCCATGTGTAGATGCATTATAAAAAGGCTGTATGCCAGTCAAGGGATTAACTAATGAAAATACGGTTTACTAGAAAATACTATTAGGTCATATGCAAATTACAATGTAACATAGTTTCTAATTGGTGGAAAACTAGAACAAAAGTGAAAATAGACAGCTAACCGCTGAAAAAAGCTTATACCTTACCAGCTACAAAAACCTTGTCCGGAGTATATCAACTATACCTTACCAGCTAAGGATTCCAGATTTGGTGTGTGAGTTCATCTTGGGATGGCAGAGTATCACATACCATTTTCATGTCACTTTGACCTTGACCTTTGACCTTGATTTTACAAAAAGCTTGTCCGGAGCATATCTCCTTTACCTTACCAGCTACAGATTCCAAATTTGGTGTGTGAGTTCATCTTGGGATGGCTGAGTGTAGCGTAACATTTCCAGGTCACTGTGACCTTGACCTTGACCTTTGACCTCGATTTTAAAATAAAGCTTATACCTTACCAGCTACAAAAAGCTTGTCCGGAGTATATCTCCTATACCTTACCAGCTAAGGATTCCAAATTTGGTGTGTGAGTTCATCTTGGGATGGATGAGTGTCGCGTACCATTTTAAGATCACTGTGACCTTGACCATGATCGTTGACCGATTTTACAAAAAGCTTGTCCGGAGCATATCTCCCTTACCTTACCAGCTACAGATTCCAAATTTTGTGTGTGAGTTCATCTTGGGATGGCGGAGTGTCGTGTACCATTTCCAGGTCACTGTGACCTTGACCTTGATCTTCGACCTCGATTTTAAAAAAAGCTTATACCTTGCCAGCTACAAAAAGCTTGTCCAGAGTATATCAACTATACCTTACCAGCTAAAGATTCCAAATTTGGTGTGTGAGTTCATATTGAGACGGAGGAGTGTCGCGTACCATTTTCAGATCACTGTGACCTTGACATTTGACCGATTTTGCGAAAAGTTTGTCCAGAGCATATCTACTATACCTTACCAGATACGGATTCCAAATATAGTGTGTGAGATCACCTTGTCGCGTACCATTTTCAGGTCACCTTGACCTTGACCTCGATTTTACAAAAAGCTTGTCAGGAGCATATCTCCTATACCTTACCAGCTACGGATCCAAAACTTGGTATGTGAGTTCATCTTGGGATGACGGAGTGTCGCATATAATTATCAGGTCACTGTGACCTTGACCTTTGACCTCAATTTTACAAAAAGCTTATACCTTACCAGCTGCAAAAAGCTTGTCCGGAGTATATATCTCCTATACTTTACCAGCTACGGATTCCAAATTTGGTATGTGAGTTCATCTTGGGATGGCAGAGTGTCGCGTACCATTTTCAGGTCAATGTACCCTTGACCTTTGACCTTGATTTTACTAAAGGCTTGTCCAGAGCATATCTCCTATACCTTATCAGTTACAGATTCCAAATTTGTAATTTGTAAGTATTGGACAGGTATGCTTAGGCAAACAGTGTAGACCCAAATCAAACTACAGGGTCTACACTGTTTGCTACTACATTAGCATGAATCAGACATTATAAAGAGCTTTAAATACTATTCATACATGGGTAGGCCATACTGTTCAAATACTTGCAGTGTCAGAACTTTCAGATGAATTACAGCATTATAACAATATAGACCCATATCAGACAGCTCCTGTAGGAGCTACTGGGTCTTCATTGCTTTCTTACAACACTACCTAAATCAGATGCTATACATGCTTATGCAAAGAATGTAGATCCATATTAGGTAACTTCTGTTGCAGCTGTCTAAGAGCCAGTGTTACATGAAATTTTGACCATGCGTTTAGAATTGACTGAGGGTATGTTTTTAACATTAAGGATCGACATAGGGTCTTTCTTAAGCGTTAAGAATCAACTTAAAAGTAACAATCAACACAGTATGTTATTTTAATATTGAAATTTGACCCAGTGTTGTTGTTTTTAAAACGTTAAGAATTTACCCAGGATCTGTTTTAACGTTGACAATCAACCCAGGGTCCTTTTGAACGTTGAGAATGACTTAGGGTCCTTTTTAACTCAGTTTTGACCCTTGGCTCTTTTCTTAGCGATCATAATCGTCAAAGGTTCTGTTTCTAATGTTAAGAACTGACTCCTGTGTCATTTTTAACAGCATCAAAATTTCATGTTACACCTGCATTACATTTAATGCATTTCGGTGTCAAACACTTTGGGGGCATTTGTCACCCGTGACGACTCTCTTGTTGCCCTATGGTATATTTATTAAATCAATTTTGATGTAGATGAGACGCCACATAGCTCGTCATTTCATCCAGATCTAAACTGAATGGGGCTTATGAACGAATTATTCGTTTTATATCAATTCAGACAGTTTGGATCTCGATAAAAAAGATATCGGCGTCCACACGAGATCCTAACTGCTTGACATTTATGAATGAATTCCCAGACATGATTCGTTTGAATGGTTAAATTGGTTGATTAGCTAAGTTATTTGATAGATATTGCTATCTACCCTCTCATCAGATTATACTTAGGAAAGTTTTATTGCCCAATATCCACTGGTGTGTTTTGAGGTTGACAATGGGTTCCCCATGTGTTATTTTAGCCCCAAGGCAAGTCGCGCGTGATTTTTGGAGTTCCGAATAGTCATTGGTCAATTATACTTAACATATTTATGTTTAGAATTTGACCTTGGCGACAGTGGAAAATTTTTGTGTGATCATTTATCGGCAAAGTTCGTACTTTCCGAATAATGACGAATAGTTTTATACCCATGTCTTAGGATGATCACCGACCATATAAAAAGAATATACCACTCGACTTCAACCTCGTTTTTTGCAATATTTTTCTGTAGTAACACTATTATTAGATTTGGAATTTCAGAAGATATATTAACACACTTTAAATGTGTAGCCATCCAGATACAGAAATTTAACTAGAAAATTGAGATATTAGCAGGTAAATATTGGACTCGCTCAAACCCGCTTATACGCGGTAATGGATAGACCCGCGGATACCTGCTTCTATCAGGGAATAAGCAAAGTCGCTTTATCTCGCGTCTATCAGGTGATAAGCAAACTCGCGATTTCTCGCGCGTATAAGGTAAAGGGTTAACTGGTTAAATGGTTTCCGATCAATAAATGCTCAAGGGTTTGGCTCAGAATCTTCAAACTTGCTGTGGTGGTTGGTCCTGACTACTAGATGACCCCTTTTGTTTTTGAGGTCACTAGGTTAAAGGTCAAGGTCACCATGACCTAAACTGGTGAAATTGTTTCCGATCAATAACTGCTCAAGGGTTTGCCTTAGGATCTTCAAACTTGCTGTGGTGGTTGGTCATGACAACTAGATGACCCCTATTGTTTTTTAGGTCACAAGGTCAAAGGTCAAGGTCACCATGACCTTAACTGGTGAAATGTTTTCCGATTAATAACTGCTCAATGGTTTGGTTAGGGATCTTCAAACCTGCGGTTGTGATTGGTCATTAAATGCCGTTGAAGAGAACATATTGAGTCTAATGCTCTTTTCTAATTGGAAGAAACTAATGTTTGATATAATTGACAAAGCATTTCTTTTTATAGCTTTAATAAACACCTTCCACCTAAACCTAGAATTATGTCTCCCCGCTTTAGTGGAGAGAAACATATTGATGTTGTGCTTTCTGTCTGTCCGTCTGTCTGTTAAAATTCTTGTGCAGCTAACTGCTCCTACACTATTAAAGGGATTTCCTTCAAACTTTTACATATGAACCAGCTATATATGAGGATGGTCATGTGATTTTGAATTTGGACTGCAACAATTTTGACAGAAGTTATGGCCCTTTCTAGTTTTTCCTTATATAGAATTTTTAGCGAAAAAATCTTGTGCAGCTAACTCCTACACTTTTTGAGGGATTTACTTCAAACTTTTACATATGAACCAGCTATATATGAGGATGGTCATGTGGTTTTGAATTTTCACTGCAACAATTTTGACAGAAGTTATGGCCCTTTGTAGTTTTTCCCTGTTTAGAATGTTTAGCGAAAAAATCTTGTGCATCTAACTCCTCCTACACTATTTGAGGGATTTACCTCAAACCTAAACATATGAACCGGCTATATGTGAGGATGGTCACGTGGTTTGGAATTATGGCTGCAACAGTTTTGACAGAAGTTATGGCCCTTTGTAGTTTTTCCTTATAGCAAAAAAATCTTGTGCAGCTGACTCCTCCAACACTATTTTCCTTATATAGAATATATAGTGAAAAAATCTTGTGCTCCAACACGATTTTCCTTGTATAGAATATATAGCGAAAAAATATTGTGCAGCTAACTCCTCCTACACTATTTGAGGGATTTACTTTGAACTTTTACATATGAACCAGCTATATGTGAGGATGGTCATGTGGTTTAGAATTTTCGCTGCAACAATATTGACAGAAGTTATGACCCTTTGGAGTTTTTCCTTATATAGAGTAATAGCGAAAAAGTCTTGTGCAGCTAACTCCTCCTGTACTATTTTGACATATGAATTTATTCCTCTTGTGGGTGCCAGGGTAGAGGGTGCCATGGGGTGTATTCATTCCTCTTATGGGGGCGGGGTACCGGGGGGAGACATGTGTTTTTCTCAAAAACAAACTCTAGAATTTCTGTTAGACATCTTAAAAAGGGTTTACAGGATTTCCATTCAAAATACGTTTTTGTTCCTGCTGATAAGGCATCGAATAATGTGATTATTATTTGACGATTACATTATATCGATGTCTTGAAGCAGGAAATTATTAATACCAAGTCATACATTTCAGTTACCACTGAAGAAAAGACCATCGTTTCAGACCATGTCAAAAAGTGTGAACAACTTGGAACCAATATAAAAATTACACAACATAAACTTCCTACAATATATTGGTTACCAAAACTACATAAAAAAAACATATAAAGCACGTTTCATTGCAAATTCTAGCTCATGTACAACTACTAAATTGTCAATACTTTTGACTTCTTGTTCAACGAAGGTAAAAGAACATGTAAAACTCCACTGTGATAAAACTTATGAATTCTGGAATAATCCTCTTCTGGTCTATTAAGAACTCTTCAGAAGTCTTAAACAAACTTCAGAACAAAAGGTATCTTGCATCCACTGTAAGCATGTGCGGTTTTTCTACTTTGTACACAACTCTTCCTCATATTTTAATTAAAGATAAACTTACTAACTTAATCCAGAAAATATTTGCCCGGGAAAAAATATGCCTGGCATGTAATGCTGAAAAAGCTTTCTTTACTGACGAGCAAATGAAATATTACACATATTGGACTTGCTCAGAAGTTTGTGAATGGCTAACCTTTCTTTTTGATAACATATTTGTACGTTATGGGAATGCAATATACCGTCAGATAATTGGTATTCCTATGGGTACGAATAGTGCACCACTTGTCGCAGATTTGTTTTTGTATTGCTATGAGAGAGATTTCATGTTACATTTGAATCCACAATCGCAAGAAGATGTTATAAAAGCCTTCATTGAAACTTCTCGATATTTGGATGATATTTTTATACCCCCTTTTGAAAAAATAGGGGTATATTGCTTTGCACATGTCGTTCGTTCGGTCTGTTGGTCGGTAGATCCATGGTTTCCGAACGATAACTAATAAACGACTTGGCATAGAATCTTCAAACTTGCTGTGGTGGTTGGTCATGACCACTAGATGACCCCTATTGTTTTTTAGGTCACTAGGTCAAAGGTCAGGGTCACCATGACCGTAACTGGTAAAATGGTTTCTGATCAATAACTGCTCAAGGGTTTGGCTTAGGATCTTCAAATTCGCTTAGATGGTTGGTTATGACAACTAGATGAACCCTTTTGTGTTTGAGGTCACTAGGTCAAAGGCCAAGGTCACCATGACCTTAACTGGTGAAATGGTTTCCGATCAGTATCTGCTCAAGGGTTTGGCTTAGGATCTTCAAACTTGCTGTGGTGGTTGGTCATGACCACTAGATGACCCCTATTGTTTTTTAGGTCACTAGGTCAAAGGTCAAGGTCTCCATGACATTAACTGGTGAAATGGTTTCCAATCAATAACTGCTCAAGGGTTTGGCTTAGGATCTTCAAACTTGCTGTGGTGGTTGGTCATGACCACTAGATGACCCCTATTGTTTTTGAGGTCACTAGGTCAAAGATCATGGTCACCATGACCATAAGTTGTGAAATGTTTTCAGATCAATAAATGATCAGTGGTTTGGGTTAGAATCTTCAAAGTTGCTGTGGTGACCACTAGATGACCTCTATAGTTGAGGTCACTAGATCAAATGTCAGGGGTTCGGGGGGGGGGGGGGGGGTTATACATGTTTTACAAACATCTCTTGTTAATTTAGATAACCCTTTCTTTGATGCTCTGATTCCTTCAATTTTTCCTAAAGAACTCAAATTGAATAAAGCTAACCCGTCTGACAATTATGAAGCGTTTCTTGATCTAGACCTTAAAATTGATAATTGAAAGAGTTGATTTTGATTTTAATATTGTAAATTTCCCTCTTCTTGATGGAGATGTTCCCTGTGCCCCATCTTACTGGGTTTATATTTCTCAACTTATTCGTTTTGCTAGAGCTTGTTCATTTATTGACAATTTTAACAGTCTAAATCTCATTTTAACTGAAAAGCTGTTGTAAAGGTATTTCACATCCTGAATTTTTATGGTGATGTGATTTACTAACTTCGTAAAATTATTGGACATACCCATTTTCTCACTTTGTTCATCAAATATGTAAAAAAAATTCATTTAAAAGGGATATGATCCTGTAGTACTACAACATACTGCATGTTTGGTTGTCAACCCTTTTACAGTTGGCAATCACGCTGGCCTCTTTGCATGTACGCGGACAAGAAAGGTTTAGTACTCTATGAAGGCGACCTCTTAAATCCAGAAACGGAAGGAGAGCGTCGCATATATTTCGTTTTTGTCGTACCCTTTATTACTTTTCTACAGTTACTCTATTTGCAGCTCAATCATTGAGTACACTAGCAATAGGTGGATACAGTTTGTTAACTTAAATGTTTTCGTTATACATGCACTTTACCGCTGTATTTGCCATCGCTGTTCTTGTAGATTAGTCGGAGAGGGGATATGTTTATTAGTCCCCCACCGGTTACCGGTTGGGGGACTATAGGTTTGCTCGATTCCGTCTGTCTGTCTGTCCGTCTGTCCGTCCGTCTGTCCGTCAGTCTGTCACGCTTCGTGGCCGGGCCATATCTCCTACAAAGTTATGCCAAATTCATTATAACTTCACACATTGAAGAAGCATGATAAGGGCTAGTGTCATGCACAAGGGTCATAACTCTAGCATCAATATTTTTGGAGTTATTCCCCTTTTACAAATTTTTTTGTCCGGACAATAACTCTTTATCTACTGGTTCAATTGATTTGAAACTTCACATATTGAACAATCATGATGAGGGGTAGTGTCATACACAAGGGCCATAACTATAGCATCTATATTGTTGGAGTTCTTCCCCTTTTTCATATTTTCTTGTCAGTCCGTCTGTCACACTTTGTGTCTGGGCAATATCTCCTACAAAGTTAGGCCAAATTCATTATAACTTCACACATTGAAGAAGCATGATGAGGGCTAGTGTCATGCACAAGGGCCATAATTCTAGCATCAATATTTTTGGAGTTATTTCCCTTTTTCATATTTTTTTGTCCGGACAATAACTCTTTATCTACTGGTTCAATTGATTTGAAACTTCAAATATGGAACACACATGATGAGGGGTAGTGTCATGCACAATGGCCATAACTCTAGCATCTATATTGTTGGAGTTCTTCCCCTTTTCATATTTTCTTGTCCAGTTTATAACTCTTTATGTACTTGTTCAATTGATTTGAAACTTCTCATATGGAACAAGCATGATGAGATGTAGTGTCATGCACAAGGGCAATAACTCTAGCATCAATATTTTTGGTGTTACTCCCCTTTTTCATATTTTCTTGTCGGAACAATAACTTTTTATTTACTGATTCAATGTATAAAAGTAGGTACTAATACCATTCAGGTGGTCATGTATATACCATGGTCAACCACACCATGGTTGGGTGGGGTGGGGTGGGGAGAGTGAAGGTTTTTTTCAGTCCGGTGGGGGACTCATGTCTTGCATAGCAATACAACATGCCCTTGTTTACACTGTTTGTCTTTTAGGGTGGGGATGGAATAAGTTTGAGGTTGTGCACCCATAAACCGGTTTAACTCCCCAGTGACTTTTGTCACTGACCGTTCCAAGGCGGTACTTCCATCTTCCCCCTATTGTATGTTTGTTTTGTCTTTGTGCGTCTCTTGATGTTTTTCAGCGGCTAGCTGTCTATTTTCACTTTTGTTCTAGTTTTCCACCAATGAGAAACTATGTTACATTGTAATTTGCATATGACCTACGAGTATTTAGTAGTAAAACGGTATTTTCATTAGTGAATACCTTGACTGGCATACAACCTTTTTATATGCCTCTACACATTGCCAAACTATGTAAAAATCTGATATACAGTCTGCTAATGTGTCGAATTTCCTGGGGCAATTATTATGATATTGTAGTTATTTCAAACACCATGTTTTATGATAATTAGCTGCTTCGGCCCCGCAAATTGAATTCAATGCAATAATTAACATAATCACAACACATGTAAGGCACCATGTTACACAGACATGTTCTATAAACTTCTTAGAGTTCAGCCAAAATGCCATATAGTAGAGAAAATCATTATTTACGCAGATATTTAGCATAGGACCGAAGACTGTCGACTGTCGAAAGTTCTGTTCTTAAAATAGATTTTAAGACCTGGAAATTCCCATAAAATCAAAGTACTGATGTACTGATATTTATCACCTCATTGTAATGGTTGCTGAGCAATATTACTCAGTTTGTCGAAACCACTATTAAACTTTCAAACTTATACTATCATTTTGCTATCAATTAATACAACATTTGATCATAAAGACCACTTTGACGAACAGGTAGTTTGCCGAAACCACCATTATTCACAGGCAGTGCTATAGGAAATAAAGAAGAAGGGTTGTTTAGTATATTAGAGTAGAGGTATTAATAGTATAAATTACTATCCCCGACCACAGCACCGAGGCTCTGGTTGTTGGCTCTCTTTGATATAAAGCTACTTACTATCACATGGGGCTTGGGATCATAGAGTAGGTTATATTGTTATAAAAATACACGTAGATTCAGTTAACGATGTCATTAATGATGATGCACACAAGTCGATTAAAGCGTTGATCTAGGCTAAATAAATACCATTCTTTAAGGAATTACAGACTCTGCACAAACAAAAACTTTATGCTTTAAAGTGTATTCAATTTCTTATCTTCATATCAATACAAATATAAGCGCTTTCATGTACATTTTATAATAGGTAAACTAAAGAACTAATTTGAGATAGTTTTAAAACATTACTTTGACATCGTACATTTTAAAAGTGATTTCCTATAAAAGCAACTTGAAATATTTCAATAAATGCTTCTTCTACTCCAAGTCATTTTCATTGCATGCTTCTCTGCTAGTATAATAACCAGCAACCCTTCATAGATCTAGTTCTCTGTACTAGTAGAATCTCCAAACATTGAAATAAATATTGCAGAGATTGTTTTGTACATTGTGTCAATATTTGAATGCCGCTGAATATCTTTTTTAAAAGATATTTCTTGTTATAGTTATGTACATTTGCTGTTTCCTTGTGTTGCTGTTCGGGTGGCTGTTTGTTCTGTATGTGGTGTTTTCTGCATGACTGATTTTTGTA
Source organism: Azorinus chamasolen (assembly GCA_963576725.1). NCBI lineage: Eukaryota > Metazoa > Mollusca > Bivalvia > Cardiida > Solecurtidae > Azorinus > Azorinus chamasolen. The sequence continues at coordinate 72,757,279 of OY755245.1, forward strand.
CTTTTAAATATTATTTTTCAAACATCAAGAAACCAAGCTGTCTGCCCAGATATGTGTTGAAAAGTTCTTCGAATTTTGCGCTCAAAGGAAACAATCACAAAGAGCGATAAAAGTCAACCTTGTCTGCCTGGAAAAGGAAAAATATGACCTCGTCTACAGTGTGTGTCATGAGTTTGTGAAGAAGCACTCACCACAGGACATAAGAGCAAGGCAGGAAAGTGAAGGACCAGCCAACGTAAGGAGCAATTCCTTTCAAAAGCCAGGTTCCATGAAAGCCAACATGCAATATGATGCTACAGGAAGCACACATGGGGTAACATATTTTTATACGCCCATCTTCAGACTTACTTATTATTTTGTGTCGCTGTCCGTCCGTCTGTCCTTTTAAAATTTAGTCAACATGTATATTACCATAATCTCTTGGTCAGTTTTGATAACCAGCAAGATTGCCCAAGACACTCCAGAATGATCTCCCCTTACTTTATGAATTTCCTTGAATTTGTGCTTGTGAGCTCTCTAACTCAAACAAATTGAATCCAATCCTTTTCAAATTTTGTCGACATGTATATAACCATAATGTCTAAATCATGTTCGATAATCAGCAAGATTTCCCCAGACACATCAGAATTATCTCCACATACTTCTGTGAATGTTTACTTTTCAGCTCTCTAACTCAAACAATTGTAATGGATCCAATCCTTTTAAAATTTTATTATTATAGCCCAAACAACGTTCTGCGGGTATATAGGAGTCACTTTGTCAGTCAGTCTGTTGACATTCGTTTCCATGCGGTTTCTCAGTAACGGCTGACTAGATTTCAATGAAGCTTGACATGATGCTTTATCATAAAAAGGAAATGTGCATCCAATTATTATTTTCTGGCTCAGTGATTCCTTACAGAGTAATGCCCGTTTATTAGCTCACCAGACCACAAAGTGCTCAGGGTGAGCTTTTGTGATCACCTGATGTCCGTCGGCTTTCGTCATGCGTCGTACGGCGTTCGTCGTCAACAATTTGAACCTTTATAAATCTTCTTTCACCTCTGAATCTACAGGGTTCTCAGCTTTCATCTTTGGCATATAGCATTATATTCAGGTCCCCTACAAAAGTTATATAAATTATGCCCCAGGGGTCAAAATTGGCCCCGCCCCAGGGGTAGCTAGTTTTTTTTAAGCAGACTGTTGTTCCAGTTTTTCTGTTACAGACTGCTTGGTTCATTAGTTAGGCATAGGGAAAACTTTAAAAATCTTCTTGCCAAAAACTACATATCCCAGAGCTTAGATATTTGGTGTATAGATTTACTTAGTATACCTTTATGAATTTTGTTAATATCATAGTTCTGAGGTTAAAATTGGCCCTGCCCTGTGGGTTATACTTTAAAATAGACTTCCACAGTATAAAGGTTTCCCTTGAACCACCAGCTAGTGTATTGCAGAGGTCAAGCTTAAGTTCACCTGTTCTATACTCTAGCTGTTTGCTGTTTCAGAATTATTGTCTGTTTGTTCACACTGTTTTCTAGTTCACCTGGCGCAAAGTGCCAAGGTGAGCTATATGATCGCCCTGTGTCTGTCGTTCATCCATCGTGCGTCGTCCGTTGTCAACTTTTTCTTAAAATGACATCTCCTCCTAAACTATTTGCTGCATTTTTACCAAACTTGCCAGAAATGTTCTTTGGATCAACCTCTTTCAAAGTTGTTCAAAGAATTTGATTCCATGCAGAACTCTGGTTGCTATGGCAACCAATGTCCAAAAAGAAGTAAAAACTTTAAAAAATCTTCTTGTCAAAAACTGTAAGGCCTAGGGCTACCAAATTTGGTAAATAGAATCATCTAGTGGACCTCTGCATAGATTGTTCAAATTTTGTCCCAGGGGTCAAAATTGGCCCAATCCCGGGAATCACAAGTTTTACATAGGATTATAGTGAAACTTTAAAGATCTTCTTGTCTGAAACCAAAAAGCTTAGAGCTGTGATATTTAGTATGTAGCATCATCTGATGAACCTTTACTAAAATTGTTCAAATTATGCTCCTGGGGTCAAACACAGCCACACCCTGGGCGTCATATGTTTTAAATAGGATTATAAAGTAAACACTTTAAAAAATCTTCTTGTCTCAAACCTGAAAGGCTAAGAGCTGTGATATTTGGTATGAAGCATCATCTGGATAACCTTTACTAACAATGTTCAAATTATGCCCCAGGAGTCAAATTTGTCTTCACCCCTGGGGTCACAAATTTTAATGAAAACTTTATAAATCCTCTTGTCAAAACCTGTAAGACCTAGGGCTACCAAATTTGGTATGCAGAATCATCTAGTGGACCTCTACATAGATTGTTCAAAATATTGCCCCTGGGGTCAAAATTGGCCCAACCCCTTTGATTACAAGTTTTACATACGATTATATAGTAAAAACTTTAAATATCTTCTTGTCTGAAAGCAAACAGCTTAGAGCTGTGATATTTGGTATGTAGCATCATTCGGTTAACCTTTACCAATATTGTTCAAATTATGCCCCTGGGGTCAAATATGGCCACACCCTGGGCGTCACATGGTTTACATAGGATAATATAGTAAACACTTTTAAAAATCTTCTTGTCTCAAACACGAAGGGCCTAGAGCTGTGATATTTGGTATGAAGCATCATCTGGTGAACCTTTACTTAGATTGTTCAAACTATGCCCCGGGGGTCAAAATTGTCCTCACCCCTGGGGTCACAAACTTTACTGAAAACTTTAAAAATCTTCTTGTCAAAATCTGTAATTGTGCCCCTTGGGTCAATTGATAGGTCACATGACATCATTTAACCAGGTGAGCGATACAGGGCCATCATGGCCCTCTTGTACTACATACCAATCTTACAATTAACCCTCTTGTACAAACCACATCATTATGAAGTTACATATGTATCAGATCAGAATCAAAAGTGTTAATTTCAGTCAAGTCATGCTTATATTAGCACTGATAGGGTCATAACACTGAGTTTCTGTTATCTGTTAGAAATTTACGCTGTCAATGGCCCTCTAGTTTTACATACATGTATATAGAAACATATTGTGAAACCTAAATAGTAATATTCTTCTGAAATTGGAAGTTTCTCTGCTTTCATATTTGGCAAATAGCATCATCTTGAAGTCCTCTACAAAACATATATGAATTATGCCCCTGGGTTCAAATGAAGCCCCACCCCAGGGGTGACCAGATTTCTATAGAAACATAGTGAAAACTTTGTAAATCTTCTCCTCTGATTGTCTGGTGAGTGATATCAGGGCCATCATGGCCCTCTTGTTTAAAGTTTTTGTGTTGGTTTGATTCGGCATGGTTTCTCAGTAGCTGCTGACTAGAATTCATTGAAACTTTACATGATGCTTTATCAAAAAAAAGGACATGTGCATCCAATTATTTTTTTCTAGCTCAGTAATTTCTTTACAGAGTTATGCCCCTTTGTTTAAATTGTTTATGTCGGTCTGTTGATTTATGTTTCAGCGGGGTTTCTAAGTAACCGCTGACTAGAATTCAATGAAACTTAACATAATGCTTTATCATAAAGAGGAGATGTGCATCCAATTATTATTTTCTAGCTCAGTGATTTCCCTACAGAGTTTTGTCCCTTCGTTTAAAATTTTCGTGTCAGTCGGTTTGTTGATTTTTGTTTCCACTGGGTTTCTCAGTAACTGGTCACTAGAATTCAATGAAACTGAACATGATGCTATACCATAAAAAGGAGATGTGGATCAAATTATTATTTTCTGGCTCGATCAAATTATTATTTTCTGGCTCAGTGATTTCCTAACAGAGTTATGCCCCATTGTTTAAAAAAAATTGGTTTGGTGTTGGTTTGTTTCTGCGCGGTTTCTCAGTAACTGCTGACTAGAATTCAATGAAACTTTGCATGATGCTTTATTAAAAAGAGGACATGTGCATCCAATTATTATTTTCTAGCTCAATGATTTCCTTATAGATTTATGCCCCATTGTTCAATTTTTTTGTGTTGGTTTGTTGACTTTTGCTTTATCATAAAAAGGACTTGTGCATCCAATTATTATTTTCAGGCTCAGTGATTTCCTTACAGAGTTATGCCCTTTTGTTTAAAGTTTTTGTGTTGGTTTGTTTCTGCACAGTTTCTCAGTAACTGCTCACTAGAATTCAATGAAACTTGACATGATGCTTTATCATTAAAAGGACATGTGCATCCAATTATTTTTTTCTAGCTCAGTAATTTCTTTACAGAGTTATGCCCCTTTGTTTAAATTGTTTATGTTGGTCTGTTGATTTATGTTTCAGCAGGGTTTCTAAGTAACCGCTGACTAGAATTCAATGAAACTTAACATAATGCTTTATCATAAAGAGGAGATGTGCATCCAATTATTATTTTCTAACTCAGTGATTTCCCTACAGAGTTTTGTCCCTTTGTTTAAAATTTTCGTGTCAGTCGGTTTGTTGATTTTTGTTTCCACTGGGTTTCTCAGTAACTGGTCACTAGAATTCAATGAAACTGAACATGATGCTATACCATAAAAAGGAGATGTGGATCAAATTATTATTTTCTGGCTCGATCAAATTATTATTTTCTGGCTCAGTGATTTCCTAACAGAGTTATGCCCCATTGTTTAAAAAAAATTGGTTTGGTGTTGGTTTGTTTCTGCGCGGTTTCTCAGTAACTGCTGACTAGAATTCAATGAAACTTTGCATGATGCTTTATTAAAAAGAGGACATGTGCATCCAATTATTATTTTCTAGCTCAATGATTTCCTTATAGATTTATGCCCCATTGTTCAATTTTTTTGTGTTGGTTTGTTGACTTTTGCTTTATCATAAAAAGGACTTGTGCATCCAATTATTATTTTCAGGCTCAGTGATTTCCTTACAGAGTTATGCCCTTTTGTTTAAAGTTTTTGTGTTGGTTTGTTTCTGCACAGTTTCTCAGTAACTGCTCACTAGAATTCAATGAAACTTGACATGATGCTTTATCATTAAAAGGACATGTGCATCCAATTATTTTTTTCTAGCTCAGTAATTTCTTTACAGAGTTATGCCCCTTTGTTTAAATTGTTTATGTTGGTCTGTTGATTTATGTTTCAGCAGGGTTTCTAAGTAACCGCTGACTAGAATTCAATGAAACTTAACATAATGCTTTATCATAAAGAGGAGATGTGCATCCAATTATTATTTTCTAACACAGTGATTTCCCTACAGAGTTTTGTCCCTTTGTTTAAAATTTTCGTGTCAGTCGGTTTGTTGATTTTTGTTTCCACTGGGTTTCTCAGTAACTGGTCACTAGAATTCAATGAAACTGAACATGATGCTATACCATAAAAAGGAGATGTGGATCAAATTATTATTTTCTGGCTCAGTGATTTCCTAACAGAGTTATGCCCCATTGTTTAAAAAAATTGGTTTGGTGTTGGTTTGTTTCTGCGCGGTTTCTCAGTAACTGCTGACTAGAATTCAATGAAACTTTGCATGATGCTTTATTAAAAAGAGGACATGTGCATCCAATTATTATTTTCTAGCTCAATGATTTCCTTATAGATTTATGCCCCATTATTCAATTTTTTTGTGTTGGTTTGTTGACTTTTGCTTTATCATAAAAAGGACTTGTGCATCCAATTATTATTTTCAGGCTCAGTGATTTCCTTACAGAGTTATGCCCTTTTGTTTAAAGTTTTTGTGTTGGTTTGTTTCTGCACAGTTTCTCAGTAACTGCTCACTAGAATTCAATGAAACTTGACATGATGCTTTATCATTAAAAGGACATGTGCATCCAATTATTTTTTTCTAGCTCAGTAATTTCTTTACAGAGTTATGCCCCTTTGTTTAAATTGTTTATGTTGGTCTGTTGATTTATGTTTCAGCAGGGTTTCTAAGTAACCGCTGACTAGAATTCAATGAAACTTAACATAATGCTTTATCATAAAGAGGAGATGTGCATCCAATTATTATTTTCTAGCTCAGTGATTTCCCTACAGAGTTTTGTCCCTTTGTTTAAAATTTTGTTTGTTGATTTTTGTTTCCACTGGGTTTCTCAGTAACTGGTCACTAGAATTCAATGAAACTGAACATGATGCTATACCATAAAAAGGAGATGTGGATCAAATTATTATTTTCTGGCTCAGTGATTTCCTAACAGAGTTATGCCCCTTTTGTTTCTGCTCGGTTTCTCAGTAACCGCATACAAGAATTCAATGAAATTTGACATGATGCTTTATCATAAAAAGGACTTGTGCATCCACTTATTATGTTCAGGTTCAGTGATTTACTTACAGAGTTATGCCCCTTTGTTTAAAATGTTTGTGTTGGTTTGTTGGACTTTTGTTTCCGTGGGGTTTCTCAGTAACCCCTGAATTGAATCCAATGAAACTTGACATGATACTTTATCATAAAGAGGACATGCACATCCAATTATAGTTTTACAGTTGATCTTTTTCCTTACAGAGTTATGCCCCTTCGAATTATGCAAAGCTTTTGCATGTGACAGTCATGTTTGTGGGGGTAATAATCACCTTCAGTGATAGTTCTAGTAATGTATATTACCATATTGTCTAAGTCATGTTCGATAATCAGCAAGATTGCCTCAGACACTCCAGAATTATCTCCCCTTACTTTATGAATTTCTGTGAATCTTTGCTTGTCTGCTCTCTAACTCAAATAAATGTATTCCAATCCTTTTCAAATTTGGTGAGCATAAATAAGAAGGTCACTCCTTGAATGATGCTCTTTCCTGGAGGAGTTTCTACAGGCGAGTCTTGGTGTTGTTTTGGTCTGTATACCTTCCCATCTTTGCGACATAGTCAGCAGATTTCAAGCAGGTCATGTATTTTGCTATTAAAATAAGATTTTTAAAGTAAAATTTGTTTTAGTTAGAAATACTTACCTGCTTTGAAAGGGATTGCCCTCCTCCCATCCCGCATGTTGCTAATTATGTCCCCCCCATTTATAATGAGCGAGACATATTGTTTTTGGTCGAGTTGTCCATCAGTCCATCTGTCTGTCACACTCGTGTCTGCTCCATATCTCTCATAAACATGGAAGGATTTAAAAGTGCTTTGACACAAATGTTTGACTCAACAAGACGATTTGCAGAGCGTTCGATTCAGGCACGTGAGTTAAAGGTCAAGGTCACAATTCAAGGTTAAATGTTTTTAGCAATACCCTTTGTATCCACTCCATATCACTAAAACCCTTGCAAGGATTTCAAAATGCTGTGGCACAAAATTCCTTCATAAGAAGGCGATGTGCAGACAGCAGGATTCAGGCACATTATTCAAAGGTCAAGGTCACAATTCACTTTTTCTTATCCGGACAATAACTCCAACATGGTTAATGCCAATTGATTGAAACTTCATACATTGACAGAGCATGATGAGAGGAAGTGTCATGTATAAGGGCTATAACTCTAGCTTCACTACTTTGGGAGTTATTTCCCTTTGTTACATTTTTGTGCAATCAATAACTCCTTCTCTAATGATGCTATTGGAATGACATTTCATGTATGGAAAGAACATGATGAAAGGAAGTGTTATGCACAAGTATCATTAATATTTGGTATGTATAGTGTATCTATGTACGCTGTTTTCTGGGAAAACTACTTTACAGAAATTAATGAAACTTCACACAAATTTTTAATGCATCAAGATCTGAAGCTGAGTGGATTCTGAGGATCAATTGATTTGTCATTTCGGAGTTATGGCCCTTGCACTTAAAAAAAAAAAGGCAAATGTATGCAAATAGTTTGTCCTCTGTTTTCTGGGAAAACTGCTTTACAGATATTAATGAAACTCCACACAAATATTTAGTGCATCAGGCATAATGCACCGGCGTGCGTCGTTGTGCATCATGCGTCGTCAACAATTTACTTAAACATCTTTTTCTCTGAAACAACAAAGCCTAGATCTTCGATATTTGGTATGTAGGATCATCTAATGGTCCTCTACAAAGATTGTTCAAATTATGTCCCCCGGGCCAAAAATGGCCCCGCCCTGGGGCTTATCAGTTTTTCATAGGAAAATCTTTAAAAGTCTTCTTCTCTGAAATCGTAAGGCCTAGACATTTGATATTTGGTATGTAGTATCATCTAATAGTCCTCTACAAAGATTTTCAAATCATGACCCCTGGACCAAAAATGGCCCGCCCCGGGGCTTATCAGTTTTTCATAGGAAAATCTTTGAAAATCTTCTTCTCTGAAACCGTAAGGCCTAGACTGTTGATATTTGGTATGTAGCATCATCTAATTGTCCTCTTCAAAGATTGTTCAAATTATGACCCCCAGACCAAAAATGGCCCTGCCCGGGGGCTTACCAGTTTCATATAGGAAAATCTTCTTCACTGAAACCATAAGGCCTAGACCTTTGATATTTGGTATGTAGCATCATCTAATGGTCCTCTACAAAAAGTGTTCAAATTATGTCCCCCAGGCCAAAAATGGCCCCGCTCTGGGGCTTATCAGTTTTTAGCTTACCTGAGCCAAAGGCTCAGGGTGAGCTATTGTGACCACCTGTCGTCCGTCCGTCCGGCCAGTCGGCCGTCTGTCTGTCTGTTGGTTCACTTTTATTTCAAATGACTTCTTCTCCTAAACCACTTGGAGGATTTGAACCAAATTTCACAGAAATGTACCTTAGGGTGTCCTCTATCAAGTTTGTTCAAATCATGACCCCCAGGCAAAAAATTGCCTCGCGACACTACTTTTAAAGGTTTTGTTTTTTTAGCTCACCTGAGCCAAAGGCTCAAGGTGAGCTATTGTGACCGCCTGTCGTCCGTCTGTCCATCTGTCCGTCCGTCTGTCCGTTCACTTTTATTTCAAATGACTTCTTCTCCTAAATCACTGGGAAGATTTCAACCAAATTTCACAGAAATGTACCTTAGGGTGTCCTCTATCAGGTTTGTTCAAATCATGACCCCCGGGCAAAAAATGGCCCCGCCCGACTACTTTTACAGGTTTTTTTTTTAAATCTTTAAAAATCTTCTTCTCTGAAACCACAATTTCTAGAGCTTTGATATTTAGTATATAGCATCATCTAATGGTCCTTTACCAAGTTTGTTAAAATGATGACCCCCAGGCCAAAAATGGCCCTGCCCTGGGGCTTGTAGTTTTTACATAGACTTATATAGGGAAACCTTTAAAAATCTTTTTGTCTGAAACCACATAATCTAGAGCTAAGATATTCAGTATGAAGCATCACCTAATATACCACTACCAGGTGTGTTCAAATAATGACCCCTGGACCAAAAATGGTCTCACCCTGGGGTTTTATGCTACTTAACATCAGAATCTGTAACAGTTAAAAGGTAATTTCCTCACAGTTATTTCCCTTGTCCCATCATAGCCATAAGGGACAAAGGGAGATAACTGCATTGGAGTTCTAGTATGCCAGAATAGTGATTCTATTTATAACTATTTATAATAAAATGTTGAAGCTGAATCAGTGTAGCTGTTTTAGAAGGCATAGAAACAGATCTATCAAATTCCATAAGCAAACAGCAGACCCTGATCCTATAGGAGCCACCTTAACTGGGTCTACTCTGTTTGCAGATGCATGAAAACAAGTTTATATGAGGGAAATTAACTTCAGATCCTAAACTGCAGTTCAAAGGTTATAGCAATGGGCAGTAAAATCTCTCCAGGTCAATGCATGACTCTTTGCACGCTAGTGGTGAAGCTGTGATTACCTATGCAAACAGTTTGGATCCAGATGAGAGGCCGCATACTGCGGCATCTCATCAGGATCCAAACTGTTTGTCATCTTAACCATATTTTTGCAAAAAAATGAAAGTATGTTTATGTTAAGAATTGAAGCAGATGACAATAACTTTTTGTTGCAGACGAAACATTAAAGGCATTATGAAAGGGATGTTGACCTATTAACCCCAGTGTGTAGTGTGAGTGATAGCTAGATATTATCATGGTGTCTTCCAACGTCTCTCAAATTAGATGTGGGAGATATAGGAAATCCTTAGCTTAAAGATTAACACCTATTCAGCCAATCAAGGAAAATGATCATCATTTAGACTTTTGATCTGGGTCCAAACCCAACTGATGTAAGTCATGGTAATGTTTAAGAAAACTGTGAAAACATGATTATGCATTTGCCCCCCTAACAATGATAGGTGTTAAAATTACTACTGTGGATTAAGTCTGCTGCCCAAAAAAGCATCTTAAATATAACTGTTTTTGTAAAATTTGATGACAACACATTAAAAAGTCCTAAAATGTCTGAATCTTGTATGATATTAATGAAATAACTGAGTAAATATAACTTAATTATGACAGTAGACGTAACTCTTCTCAATATCAATTGTTAAATATACTAATGACCCGTTTAATTGAATTATCATCAGATATTCAAACCTAGAGCTGGAATTATTTCTAAACACCTATTAACCCTTTACCTGTTTGCTTTGACAAAAATTGATCTGGGACTACTCTTGTTTGCTAATGCTTAAAAAATTGTTATTTCCATAAAGAGAAGTTTTAGCTTTGATAAAAACTGTAAAATCAAATCTATATCTTGTCAAATGTAAACAATGCAGACCCTGATCAGACAGTTTCTATAGCAGCCGTCTGATCTAGTCTACTCTTATTTTTAATGAGTCAAACACATTATTTCTCTGAAGAGAAGTTTTTGCTTTGACAAAAACTGTAGAATCAGATCTATGTTGTGTCAAAAGAAACAGAGAAGACCCAGATCAGACAGCTTCCATAGGAGTGGTCTGATCTGGGTCTACTCTGTTTGCTAATGCATAAAAACAGCTTTATATGAGGGAAAGGGTTAAATGATTTTTAAAGATATTTTGATTGGTCCTGGCATTATGTACTGCCTAGCACTTTATTTGCCTATATACCTGGGTCAAGGTATAATTGCATAGCTTTATTGAAGTCATTTGAATTTCTCAAAGACCAGTTTTAGGCATTTTGAGCTAAGGCAAAAATGGCACAAGTTGTAAACAGTTTAGATCTTGGTCAACCAGTCACTTGGTATTAGATCTGAATGCAGTTCAAGTTTATTCAGCAGTGAAAGGGTGAAAGCAGTGCACTAAGCTTATTTCATCTGCTAGAAATGTTGTCCACTGAAAAATTAACGTCAATATATTACTGTAACTCAGGTGAACGATATAGGGCCAATGGCCCTCTTGTTTAATCTTTAAAAACCACAATTTTTAAAGCTTTGGTATTTGGTATATAGCATCATATAATGGTCCTTTACCAGTTTGTTCAAATGATAACCCCTGGGCAGAAAATGGCCCTGCCCTGGGGCTTGTTGTTTTTACATAGACTTATATAGGGAAACCTTTAAAAATCTTGTCTGAAACCACATAATCTAGAACTAAGATATATTTATATTAATTTAATTTATATTAATATACCACTACCAAGTGTTTTCAAATAATGAACCCTGGGCCAAAAATGGTCTCACCCTGGGGCTTTAGACTACCTAACATCAGAAACTACATTTAAAAAGTTTCCCCTCAGCAATTTCCTCACAGTTATTTCCCTTGTCTCATCAGCATAGCCATAAGGGACAAAGGGAGATAACTGCATTGGAGTTCTAGTACCTCCTGAATAGTTATTCTATTTATAACTATTTATAATAAAATATGGAAGGTGGATCAGTGTAGCTGTTATAGAAGGCATAGAAACAGATCTATCAAATTCCATTAGCAAACAGCAGACCCTGATCCTATAGGAGCCACCTTATCTGGGTCTACTCTGTTTGCAGATGCATGAAAACAAGTTTATATGAGGGAAATTAAGGGTTAAATAGACTTCTTCAGATTCTCAACTACAGTTAAAAGGTTACAGCACTGGGCAGTAAAATCTCTCCAGGTCAAGGCATGACTCTTAACTCTTTGCACGCTAGGAGTGAAACTGTGATTACCTTTGCAAACAGTTTGGATCCAGATAAGAGGCCGCATAATGCGATCTCATCAGGATCCAAACTGTTTGTCATCTTAACCATATTTTTGCAAAAAACATAATGTAAGTTTATGTTAAGAATAGAAGCAGATGACAATAACTTTTTGTTGCAGATGAAAAATTAAAGGCATTTTGAAAGGAATGTTGACCCATTAACCCCATAGTGTGTAGTGTGAGTGATTTGTGGTGCTATACTGTATTACAGCTAGATGCTATTATGGTGTCTTCCAATGTCTCTCAAATTAGATGTGGGAGATATTGAAAATCCTTAGCTAAGAGTAACACCTATTCAGCTAATCGAGGAAAATTATCATCATCTAGACTTTTGATCTGGGTCCAAACCCAACTGATGTAAGTCATGGTAATGTTTAAGAAAACTGTGATTATGCATTTGCCCCCTAACAATGATAGGTGTCAAAATTACTACTGTGGATTAAGTCTGCTGCCCAAAAAAGCATCTTAAATATAACTTTTTTTTATAAAAATTGATGACGACACATTAAAAAGTCCTAAAATGTCTGAATCTTGTATGATATTAATGAAATAACTGAGTAAATATAACTTAATTATAACAGTAGACGAAATGGGAACAGGGTAAAATGAATTACAGTAGACGAAATGGGAAGTAGACGCAATGGGAATAAACCGTAATTTCTTTGTAAAAATATGATCAAGATGACAAACAGTTTGGATCCTGATGAGACGCCGCATTATCATCTGGATCCAAACTGTTTGCATAGGTAATCAAGATGACATGAGATGCCACATTATGTGCAAAGAGTTAAATATTTAGGAAATTATAAGTTATTTCTTAAGTTAGATAATACCAACAATATATTCATTTTAATACTTTTAATTGACTAAAAAATAGTCATTTTAGGAAAAAAATAGGTATTATGCTAGTTACCATATTTAAAATATTAAATATTTAGGAAAATATTAGGTATTTCTTCAATTAAATACATAACAAACAGTTTGAATCCAAATCAGACACCACATTATGCAGTGTCTGAACTGGAGCCAAACTGTTAGCAATGTGAAAAACAGCAAACTGTTCAGGATTTCGTGTATATATGTATTGAAACCTTTCACTCAGCATCTCACCGGGATCTAAACTGCTGGAAACAGTCATAATTTAACCCTTTCCTTCATATAAACCTGTTTTCATGCATTTGCAAACAGATGGAATTTAACGGAATTTAATAGATATGTTTCTTTCCTTCATAACATAACTCAACATCTCATCAAGATCAGACGGACTTTAGAATCTAAACTGCTGGAAACAGTCAATAAACATGTTTTCACGCATTTGCAAAGTTTACCAGAGTAGACCAATATCAGATGGACTTTAATGGAATTTATTTTTTCGATTGCATCAAAGACAATGTTTCAATATGACTTTGATTATGTGATTTATACAATTACAAACAATACTTAGTGTCTATTAACTAAGCACTCTGACTTTATTACATGTAATACTTTACATTCAACCCTCAACTTTTATCATCATCGTGTTTGAGTCATTAAGTAATTATCAGTTTTCTGCATATATTTGATCTCTTTCTATAGGTAGGCCAGTTCAAGCAAACTATATAGCAATCAATTGATACTGACTATAGTCTAATGCATGTTCCATTGAATTACCTGTCTGGCTTGATTGTTGGACTTGTTGGACTTTTTGTCAACCAAAATGTGGGAGACATTGGAATAAATCGTTATCATAGGTCTTTGCACAATGTTATGTTTGTTTCTACAGTTAATTTATGTGATTGGAAAAAAAAAGTTTCATTATGATCATTTATATTAATAAATTTTATTATTCGAGTCTTCATTAATTGCATTTAGTTGAAATTTAGGTGTTTAATAAAGTCTTTTCTCCTTGCTACTAATTGTATTTATTTTAATTTGATTTTTAGCTCACCAGAGCACAAATTGCTCAGGGTGAGCTTTTGTGATTGCCTGATGTCCGTCGTCCGTCGTCAGTCATCAACAATTTGAACCTTTAAAAATCTTCTCCTCTGAATCTACAGGGTTCTCAGCTTTCATTTTTGATACTTAGCATCATATTAAGGTCCTCTACAAAAGTTATATAAATAATGCCCCTGCGGTCAAAGTTGGCCCCGCCCCAGGGGTGCCTTGTTTTCAATAGAAACATATAGTAAAACTTTGAATATCTTCTCCTCTGAAACCACAAGGTTCTCAACTTTGGCACAGAGCATCATGTTCAGGTCCTCTACAAAAGTTATATAAATTATGGCCCTTGGGTCAAATTGGCCCCGCCCCAGGGATGGGCAATTATCAATAGAAACAAATAGTGAAATCTTTGAAAATCTTCTTCTCTGAAACTGGAAGTCTCTCAGCTTTCATATTTGGCACATAGCATTATTTTCAGGCCCTCTACAAAGTTTATATAAATTATGGCCCCGGGGTTAAAATTGGCCCCGCCCCAGGGGTAGGCAGTTTTCAATAGAAACATATAGTGAAATATTTGAAAATCTTCTTCTCTAAAACTGGAAGGTTCTCAACTTTCATATTTGGCACATAGCATCATGTTCAGGTCCTCTACAAAAGTTTTATAAATTATGACCCTAGTGTCAAAATTGGCCCCGCCCCGGGAGCGGGCAGTTTTCAATAGAAACAAATAGTGAAATCTTTGAAAATTTTCTTCTCTAAATCTTAAAAGCTCTCAGCTTTCATATTTGGCATGGAGCATCATGCTCAGGTCCTCTACAAAAGTTATATTAATTATGACCCTGGGGTCAAAATTGGCTCCGCCACACGGGTGGGCAGTTTTCAGTAGAAACATATAGAGAAAACTTTGAAAATCTTCTCCTGAAACTTGAAGGTTCTCAGCTCTCATATTTGGCTCATAGCATCATGTTCAGGTCCTCTACAAATTGTTAATAAATTATTCCCCTGGGGTCAAAATTGGCCCACCCCAGGGCCGGCTAGTTTTCTATGGAAACACATCGAGAAAACTTTGAACATCTTCTCCTCTGATTGTCTGGTGAGCGCTTCAGGGCCATTCTGACCCTCTTGTTAAAACAAATGATGTCTTAAGTTAATCAAAATTATTGTCAATCAATAATTAATGTTATTCAAAAAATCAGTAACTCTTCTCAATTTCAATTTTAAAAAAAACTAATGACCCGTTTAATTTATTTATCATCAGATATTCACACCTAGAGCTAGAATTATTTCTAAACACCTATTAACCCTTTACCTGTTTGCTTTGACAAATATTGATCTGGGTCTACTCTGTTTGCTTATGCGTAAAAAAATGTTATTTCCATAAAGAGAAGTTTTAGCTTTGATAAAAACTGTAAAATCAAATCTATATCTTGTCAAATGCAAACAGCAGACCCTGATCAGACAGCTTCTATAGCAGCCGTCTGATCTAGTCTACTCTTATTTTTAATGCGTAAAACACATTATTTCTCTGAAGAGAAGTTTTTGCTTTGACAAAAACTGTAGAATCAGATCTAAATTGTGTCAAAAGAAATAGAGCAGACCCTGATCAGACAGGTTCGGTAGGAGTCGTCTGATCTGGGTCTACTCTGTTTGCTAATGCGTGAAAACAGGTTTATATGAAGGAAAGGGTTAAAAGATTTTTATGCCCCCATTGACGATAGTCGGGGGCATATTGTTTTTGCCCTGTCTGTCTGTTTTGTCTGTTTGTCCGTTTGTCTGTTTGTTTGTCAGCAACTTTAACATTGGTCATAACTTTTGAGCCAGTATAGATACAGACTTGATATTTGGCATACATATGTATCTCATAAAGCCGCACATTTTGAGGGGTGCAGTGTCAAGGTCAAGGTCATCCTTCAAGGTCAGAGGTCAAATATATGGGTCAAATCGCCAACTTTAACATTGGCCATAACTTTTGGACCAGTAGAGATAGAGACTTGATATTTGGCATGCTTGTGTATCTCATGAGGCTGCACATTTTGAGGGGTGACATGTCAAGGTCAAGGTCATCCTTCAAGGTCAGAGGTCAAATATATGAGGGGGCATAGTGTTTCACAAACACATCTTGTTAAAGATATTTTTATTGGTCATTTCACACAAAAACTGGCATTATGTATTGCCTAGCACTTTATTTGCCTAAGGTATAATTGCATAGCTTAATTGTCATCATTTGAATTTCTCAAAGACACCAGTTTTAGGCATTTTGACCTAAGGCAAAATTGGCACAAGTTGTAAACAGTTAAAACCAGTCAATTGGTATTAGATCTGAATCCAGTTCAAGTTTATTCAGCAGTGAAAGGGCGAAAGCAGTGCACTAAGCTTCTATCATCTGCTAGAAATGTTGTCCACTGAAAAATTAACATTGTCAATACATTACTGTAACTCAGGTGAGTATTATAGGGCCAATGGCCCTCTTGTATATAATATATAGCTAAAACATCTTGTGCAGCTAACTCCTCCTACACTATTTGATGATGATTACACAGTGAGGATGGTCATGTGGTTTGGAATTTTGGCTGCAACAATTTTAACAAAAGTTATGGCCCTTTGTAGTTTTTATACGCCCACCAAATAAAGGTGGTCGTATATTGTCGTGGCCCTGTCCGTTCGTTCGTCCGTCAACATTTTGTTTGTCCGCTGTTTTCTGGGAAAACTATAGGACAGATATTAATCAAACTTCACACAAATGTTTAATGCATTGAGATCTGAAGCTGAGTTGATTCGAGGTTCATCTGATTTTTCATTTCAGAGTTATGGCCCTTATCCTTAAAAATATGCAAATAGCTTGTCCGCTGTTTTCTGGAAAAAACTATTTGAGAGATATTAATGAAACTTCACACAAATGTTTAATGCATTAAGATCTGAAGCTGAAAAAATTCTAAGGTTCATTTGATTTGTAGTTTCAGAGTTATGGCACTTGTCCTTAAAAAATAATGCAAATAGTTTGTCTGCCGTTTTCTGAGAAAATTATTTGAGAGATATTAATGAAACTTCACACAAATGTTTAATGCATCAAGATCTGAAACTGATTTAATTCTGAGGATCATTTGATTTTCCGTTTCAGAGTTATGGCCCTTGTCCTTAAAAAATAATGCAAATACAGGCAAATAGTTTGTCCGCTGTTTTCTGGGAAAACTATTTGAGAGATATTAATGAAACTTCACAAAAATGTTTAATGCATCAAGATCTGAAACTGAATTGATTCTGAGGATCATTTGATTTTTCGTTTCAGAGTTATGGCCCTTGTCCTTAAAAAATAATGCAAATACATGCAAATAGTTTGTCCGCAGTTTTCTGGAAAAACTATTTGAGAGATTTTAATGAAATTTCACAAAAATGTTTAATGAAGATCTGGAAAAAAAAGTTTGCAAGTGGGCGTATTATGTACCGTATGCGGTACTCTTGTTCCTTATTGCAAAAAAATCTTGTGCAGCTAACTCCTCGAACACTATTTTCCTTATATAGAATATATAGCGAAAAAATATTGTGCTCCAACAACATTTTCCTTGTATAGAATATATAGCAAAAAATTCTTGTGCAGCTAACTCCTCCTACACTTTTTGAGGGATTTACTTCAAACTTTTACATATGAACCAGCTTTATGTGAGGATTGTCATGTGGTTTGGAATTTTGGCTGCAATAATTTTGACAGAAGTTATGACCCTTTGGAGTTTTTTTCTTATATGGAGTAATAGCGAAAAAGTCTTGTGCAGCTAACTCCTCCTATACTATGTAAGAGTTTTTTAACTTTTACATATGAACCAGCTATATGTGAGGATGGTCATGTGGATTGGAATATGGGGAGACATGTGTTTTTCTCAAAAACAAACTCTAGATTTCTCCAAAACCCTCTGCACTCTGAGCAATTACTGTATGCAAATAATTTTATCTGCTGCAAAAGTTGTTTCCTTCCATATCTTTTCAAAAACAAATGTCAGAGTGAAAGACAGTTTGGACCTTGATGAGGTGCCAAGTTACTTTGCATCTCATCTGGATCCAGACTTGATCCAGACTGTTTGCAAAGGTTATTATAAATGCAAAAAACCAAAGCAAGTAGCTGGTGTAATACTATCAGGCAAAAAGTATAGGGCCTTTGAAGAGTGAGTGACCAGCCATAAGCATATTGACTAGGGATAATTGCAGGTCATTTATGCATATGGATGGGTTTATCTGGTTCACTAAACTTGTATATAACCAGGGCTAAATGCTAGCTAACCCAAACCGAAATTGCGAGCTCATTTCGGCTAGGATTATGCTTGCAACAAGCTTACAGTTGCAAACCAATTAAGGGAGACTGGCTTGAGTCTGGGTTTTGAAGTCTGAGTATGCTGCCAGATTCTCATTGATCACCGCATGAGCGGCGATCACTAATGGAATGTTCAAAAGTATTTACCCATGTAGGAGGGGTAGCGACAAGTTTTACAAAGTCTATTCCGCGTACATCGGTGAGAAGAACCAAATGAATTGGCACATGAGAGCGTGGCAGAGAATAGTTTCTATCTGCATTATTGATGTAGTGAAATATGTGATGTAAAAACCTTCATACGATGTTTAAAAAGAAATTTATCAAACAAATGTACAATAATAACAATAATTATGACACTTTTTTCGTCGAAGTATCGACATTAAATGCCAAAAACAGTTTTGTAAACATAAATGAAGCCGGGTCAAAGTCGCAGAATTGAAGCCGGGTTGAAATGTAACCATCTCTAGTATGAAGAAAGCCAGTAGTCGTGCACCTGTTTGCGGTGCTCTCGTTCTAAATTATGCCCTTCAGAGATTTTGACATATTACAGTTTTGTTTAATGACCATTGTTTATTGTCCAAAAATGTTGACAAAAGTAATACATACATCAGTATATTTATACACGTGATATACACATGTTAAGTCATGAATAGATTCAAACTCTTTGCTAGTGCCTTTATATGTGAAAGCGATATATCCTAAATATTTATCCTCTTACGTTTTGGTATCGTCAATATGCCTCTGAACCAATCAATGACCGCCCTAGATATTTGTGTCAAGTTTCATGTGATACTTCCAACAATGCATATGTCATAATAGTTTTACCAGGTATTTACTTGTTACAATTTGCAACAGAGTTCTTTATCAGCATGCCATCGTATATTTTCTTGTTTACATAGTTATTTGTTTCATAATAAATGACTATATTTTTAATTTATAGCCTTGTCTCTTTATTATCACCTTTTTAGAGAAGGGGAGTAGGATATTCATTTATCCTCATTTTTTTTTGGCCCACCAGAGCACGAAGTGCTCATGCTGAGCTTTTAGGATCGTTGGATGTCCCTCGTCTGTTTTCCGTTGAGATACCACATTTTGCACTTGATCTCTAAGTAAATTGGTTTGTGTTTTGCCCTGCATGAAATTTAGGTCTATCTCGAATATGGGTCACCTGGGCTCAAAAACTAGGTCACTAGGTCAAATCTTAGAAAAATCTTGTTAACGCTCTAGAGGCTACAAATCTTATTGGATCTTACTGAAATTTTGTCAGAATGTGTCTCCATGAAATCTAGGCCAAGTTCGAATATGGGTCATGTCGGGTCAAAAACTAGGTCACTAGGTCAAATCTTACAAAATCCTAAACACTCTGGAGGCCACATTTTGCACTTGATCTTTAAGTAAATTGGTTTTTGTATTGGCCCTGATGAAATCTAGGTCAAGTTCGAATATGAATCGCCTGCAGTCATAAACTAGGCCACTAGGTCAAATCATAGAAAAATCTTGTTCACACTCAAGTGGCTACAAATGTTATCAGATCTTACTGAAATTTTATCAGAATGTTTGTCCACATGCAATCTTGGTCAAGTTCAAATATGGGTCATGTCGGGTTCGAAACTAGGTCTCTACGTCATTACACTCTAGAGGCTACATATCTCGTTAAGTTTTTAATGAAATGTTGTATTTCAATTGTCTTAACAAAACAGTTCCTTATTAAAAACCTTCCTTGTACACAAATTTCGCTGCGATCCAATGCCTTGCATCAGTATTCGTCTTGTATCTCTAGGTTTGAGAAATAAAGACATGTTGTGGAACAGTTGCTTATTTAAGAGGTCAGTTGATCTCTTTAGCCAGAACTTTGTATGTCCATGCATAATTAAAATTCCCTGGGTTCAAATGAGGCCTGCCCAAAGGGTGGCCAATTTTCTATAGAATTATACATTTGTAGTAAAAACTGAAAATCTTCTCCTCTGATTGTCTGGTGAGCGATGTCAGGGCCATCATGGCCCTCTTGTTATTACATTTCTTGACACAAATGCTCATTTGTGCTTAAATAACCCAAACCTTCCTTAAAACCATATGTGTGTAGGTATCAGGACCGTCTCTAAACTGGACACGAAGCCTTCGTATACTTTCAAGATTATTTGGCTTATCCAAACACATGCCTTATTGGAAATGAATTGCTGGTCCTCGGCACTTCGAATACACGGACTCGACTGCATGTATTATTGTTGGATAAATTTGCATATACAGGATGTGAATATCAGACCAAAAAGTAAGACAACAAGCAAATCATTAAATTTTATTTATCAAACCTAATATATCTTTACCGGTTTTAATATATCATCAGGAGGATTATGTAGCTAAGGGTTACGACGTCAATGACGTCGCATCAAAATCCAAGGGACGTGGTGCTCGGATGATATTGTGTAGTAGTTGTCATTCTTCATTAACCTTTTCACTGTTCTATATTTGTCTCATATGTCAATACCTTCTGAATAATCATAGACGTTATAGTAATATTAAAAGTTGAACATTGTAGCCATTTTAGAAACGAGCGAAACAGATCTTTCAGATTCCGTTAGCAAACAGAGCAGACCCAGATTTGACGGCTCCTAAAGGCGCGCTGTGTTCTCGGTCGTCTCTATTTGCAAATGCGTGAAAAGGTGTTAATATTAAGGAAAGGGTTAATTGAATAATCACATATTTTGCCACATTGCTGAAAATTATATAATGAGTACAGGAACCAAACACCTTTTATCTTTCCAGAGTGAGTATATATATTTCAAAAGTAATAAGACTATAATATAATTTTATGACAAATAAGCCTCACACCAGATGTAGAGACAGAGCGATCTGTTGGGACATTTAATCTAAAAATGATTAACTGAAAATTGTTTCTCATTATAAGTTGATGCTACAAATGTATTATCTATATCTTTAGAAATAATGACCTTCACACTTGTATTTCAAATTCTGAAATTTTGAAGTTGTTTTTTCCTTTAGGCAAGTAGTCATGATGAAGCAGGAAAAGAACAGTGCGTGATCTGTATGGACGATATAGACAACCCTAAAGTACTGGACTGCGGACACAAGTTCTGTACAGACTGCATTGATCAGTCACTGACATTCAAACAGGCTTGCCCAACCTGCGGTAAAGTTTGTGGAGTGATTACAGGTATGATGTGTGTTGGTATTGATAAGTGTGTGATAAGATTACAAGCAATACTTAAGTCTCCCCGATTTATTGGGAGACATACTGTTTTTGCCAGAGTTGTCCATCCGTCCACCCATCTGTTTGTCTGTCTGTCTGTCACAAACTTGTGCTGCGCATATCTCTGAAACCAGTAGGTCAAAATTGGCTCTGCCCCAGGGTTGGCAGTTTTCAATAGAAACATACATACCGGTAGTGAAAACTTTGAAAATCTTCTCCTGAAACTGGGAAGTAACATTCTCAGCTTTATATTTGGCACATAGCATCATGTTTAGGTCCTCTAAAAAAGGTTAAGATTATTATATAAATTGTAGCCCTGTGGTCAAAATTGGCCCCGCCCCAGGGTTGGCCATTTTTCTATAGAAACATATAGTGAAATTTTTATACCCCCCACAACGGAGTTTGTGGGGGTATACTGGAATCAGGTTGTCCATCTGTCCGTCCGTCCGTCCATCCGCCCTAACAATTCCTGTTTATGTGACTAAATAATTACATGAGAACAAAAGATCTTTTGTTCTCGTTGGTTTTATGTGGCTTATTTTCAGTTTGTGTGGCAATTTTGAACAAAAGAATAGCCACATACACTCAATCTGTTAGAATGTCCGTCTGTCTGTCCGTGGACACACTTTTGTCCGACCTTCTTCTTCTACAGTTTTGCTTCAATTTTGTTGAAAGTTCATGTATAGCCATATGACCATATAAACCTGTGCACAGCATATTTTCATTATGATCGGATCACTACTTCAGGAGTTATCTCCCCCTTTTAGTCCCCTACCAATGCTTTCTGGTTTTCTCAACTTTTTATGGAAGTGACTGGAGATATCAACTCTATATTTAATACAAAGCTAAATCTAGATAAGTGACAGCTTATGCTCAAATCTCAGTTCGGTTGAATAATTATTTCTAGAGTTGTTGCCCTTCAACTTTTTTTTTTTTCTTCAAATTTTGAATTCTCCAGACCTTTTTCGGATGTGGGTAGAAATATTAACTTTATATTTGGCATAAAACTAAATCTACATGATTTACAGCTTAATTCCCAATCTCAGTCTGGTTGAATAATTTTTGCCAGTGTTATGTCCCTTGAACTATATTTTTTTGTCAAATTTTCAATTTTCCGGTCCTTCTTTGGAATTGGTTGAGATATTAACTTTATATTTGACATAAACCTAAATCTAGATGAATTACAGCTTAAATTTGAATATTGGTCTGGTTGAATAATTTTTAGCTCACCTGAGCAAAGCTCAGGGTGAGCTTTTGGGAGACTTGAATGTCCGTCGTGTGTCGTCAACAATTTGCTTGTGAACACTCTAGTGGTCACAATTTTAGTCCAATCTTCATGAAACTTGGTCTGAATGAATGTCTTGATAAAATCTCTGACGAGTTCGAAAGTGGGTCAAGTTGGTTTAAAAACTAGGTCACTTGGTCAAATAGTAGGTAAACCTTGTGAACCCTCTAGAGGTCACATTTTTAGCCCAATTTTCATGAAACTTGGTCAGAATGATTGTCTTGATAAAATCTCTGAGGAGTTTGAAAAGTGGGTTATGGGGGTAAAAAACTTGGTCAAACCGTAGCAAAACCCTGTGACAACTCCATTAGTCACAATTTTAGTCCAATCTTCATGAAACTAAGTCAGAACGTATGCCTTGAGAAAATCTCGGACAAGTTCAAAAGTGGGTCAAGTTGGGTTAAAAACTAGGTCACTAGGTCAAACAGTAGAAAAACCTTGTGAACACTCTAGTGGTCACATTTTTTTGTCCAATCTTCATGAAACTTGGTCAGAATGAATGTCTTGATAAAATATCGAACGAGTTCGAAAATAGGTCAAGTGGGATTGAAAACTAGGTCACTAGGTCAAACAGTAGAAAACCCTTGTGAACACTCTAGTAGTCACAATTTTAGTCCAATCTTCATGAAACTTGGTCAGAACAAATGTTTTGATAAAATCTCAGACGAGTTCGAAAGTGGGTCAAGTGGGTTTAAAAACTAGTTCCAACAGTAGAAAAACCTTGTGAACACTCTAGTGGTCACATTTTTTGTCCAATCTTCATGAAACTTGGTCAGAACGAATGTTGATAAAATATCGGACAAGTTGGAAAGTGGGTCAAGTGATGTTGAAAACTAGGTCACTAGGTCAAACAGTAGAAAAACCTTGTGAACACTCTAGTAGTCACATTTTTTGTCCAATCTTCATGAAACGTGGTCAGAACGAATGTCTTGATAAAATATCGGACGAGTTTGAAAATAGGTGAAGTGGGGTTGAAAACTAGGTCAAACAGTAGAAAAACCTTGTGAACACTCTAGTAGTCACAATTTTAGTCCAATCTTCATGAAACTTGGTCAGAACAAATGTTTTGATAAAATCTCGGACGAGTTTGAAAGTGGGTCAAGTGGGTTTAAAAACTAGGTCACTAGGTCAAACAGTAGAAAAACCTTGTGAACACTCTAGTGGTCACATTTTTTTGTCCAATCTTCATGAAACTTGGTCAGAACAAATTTCTTGATAAAACATCGGACGAGTTCGAAAGTGGGTCAAGTGATGTTGAAAACTAAGTCGCTAGGTCAAACAGTAGAAAAACCTTGTGAACATTTAGTAGTCACATTTTTTGTCTAATCTTCATGAAATTTGGTCATAATAATTGTCTTGATAAAATCTCAAACGAGGTTGAAAGTGGATTATGTTGGGTTAAAAACTAGGTCATTAGGTCAAATAGTAGGAAAAACTTGTGAACACTTTAGAGGTTACATTTATAGCCAAATCTTCATGAAAATTGGTCTGAATGATTGTCCTAATAAAATCTTGGACAAGTTTGAAAGTGGGTTACGTGTGGTCAAAAAGTAGGTCACTGGGTAATATCGTAGAAAAATCTTGTTTACACTCCAGAGACCACATTTTAGCCCAATCTTCCGCAAACTCGCTCAGAGTGTTTGTCTTGGTGATATCAAGGTTGAGTGTGATCATGGGTGGGGTGGGAATAAAAAGTAGGTCACTAGGTCAAATCTTAGAAAAAATACTCTAGAGGGCAAATTTTAGCCCAATCTTCATTGGTCAGAATCATTGACTTGATAAAGTCAATATTCTAAATCTTTGAAAATCTTGTTCTCTGTAGAACCACATCTCATGGTCCACTATCAAAATTGTTCAAATATTGTCCCTAATGTCAATATTGGCCCTACCCATGGTCTACCCAGCAAACATCTTAAATCTATGGTACAGGTAAACAGATTCACTGCCTGATTGATTTTATTATCTTTTATTTTATTTTTCATAATCAAAAGGCTTGTTCATGCAGAATTACTCAAAACTTAATTTTCTCACCTCTGATAATGAAGTTATGTCAGTCAATTGAAGGGCTGGTAATATGTAGCATGAACATTTAAGTATGTAGGCATCGTGTTTATGAAAACAAAATTTGCATGTTGAGATCATCTTCCCCTAATTTCAGTGAAGAGGTGTGAAAATCATGCCTAATTAAAGTTTTCTTATGATTTCCAAAAGCAATATCAGCTGCAGTATTAGCCTATACCCCTGTTGTGGTTTTCACACCTTCAGTACACAAACACCGGCAGCTGTCAAACACATTAGGGGTTCCAAAATTCCCTAGTCAAACTATCAACAAACCAGCACCCCTAATTGGCCCTCAGGGTATGTTCGGTTTTCAGAGGTGATTTACAATGGAAACATAGGTTTCTGTTCCGGAATATGTGTTTGGTATTCAGAATTCAGAGAGTTCGGTTTTCAGAGAGCTTTTCTATATATACAGAATATATAAGGAAAAATTCGGGACCAAAATATTTGTTCGGTTTTTAGAGATTTTCAGTTTTCTGAGGTTTACCTATAATCAGGTGAGCGATTAAGGGCCATCTTGACCCTCTTGTTTCAGAGTTATGGTCCTTGAACTTAATGTTTTTCTGAAAAGGTACCTAGGTTTAGAACTTTGGAGTTGACACTTCACAAAAATAAACAAAGCTGACATACATGTGATAATTTTTTCGAGGCAAAGAGGGAGATTAGCTTTTCAAATGAGGGAGATTGGGTGTCAAAGGGGGAGATTTATGCGGATGGTTATTTGTTGGTATAATAGACCAGAGGCCTATATTTACATTACATAAATATCTGCAAGAAAAGAACAACAACCCCCCCCTCCCCCCCCCCCCCCCCCCCCCACACACACACACCCACACACACCTGGTTTGAAAGGAGGAGGTATGATAAAAACACTTTTATGCGCGACAAACCATCTTAATTACTAGGGCATTTTTTTTGCCTATCTAGCAAATTTCATCTGTGTAATTTAGTTTGTATTAATTCTATTTTATATCCTATTCCTTATTCTATTCTGTACTATTCTCTGTTCTACATCCATCAACATCTACTCTATTTCCCATTCCTTTCTATTCCATTCCATCCCATTCTCTTATCTATTCTAATTCCTTTGTGTTTCATTCCATTCTATTCCATTATCTATTCTGTGCTCATATAATCTATTCTAATTACTATTCATTTCTATTCTATTTTTTTTGTGTGTGTGTGTGCTATTATCTATTTCCATATACTCTCTTCTAATTACCATTTCTTTCTATTCCATTCCATTCTGGCCAATGGATAGACTTGTGTTTATTATTCTAACTGGCCAATCGATAGACATGTGTTTATTATTATTATTTTTACTATCATTATTTACATTATTCTCATTCTTATATTATTATTGACATTATTGTTTTTATTATTTTAATTCATTTTTGTAATGAAATATATCCAGAAATTTATATTCTGAAATAAACATAATACATTTGTCACTTTCTGTCCGAAATATGGTACTATCCAAACACTAGTACACTATCTTTGCATTTTGTAGTTTCATTTTTGGTTTGAAAAGTGCTTCCTATCTCACCAAATTTTGTGTATTTGACATCCATACATTCTATACTCAATACAAACACAATTTCTTTTGAATATGTTACCAAATGTCTGTGGAAAACAATGTTTGTGTTTGCCTCTATGAAATGACACATTTCACCGTTCGAAAAATCCGTGGTTTGAGGCAACCAATTTTTTTTATTTTATTTTTTCTGATAAAAGCACATTTTCATTACAGTTATGCCATGTGGACATCTATTAATAAACTTAGAACCTAAATTAATTTAATAAAGTAACTATCTAGATGTTTAGTCTCAGAAAATAAGATCGTCTTCAACAGAAATTTAGTAGAACCTGACCGTGAAGAAAAAAGCATGTAATGACGACAGTGTAATACACCAGAGACATATATGCATACACAAATGTTTATGTTACGGAATACACACATGCCAAGGTAAATAACACACCATGCTGAGTTTGCTGACCATTTAATCCCTTTTACTGGGGCCACAATTACACAGCATGGTATTTAGGGCATGCTGCGGTGGTCTTTGATAAGGGGCAACATGGCGACGTACTACAAAAGGGACACGGCGCTGTGCCTGCCATGATAAACAGGGCAGTAAATAAGTCAACAACACTGGTTCTTTGAGGCGTCTGGCTAGCGCTTATTGACAAAAAATGATAGAAAATGGGGTGGGAAAAAAATAAAAATCATTTTTATTCAGAAATCGGGAGATTTCGTCTCCCGGCCGGGACTTGCGGGAGTTGGGCTCAAATCCGGTAGTCTCCCGCAGAATCCGGTAGTTATCACATGTATGAAGCTGCTGATTGAACTTATTGGATGACATTGGCAGCAGCCATAACACTTCTATGAATTTTAACAGACTTTTCTCCCTTTTTGGACTCGACAATAATTGGTAAAAGTTGCTTTATTTATGTTTGTGATTGATCCTGGATTGAATATTACATGTTAGAAGTGATATATTTGAATCAATAAGTATGATATACAGGTTCTTGTATGAATTTGCAGCACATTAGTGCTTTTCGTTAAATTGTGACAAGAGTTCAACCGGTTAGGGACCATGGCATTGCTTTCAGTGTTCCCATAAGTTTCCCATTTCTCTGAATTCTGAATTATTCTTCATTTTTGCTGAACATCTTGTCATTTTTAGCTCAACTGAGCCAAAGGCTCAGGATGAGCTAATGTGATCGCGATCCGTACGGCGTCCATCAACATTTTCAAACGACATCTCCTCTGAAACTGCTGACCTGATTTTAACCAAATTTTGTCAGAAGCATCAGTGGCATGGGGCAACGAAATTATAATACAAAAGTTATATAAATTATGGCCCGGGGGTCAAAATTAGCCTGCTCCAGGGGTTGGCAGTTTTCAATAGAAACAAATAGTGAAATCTTTGAATATCTTCTTCTTGGAAACTGGGTGGTTCTCACTATCATACTTTGCACGTATCATCATGTTCAGGTCCTCTGCAAAAGGTATATAAATTATGCCCCAGGGGTAAAAATTGGCCCCGCCCCAGGGGTAGCCAATTTTCAACAGTAACATATAGTGAAAATTTTGAAAATCTTTTTCTCTGATACTGGAAGGTTCTCGGCTTTCATATTTGGCACATAGCACCATGTCCAGGTCCTCTACAAAAGTTATATAAATTGTGCCTCTTGGGTCAAAATTGGCCCAGCCCCAGGGCAGGCTAGTTTTCTAAAGAAACATATAGTTAAAACTTTGAAAAGCTTCTCCTCTGATTGTCTGGTGAGCACTTCAGGGCCATTCTGGCCCTCTTGTTTAATCTCTTCATGTTTCTGTATGTACATGTTCAGATTGATGATCGGTGTTCTGACAAGTAGGCAGGTGGGGGGGGGGGCTTACCTTTCTAGTTCAGTATCTTCTACTCTGATTTTCTGGTGAGTGATATCAGGGCCATCAGGGCCCTCTTGTTTAGCTCACTTGGCACTAAGTGTCAAGGTGAGCTATCGTGTTCGCCTTGTGTCCGCCGTTCATCAGCAGTTGTCAACTTTGTTCGCTCACCAGAGCACAAAGTGCTCAGGGTGAGCTTTTGTGATCTCCTGATGTCCGTCGTCTGTCCGCGTGCGTAGTCAACAATTTGAACCTTTAAAAATCTTCTTCTCTGAATCTACAGGGTTCTCAGCTTTCATCTTTGGCACACAGCTTTCTACCAAAGTTACATAAATTATGCCCTTGGGGTCAAAATTGTGGCCCCGCCCCAGAGGTGGGCAGTTTTCATTGTTTTCAGATTCAAATGGTTATAAATTTCTAGATTAATCACTGGTCTTTGTTACAATGTTATGCCACTTTATGGAAATGAAATGAAAATTTAAAATGTCTCGACAGACAAGCATTGGCACCTGCATGCAGTGGGCTTCAAGACTTGTTTTTATACGCCCACCTAATAAAGGTGGTCGTATATTGGCGTGGCCCTGTCCGTCCGTCCGTCCGTTTGTTCGTTCAGTTGTTCATTCGTTCGTCCGTCCATCAACATTTTGTTTGTCCGCTGTTTCCTTGGAAAACTATTTGACAGATATTAATGAAACTTCACACAAATGTTTAATGCATCAAGATCGGAAGCTGAGTTGATTCTGAG
Source organism: Azorinus chamasolen (assembly GCA_963576725.1). Taxonomy (NCBI): domain Eukaryota; kingdom Metazoa; phylum Mollusca; class Bivalvia; order Cardiida; family Solecurtidae; genus Azorinus; species Azorinus chamasolen. The sequence continues at coordinate 72,786,089 of OY755245.1, forward strand.
GTTCATTTTAATTTTCGTTTCAGAGTTATGGCCCTTGTCCTTAAAAAATAATGCAAATAGTTTGTCCGCTGTTTCCTGGGAAAACTGTTTAAGAGATATTAATGAAACTTCATACAAATGTTTAATGCATCAAGATCGGAAGCTGAGTTGATTCTGAGGTTCATTTGAATTTTCGTTTCAGAGTTAAGGCCCTTGTCCTTAAAAAATAATGCAAATACATGCAAATAGTTTGTCCGCTGTTTTCTTGGAAAACTGTCTGAGAGAGATATTAATGAAACTTCATACAAATGTTTAATGCATCAAGATCTGAACCTGAGTTGATTCTGAGGATCATTTGATGTTTCGTTTCAGAGTTATTGCCCTTGTCTTTAAAAAATAATGCAAATATATGCAAATAGTTTGTCCGCTGTTTGCATCAAGATCTGAAGCAGAGTTGATTATGAAGTTCATTTGATTTGTCGTTTCGGAGTTATAGCCCTTTTATTTAAAAAATAATGCAGTTATATGCATTTAGTTTGTCTGCTGTTTTCTGGGAAAACTGTTTGACAGATATTAATGAAACTTCATACACGTTTCATGCATCAAGACCTGAAGCTAAGTCAATTTTGAGGTTCATTTGATTTGTCGTTTTGGAGTTATGGCCCTTGCACTTTATATGGTTAAACCTTAATATGAATTTTCACATATATTGTGGGGTTTTGATATGTCATTTTATTCTTAAGTTATGGTCCTTGAACTTTGTGTGTTCATTGCTTTGTTTGTCGGTCAAATTTTAGTTTGTTGTTTTCTGGGAAAATTATTAAAATGATATAAATGAAACTTAAACAAATGTTTTAAGCAACAAAACCCGAAGCTGAGTTTATTTTGAGGTTCATTCAGTTTGTCTTTACAGAGTTATGGCCGTTGCACGTTACAAAAATCTACAAATATGAGGATTAGCTGTTACTTTTTTATTATGCCCCCAAAGCTAGGCTTTGGTGGCATATAGTGATTGCACCGTGCGTGGGTGTGTGTGTGGGTGTGTGTACCTTTTGTCCGGAGTATATTTCCTTTGTCACATCAGCTACGGATACCAAATTTGGTGTGTGAGATCATCTTGGAATGGCAGAGTGTCACATACCATTTTCATGTCACTGTGACCTTGACCTTGACCTTTGACCTTGATTTTACAAAAAGCTTGTCCGGAACATATCTCCAATACCTTACCAGCTACGGATTCCGATTCTTGGGATGGCGGAGTGTCACGTACCATTTCCAGGTCACTGTGACCTTGACTTTGACCTCAATTTAAAAAAAAGCTTATACCTTGCCAGCTACAAAAAGCTTGTCTGGAGTATATCTCCTATACCTTACCAGCTAAGGATTCCAAACTTGGTGTGTGCGTTCATCTTGGGATGACCTTGACCTTGACCTTTGACCTTGATTTTACAAAAAGCTTGTCCGGAGCATATCTCCAATACCTTACCAGCTACGGATTCCGATTCTTGGGATGGCGGAGTGTCACGTACCATTTCCAGGTCACTGTGACCTTGACTTTGACCTTTAACCTCAATTTAAAAAAAAGCTTATACCTTGCCAGCTACAAAAAGCTTGTCTGGAGTATATCTCCTATACCTTACCAGCTAAGGATTCCAAACTTGGTGTGTGAGTTCATCTTGGTATGACCTTGACCTTGATCTTTGACCGATTTTACAAAAAGCTTGTCCAGTGCATATCTCCTATACCTTACCAGATACGGATTCCAAATTTGGTGTGTGAGATCACCTTGAGATGGCGGAGTGTCGTGTACCATTTTCAGGTCACTGTGACCTTGACCTTGACCTCTGACCTAGATTTTACAAAAAGCTTGTACGGAGCATATCTCCTATACCTTACCAGCTACAGATTCCGAATTTGGTGTGTGAGTTCATCTTGGGATGGCGGAGTGTCGCCTACCATTTTCAGGTCACTGTGACCTTGACCTTTGACCTCGATTTTATAAAAAGCTTATACCTTACCAGCTGCAAAAAGCTTATCCGGAGTATATCTCCTATACTTTACCAGCTACGGATTCCAAATTTGATGTGTGAGTTCATCTTGGGATTGTGGAGTGTTGCGTACCATTTTCAGTTCACTGTGACCTTTACATTTAACCGATTTTACAAAAGCTTGTCCAGAGCATATCTCCTATACCTTACCAGCTATGGATTCCAAATTTGGTGTGTGAGATCATCTTGAGATGGCGGAATGTCGCGTACCATTTTCAGGTGACCTTGACCTTGACCTTTGACCTCCATTTTACAAAAAGCTTGTCTGGAGCATATCTCCTTACCAGCAACGGATTCCAAATTTGGTGTGTGAGTTTATCTTGGGATGGCAGAGTGTCGCATACCATTTTCTGGTCACTGTGACCTTGACCTTTGACCTTGATTTTACACAAAGCTTGTCCAGAGCATTTCGAGGGCTTGGTGCAAAACTATTCTAACTCCTTCACTAAAGTGAAGGAGTTAGAATAGTTTTCCACCAAGCCCTCGATTTGTCCTATACCTTACCAGCTACTGATTCCAAATTTGGTTTGTTAGTTCATCTTGGGATGGCGGAGCGTCGCATACCATTTTCAGATCACTGACCTTGACATTGACCTCATTTTTACAGTCCGGAGCATATCTCCTATACCTTACCAGATACAAAAAGCTTGTCCAGAGCATATCTCCTATACCTTACCAGCTACGATTCCAAATTTGGTGTGTGAGTTCATCTTGAGATGGCGGAGTGTCGCGTACCATTTTCATGTGCCTTTGACCTTTGACCTTGATTTTAATAAAAGCTTGTCCGGAGCATATCTCCTATACTTTGTCAGTTACAGATTCCAAATTTGTAATTTGTAAGTATTGGACAGGTATGCTTAGGCAAACAGTGTAGACCCAAATCAAACTACAGGGTCTACACTGTTTGCTACTACATTAGCATAAATCAGACATTATAAAGAGCTCTATTTGTACATGGGTAGGCCATGCTGTTCAAATACTTGCAGTGTCAGAACTTTCAGATGAATTACAGCATTATAACAATATAGACCCATATAAGACAGCTCCTGTAGGAGCTACTGGGTCTTCATTGCCTGCTTACTACACTACCTAAATCAGATGCTATACATGCTTATGCAAAGAATGTAGATCCATATTAGGTAACTTCTGTTGCAGCTGTCTAAGACCCAGTGTTACATGAAACTTTGACAATGTGTTTAGAATTGACTGAGGGTATGTTTTTAACATTAAGGATCGACATAGGGTCTTTCTTAAACGTTCAGAATCAACTTAACAGTAATAATCAACACAGCATGTTTTTTTAACATTGAAATTTAACCCTGTGTCTTTTTAGCTCACCAGAGCACAAAGTGCTCAAGGTGAGCTATTGTGATACCCCTGTGTCCGGCGTCCGTCGTCCGTCGTCCGTCTGTCCGTCTGTCCGTCTGTCCGTCTGTCTGTCCGTCAACAATTTCAAACGACTTCTTCTCTGAAACCGACTGCCCAATTGTAACCAAACTTGGTCAGATACATACTGTGGGTGGGTGCTTCAAAAGTTGTTAAAAGATAGTGGGCGGGGCCATCGGTCTTGTTGCCATGGCAACTGTACGCAATATCTAGAAAAATCTTCTTCTCCAGAATGACTTGTCCGATTTGAATATAGTTTTCACCAAAATGTTTCTCAGTTGATAGACTTTAAAAGTTGTTAAAAGAATTTTGATCCGGCAAAAAACATGGCCGCCAGAGGGCGTGGTCGTTTTTTCCATATATGGTAATATATGAAAATCTTTAAAAATCTTCTTCTCTGAAACTGTATGGCCTAGACCATTGATATTTGGTATGTAGCATGATCTTATGGTCCTCTACAAAGATTGTTCAAATTATGACCCCCGGGCCAAAATTGGCCCCGCCCAAGGGCTTATCAGTTTTTCATTGGAAAATCTTTAAAAATCTTCTGCTCTGAAACTGTAAGGCCTAGAACTTTGATATTTGGTATGTAGCATGATCTTATGGTCCTCTACAAATATTGTTCAAATAATGACCCCTGGGCCAAAAATGGCCCCGCCCAAGGGCTTATCAGTTTTTCATAGGAAAATCTTTAAAAATCTTCTTCTCTGAAACTGTATGGCCTAGACCTTTGATATTTTGTATGTAGCATGATCTTATGGTCCTCTACTAAAGTTGTTCAAATTATGACCCCGGGGCCAAAAATGGCCCCGCCCAAGGGCTTATCAGTTTTTCATAGGAAAATCTTTAAAAATCTTCTTTTCTAAAACTGTAAGGCCTAGACCTTTGATATTTCGTATGTAGCATGATCTTATGATCCTCTACAAATATTGTTCAAATTATGACCCCCGGGCCAAAAATTGGCCCCGCCCAAGGGCTTATCAGTTTTTCATAGGAAAAGCTTTAAAAATCTTCTTCTCTGAAACTGTAAGGCCTAGACTTTTGTTATTTGGTATGTAGCATGATCTCATGGTCCTCTACAAAAGTTGTTCAAATTATGATCCTCGGGCCAAAAATGGCCCCGCCCAAGGGCTTATCAGTTTTTCATAGGAAAATCTTTAAAAATCTTCTTCTCTGAAACTGTAAGGCCTAGACCTTTGATATTTAGTATGTAGCATGATCTTATGGTCCTCCACAAATATTGTTCAAATTATGACCACCAAGCCAAAAATGGCCCCGCCCAAGGGCTTATCAGTTTTTCATAGGAAAATCTTTAAAAATCTACTGAAACTGTAAGGCCTAGACCTTTGATATTTGGTATGTAACATGATCTAATGATCCTCTACAAATATGTAGCTGTGGCTTGTGGTCCTCTGCCAAGAATGTTTAACTTACGACCCTGACCACTGGGCGAAACTTGGCCCTGCCTCAGGGCTTATCAGTTTTTCATGGGAAAAATATAAATATTATCTTTCTCTGAAACCATAAGGCTTAGACCTTTAATTAATGGCATATTGCTTTGCCTTGTGGTTCTCTACCAAGGGTGTACACATGATTTCTTGTGGTCAAATATGGCCCGCCCCTGGGGTTATGTCTGGTGAGCGCTTCAGGGCCTCATGGCCCTCTTGTTTTTAAAACATTAAGAATTTACCCAGGATCTGTTTTTAACGTTGACTATCAACCCAGGGTCTTTTTATGCCCCCATTGACGATAGTCGGGGGGCATATTGTTTTTGCCCTGTCTGTCTGTTTGTCCGTTTGTCTGTTTGTCTGTTTGTTTGTCAGCAACTTTAACATTGGTCATAACTTTTGAGCCAGTATAGATAGAGACTTGATATTTGGCATACATATGTATCTCATAAAGCCGCACATTTTGAGGGGTGTCGTGTCAAGGTCAAGGTCATCCTTCAAGGTCAGAGGTCAAATATATGGGTCAAATCGCCAACTTTAACATTGGCCATAACTTTTGGACCAGTAGAGATAGAGACTTGATATTTGGCATGCTTGTGTATCTCATGAGGCTTCACATTTTGAGGGGTGACATGTCAAGGTCAAGGTTATCCTTCAAGGTCAGAGGTCAAGTTTATGAGGGGGCATAGTGTTTCACAAACACATCTTGTTAATGTTGAGAATGACCTAGGGTCCTTTTTAACTAAGTTTCGACCCTTCGCTCTTTTTAGCTCACCTGGCACAAAGTGCCAGGTGAGATATTGTGAGGGGGCAGTGTCCGGCGTGCGTCGTGCATATGTGCGTCGTGCGTCGTCAACAATTTACTTAAACATCTTCTTCTCTGAAACCACAAAGCCTAGAGCTTTGATATTTGGTATGTAGAATCATCTAATGGTCCTCTACAAAGATTGTTCAAATTATGTCCCCCGGACCAAAAATGGCCCCGCCCTGGGGCTTATTAGTTTTTCTTAGGAAAATCTTTAAAAATCTTCTTCTCTGAAACCGTAAGTCCTAGACCTTTGATATTTGGTATGTAGCATCATCTAATGGTCCTCTACAAAGATTGTTCAAATTATGACTCCCGGACCAAAAATGGCCCCGCCCGGGGGCTTATCAGTTTTTCATAGGAAAATCTTTAAAAATCTTCTTCTCTCAAACCGTAAGGCCTAGACGAATTTACCCAGGATCTGTTTTTAACGTTGACTATCAACCCAGGGTCTTTTTATGCCCCCATTGACGATAGTCGGGGGGCATATTGTTTTTGCCCTGTCTGTCTGTTTGTCCGTTTGTCTGTTTGTCTGTTTGTTTGTCAGCAACTTTAACATTGGTCATAACTTTTGAGCCAGTATAGATAGAGACTTGATATTTGGCATACATATGTATCTCATAAAGCCGCACATTTTGAGGGGTGTCGTGTCAAGGTCAAGGTCATCCTTCAAGGTCAGAGGTCAAATATATGGGTCAAATCGCCAACTTTAACATTGGCCATAACTTTTGGACCAGTAGAGATAGAGACTTGATATTTGGCATGCTTGTGTATCTCATGAGGCTTCACATTTTGAGGGGTGACATGTCAAGGTCAAGGTTATCCTTCAAGGTCAGAGGTCAAGTTTATGAGGGGGCATAGTGTTTCACAAACACATCTTGTTAATGTTGAGAATGACCTAGGGTCCTTTTTAACTAAGTTTCGACCCTTCGCTCTTTTTAGCTCACCTGGCACAAAGTGCCAGGTGAGATATTGTGAGGGGGCAGTGTCCGGCGTGCGTCGTGCATATGTGCGTCGTGCGTCGTCAACAATTTACTTAAACATCTTCTTCTCTGAAACCACAAAGCCTAGAGCTTTGATATTTGGTATGTAGAATCATCTAATGGTCCTCTACAAAGATTGTTCAAATTATGTCCCCCGGACCAAAAATGGCCCCGCCCTGGGGCTTATTAGTTTTTCTTAGGAAAATCTTTAAAAATCTTCTTCTCTGAAACCGTAAGTCCTAGACCTTTGATATTTGGTATGTAGCATCATCTAATGGTCCTCTACAAAGATTGTTCAAATTATGACTCCCGGACCAAAAATGGCCCCGCCCGGGGGCTTATCAGTTTTTCATAGGAAAATCTTTAAAAATCTTCTTCTCTCAAACCGTAAGGCCTAGACCTTTGATATTTAGTATGTAGCATCATCTAATGGTCCTCTACAAAGATTGTTCAAATTATGACCCCAGGGCCAAAAATGGCCCCACCCTGGGGCTTATCAGTTTTTCATAGGAAAATCTTTAAAAATCTTCTTCTCTGAAACTGTAAGGCATAGACCTTTGATATTTGGTATGTAGCATCATCTAATGGTCCTCTACAAAGATTGTTCAAATTATGACCCCCGGACCAAAAATGGCCCCGCCCCGGGGCTTATCAGTTTTTCATAGGAAAATCTTTAAAAATCTTCTTCTCTCAAACTGTAAGGCCTAGACCATTGCTAGTTGGTATGTAGCATTATCTAATGGTCCTCTACAAAGATTGTTTAAATTATGACCCCTGGACCAAATATGGCCCGCCCCGGGGCTTATCAGTTTTTCATAGGAAAATCTTTTAAAATCTTCTTCTCTGAAACTGTAGGCCTAGACATTTGATATTTGGTATGTAGCATCATCTATTGGTCCTCTACAAAGATTGTTCAAATTATGATCCCTTGACCAAAATGGCCCCGCCCGGGGGCTTATCAGTTTTTCATAAAAAGCTTCTTCTCTGAAACCGTAAGGCCTAGACCTTTGATATTTAGTATGTAGCATCATCTAATGGTTCTCTACAAAGATTGTTCAAACTATGACCCCCGGCCCCGGCCCCTGGCTTATCAGTTTTTCATAGGAAAATCTTTAAAAATCTTCTCCTAAACTGTAAGGCCAAGACCATTGAAATTTAGTATTTATTATCATCTAATGGTTTTCTACCAAGATTGTTCAAATTATGACCCCTGGACCAAAACGGCCCCGCCCCTGGCTTATCAGTTTTTCATAGGAAAATCTTTAAAATCTCCTGTGAAATTGTAAGGGCAGGAACTTTGAAACTTATATGAAGCATCATCTAATGTTCCTTTATTTAGATTGTTCAAATTTGAAACTCAAGGCCTAAAATTATGGCCCTTGGTTTCATATTGGCCCCAATCTGAAGCTTACTTATTTTTACATAGAAATACAGTGTATGCATATGTCTATAGTAACCAGGTGAGCGATTTAGGGCCATCATGGCCCTCTTGTCTTATCTATCATAATCATCAGAGGTTCTGTTTCTAATGTTAAGAACTGACTCCTGTGTCATTTTTAACAGCATCAAAATTTCATGTTACACCTGCATTACATTGTATTGTTTTTCCGCCAAAATGTATTTTGGTGTCAAACATTTTGGGGGCATTTCACCCGTGACGACTCTCTTGTTTAAGAAGATATTCACTTCAATTATTTTAAAAATAGTATCACCTTAATATGAAAATCTAGATCTGAAGCACAGATTAGAAAATGTCAACACTTATAAGGCATGTTGAATCAAAGAAAATTTGCAAGTGAGCGTATTATGTACCGTATGCGGTACTCTTGTTGTTTTTAGGTGACCAGCCAAAAGGCACAATGACATACATCTTTCGATCAATGTCCCATCTTGCTGGCTATGAGCGTTATGGAACTATTCAAATAACATACACTTTTCCAGACGGACAACAGGAGGTAAGTTATTTCACATACAATTTAATTTCTTGCATGAGCTATAACATGCAACAATTGTTGTCGGTGGTATGTGCTAATATGAAAATAATTTCACGTTAAACTATTCTTACTTTTGTTCATGCTTAAGCATTTCTAAAGATTCTAGAACTGAGTTTGAAGAGGGTTTATGCATACATGCAGATGTACGTATCTACTGTAGCACCTCACCTAGTATAATAGTCTTAACACAACGCTTAGTGTACATTGTTTTCATAGTTTAATGGAATGATATGAAGGAACAATGGTAATAGTTGCAGAACATAGAAAAGTGTGACCTGTACAAAGTGCTCAGGATGAGCTTGTGTGATCGTCTGATGTCCGTTGGCGTTCGTCGTTAATAATTTGAACCTTTAAATATCTTCTCCTCTGAAACTACAGGGTTCTCAGCTTTCATCTTTGGCACATAGCATCATCTGTAGGTCTTCTACAAAACTTATATAAATTATGCCCCTTGGGTCAAAATTGGCCCCGCCCCAGGGGTGACTAGTTTTCAATAGAAACATATAGAGAAAACTTTGAAAATCTTCTCCTCTGAAACTGGAAGGTTCTAAGCTTTCATTTTTAGCTCATCTGGCAAAGTGCCAGGTGAGATATTGTGAGGGAGGGGGGGGCAGTGTCTGGCGTCGTGCGCATGTGCGTCGTCAACAATTTATTAATCATCTTCTTCTCTGAAACGCCAAAGCCTAGAGCTTTGATATTTGATATGTAGCATCATCTAATGGTCCTCTACAAAGATTGTTCAAATTATGACACCCGGGCTAAAAATGGCCCCGCCCGGGGGCTTATCAGTTTTTCATAGGAAAATCTTTAAAAATCTTCTTCTCTGAAACTTTTATACATCGACCTTTGATATTTGGTATGTAGCATCATCTAATGTCCTCTACAAAGATTGTTCAAATTATAACCCCCGAACCAAAAAGACCCCGCCCCGGGGCTTATCAGCTTTTCATAGGAAAATCTTTAAAAATCTTCTTCTCTGAAACTGTAAGGCCTAGACCTTTGATATTTGGTATGTAGCATCAACTAATGGTCCTCTACAAAGACTGTTCAAATTATGCCCCCGGGCCAAAAATGGCCCTGCCCAGGGCTTATCAGTTTTTCATAGAAAAATCTTTAAAATTCTTCTTCGCCGAAACTGTTATACATAGACCTTTGATATTTGCTATGTAGCATATCTAATGGTCCTCTACAAAGATTATTCAAATTTTAACCAGCGGACCAAAAATGGCCGTGCCCCGGGGCTTATCAGTTTTTCATAGGAAAATCTTTAAAAATCTTCTTCTCTGAAACTGTTATACATAGACCTTTGATATTTGGTATGTAGCATCATCTAATGGTCCTCTACAAAGATTGTTCAAATTATGGCCCCTGGGCCAAAAATGGCTCCGCCCCGGGCCTTAGCAGTTTTTCATAGGAAAATCTTTTTGGCTCGGCTATTCGAAGAATAGTTATGGAATCACCCGGGAGTCTGCGTCTGCGTTAGCTTTTGGTTAAAGTTTTGGAATAAGTGTTGAAATGCACTAATTAAATGAAATATTTGCCCTCGGAAGCTGATACTTGAAATGGAGGTTCCCAGTGTGTTGAACATTGATGAAGTGTAGTTAAAATTTAAAATAGAATTGAATTTTAGTCAAAATTTCACCTGTTTTGGGCTGAAATAGGAAGGTTAAAGTTTTGGGGTTAGTGTTGAAATGCACTAACATTACATGAAATATTTGCCCTATGAAGCTGATACTTGAAATGGAGGTTCCTGGTATGCTGAACATTGATGTAGTGTAGTTAAAATGTAAAATAAAATTGAATTTTAGTCAAAATTTCACCTGTTTTGGACTTAAATTTCTGGCTGAAATCTCAAGGTTAAAGTTTTGGGGTAAGTGTTGAAATGCACTAATACTACATGAAATATTTTCCCTAGGAAGCTGATACTTGAAATGGAGGTTCTCTGTGTGTTGAACATTGATGTAGTGTAGTTAAATTTTAAAATAAAACTGAATTTTAGTCAAAATTTCACCTTTTTGGACTTAGCTTTTTTGGCTGAAATAGGAAGGTTAATGTTTGGGCTGAACTAGAAAAGTTAAAAGTTTTGGGGTAAGTGTTGGAATGCACTAATACTACATGAAATATTTGCCCTAGAAAGCTATTTGGAATGGGGGTTCCCTGTGTGTTGAACATGGTTGTAGTGTAGTTAAAATTTAAAATAAAATTGAATTTTAGTCCAAATTTCACCTGGTTTGAACTTAGATTTTTGGGCTGAAATCTCAAGGTTAAAGATTTGGGGTAATATAAGTGTTAAGATACACTAATACAACATGAAATTATTGCCATAGGTAGCTGGTATTTGGAATAGAGTTTGCCTGTAGGTTTAACATTGATGTAGTTCAGTTAAAATAGAAAAACTATTTTGGACTTCATCTTTGTTGACAAGGTCTACAATAGGCGAGCTTTGCTGTCCTGAGACAGTCTAGTTCTCTGAAACTGTTAGGCCTAGATCGTTGATACTTGGTATGTAGCATCATCTAATGGTCCTCTAGAAAGATTGTTCAAATTATGACCACTGGACCAAAAAATGCCCCGGCCTAGGGCTTATCATTTTTATACCCCCACCACCTGGGGTGGGGGCTATATAGGAATCACCTTGTCCGTCCTTCCGTCAGTCATTCATTTGGCACAGAGCATCATGTTCAGGTCCTCTACAAAAGACTTAAGTGACATAAATTATGGCCCTGGGGTCAAAATTGGCCGGCCCCAGGGTTGGGCAGTTTTCAATAGAAACAAATAGTGAAATCTTTGGAAATCTTCTCCTCTGAAACTGGAAGGCTTCCAGCTTTCATATTTAGCACAGAGCATCATGTTCAGGTCTGCTACAAAAGTTATATAAATTATGGCCCTTGGGTCAAAATTGGCCCCGCCCCAGGGGTTGGCAGTTTTCAAATAAACAAATAGTGAAATCTTTTAAAATCTTCTCCTCTGAAACTGGAAGGCTCTGAGCTTTCATATTTGGCACAAAGCATCATGTTCAGGTCCTCTACAAAACTTTTATAAATTATGGCCCTGGGGTCAAAATTGGCCCCGTCCCGGGGTTGGGCAGTTTTCAATAGAAACATATAGTGAAATCTTTTAAAATCTTCTCCTCTGAAACTGGAAGGTTCCAGCTTTCATATTTGTCACATAGCATCATGTTCAGGTCCTCTACAAAAGTTATATAAAGTATGGCCCTGGGGTCAAAATTAACCCCGCCACGGTGGAGGGCAGTTTTCAATAGAAACAAATAGTGAAATCTTTGAAAATCTTTTTCCCTGAAACTGGAAGGTTCCAGCTTTCATATTTGTCACATAGCATCATGTTCAGGTCCTCTACAAACGTTATATAAATTATGGCCCTGGGGTCAAAATTAACCCCGCCACGGTGGAGGGCAGTTTTCAATAGAAACAAATAGTGAAATCTTTGAAAATCTTCTTCCCTGAAACTGGAAGTCTCTCAGCTTTCATATTTGTCACAGAGCATCATGTTCAGGTCCTCTACAAACGTTATATAAATTATTGCCCTGGGGTCAAAATTGGCCCCGCTCATGCGGTGGGCAGTTTTCAAAAGAAACAAATAGTGAAATCTTTGAAAATCTTCTTCTCTGAAACTAGAAGTCTCTCAGCTTTCATATTTGGCACAGAGCATCATGTTCAGGTCCTCTACAAAAGTTTTATAAATTATGACCCTGGGGTCAAAATTGACCCCGCCTTAGAAGTGGGCAGTTTTCAATAGAAACAAATAGTGAAATCTTTGAAAATCTTCTTCTCTGAAACTGGAAGACTATCATCTTTGATTTTTAGCTCATTGGGACCGCGATCCGTCCGTCGTCCGTCCACATTTTCAAACGACATCTCCTCTGAAACTACTGACCCGATTTTAACCAAATTTTGTCAGAAGCATCAGTGGTTAGGGGGAACGAAATGTTTTAGTTCGAAATACATACCTGCAGTGAAAGGGATTGCCCTCCTCCCACCCCGCATGTTGCTTAATGTTGTTTTTGTGAGCAAATAACCAATGATTGTAACATGCTGGGAGCATTATGATAATGAGGTATGGCTAACGGGCGGGCCATACGATATATGTGGTTCTTTTTTTGTTCCAGTCACAAGGTATAAACTAGAAAATTGTGTCTGTAAGACACAGTGATGCCCCCATGTGAGTGCTTGCCTAGCTGTACGTAAAGTTCCTAAGTCATTTGACCTTGACCTTGGGCTTGCGGGCAGCATGGGCCAGGTGGATAATGAAATTATGGATGGTGATGAATTTGTATATGCAATTCCATGCCAATAGCTTTAAATAGCAGCTAGTGAGACATAAGATGATGAAAAAACTCTGACAACAAACTGCACTTAAAATTCCTTAGTCATTTGACCTTGACCTTGGGCTTGTGGGCACCATGGGCCGGGTGCGTAATGAAAGTATGGATGGTGTTGAATGTGTATATGTAATTCCATGCCAATAGCTTTAGCGGTTAGTGAGATATAAGACTATGAAAAAACTGTGACAACCAACTGCACGTAAAATTCCTAAGTCATTTGACCTTGACCTTGGGCTTGCGGGCAGCATGGGTCGGGTTCATAATGAAAGTATGGATGGTATTTAATACGTATATGCAATTCCACGCAAATGGCTACAGTGGTTAGGGAGATATAAGACTATGAAAAAACTGTGACAACCAACTGCACATAAAATTCCTAAGTCATTTGACCTTGACCTTGGGCTTGCAGGCAGCATGGTCTGGGTGTGCAATGAAAGTATGGATGGTGTTTAATGTGTATATGCAATTCCATGGCAATAGCTACAGTGGTAAGGGAGATATAAACAATGAAAAAACTGTGACAAAAAAACTGCACGTAAATGTGACAACCAACTGCACGTAAAATTTCCAAGTCATTTGACCTCGACCTTGGGCTTGCCGGCAGCATGGGTGGGGTGCCAAATGATAGCACAGATGGTAATTGATGTGTATGTGAAGTTTCATGTGTATAAGTGTAGAAGTTACTGACTTATAACACTTGAAAAACTGTGACATCCAACTGCACCTAAAAGCGTGACACACGGACAGACGGACGGACATGTGCAAAACATGATGCCCCCTGACTATTGTCAACGGGGGCATAATAAATAACCTAAGCATATTTCACAGCAGGTAAGTATTTCTAACTAAAACAGATTTTACTTTAAAAATCTCATTTTCAATAGAAACATTAGTGAAATCTTTGAAAGTCTTCTCTGAAACTGGAAGGTTCATAACCTTCATATTTGCCACATAGCATCATTTTCAGGTCCTCTACAAAAGTTATATTAGTTATGCCCCTGGGGTCAAAATTGGCCTGCACCAGGGGTAGCCAGTTTTCAATAGAAACATATAGTGAAACATTTGAATATTTCTCCTGAAACTTGAAGGTTCTCAGCTTTCATATTTGGCAGGTAGCATTATGCTCAGGTCCTGTACAAAAGTTCTACAAATTATGCCACTTCCGTCAAAATTGGCCCAGCCCTGCTAGTTTTCTATAGAAACATAGTGAAACTTTGAAAATCTTCTCCTCTACTTGTCGGGTGAGCGATATCAGGGCCATTCTGGCCCTCTTGTTTTAAACTTGGAATAAGGTTGACTTGTATATTGACAGTTTCTATCAGCTCATACTGTTAATAACTGTGTTTCAGGATCACCATCCCAGTCCAGGAAAGTGGTATAAAGGAATACGTCGTAATGCATATCTGCCTGACAACAAAGAGGGTAATATTGTGTTCCAGATGCTAAAGATTGCCTATGATAGAAAATTGGTGTTTACGATTGGAACTTCGAGGACGACAGGGGAGGAGGGTGTGATAACATGGAATGATATTCACCAGAAGACAAACCCAAATCCTCATGGAAAGTTAGTAAAGTATTTCCATTCACTCAAAAACATTATCTTAGTTTACCTATCATTTTTAGGCCCCCGGATCAAATCTGGGGGGCATATTGTTTTTGCCCTGTCTGTTTGTTTGTTTGTCTGTTTGTTTGTCAGCAACTTTAACATTGGTCATAACTTTTGAGCCAGTACAGATAGAGACTTGATATTTGGCATGCATATGTATCTCATAAAGCCGCACATTTTGAGGGGTGACATGTCAAGGTCAAGGTCATCCTTCAAGGTCAGAGGTCAAATATATGGGTAAAATCACTGACTTTAACATTGGCCATAACTTTTGGACCAGTAGAGATAGAGACTTGATATTTGGCATGCTTGTGTATCTCATGAAGCTGCACATTTTGAGGGGTGACATGTCAAGGTCATTCTTCAGGGTCCAAGGTCATATTGTCTGTTTGTCTTTAACATTGGCCATAACTTTTGGACCAGTAGAGATAGAGACTTGATATTTGGCATGCTTGTGTATCTCATGAAGCTGCACATTTTGAGGTGTGACATGTCAAGGTCATTCTTCAGGGTCCAAGGTCATATTGTCTGTTTGTCTTTAACATTGGCCATAACTTTTGGACCAGTAGAGATAGAGACTTGATATTTGGCATGCTTGTGTATCTCATGAAGCTGCACATTTTGAGGGGTGACATGTAAAGGTCATCCTTCAGGGTCAAAGGTCAAATTATCTGGTTTTTTTGGCTGTAACTTTAACGCAACCTTAACATTGGTCATAACTTTTGAGTCAGTACAGATAGAGACTTGATATTTGGCATGCATATGTATCTCATTAAGCCGCACATTTTGAGGGGTGACATGTCAAGGTCAAGGTCATCCTTCAAGGTCAGAGGTCAAATATATGGGGCAAATCACCGACTTTTGGACCAGTAAAGATAGAGACTTGATATTTGGCATGCTTGTGTATTTCGTGAAGCTGTACATTCTGAGGGGTGACATGTCAAGGTCATCCTTCAGGGTCAAAGGTCAAATTGTCTGTTTCTTTGTCTGTAACTTTAATATTGGTCATAACTTTTGAGCCAGTACAGATAGTGACTTGATATTTGGCATGTGTATGTAACTCATAAAGCCGCACATTTTGAGGGGTGACATGTCAAGGTCATGGTCATCCTTCAAGGTCAGAGGGTAAAATATATGGGTCAAATCACTGACTTTAACATTGGCCATAACTTTTGGACCAGTAGAGATAGAGACTTGATATTTGGCATGCTTGTGTATCTCATGAAGCTGCACATTTTGAGGGGTGACATGTCAAGGTCATTCTTCAGGATCCAAGGTCATATTGTCTGTTTGTCTTTAACATTGGTCATAACTTTTGAGCCAGTACAGATAGAAACTTGATATTTGGCATGCATATGTATCTCATAAAGCCGCACATTTTGAGGTGTGACATGTGAGGGGCAACATGTCAAGGTCATCTTTCAGGGTCAAAGGTCACCAACTTCAAATTGGCCATAACTTTTGAACCAATAGAGATAGAGTCTTGATATTTGGTATGCATGTGTATCTCATGAAGCTGCACATTTTGAGGGGCAACATGTCAAGGTAAAGGTCATCTTTTAGGGTCAAAGGTCACCGACTTTAACACTGGCCATAACTTTTGAACCTGTAGATACAGACTTGACATTTGGTATGCATGTGTATCTCATGAAGCTGCACAGTTTGGGGGTGACATGTCAAGGTCAAGGTCATCTTTCAGTGTCAAAGGTCACTGACTTTAACATTGGCCATAACTTTTGAACCAGTAGAGATACAGACTAGATAATTTGTGTATATGTGTTTATTCATTTGGCTGCACAGTTTGAGGGGTGAAATGTCAAGGTCAAGGTCATCTTTGAAGGTCAAAGGTCATTAACATTAGCCATAACGTTTGAACCAGTAGATATACAGCCTTGATACTGGTATGCATGTGTATCTCATGAAGCCGCACAGTTTGAGGGGTGACATGTCAAGGTCAAGGTCATCCTTCATGGTCAAAGGTCACCAACTTTTAACATTGGCTAACTTTTGAACCATTAGAGATACAGACTTGATATTTGGTATGCATGTGTACCCCATGAATCTGCACAGTTTGAGGAGTGACATGTCAAGATCAAGGTCATCCTTCAGGGTCAAATATCATATTGAGAGGGCATAGTGTTTCACAAACACATCTTGTGTATTTATGAATGTATACACGTATATGAGCATTTTTAATCGATTCCTACTGTATAAATGCGACTCGGGTAATATACATTGTAATATATATTGTAATTGTGCTGCGGGCAATGCCTGCAGCGCAGAGTATGTGATGATCTTAATGACCTACTTTTTTGGGCACTGGAGTAACATTTTTACCTTCTGCCTGGAAGAGCTTATTTGTTATGAACGATTTGATCCCAATCCCTTTCTGGTTTGGTTGTTTTGGCCCTATCATAAAATATAGCCATTTTACGCAATATTTAGGCCAACTGATTTGCATTCAAATGTATGTAAATGGCAATTGTGATATGATAGAATGGACAGTACCAATATACACTGAATTAAATCCAATCGATATATGTTTTTGATAAGTTGATAAATAAGCTTTCAACCCCAATATATGCCGTATTATGAGGAATGATGTCAGTAAGTATCCTGTATAATAAGGGTCTCGCATGAAAATGCGGGTGCCCTATCAACTTATCCGTCTGTCCATCCGTCCATCTGTCTGTCTGTCCGTCTGTCTGTTTTTGGTTTCCGCACAATATCTCCTTAAGGAATGGTCCAATTTTCACCAAACTTGCTCAGTGTACTCGATATCCAAGTACATTAAAATGGCAATAATCCGAGGAGCGATTTTCCGAGTATATTGTCTAATCCGAGGGAATTTCTATGGTCCGGACATGAAATCTATTATTTCAATACAACTATGTACCATGTAATCCGAGTCTCGATCCAATTTTTCGAGCACACTTCTCGGTCCCTTCAATCTATTGCTTCACTAAATTACCTGCCTAATCCAAGCATGCATCGCGGACACCTTGAAGTCAATTTATCACACCTCCATTGTTGATGTCTCGTGACTCCGTGTGTCCCCAGCAATTAGAGGTGACACTGACATTATTATTATTCTATATGTGAATAACACCGGGTCCAACAGTATACACGTATGTTGGCAGTAATTGTGAGCGCATAATTGTGTATAATGCATCGATTCTTTACTTATATAAGTGATAACAGTAAACACCATTCACAGCCGAGACCGAAGTTTCACTATAGTTTGCTCCGTTCAACGGACCCTTCACAATAAACACAAATTTGGTTTCAAACTATTAGACATAGAACAGTCGTAGCTTCTAACCTTATACTTATGGATTCGTGATAAGAAAAATCAGGGCGAGCTGAATTAATTAATAATCGGAACACTCGGTGTTATTCGTCTGAGATATTCTATAAAGATTGTTACTCTCGTAATAAGCGTTTGGTTGAACGAGACATTTCTAAGAATACCCAAACATATCAATTTATCTGTTAAGCATTCTGTAGGCAAAATCACATACATGTGCATACACTGTACGGTATATTTGACATGTTGAATCCACAAAATATGATTTCATGGATAATCTGAGGGTAGCGGTAATCCGAGCATTTTCTCAGTTCCCAACAGTTCTCAGATTATTGCCATTTTACTGTACCTAGCATGGGTTCTGTGTTCG
This sequence comes from Azorinus chamasolen, assembly GCA_963576725.1. NCBI lineage: Eukaryota > Metazoa > Mollusca > Bivalvia > Cardiida > Solecurtidae > Azorinus > Azorinus chamasolen. Next base: position 72,804,357 of record OY755245.1, read on the forward strand.
GCAATTTCCGCACATGTTTTTGTAAATTACACACTTAGGCTGCTGTAGTTTGGTTAGCCAATTGGTTTCCGCGCAATATCTCCTCAAGGAATGGTCTAATTTTCAACAAACTAGCTCAGTTTTCTTGATATCCAAATACCTCGCATGGGTTCTGTGTTGGGCAATTTCTACAAATTTTACGTAAATTACGGACATTTTAACTTAGGCTGCTGCAATCTGATTAGCTGATTGGTTTCCATGTAATGTCTCCTAAATGAATGGTCCAATGTTCACTAAACTTGCTTAGTGTACTTGGTATGCCTGTATTATTGGAACCAATAGGCCTAGGGCTTCCATACTTAGTATGACAATGCCAGCATTTTTCCCTTCTGACCTTGACCTTGACCTTTGACCAACTTTTGCAAAAAATCTTTAAATGCCTATAACATTTGAACAAACGGACCTAGGGCTTCCATACTTGATATGCACCATTCTTATGTCAAAACCTTTCCAACAATATCATTGTTTGCCCTTCTGACCTTGACATTTGACCTACTTTTGCAAAAATCTTTATATGTCTATATTATTGGAACCAGGGACTCTTTACTATTTATGAACATGCCAACATCTTTTGCCCTTCTGACCTCGACCTTGACCTTTGACCTACTTTGTTTTAAATGACTATAACATATGGACCAAGGGCTTCCAAACTTGGTATGCAACATTTTTGTGTTCAGATCTTTCCAACAATATCATTGTGTTTGCCATGTTGCTTTAACCTTTGACCTACTTTTTCAAAAGTCTTTGAATGCCTATAAAATTCCATGATGTAATGGTCCTCTTCAAAGATTGTTCAAATTATGTCCCCCTGGCCAAAAATGCCTCCCCGGGGCATATCAGTTTTTCATAGGAAAATCTTTAAAAATATTCTTCTCTGAAACTGTAAGGCCTAGACCTTTGATATTTCGTATGTAGCATCAAATGGTCCTCTACAAAGATTGTTCAAATTATGACCCCCGGACAAAAATGGTCCAGCCCCGGGGCTTATCAGTTTTTCATAGGAAAATATTTAAAGGTATAGACCTTTGATATTTGGTATGTAGCATTATCTACAGGGTTCTCAGCTTTCATATTTGGCACATAGCATCATGTTCAGGTCCTCTAAAAACGTTATATAAATTATGCCCCTTGGGTCAAAATTCAATAGAAAGTCAATAGAAACATATAGGGAAAACTTTGAAAATCTTCTTCTCTGATTGTCTGGTGAGCGATAGCTGGGCCTTTCAGGCCCTCTTTTTTAATAGATACATATTGAGAAAACTTTGAAAATCTTCTCTCCTGAAACTCGAAGGTTCTCAACATTCATATTTGGCACATAGCATCATGTTCAGGTCCTCTACAAAAGTTATATAAATTTGTCCTTGGGGTCAAAATTGGCCCCACCCCAGGGGTGGCCAGTTTTCAACAGAAACATATAGATAAAACTTTGAAAATCTTCTCCTCTGAAACTGGAAGGTTCTCAACTTTCATATTTGTCACATAGCATCATGTTCAGGTCAGCTACAAAAGTTATATAAATGATGCCCCTGGTGTCAAAATTGGCACCGCCCCAGGGTGGCCGATTTTCAACAGAAATATAAAGTGAAAACTTTAAAATTCTTCTCCTCTGAAACTGGAAGCTTGTCAGCTTCTGATTCCTACAATTTATCCTAAAAAACTCAAATTGAATAAAGCTAACCCGTCCGACAATTATGCAGCGTTTCTTGATCTAGACCTTAAAATTGATAATGGAATGATTTCTTCTAAGATATATGACAAAAGAGATGATTTTGATTTTAATATTGTAAATTTTCCTCATCTTGACGGGGATGTTCCCCGTGCTTCATGTTACGGGCTTTATATATCTCAACTTATTTGTTTTGCTAGAGCTTGTTCATCTATTGACAATTTTAGCAGTCGAAATCTCATTTTAACTGAAAAACTGCTTAAGCAAGGATATAGATACAATAAACTAAGAAAAACTTTCTCTAAATTTTACTATCGAAATTTTACTATTGCTTATTGGCAAGTACTAATGTAATCTCAAGGTGCTTCTGCGACACGGTATTTCACATCCTGAATTTTATGGTGGTGTGATTTACAAACTTCTTAAAATTATTGGACATACCCATTTTCTCACTTTGTTCATCACATATGTTAAAAAGGGATATGATCCTGTAGTACTACAACATACTGCATGGTTGGTTGTCAACCCTTTTACAGTTGGCAATCACGCTGGCCTCTTTGCATGTACGCCGACAAGAAAGGTTTAGTACTCTATGAAGGCGACCTCTTAAATCCAGAAACGGAAGGAGAATGTCGGATATCTGTACTATTTCGTTTTTGTCTTACCCTTTATTATACCCCCCTTTTGAAAAAATGGGGGTATATTGCTTTGCACATGTCGGTCGGTCGGTCTGTCGGTCGGTCGGTCGGTCGGTCGGTCGGTCGGTAGATCGATGGTTTCCGAATGATAACTAATAAACGACTTGGCCTAGAATCTTCAAACTTGCTGTGGTGGTTGGTCATGACAAGTAGATGACCCCTATTGTTTTTGAGGTCACTAGGTCAAAGGTCAAGGTCACCATGACCTAAAATGGTGAAATAGTTTCCGATCAATAACTGCTCAAGGGTTTGGCTTGGGATCTTCAAACTTGCTGTGGTGGTTGGTCATGACCACTAGATGACCCCTATTGATTTTGAGGTCACTAGGTCAAAGGTCAAGGTCACCATGACCTTAAATTGTTAAATGGTTTCCGATCAATAACTGCTCAAGGGTTTAGCTTAGAATCTTCAAACTTGCTGTGGTAGTTGGTCATGACCACTGGATAACCCCTATTGATTTTGAGGTCACTAGGTCAAAGGTCAAGGTCACCATGACCTAAAATGGTGAAATAGTTTCCGATCAATAACTGCTCAAGGGTTTGGCTTGGGATCTTCAAACTTGCTGTGGTGGTTGGTCATGACCACTAGATGACCCCTATTGATTTTGAGGTCACTAGGTCAAAAATCAAGGTCACCATGACCTTAAATGGTTAAATGGTTTCCGATCAATAACTGCTCAAGGGTTTAGCTTAGAATCTTCAAACTTGCTGTGGTAGTTGGTCATGACCACTGGATGACCCCTATTGATTTTGAGGTCACTAGGTCAAAGGTCAAGGTCACCATGACCTTAACTGTTAAAATGGTTTCTGATCAATAACTGCTCAAGGGGTTGGCTTAGGATCTTCAAATTTGCTTAGGTGGTTGGTCATGACAACTAGATAAGTCCTATTATTATACCCCCCTTTTGAAAAAATGGGGGTATATTGCTTTGCACATGTCGGTCGGTCGGTCTGTCGGTCGGTAGGTCGGTCGGTCGGTAGATCGATGGTTTCCGAATGATAACTAATAAACGACTTGGCGTAGGATCTTCAAACTTGCTGTGGTAGTTGGTCATGACAACTAGATGACCCCTATTGTTTTTGAGGTCACTAGGTCAAAGGTCAAGGTCACAGTGACCTTAATTGGTGAAATAGTTTCCGATCAATAACTACTGAAGGGTTTGGCTTAGGATCTTCAAACTTGCTGTGGTGGTTGGTCATGAACACTAGATGACCCCTATTGTTTTTGAGGTCACTAGGTCAAAGGTCAAGGTCACCATGACCTTAACTTGTTAAATGGTTTCCGATCAATAACTGCTGAAGGGTTTGGCTTGGGATCTTCAAACTTGCTGTTGTGGTTGGTCATGACCACTAGATGACCCCTATTGCTTTTGAGGTCACTAGGTCAAAGGTCAAGGTCACCATGACCTTAAATGGTTAAATGGTTTCCGATCAATAACTGCTGAAGGGTTTGGCTTAGGATCTTCAAACTTGCTTAGGTGGTTGGTCATGACAACTAGATGACCCCTATAATTTTTGAGGTCACTAGGTAAAAGGTCAAGGTCACCATGACCTTAACTGGTAAAATGGTTTTTGATCAATAACTGCTCAAGGGTTTGGCTTAGGATCTTCAAACTCGCTTAGGTGGTTGGTCATGACCATTAGATGGCCCCTAATGTTTTTGAGGTCACTAGGTCAAAGGTCAAGGTCACCATGACCTTAACTGGTGAAATGGTTTCCAATCAATTACTGCGCAAGGGTTTGGCTTAGGATCTTCAAACTTGCTGTGGAGGTTGGTCATGACCACTAGATGACCCCTATTGTTTTTGAGGTCACTAGGTCAAAGGTCAAGGTCACCATGACCTTGATTGGTGAAATGGTCTCCAATCAATAACTGCTCAAGGGTTTGGCTTAGGATCTTCAAACTTGCTGTGGTGGTTGGTCATGACCACTAGATGGCCTGTATTGTTTTTGAGGTCACTAGGTCAAAGGTCAAGGTCACCATGACCTTAACTGGTGAAATGGTTTTCAATCCATAACTGCTCAAGGGTTTGGCTTAGGATCTTCAAACTTGCTGTGGTGGTTGGTCATGACAACTAGATGACCCCTATTGTTTTAGGTCACTAGGTCAAAGGTCAAGGTCACCATGACCTTAACTGATGAAATGGTTTCAGATTAATAACTGCTCAATGGTTTGGTTCGGATTCTTCAAACTTGCTGTGGTGGTTGGTCGTGACCACTAGATAACCCCTATAGTTGTTCAGGTCACTAGGTCAAAGGTCAAGGTCACCAATCCATGACCTTAACTTGTGAAATGTTTTTAGATCAATAAATGATCAGTGGTTTGGCTTAGGATCTTCAAAGTTGCTGTGTTGATTAGTCATGACCACTAGATTACCTCTATAGTTGAGGTCACTAGATCAAAGGTCAGGGGGTCTGGGGGGGTATACATGTTTTACAAACATCTCTTGTTACTTTTCTACAGTTACTCTGTTTGCAGCTCAATCATTGAGTACACTAGCGATAGGTGGATACAGTTTGTTCACTTAAATGTTTTCGTTATACATGCACTTTACCACTGTATTTACCATCGCAGTTGTTGTATATTAGTCGAAGAGGGGATACGTTTATTATGTCTCCCCCATTTATGGGGAGATATATTGTTTTTGCCAGAGTTGTCTGTCTGTCCGTCCGTCCGTCTGTCCGTCTCTCTGTCGGTCTGTCCGTCACAAACTTGTGTCGCGCGTATCTCTGAAACCAGTTGGGCTAGAGTCACCAAACTTCACAGGAATGTTCACCAGCATGAGTTGTTGTGCACCTGGGGTTTTTGAATTGTCTCCCCCTGATAAATTTGGAGTTATTGCCCCTGATGACTTAAAATTAGAAAAACTTTGTGTCGCGCGTATCTCTGAAACCGCTGGTACTAGAGTCACCAAACTTCACAGGAATGTTCACCAGCATGAGTTGTTGTGCACCTATGGTTTTTGAATTGTCTCCCCCTGATAATTCTTGAGTTACTGCCCCTGATATGAATACTTAAATTTATACAAACTTTGTGTTGTGCGTATCTCTGAAACTAGTAGGGCTAGAGTCACCAAACTTCACAGGAATGTTCACCAGCATGAGTTGTTGTGCACCTATGGTTTTTGAATTGTCTCCCCCTGATAACTTTGGAGTTACTGCCCCTGATGACTTAAAATTAGACAAACTTTTCTTAGTGTCGTGCATATCTCTGAAACCACTAGGGCTAGAGTCACCAAACTGCAAAAGGAATGTCGACCAGCATGAGTTGTTGTACAACTGGGAATTTTGAATTGTCTTCCCTTGATAACTTTGGAGTTATTGCCCCTGATATGATTGCATAAAATTAGAGAAACTTTGTGTCATGCATATCTTTAAAACCACTAGGGCTAGAGTCACCAAACTTCACAGGAATGTTCACCAGCATGAGTTGTTGTGCACCTGGTTTTTTTTAATTGTCTCCCCCTGATAATTCTTGAGTTACTGCCCCTGATATGTTAACTTTAAATTAGAGAAACTTTGTGCTGCACGTATCTCTAAAACCAGTAGGGCTAGAGTCACCAAACTTCACAGGAATGTTCACCAGCATGAGTTGTTGTGCATCTGGGGTTTTTAATTGTCTCCCCCTGATAACTTTGGAGTTACTGCCCCTTATGACTTAAATAAGAGAAACTTTAATTTGTGTCACATGTATCTCTGAAACCACTAGTACTAGAGTCACCAAACTTCACAAGAATGTTGACTATCATGTGCTTTTGTGTATCTGGGGCTTTTGAATTGTCTCCCCCTGACAATGTTGGAGTTATTGCCCCTGATGACTTAAACATTAGACCCTGATAAGTTTGAAGTTACAGACATTACACTTGTGTATTGGAAAGAGGATGGGAGGGGGAGACATCTGTTTTTGTGACAAAAACAAACCTCTAGTTTACACTGTTTGTCTTTTAGGGTGGGGATGGAATAAGTGTGAGGTTGGGCACCCATAAACCGGTTTAACCCCCTACCCCCCCCCCCCCCCCCCCCCCCCCCCAGTGACTTTTGTCACTGAACGTTCCAAGGCGGTACTTCCATCTTCCCCCTATTATATGTTTGTTTTGTCTTTGTGCGTCTTTTGGTGTTTTTATAGTTATGTACATTTGCTGTTTCCTTGTGTTGCTGTTCGAGAGGCTGTTTGTTCTGTTTGTGGTGTTTCCTGCATGTCTCATTTTTGTACTTTCATATTTGGCACATGCATCATATACAGGTCCCCTACAAAAGCTATATACATTTTGTCCTTGGGGTTAAAATTGGCCCCACCCCAGGGGTGGCCAGTTTTCAACAGAAACATTATAGATAAAACTTTGAAAATCTTCTCCTGAAACTGGAAGCTTCTCAGCTTTCATATTTGGCACATAGCATCATGTTTAGGTCGGCTCAAAAAGTAATATAAATGATGCCCCTGGGGTCAAAATTGGCACCACCCCAGGGCTTTTGGAAGAATTGAATGTCCTGCATCCGGCATGCGTTGTGCGTCGTCCGTTGTCAACAATTTCTTGTAAACACTCTAGTGGTCGCAATTTTAGTCCAATCTTCATGCAACTTGTTCAAAATGATTGTCTTGATAAAATCTCGGACGAGTTCGAAAGTGGGTCAATTGGGATCAAAAACTAGGTCACTAGGTCAAATAGTAGGGAAACCTTGTGAACACTCCAGATGTCACATTTTCAGTCTAATCTTCATTAAACTTGGTCAGAATGATTGACTTGATAAAATCTTGGACAACTTTGAAATTGGGTTATGTGGGTTCAAAAACTAGGTCACTAGGTCAGATAGTAGGAAAACGTTGTGAAGTCACATTTTTATACGCCCACCTAATAAAGGTGGTCGTATATTGGCTGGCCCTGTCCGTCCGTCCGTTCGTTCGTTCGTTCGTTCGTCCGTCAACATTTTGTTTGTCCGCAGTTTTCTCGGAAAATTGTTTGACAGGTATTAATGAAACTTCACACAAATGTTTAATGTATCAAGATCTGCAGCTGAATTGATTCTGAGGTTCATTTGATTTTTCGTTTCAGAGTTATGGCCCTTTTACTTAAAAAATGCAAATAGTTTGTCCGCTGTTTTCTGGGAAAACTATTTGAGAGATATTAATGAAACTTCACACAAATGTTTAATGCATCAAGATCTGAAGCTGAGTTGATTCTGAGGATCACTTGATTTTTTGTTTCAAAGTTATGGCCCTTGTCCTTAAAAAATAATGCAAATACATGCAAATAGTTTGTCCGCTGTTTTCTGGGAAAACTATTTGAGAGATATTAATGAAATTTCACACAAATGTTTAATGCACCAATATCTGAAGCCGAGTCGATTCTGAGTTTCATTTGATTTTTCGTTTCAGAGTTATGGCCCTTTTACTTAAAAAATAATGCAAATATATGCATATAGTTTGTCCACTGTTTTCTGGGAAAACTATTTGAGAGATATTAATGAAACTTTACCAAATGTTTAATGCATCAAGATCTGAAGCTGAATTGATTCTGAGGTTCATTTGATTTTTCGTTTCGGAGTTATGGCCCTTTTACTTAAAAAATAATGCAAATATATGCAAATAGTTTGTCTGCTGTTTTCTGGGAAAACTGTTTGAGAGATATTAATGAAACTTCACACAAATGTTTAATGCATCAAGATCTGAAGCTGGGTCGATTCTGAGGTTTATTTGATTTTTCTTTTCAGAGTTATGACCCTTTTACTTAAAAAATCATGCAAATTTATGCATATAGTTAGTCCGCTGTTTTTTTGGAAAACTATTTGAGAGATATTAATGAAACTTCACACACATGTTTAATGCATCAAGACCTGAAGCTAAGTCAATTCTGAGGTTCATTTGATTTGCCGTTTCGGAGTTATGGCCCTTGCACTTAAAAGAAAAATGCAAATCTATGCAAATATATATGAGGATGGCCATAACTTTTTCATTTGAAATGATATTTACTTCAAATTTTTTTTAGTATGGTTAAACCTTAATATGAATGTGTTTGTTGCTTTGTTTGTCGGTCAGCTTTTAGTTTGTCTCTTGTTTTCTTGGAAAACTATTAAAATGATATAAATGAAACTTAAAAAAAATGTTTAAGCAACAAAATCTGAAGCTGAGTTTATTTTGAGGTTCATTCAGTTTGTCTTTACAGAGTTATGGCCGTTGCACTTTTCAAAAATCTGCAAATATGAGGATATTTTTTATTTAACTTTTTTATTAGCTCACCTGGCACAAAGTGCCAAGGTGAGCTATTGGGATGATCCTATGTCCGGCGTCGTGCGTATGTGCGTCGTGTGTACGTGCGGGCGTCAACAATTTACTTAAACATCTTCTTCTCTGGAACTACAAAGCCAAGAGCTTTGATATTTGGTATGTAGTATGATGTAATGGTCCGCTACAACGATTCTTCAAATTATGTCCCCCGGGCCAAAAATGGCCCCGCACCAGGGCTTATCAGTTTTTCATAGGAAAATCTTTAAACATCTTCTTCTCTGAAACTGTAAGGTATAGACCTTTGATATTTGGTATGTAGCATGATCTAATGGTCCTCTACTAAGATTGTTCAAATTATGACCCCTGGGCCAAAAATGGCCCCGCCCCGGGGCTTATCAGTTTTTCATAGGAAAATCTTTAAAAATCTTCTTCTCTGAAACTGTCAGGCATAGACCTTTGGTATTAGGTATGTAGCATCATCTAATGGTCCTCTACTAAGATTGTTCAAATTATGACCCCTGGGCCAAAAATGGCCCCGCCCCAGGGCTTATCAGTTTTTCATAGGAAAATCTTAAAAATCATCTTCTCTGAAACTGTAAGGCATAGACCTTTGATATTTGGTATGTAGCATCATCTAATGGTCCTCTACTAAGATTGTTCAAATTATGACCCCTGGGCCAAAAATGGCCCCGCCCCGGGGCTTATCAGTTTTTCATAGGAACATCTTTAAAAATCTTCTTCTCTGAAAATGTAAGGCATAGACCTTTGGTATTTGGTATGTAGCATCATCTAATGGTCCTCTACTAAGATTGTTCAAATTATGACCCCCCCCCAGGACAAAAATGGCCCCGCCCCAGGGCTTATCAGTTTTTCATAGGAAAATCTTTAAAAATCTTCTTCTCTGAAACTGTAAGGCATAGACCTTTGATATTTGGTATGTAGCATCATCTAATGGTCCTCTACTAAGATTGTTCAAATTATGACCCCTGGGCCAAAAATTGCCCCACCCCGGGGCTTCTCAGTTTTTCATAGGAAAATCTTTAAAAATCTTCTTCTCTGAAAATGTAAGGAATAGACCTTTGGTATTTGGTATGTAGCATCATGTAATGGTCCTCTACTAAGATTGTTCAAATTATGACCCCCAGGACAAAAATGGCCCCGTCCCAGGGCTTATCAGTTTTTCATAGGAAAATCTTGAAGAAATCATCTTCTCTGAAACTGTAAGGCATAGACCTTTGATATTTGGTATGTAGCATGATCTAATGGTCCTCTACTAAGATTGTTCAAATTATGACCCCTGGGCCAAATATGGCCCTGGCCCGGGGCTTATCAGTTTTTCATAGGAAAATCTTTAAATATATTCTTCTCTAAAATTATAAGGTATAGACCTTTGATATTTGGTATGTAGCATTATTTAATCGTCCTCTTCTTAGATTAATCAAAATATTACCCCCGGACCAAAAATGGCCCGCCCAAGGGCTTATCAGTTTTTCATAGGAAAATCTTTAAAAATCTTCTCCTCCAGAACTGTAAGGTCTAGACCTTTGATATTTGGTATGTAGCATCATCTAATGGTTTTCTACCAAGATTATTCAAATTATTACCCCTGGGTCAAAAATGGCTCTGCCCTGGGGCTTATCAGTTTTTCATATGAAAAGCTTTAAGAATCTTCTTCTCCAAAACTGTAAGGCAGAGACCTTTAATATTTGGTATGTATCGCTATCTAATAGTCCTCTACCAAGATTTTCAAATTATGAACCCCGGATCAAAATTGACCCCGCCCTGGGGCTTAACAGTTTTTCATAGGAAAATCTTTAAAATATCTCCTCCTCCAAATCTGTAAGGTCTAGACTCTTTATATTTAGTATGTAGCATCAGCTGATGGTTTGCTACCAAGATTTTTCAAATTATGCAATCTGTCATTGAAATCATTAATCTGTTACGAACAGGTGAGCGATTAAGGGCCATCATGGCCCTCTTGTTTAATTAGATATTCACTTCATTTTTTAGCTCACCAGAGCACAAAGTGCTCAAGGTGAGCTATTGTGATACCCCTGTGTCCGGCGTCCGGCGTCCGTCTGTCCGTCTGTCTGTCCGTCAACAATTTCAAACGACTTCTTCTCTGAAACCGACAGCCCAATTGTAACCAAACTTGGTCAGATACAATGTACATACTGTGGGTGGGTGCTTCAAAAGTTGTTAAAAGATAGTGGGTGGGGCCATCGGTCTTGTTGCCATGGCAACCGTACACAATATCTAGAAAAATCTTCTTCTCCAGAATGACTTGTCCGATTTGAATATAGTTTTCACCAAAATGTTTCTCAGTTGATAGACTTCAAAAGTTGTTAAAAGAATTTTGATCCAGCAAAAAACATGGCCGCCAGATGGCGTGGTCTTTTTTCCCATATATGGTAATATGGAATTTTCAGAGGAAAATCTTTAAAAATCTTTTCCTCTGAAACTGTAAAGCCTAGACCTTTGATATTTGGTTTGTAGCATGATCTTATGGTCCTCTACAAAGATTGTTCAAATTATGGCCCCTGGGCCAAAAATGGCCCCGCCCAAGGGCTTATCAGTTTTTCATAGGAAAATCTTTAAAAATCTTCTTCACTGAAACTGTAAGGCCTAGACCTTTGATATTTGGTATGTAGTATGATCTTATGGTCCTCTAGAAATATTGTTCAAATTATGACCCCCGGGCCAAAAATGGCCCCGCCCATGGGCTTATCAGTTTTTCATAGGAAAATCTTTAAAACTCTTCTTCTCTGAAGCTGTAAGGCCTAGACCTTTGATATTTGGTATGTAGTATGATCTTATGGGCCTCTACAAATATTGTTCAAATTATGACCCCGGGCCAAAAATGGCCCCGCCCATGGGCTTATCAGTTTTTCATAGGAAAATCTTTAAAAATCTTCTTCTCTGAAACTGTAAGGCCTAGACCTTTGATATTTGGTATGTAGTATGATCTTATGGTCCTCTAGAAATATTGTTCAAATTGTGACCCCCGGGCCAAAAATGGCCCCGCCCAAGGGCTTATCAGTTTTTCATTGGAAAATCTTTAAAACTCTTCTTTTCTGAAGCTGTAAGGCCTAGGCCTTTGATATTTAATATGTAGCATGATCTCATGGTCCTCTACAAATATTGAACAAATTATGACCCCCGGGGCAAAAATGGGCCCGCCCAAGGGCTTATCAGTTTTTCATAGGAAATTCTTTAAAAATCTTCTTCTCTCAAACTGTAAAGCCTAGACCTTTGATATTTGGTATGTAGCATGATCTTATGGTCCTCTACAAATATTGTTCAAATTATGACCCCCAGGCCAAAAATGGCCCCGCCCAAACGCTTATCAGTTTTTCATAGGAAATTCTTTAAAAATCTTCTTCTCTGAAACTGTAAGGCCTGGACCTTTGATATTTTGTATGTAGCATGATCTTATGGTCCTCTACAAATATTGTTCAAATTATGACCCCCGGGCCAAAAATGGCCCCGCCCAAGGGCTTATCAGTTTTTCATTGGAAAATCTTTAAAAATCTACTGAAACTGTAAGGCCTAGACCATTGATATTTGGTATGACTAACATGATCTAATGGTCCTCTATAAATATGTAGCTGTGGCTTGTGGTCCTCTGCCAAGAATGTTTAACTTAAGACCCCGACCACTGGGCAAAACTTGGCCCTGCCTCAGGGCTTATCAGTTTTTCATGGGAAAAATACGAAATATTATTTTCCTCTGAAACCATAAGGCTTAGACCTTTAATTAATGGCATACTGCTTTGCCTTGTGGTTCTCTACCAAGGTTGTCCACATGATTTCTTGTGGTCAAAAATTGCCCCGCCCCTGGGGTTATCTCAGGTGAGCGCTTCAGGGCCTCATGGCCCTCTTTTTTTAAAAAATAGTATCACCTTAATATGGAAATAAAGTTCTGAAGCACAGATTAGAAAATATCAACACTTATAAGGCATGTTGAATCAGAGAAAGTTTGCAAGTTGGCGTATTATGTACCGTATGCGGTACTCTTGTTCAGTCTAATCTTCACCAAACTTGGTCAGAATGATTGTTTTAATAAATTCTCGGACAGTTTCGAAAGTGGGTCATGTGTGTTTAAATACTAGGTCAAATGGTAGAAAAAACCTTGTGAACACTCTTGAAGTCACATTTTTTGTCCAATCTTCATGAAACAGAATGCTTATCTGGATAAAATCACGGACGAGTTTGAAAGATATTCATTTGGGGTGAAAAACTAGGTCAAATAGATGTCATGCTTTCAGCCCAATCTTCATGAAACTTGGTCAGAATTATTGTCTTAATAAGATCTTGAACAAGTTCGAAAGTGGGTCATGTTGGGTCAAAAACTAGGACAAATAGTAGAAAAATCTTGTGAATACTCTAGATTTCACATTTTTAGCTGAATTTTCATGAAACTTCATCAGAATGATTGTTTTGATAAAATTTCAGACGAGGTTGGAAGTGGGTCAAGAGGGGTTAAAAAATAGACCACTCATTCAACAGTAGAAAAACCTTGTGAACACTCAAGTGGTCAAGTCTTTAGTCTTCATGAAACTTGGTCAGAATGATTGTCCTGATAAAATCTCGGACAGGATCGAAAATTGGTCATGGGGTTCAAAAACTAGGTCAATAGCTCAAATAGTAGGAATATTTTATGAACACTCTAGAGGTCACATTTTAGCCCAATCTTCATTGGTCAGAATCATTGTCTAGATTAAATCAATATTCTAAATCTTTGAAAATCTTGTTCCTCAGAACCACTGCTCATGATCCACTATCAACATTGTTCAAATATTGTCCCTTATGTCAATATTGGCCCCATCTTGGTGCCATCCATCTATAATCTTAAATCTATGGTAATCAGGTGAGTGATTAAGGGCCATCTTGGCCCTCTAAGGCTCTTGTCAATAGTATTATATAGTGAAAACTTTGAAAATCTTCTTCTGAAACTGGAAGGTTTTTAGCTAACATATTTGGCACATAGCATCATGTTCAGGTCTTCTACAAAAGTTATATAAATTATGCCCCTGGGGTCAAAATTGACCCAGCCTTAGGGGAGGCCAGTTTTCAATAGAAACATATAGTGAAAACTTTGAAAATCTTCTCCTTTATTGTCTGGTGAGTGATGTCAGAGCCATTCTGGCCCTCTTGTTTAAAATTTGCAGTATTGTTGAACACGATCTGGAGATTTTTGATTAGTCGCTTCGTGCATGATCTCCCTTTTCGTAATTTGACAATTGAAAATTTATTGGTTAGGAGCTTTATTTCTATAATCCCATCTCTGAGTCAAATGTGCTAGTGGGGGTATTAATCACCTTTACTGGTAGTTCTAGTTTGGACAATTTTAACCAGGGATAAAGTATGAAAATTTTTTATACGCCCACCTAATAAAGGTGGTCGTATATTGTCGTGGCCCTGTCCGTTCGTTCGTTCGTTCGTCCATCAACATTTTGTTTGTCCGCTATTTTCTGGGAAAACTATTTGACAGATATTAATGAAACTTAATACAAATGTTTAATGCATCAAGATCTGAAGCTGAGTTGATTCTGAGGTTCATTTGATTTTTATGCCCCCAAAGGCGGTCATATAGTAATCGCATTGTCCGTCCTTCCGTCTGTCCGTCCGTCCGTCTGTCCGTCCTGTCCGTCCGTCCGCACTCACCAAAGGGTAGTTGTGTGACTTTTTCTAACTAGTCGCACAAGTAAAATCATTAACCTGGCCATCTCTTGTGACATTGACCTGGCCATTTCTTGTGACATTAACCTGGCCAGTTGTGGGACATAGGGTTAGGGTTAGGGTTAGCTTCCAGATCATTCTATTCCAAAGTTAGAGCCAAAAATAGTTTTACTTGTGGGACTAGTCCCACAAGAAAAGATCAAAGGAAAAAGTCACACAACTACCCATTTGTTAGGATGTCCGTCTGTCTGTCCGTCCGCACTCACCAAAGGGTAGTTGTGTGACTTTTTCTAACTAGTCCCACAAGTAAAATCATTAACCTGGCCATCTCTTGTGACATTAACCTGGCCATTTCTTGTGACATTAACCTGGCCAGTTGTGGGACATAGGGTTAGGGTTAGCTTCCAGATCATTCTTTTCCAAAGTTAGAGCCAAAAATAGTTTTTCTTGTGGGACTAGTCACACAAGAAAAGATCAAAGGAAAAAGTCACACAACTACCCATCCGTTAGCATGTCCGTCCGTCTGTCCTTCCGTCCCAAATTCGTGTCCGGTCTGTAACTTCTTCATCTATCAATGGATTTCAATATAACTTGCCACAAATGTTTACCAGACAGAGACGATGTGTCGCATTCAACTCCCTGGTCCATGGGTCAAAGGTCAAGGTCACAGGGTACAATTACTTTGTCACAAATTTCGTGTCCGGTCTGTAACTTCTTCATCTATCAATGGATTTCAATATAACTTGGCACAAATGTTCACCACACAGAGACGATGTGTCGCATTCAACTCCCTGGTCCATGGGTCAAAGGTCAAGGTCACAGGGTACAATTACTTTGTCACAAATTTCGTGTCCGGTCTGTAACTTCTTCATCTATCAATGGATTTCAATATAACTTGGCACAAATGTTCACCACACAAATACGATGTGTCACGTTTAACTCCCAGGTCCATGGGTCAAAGGTCAAGGTCACGGGGTACAATTATTTTATCACAAATTTCGTGTCCGGTCTGTAAATTCTTCATCTATCAATGGATTTCAATATAACTTGGCACAAATGTTTACCACACAAAGACAATGTGTCGCGTTCAACTCCCAGGTCCATGGGTCAAAGGGCAAGGTCACAGGATACAATTACTTTGTAACAAATTTCGTGTCCGGCCTGTAACTTCTTTATCTATCAATGGATTTCAATATAACTTGGCACAAATGTTCACCACACAAAGACGATGTGTCGCTTTCAACTCCCAGGTCCATAAGTCAAAGGTCAAGGTCACAGGGTACAATTACTTTGTCACAAATTTCGTGTCTGGTCTGTTACTTCTTTATATATCAATGGATTTCAATATGATAGGCACAAATGTTCACCAGACAAAGATGATGGGTCGCTGTCAACTCCCTGGTCCAATTGGGCAAAGGTTAAGGTCACAGGGTACAATTACTTTGTCACAAATTTCGTGTCTCGTCTGTAACATCTTTATCTATCAATGGATTTCAATGTAACTTGGCACAGATGTTCACCAGACAAAGACGATGTGTCGCATTCAGCTCCCTGGTCCATATGTCAAAGGTCAAGGTCACAGGGTACAATTACCTGTTTATCTGTGAATGGATTTCAAAGGAACCTGGCACAAATGTTACCACACAAAGACGATGTGTCAACTCCATGGGTCAAAGGTCAAGGTCACAGGGTACAATTTTTGGGGGCATTTGTCACGTGACTGTGACATCTCTTGTTCATTTCAGAGTTATGGCCCTTGTCCTAAAATATATGCAAATAGTTTGTCCGCTGTTTTCTGGGAAAACTATTTAAGAGATATTAATGAAACTTCACACACATGTTTAATGCATCAAGATCTGAAGCTGAGTTGATTCTGAGGTTCAGTTGATTTTTCATTTCAGAATTATGGCCCTTGACCTTAAAAAAAATGCAAATAGTTTGTCCGCTGTATTCTGGAAAAACTATTTGAGAGATATTAATGAAACTTCACACAAATGTTAAATGCATCAAGATCTGAAGCTGAGTAAATTCTAAGGTTCATTTGATTTGTCGTTATGGCCCTTGTATTTAAAAAATAATGCAAATACATGCAAATAGTTTGTCCGCTGGTTTCTGGGAAAACTATTTGAGAGATATTAATGAAACTTCACACAAATGTTTAATGCATCAAGGTCTGAAGCTGAATTGATTCTGAGGATCATTTGATTTTTCGTTTCAGAATTATGGCCCTTGTCCTTAAAAAATAATGCAAATAGTTTGTCTACTGTTTTCTGGGAAAACTGTTTGAGAGATATTGATGAAACTTCACACAAATGTTTAGTGCATCAAGATCTGATGCTGAGTCGATTTTGAGGTTTATTTGATTTGTTGTTTCGGAGTTATGGCCCTTGCACTTAAAAAAATAATGCAAATCTATGCAAATATGAGGATGGCCATAACTTTTTCATTTGAAATGATATTTACTTCTATTTTTTTTATTTGGTTAAACCTTGATGTGAATTTTCACATATATTGCGGGGGTTTGATATGTCATTTTATTCTAAAGTTATGGTCCTTGAACTTTGTGTGTTCGTTGCTTTGTTTGTCGGTCAACTTTTAGTTTGTCTGTTGTTTTCTGGGAAAACTATTAAAATGATATCAATGAAACCTGAGTTTATTTTGAGGTTCATTCAGTTTGTCTTTACAGAGTTATGGCCATTGCACTTTACAAAAATCTGCAAAAATGAGGATTAGCTGTAACTTTTTAGCTCACCAGAGCACTTTTGTGCTCAGGGTGAGCTTTTGTGATCACTTGATGTCCGTCGTCCGTCGTCGTCCGTCGTCCGTCGTCGGGCGTCAACAATTTGAACCTTTAAAAATCTTCTCCTCTGAATCTACAGGGTTCTCAGCTTTCATCTTTGGTACATAGCATCATCTTTAGGTCCTCTACAAAAGGTATATAAATTTTGCCCCTGGGGTCAAAATTGGCCCCGCCCCAGGGGTGCCTTGTTTTCTATTGAAATATATAGTAAAACTTTGAAAATCTTCTCCTCTGAATCTACAGGGTTCTCAGCTTTCATATTTGGCACAAAACATCATGTTCAGGTCCTCTACAAAAGTTATATAAATTATGCCCCTGGGGTCAAAATTGGCCCCGCCCCAGGGGTAGCCAGTTTTGAATAGAAACATATAGTGACAACTTTGAAAATCTTCTCCTCTGAATCTACAGGGTTCTCAGCTTTCATATTTGGCACATAGCATCATGTTCAGGTCCTCTACAAAATTTATATAAATTATGCCCCTGGGGTCAAAATTGGCCCCGCCCCAGGGGTAGCCAGTTTTGAATAGAAACATATAGTGACAACTTTGAAAATCTTCTCCTCTGAATCTACACGGTTCTCAGCTTTCATATTTGGCACATAGCATCATGTTCAGGTCCTCTACAAAAGTTATATAAATTATGGCCCCAGGGTCAAAATTGGCCCCGCCCCAGGGGTAGCCAGATTTCATTAGAAACATATAGTGACAACTTTGAAAATCTTCTCCTCTGAATCTACACGGTTCTCAGCTTTCATATTTGGCACATAGCATCATGTTCAGGTCCTCTACAAAATTTGTATAAAATATGCCCCTGGGGTCAAAATTGGCCCCGCCCCAGGGGTGGTCAGTTTTCAATGGAAACATATAGTGAAACTTTGAAAATCTTCTCCTCTGAAACTGGAAGGTTCTAAGCTTTCATATTTGGCACATAGCATCATGTTCAGGTCCTCTACAAAATTTATATAAATTATGCCCCTGGGGTCAAAATTGGCCCTGCCCCAGGGGTAGCCAGTTTTCAATAGAAATATATGGTAAAAACTTTGAATATATTCTTCTCTGAAACTGAACGGTTCTTAGCTTTCATATCTGGCACATAGCATCATGTTCAGGTCCTCTACAAAAGTTATATACATTATGCCCCTGGGTTCAAAATTGACCCCGCCCCAGGGGTGCCAGTTTTCTCTAGAAACATATAGTGAAAACTTTGAACATCTTCTCCTCTGATTGGCTGGTGAGCGATGTCAGGGCCATTCTGGCCCTCTTGTTTAATTAATAAGATATTCACTTCATTTTTAGCTCACCTGGCACAAAGTGCCAGGTGAGGTATTGTGAGGGGGCAGTGTCCGGCGTCATCAACAATTTACTTAAACATCTTCTTCTCTGAAACCACAAAGCCTAGAGCTTTGATAGTTGGTATGTAGAATCATCTAATGGTCCTCTACAAAGATTGTTCAAATTATGTCCCCCGGGCCAAAAATGGCCCCGCCCTGGGGCTTATCACTTTTTCTTAGGAAAATCTTTAAAAATCTTCTCCTCTGAAACCGTAAGGCCTAGACCTTTGATATTTGGTATGTAGCATCATTTAATGGTCCCCTACAAAGATTGTTCAAATTATGACCCCCGGACCAAAAATGGCCCCGCCCCGGGGCTTATCAGTTTTTCATAGGAAAATCTTTGAAAATCTTCTTCTCAGAAACCGTAAGGCCTAGACCTTTGGTATTTAGTACGTAGCATCATCTAATGGTCCTCTACCAAGATTGTTCAAATTATGACCCCCGGGTCAAAAATGGCCCCGCCCCAGGGCTTATCAGTTTTTCATAGGAAAATCTTTAAAAATCTTCTTCTCAGAAACCGTAAGGTCTAGACCTTTGATATTTGGTATGTTGCATTATCTAATGGTCCTCTACAAAGGTTGTTCAAATTATGACCCCTGGACCAAAAATGGCCCCGCCCCGGGGTTTATAAGATTTTCATAGGAAAATCTTTAAAAATCTTCTTCTCAGAAACCGTAAGGCCTAGACCTTTGGTATTAAGTATGTAGCATCATCTAATGGTCCTCTACCAAGATTGTTCAAATTATGACCCCCTGGCCAAAAATGGCCCCGCCCCGGGGCTTATCAGTTTTTCATTGGAAAATCTTTAAAAATCTTCTTCTCTGATACCGTAAGGCCTAGACATTTGATATTTAAATCTCCTGTGAAATTGTAAGGCCCGGAACTTTGAAACTTATATGAAGCATCATCTAATGCTCCTTTATTTAGATTGTTCAAATTTGAAACTCAAGGCCTAAAATTATGGCCCTTGGTTTCATATTGGCCCCAATCTGAAGCTTACTTATTTTTACATAGAAATACAGTGTATGCATATGTCTATAGTAACCAGGTGAGCGATTTAGGGCCATCATGGCCCTCTTGTTTAAAAAAATAGTATCACCTTAATATGGAAATCAATATCTGACACACAGATTAGAAAATGTCAACACTTATGAGGCATGTTGAATCAGAGAAAGTTTGCAAGTGGGCGTATTATGTACTGTATTCGGTACTCTTGTTAAACTAGTAGAGATACAGGTTTAATATTTGGTGGACATATGCATCTCTGGAAGCTGCAGCTTGTTTGTCATATCAGGTTCGGATCATATCTCGAGATCAAAGGTATATTTTGACGTCAGTGGAGACGCTTGGGGCATGGCGTTTCACAAGTGCATCTTCTTTACTACTGCATTTTTGTCTGCTCTGATGGTACACTTTGGTCATTATTCTCATTATTATTTGTCTTAGTTTCACACTTCTACATATAGACATGCTCCAAGTTACGTAGCATCGTAGCTGGAGTTATGTTATACCCATATACATGTACTGCATTTGTGTCAAGTTTTAAATTGGTGGGAGGAGGCTTGGTATGCAGGCAGGGGATACAAGTGTTCCAAGGAACACCTTTCTAGTTTTGTCTGGAGCATAAGTTCTCAATTATTGTAGACAAAACTGTGAAACTTTATATATTAAGAGAGGGTGATGAGAGGATGTGGAATCAACAAGAGCTGTTACTCTAAATTCATTTTTAAGGGATTTATTCCCCATTGTTACTTTTCATAAGCAATGTTTGGTCCAGAGCATAACTTCTCAAGTATTGTAGGCACACTTTATATAAGGATAGAGGGTGATGAGAGGATGTGCAGTCAACAAGGGTTGTAACTCTGAATTCATTTTTGAGGTTTTTTTATACGCCCACCTAATAAAGGTGGTCGTATATTGTCATGGCCCTGTCCGTCCGTCCGTTCGTTCGTTCGTTCGTTCGTCCGTCAACATTTTGTTTGTCCGCTATTTTCTGGGAAAACTATTTGACAGATATTAATGAAACTTAACACAAATGTTTAATGCATCAAGATCTGAAGCTGAGTTGATTCTGAGGTTCATTTGATTTTTCATTTCAGAGTTATGGCCCTTGTCCTAAAAAATATGCAAATAGTTTGTCCGCAATTTTCTGGGAAAACTATTTGAGAGATATTAATGAAACTTCACACAAATGTTTAATGCATCAAGATCTGAAGCTGAGTCGATTCTGAGATTCATTTGATTTGCCGTTTCGGAGTTATGGCCCTTTTACTTAAAAAATAATGCAAATACATGCAAATAGGTTGTCCACAGTTTTCTGGGAAAACTATTTGACAGATATTAATGAAACTTCACACAAATGTTTAATGCATCAAGATCTGAAGCTGAGTTGATTCTGAGGTTCATTTGATTTTTCATTTCAGAGTTATGGCCCTTGTCCTTAAAAAATATGCAAATAGTTTGTCCACTGTTTTCTGGAAAAACTATTTGAGAGATATTAATGAAACTTCACACAAATGTTTAATGTATCAAGATCTGAAGCTGAGTCATTTCTAAGGTTCATTTGATTTGTCGTTTCGGAGTTATGGCCCTTGTATTAAAATATAATGCAAATACATGCAAATGGTTTGTCCGCTGTTTTCTGGGAAAACTATTTGAGAGATATTAATGAAACTTCACACAAATGTTTAATGCATCAAGATCTGAAACTGAATTGATTCTGAGGATCATTTGATTTTTCGTTTCAGAGTTATGGCCCTTGTCCTTAAAAAATAATGCAAATACATGCAAATAGTTTGTCCGCTGTTTTCTGGGAAAACTATTTGAGAGATATTAATGAAACTTCACAAAAATGTTTAATGCATCAAGATCTGATGCTGAGTCAATTTTGAGGTTTATTTGATTGTGATTTCGGAGTTATGGCCCTTTTACTTAAAAAATAATGCAAATATATGCATATAGTTTGTCCGCTGTTTTCTGGCAAAACTGTTTGACAGATATTAATGAAACTTCATACACATGTTTAATGCATCAAGACCTGAAGCTAATTCGATTCTGATGATCATTTGATTTGTTGTTTCGGAGTTATGGCCCTTGCACTTAAAAAAATAATGCAAATCTATGCAAATAAGAGGATGGCCATAACTTTTTCATTTGAAATGATATTTACTTCAATTTTTTAGCTCACCTGGCACAAAGTGCCAGGTGAGGTATTGTGAGGGGGCAGTGTCCGGCGTCCGGCGTCGTGCGTCGTGCATATGTGCGTCGTGCGGTGTGCGTCGTGCGTCGTCAACAATTTACTTAAACATCTTCTTCTCTGAAACCACAAAGCCTAGAGCTTTGATATTTGGTATGTAGAATCATCTAATGGTCCTCTACAAAGATTGTTCAAATTATGTCCCCTGGACCAAAAATGGCCCCGCCCTGGGGCTTATCAGTTTTTCTTAGGAAAATCTTTAAAACTCTTCTCCTCTGAAGCCGTAAGGCCTAGACCTTTGATATTTGGTATGTAGCATCATCTAATGTTCCTCTACAAAGATTGTTCAAATTATGTCCCCCGGACCAAAAATGGCCCCGCCCCGGGGCTTATCAGTTTTTCATAGGAAAATCTTTAAAAATCTTCTTCTCTGAAACTGTAAGGCCTAGACCTTTGGTATTTAGTATGTAGCATCATCTAATGGTCCTCTACAAAGATTGTTCAAATTATGACCCCCGGGCCAAAAATGGCCCCGCCCCGGGGCTTATCAGTTTCTCATAGGAAAATCTTAAAAAATCTTCTCTGAAACCGTAAGGCCTAGACATTTGATATTTGGTATGTAGCATTATCTAATGGTCCTCAACAAAGATTGTTCAAATTATGACCCCCGGACCAAAAATGGCCCCGCCCTGGGGCTTATCAGTTTTTCATAGGAAAATCTTTAAAAATCTTCTTCTCTGAAACCGTAAGGCCTAGACCTTTGATATTTGGTATGTAGCATCATCTAACGGTCCTCTACAAAGAGTGTTCAAATTATGACCCCTGGGCCAAAAATGGCCCCGCCCCGGGGCTTATCAGTTTCTCATAGGAAAATCTTAAAAAATCTTCTTCTCTGAAACCGTAAGGCCTAGACATTTGATATTTGGTATGTAGCATTATCTAATGGTCCTCTACAAAGATTGTTCAAATTATGTCCCCCGGACCAAAAATGGCCCCGCCCCGGGGCTTATCAGTTTTTCTTAGGAAAATCTTTAAAAATCTTCTCCTCTGAAACCGTAATGCCTAGACCTTTGATATTTGGTATGTAGCATCATCTAACGGTCCTCTACAAAGATTGTTCAAATTATGACCCCTAGGCCAAAAATGGCCCCGCCCCAGGGCTTATCAGTTTCTCATAGGAAAATCTTTAAAAATCTTCTTCTCTGAAACTGTAAGGCCTAGGCATTTGATATTTAGTATGTAGCATTATCTAATGGTCCTCTACAAAGATTGTTCAAATTATGTCCCCCGGACCAAAAATGACCCCGCCCTGGGGCTTATCAGTTTTTCTTAGGAAAATCTTTAAAAATCTTCTCCTCTGAAACCATAATGCCTAGACCTTTGATATTTGGTATGTAGCATCATCTAACGGTCCTCTACAAAGATTGTTCAAATTATGACCCCTGGGCCAAAAATGGCCCCGCCCCAGGGCTTATCAGTTTCTCATAGGAAAATCTTTAAAAATCTTCTTCTCTGAAACTGTAAGGCCTAGGCATTTGATATTTAGTATGTAGCATTATCTAATGGTCCTCTACAAAGATTGTTCAAATTATGTCCCCCGGACCAAAAATGGCCCCGCCCCGGGGCTTATCAGTTTTTCTTAGGAAAATCTTTAAAAATCATCTCTGAAACCGTAAGGCCTAGACCTTTGATATTTGGTATGTAGCATCATCTAATTGTCCTCTACAAAGATTGTTCAAATTATGACCACCCGACCAAAAATGGCCCCGCCCAAGGGCTTATCAGTTTCTCATAGGAAAATCTTTAAAAATCTTTTTCTCTGAAACCGTAAGGCCTAGACCTTTGGTATTTAGTATGTAGCATCATCTAATGGTCCTCTACAAAGATTGTTCAAATTATGACCCCCGGACCAAAAATGGCCCAGCCCCGCGGCTTATCAGCTTTTCATAGGAAAATCTTTAAAAATCTTCTTCTCTGAAACTGTAAGGTCTAGACCTTTGATATTTGGTATGTAGCATTATCTAATGGTCCTCTACAAAGATTGTTCAAATTATGACCCCTGGACCAAATATGGCCCGCCCCAGAGCTTATCAGTTTTTCATAGGAAAATCTTTAAAAATCTTCTTCTCTGAAACCGTATGGCCAGGTGAGCGATTTAGGGCCATCATGGCCCTCTTGTTTATATGGTTAAACCTTAATGTGAATTTTCAAATATATTGCGGGGGTTTTGATATGTCATTTTATTCTAAAGTTATTGTCCTTGAACTTTGTGTGTTCGTTGCTTTGTTTGTCGGTCAACTTTTAGTTTGTCTGTTGTTTTCTGGGAAAACTATTAAAATGATATAAATGAAACTTAACACAAATGTTTTAAGCAACAAAATTTGAAGCTGAGTTTATTTTGAGGTTCATTCAGTTTGTCTTTACAGAGTTATGGCCGTTGCACTTTACAAAAATCTTCAAAAATGAGGATTAGCTGTAACTTTTTTATTTAATAAGATATTCACTTCATTTTTTAAAAAAATAGTATCACCTTAATATGGAAATCAAGATCTGAAGCACAGATTAGAAAATGTCAACACTTATAAGGCATGTTGAATCAGAGAAAGTTTGCAAGTGGGCGTATTATGTACCGTATGCGGTACTCTTGTTTCCCTTTGTTACTTTTCATAAGCATGGTTGTAAGGAGTAAAAACTTCCAACAAGTTGTTGGTAGAATTGGGAAACTTTAAACATTGGTAGAGGTTGAGAAGAGGAAGTGCAGTCGTAGTCCTGAGTCATATTCCAAGAATTACAGAGTTACTGCTCCTGACTGGACTTCAAAAACCTCGTAAAAGTTCTATATTTCTTCACCAATGAAGCTCAAATTTTGCATGCGTGTTTATAATGAAGTGTAGATGTTGCTTACATTAATTTCATATGAGTCATTCCAAGTGTTAGAGTTATTGCCCCTGACTGAACCCTAAAGCAACTGTGACACAAAGTACTACTTCTACATGTCTTCGCAAATGAACCTCAAATTTTGCATATGCATTTATAATGATGTGTATGCATTTATAATGATGTGTAGATGTACGTGACGTGACATAACTTTCATGCGAGTCATTTCCTGATTGAACTTTAAAAGTGTGGATGAAAGGATTATTGAGCTATTGCCTCTTGTATTGAAGTCAATGGATCTTGTGACAAGGTGGTGAGTGGGGGTATTAATCATCTTTAGTGATAGCTCTAGTTTCGACTTGGGGAGAACCCGATTGTTGCATTTCAATTTATCTGGCATCTTTAACTCAGTGTTTAGTATACACTGGGCTGTTAGCCAATTGTAAGCCAATGTTTCATCACAATACATTTACTGTTGTGTCATTTATTCAAGTATTGCTCTCATCAAAACACACCCACCAATTTCATGAGATTTACAGTATGGTTTATGGTTATTTTCAAACCAATGGTATTGTACATTGCCAATTTTACATAGAAAACATATTGAAGTGCCAATTAGTATTCATGTGCAGTATTTATCTAGGTTGATTGTCTATTTTTCAGATTTGGGTACCCCGACCCCACATACATTGAAAGAGTGACGGATGAGCTGACTGCTAAAGGGGTGACTGAAAATGACATTCCCAAGAAGACTCTGCAGGAAATCAAGAAACGATTCAAATATTTTTAGATGATTTGACATAAAAAAAAAAATGAACTGTTAAGTGATATTACAGTTCCAGTATTTCACTGTAAGCAGAAAACTTAAAAGTAATTTTTTTTCCATTATTTACATTTTGCAAATGTAGTTTATAATTTATACATTCAGGTATATTACATTTCTTTCTTAGCAACAATTGAGAAAGAAGTCAATCATTGGACGTACTTGATTCAGTTGTGTTTGGACATTTACTTCCTTTCACATGTCATTTATGTAAATGAAATTTTGGCAGTTTATGTGATAGAAATTTTAGCTCACCTGGCACCAAGGTATTGGGATGATCCTGTGTCTGTCTTCGCACATATGTGCATGGTCCTTACGTGTGGGCGTCAACAATTTACTTTAACATCTTCTCTGAAACCACAAAGTCTAGAGCTTTGATATTTGGTATGTAGCATGAGCTAATGGTCCACTACAAAGATTGTTCAAATTATGACCCCAGGCCAAAATTGCCCTGCCCCAGGGCTTATCAGTTTTTCATAGGAAAATCTTTTAAAAATCTTCTCTGAAACTATGAGGCATAGACCTTTAATATTTGGCATGTAGCATCATCTAATGGTCCTGTACAAAGATTGTTTAAATTATTACCACCGGGCCAAAAATGGCCCCACCCTGGAGCTTATCAGTTTTTCATAAGAAAATATTTTTCTCTTTAAAAGTAAGGCCTAAAACTTTGATATTTTGTATGTAGCATCATCTAATGGTCCTCTACTAAAATTGTTCAAATTATGACCCCAAGCCGGCCAAAAATGGCCCTGCCCCGGGGCTTATCAGTTTTTAGCTCACCTGAGTCGAATGCTCAGGATAAGCTATTGTTACCGTGATGTGTCCGGTGTCCGTCAACATTTTCAAATGACATCTCCTCTGAAACTGCTGACCCGATCTTAACGAAAGTTTGTCAGAAGCATCAGTGGCTAGGGGGAACAAAAGGTTGTTCACATTATCACCCCCGAACTAAAAATGCCCTGCCCAAGTGCTTATCAGTTTTTAGCAATTTACTTTAACATCTTCTTCTCTGAAACCACAAAGCCTAGAGCTTTGATATTTGGTATGTAGCATCATCTAATGGTCCTCTACTAAGATTGTTCAAATTATGACCCCAGGCAAAAAAGCCTATCTGGCTTATCTGTTTTTCATAGAAAACTCTTTAGAAATCTCCTTCTCTGAAACCGTAAGGCCTAGACCATTGATATTTGGTGTGTAGCATCATCTAATGGTCCTCTACAAAGATTGTTCAAATTATGACCCCCGGGCAAAAAATGGCCCCACCCAAGGGCTTATCAGTTTTTCATAGGAAAATCTTTGAAAGTCTTCTTCTAAAACTGTTAGGCCTAGACCTTTTATGTTTGGTATGTAGCATGATCTTATGGTCCTCTACGAAGTTTGTTCAAATTATGACCCCCGGGCAAAAAATGGCCCTACCCAAGGGCTTATCAGTTTTTCATAGGAAAATCTTTAAAAGACTTCTTCTCTGAAACTGTAAGGCCTAGACCTTTTATGTTTGGTATGTAGCTTGATCTTATGGTCCTCTACAAAGGTTGTTCAAATTACGACCCCCTGGCCAAAAATGACCCCGCCCAAGGGCTTATCAGTTTTTCATAGAAAAATCATTAAAAATCTTCTTCTGAAACTGTAAGGCCTAGACCTTTGATATTTGGTATGTAGCATGATCTTATGGTCCTCTACATAGGTTGTTCAAATTATGACCACGGGCCTAAAATGGCCCTGCCCAAGGGCTTAACATTTTTTCATAGGAAAACCTTTAAAAATCATCTTCTCTGAAACTGTTAAGCTTAGATCTTTGATATTTGGTATGTAGCATGATCTCGTCATCCTCTACAAAGGTTGTTCAAATTATGACCCTCGGGCCAAAAATGGTCCCGCCCAAGGGCTTATCAGTTTTTCATAGGAAAATCTTTAAAAATCTTCTGATGAAACTGTAAGGCCTAGACCTTTGATATTTGGTATGTAACATGATCTTATGGTCCTCTGCAAAAATTGTTCAAATTATGACCCCCGGGCAGAAATGGCCCCGCCCAAGGGCTTATCAGTTTTTCATAAATAAATCTTTAAAAATTTACTGAAACTGTAAGGCCTAGACCTTTTATGTTTGGTATGTAGTATGATCTAATGGTCCTGTACAAATATGTAGCTGTGGCTTGTGGTCCTCTGCCAAGAATATTCAACTTACGACCCTGACCACTGGGCGAAACTTGGCCCTGCCTCAGGGCTTATCAGTTTTCATGGGAAAAATATAAAATATTATTTTTCTCTGAAACCATAAGGCTTATACTTTTAATTAATGGCATACTGCTTTGCCTTGTGGTTCTCTACCAAGGGATAATTATGACCCTGGGGTTATTTGAGGTGAGCGCTTCAGGGCCTCATGACCCTCTTGTTCATAGGAACATCTTTAAAAATATTCTTCTTTAAAATTGTAAGGCATACACATTTGATATTTGGTATGTAGCATCATCTAATAGTCCTCTACCAAGATTGTTCAAATTATGACCCCAAGACAAAAGTTACCTGGCCCTGGGGCTTATGAATTTTTAGCTCACCAGAGCACAAAGTGCTCAGGGTGCGTAGTGCGTCGTTCGTCGTCACCAATTTGAACCTTTAAAGTTCTTCTCCTCTGAATCTACAGGGGTCTCAACTTTCATCTTTGGCACATAGCATCATCTGTAGGTCCTCTACAAAAGTTATATAAATTATACCCCTGGGGTCAAAATTGGCCCTGCCCCAGGGGTTTTCAGTTTTCAATAAAAACATATAGTGAAAACTTTGAACATCATCTCCTCTAAAACTAGAAAGTCCTCAGCTTTCATATTTGGCACATAGCTTCAACTTCAGGACTTCTACAAAAGTTATATAAATTATGCCCCTAGGGTCAAAGTTTGCCCCACCCCAGGAATTGCCAGTTTTTTGTAGCTGACTGCTTAAACAGCCTATGGGATCACTAGTTATGCATAGGAAAAACTTTAAAAATATTCTTGTCAGAAACTACATGTCCCAGAGCTTAGATATTTGGTGTATAGATTTACTTTATGAGTTTTATAAGTATCATAGTTCTGGGGTTAAAATTGGTCCTGTCCTGTGTGTATACACTTCTTTACATCACAAACTACATTCTAAAGGTTTCTCCTTAATATCACTCTTAGCTGAGACCTGCCAATGGGAGTTCTTACATAATCACCCTTAGCCTGATCAGTAGAGTAGAAATTGTGTTTAGACAAATAACACACACTCATTTAAGATTGAAAAAACTGTGGATAATTCTCAAAATGCAGAACACTCTGAAAGTTTTTTGTCATACCTATGCCCTGCATTAAGCTACCAGCTATCAATTTAGAGCATATCTGTTGTGAATTTCAGCTTAACTTTTTGCATGCTGGGTAATTTTGTCAACTGCTAAATTGTTGTGTGCAGCATATTCACAAGTTATCCCAACTACACACTTTCTTTCTAATTTTTTCAGAAGTTCAGTCTCATTGACAAACAGTTTATCAGATCAGGCACCACATTATGTTTGCCCTGATCTCGATCCAAACTGTTTGCATAGGTCATTAGTGGTGGGAGAATCCCACTACACACTTTCTTTCTAAGTTTTTCAGAAGTTCAGTCTCATTTATAAACAATTTGGATATCAGATCAGGCACCACATTATGTTGACCCTGATCTGGATCCAAACTGTTTACATAGGTCATTAGTGGTGGGAGAATCCCACTACACACTTTCTTTCTAAGTTACCGGCCGCGTGGCTCAGTGGTAGAGCATCCGCCTGCGGTACGGAAGGTCGTGGGTTCGATCCCCGGCTGCGACAGACCAAAAGTCGTTAAAAGTTGGTACTAGTAGCTCCCTTGTCTACGCTCGACATTAAAGGTGTAGTTCTAGGACTGGTCGGCCCGGTGTCAGGATAATGTGACTGGGTTGGGTGCCCTTGCCATGTACCTGCGGCAGGGGTATTCCAGTGAGCCAGCACTATAACTTGTCTCATGCAGGTGCCGTCTGCAAATAACTGAAATACTGTTGGTCGGACGTAAAACCCAACTCACTCACTCACTCTTTCTAAGTTTTTTAGAAGTTCAGTCTCATTTACAAACAATTTGGATATCAGATCAGGCCCCACATTATGTGGGCCTGATCTGGATCCAAACTGTTTGCATAGGTCATTAGTGGTGGGAGAATCTGCCTCTAGCATCCAAAGAATTAATACAAGTTCCAGTGGTCTAATGCTCTATCCATTCTTTCACTACATTCTTTAAGCATCATGTTCGGGTCATCTACAAAAGTTATATAAATTGTGTCCCTGGGGTCAAAATTGGCACCGCCCCTGGGGTGTTAAGTTTTCAATAGAAACATATAGTGAAAACTTTGAAAATCTTCTCTTCTTATTGTCTGGTGAGCGATGTCAGGGCCATTCTGGACCTCTTGTTTGCAGGAAATGTTT
This sequence comes from Azorinus chamasolen, assembly GCA_963576725.1. Lineage (NCBI taxonomy): Eukaryota > Metazoa > Mollusca > Bivalvia > Cardiida > Solecurtidae > Azorinus > Azorinus chamasolen. The sequence continues at coordinate 72,834,139 of OY755245.1, forward strand.
TAAAAATATTCTCCTCAAAAACTGTAAGGTCTAGACCTTTGATATTTGGCATGTTGCATCATCTTATGGTTTTTACCGGATTGTTCAAATTATGACCCCTAGGCCAAAAATGGCTCCGCCCTGGGACTTATCAGTTCTTCATGGGAAAATCTTTAAAAATATTTTTCTCTGAAACTTTCAGGCCGAGACCTTTGATATATGGTATGTAGTATTATCTAATGGTTTTCTACCAAGATTGTTCAAATTATGACACACACCCACCCCCACCCCACTCCCACCCCACCCGGGCCAAAAATGGACCGCCCTGAGGCTTATCAGTTTTTCATATGAAAAATCTTAAAAAATATTCTCTGAAACTATAAGGCCTAGTCATTTGGTATGTAGCATTATCTAATGGTCCTCTACGAAGATTGTTCAAATTATTACCCCCGTGTTGAAAATGGCCCCTCTCCGGGGCATATCATTTTTTCATAAGAAAGTCTTTGAAAATCTTCTTCTCTTAAAACTGTAAGACCCAGACCTATGATATTTGGTATGTAGTATGATCTAATGGTCCTCTACAAAGATTGTTCTAGTTATGATCCCCAGCCACAAAATGGCTTATCGGTTTGTCATAGGAAAATCTTTAAAAATCTTCTTCGAAACAGTAAGGTCTAGACCTTTGATATTCAGCATGTAGCATACTTTAATGGTTCTCTTCCAATATTTTTCAAATTATGACACCTTGGCAAAAGAATGGCCCTGCCCAAGGTAACATGAATTCATTGTATACATAAATCTGTTATAACCAGGTGAGCGATTAAGGGCCATCATGGTCCTCTTGTTGAATTAGTATGTACTGATATGACACAACTTGCTATGAAATAACAACTAATTAGCATATCTGTATGTGGATGGCGTTTGCCCTCAATTTTAAGAAGTTTTTGTCAAATCTTCACCAAATTTGGAAGTAGTATGTAAGGGCATAATATATCGGTCAAGTCACAAACATATAATCTCAGACAATTTATGTTATTGCCTTTTATTATGCCCCCAAAGCTAGGCTTTTTTGTGTAATTAGTCAATAGAGACTTGTTTGCCTGGTAGGTGTATTATTTGTTAGTTTTCTGTGTGAATTTGCACACCTTAGATATTGTACTAACATTGAGTTGTATCCCTTATCGTTTAGTTCATAACTATTGTCATATATAAGTAAGGACATCTACATTCTTAATTCAACATGTTATGTATATGTATATATTTCATTTGTATATACAGAGCATATTTATTCAGATAATTATTAATGGTGTCTGAATATTACTAAATCCTTAGAAACCCGCCGTTGTATTATTAATCAGACCGTAACAGACGCTTTCTGTCAATCTTATATTTTGGAAAAACTATGAATGTTAAGCGTGTAAGTCAAAAGTTAAGAACGTAAAAAAAGAATTGTACAGTGTAATACTTTACCTACATGCACGTCGAGTGCATCAAGTACCTACAATTGAGTTCTACATTTATGGCGGACGAGTTTTCCTTGATTTTCGAGGTAATGAAACATTCTAATTTCGATACAAACAACTCCTTCCTTACCATGTGCTTTAGCATTGAATTAGTCTCAAGTCACAAAGTTCCTATTCTGAAGTTTTTTTATTTGTTACATAAATTTAGAGGAAATACGAGCAGAGTACATCTTTAAGGAATTTATTTGTGAATGAAATCATTATCAAGTTTTACTTGCACAACATTTGATTGTCATGTTTAAGTAACATATCTATTATGTCCATAAAGTATTCCGTTCATTGTTCACTAGTACAAATAATTTGTATTGTACCCATAATGTGTATCATGTATGAATTGATATGTACTAATATCTTAATCCAAAGCCCGCTAGTCACCGCTAAAGTTGCATTCACAAATAGTGTTGACCCAGAGGAGAGAGATCCTATCAGAGCTGGATCTAATCTGAGTCTGCCCTGTTTGCCATGGAAAATCCATGCCTGCATGCTCTTTGCTTTTGCATTTCAACATATCTTGTATATTTTAGCTCCCCGGACACAAAGTGCCAGGTGAGGTATTGTGAGGGGGCAGTGTCCATCGTCGTGCCTACATGCGTTGTCAGCAATTTACTTAAACATCTTCTTTGAAACCACAAAGCCTAGAGCTTTGATATTTAGTATGTAGCATAATCTAATGGTCCTCTACAAAGATTGTTCAAATTATGACCCCGGGCCAAAAATGGCCCCGTCCCTTGGCTTATCACTTTTTCATAGGAAAATCTTTGAAAATCTTCTTCTCTGAAACCATAAGGCCTACACTTTTGATATTTTGTATGTATCGTCATCTAGTGGTCCTCTTCAAAGATTGTTCAAATTATGACCACCACCCCCCCCCCCCCTGCCAAAAGTGGCCCGGCCCCTTGGCTTAAAAGTTTTTCATAGGAAACTCTTTAAAAATCTTCTTCTCCAAAAGAAGGGCATAGACCTTTGATATTTGGTATATGGCATCATCTAATGGTCCTCTACAAACAGTATTCAAATTATGACCCCAGGAATAAAAATAGCCCCACCCGGGGCTTATCAGTTTTTCATAGGAAAATATTTAAAATTCTTCTTTTCTGAAACCGTAAGGCCTACATCTTTGATATTTAGTATGTAACATCATCTAATGGTCCTCTAGAAAGATTGTTCAAATTATGACCCTCGGACCGAAAATGGCCCGCTCAGGGGCTTATCAGTTTTTCAATATGAAAATCTTCCTCTCTGATACTGTTATGCCTAGACCTTTGATATTTTGTATGTAGCATCATCTAATGATTTTCTACAAAGATTGTTCAAATTGTGGTCCCAGGGCCTAAAATGGCCCCACCTCATGGCTTATCAGTTTTTTTATAGGTAAATCTTTAAAAATCTTATTCTCGGAAACTGTAAGGCATAGACCTTTGAAATTTGGTATGTAGTATCGTCTTATGGTTTTCTACCGTGATTGTTCAAATTGTGACCCCTGGGTAAAAATAAAATGGCCCCGCCCCTGGCTTAACAGTTTTTCATAGGAAAATCTTTAAAAATCGCCTTCTGTGAAATTGTAAGTCCAAGACCTTTGAAATTTATATAAAGCATCATCTAATGTTCCTTTATTAAGATTGTTTAAATCTTAAGCTCCAGGCCTAAAATTATGGCCCTTTGTTTCATATTGGCCCCAATCTGAAGCTGAATTATTATACGCCCATTTGAAAAAAGGGGACGTGTTATGGAATGGTGTCCGTCTGTAACACCTCTAACTCAAGTTCCGCTTGGTAGATCCTTCTCAAATTTAAGCACACTGTTTATCTAGACATGCTACAGTAGCCTGCCAAGTCCTGGTTCATTTATCCAAGCCCAAGGTCGCATAATTGGACTTAGAATTTGCGTTTAGCATTTGCGTTAAGCAAAAATGTTAACCTCAATTTATGTGGAGCACATTTTTGTAAGTGTACTTATTTACATAACACTTTTGAAAGCTTTGAAACTTGAAACACTTGTTCACCGTCACGACCTTCACCTGTAGGCAAAAGTACATAACTCTGTCAAGCATTTTGACCGAATTATGCCCCTTTTTAACTTGAAAGTTTTGGTTAAGGTTTTGTTAAAGTCCATTTATTTACATAAAATTAACATAATTGAAATTGCAACACTGCTCACGCCCCCTAGCACCGGCTTAAGCAGTATTCAATTTTCAGAACAAGAACTACTGAAATTCATGATCTGGAATGATCAGAAGGTATAACAACACTGAGAATGAAGTACGGGTCCACTTACTTATATGACCCTTTGAGATAAAGCGAGTCCACTTACTTATATGACCCTTTGAGATAAAGCTTTGAAATTTCGAACACTTGTTCACCATCACAACCTTCACCTAAAGGCACAAATATATAACTCTATATGACATAATTATGACCATTTTAACTTAGAATATTTGGTTAAGGTTTTTGTTTAAAGTCCATTTATCTACATAACCCTTTGAGATGAAGCTTTTAAACTTTGAACACTTGTTCACCATCAGAAGCCTCATCTGTAGGCAATAGTAAATACAATGTAAATCTGTCAAGCATTTAGACACAATTATGGCCCATTTAATTTAGAATTTTTGGTTAAGGTTTTTAGCTCACCTGAGCAAAGCTCAGGGTGAGCTTTTGGGAGACTTGAATGTCCGGCATCCGTCGTACAGCGTCTGTCGTGCATCGTGCGTCATCAACAATTTGCTTGTGAACACTCTAGTGGTCACAATTGTAGTCCAATATTCATGAAACTTGGTCAGACTGAATGTCTTGATAAAATCTCGGATGAGTTCGAAAGTGGGTCAAGTTGGGTTACAAACTAGGTCACTAGGTCAAATAGCAGGAAAACCTTGTGAACCCGCTAGAGGTCACATTTTTTGCCCAATTTTCATAAAACTTTGTCAGAAATGATTGTCTTGATAAAGTCTCGGAGGAGCTTGAAAAGTGGGTTACGTAGGGTAAAAAACTAGGTCACTAGGTCAAACAGTAGAAAAACGTTGTGAACACTATAGTGTTCACAATTTTAGTCCAATCTTCATGAAACTTGGTCAGAATAAATGTCTTGATAAAATATCGGATGAGTTCGAAAGTGGGTCAAGTAGGGTTAAAAACTAGGTCCAACAGTAGAAAAATCTTGTGAACACTCTAGTGGTCACAGTTTTTGTCTAATCTTCATAAAAACTTAGTCATGATTGTCTTGATAAAATTTCAAACAAGTTTGAAAATGGGTTATGTGGGGTTAAAAACTAGGTCATGGTCAAATAGTAGGAAAACCTTGTGAAAACTCTAGAGGTCACATTTTTAGCCAAATCTTCATGAAAATTGGTCAGAATGATTGTCCTAAGAAAATCTTGGACAAGTTTGAAAGTGGTTTATGTGAGGTCCATAAGTAGGTCACTGGGTTATGTCTTAGAAAAATCTAGTTTACGCTCCAGTGCAACATTTTTAGCCCAATCTTCCTCAAACTTGCTCAGAGTGTTTGTCTTGGTGATATCAAGGTTGAGTGTGAGCATGAGCTGGGTGGGAATAAAAAGTAGGTCACTAGGTCAAATCTTAGAAAAATTACTCTTGAGGGTACATTTTTAGCCCAATCTTCATTGGTCAGAATCATTGTCTTGATAAAATCAATATACTAAATCTTTGAAAATCTTGTTCTGCAGAACCACTGCTCATGATCCACTATCAACATTGTTCAAATATTGTCCCTAAGGTCAATATTGACCCTACCCATGGGTTACCCAGCAAAAATCTAAAATCTATGGTAATCAGGTGAGCGATTAAGGGCCATCTTGGCCCTCTTGTTTGTTAAAGTACGCCTATGTACAAACTGAAAACTTGGTTGCAAAATTGAACTTAGAATTTGATTTTAGCAAATACGTTAACCCCAGTTTATGTTGAACAAAACCTCAATGGGCGTATATTGTGCCCACTGGCACTCTTGTTTTTACATAGAAATACAGTGTATGCATAAGTCTATATTAACCAGGGGAGCGATTTAGGGCCATCATGGACCTCTTGTTATAAGGATTTGCCTAACTAACATTCAAAGAGGACAGAAATAAAAAAAAAATATGTGGCGGGATAAGGATTACCCTGTATCATAGAAATTATTTCGATTCTTTATTGTTCTGTTTCATTACATTACTTGTTTTCATTAAATAACGAAGAGTGACTTAAACACAGACTTTGGGCATTGACTTTCATCAGTACAATGCATTCATCGCCAGTGCTTATTAAAGCATTACTGTTACCACAAGAAATTATATTATAAAATGAAAGGTATTTTAATAATATTTATTTAATTGTTTTAAGCAAGGGAAACTCTGGCGGGGAACACGCAGCTTACTGTATAGAATATGTGCTTATTTTCATTGATACATTTGCGCCCTTGGTCTAGAGGAAAAAGTTCAATATTGATATATAAATAATTATAAAATATCGCATTTCATAATTGAAATTAAAGTGGTAATAGTAATGCTTAGTCAGAGACAGTATTTCTACATCTAGTTAATATGACCGGTTTAGTCATTTCTTTAATATTGTGCTTGCAATGCAAATATGTTACAGAAGAGAATAAACACGTCTGTGTACATTAAAATCGCATAGTTACATGAAATATGGGCAGGTCAAATTATTCACTGTGTACAATGTTAGCCGAGTGTATACACCTTTACTAAGTTTTTCTCTCAAAAGTAAAATAATTACCAAATGGGCACAGGGTATTAAAACAATAGGTACATATGAAACAAAATTGAAATGGAAGCCCTATAATTGATGTAACAAAATGCGATGTGACCTAGTTCAATACGGAAAGTGTATGTGTTACGATATCACAATGCTTTTTGTTGACATGTTTGCCTTAATTTCAATGTGAATTCTATGCAAGTGTGCAGAATTATTTATCGGTATCATTTGTGTAAATATACCTTTGTTTTACGTGCATTGTTACCATATTTCAATGCATGATGGTAGTTTACTTTGGTTGTACAAAGATTATGTTTGTTTTGGTTTAGTTGATAATGTGGTTTTTGTGACCGCGATCCGTTCGGCGTCCGTCCACATTTTCAAACAACATCTCCTCTGAAACGGCAAATTTAACCAAATTTGGCAGAAGCATCAGTGGTTATGGGAAATGAAATGTTGTTCACAGTATGACCCCCGGGCCAAAAATGGCCCCGCCCTAGGGCTTATCAGTTTTTCATAGGATAATCTTTAAAAATCTTCTTCTCTGAAACTGTAAGGCCTAGACCTTTGATATTTGGTATGTAGCATGATCTAATAGTCCTCTACAAAAGTTCAAATTGTGACATCGGGCCAAAAATGGCCCCGCCCAAGGGCTTATCATTAAATTGGTGTAGTAACTTAGGGATATATGGGTACCCCAAACAGATGTTTTCAAAAGTGTTGGTTGCCATGGTTACTCTGTGATTGGTCAAAATTCAGATATTGTGCTCATCAATACCTGGTCAAAATTCAGATATTGTGCTCATCAATACCTGTTTGTTAAGTTTTGGGCACCCCGTAACGGATTCCGTTACAATAAGATCTTGTTGAATGACTTTGTAAATCCTAATAGCGATTTTGTACTGTTGTACTAACGTTCAATACCGATGCAAGTATATATAAAATGGTTCAAGTATTTACTCGCATACACCGACATTATAAAAAAGAAAACATAAAGGTTTATTAACCGTCAGTTATAGGTAAACATTTCATTTATAAATGCACTGAACCAAACTGACAATTAGTTTGACTGATTTGATCAATAAATAAATGTTCAGTGAAATGGTGTATGCATTTACGTTACTGTTTTATGTGCAGGGAGAATAGATATTGACCCCAAATGTCGCCACTAACGCAAAGCGATGATGGGTGTCAATGATTTATACGCGTCAGAACGTTGGTAAGTCATAAACTACTATTTTATAACTTGCTTCACTACAAGTGCAACCTTGAAGTGTATTGTAGTCAAATATACAGGTGTATTACCATTGCTATCAAGGTCTACTGATCTGTAGTGCAAGCTATTGTATGTAAACTAAACACTGAAACAGAGTGGACAATTTTTCTTCTGAATCATATTATAACTCATTGTTTATGAACAACACTTTGAGTTTTAATTGGTCGTGTTCCTGCAAAACAATGTTACCAACCCTTTCCTACATGTTAGCGCATTTTCACGCATTAGCACCCCCCTCCAGATAAGATGCTCCTGTAGGAACCGCCTGGACAAGATTTGCTCTGTTTACTATTGTAGTTTCTTTAGTTTCTAAAACAGTTCTTTAGTTTCTAAAATAACAATGTTCCACCTTCCATATTTCATTATAACTATTTTGTCCGTGATTATTCAGTAGGTATTGAACTTTAAAATAAATATAGAACAGGGAAAGGGTTAAAATAGCAGTTTTGTACAGTGTAATAACTATTTATCCTCCTGCCTTCTTGTGTGTCATACGATGCAAAGAAAAATGCCATTGTTGCGGACATGACTGTTTATTAGAGAAGCAGTTAGAAAAAGAAGAAACATATTTCACGGTACACATTGATAAAAAAGTTTCCTATTCAAAATGATGGATTGTAAATGTTAGGGTTTTAGGGCAAGCCGTAGTGGCATATATATTCATTAAACATTTTATTGTTATGTATTTATTATTTTAATGACCCCGAGATATTGTTCTGGACTATTATTTTTGGCATGCTTGTTTGTCTGTGTATTGGACTGTGTAATGATCTAAATTGGAGATTCGTATTTCATACTTGGTCTGTGTACACAAGGTCAAACTTCCAAGTCCAATTTCAAATTATAGATACATGTAACATCGCTTGTACGGTCATAATGTTTCACAAACATGTTTCATTTAAATTGTAGTAAATGACAACAGGGCTGAATATTACCCTGCCATTTTGTATCAATAATATGCCGTTGTTACTTTAACGCTTTATTTGGTATATGGAGTTTGTTTTAGATTTATTATTATTTTGTAATATTAATATGTTCTGTGTAACAGACCGGGTTACTGAGTGATTTGTAATAAAGTATGTTTGAAAACGGCTTTCAAGACATTTTAAGTGTCCAAAACATTGATATGCTTATGAACTGTTAAGACATGTCAGCTAAACATACCTATTTGCTGCATTTATTTTTAGCCCACCAGAGCACAAAGTGCTCAGGCTGAGCTTTTGTGATCGCCTGATGAACCTTTACAAATATCTGAATCTACAAGGTTCTCAATTTTCATATTTGGCACACAGCATCATCTGTAGGAACTCTACAAAAGTTATATAAATTATGTCCCTGTCAATATTGGCTCCGCCCTTGGGGTAGCCAGCTTTCAATAGAAACATAGTGAAAACTTTGAAAATCTTCTCCTCTGAAACTGGAAGTTTCTAGGCTTTCATATTTGACATATAACATCATCTATAGGTATCCTACAAACGTTATATGAATTATGCCCCTTGGTGTCAAAATAAGCCCCGCCAAAGGGTGAAGTTGAACAGTTTTCAATAGAAACATATTGTGAAAGCTTTGAAAATCTTCTCTGAAACTGGAAGGTTCTCAGCTTTCATATTTTGCACATAGCATCATGTTCAGGTCATCTACAAAAGTTAAATAAATTATGCATCAAAATTGGCCCTGTCCCAGGGGTGGCCACTTTTTACAGAAACATGTAGTGTAAACGTTTTCCTCTGATTGTCTGGTGAGAGATATCGGGACCATCATGGCCCTCTTGTTTGAAAGAGGTCTGGACTAGTTAAGTTTTGAAGCTACAAAAAGAGACATACTATATTATAGTAATTTATTTCAAAGGAATAATGATAGTAAATTTTATCAATCTGAATTAATTTCTGGAGTTCTCCATTTTATCTGTTACCGATAGTGGTTTATAGCATTCTAAAAGGGGGTTTTATTTCAAAGATTTACAGTGACGGTATTTTCACCTACACAATAGTCTTGAAGGTGTTGGTGACCACGGTCTGATTGCGCTGTATGCCTTGTTGAGTTGTGAACATGTTTTATCTTGATACAGAATAATGTACTATTTATCTAATATACTAGTACAATATATACATGTTTTCGCTGAATCATTTGTTAATCTTAATTCACTATGATTATACTTTGCTGTAATGCTTTCAATTGTTTTTATTTCTCTATAGGCTTCTGCTTTAACAGTTTGGTCAGTAAAATTAACGCAATACTGGTCACGGGAATACGACCAAACATGATGATCAGCTATGTCTCTCTTGGTCTGTAATGTTTAATGTTTGATTTCGTGTATTGCTGTTGTGTGACCTATTAACAAATGATACATGGTCCTTGTTTGTAAAGGCTATTGATATGATCGTATCTGTTTTGAAAACATTTGTTATTATATAATTTTGCAAATCGGTTGTTTAAAACATGCAGTTTCTCATTTTTAACTGGTGACCAATATCAATACTATCTGTATCAATAATTCGTTGAATGATACATGGCTATTATATTTGTCACTTGGTAGAATCCATTCTCAACTGATCCACATTACGAACTTGCTCTACTTATAGATATAACAAAGACTGACACATTGTGCACTACTATATAATAATTTGTAAATATATATTTGAACGTTTTTGCGTGTACAAACACTTTTTATAACAACCCCCCCCCCCCCCCCCCATCAGATCTAGGGGACAGGCATGTTTTTCCCGGTTTGTCTCCAACATTAACATTGGTCATAACTTTTGAGCCAGTATGTAGATAGAGACTTGATATTTGGCATGCATTTGTATCTCATTACGTCGCACATTTTTAGGGATGCCATGTCAAGGTCAATGTACTTTAAGGTCAGAGGTCATATATATAGGAAAAATCAATGACTTTAACATTGGCCGTAACTTTTGAACCAGTAGAGATAGAGACTTGACATTTGGCACGCATGTGTATCTTATGGAGCTGAACATTCTGAGGGGTGGAGTCATCTTTCAGGATCAAAGGTCGGATTTTCGTTTGCTTGTCAGCAACTGTTGAAGCCGCACATTTGCAGGGGTGGCATGTCAAGGTCATCCCTCAAGGTGAAATGTCAGATATATAGGTTAAATCACTTTCGAACCAATAGAGATAGAGTATTGATATTTGGCATGCATGTGTATCTCATGTAGCCTCACATTTTAGTGGTGGCATGTGCATGTCAATGTCAAGGTCAGAGGACAAATGCATAAGTCAAGTTTACATTCGCTATACTATTTGATTTATTACAAATGGAGATTGATATTTGGCATGTATGTGTATCTTATGGAACCGCGTGGGTCAAAGCCCATATATAGGTCAAATCACCAAATTCACAGAGATTTCATATTTGGCATTGAATAATGACCTGCGGGTGCATAGTGTAGTGTTTCACAAACACATCTTGTTTAGTTTACACACTACAAGTAGCACTGCAACTACGATGTTTTAGGATTTTATATTTGAAATTATTTCTCCATATCACTTTAAATGTTGCAACTATTATGTAGAGCACTGGCACAATGTGTCCATGTCAGTTATTCAGATAGTTTCGAATCTGCCGAAGTATCTCATTCCAATAATTATGCCTACTTTAAAGAAATCAACGATAACACGTGGACGTTCCTTTTATGCTCAACACTGTCTGTCTTCCAAAGTGTCATTTCATTCTAGAAGGTCAATGTCTTCTTTCAACATATTTACTTTATTTTACAACCAAAGCGTCTAGTTTGAGCTAGTATTAAAAGTTTCAGTGTTTTTATACGATACAAATGGGCGTTAGGAGTGTAAATATTTCACTATGTTATGCTAAATTGATCATTGAGTAAGCAATGAAAACTATGATAAGGTCACTTCAGAGTGAACCGTTAGAACACCATATTTTCTTCGACACTCTCAGTGATTATTATGTCTCCCCCCATATTTATATGGGGGAGACATATTGTTTTCGTGAGAGTTGTCTGTCTGTCTGTCTGTCCGTCCGTCTGTCTGTCTGTCCGTCACACTTTTTGTCCGGACAATAACTTCAATATGCCTAATGCCAGTTGATTGAAACTTCATATATGGAAAGAGCATAATGAGAGGAAGTGTCATCTACAAGGTCCATAACTCTGGCTTCACTAATATAGGAGTTATTGCCCCTTGTAAAAATGTCACACTTTTTTGTCCGGACGATAACTTCAATATGCCTGATGCCAGTTGATTGAAACTTCATATATGGAAAGAGCATAATGAGAGGAAGTGTCATGCACAAGGTCCATAACTCTGGCTTCACTAATATAGGAGTTATTGCCCCTTGTAAAAAAATGCACACTTTTTGTCCGGACGATAACTCCTGTATGGCTCATGCCATTGGATTGAAACTTCATATATGGAAAGATCAAGACGAGAGGAAGTGTCATACACAAGGTCCATAACTCTGGCTTCATTAATAATGGAGTTATTGCCCTTGTAATTTTTTCAACATATTTTTTATCCGGGCGATAACTCCTATACGGCTCATGCCATTGGATTGAAACTTCATACATGGAAAGATCATGATAAGAGAAAGTGTAATGCTCAAGGTCCATAACTCCGGCTTCACTAATATTGGAGTTATTGCCCTTTGTTAAAAAACACAATTTTTTTGTCAGGATGATAACTCCTATATGGCAAATGCCATTGGAGTGAAACTTCATACATGGATTGATCATGATAAGAGAAAGTGTCATGCATAAGGTCCTTAACTCTGGCTTCAATAAGTTGAGAGTTATTGCCCCTTGTACATTTGTTTAACGCTTTCTTGTCCGGACGACAACTCCTACATGGCTCTTGCCATTGTATTGAAACTTTATACATGGAAAGAGCATGATGAGAGAAAGTGTCATGAACAAAGGCCATAACTCTGGCTTCAATACTTTTGGATTTATTGCCCTTTGTTACATTTTTTGTCCGATCAATAACTCCTGTTCGACTGATGCTATTGGAATGACATTTCATTTATGGAAAGAGCATGATGAAAGTAAGCGTAATGCACAAGGGTCATAACTCTGGTATCAATATTTTTTAAGTTATTAGCTGTTTTCATTTTCTTCTTGAAAAATGTGGTGTGGAAAGCGCATAATGAGGGGAAGTATCAATTATCAAGTCCATAACATTTTTAGTGATTTCCCTTTACATATTGTTTTTATTAGAGGGGAGACATCAGTTTTTGTGACAAAAACCTCTAGTTGAATAATTGTTTTCAAAAGATGTGCGATTGGTAATCCTTAGCCAACATTGTTGAGACATTTGACTCCTCCTAAGCATGGCCGTCTTTCACGGGACTTGGTTCACTGGATATAAAGGCTGGTCGGATCGAATTAGCTCGTTGTATATTGAGGACTGGGTATACACATACTTGTTTTAAGTACCCAATATGGATGTGTTTGTGATTAACTTGCAAACAGTTTTGATGAAATAATTGCGGCGCCATATTGAAATGCAAACTTCGACGCTTTTCATGTTTTGGGAGGACAGATGCGAGATATGTCAACTCTTTCACTGTCAACGACGAATCTGACAACACTTTTGCAAAACGTTTGAATACAAATGAAAAACGGATCACTTGACATTGTTTCACCAACAATTTGAATTCAGATGAAGCGCCGAGTACTTACGTGATTTATCTGATTTTAACTGTTACGGTGTGTTTGATATTATATGTTAGACAAGAGTACCGCATACGGTACATAATACGCCCACTTGCAAACTTTCTCTGATTCAACAAGCCTTATAAGTGTTGACATTTTCTAATCTGTGCTTCAGATCTTGATTTCCATATTAAGGTGATACTATTTTTAAAACAATTGAAGTGAATATCTTATTAAATAAAAAAGTTACAGCTAATCCTCATATTTGCAGATTTTTGTAAAGTGCAACGGGCGTAATTCTGTAAAGACAAACTGAATGAACCTCAAAATAAACTCAGCTTCGGATTTTGCTGCTTAAAACATTTGTGTTAAGCTTCATTTATATCATTTTAATAGTTTTCCCAGAAAACAACAGACAAACTAAAAGTTGACCGACAAACAAAGCAACGAACACACAAAGTTCAAGGACCATAACTTTAGAATAAAATGACATATAAAACCCCCCGCAATATATGTGAAAATTCACATTAAGGTTAAACCATGTAAAAAAATTGAAGTAAATATCATTTCAAATGAAAAAGTTATGGCCATCCTCATATTTGCATAGATTTGCATTATTATTTTAAGTGCAAGGGCCATAACTCCAAAACAACAAATCAAATGATCCTCAGAATCGACTTCACTTCAGGTTTTGATGCATTAAACATGTGTATGAAGTTTCAAAAATATATGTCAAACAGTTTTGCCAGAAAACAGCGGACAAACTATATGCATGCATTTGCATTATTTTTAAGGACAAGGGCCATAACTCTGAAACGAAAAATTAAATTATCCTCAGAATCATTTCAGTTTCAGATCTTGATGCATTTAACATTTGTGTGAAGTTTCATTAATATCTCTCAAATAGTTTTCCCAGAAAACAGCGACAAACTATTTGCATGTATTTGCATTATTTTTTAAATACAAGGGCCATAATTCTGAAACGACAAATTAAATGAGCTTTAGAATTGGCTCAGCTTCAGATCTTGATGCATTAAACATTTGTGTAAAGTTTCACTAATATCTCTCAAATTGTTTTCCCAGAAAACAGCGGACGAACTATTTGCATATTTTTTAAGGACAAGGGCCATAACTCTGAAATGAAAAATCAGATGAACCTCAGAATCAACTCGGCTTCAGATATTGATGCATTTAACATTTTTGTGAAGTTTCATTAATATCTGTCAAATAGTTTTCCCAGAAAACAGCAGACAAACAAGTTGCATGTATTTGCATTATTTATTTTAGTAAAAGGGCCATAACTCCGAAACGACAGATCAAATGAACCTCAGAATCAATTCAGCTTCAGATCTTGATGCATTTAACATTTTTGTGAAGTTTCATTAATATCTGTCAAACTGTCAAATAGTTTTCCCAGAAACAGCAGACAAACAATTTGCATGTATTTGCATTATTTGTTTAGTAAAAGGGCCATAACTCCAAAACGACAGATCAAATGAACCTCAGAATCGACTCAGCTTCAGTTCTTGATGCATTAAATATTTGTGTGAAGTTTCATTAATATCTCTCAAATAGTTTTCCCAGAAAACAGCGGACAAACTATATGCATATTTTTTAGGACAAGGGCCATAACTCTGAAATGAAAAATCAAATGAACCTCAGAATCAACTCAGCTTCAGATATTGATGCATTAAACATTTGTCTGAAGTTTCATTAATATCTGTCAATTAGTTTTCCCAGAAACCAGTGGACAAACAAAATGTTGACGGACGAACGGACGGACAGGGCCACGCCAATATACGACCACCTTTATTAGGTGGGCGTATAAAAAACTTGAATAAAATAGCTACAGTCGACAATACTTGGCAGCAAAATAGTTAATTTTGTAATTGATAAGATTAATTTATGCAACTTGTTTTGTTTGATGGCCTAAATAATATTGTTTCTTTTTAGCTCACCTGAGCAAAGCTCAATGTGAGCCTTTGGGAGACTTGAATGTCCGGCGTGTGTCGTCCGTCGTCAACAATTTGCTTGTGAACAGAGTACTCTAGTAGTCACATTTTAGTCCAATCTTTATGAAACTTGGTCAGAATGATTGTCTTGATAAAATCTTGGAGGAGTTTGAAATGTTGGTTACATGGGGTTAAAACACTAGGTCACACAGTAAAAAAACCTTGTGAACACTAGTGGTCACATTTTTTGTCCAACCTTCATCAAACTTAGTCAAAATGGTTGTTTTGACAAAAACGCAAACAAGTTTGAAATTGGGTTATTTGGGGTTAAAAACTAGGTCACTAGGTCAAATAGTAGGAAAACCTTGTGAACACTCTAGAGGTCACATTTATAGCCAAAGTCTTCAAGAAAATTGTTCAGAATAATTTTCCTTATAAAATCTTTAATAAGTTTGAAAGTGGCATATGTGAGGTCCAAAAGTAGGTCACTGGGTCATATCTTAGAAAAATCTAGCTTACACTCCAGTGACCGCATTTTTAGCCCTGTCTTCCTCAAACCTCCTCACAGTATTTGTCTTGGTGATATCAAGGTTGAGTGTGATCATGGGCTGGGTGGGAATAAAAAGTAGGTCACTAGGTTAAATCTTAGAAAAAATACTCTAGAGGGCTCATTTTTAGCCCAATCTTCATTGGTCAGAATCGTTGTCTTGATAAAATCAATATACTAAATCTTTGAAATTATTGTTCTGCAGAACTGCTGCTCATGATCTACTCTCAACACTCCTATCCCTCAGGTCAATTATGGCCCTACCCATGGGCTACCCAGCTAAATCTTAAATCTATGGTAATCAGGTGAGCCATTAAGGGCCATATTGGCCCTCTTGTTCATTTGTTGTCATTCTGACGTAATCTATTTTTATCTCAATAAACGGATACTGCTTATATTTGCCTTATAATTGGTTCTCCTTATGAAATTGACAAGGGTAGTAAAGCTGAATATTTACAAATAAATTCATTTTCGTAAAGACATCGCCTGCTGTATGTGTTTAACATTTAATCTTTTTTAACCCCGTACTCCATAAATACACCTTTCTACGCATTTGCAAATAAAGATCCAGACCAGGGTGTACTCTCTTTGCTTATGATATAGATCTGATCCTACCTTTCTTGCCTAAATGGATTGTGTCCATGTGCTATTATAACAATTAATCTAATCAATATCAATGAGTTCATTTCATGAATATTCTCGGAGTAGATGGTTAAAAGCATATATATATATATATTTATATTTATGTAAAAATAAGTAAATGACCTTGCATGCCTTTAAATATCTTCTTTATTTCTTAATAATCACTAACATGTTTCGCCTAATGGCTCATTAATGGCTTTTAACTATATATATATATATATATATATATATATATATATATATATATATATATATAACTTAATATCAATTCCATTAGCTATGATATGAAAGCACATGTGCCCTAAGTTGGCCCGTACACAATATTGAGATACGTAGTAACAGGATAACACAAAATACAGAACAGAACAGATGTTTTATATTGACTTAAGCATACAAGCTCATCATCATAACATCGTAACATACACATGACAGTCACGCTAATATAATTATGCAGTGCCAGTTTAACATACATAATAGTATACCCTGTACCACGAGAGTGCTCTACATTAGCCAAATACCTCAACTGGTAACAAACATATCATAATCCTATAATACACTAAGAGTATCGTTTCTTAGTTTGAAGCTTTTGATGCAATATAGTGCCAGTCTGTTTAATACTGTTTTATTGTCTGAATTGAACAAACTTACTAATTTAAATATGCTCGGGTAATCTGAATAGAAGCTTGGAATATATATCTTTCTCAAATGGTTATACATAGGACATTTCAGTAAATTTCACATATAGTTAATTGCCAGATATGGACTTGTCCATATAAACAATACGTTTCTTAGGCAATATTAGTTATGTTTTCCCTATTTGGAAAGATAGTGCCATGCACTTATTGGTTTTGTATATATATAGTATTAGTTTGAGAAGGTTTTCGGTATACATATTATTAAGGCTAAAAATCTTTATATGTACATTAGGTTAAAATATCATTTAATACTGACAGCTGTTCACTATAGTTTATATACATGTTTAATGCCTCTGATCCTCAATAAATGCTTTACTCATAATACCGTTGGAAGCATGATCAGTGACAATCAAACTAAGTACAATTAGTTATATTAACTAATTTTGTAGAAGCCATCTGTCAGCATTAGCAGTATAGAGTAGGCTTATCCAAACCCCAAGCTAATTTAAAAACTGATATTTAAGTGCCTCTGTCAGTTTAAGCAGTCTGGACTGACCCCTACCCATTTCGAATTTAATCGTTGTTTAAAGGTCATTGGGAAGTTTATTCCATAATTTTATGACCCTCTGACTGAAGGTGGTCCTTCTTAGTTTAGTGCGTGAGCGCTTAGTATATACCCTCAAAGAGTTACCACGCGTATTCTGCGAATATTCAGGGGGAGTTGGGAAGAGTCTCGCCTTATCAACATTATCTATTCCGTGTAATATTTTGTATGTCTGTATGAGGTAAGCTTTTGTTCTCCTGTATTCCAGGCTTGGACTCCCTAGTTCTCTCATGTGTTGACTGTAATTAAGACTGGACATGCCCTTAACTATTCTGGTGGCTCTACGCTGTACATTTTCGATAGCTTTCTGGTCTTTTTTAGCTCACCTGAGCCAAAGGTGAGTTATTGTGACCGCGATCCGTCCGGCGTCCGTCGTCCGTCCACATTTTCAAACGAAATCTCCTCTGAAACTACTGACCCGATTTGAACCAAATTTTGTCAGAAGCATCATGGTTAGGGGGGACGAAATATTGTTCACATTATGACCGCCGGGCCACAAATGGTCCCGCCCTAGGGCTTATTAGTTTGTCATAGGAAAATCTTTAAAAATCTTCTCTGAAACTGTAAGGCCTAGACCTTTGATATTTGGTATGTAGCATGATCTAAAAGTCCTCTACAAAAGTTCAAATTGTGACCCGGGCCAAAAATGGCCCCGCCCAAGGGCTTATCAGTTTTTCATAGGAAAATCTTTAAAAATCTTCTTCTCTGAAACTGTAAGGCCTAGGCCTTTGATTTTTGGCATGTAGCATGGTTTAATGGTCCTCTACAAAGATTTTTCAAATTATGACCCTAGACCGAAAATGGCCCTCTACAAAAGTTCAAATTGTGACCCGGGCCAAAAATGGCCCCGCCCAAAGGCTTTTCAGTTTTTCATAGGAAAATCTAGGAAAATCTTTTTGTCTGAAACTGTTAGGCCTAGACCTTTGATATTTGGAATGTAGCATGATGTAATGGTTCTCTACAAAGATTGTTCAAATTATGACCCCTGGGCCAAAAATGGCCCGCCCAAGGGCTTATCAGTTTTTCATAGGAAAATCTTTAAAAATGTTCTGTAACTGTAAGGCCTAGACCTTTGATGTTTTTGTATGTAACATGATCTAATGGTCCTCTACAAATATGTAGCTTGGCTTGTGGTCCTCTGCCAAGAATGTTCAACTTACGGCCCTGGCCTCTGGGCAAAACTTGGCCCTGCCTTGGGACTTATCAGTTTTTGATGGGGAAAATATGAAATATTATTTTTCTCTGAAACCATTAGGCTTAGACCTTTAATTAATGGCATACTGCTTTGCCTTGTGGTTCTCTACCAATGTTGTACAAATGATGACTTCTTGGTCAAAAATGGCCCCGCCCCTGGGGATATCTCAGGTGAGCGCTTCAGGGCCTCATGGCCCTCTTGTTGAATCTAGGCGACCAAATTGTTGATGCATATTCTACGTGAGGTCTGATTAAAGCTTTATATAGTGTTAGTAACATTTCTTCAGACATATAATTGAAGGATTTAGCAATCAGACCTAACATTCGGTTAGCTTTTTTCACTTTTTCATTTGTGTGCAAGTTGAACGACAGGGCAGGGTCAAAGGTCATGAGATTGTTACAGAAGATTTGGGATATTGGCATTAAGGGAAAAATCTACTCATGGCTGAAAGATTTCCTGCAAGGAAGGAAACAACGCGTAGTGGTAAACGGAGAGTATTCCGAATGGTCCAGGGTAGTCAGCGGAGTTCCACGGAAGTATACTAGGACCAGTACTGTTCCTTATATATATCAATGATCTCCCTGAGGCAATCTCGTGTGTCGTACATTTATTTGCTGATGATACAAAGATATTTAACACAATTGATAACGATGAAGATTCAGTCAAGCTGCAAAATTATATCAATGAGGCAAGTAGATGGTCAAAAAAGTGGCAAATTTTATTCAATATTAAAAAATGTAAAATTTACACATTGGAAACCGGGGTGTTATCAATAAATACTACATAACAGATCAAGATAATAAGCAGCAAGAGATACAACATGAAACCCAAGAAAAAGACCTTGGAGTGAGGTACTTTATCGAAAGCAGCTTTAAAATCTAGGTATATTACGTCTATTTCTTTACCTTCATCTATTGCTGTTGACCGGTCTTCAATACACTCAATGAGTTGAGATGTACAGGAAAAGCCTTTCCTGAATCCATGTTGATATATTGACATTATATTATTTCTTTCAAGATAATCGACTGTTTGTGCTCTTAATATTCTTTCCATTATTCTGCAGCAAACAGGCGTAATGCTAATTGGTCTGTAGTTCTCAGCTTTATTCCTGTTACCTGCTTTATATATCGCAGTTACATTGGCTTCTTTCCATGTTTTAGGGAGTTCACAACTGTCTAAATATTTCTTGCTTATTATAGATAGTGGTGTCGTTAATGTAGAAGAGCATTCTCTTAAAATTCTGGGATGTATATTATCCGGTCCCTGTGATTTGGACGGTTTAATTTCTGATAGGACTTGTTTTACTATATCTTCTGTTATTTCGCAGTTGCTCAATGTGGACGGGTTGGTTACGGAGTCCGCTGTGGGTATTGATTCAGTATCTGCAATTGTGAAGACGTTGACAAAGTGTGCATTTAAGGTATCAGCGATTTCTTTATCTGTTGCTGTGAGCTGACCATTTGGCTTCTCAGCGTGACTTATTGTTACAGTTGTCTTAGTATTGTTTCTTATAAATTTCCAAAATCCCTTGATATTCAATTTGGCATCTAGTGCAATCCTTTTCTCATATTGGTACCTGGATCTTCTCAACTCGTAATTGACTAAATTTCTTGATTTTTTTTTATAGTTTTCATAAGTTTGAAGGTTTTCACAATGCTGGTATTTGATCCATTTCTTCCTCTTATCTCTGATAGCTTGAACTGCCTGTCGGTCAACAAATGGATTTGTGTGATTGGAAGAGTTTACTTTATTCTTTGGAATGTGGTTCTCTTGAATTTGGTATATTTTTTCAGCAAAAGACTTCCAATCACTTTGGATTCCTCCTTGTAGAATATTTTCCCAAGGTACTTTGGATATACCTGTGTTCATATCAGAGTAATTCCCTTTTGAGAATATATATTTCTTTGTTCGGTTTAGTTTGGTCTCAATATAACAATTAAAATTTTATGTTAGTATAATGTGGTCATTTTTGTCCAGGCTTGATAATGTTTGTAAGTTCTCAACCATATTCTCCTCATTGGTTAAAATGAGATTCAGTAGCGAAGGGTTTTGGTTATTTCTTTGCCTAGTTGGTACTTTAACATGTTGGTATAAGAAGAGGTCCTTGATTCCTTCTACAAAGAGGGTACTTATATGTCTATCGTTCATGGTAGAAGAGTCAAGTTCCAATCAATCTCTGGGAAGTTAAAATCACCTGTTATTAAAATATGGGAGTAGTTTCCTATGCAGGTACTATTCAATAGTCTTTGTACATTTTGTTAATTACTGTTTGGACTTCTATATATGTTGCCTAAGATATCATTATTTTGTAGTTTTATATTGCACCGAATAGATTCTTCAAAGTCGGAGTTCATGCGGTACTCTAAAGCTGTCTTTTCGGATGTATAAAGCTGTATAAAGTGATATTCGTCTTCTATATCATTTAAATGACATAATGTACATAGTCTTTGGTTCCTTACAACATTTCTATGGCGGCCAGCTTCAATATTTAAATTATGAGAATTTAATCGTATCCTTGCTATAACGTATCTATATGTTGGATTTTCAACAATGTGTGGATAATACGCTTGACTAATATTTGTATGGATATGTCTGTAAAGTAATAAAGATGTACATGCTTCAACTCCAGTGTGCCATTCTGTTTGATATATATCTCTGAGTCGTTTACTAAATACTGGTATAAAAGCGTTTATATTAATTGATTCTGGATATAGCCAAACTTCTGCAAATCCACAGTTTTGTAAAATATTTCTCACTTTCGATGACCAATTTGTAACCCTGTTATCATTTGAAATTTCAATTCTTTGTTTATCTACAATGGTTCTTATTATACAGTTATTCTGCTTACATCCATACATTTTCAACCAGCATTTAATAATTCTCGTATAGCGATTAATATACAATGAAAATCGACCAAGCTCTGCGTATAGAGACAAAGTATTAGTAGACATGTTTACATGTAAGATCCACTTGCAAAACTTCCTGTGAATACGTTCAATGTTTTCTGCTTTTAAAAATCCCCATATTTCACATGAATAATTAAGAACAGATAAAACATATGAATCAAACAAATTAAACATTATATTAACAGGAACTTCCATGTTTCTAGTAATAGTAACACAAACTATAACGACTGGTATCGCTGATGCAGGATCACAACCATACAGTTGATTTACAGCAGTAGTATGTCTTCACGATAAAATGCTTCAAGGGAAACTACTCTGCAAGCAGGCAGGATAAAACATGATAACCCCCTCCCTTGCCATGAGGCTAAACTAGCGAATATGGCATATACCAAGTTTTACCAATACGTTTGGTATTCGCGACTGATACAATTAACGCTGTTTGCAATGGGTCGAGGTTAAATACAATGGGCCACCGGAAGTTTATTTAAAATACCTGCCATGAGTTGGTCTCTTATGTTACACGAAGAGTGCCACATAGGAGATGATACGAAGATATGAGAGGACTCGCATATATAGCACACTCACAGTCTTGAATCGCCAGTCTACGTTCGTTGATATTTAGTTTTTGGTACTACAGATTCTGATGTAAAACTACACCACGTTCAACATAAAACAACATTTGCCTGCAAAATGTCATCTGCTTTATTGCGAAACGTGTAAATTTATAGTACTGTAACATTTAAATCATATACTTGTGTAAATGTTGTGTAAGCTGGCCCCTGATGTGAAAACGTATTTCATCTGAAACCAACTATATTAAACAAAAACATGAAACTTTACATACTTTATTATGAGCTATTGTGACCGCGATCCGTCCGTCGTTCGTCCACATTTTCAAACGACATCTCCTCTGAAACTGCTGACCCGATTTTAACCAATTTTTGTCAGAAGCATCCGTTGCTAGGGGGAACGAAATGTTGTTCATATTATGACCCCCGGGCCAAAAGTAGCCCAGCCCAAGGGCTTATCAGTTTTTAATAGGAAAATCTATGAAACTGTAAGGCCTAGACATTTGGTATGTAGCATCATCTAATGGTCCTCTACAAAGATTGTTCAAATTATGACCCCGGGCCAAAAATGGCCCCGCCCAAGGGCTTGTTTTTAGCTCACCAGAGCACTTTTGTGCACAGAGTGAGCTTTTGTGATCGCCTGATGTCCGTCGTCCAAGGGTTTATCAGTTTTTCATAGGAAAATCTTTAAAAATTAAACAATCTCCGAAACTGTAAGGCCTAGACCTTTGATATTTGGTATGTAGCATCGTCTAATGGTCCTCTACTAAGATTTATCAAATTATGACCCCTGAGTAATAAATGGCTCCGCCCAAGGGCTAATCATTTTTCCATAGGAAAATCTTTAAAAATCTTCTTCTCTGAAACTGTAAGGCCTAGACCTTTGATGTTTGGTATGTTACTAAGGATGATATAATGGTCCTCTACAAAGATTGTTCAAATTATGACCCCGGGCCAAAAATGGCCCGCCCAAGGGCTTATCAGTTTTTAGCTCACCAGGGCACTTTTGTGCACAGAGTGAGCTTTTGTGATCGCCTGATGTCCGTCGTCCGTCGACGTGCGTCGGGCGTCAACAATTTCAACCTTTAAAAATCTTCTCCTCTGAATCTACAGGGTTCTCAGCTTTCATCGTTGGTACGTAGCATCATATGTAAGCCTTCTACAAAAGTTATATAAAGTATGCCCCTGGGGTCAAAATTGGCTCCGCCCCAGGGGGGTTCAGTTTTCAATAGAAACATATAGTGAAAACTTTGAACATCTCCTCTAAAACTAGAATGTTTTACAGCTTTCATATTTGGCACATAGCTTCAACTTCAGGACTTCTACAAAAGTTATATAATTTAGGCCCCTAGGGTCAAAATTTGTCCCTCCCCAGGGATTGCCAGTTTTTTGTAGCTGACTGCTTAAACAGACCATAGGATCACTAGTTATGCATAGGAAAAACTTTAAAGATATTCTTGTCAGGAACTACATGTCCCAGAGCTTAGATATTTGGTGTATATCTTTACTTAGCCTACCTTTATGAGTTTTATAAGTATCATATTTCTGGTATTAAAATTGGCCCTGTCCTGTGTGTATAGACTTCTTAACATCAGAAACTACAGTCTAAAGGTTTCTCTTTAATATCAGCCTGAGATCAGCCAGATTGAGAAAACTGTGGATAATTCTCAAAATGCAGAAAACTCTTAAAGCTTTTTTCATGCCTATGCCCTGCATTAAACTGCCAGCTATCAATATATAGCCTATCAGTGTTGTGAATTTCAGCTTAACTCTTCACATGCTGGGTAATTTTGTCATCTGCTAAATTGTTGTCTGCAGCCTATTCATAAGTTATCATAACTACAAACTTTCTTTCTAAGTTTTTCAGAAGTTCAGTCTCATTGACAAACAGTTTGGATATCAGATCAGGCCCCAGATTATGTGGGGTCTGATCTGGATCCAAACTGTTTGCATAGGTCATTAGTGGTGGGAGAATCCGCCTCTAGCATCTAAAGAATTAATAAAAGTTCCAGTGGTCTATACTCTACCCATTCTTTCACTACATTCTTTCAGCATCATGTTCAGGTCCTCTTCAAAAGTTATATAAATTGTGTCCCTGTGGTCAAAATTGGCACCGCCCCTTGGGTGTTCAGTTTTCAATAGAAACATAAAGTGAAAACTTTGAAAATCTTCTCCTCTGATTGTATGGTGAGAGATGTCGGGGGCCATTCTGACCCTCTTGTTCATAGGAAAATGTTTAAAAATCTTCTTCTCTGAAACTGTAAGGCCTAGACTTTTGATATCAGGTATGTAGCATCATCTAATGGTATTCTACAAAGGATATTCAAATTATGACCCGGGCCAAAAATGGCCCCGCCCAAGGGCTTATCAGTTTTTCATAGAAACATCTTTAAAACTCTTCTTCTCTGAAACTATAAGGCCTAGACCTTTGATGTTTGGTATATTACTAAGCATGATCTAATGGTCCTCTGCAAAGATTGTTCAAATTATGACCCCGGGCCAAAAATGGCCCAGCCCAAGGGCTTATCAGTTTTTCATAGGAAAATATTAAATAATGTTCTTCTCTGAAACTGTAAGGCCTAGACCTTTGGTATTTGGTGTGTAGCATCATCTAATGGTCCTCTACAAAGGTTGTTCAAATTATTACCCATGGGCCAAAATGTTGTTCATAGGAACATCTTTAAAGATCTTCTGAAACTGTAAGGCCTAGACCTTTGCTGTTTGGTATGTAACATAACCCAATGGTCCTCTACAAATATGTAGCTTTGGCCTGTGGTCCTCTGCCAAGAATGTTCAACTAACGATCCGACCTCGGGCGAAACTTGGACCTGCCTTGGGGCTTATCAGTTTTTCATGGGAAAAATATAAAATATTATTTTTCTCTGAAACCATAAGGCTTAGACCTCTAATTAATGACATGCTGCTTTGCCTTGTTGTTCTCTACCAAGGTTGTACAAATGATGATTTCTGGATAAAAAATGGCCCCCGCCCTGGGGGTTTTCTCAGGTGAGCGCTTCAGGGCCTCATGGCCCTCTTGTATAGGGTTAACGGTGACTTTATGTGAACGTTAGCGATATTTACTTATTGATCTGAGTATTGATCTCATTTAGCCGCCCACTTAGCTTGGGCTCGACGTCACAGGCACTTGACCCGAGCCCAATGGCAAACCGTGTTTTATACCGATTAGTGACGAATCAAGGTCAGTTTTGCTGACGCTAGTGTCAGAGTTTACAGGCGACAGAACGAGATATTTGCCCAATGTTGCGTGCAGGATCGAGACAGGTTTGGCGGCCGCAGCATCATTGACGGGCATAATGTACAATCAAAAACAGATTTGACCATCGTTCTAGACAACCTTAATGCAGTAGGGTATATGAACATCCTAAGGAACAATATCCTCCCATTTATACAAAATCGGGTTCCGGGAATGATTCTACTGTAGGATGACGCGGGTCCCCACACAGCTCGTGTTACGACACAGTTTATGGCACAGAACGGCACCAACGTCTTGCTGCGGCCGACGAAACCCCATAGAACACATGTGGGGCGAGCGTGGGCATCGGTTACGGAATAGTCATCAAATCAACAATGTCCACGCCCTGAGACACGCCCTCCTTGTTGAATACCCAATAACGTCATTCGCCATCTCACAAGGAGGAGAATAGCAACCTGCTTTATGGCTAACGGCGGTCACGCACGTTATTAACACAACTTAATGCACATTGGCATTCAGGCTGATACTCAAAAAGTAACTAAAACATTTATTCACATTTTTGTGATTTTTGAAATCGATCCCTGTCTTTTGACCTCAAATTGACCTTCATTTTGAAGAAACCCGTTACCGACGCTGTTATAAACTAACGGATATTCCAAGTTTCATATATCATTTACATACGTATAGCCCAGACAAATTCGCCAGACGTTGATCTTTATGCAGGAATGAATTTAATGAGATGACGCAGTATAATTCAATAATCACCAACGGCGGGTGATAAAATTAAATTCATGGATGACATGATCTTTTCAATATCTACTCACCACATGCCATCCCATTCCACATCGTACGATTTCGAAGTGTCCCTAACCTATATTTAGAAATGCAGCGAAGTATGAAATTATGCTAATAGACGTCACTAACTTCAGGTGAATTTGTCTGGACTTACACGATATTGTTCAAGAGTGTCGTTATAACCATCAGTACCCCATGTAAAGTTTCTTTTTTGCATATCATATTTACAATGTATGTTGACACCTTTGTCAATAGGGAAAGTAACATTTAATGCGTATTAAAGGGCAATTTGATATCAAAATGTGCAAACAATGTAGACCCAAAGCAGCCTCCTGATTGAACGCAGCTGTTTATAAGGGTAAGTATGCATTGATTGCAATGGTTATTTCTAACTAGGAAATGTAATTGAAGTTTTTAATAATTCATTGGTAAACAATCAGTCACATGATTTTATTTTGTGGACAGACATTCCCAGAAAGTCTATATTTAGTAATTTCATTGTAAACAAGTAGTCATGTGATATTCAAGAAATTCCATAATTGTTCAACACCCTTCTACAATGTTAACATAGTATATATATACAGAATATAAATTCTGCAGGGAAATGATCCCCCGAAAGCAAACATTGCAACATAAAAAGAGAAAATTGCAGACTCGAGTTAATTGAGTCTGTTCATGAGCAGTAATTCAAAGTGTAACACTGCTCAAGCGCCCTAGCACCGGCTTAAGCGGTATCTAATTTTCAATAAAAGGTACTGAAATTCATTATCTCCAAGGATCAGAAAGTATAACAACACTGAGAATAAAGCTTGGGGCGACATTTTGCTGCCGCCACACAAGCGCTTAATACCTGCTGTTGTGAGGATTATAAATTATGCAAGGAAGTGATCCCCCTCCCCGAAAGCAAAAATTGCAACTCAAAAAGAGAAAATTGCAGGCTCGGTTTTATTGAGTAACTCAATCTTCACTGTTTTATCTTTGGTTTTTTAGCAATCATTAGTGTACTAGAAATTTATTTGTGAATAGTTTGGATACTGATACAATCATTGGATTATTAAAAAAGTGCGAAACTAAATTAAAAGTGTCAGTGTTTTATGATTAAACAAGAGTGTTCGGAGGAACACATGTGTCACCTGCTCGCAGCTGACACAAACACTTATTGTTATTATGAAAAAGAGGAATAAATCGAACAATATTGATGCTAGAGTTATGGCCCTTGTGCATGGCACTTCCTCTCATCATGCTTGTTCCATGTGTGAAATTTGAAAGCTCTATAATGATTAGTTTAGAAATGACAGCAAAAAGTGTGACGGACAGACAGACGGACGTTCTAACGGATTGAATGTATGTGGCTATTCTTTTGTTCAAAATAGCCACACAAACTGAAAATAAGCCACATAAAACTGACGAGAACAAAAGATCTTTTGTTCTCATGTAATTATCTAGTCACATAAACAGGAATTGTTAGAGCGGACAGACACATTCAGACGGACAGATAGACGACGGAAAAGTGATCCCTAAGTGACAAACTGCCTCTCGGCAGGTGACACAAAAGGGACAGATATTGGATATATTTTTGACTTTAAGCAAAACGTATTTAATGTTTCTTCAATTTGTCATTTTAATTTAATAAAGTCTGTAAAGTTTGTAAAGATGGCTTTGTCTTTCTGTTGCACCTGGCCCGTAACAACATGACACATACATATAAGCATTGCCAGAAAGCTAAACGTTTGTGAAGTGCAAGTATGCATAGAACTAATTGTAACAAACATCCGAATTATATATTAATGAAAATATAATGTATCAGTTAATTGACCTAGTAGCATATAGCTTTACTTGTGATTCAAATATATTTGCCATTGAATATTAAATTTTACATTGTGTTATGATATGGGCGCATATACAGTTGAAGTTCGATATCTCAAACTTCAAGGGACCATACAAATTAGCTCGAAATAATAGAAATTATAGTTATCCGATTTCTGATTACAGCTTAATGCAGGTCATGTAGAAGCTTTCAGCATTTCGTTAGCACTGCATTAAGCTGTCACACATGTTTCTAGATTTTTGGAAGGACTGAACTTTAAGTTCGAGTTATCCCGAACTTCAAGTTCGCCGATTTCGAGATACCGAAGTTTAACTGTTGTGTTGACTAAATATATTGATGACTTAATGAAAAAACACACTGCTGTGACTAGGGCCATATATGGTTCTCATATATGATTTAACGTACACTTGAGCTTCTGCATTCACCAGCAGGTGTTAAGTTTCTGGATCCATTACTCACTACCCGATATCTTATCTCGATGCCAATGAGATATGGGTCCAGCAACGTTTGTCCTTCCTCGGCGCCATTTCACCTATATAGTCGCGCGGTACCTAAACTCCTAACTCACTCTCTCACTTTTGTTAGAACATTCTGCGGGTCGAGGGTTCTTCAGATTTGATATTTCCGAACACGTCTGTTATGAAACTAGGTCAAAATTATCAACGTTTTTGTTAAATATGTCTACTGATTGGAATGTTTAGTAGTTTATCGGACTAGTAACAGCAAGGCAACGCCTCTCGTCTTAGTTACATTTGAGTTAATTACATATTTGTGTGTTGCACACAGTATCGGACCAGTAACACCAACAAAACTATACAATTCTAAAATTCTCCTTTTTCTATAGTTAATGCTCCTTTTCGGTAGATTAGTTCAAAGAGGTTGGGTCTAAAATTAGTCGAGGAGGGAATAACATTCTGAATTATTAATCGCTTTTATATCGAGCGGGGTAGAATTGGATGCCTTTTTAGCTCACCTGGCACAAAGTGCCAAGGTGAGCTATTGGGATGATCCTATGTCCGGCGTCCGTCGTCGTGCGTAGTGCGTCGTGCGTACGTGCGGGCGTCAACAATTTACTTAAACATCTTCTTCTCTGGAACTACAAAGCCAAGAGCTTTGATATTTGGTATGTAGTATGATGTAATGGTCCTCTACAAAGATTGTTCAAATTATGTCCCCCGGGCCAAAAATGGCCCCGCCCCAGGGCTTATCAGTTTTTCATTGGAAAATCTTTAAAAATCTTCTTCTCTAAAACTGTAAAGCATAGACCTTTGATATTTGGTATGTAGCATCATCTAATGGTCCTCTACTAAGATTGTTCAAATTATGACCCCTGGGTCAAAAATGGCCCCGCCCCGGGGCTTATCCGTTTTTCATAGGAAAATCTTTAAAAATCTTCTTCTCCAAAACTGTCAGGCATAGACCTTTGGTATTTGGTATGTAGCATCATCTAATGATCCTCTACTAAGATTGTTCAAATTATGACCCCTGGGCTAAAAATGGCCCCGCCCCAGGGCTTATCAGTTCTTCATTGGAAAATCTTTAAAAATCATCTTCTCTGAAACTGTAAGGCATAGACCTTTGATATTAGGTATGTAGCATCATCTAATGGTCCTCTACTAATATTGTTCAAATTATGACCCCTGGGCCAAAAATGGCCCCACCCCGGGGCTTATCAGTTTTTCATTGGAAAATCTTTAAAAAATCTTGTTCTCTGAAAATGTAAGGTATAGACCTTTGGTATTTGGTATGTAGCATCTTGTAATGGTCCTCTACTAAGATTGTTCAAATTATGACCCCCAGGACAAAAATGGCCCCGCCCCAGGGCTTATCAGTTTTTCATAGGAAAATCTTAAAAAATCTTCTTCTCTGAAACTGTAAGGCATAGACCTTTGATATTTGGTATGTAGCATCATCTAATGGTCCTCTACTAATATTGTTCAATTTATGACCCCTGGGCCAAAAATGGCCCCACCCCGGGGCTTATCAGTTTTTCATAGGAAAATCTTTAAAAATCTTCTTCTCTGAAAATGTAAGGAATAGACCTTTGGTATTTGGTATGTAGCATCATGTAATGGTCCTCTACTAAGATTGTTCAAATTATGACCCCCAAGACAAAAATGGCCCCGCCCCAGGGCTTATCAGTTTTACATAGGAAAATCTTGAAGAAATCATCTTCTCTGAAACTGTAAGGCAAAGACCTTTGATATTTGGTATGTAGCATGATCTAATGGACCTCTACTAAGATTGTTCAAATTATGACCCCTGGGCCAAATATGGCCCCGCCCCGGGGCTTATCAGTTTTTCATAGGAAAATCTTTAAATATATTCTTCTCTAAAATTATAAGGTATAGACCTTTGATATTTGGTATGTAGCATTATTTAATCGTCCTCTACTAAGATTAATCAAAACATGACTCCCGGACCAAAAATGGCCACGCCAAAGGGCTTATCAGTTTTTCATAGGAAAATCTTTAAAAATCTTCTCCTCCAGAACTGTAAGGTCTAGGCCCTTGATATTTGGTATGTAGCATCATCTAATGGTTTTCTACCAAGATTATTCAAATTATTACCCCTGGGTCAAAAATGGCCCCGCCCTGGGGCTTATCAGTTTTTCATATGAAAAGCTTTAAGAATCTTCTTCTCCAAAACTGTAAGGCAGAGACCTTTAATATTTGGTATGTAGCGCTATCTAATAGTTTTCTACCAAGATTGTTCAAATTATGTCCCCTGGGTTGAAAACTTCCCCGCCCAGGGGCATATCAGTTTTTTATAGGAAAGTTTTTAAAAATCTTCTCTTAAAAATCTTTGAAAGTCTTCTCTGAACTTGTAAGGCATAGACCTTAGATATTTGGTATGTTGCATTATCTAATAGTCCTCTACCAAGATTTTCAAATTATGAACCCTGGATCAAAATTGACCCTGCCCTGGGGCTTAACAGTTTTTCATAGAAAAATCTTTAAGGTCTATACTCTTTATATTTAGTATGTAGCATTATCTGATGGTTTTCTACCAAGATTTTTCAAATTATGCAATCTGTCATTGAAATCATTAATCTGTTACGAACAGGTGAGCGATTAATGGCCATCATGGCCCTCTTGTTTATGTAAGTACTGAATTACACAGGGACAAGTGAGTCGACAACCATAGTACCTCTTGACGACAACCATAGTACCCTCATGCACGCTGAGCCAGTCTGGTATCGAAGCAAGGCCGCATCAAATATCGCCGCACTAGCCGGACATCATTTACTCAGTGCATAGTTTGTAAATATTAGTATACTTTTGTCGAACGTATGAAAACTTTAAGACATCATATTCATTTTGTGTCGATGGACTGTGAAAGACTACAAAGATATCAGAGCTATCATCTATTACAACAAGAGGGCCATGATGGCCCTGTATCGCTCACCTTGTTAAATGATGTCATGTGACCTATCAATTTGATCCCAGGGGCACAATTACAGGTATTGACAAGAAGATTTTTAAAGTTTTCAGTACAATTTGTGACTCCAGGGATGAGGACAATTTTGACCCTCGGGGCATAATTTTAACAATCTTAGTAAAGGCTCACCAGATGATGCTTCATACCAAATATCACAGCTCTAAACCTTTCAGGTTTGAGACAAGAAGATTTTTTAAAACGGTTTACTATATAATCTTATGTAAAACATGTGACGTCCAGGGTGTGGCCGTGTTTGACCCCAAGGGCATAATTTGAACAATCTTAGTAACGGTTCACCAGATGATGCTACATACAAAATATCACAGCTCTGAGCTTTTCGGTTTCAGACTAGAAGATCTTTAAAGTTTTTACTATATAATCCTATGTAAAACTTGTGATCCCCGGGGTTGCGCCAATTTTGACCCCAGGGGCATAATTTGAACTATCTATGTCGAGGTCTACTAGATGATTCTACATACCAAATTTGATAGCCCTACGCCTTACAGTCTTTGACAAGAAGATTTTTAAAGTTTTTACTTCTTTTTGGACATTAGTTGCCATAGCAACCATAGTTCTGCATGGAATCAAATTCTTTCAACAACTTTGAAAGAGGTTGACCTAAGGAACATTTCTGCCAAGTTTAGTAAAAAATCCAGCGAGTAGATTAGGAGGAGATATCATTTTAAGATAAAGTTGACGACTGACGACGCACGACGACGGACGACGGACACAGGGCGATCACAAAAGCTCACATTGGCACATCGTACCAGGTGAGCTGAAAAGGTCATCATAGCTGCTAATAAGAGTACATCATTTCTATAATTACCATCCAAAGGAGGTCTAAGTGTGAATCATTTAGGCAGTTTGTACAATACTAAGTTACACAGGAAGCTTCCATGGGCACTTTCTGCATTGTGTCTTAGTTCTACATTATGCTACCGCCTGCAGCTATAAGTATCTGTTATCGGGACTGAGAGCACAAATATTAGTTCACTTTTGTGAATCAGTATCTACATCGACCACTGCACTGAAGTGTAATGCAAGGTTTTAACCTGTCTGATAGGTTTCAAACGATTAGAGGCATAAAATGCGTCAGTAGGAGAAAATGGGTTGAAGTAAATATACATTTGATGCATAGTCTTACAAAATTCCAACAATTATTAATTCCTCTTTATTGAAGGACATTAGTGTCATGGCAATAAACAGATAACGTATACGCACACGCAGTGCAGATCGTGAGCAGCAAACCTACATAGTTAGGAACTGACTGATGTTGGTCTACATTCTTCATAAAAGCGTACATAGACATGAGTATCGTGTAAAAGATTTAAACAGAACATCTAAATTGATAGACCATGATATGTTGTAGTGTTAGAATTTGATTGTTGCTTTGGCTATGTCGTGTGGCAGCTGCTGTCCAACACGATTTTATAGTTAGAAACTGTATATGGTCAGTAAGTAGACACAATACTCTGAAAATAAGAGCAATGTATAGCCTTTGACTGATGGAATATATGCGACAAGAACTAGAGGCGTGTAGAGAGTAGGTAGACCATCGTGTTATTTAAATTTTACTTCTTATCAAGTGAATGTTATAACAGCTACCTGGCTGTCCAATAACATTCCATAGTTCTTTAACCTGTATGGTTGCTAATTTGCAACAACAATGTGTAAACAAGGTATGTATACATTTTGACAGATACATCATGACATTTGTACATGTGAGAAAAACGTGACAGAGACATGTAGAGTATGACACTTTGAGAGTTTAAACATTGAAAGACAAGCAGTCCACACACTGCAATGTTCAACACACTCGCCATAAGTATATGTTATCGAGAATTTATATGGTACACTCTAATGCATTTTATTGTATTATATTGGGATTTATGTCGCAGTATTTCAGTCAAATCACGACATCCGAATGAAAGTATGGCTATTGTGTATGTAGAGTTGTGACAACTAAACATCAAAACTACAGATATTTCACTAGGACTGGTTCAAACTCTCCCCGCTATATCATATTGGACATACAGTAAAACCTCTTTATAACGGCCACTAGATTACATCAAATATTTTGTGATAAAGGCAGGATTCTGCTTAAAGCAAGGTGAAAGTAAAACAGAACGCTCCTGAAGAGCGTTCTGTTTTACTTAACCCTGTTTTAAGTAGCAACCTGTCCTAAATAACAGCTAATTAACACACTTTAGTAACCGTTATAAAGAGGTTTTACTGTATGTAAATCATGTACATCCACATCAGAACACTTCTATGTTAAATGTTTTAACCAGCATACATTTCTTGTGCAGCCCCTGTCCCCATGACAAATGGATGTGTTTCAAATTTTAACATGGACCAATGTATTATTGAAATGAACGATAGTCAGTCATTTATCCGTCACAGATTGCACGACAAAACAGCTCAATAACAACTTGCTCCGACTTGAGTGTCTATACGAGTTAGTGTTGGTTTAAGCAGGACAAACTCCATGTGTAACAAACGCTCATGTATTAAGCTAGCACTTAAATGTATACCGAGGAATTAGGTACAATAGAGGTTCTTCTCAATTTCTGTTTCTAATAAATTTTAGCGAGGTTGTATTGCAGTTTAACTGTAACTGCGTAAAACACTGGTGCCTTACCAGGGTCTACATAAAAAACCTTTAGATGGTGGTGGACATCAACCAGTGTAGAGTGTAATAAGACCATAGGCATTTGTCATCTGATACTTTGCTACATTAGAATAGTAAATATTTAGTACGCAGTTGCCCTGTACAACCTATTATCCTATACACCTGATTTTATTGGAATAATGTCAAACACTAGCTGTATATAGCCTAAATATAGATAATAAGTCAAACCAGTTATGGTATTTATAATTGTTACATATATCATTGAAAAGGTACGCAACTCTATCAATTTTATAGCGAGAACTTATGTGCGGTACTGTCTGTCATATATCGTCCACATTTAAAATGTTGACAATCCCAAAACTAGGAATGGTTGTTAAAAGTAGGGTGCCTTATGATACTCACTGCTCAACATATTCACAAGCCCTTTCCAATGTTTATATTCCAGTTGAAGTGACTTCGCTCACTTGTTTTCCCCACTAGTGCCAGGCACGAATGAGGTAAAGGGTGGGGGAGGTGTTAGCCGTGAATATTTCCCAAGTTGTTAATACGAGTGGTCGATTGGGTCCCCTATTCGTAGCAAAATATGTACAGAGATCAGAACCAGTCTATAGTATACCAAAACAATATTGATGAAAGATATGAACATACAATTATTATGAAAATAACTAGGGACCAGTAGACCATCGTTTTTACAACTAACGGAACTATATACTGTCATTTGGTACGAATCCACTCATATATTCTGAAAGTGGTTGTTCCTTCGAAAACAAAAGTAGCAATGCCAAAAGCGAAAGTTGCAGATTTAGCATTTTAGCTCACCAGAGCACAAAGTACTCAGGGTGAGCTTTTGTGATTGCCTGATGTCCGTCGGCGTGCGTCGTGCGTCGTCCCGCGTCAACAGTTTGAACCTTTAAAAATCTTCTTCTCTGAATCTACAGGGTTCTCAGCTTTCATCTTTAGTACATAGCATCACCTATAGGTCCTCTACAAAAGTTATATAAATTATGCCCCTGGGGTCAAAATTGGCCCCGCCCCAGGGGTGGGAAGTTTTCAATAGAAACATATATTAAAAATTTGAAAATCTTCTCCTCTGAAACCAGAAGGTTCTCAGCTTTCATATTTGGCACATAGCATCATGTTCAGGTCCTCTACAAAAGTTATATAAATTATGACCCTGGGGTCAAAATTGGCCCCGCCCCAGTGATGGGCAGTTTTCAATAGAAACAAATAGTGTAATCTTTGAAAATCTTCTCCTCTGAAACTGGAAGGCTCTAAGCTTTCATATTTGGCACAGAGCATCATGTTCAGGTCCTCTACAAAAGTTGTATAAATTATGGCCCTGGGGTCAAAATTGGCCCCGGCCTATGGGTGGGAAGTTTTCAATAGAAAAAAATAGTAAACCTTTGAAAATCTTCTCCGTTGAAACCAGAAGGTTCTCAGCTTTCATATTTGGCACATAGCATCATGGTCAGGTCCTCTACAAAGGTATATAAATTATGGCCCTGTAGTCAAAATTGGCCCCGCCCCAGGAGTGGGCAGTTTTCAATAGAAACAAATAGTGAAAACTTTGAAAATCTTCTCCTCTGAAACTAGAATGTTCTCAGCTTTCATATTTGGCACATATCATCATGTTCAGGTCCTCTACAAGAGTTATATAAATATTTATGCACTGGGTCAAAATTGGCCCCGCCCCAGGGGTGGGAAATTTTCAATAAAAACAAATAGTGAAATCTTGGCACATATTTGGCACAGAACATCATGTTCAGGTCCTCTAAAAAGTTATATTAACTATGGCCTTAGGGTCAAAATTGGCCCCGCGCCAGGGGT
The DNA here is from genome assembly GCA_963576725.1 of Azorinus chamasolen. Classification (NCBI taxonomy): domain Eukaryota; kingdom Metazoa; phylum Mollusca; class Bivalvia; order Cardiida; family Solecurtidae; genus Azorinus; species Azorinus chamasolen. The sequence continues at coordinate 72,870,037 of OY755245.1, forward strand.
GGGCAGTTTTCAATAGAAACAAATATTGAAAACTTTGAAAATCTTCTTCTCTGAATCTCGAAAGTTCTCAGCTTTCATATTTGGCGCATAGCATCATGTATAGGTCTTCTACAAAAGTTATATGAATTATGGCCCTGGGATCAAAATTGGCCCCGCCCCAGGGGTGGGTAGTTTTCATTAGAAACATATAGAGAAAACTTTGAAAATCTTCTCCTCTGAAACTGAAAGGTTCTCAGCTTTCATATTTGGCTCATAGCATCATGTTCAAGTCCTCTACAAAAGTTATATAAATTATGCCCCTGGGGTCAAAATTGGCCCGCCCCAGGGCCGGCTAGTTTTCTATAGAAACATATAGTGCAAAATTTGAAAATCTTCTCCTCTGATTGTCTGGTGAGCGCTTCAGGGCCATTCTGGCCCTCTTGTTTATTGAACTTGTTGAATCATAGAAAACATTTAGTGTGATTCTGATACACATTTCATTCCAGTCCTATAACACTCATGTTTCAACACTTTTATATTGGACAAAGAACAACACTACTTACCATTGTCTATGTATCCATTAATAATATGCTATTGTACTACCATCTACCAATATTTAATTTGCAATCAGCAGTAAACGCTTTTAAAGTGACATCAGAATGGCTTGTTGTCCTGTGGTTTTTATACTTATTTATATAAGTTCAAAATTTTCAAGGAAAGTCTTTACTTAGGCACGTCAATGTACGCTTTTCTAATTGCATGACGTTTAATTATATCTCCAACATTTATGGGGAGACATATTCTTTTTGCCAGAGTTGCCTATCTGCCAATCTGACCGTCACAAGTAATTGCCCCTGATCACTTAAAATTAGACAAACTTTGTTTCGCGCGTATCTCTAAAACCGCTAGTACTAGAGTCAACAAACTTCACAGGAATGTCCAACAGCATGAATTGTTGTGCACCTTGGGTTTTTGAACTGCCTTGATTTTGTTGAGTTATTGCCCCTGATATGAACACTTCAATTTAGACAAACTTTGTGTCGCTGTATTTCTGAAACCAGTAAGGCTAGAGTTACCAAGCTTCACAGAATTGTCCACCAGCATGAGTTGTTGCGCTCCCGTGATGTTGTAATTGTCTCCCCTGTTAACTTTGGAGTTACTGCCCCTGATGACTTATAAGTAAACAAGCTTCACAGGAATGTTCATCGGCATGAGTTGTTGTGCACTTGGTTTTTAGCTCACCTGAGCTGAAGGCTCAAGGTGAGTTATTGTGACCGCCTGTCGTCCGTCGTCCATCTGTCCGTCTGTCTGTCCGTTCACTTTTACTCAAACGACTTCTTCTCTTAAACCACTGGGAGGATTTCACCCAAATTTCACAGAAATGTACTTTAGGATGTCCTCTATCAAGTTCGTTCAAATTATGACCCCCGGGTCAAAAATGGCCCTACCCCACTACTTTTAATGTTTTTTTGTTTAAATCTTTAAAACTCTTCTTCTCTGAAACCACAATTCCTAGAGCTTTGGTATTTGGTATATAGCATGATCTAATGGTCCTTTACCAAGTTTGTTCAAATGATGACCCCGGGTCAAAAATGCCCCTGCCCCAGGGCTTGTAATTTTTACATAGACTTATATAGGAAATCCTTTAAAAATGTTTTTCTCTGAAACCACATAATCTAGAGCTAAGATATTTGGTATGAAGCATCACCTAATATACCTCTACCAAGTTTGTTCAAATAATGACCCCTGGGCAAAAAATGGTCTCACCTTGGGGCTTTAAACTTCTTAATATCAGAAACAACACTTAAAAGGTTTCACTTAGCAATTTCCTCAGTTATTTCTCTTGTCTCATCAGATAGCCATTAAGGGACAAAGGGGGCTAACTGCGTTGGACAAAATATTTATAATGAAATATGAAAGGTGGATCAGTGTAGCCGTCTTAGAAGGCATAGAAACAGATCTATCAAATTCCATGAACAAACAGAAACTGATCCTATAGAAGCCATCCTATCTGGGACTACTCTGTTTGCAGATGCATGAAAACAAGTTTATATGAGGGAAAATAAGCAACTACAGTTAAAAGGTTACAGCACACTGGACAGTAGTGCTCTTAGAGCAACTGTTAATTTCTCCAGGTCTGTGCTGCTCTTAACTCTTTGCACGCTGGCGGCAAAGCTGTGATTACCTATGCAAACAGTTTGGATCCAGATGAGAGGCCACATAATGCTGTGTCTCATCAGGATCCAAACTGTTTGTCATCTTGACCATATTTTTGCAAAAAAATGATAGAAAGTTTATTTTAAGACGACAGTGTTGCAGATGAAAAATTACTTAGCAAAGGGCATTTTTAAAGGAATGTTGACCCATTAACCCCATGATGTGTACTGTTGGTGACTTGTGGTGCCAAACGGGGAATTTCACAGCTGGATGTTTAAGTCTTTGCATAATGTTATGTTGTTTCTGTAGTTAATTTATTTGATTTGAAAAAAAATTCATCATTATGGTCATTTATTTTAATAAATTTTATTATGCGAGGCATGTAATATAGTCTTTATTAATTGCATTTAGTTGAAGTTTAGGTGTTTAATAAAGACTTTTCTCCTTGCTATTAATTGTATTTATTTTAATTTGATTTTGAAACAAATAATGTCTTAAGTTAATCAAAATTATTGTCAATTAATAATTAATGTTACTCAAAATATGAGTACCTCTTCTCAATTTTAATTGTTTAAAAAACTAATGACCCGTTTAATTGACTGATTATCAGATATTCATACCTAGAGCTGGAATTATTTCTAAACACCTATTAATCCTTTCCCAGTTTGCTTTGACAAAAACTGATCTGGGTCTACTCTATTTGCTAATGAGTAAAACATGTTATTTCCATGAAGAGAAGTTTTAGCTTTGATAAAAACTGTAAAATCAAATCTATGTATATTGTCAAAAGTAAACAGAGCAGACCCTGATCAGACAGCTTCTATAGGAGCTGTCTGATCTGGGTCTACTCTTATTTTTAATCCTTAAAAACACATTGTTTCTGTAAAGAGAAGTTTTTGCTTTGATAAAACTGTAGAATCAGATCTATATAGTGTCAAAAGCAAACAGAGCAGACCCTGATCGGGCGGCTTCTACGGGAGCTATCTGATCAGGGTCTACTCTGTTTGCAAATGAGTAAAACAAGGTTTATATGAGGGAAAGAGGGTTAAAAGATTGTTATTGGTCATTTCACTATTGCTCAGCTGGATACTGTGTATATGGGGGAGGGGGTCCACTTATATAAGCAGCTTTGAAATGCTCTTTCAAAGCGATCTGTAATGTCTTCTGCTTCAGATTTGTCGTCATTTGAATTTCTAAAAGATCAGTTTTAGGCATTTTGACCTAAGTTGTAAACAATTTAGATCTTGGTCAGACAGTTACTTGGTATTAGATCTGAATCCAGACTGTGTGTCAATCTTAGTTCAAGTTGATTCAGCAGTGAAAGGGTGAAAGCAGTGTCATCTGCTAGAAAAGTTGTCTGCTGAAAAATTAACATTGTCAATATTACTGTAACTCAGGTGAGCGATATAGGGCCAATGACCCTCTTGTTTTAATTGTCTCCCCTTGATAACTTTGGAGTTTCTGCCACTGATGACTTAAAATAAGAGACACTTTACTTCTCAGTTTGATCCCAGTGTCCATTCCAAATATATTGTTTTACCATAATATCTACAAGGTTTACAACTGTGTACTATCTTCAGTATGTTGACGGAATCAACACACTGTTCAAAGGTCCACATGCCCACTCCTTGTACTGTGTGCGATCAATGTCTGCATTGTTTACGAGTGCCCCGTAGCCCATTCTATATACTATGTATGACCAGAATCTACATTTTTTACAATTATTTAGCAACAATGTGCTCTACAGCGTGAAAAGGATATACACAATTTATAAACGTCCCTGTGACCACTTCTATTAAGGTATTTGAATAGGATATTCACTATTCACAAATGTCCCTGTCATATTCCCTACAAATTGTGTGATCTGGATCTACACAATTTTCAAATGTCCCAGTACCCATTTCCATACGATGTTTATTCAGGATCTACATTATATTAAAAAAGTTGCAGTAGCAATGGTCTATACTATTTAAAAATATTTAATGAGCATTTCTCCTGCAGCACATGGTCAGGATCTACACATTTTCACACTTACTTAGGCATAGTCTTTATACGATGTTTTATCATGATCCATGATATATATAAATGTCACAGTGACACATTTGTATACTGCATTCGATCAGGAGCTACAGTATTTTCAAACATGCTAGTGTCTATCTCAGCGCAGTGTGTTGAGGACCTACACTGTTTAGAAATGTGTAAGTGCAGATTTCCAATGACCATTGTGTGTGATCATGATTTACTATTCCCTCTGCAGCTTAGGATACCGATCTACCACCTTGCCCTTTAAGGAAAATCTACAATTATTACATACGTATCAGTGTAAATTCCCTATTATACTATGAGTTATCAAGATCTACACTATTTACAAATATCCAAGCACCATTTCCTTCACCGTTTGTGATCGATATCTACACTGTTTACAATGTTTACCATGGTATGCGGTATGTGATCAGGACCTCAACTCTCCCTACATGTTGCATCATCATCAGCTGCACTGCTTAAATTATGTTTGTGCAATTTCCATACACAGCGTGTGATTTTGATCTTCGGTAGCTAATTCCACAAAGCCCTGTCCCTACATGATCAGTGATCTGGATCTACCCTTTTTGAAAAGGCCCAATGCCCTGTCACGACTCTGCATGTGATCAGGTTTTATGTGTTTTAGATATGAAACAATATCTCATCCCTACTAGACATGCGATCAGGATCTACACTGTTTGCAATTTACAAGTGTCAATTCCTGATATGGGATTTTATCAGGATCCCCGTGTCATCCCCCAACACAGTGTGCGATCGGGGTCTATACTATTTACAAGTATCCTTTTCCATCACGGCGTGTTATCATGGCTAACATTGTTTACAATTACTCGTGTGTCCTTCCCCAACATTTTATATGATCATGGTCTATACTGATGGCAAGTATTCCTGTGTCCTTCCTTCTCCAACGCGACATGCGAATCAGAATCTACATTATTTAAAGGTAACCCTGTGTCATTTTACTACACTGTGTGTGATGAGGGTCTACATTGTTTACCAGTACACCCGTGTTCCTTTCCTACACAATATATATCTCTGCCTTTCCCTGCACAACGTGTGATCAGGGTTTACACACAGGGGTAAATATGGAAAAAATAGTCAAACAAGGAGAGCCACACACGAAATGACACCGCACCAAACACCATCAAACAAGAAACGGTATAGCCACAAGACAAAACATAACAGGACGCATATCAAGACGAAAAACATTAAACATTAAGCATATTAAATAACAAAATTGACCATAGACTGAAAGCAGGAGTACCGCCTTGGAACGGTCAGTAACCGAAATAAGCTACTGGGGGACTTAAACCTGGTTTACGGGTTCTCAACCTCGTCCTTATCCCACTTTCACCAAAGTCAAAATGTAAATAAATTTCCCCCTCCAGACAACTTCACAACATAAATATCGATGTCTGCCAAAATGAAATGACTTTATTCCAAATGTGCTCCTTTAATTGCAGACTTGTGTTTGTTGGGCTGCGAAAGCAGCCCAAACTTATACGGCTTTGAATTTTGACCATGCGTTTCTGCGTTCCTGTGTTTCTATAAAAGCCAATCTTTTTAATAACTATGGGTTACTGTGAGACAGGCTTTTATTTATATACATTCATTTATTTTATTTATTTTGATGTATACCTTTTTCTCAGCGGGGCAAATATTTTTGTCAAGGTTATTTGTTTCTTTTCTGCCATGACGTTTCAGTGAAAATGCTAGTGTATTAGGTATAAATGATTAAAAGCACGTCCCAAGTTATACCAGTCAGCGCAGCCGAGGGGTAATAACAACGGCCTAGGAAATGTGAGGTCATGGGTTCGATCCTCGGCGGATGCTTTTTTTTCTCTCATTTATTTTGTTAGCACCCTTAGTTTACGTGCTTTTGGTTTAAAAACAAGTTTGTACAAAAATATTGTAAAAATATAAGTCCTTTGCTTCCATTGATCTGTGACGTAATGTGTATTATTGGTGTCATACACAGGTATTATGTATCATGGCTCATTAAAACAATCCCCCGTTTCTGCTGTTAATTTATACATTACAGTCATGTTTTGCCAATGTATCTGTTAATTAAAACTATAGGTAAACAACGAGCAGTGAGCCGTGACTGTACTTTACATTTTGGTACGTTCCACGATTTAGGGGTGTCAGCATTGCTGCAGTCCATCTAACTAAGATACGTACTTTACATGCGACGATCAATCACGATTTTCTCATGCAAGTGTTTATGCTGGCTGAATGCTGATTCCCTCAAAAAGTGGACGGCGCTGATTGTTATGGCTCACTGCTCGTTGTTTACTTATACTAAACAATATTGCTCCCCCTTTTTCTTCTATCCTGCTTAAAGACATGTTACGCAGCCATTTTACGCTTGCGTAAAACCTTGCTTGTTTTGTTATGAACGGGATTTTATGCTTAACCTTAATACAGATTCACAGGCGGATGCCATCAATGCCTTTAACAATACAGCACGTTATTTAGAAGACATTTTTAATATTGATAACCCATACTTTGATTCTATGATAACCTCAGTTTACCCTAGAGAGCTGAAGCTTAATAAAGCAAATAGTTCTGACATATCTATAAACAATGGAATAATTTCTTCTGGAATTTATAACAAAAGGGATGACTTTAATTTTAAAATAGTTAACTATCCTCATTTGGATGGGGATGTTCCCCGTGCTACATGTTACTGTGTATACATTTCTCGGCTTATTGGGCTGCTGAAAGCAGCCCACAATTATACGGCTTTGAATTTTGACCATGCGTTTCTGCGTTCCTGTGTTTCTATAAAAGCCAAGCTTTTTTAATAACTATGGGTTACTGTGAGACAAGCTTTTATTTATATACATTCATTTATTTTACTTATTTTGATTCATACATTTTTTGTTAGCGGGGACAAATATTTTTGTCGAGGTTATTTGCTTCTTTTCTGCCATTGAAAATGCTAGTGTATTGGGTATAAATCATTTAAAAGCACGCACCACTTGTAGCAGTCGGCGTAGTCGAGGGGTTATGACGGTGGCCTAGGAAATGTGAGGTCGCGGGTTCGATCCTCGGCGGAAGCATAATTTTTTTCTCTCATTTTTTTTGTTAGCACCCTTAGTTTACGTGCTTTTGGTTTAAAAACAATTCTGTACACAAATATTGTAAAAGTATAAGTCCTTTGTTTGAATTTTGTCTTTGGAAAAGTTATTTAGCTGAGACCTTTTACTCGTGGTTTTGTTGACCGTTTTGAATATTTCACAATTGTGCTGAATACCATTGATCTGTATTTACTTCGTGGTAATGTGTATTATTGGTGTCATACACAGGTATTATGCATCATGGCTTCTTAAAACATTCCCCCGTTTCTGCTGTTAATTTATACATTACAGTCATGTTTTCCCAATGTATCTGTTAATTTAAACTACTAAACAATATTGCTCCCTCTTTTTCTTCTATCCTGCTTAAAGACGTTACGCAGCCATTTTACGCTTGCGTAAAACCTTGCTTGTTGGTTTTGCTAGAGCTTGTTCCTCTGTTGATGATTTTAACAATCGTAACCTTATTATCACTGAAAAACTCATGTACTCGATGACTATTCAGAGGTCAGAGCAGCTGTGGAGAAGTCATTTTTGGTACGACAGAACTGGCAAAGTACAAATATCTAATTTCCTCCCTCCGTAAACTGGTATAAGAGGGAATCTTCATAGAGTAAATTAAGTCTTTTCCGTCGTCGCACAAGCAAAGATGAAAGCATAATGACCAGCTGTAAAGGGGTCGACCACCAAGAATGTAGTGTGCTGCAATATAGAGGGGTCATGTCCCTTTTTAATGAATTGTTTTATACGTTTGACAAACAAAGTATCAAAATATGTGTGTCCAATAATTTTTTGAAGTTTGTAAATGACATCACCGTTAAACTCCGGATGTGAAATACCTAACTTTAGAAAAGTACGTAAATTACAATTGTATTTGCTGATGAGTAGAACATTACGGTGATAAAATTTTGAAAATGTTTTACGAAGTTTGTCATATCTGTAGCCCTGTTTTAGTAGTTTTTCAGACATGTTTCCTCTCATGTCAGCAACTTTTACTTTCATTTTCAAGTCGCGGAAGTCATGTCACGTGACTTTTTGTTATGCACGTTTTGATTGGCCGTTGACGAAAGCGAACTATCAAACTTGATTGTGATCCATCGGAAAACCATCGCCCTTTCCCGCCCGTCCAATGAAATAACGCAGCTGTTGTATAGTCACGTGACCAAAGTTTGACTTCTTGAAAACGATGTCAGCTGCAAAAGTTTAAAATCGCAAGAAGGACGGTAAAACCACGTTTTCGTGTAAGATCGCTGAAGGAAAGTTCTTTGAATATATTGCTGATATGAACGCCTAATTTTACTGTGTTTGACGTATAAGTAATCGTTTCAAGGCTGTCGACGATTCGCACTCAACTTATTTTGGCCATTGGTGCCGTGTTAAGTTTATCCTTTATTTGACCGGGAACATCTTTGCATATTCGAATAAAATGTCTTTGCTTACGGAATAGCATTTTATCTGATCGAAATAGGTGCATATCTTGCAGAACGAAGGGTTTAACGTAGAGGAGTGGGTAATTTGGATCTTTTGAAGTCGGATCCCTTCTTTCTATATATACATATACTGACTCAAACGTGTCTTACCCCTGTGTATTTACATGATTTACATATATCGCTCTGCTCTTTTCCTATACAACGTGTGATCAGGGTCTACATTGTTTATATATATATCGCTCTGCTCTTTTCCGCCACAACGTGTGATCAGAGTCTACATCGGTCATATATATCGCTCTGCTCTTTTCCATCACAACGTGTGATCAGGGTCTACATTGTATATATGTATCGCTCTGGTATTTTCCTATACAGCATCTATTCAGGGTCTACATTGTTTACATATCATTCTGTTTCTCCTACATAACGTGTGGCCATGATCTGCATTGTTTACATATATTGCTCTGACCTTTTCCTAAACAACGTGTGATCTGGTTCTACATTGCCGACTATATCAGTGTCCTTTTACTACACAACATGTTTGTTATGTTATGATTAACCTTTCTGCTCACTATGGGCTAATTGGCCGCTCAGGAGAGAGAGAGAGAGAGAGAGAGAGAGAGAGAGAGAGAGAAACCCGGACGTGCTGCCCTACTCTTATTATCGAATTTATCTAGGTTTTTTAGATTCCCAGTGTAGAGCACTGATACATGGACGTCGGTTTATGAAGTCTCGTCTACACTGCTAATAAGTATTCCTGTGTCCATTAACCACATTGTACGTAATCAGGGTCTTCACTGCTCACAAGTATTGTTCCCAAGTATCCCTGTGTCCTTTGGCTGTACTGGGTGTGGTATTTTTTTCGTCTCCGTCCTGAATCCGATAATTGTTGCAAACACGCAAAAAAGTTGACGATTTCATCTGCTTAGGCTAACCTAACTCCTGATACGCTAAATAAGTGTCGTCTGCTTAGCTCTTTGTACGCTAGACAATTGTCGTCTGCCAAACTTGTATTTTTTGGTACTTTTGTTTGTGTGTGGAGATTGGGTGAGGTTCTTCAAACATACACACAGTTACACTTATGTGATAATGATGACACACGGGTAGTTTGGGCATCCGACCTGGATTCAAACTGATTGAAATGTTATCACGAATATGCGGTTATCATACAGATAGTTCAATCATGGATATTGCAAACATTCGGTAAAGTCTAACCAGTGTCTCGCTGGTAATGACCCGTCTGCTTAAATCAGAATAAAGTTTGACTTCTTCCAATTCTATCATGTTTTCGAGAAACTATTAACGGAATGTCACACTGCTTGAATTCAGGCTTGGATCCAAATCCGTGCAAATGCTCTTTAACATGACATATTACTATTGTATCAAATTATTTTACTATGACCCATAACTCAATAAAATATTGATCGATAAGATATTCAGAGGCTAATACAAATACAGTAAAACCCTCTGAACCGGATGTTAAATTTGAGTATAAATATCGGTCATGGAGACAGGTGGCAACTTAATGCAAGGTGAAAGTCTAAAGTAGGGTAAAAGTCTAAAGGAGCTTTCTGCATGGATTTCATCCTGCATTAAGCAGCTACCTGCCTAAAAGTATCTAAATTCTTCTCTAATAAAATTCCGGTTTAGAGGGATTAACTGTAATGTCATTTTATCTCATGTACATGTCTTTGTTGGTTTATTTAAGTGGCAGTATAGTTGTCTTTTGGACACATTTGCGACAGTTTCCTCAAGGTGTTTTTTCATGACACAGGGTGTAAAACAGTTTGGAAATCTGGTTAAATGTCTCATCGCAATCAATGTTTTCTTTTGTTTCATGGCAGTGAAGGGTTACATAACACATTATTCTACATTATTTCAGACATTGTCGAGTGTAATTTCACTTATTTTAAAACAGTCTGACCCACTTGCAATGATCATGTATACAACGGTCTACTACAATAAAACCTCTCTATAACGGCTTCTAAATTGTGTCAATTAGTGGTAGTTAGGGCAGGTAGCTGCTTAAAGCAAGGTAAAAGTAAAACAGAACGCTCCTGATTTAATTTAGTGGGCGTTATGGAGAGGTTTTACTGTATAATCTAAACGCACTACGCTAGGACGCCTTTGTACACATTTAAACTGCATAACCATTCATAACAAAGAATCAGATACACGTTCACACAATGTAATCGCCTATTGATTACGGCGGTGTAACATGTGTCAGAGACAACCAATTTACACAGAGACAGTTTATCTTACCTGCAACATAGCATGGCTGACCATTTGTATCACTGTAGCAGTATCAAAGTAATGTTCATGTGTATATAAATGAAGACACTCAAACTGGACCATGCATTCTTCCCAAAACATACGGAACGTTTGCGAAATACAGTACCACATCTTTATAATGACCACTGAATTAAGAATCTTGTTTTAAAAGCAGGGTGTTGTTTGACACAGTAGAAAGGTAACCGAAAGAGCTAATTCTTTTAATTGTGATTAAGGTTTAAACATTTGCTTTACTTTCTTAATTTTCGACACAGATTGAATGCGTTCAAATTATCAGCAAGAAAACTAAAACTACTGCAATCATACGTGTCATTCGCATATGACAGTTACTTTATGTTTCGAGACTATCACGCCCACTTGTCATTAGTTTCGGAAATAAGCGTATCTATACATTTGAAGCGAGTCCTATTAAATGCACTTGGACTTTGTCTGACAACATTAAATGTGATATAATTCCTTTTGAAATTTGAAATGATTGTTTTTGTTTAAACCTTTTAAGTAATAGATTAGTTATGTTCGGTCGTTCCAGATTCGGTTAGGATTTTAAACTTTACCATATAGTGCATCACGTGGTATTTGTCTGGTTATGTACCCCACGTTTCAATGGAAGTGATCACATTGTTCATAAGCCATGACCACATATGCATTAAGTAACGTAGCTTAACGTACTTAGGAATAGCTACGTTAATTACAAATTAAAGTACGTTAAAATAAGTTAAAGAAGGTTAGACTAGGGCCCAGAATTATTATGTTCAAGTCCGTTACTCTCGGGAAGAACATGAAATGATAAACATGCGAGTGTAAACAACGTACAACACGTGATAAAACTCAAATCATATACATTGGTAGACTCTGACCATGCATTCCCATTTGAGTTTCATATTTTCATTGAACAACAGTCCGTGTCACAAACAAGGACGCAAACAATTTTGTTTGAATCTGACATAAAACGCAATGTTCTAAATAGACTGTATACTGACGACATGATGAGCGTACTATATACATAGGGATCTATATGGACTCGTAAGTGTAAGATGTATTAAAATCTATAACATCGATTTACAAGTGTTAAACTAGGGACACGAGTTAACCACCAATATGGCCGAATGTGGGAGTGACAACCCAGAGACAAGCGGACATGACGAGTGCTTTGAGTGGAATTGTAAGATGTGTTCAGAAAATGGTCTTATGAGAGAGGCGACTTCGTACTGTAAGAATTGCGATGAATGTTTCTGCAAGTCATGTTTGCAGCTTCACAACAGGTTTCACAAAACACATACAGTCCTTGGTGTCAAAGAGAAAGTAGACTGGGGGACATCGGATATTACTCAAGACACTGGGATAGTGTGCGAAGATCACCACGGACAGACAATATCCATGTACTGCGGACAACATGATGCACTTTGCTGCCTAGTGTGTGCAATGTTTAAGCACAGGTATGCTAAATTATTGTTTGTTAAAACCTGACTATAATTTGCCATGATTTTCGAAATAGAATATTGTTAAAGGGGAAGTCCCTACATTCGACGCGTTTCAAAAATGCCTAAAATATACAAAACTGGTTTTTTAATATGCTGAAAATAAGTATATTTCAAGAAAACCTATCGAATAAACGTTGAATATTATAAAGCTTCCATGTGTTTGATACCGAAGAACCCAATGTTATTTGCCGATGTTTCAGTTTTATTCGGGTGGGGTATTAATTTCATATCTGTTCGCGCTACTTTGCGTCTCTCCGGCCACTTCCGAGAAAAGCTGTTACGTAAACAATGGACAGACTGAGTAGCCATTGGCAAAACGCTGAGAAATTGAAATAGAAAAGACCGATGATACTTTGGTCTAAAACAAACACGATAAGTAATAAAGAAATTGGTTTATTTTGTTTCGCAGGGGCAGTTTTCGACATAATTGTAAAATGACAACCTTCATAATAATGATTGAAAATAATAAACACCAAGTGTTATGATATTGTTTGGTATGCAAATTATAACCAAATGAGAGAAAGCGGGATTTATGGGTAAGCCAATCTGATCCAAAAAACTGTCCAACCTGCGATAACCGCTTTCTCTCTCCTAGTAGCCATAGGAATCAATTTCCTATGGGTTTGCACAATATCAGGTACTATGCATCACAAAACTCAATTAATCATTTTCTACTTTTATTCATTTAACCTAATTGTGGCGAATATTTGGCGTGAACCCCAGATATATTTACCAACGTTTCTTTAGGCCACAAGCTTAAGCTTTCAGAATATTGAACACGTAGCGAAACTCTTTACTAACAGAACTGCAAAATACAGTGGCCCAAATTATAGCAAATTTCGATAGCACAAACCCTATGCCAATATCAGGCACTTAGCCTAAACACAAAGTAGCACATAAAGTAGCACTCTGGTAGCATTTCCAGCAAAATAGCACAAAACGTAGGGACCCGAATGAGGCATGGTGTCCCGTCTTTTTAACTAAATGTCTAAAGAAGCACTCTGGTAGCATTTCCAGCAAAATAGCACAAAACGTAGGGACCCGAATGAGGCATGGTGTCCCGTATTTATAACTAAATGTCTTATTGTTATGTGGCGCCGCAAAATAGCAGTATGGCACCTTTATAGCAAAACACAAACAAATGTCTTAATGTTATGTGGCGCCGCAAAATAGCAGCATGGCACCTTTATAGCAAAGCACAAACAAGTGTCTTAATGTTATGTGGCGCCGCAAAATAGCAGTATGGCACCTTTATAGCAAAGCACAAACAAATGTCTTTATATAGCAACACACAGCCAACTGGCGGGCCCGAAATAACATGGTGCCCCCTAACAAATTCAGGTAGGTCGTCTGAAGCTGATGGCCAAATGGAAGGGAACCGAAAGGGAGACCTCATCGCCCATTCGGAGCCCTTCCACCGCCCAAAAGCGGCAGCAAGGCTGACCTAGCAATATTCAAAGTACTAGAGGTTCACGCCAACCCACGCGATAATATCTAATTATTCACGAGAACCAAGGTTGCAGTTACATCAGAAATCGGTTTAACCCAAATGCTATATTATTCAGAAATACATGTAGACGAGTTCCAGCCTGTGACTAATGCACAACATCTAGTAAGAATTCATTTCATTAACTGAAAGGAGATCTAACTGGCTCAAATAAAAAAACCTTCTGCTGCACTGACTTCACAACAAAAGTATCGAGTCTTTGTCGGGCTGTTGACAAATCTCTGCTATCTGAGCCCCGATTGCGAGGTAGAATTTCTGACTAAATACTGTGTTCAGCATTGTGCCTCGAAGAAATTGTATGAGTTTTGCCACTATGCTTTTGCGTCTCTTTAAAAGTGTGTAGCCCAATACATTCCTCCCGATATTGAGAAATATGTAACCTGGAGGGTCCTCCACCTGTAGAAGAAATGTCAAATTGTCTTGTGGCCTTTAAAGGGTCAGATCACCATACCCTTGCCACCACAGGTGAGCTTTCAGGTTGAGACTGCTCCCCGCTGCCCTGTGTACAATAAAGGCCCTAATATCCACAAAGACGGTATAACTGGAAAAACTTTGGGAACAATTTATCTCTGCTGCCTGCAAAAATGGCAACTTACTCAATGCACCAACATAAAAATAAAACTATTGATTGTGTAGACGCGAACAGACTTATCATTCTGCCCAAGATCCTCAAGGGATAAAACGTAACCACACCTATCAAAAGGGGTATTGATATCTCCTGCACATAGACTTAGTAAGTGTCTGAAACCCAACGACCTGACTTGTGTGTTTGGTCGATCGACCAGACCCGCTTAGCCGCTGCACCAAGACGGAAACTATGCAAAGTAAAGGCTTGCAGTTGAGGGTCTAAAGCTGTAAGGGACTACTTAAGCATTGCTGAGAATTGGTAACGCGTGAGGGGTTGACCATTAGGGTGGCGAAACAAAGGACCTTAACTGGCTGGTCTGATGGCTATGTACTCCCTAAGCATCAGGGCAAATTTGAGTGCTTTTGTCTGGTAAATTTTAAAGTCTGGCCTTTTCCCAATTAATCTGCTTTAGAAAAACGTATTGTAATTTGAAAAGCCAAATATTAGTTCATGGGTTGCGTCTTGCATGTGGTTTTGCCTGCTTGACTTTACTACTTTTCCATTTATAAGCACAATAGTGTTGTTTGTGCAGTGTGGCGGCGGTGAAACGTCTCCCCGTACATCCAATCAATATTGTTTTCTTCCTCTTGCAGGAATTGCTCTACATTCAATGTGTTTCCTCATACCTTTACACCGTACTTTGTACTGCATGGTGGCTTCCGTACTCACCGACATATTGTGTGACTATTTTAATTTCCCTTTTAAGATGTGTGCCCTTTGCGTTTTCTCTAGTGTGACTTTACCTTATTTGTGTTTCTTCTTACTTTTTACCCATTCAATGTTTCACTATTCAATGTTTCATTCATATTCTTAGTCTTCTTTATTTTTGTCATAACCTCTGGTATGTTTTTTATTATTTAACACCACTTTTCGTTACATACGTATGTCGCTTTTTATAGAAGGGTGCTAAAATTACTACACAAAATATGAATAGTCTCCCTAAACTCAAAATTAATAACTTAAACTTACACTCTGTGTCTTCCGTTCAGATTCGTCATAACCTGGCTAATTTCCAATCACTACAGCCGTCAGTTTGTATTAAACCTCTAAAATTGTCTTCTGCTTCATCTTTTCATGTTCCCTCTTCGGCTATTAGTAACATTTTTCATAATGGACCTAAAATCGTTTTGTCTCCTTTAAAGCAATCTATCATTCGTTATAGTAAAGTCCATCTAAATTCACATTATTTGAACAAAAGACATAGGGTGTATCCAATAATTACTAAGTGCAATAGTAAGAGGTGTATGTGTTGCACTTTCATTTCAACTAGATCAACAATTAAATCTCTTGTTAATGGTAGAGTGTTTAGTGTGAAGATTAATTCTGATTTAGACTGAAACTGATCTAATATTATATATGTTCTTACATGAAATGCGCCACGTTGTGGCATTCAATATGTAGGTCAGACAGGACGTTCTTTAAAAACTAGGCTTCGTGAACACAGTTACCATTGTCGGTGATAAAAAAAAGTACGCAATTTTCTTTACCAGCATTTTCGTCATACAGGACATTCTTTCAAATATGTTTCGGTTCAACCAGTAGAACAAATTTATTATGATTCTAAAACTACTGGTAGTTTAAAATCTAAAGCTCGTTATATCACAGAGCTAGACTGGATAAAGAAATTACAAACACATTTTCCTTTAGGCCTTAATGATAACATTTTCCAAAGCGGCAACATTTCTAAAGATCCAAGTATCGATATTTTCTCTATATTTTCTATTCGAAAACGTAAAGGTAGATCACATGGCAGACGTAGAAATGGTAATATTAAGCGTAAATTACGTCGTAATATGTCTATTCATGATTTACATACTATTCTAAAACAAACTGGTAAACATTCTATGTTATCTTGTTTATCGTCTTTACCCTTTTCCTGTCTTAAGTCAATAGACGAAGAGGCTGATAAAATCTATATGCGTGCAGATCCGTTAATTAATACTGCCTCACTTATACAAAGTTACACGAAGCATGTTCTTCGTCCACGTATTGATAAAGAATCTGAACATAAAAGACATTTTCTGAAACTTCAGTTCCTAAATAAAGGTATCGATTTTATTGATATTCAAAGTATATTTCGTGATAAGAATGTAATCGATGCTATTCCCAAATATTTCATCAACTCTGAATCACCTATCATCTGTTATAAATATAATAAACCTATTAGAAATGTTATTTTTAACTACAATAAAATTGTCTCTGACTTAAATATTGATGTTAATACCCCTATTTCTTGAGATTGTAGCATTTCTAGCTTTTGTTATAAACCAGTTGGTCATGTCATTACTGGTAATTTTGATATCATTAAGGATAAACGTCTCAGGACCCTCCTAACTAAAGGACCTAAATATAGATTACCTTCCCTTATTGATTTTGAAGTTTGTCGAACTCATATTGCGGAAGCTATTCAAGAATTCTGCATCAAATGGTGTCGACGAGAACATGCTGATGTTAATGCCCTTTCGGATTGGAAGAAATGTATTTTCGATATTATTGATACGCGAATAACTTTTTACAAATCTAATTACCATCTTTTACCACCTCGACCTAGAGTTACATTTCGCTACTTGAAGAAAAACATTTCTAATTTTCATTCAGATTATGTTCTTGTTCCTGCTGACAGGGCATTAAACAATGTAATCATTATTTGAAGATTGTATTATGTAGATGTTTTAAAGAAGGAGCTAACTGATTCAAAAACTTATATAACAGTTCAAACACCTGAAAAAGATATAGTCTCGGAACATGTAAAAATGTGCAATAATTTTAAGTCTGGTCCTAACATAAAACAACATAATCTTTCTACTTTGTACTGGATTCCGAAACTACATAAAAACCCTTATAAGTCGAGTTTTATTGCCAACTCTAGCTGTTGTACCACTACTAAATTATCTATACTTTTGACGTCCTGTCTTACTACGATCAAAGAACATGTTAAACGCTACTGTGATAAAATATATGAAAATTCTGGTATTAATGTTTTTTGGTCCATAAAAAATTCAAATGATGTTTTAACAAAACTTGAAAATGAACAGTATAACATTTCTTTACTGAGCTCTTATGATTTCTCTACACTCTATACTACTCTACCTCACCATCTTATAAAGGATAAACTTATTAAATTAATAGAAAAAACCTTTGCCAGAGAAAACAAAATGTTCATTGCTTGTAATGTTCAACGTTCATTCTTTTCGAATTCAGAAGTTGAACATTACACAATGTGGACTTGCCTTGATGTTTGTAGATCTCTTACCTTTCTTTTAGATAATATATTTGTGCGTTATGGGGATACCATATATCGTCAAGTTGTTGGTATATCCATGGGTACAAATTGTGCCCCTCTTGTTGCAGATTTGTTTTTGTATTGCTACGAGAGGGATTTTATGCTTAGCTTAAAACCTGATACACAGACCGATATTGTTAATGCTTTTAATAAAACTTCAAGGTATTTAGACGATATTTTGAATTTAGATAATCCTTATTTTGATACTATGGTTTCTTCAATCTACCCAAAAGAACTGTCTTTAAACAAAGCTAATCAATCTGACATTAATGCTTCATTTTTAGATTTGAATCTTTCAAATACAAATGATAAAGTTTCGTCCAAAGTATACGATAAAAGAGAATATTTTAATTCTAAAATTGTTAATTATCTTTTTCTAGATGGAGATGTGCCACGTTCTACATCTTATGGAGTTTATATTTCTCAACTTATTAGGTTTGCCCGAGCCCGTTCTTTGCTTGAAGATTTTAACAGACGTAATTTAGTTATAACTGATAAACTTCTTAAGCAAGGTTACAGATATCACAAACTTCGGAAAACCTTTTCTAAATTTTATTATCGAAATTTACCTCTCATTAGTAAATATAATTGCAATCTACGGACGTTACTGCGACAAGGCATTTCTCAACCAGAATTTTATGGGGATGTTATCTACAAACTTTGGAAAATTCGGGGTCATATCCATTTTCATGATTTGTTTATAAAACGCATTAAAACATTTAAAAAGAAAGGTTATGATCCTATTATATTGCAACACACTGCATGTTTGGTTATCGACCCTTTTACAGTCGGTAGCTACGCTTCCCTCTTTGCTAGCGCGATGACAGGCCGAGGGTAGTACTCTATGATGGTATACTCTTAAACTTGGATACAGGAGGAGCTTACCAGACTCATGTATTACTTTTTCCCTGTCGTGCCCTTAACGGCTTACCTGCAGGTGCTCTGACTTCAGCAAAGTCATTGAGTACATATTTGACGGATTGTCACAGTTATTATGCTATGTTTTACATGTTGTCCTGTGTTCACCGTCGTCTATGTTGTGGGTAAATATGGAAAAATAGTCAAACAGGGAGAGCCACACACGGAATGACACCGCATCAAACACCATCTAACGAGAAACGGTAAAGCCACAAGACAAAACATAACAGGACGCATATCAAGACGAAACACATTAAACATTAAGCATATTAAAAAACAAAATTGACCGTAGGCTGAAAGCAGGAGTGCCGCCTTGGAACGGCCAGCAGCCAAAAGCAATAAAAAAGGGCTACTGGGGGACTTGAACCTGGTTTATGGGTACCCAACCTCGTCCTTATCCCACTTTCACCAAAGTCAAAATGTAAATAAAATTCCCCCTCCAGACAACACCACAACATGCGTAACGATGTATGCCAAAATGAAAATGATTTGAAAATGAACGCTATTAGAAGTAAACAAGCGACGTCATCACGTAAATGACGTCATAATTTAAAAGTACGGGAAAACTATTTGAAACACTTCTACTGCGACATTTAAAAGATCAATCGCAAGAAAATACAATTACCAGTGGATATTAATCATACACAACTGTTTTGTTTGAAAAAGAATAAACTTGACATCGTAGGCATGTACTCGATGACTATTCAGGTCAGAGCAGCTGTGGAGTAGTCATTTGGGGTACGACAGAACTAGCAAAATACAAATATCTAATTTCCTCCCTCCGTAAACGGGTTTCAGAGGGAATCTTCATAGAGTATGAAGCCTTTTCCGTCGTCGCACAAGTAAAGAGGAAAGCATAATGACCAACTGTAAAGGGGTCGACCACCAAGCATGTAGTGTGCTGCAATATAGAGGGGTCATATCCCTTTTTAATGAATTGTTTTATACGTTTGACAAACAAAGTATCAAAATAAGTATGTCCAATAATTTTTCGAAGTTTGTAAATGACATCACCGTAAAACTCCGGATGTGAAATACCTAACTTTAGAAAAGTACGTAAATTACAATTGTATTTGCTGATGAGTAGAATATTACGGTGGTAAAATTTTGAAAGTGTTTTACGAAGTCATATCTGTAGCCCTGTTTTAGTAGTTTTTCAGTGATAATAAGGTTACGATTGTTAAAATCATCAACAGAGGAACAGTCCAGCGGGGATACCTTTATTTACAATATTTGTAAAGCTAGGGTGACTTTGAGAGAAGTGTGAGGTTAGGACGTCCGTAAACCGGTTTAAACCCCCAGTGGTGTTTTTGCTGCTGACCGTGCCAAGGCGGTACTCTCTTTGTCACCCCTCCTTTTGTTTGCCTTGCGTCTTTGTGCTTGTGGTTTGTTCATGTTGTGGAACGTTTGTCCATGTTTCTTGTGTGTCTTTTGGTGTTTTCTGTGTTCATTTCGTGTGTGTGTGTGTGTGTGTGCGTTTGGGTGTGTGGTTGTGGGTGTGTGTGTGTGTCATGCTGTCTATCGGTGTTTTGGTGGTGGTTGCGTCTTGCATGTGGCTTTGCCTGCTTGACTTTACTACTTTTCCATTAACATTATTCCTTAATCTATTTTACACTATGCTTTATTCCATTCTCTACCCATCCTCATTTACCCCATTTCTTTCCGTTCCTTATTCAATGGTCTATTCAATGTTTAATCCCATCTACAATATACACATATTTGGTAATATTCCTATTCCTTTTGATTCAATTTCATTTTTTATATCTATTATTCCCTTTACTATTATTATTACTAGTTATATTATTTTAATTGTATTATGTTATTATTGTATTAGTATTGTCAGTATTGTATTATTATTATCAACATTTTATCCTTTTGATAATTAATTCATGATGAATACAATATCTCCTTTGAACTTTATATTCTATGGTAAACTAAGTGTCTTTATCAGGGTTGCCACAAACCAGAGGAAACAATATTCCCCGACACAATTTCAAATTTCCCCGACACATTACATAGCGAAGTTTGGTCTTTTTGTCATAATTTCTGTAATTTTAAAATATATTACCTTCATGCTCGTTTTAAATTTTGTGACATTTGCTTATATCAAATTTCTTTGACTGTTCTCAAACATCCCTGAAAATTCCCTGACCTTGATGTTTTATTTTTAATTTTTTTTCAACTGACTTTTCCCCTACGCGTGGCAACCCTGTTTATCAGTGCCATTAAGGTCAATTTGCGCAAGAAATGAACAGCTTTTTAACCCTATACACTACACCAAACAGAAGTATGTGCAGATCATTCCAAGCTATGATTAGTTTATAGACTCTTAATACCACTACTGAACAGATGTGTTTCATTTGCAAAATAAATTAGTCCGAAATTTAGGGTTACCTGAATATTGGTACAATCACCTGTGCAGTTTATAGTTTCATGTTCGGTTTGGAATGTGCAATGATCCTGATCAAAATAAAGACATCATTTATACTGGTATTACCCTAGTATTGTGGTAGGGGTAGGACAGATGAGTTACCAAACACCAATTGCCGTCTGAGTGTAGTACCAAACCCAATGGAAAGATAAAAATTCGGATAGGGTAGGGGCCAGTTATTCTGCCGAATTAAATCTACCGGGTAAATATTTACTCCCAACTCTGATTTCTGATCGGATGCAGATTTGAGGTTCCGATATGCAAAAAGAGAACTAGGGCTGGAAAATTCCATTTGGAAACCACATGTTCGAAGTCATCCGTTAGGGATTATAAAGTTTTATAAAAATGTTTTATGAATTTGAACTTTAATTGGGAAACGACCAAGATGACCACAATGCTGAAGGTATTGTGAGCTATTATGAACAATGGTATCACAACTGAGCCAACCCACACCTCTGTGCTGCCTAGGTGAAATGCGATTAACAGAAAAATATTTTAACTGTATGAGCTTTGGTTGGGTGTGCAGTCATGTAAATATTTCTAGATACCGGAAATCATCTGACCATTCTTCAATATTAGTAATTGTCTAGATATTTGCCGGGGCCATTGCCAGTACGCCCCCTGACTAATGGTCAGTGTGGGCCCCGAAACAATGTGCAGTGGACTCGAGAAGGGTGTAGCTCGACAAACTGACCGTGTGAGATTTTGACGTGGTGTTTGTGTCGACCCCTAATCCAAACACCACACCGACATTGAGCAATTGAGCAGGTTTCCATACAGAATAATTATTACCGGTATTACCTTTTTTACCTATACTACCTATATAACCTGGTTGACAAGGCTGAATGGGTTGACTCTCTTGGTCCTGCTGATGCAAGGCGTGTTGTCGGGCCACATTTACCATGGGTAGAGGCTTGGGTTGTAAAGGTGGTTGGAACTGGAAAACCTGCTGCATGGTGTGGAGCTGGTTGTCATGCTGTTGTATAATAGGACTGGCATCTTCTGGCAGGACCAACCAAGCTGGCCCATGGTCATGTAACGAAAGAAAACAAGCAAGTGTCACGGAAGGTGTGAAATGATGTAAGCATGCAAGGAATGCTTAACGTAAAATGCCATGAAAACTATGTATTGTAAAACGCATTGGCCCTGTATCTGTATGTACCAGGACTTATCGAAAAAGACAAATAACTGCGGTACCTAGATTACGTATATGTTGTATGCATCTTATTGATAGTCAATGAAGAGTATTTGGTTTGGACAAATGTTTATTAAACCTTACTCGGCATTTGTGCATAAGTGAATTCTGTTCTTTTCTTTGCGGTTGGAGTACCCTAAGGTCGAAACGTCACAGGGCGAACGTGTCGCGCAAACTCAAATCCGGAGAAAAATAGTTTCCTGGATTCATCGAGTGGAATTTTTACATGCAAAGCAGAACGACAGACACGACCCTGTTAGTTTAACCAAGGCGTATGTACCTCTGAGTATAGGAGTATCATTGACACAAGTAAAGAGCGAAACGATCAATGACCTTAACTCGATTCAAATTGCAAACAGGAAAGGAAGTGGCCTGTACTGGCTATGTGTTTGTAAAAAGTACAACATTACCACATACTGTTGTTGAGTTATCTTATTCTTTACGCTTTGGTGTAACCCCGAACCCAATGCTGAAATGACACAAGTTTTTGGGCCTGGGGCTACCATCTGTGATAACCATACAGTACCTATATTGGAGGGATTACCACTGGAACTGATAGTGCTTCAACCACTGAAACGCCTTCTTCTGGTCCATTTGTCTGTTCATGCTACTGCATATCAGGCCTTGAGGTGGTACCCGCCGTCCTCTTAGCTGATGGTTTGTCCAACCTGGCTGGAACGCTTCTTTTTCGGTTTGACCGACGCATTATGAAACGATAAATGAAAATCTATACGGTTACTATATCTTTTATGTAAAAACTACCCCTCACCCTTGTCCCTATTGACTGTTCATGTATGTGCTTGCCTTTGAAGTTGACCAAATTTCTTTTATATGTTTATAAATTATAAACTATCCTGCCAATGGTATTTGTTAAACACCTTTTAAACACCCATTGATCCAAGCCTGTTAGTTTTACACCCTTTCCCTCATACACTATCACTTTACTGATGCCTCCACATTGGACCATAATTAGGGAGTGTGAAGGGGGGGGGGTTGAAGACCATGACCCAGTTTTACTCTCTTACAATACGAATTATTAAAGCCGCCTTCAGCTCGTTCTTTTATTTATTTTTATTTTATTATTATTATTTTTTTAATCAGTTAAGTACAGAATTTTATGTTCTACTAAAGCACCTGATCATATTGTATTAAAACCGTATTGTAAATCCCGACTGATTCGCATGCAAATTCCCCTGCCAATACACATGTGCTGTGGACTACGCATGCGTTGGTTACATCTCCTTTCGGTGACAACCAGCCACATGAATAAACATAAACGTCTTTAACCTCTGGAATTTATCCTGACAAGAATTCTGTGTAATCTGCTCTTGCGGGTATTCAAGTTTAATTTATGCAACCAAGAAATGTTAAAGCCAAAGCAGACAGCATGCGTGAGTAACCAGCCACCCGTTCACCGGTCTATCCATGAAAATAGAAATAAACGGACAATCATCCAGTTTTGCAAATCACCCACATTATAAACCAAGCAAATCAAATGCATGATAACGACTATATAAGAAATTACATCGTTACGACAGTCTGTATATTTTCCGATTTTGACGGAACAAATTTCGTTTGCCGGTTTCCTGATGGCTGCAATTCGGAAAGCGGCTCCTTGAAAATTTCTAACCACGTAAATTTCACTTCGGGTATAACCTAAAACACGGACCCAGCACAACTCGAAACCCTACAATCAATTTGCTCCAAACAAACGGTGTTATTTTGAATAATAACACTCCTTATTGAAACCGTGCGTACATTTAGTACTCAGGAAGCCAGTGGGGTCTACCGTGCACCCTCCCCCTAAACTTTTTTCATGGGTACTAACATGTTCAGAAAAGTCTACTGAATCCGAATCGTGAATGTACTCAAGTTTAAATTCTTTTAAGCTATGTATTTTTAACCGTTTCCATGGCAATATTCCAGATTTCGTAATGATGACCCATGCCTGCATTATCGCCCATAACACAGCCAGTTTTTGTCCTTAACTGGTACCAAATTGAAGACAAGATAATGTGCTTGTAATTCCAGTTTGTTTGTTTAAATTACCTCATTTGCATACTCATGAAAAAATAATGAGAACATTAAAAATAGTAAAAAAGTATAGAAATGGCGGAAACATTTCACTTTCTCAGCAAAACAACTTCAAATACACTTTAATATGATGACGACATCCTCAGAAATCCTCAGAAAAAAAATCAAATTAGAGGACCAAAACATTAACTTTAAGGAGAATTAGATGAACTTAAAAACTACTATTAGAAATTAGAAAGGAGAAAATGAAAGGTCATATTATAAGATCAAGAGTTTGTTCTGTATGTGGTGTTTCCTGCATGACTCATTTTTGTACTTTTTAAATAATTGAAGATGATGAAAAACCGACTTCATATTTCTGCAAACTTGAATCTTATAACTGTGCCAGTAAAATAATTCATAGAGTTGAAAAAGAAGATGGAACTGTGATATCAAATCGGCATGAAATATATGAAGAAGCAAAGTCCTATTATGAAAACAAATTACAGTAAAGATTTCTCTGAGGATACATATTCAGACCTAGATACAGGACTTCAAAAACTGCACTTTCCATAAATTTAGTAACAAGGACTCTTTTTCCCTAGATGGATTTCTCTCATATGAAGAAATCACAATGTCGCTAAGAGGTATGTCAAATAACCGTAGTCCTGGGTCAGATGGATTCACCCCTGAAGTTTTTAAAGTATTTTGGAAAAATATAGGACAATTTGTTTTACGGTCTATAAACTATGGGTATAAGATTGGAGAATTATCTGTTACACAAAAAGCGGGAATTATTACTTGCATATCAAAAGAAAATAAACCACGACAATTCTTAAAACATTATAGACCTATATCATTGTTGAACTGTATAAACAAGATAGCGTCAGGCGCTATTGTCAACAGACTTAAACAAATTTTAGATAAACTAATTCATGAAGATCAAACAGGATTTATGGCAGGGAGATTCTTGGGTCAAAATACAAGGCAGGTTTATGATAACATGCAATATACAGAAGAACATAATATACATGGATTAATTTTACTAGTTGACTTTGAAAAAGCTTTCGATTCTATATCCTGGAATTTTATACAGTATGTATTAAGATGTTTTATCTTTGGTCACTCTTTGATTAAATGGTTTACTCTTTTGTATAAGAATGCTAGGTTATCAATCAACCAGGGTGGTCATTTATCAAACTTCTTCACAATAAGTTGAGGCTGCAGGCAAGGGGATCCAATATCAGCATATATATTCTTATTATGTGCAGAAATATTAGCTATATAATTAAGAAATAACACAAATATTAAAAGTATTACTTTCAATGGAACAGAGTACAAGTTATCCCAATATGCAGATGATCTATCTTCTACATTAGATGGATCTAGTTTGTCTCTAAATGAAATATTAAATGAATTGCACAGATTTTCAAAATATTCTGGTTTAAAAGTCAACTTTATGTACATTTGCTATTTCCTTATGTTGCTGTTCGGGCGAGTGTTTGTTCTGTATGTGGTGTTTCCTGCATGACTCATTTTTGTACTTTTGAAAGAACACATGTAATATGGATAGGATGCAAAAAGTACAGTACTGACTCAATTAAAACAAAGTGGAAACTTTCATGGGGAGTAAATTGATTTAAATCGTTAGGGATTATTTTTGATGTGGATCTTTCAAATATGGTTATGCTCAACTATACTGAAAGAAACCCCCCAAAACTAAAAGCTCTGATATTAAATTGGCCTATCGGAAAATCGCGGTAATTAAAATACTACTTCTTCCCCTACTTAATCACCTCATTATGTCACTACCAAATCCTCCTAAAGAAGTCTTAAAGGAAATAAATTTAGTGTTCTTTGACTTTATTTGGCAAGGGAGAGCAAAGGTAAAACAACAGTGTTAGTTAAACAATATTTTGAAGGGGGTCTTCAAATGATAAATTTAATTTGTTTTATTGAAGGTTTAAAATCAACTTGGTTGAGAAGATTAATAACAAGTTATAGTAAATGGAACAAAACTTTAGAATGTAGTATTGACTATAGTAAAAAATTATTTAGGATCTGAGTATCTAAAGAAATGTGTGAAAGAAATATCGAATCCGTTTTGGCAAGATGTCAGAAAAGCATTCCATAAAATACAAACGTCATACACTCCTAAAAACATAGCAGAATTAATGGCCGCACCATTATTCTATAACAAAGATATTCAAATAGGTGCAATGTGTGTGTTTTACAAACCTTTTATTATAAAAGGGATTTCACAAATAAATGATCTTATCACCTCTGCATGAAACTTCTACAGTTATCAATCGTTTTGTGAAATATATGATATTCATATTGACTTTGTAAAATTCTATGGTCTTATAAATGTTATAAAACTATTTTTAAATAAGTTTAGCTTTACAGTAACACTGCAGAAAATGCAGAATCCATTAGTCCCATTCAATGTATTAATACTACTGAAACAATCAAATGGTTCAGCTCATTTACATGTATATAGCATACTGAATAAAAATAATGAAAAACCTATTGCAGTGGCAAGATAGAACCAATTGTTTCCGATAGAAGATAATGATTGGAAAGAAATTTACAATGCCATATTTAAATACAGCTTCAGTACAGAAATACGGTGGTTTCAGTATCGAATAAACCATAGAAATCTTCCAACACAGGAATACCTTTCTAACATCAAAATCTCAGACAGTCCTAATTGCAGAGTTTGTGGTGAATTAGAAACAATTCAACATTTGCTTTGGTCATGTCCAGAAACAGAATTATTTTTAAAAAAAGTTCAGCAGTGGTTGAAATTAGCAGAATATATAAATTGTATAAATGAGAAGATATACCTATTCAATTTAAGCAATTCCTATTCAATGGCTGACATGACGATTCTACTAGAATCAAAGTACTATATATATTAACAAAAAAAGGGAAGGAAACTTCTCAATAATATTATTAAAAACAAAATAATAGCAAAATATACAGCTCTGAAATACATAGCAACAAGGGATAATTACCTTGAACAGTTTGATCAAACATGGTCAAAATATTATTATCTTTTTATGGAATAAAATTCCTCCACATATATTACAATAGCTAAAAAGTAAAATAGCTTTGGCAATTTTCATCATTTCCTGTATAGATATAAACATTTTTATATGAAAAAGAAAACATGAAATCGAAAAAATGTTGAATTTTTTACACATATATATAGTGTGTATTATCAAATGCATAAAACTCCCCTTCAAAAATGTGGTTGTATAAATATCAATTATACTGTTTTCTCAAATGACATTGTTAGGATAGTCTTTTTCTGTTTAGTTAATTTATGTAACTATTATTATTATTTACAGTGTCCCAATAATTTCAGAATAAGCCTCGTATTTACCGTTTATGGCACAATGCTACTAACCTAACCAAATATTTTGTACGGTATGATGAGGGATGGTACTCCCCGACCCTCACATACCTATGACGGGGAGAATAAAAGCATTTAAAAACACAAACAAAATAAACAAACAAACATTAAGTAACGTTTAACCGTTTCCATGGCAACCCCCTAGTTTTCGTAATGATAGCCCATACCTGTAAAATCGTCCATATCACAGCCAGTTTTATCCTAAACCTATAAAACTTGTAACAAATTGAAGATAAGAGATTGTGCTTTTATTTCTAGCTTTTCCTTGAAATTGCCTTATTTGCAAACTCATGAATATTAATGAAAACATTTAAAATAGTAAATACAATGTAGAAATTACGTAAATAATGTAAACTATTCACTTTTTTATCCTACAAATATCAGAAAACAACTTCAAATGCAGTTTAACATGATGTCAAAATCCTCAGAAAACATAATATCTAATTTGAGGACCGAATTATTAACTCTCAGTAACGTTTTAATTGATTGCATGGTAACCATTCATTTCATTTTGTTCACACATATTTTGTTAGTCGACAACTACCTGCCAAAATCTTCCATATCACAGAAAGTTTTTGTGCTAACTGCATAAAATCATTACCGAATTAAAGCAAATACCTTGTGTTTTTGTTTAACCCTTTCGCTGCCAAACTCTGTCGTCTGCTGACTTTGTCGTCTGCTACAAATTTCTATTTTTTTATTTTCTTCATTTTTGTTTCAAAAACATAGTAACATTAACAAACAGTCTGGATCCTGATGAGACGCCGAGTTACTCGGCGTCTCATCTGGATCCCAACTGTTTGCATAGGTAATCACAGATCCGGCTATGGCAGCGAAGGGGTTAAAGGCTATATGTAGGATTTACCTTATTTGCATACACATGAATATTAATGAGAATTATAAAACAATAATAAAGAAAGAAATAACGTAAACTTGTCAATTTTATCCTACCAATATCAGAAAACAACTGAATTTAAAATGTAGTTTAAATTGATAACAAAGTACACATAAAGCAAAGTATCTAAATTGACAACCACAGAATGAACTGTAAGTAACATTGTAACTGTTTCCGTGGTAACCGATCCTTTCACATATTTTGGAAATTGACATCTACCTGTAATATTCCGCTAGATCTCAGTTATTTTTTATGAATCATGAAATTACAAACATAGAGACGAGGCATTGCCTTAATAGTAAGTATTACTTTTCTGATATAAACTAATTTGCATATGTATATATGAATATTTATGAGAACAGCAAAGGATGTTGAAATTTTCGAAAGACACCAGTCTTTTTCTTATAAAGCAAACAAAAATGCAACATGTTTAGCTAAAGTTTAAAATGATCGCTGAATATCACCAAGATTGTCAGATGATACAATTAGGACAAGCAAGGTTTTACGTAAGCGTAAAATGGCTGCGTAACGTCTTTAATCAGGATAGAAGAAAAGGAGGGAGCACTATTGTTTAGTAGTTTTAATTAACAAATACATTGGGAAAACATGACTGTAATGTATAAATTAACAGCAGAAACGGGGGAAGGTTTTAATGAGCCATGATGCATAATACCTGTGTATGACACCAATAATACACATTACATCACAGATCAATGGTATTCATGCGCAATGGTGAAATATTCAAAACGGGCAACAAAACCACGAGTAAAAGGTCTCGGCTAAATAAATTTACCAAAGACAAAATTCAAACAAAGGACTTTTACAATATTTTTGTACAAAATTGTTTTTAAACCAAAAGCACGTAAACTGAGGGTGGTAACAAAAAAAATGAGAGAAGAAAAATTAAGCTTCCGCCGAGGATCGAACCCACGACCTCACATTTCCTAGGCCACCATTATAACTCTTCGACCACCCTGACTGCTATAATTGGGGACGTGCTTTTAAATCATTTATCCTAATACACTAGCATTTTCACTGGCAGAAAAGAAGCAAATAATCTCGACAAAAATATTTGTCCCCGCTAAGAAAAATGATTGAATCAAAATAAGTGAAATAAATGAATGTATTTAAATAAAAGCTTGTCTCACAGTAACCCATAGTTATTAAAAAAGTTTGGCTTTTATAGAAACACAGGAACGCAGAAACGCATGGTCAACATTCAAAGCCGTATAAGTTTGGGCTGCTTTCGCAGCCCAACAAATCATATAGCACTGAAGGTGATATATCTGTTTCCTAGGCAACCATTTTAACCTCAATGGTCATATTAAGTATTTAAATACAACATACATACAAAGATATTGCGTCCTATTTTGGCGATAATTATAAACATATAGTTGATGTATGAATCTTCATGTTTGCTTTACTTTATGCAATTAATCCCATTTGCATCCTTATGAATATCAATAAGTGATAAAAACAACGAGAAACAATATTTAAAGTAATATGTTTGGCAGTATACCGAGCACAACATTACATCATTATCCAAATATAGCTTGCAATACTAAATATACCTTTTGGTGATGAATAATAAATTTACCCTTTGGTGATTAAAATTCACATAGCCTAACATAATTTAAGCTTGAGTACATTATCGATTCTGATTCAGTAGATTTTTCTAAACATTTTTGTAAAATGCAGATGATAAAAACTAGGTTCATCCGAATGATATCTTACAAATAGTTGCAAACACTGTGTCTGTCTATTTACAATATTATCTGTTTTAAATGTACCTTTAGTTTGTGACCATATGATGAAGTTACGTTGCACCTCCCTTCAGAATTTACATAGCATGTGATTCCTATAAAATATACGTTTTCGTTCGATATATAGAAACTATCATCACTATATTATGTTTTTTCTCTTTCAGTGAAAGTTGCAAGTCTACAATGTCATACATTCCTCAAATAGCAAAAGGAATCAAGACTAGTGAAGAGTTCAAAGCTGCTATGAAGAAGATAGACATTCTGCTGGATCGGTTTACAGTATTAGAACAGACCAACATGGACTTCAAGGAGAAATTGAATGCATCGCGAGAAGAGAGCCTGGCCAATATCGAGGGTTTATATTGTGAACTTGAAAATCATCTAAAAAAACTCAAAGAAATTTCTATATTAGAACTGGAAAGATCCCACCATGAAGTAGACGAGTCTATCCAAGAGGGAGTAGAAACATGTTTACAAGCAAAGCAAGAGCTCCTCGATGTACAGCAACAAATCCAAGCAACAGTGTCAATTAACGAACCTCTAACATTTGTCCATATGAAAACCAGTGATAAGATTATGGTCAAATGTGGAAAAATTTCAACAGCACTTGGTGAAATACAATATAACATTCCGAAATTTCGTCGGAATGACACGCTACTGCGAATGATCAAAACTTCTGACTATATTGGAAATATTGAGAAAGACAAGAAAACTTCACTTCGGGTAAAAGAGAAAATTGGGTTTCAAATTGCAAACGTTTCGTTTGTTATTTTCTGCTTACATATACATATTGTGGTTAGCAACGCGACACGACGCTAATTGAGGTGGTAATAACTAAACATGTTTTCATGTTTCTTTTCAACAGGATATTGGTGACCACGTTGCTTCTAATCTGACCAAACTGGATAAGACGCCAACAAAGGGTGATACACACTCAAGTAGTTTTAGCGTAGTGGCGGATGATATATCCAAGGCTTCGGATGGAAATCAAAGTACTCTTGAAGGTAAGTGAAATAATATGCTGTGTTTGTTTCTTAACGTCTTTCCATCATTTTCAGTTATATAGTGACTATTATTAAAGAGATTTTGCATTACGTGTTACCATATATCACTAAGCTCATCAATTTGTCTCTAGAAAGTGGGAAATTCGTTGAAACCTGGAAATATGCCGTTTTAAGACCTTTGATTAAAAAACCGGGAATAGATCAAACGCTCTCTAATTACAGACCGGTTGGTAACTTATCATTTGTGTCAAAGGTACTAGAGAAAGTTGTTCTAGAACAATTCAGAGAACATACAAATAAATACAATCTGATGTCTGGCTATCAATCAGCGTATAGACCACACTTTAGCTGCGAAACAGCTTTGGTAAATATTATTGATGATTTACTCTGTAGTATGGAAAAACAAGAATGTACAGTCCTGATAGCGCTTGATCTAAGCGCCGCTTTTGACACTGTAGATCATGATGTTTTGATAAAAGTTCTGGAGAATCGTTTCGGAATTCACGGACAAGCCTTATCTTGGTTTTATACTTACCTCAGTCCAATATACTGTAAAGTCAATGTCGGAAAACAATATTCCGACGTTATGAAATTTAACTTTTCTGTGCCACAAGGTAGCTGTGCTGGTCCCCAACTTTATTCAGCTTATGTGAGTACTCTTATAGATGCGACAGACGATGCTATTGAAATCCACGGGTTTGCCGATGACCATGCGGTTAAAAAGAATTTCGAAGTAGGTAACACTGAAAACGATACCATCAAGATATTGGAAAAGAATGCAGGATCTATTAATAGATGGATGGATGAAAACAGATTCAAAATGAACCAATCAAAAACTGAATTCATTCTATTTGGATCGCGTCAGCAGTTGTCGAAATGTGTAACTGAGAATTTAGCCGTGAACAACACTACAGTGACGAAACAAAGTGAAATTAAACACTTGTGTGCAATATTGGATAGCACGCTCAACTTAAAAGCTCATGTGAAAAACCAGTGTTGAAAAGCAATGTGTAATGTAATGAACTTAAACACACCAGATACCACTTAAGCTTAGAAGCATGTAAAGTGTTTGCTTCAGCCATGATTCTCTCGCATCTCGACTATTGCAATGCCATACTCTGTGGATTACCCAAATGTGAATTAGACCACTTTCAGCGAGTACAATCAATGACTGCGAAGATCATACTGAAGAAACGTAAATTTGACAGTTCAAAGAAATCTTTAGAGGAATTACACTGGCTTCCTGTGCACAAAAGAATTGACTTCAAGGTTCTGACATTAGTCTTCAAGTGCCTACATGGATGTGCCCCGGAATACCTGAAACATAAAGTATCACTTTATAACTGCCCCAGAAACCTTCGATCAGATTCGAACCATCTCAGATTATCAGTGCCAGTCACAAAAAGAAAAACATTTGCAGACCGTAGTTTTTCTGTATATGCACCTATTAAATGGAACAAACTTCCAAACTCGATCAAGCAAGCACCAACGCGTGAGCATGTTTTTAATATTTGATAACTTTATGTGACTTTACAACACCGTGTTTTATGGATATGTTTACCAGTAGAGTAGTATCGACAATTTTAAAATGTTATTTTAAGAGAAATGTGTTGTAAATACACCTTTTTAATACCTTTTACAATAGCAAAATATGTTTAATGTACAGCGCCTCTGATAACCTTTATGGTTCTAGATAGCGCTATATCAAAATCAAGTATTATTATTATTATTATTTGAGACAAAAATAGTGCTGCAACACTATGATAGCATATTGTAGTACCATGGTACTACACCACACCCAGACACATTATTATCTGCAATTGGCCGATCAGTCATAATTCGAAGGATTCACTTTATACATGTGTATGTACACAGAAGTAGGTCTGGCAATAAGTAATAATATATAGTTTTAATGAAACTATATCAGTACTTGTTAACAGCTGACTGATACGATGACCCCTATGTACCGTCCAACTAAAACAGAACTGCAAAATTGGGCCTCAGAAACTATAAAATGTGAAAATATTATTTGCAAAAGAGGTAGCCTATTTTCTGTGATATTCTTCAACATCAACAATTTTAATAGATGTTAATATTATATCTGTTGGCCTAATGACACAGGTGAACAATTCAGGCGCTCATACACACATGACCCCCAGTGGTGTTTTTGCTACTGACCGTGCCAAGGCGGTACTCTCTTTGTCACCCTTCCTTTTGTTTGCCTTGCGTCTTTGTGCTTGTGATTTTGTTCATGTGTGGAACGTTTGTCTCTGGTTCTTGTGTGTCTTTTGGTGTTTTCTGCGTTCATTTCGTGTGTGAGTGTGCGTTTGGGTGTGTGGTTGTGTGTCATGCTGTCTATCGGTGTTTTGGTGGTGGTTGCGTCTTGTATGTGGCTTTGCCTGCTTGACTTTACTACTTTTCCATACATATACCATACACATACACATAAACTGTTCCATGCATGCTCAACACCGATAACATAGTTGCACCATTAAACCAAGACTAAAACCCACCAAAACAAAAAGCAAGATGTGATGTGATAACTTACGTAAGAGTACAACCAGACATGACATCCGACGTTTTTTCAATATCACCTCAACCACGTACGTAAAAGTACAAAAATTAGTCATGCAGGAGACACCACATACAGAAGAAACAGTCGCGCGAACAGCAACACAAGGAAACAGCAAATGTACATAGCTATAAATGGAAAAGTAGTAAAGTCAAGCAGGCAAAGCCACATACATGACGCAACCACCACCAAAACACCGATAGACAGCATGACACACACACACACACACACACACTACCACCCACACCCACCCACACACACACACACACGCACGCACGCACGCACGCACGCACGCACGCACGCACGCACGCACGCACGCACGCACGCACGCACGCACGCACGCACGCACGCACGCACGCACGCACGCACGCACGCACGCACGCACGCACGCACGCACGCACGCACGCACGCACGCACGCACGCACGCACGCACGCACGCACGCACGCACGCACGCACGCACGCACGCACGCACGCACGCACGCACGCACGCACACACACACACACACACACACACACACACACACACACACACACACACACGAAATGAACACAGAAAACACCAAAAGACAC
The DNA here is from genome assembly GCA_963576725.1 of Azorinus chamasolen. NCBI lineage: Eukaryota > Metazoa > Mollusca > Bivalvia > Cardiida > Solecurtidae > Azorinus > Azorinus chamasolen. The sequence continues at coordinate 72,904,691 of OY755245.1, forward strand.
ACAAGAACCAGAGACAAACGTTCCACAAATGAACAAAATCACAAGCACAAAGACGCAAGGCAAACAAAAGGAAGGGTGACAAAGAGAGTACCGCCTTGGCACGGTCAGTAGCAAAAACACCACTGGGGGTTTAAACCGGTTTACGTACGTCCTAACCTCACACTTCTCTCAAAGTCACCCTAGCTTTACAAATATTGTAAATAAAGGTATCCCCGCTGGACTTACCCACAACATAGACGACGGTGAACACAGGACAACATGTAAAACATAGCATAATAACTGTGACAATCCGTCAAATATGTACTCAATGACTTTGCTGAAGTCAGAGCACCTGCAGGTAAGCCGTTAAGGGCACGACAGGGAAAAAGTAATACATGAGTCTGGTAAGCTCATCCTGTATCCAAGTTTAAGAGTATACCATCATAGAGTACTACCCTCGGCCTGTCATCGCGCTAGCAAAGAGGGAAGCGTAGCTACCGACTGTAAAAGGGTCGATAACCAAACATGCAGTGCGTTGCAATATAATAGGATAATAACCTTTCTTTTTAAATGTTTTAATGCGTTTTATAAACAAATCATGAAAATGGATATGACCCCGCCCCGAATTTTCCTAAGTTTGTAGATAACATCCCCATAAAATTCTGGTTGAGAAATGCCTTGTCGCAGTAACGTCCGTAGATTGCAATTATATTTACTAATGAGAGGTAAATTTCGATAATAAAATTTAGAAAAAGTTTTCCGAAGTTTGTGATATCTGTAACCTTGCTTAAGAACTTTATCAGTTATAACTAAATTACGTCTGTTAAAATCTTCAAGCAAAGAACAGGCTCGGGCAAACCTAATAAGTTGAGAAATATAAACCCCATAAGATGTAGAACGTGGCACATCTCCATCTAGAAAAGGATAATTAACAATTTTAAAATTAAAATCTTCTCTTTTATCGTATACTTTGGACGAAACTTTATCATTTGTATTTGAAAGATTCAAATCTAAAAATGAAGGATTAATGTCAGATTGATTAGCTTTGTTTAAAGATAGTTCTTTTGGGTAAATTGAAGAAATCATAGTATCAAAATAAGGATTATCTAAATTCAAAATATCGTCTAAATACCTTGAAGTTTTATTAAAAGCATTAACAATATTTGTCTGTGTATCAGGTTTTAAGCTAGGCATAAAACCCCTCTCGTAGCAATACAAAAACAAATCTGCAACAAGAGGGGCACAATTTGTACCCATGGGTATACCAACAACTTGACGATATATGGTATCTCCATAACGCACAAATATATTATCTAAAAGAAAGGTAAGAAATTTACAAACATCAAGGCATGTCCACATTGTGTAATGTTCAACTTCTGAATTCGAAAAGAATGAACGTTGAACATTACAAGCAATGAATATTTTGTTTTCTCTGGCAAAAGTTTTTTTCTATTAATTTAATAAGTTTATCCTTTATAAGATGGTGAGGTAGAGTAGTATAGAGTGTAGAGAAAGCATAAGAGCTCAATAAAGAAATGTTATACTGTTCATTTTCAAGTTTTGTTAAAACATCATTTGAATTTTTTATGGACCAAAAAACATTAATACCAGAATTTTCATATATTTTATCACAATAGCGTTTTACATGTTCTTTGATCGTAGTAAGATAGGGCGTCAAAAGTATAGATAATTTAGTAGTGGTACAACAGCTAGAGTTGGCAATAAAACGCGCCTTATAAGGGTTTTTATGTAGTTTCGGGATCCAGTACAAAGTAGAAAGTTAATGTTGTTTTATGTTAGGACCAGACTTAAAATTATTGCACATTTTTACATGTTCCGAGACTATATCTTTTTCAGGTGTTTGAACTGTTATATAAGTTTTTGAATCAGTTAGCTCCTTCTTTAAAACATCAACATAATACAATCTTAAAATAATGATTACATTGTTTGATGCCTTGTAAGCAGGAACAAGAACATAATCTGAATGAAAATTAGAAATGTTTTTCTTCAAGTAGCGAAATGTAACTCTAGGTCGAGGTGGTAAAAGATGGTAATTTGATTTGTAAAAAGTAATACGCGTATCAATATCAAGAGACGCACAAAGACAAAACAAACATACAATAGGGGAAAGATGGAAGTTCCGCCTTGTAACGGTCAGTGACAAAATCACTGGGTGGGGGGGGGTTAAACCGGTTTATGGGCGCCCAACCTCACACTTATTCCATCCCCACCCTAAAAGACAAACAGTGTAAATAAACGTATCCCCTCTCCGACTAATCTACAACAACCGCGACGGCAAATACAGTGGTAAAGTGCATGTATAACGACAACATGTAAGTGAACAAACTGTATCCACCTATCGCTAGTGTACTCAATGATTGAGCTGCAAACAGAGTAGCTGTAGAAAAGTAATAAAGGGTACGACAAAAACGAAATAGTACAGATATCCGACGTCCTTCTTCCGTTTCTGGATTTAAAAGGTCGCCTTCATAGAGTACTAAACCTTTCTCGTCGGCGTACAGGCAAAGAGGCCAGCGTGATTGCCAACTGTAAAAGGGTTGACAACCAAACATGCAGAATGTTGTAGTACTATAGGATCATATCCCTTTTTAATGATTTTTAACATATTTGATGAACAAAGTGAGAAAATGGGTATGTCCAATAATTTTACGTATGGAACAGTCATAAAGTCAAGCAGGCAAAGCCACATACAAGACGCAACCACCACCAAAACACCGATAGACAGCATGATACACACATACACACACAACCACACACTCAAACGCACACTCACAAACACACGAGATAAACACAAAAAACATCAACAGACACACAAGAACTAGAGACAAACACTCCACACATGAACAAAATCACAAGCACAAAGAGGTAAGGCAAACAAAAGGAAGGGCGACAAAGAGAGTACCACCTTGGCACGGTCAGTAGCAAAAACACCACTGGGGGTTTAACCCGGTTTAAGTTTATAAATCACATCTCCATAAAATTCAGGATGTGAAATACCGTTTCGGAGAAGTGCCTTGAGATTACATTGGTACTTGCCAATAAGTGAGAGAGTTCGATAGTAAAATTTAGAGAAAGTTTTTCTTAGTTTATTGTATCTATATCCTTGCTTAAGCAGTTTTTCAGTTAAAATGAGATTTCGACTGTTAAACTCGTCAATAGATGAACAAGCTCTAGTAAAACGAATAAGTTGAGATATATAAACCCCGTAAGATGGTGGCACGGGGAACATCTCCGTCAAGATGAGGGAAATTTACAGTATTAAAATCAAAATAATCTCTTTTGTCATATATTTTAGAATAAATAATTCCATTATCCATTGTAAGGTCTAGATCAAGAACAGCTGCATAATTGTCGGACGGGTTAGCTTTATTCAATTTGAGTTCTTTGGGATAAATTGTAGGAACCAGAGCATCAAAGAAAGGGTTATCTAAGTTAAAGATGTCATCCAAATATCGTGAAGTTTCATTGAAGGCTTTTATAACATCTTCTTGTGATTGTGGATTGAAACGTAACATGACATGAAATCTCTCTCATAGCAGTACAAAACAAATCTGCGACAAGTGGTGCACAATTCGTACCCATAGGAATACCAATTACCTGACGGTATATAGCATTCCCATAACGTACAAATATGTTATTCAAAAGAAAGGTTAGTAATTCGCAAACTTCTGAGCAAGTCCAATTTGTGTAATATTTCATTTGCTCGTCAATAAAGAAAGCGTTGTCAGCATTATATGCCAGAAATGATGTTTTTTCCCGGGCAAATACTTTCTGGATTAATATTCTGAAAATGGAAGAAATGCAAAAAGAGAAAATTGCAGACTCGGTTTTATTGAGTCTGTTCATGAGTAGTAATTAAAAGTGCAACACTCCTCACGCCCCCTAGCACCGGCTTAAGCAGTATTCAATGTTCAAAACTAAAAACATTAAAACTTATGATCCCGAATGACCAGAAAATATAACAACACTGATAATGAAGTACGGGGCGACTTTTTACGGCCGCCACACAAGCACTCAACACCTGCTGTTGTGAAGTACAGTCTATCTTTAATTAAAATATGAGGAAGAGTTGTGTACAAAGTAGAAAAATCGTACGTGCTTACAGTGAATGCAATATACCTTTTGTTCCTAATTTTGTTTAAGACTTCTGAAGAGTTCTTAATAGACCAGAAGATATTTATTCCAGAATTTTCATAAGTCTTATCACAGTAGAATTTTACATGTTCTTTTACCTTCGTTAGACAAGAAGTCAAAAGTATAGACAATTTAGTAGTAGTACAGGAGCTAGAATTTGCAATGAAACGTGCTTTATATGGTTTTTTATGTAGTTTTGGTAACCAATACATTGTAGGAAGTTTATGTTGTGTAATTTTGATATCGGTTCCAAGTTGTTCACACTTTTTGACATGGTCTGAAACGATGGTCTTTTCGTCAGTAGTTACTGAAATGTATGACTTCGAAATTTACCACTCATTAGTAAATATAATTGAAATCTACGGACGTTACTGTAAAAAGGCATTTCTCAACCAGACTTTTATGGGGATGTTATCTACAAACTTAGGAAAATTCGGTGTCATATCCATTTTCATGATTTGTTTATAAAACGCATTAAACATTTAAGAAGAAAGGTAATGACGCCATTATATTGCAACGCACTGCATGTTTGGTTATCGACCCTTTTACAGTCGGTAGCTACAACGCTTCCCTCTTTGCTAGCGCGATGACAGGCCGATGGTAGTACTCTATGATGGTATACTCTTAAACTCGGATACGGGATGAGCTTACCAGACTCATGTATTACTTTTTTCCTGTCGTGCCCTTAACGGCTTACCTGCAGGTGCTCTGACTTCAGCAAAGTCATTGAGTACATATTTGACGGATTGTCACAGTTATTATGCTATGTTTTACATGTTGTCCTGTGTTCACCGTCGTCTATGTTGTGGGTAAGTCCGGCGGGGATACCTTTATTTACACTATTTGTAAAGCTAGGGTGACTTTGAGAGAAGTGTGAAGTTAGGACGTCCGTAAGCCGGTTTAAACCCCAGTGGTGATTTTGCTACTGACCGTGCCAAGGCGGTACTCTCTTTGTCACCCTTCCTTTTGTTTGCCTTAAGTCTTTGTGCTTGTGATTTTGTTCATGTGTGGAATGTTTGTCTCTAGTTCTTGTGTGTCTGTTGATGTTTTCTGTGTTTATCTCGTGTGTGAGGGTGCGTTTGGGTGTGTGGTTGTGTGTGTATGTGTATGTCATGATGTCTATCGGTCTTTTGGTGGTGGTTGCGTCTTGTATGTGGCTTTGCCTGCTTGACTTTGCCTTTTCCTTTTGTTTGCCTTGCGTCTTTGTGCTTGTGATTTGTTCATGTGTGGAACGTTTGTCCCTGGTTCTTGTGTGTCTTTTGGTGTTTTCTGTGTTCATTTCGTGTGTGTGTGTGTGCGTTTGGGTGTGTGGTTGTGTGTGTGTCATGCTGTCTATTGGTGCTTTGGTGGTGGTTGCGTCTTGCATGTGGCTTTGCCTGCTTGACTTTACTTCTTTTCCATTTACTACTTTTCCATTGGGATTAATAGTTCCCTGCTTCAAGACATCGATATAATGTAATAGTCAAATAATAATCACATTATCCGATGCCTTATCAGCAGGAACAAAAACGTATTTTGAATTGAAATCCTGTATACCCTTTTTAAGATGTCTAAAAGAAATTCTAGTTTTAGGTGGAAAGAGGTGTGTGTTAGAGCTATAATAAGAAATACGTTTGTCAATTTCAATTAGAAAGAGCATTAGACTCAACATGTTCTCTTTGACACCATTTAATACTAAAATTTTGTAAAGCCTCCGCAGTCTGAACTCGACAAGAGTTAAAATCTATCAAGGATGGTATTCTATATTTGGGACCTTTATTCAAAAGAGATCGCAGACGTTTATCTTTAATTATCTCAAAATGATCAGTAATCACATGACCAGCCGGAGAATAGCAAAATTTTGAGGTGGCACAATCTCAATTATCAGGAATATTATCATTAATGTTAAGGTCGGCCACAATTTTATTATAGTTGAAAATTGTATTTCTGATGCGTTTGTTATATTTGTAGCAGATAATAGGTGGTTCTATATATTTAAAGTATTTAGGAATAGTGTCAATTACATTTTTCTCTCTAAAAATACTTTGGAGGTCAATAAAATCAATACCTTTATTATTAATAAAACGAATTTTCAAGAAGAATATTTGGTGTCCAGATAATTTGTCAATGTGCGGTCTGAGAACATGTAGAGTAAAGCTTTGTATCAAACTAGCTGTTCCTATGAGAGGATCTGATCTAAAAATGATTTCATCGGCTTGCTCGTCAATTTCTTTTAATGAAGATATAGATAAGGAGAAACGTCTAGAAATCATGGAATGTTCACCAGAAGTTAGACGTAAAGTATGTAAATCAAGTTTAAGCTCTTCTTATTTAAGAACAGTAGACAAACTACTGCTGTAACTCCGGCGTCGGCATTGTCGTTGTCGTCATTATTGTCATTTTCGTCCGGGAACTTTAACATTGGCTATTACCTATTTACTATTTATACAAATCTTATGAAACATCTCGCACTTTTCACCATTACAAGGGCTGTAATCGAACAGACAACCGTTGGCACAAACATGTGGTGATTTTGGTTATATTTGTGTGTCTCTTGTTCAAATTTAACCATTCTCTAATTGGAACATTTTCATCCAATTTCACGAAACTAATAGTAAAAATCAAGTTTGATAACCATTCATATATATATAAACAATACATATATTGTGGCATATTGGCGGTCTTGTTAATATGTTTCTATATGCTTTAGATTCTGAATGAATTTATAGAAATGTTGATTGTTTATCGAATGATTGAGTGTGTACTTATTACTTCCAGTATATTGTTTGTATAGTAAACATTGTTGCCAATGTTGGGACAAATGCTATATATATGACTGATGTGAAAATTAAAAAAAATACCAAAACAAAAAATAGTCTGCTTTTCACAATGTTTCACACAGCTTGTTGAATGAATACCCGAAGACGCAGAAGTTGTACATGGAAAAGTAGTAAAGTCAAGCAGGCAAAGCCACATGCAAGACGCAACCACCACCAAAACACCGATAGACAGCATGACACACACACACACAACCACACACCCAAACGCACACTCACACACACGAAATGAACACAGAAAACACCAAAAGAGACACAAGAACCAGGGACAAACGTTCCACAACATGAACAAACCACAAGCACAAAGACGCAAGGCAAACAAAAGGAAGGGTGACAAAGAGAGTACCGCCTTGGCACGGTCAGCAGCAAAAACACCACTGCTATATATACTAGAAATTGTATTCAACAAACTTCGGAAAACCTTTTCTAAATTTTATTATCGAAATTTACCTCTCATTAGTAAATATAATTGCAATCTACGGACGTTACTGCGACAAGGCATTTCTCAACCAGAATTTTATGGGGATGTTATCTACAAACTTAGGAAAATTCGGGGTCATATCCATTTTCATGATTTGTTTATAAAACGCATTAAAAAATTTAAAAAGAAAGGTTATGATCCTATTATATTGCAACACACTGCATGTTTGGTTATCGACCCTTTTACAGTCGGTAGCTACGCTTCCCTCTTTGCTTGCGCGATGACAGGCCGAGGGTAGTACTCTATGATGGTATACTCTTAAACTTGGATACAGGAGGAGCTTACCAGACTCATGTATTATTTTTTCCCTGTCGTGCCCTTAACGGCTTACCTGCAGGTGCTCTGACTTCAGCAAAGTCATTGAGTACATATTTGACGGATTGTCACAGTTATTATGCTATGTTTTACATGTTGTCCTGTGTTCACCGTCGTCTATGTTGTGGGTAAGTCCAGCGGGGATACCTTTATTTACAATATTTGTAAAGCTAGGGTGACTTTGAGAGAAGTGTGAGGTTAGGACGTCCGTAAACCGGTTTAAACCCCCAGTGGTGTTTTTGCTGCTGACCGTGCCAAGGCGGTACTCTCTTTGTCACCCTTCCTTTTGTTTGCCTTGCGTCTTTGTGCTTGTGGTTTGTTCATGTTGTGGAACGTTTGTCCCTGTTTCTTTTGGTGTTTTCTGTGTTCATTTCGTGTGTGCGTGTGCGTTTGGGTGTGTGGTTGTGTGTGTGTGTGTGTGTGTCATGCTGTCTATCGGTGTTTTGGTGGTGGTTGCGTCTTGCATGTGGCTTTGCCTGCTTGACTTTACTACTTTTCCATAAACAAGTCGCCAACTGTTTTTCTTGTATGTATATCCATTTTGCATGGTCATTGGTTTATATTACAGATGCTGCTAACCTTGTAAGTTACCATGACGTATACTTCATACTTGAGAGAAGTAAAAAGCAGGTATTAGCTTAAAACATTTTGTTTGTGCTTGTATTCGAAAGCAAACGTATTTTATTAGCAACAGAGCTGTTGCTGTGGCTGTTTTTGTTGTCGGCCATTAATTTTGACTTTAACGTTTTCAGAAGAATTAGGGATTAATTGAGTTATGTTTATTTGCATATTAATAATACAATGATGCATGCATGTTGACCTGTTGTATTCCAATGCAAACATTTTTCTTATGATGCATTGGTGGTTGGCATTCTTTGTGCAGCATTAAGAGTAACTTGAGTTGTATTCCTATATCATTAAGACAACCTGCCCAGAGATTTATTAGAACACTTTCATTATTGTGCGCGTCTGTCTTTCGCAGTTATGGTCGTAAATCCGGTGTAATGAGGAAAAGTGACCACCGTAGTAGATTAACCGGGGATCGATTTATTATATAGTACTATGAACCCCGGTTATAGTACTATGACCGGAAGAGTCTTAGTACTATGACCCCCCTAACATATAAAAATCTGATCCGTCATTTAACATACTGACCCCCATAGTAGTTCGACCGGGGCGAGTTATTATAACCCCCGGTTATAGTACTGCGACACAGTCATAGTACAATGCCTCACTTACGTATAAAAATCGGACATCACATACGAGATAACAAACTGACCCTAAAAAGTATGCATACAAGTGAAGAAAATTCCTACTTAGTTATCATCATAAATCTCTCCACCAAATGTATATGGGCATATTGTTTTTGCCAGAGTTGTACTTCCGTTGTTGTGCACCTCCATATTTTCAATTCTCCTCCTGGTAGTTTTCCCCGTACTTCATTCTCAGTGTTGTTATACCTTCTGATCCTTCGAGATCATGAATTTCAGTACTTCTTGTTCTGAAAATTGAATACCGCTTAAGCCGGTGCTAGGGGGCGTGAGCAGTGTTGCAGTTTCAATTACTGCTCATGAACAGACTCAATAAAACCGAGTCTGCAATTTTCTCTTTTTGTGTTGCAATTTTTGCTTTCGGGGGATCACCACCCTTCAGAATTTTTAATGTCCTTGAATAGTTTGATTTTGCCATGGTTAAGGACACATTTTGCGGCATGCATAACTCTGAAACCGTTTAGGCTAGATGCTTTAAACTTTACAGGAATAAGGCCTTTATATTTTCGGTTACTTCTTCCTGATAGTTATTGTTCCTGCCAAGTTGGACCTTGTCATAGTTTATTACGAACTTTGAGCCACACATATCTCCGAATTTAATACGGCCAGTGTATAGAAACTTCACAGGAATATTGAATAGCATGAGCCGTTCTGCACCTTTTTATTTTCAGATTCTTCCCTGGATAATTTTGGAGTTATTGTCCCTGATCAGTTTGAACTTTATATTAATGATAAAATTCGCAGCACTTATAACTTTGAAATTAATTTGGCTAGAGTCTTGAAATTTCACCGGCATGTCGCCCAGCGTGAGTTAATTTGCACCTTTATATTTTTTATTACGAACTTTGAGCCACACATAACTCTTAATCTAATGGGGATAGTCTTGAAACTTCACAGAAATGTTGCCTAGCATGAATTGTTATTAATTTGCACCTTTATATTTTTAGTTACCTGTCCCTGTTATTTTAGTTGTTGACCCTGACAAGTTGGATTGTATTATAGTTTATTACGAACTTTGAGCCACACATAACTCTTAATCTAATGGGGCTAGTCTTGAAACTTCATAGAAATGTTGCCCAGCATGAATTGTTGTGAACCTTTGTGTTTTCAGTTTACGCTCCCTTGTTATTTTGAAGGTATTGCCCTTGATTAGCCTGCTATGGAAACAGTTTGGATCCGGATGAGACGTCGAGTAAGTCGGCGTCTCATCAGGATCCAAACTGTTTGACACCCTGATTGTATTCTGGTAGACAAATTGATTATAGCTTGAATTTTGAAAATGTAATAGGCTAAAATTCTGTTAATATAATTTGCTCAGAAGGCTTAAGATCAGTTAAAATATGCGCTAAAAGAGTTAAAAATCTGATGATTTTTTACCTTGTTCGTTTGTGTCAATTCAGCATTTTGTTTGTGTCAGTAGGTACATAAATGAAAACTTCCTTTGAAAACGTGAAGGGACATATTTAGAGATGGATAGATTATTTATGACATTAAAATTTATTATAGTTGCTTTCCTTAAATCGTAGTAAATATATTCCATTATGTATCTTCATCACAGCTCAAGCAGGAGTCATCTATTTTAAGTGATTGTTTCACACAATGTCAAGGTAATATAATGATCATTTGAGTTCTGTGTCTTGTGTCCTTTGATTTCCCAAAAAAGTTCCCTTGATAAGTTATGTGTTTGTTTACCTGGCTCGTTATAGTCGATGAGCCAGTAGGGTTGGTCGGTACCATCTCAGGGGAATAATTTTCATTGTGATTTTTTACAACATATACATCTATAGAGTTAGGAAATATGTGATAGCATTGCATTGATGGTAGCTTTCTATGTGTTTTTGCGTTTTATATTATGCTATACAATATACGCATATCGAGACAAAATTATCATTGAAAAGTAAAGCTAACGATTTTAGATTTACAATATTTGGTATCATACCCCAACAACGAAATTATGATGGTATACCTGAATCAGGTTGTCAGTCTGACTGTCCTTCCATCTGTCCACCCCATATGTCCGTCCCTCTATATGTCCGTCCATTCATCTGTCTGCCTGTCTGTCCATTTATAGACGCAAGTTTCCCAATCTACAAGTTTGCTTAAAACTTGATATTCTTACTATTTTAGTAACCACTGCACCTGCTAGTTATGTCTCCCCCTGTATACTGGGGGAGACATATTGTTTTTGTGTATGGCACCCGTCTGTCTGTCCATCCACATGTTTGCTGCCCGCCCCCTTCCCTCCGTCCGTTCGTCTGTCCGATTTTAATTTATCCGTGCAATTTCTCAAAACCTATGATCGGATTTTCATGATATTTCATAGGATAGATCAGCACTATGCCTAGTTGTATTTATCTTATTCCTGTTCCGGTTCGATGATTTTCTGCAGAGTTATGGGACTTTGATTTTTATGCCCCCCTCCCAACAGCGGGGATATAATACTCGCATTGCCCGTCCCTCCGTCTGTCCGTCCATTCTTCCATCCGTCCGTCCCAAATTTCGTGTCCCTTATATAACTATTTTATCTGTGAATAACCTGGCACAAATGTGCACCACACAAAGACGATGTGTCGCGTTTAACTTTCTTGTCCATGGGTCAAAGGTCAAGGACATCCTTTAGGGTCAAATGTCGGGAGCATAGTGTTTCACAAACACATCTTGTTTTACAATGAAATTTTGTCTTTGCGGTTTCTTCAAGACATGTAGTTGGATTTTCATGAAACTCAATAGGATTGATCAGCAATATGCCTCTATAGTTGAGGTCACTAGATCAAAGGTCAGGGGGTCTTGGGGGTATACATGTTTTACAAACATCTCTTGTTAATTATATCATTTATTGATATACTTGTTACATGTATGATGCTGCAAATAGCGAAGACCCTGACCAGTTGTGGTAACTGATAGGGGTCTGTATTGTATGCATCACAGACTCGCAAATTGGCCCTGAACAGACTCACACTCGCAGTCTCCTCAGGAAAAGTAAGAAAATACAATGCAATCACACAAAAAGACAAAGTATAGGCATTGATAAACTATTCTATGAACTTCATGGTCTTTTCTGTTTGCAAAAGCATAGAAAGGCTTATTTTTGCTCAGACCAATTGTACCCGATATGGAACCATGAATTCGTCTTCACTATATAATATGAAACGAAACAATATTATGTGTCTAACAACCCATATACCAGTAGGAGGTTTTACTTCAGATTTTCATCCATGATAAGCTGTCAACCTTGATGTGAAGATTTTCTTAAAGAATGTAATTATTGCTCTGACAATTTTACCAGAGTTATAGGACTCTGAAGTTTTCTTCACTGTATAACACATAGTCAAAAGTGCTTGATATAGAGACACTATTGTTAGGGGGAGGGGTGCATCAGTGTCTTGGAAACAATTTTCTAGTTAATTTTATTTTCCCTGTTGTAACCTGCCATGCTAAGTTGAAATTTGTTACTTTATAATTATACCCCCCTTTTGAAAAAATGGGGGTATATTGCTTTGCACATGTGTTGGTCGGTCGGTCTGAACGATAACTAATAAACGACTTGGCATAGAATCTTAAAACTTGCTGTAGTGGTTGGTCATGACAAGTACATGACCCCTATTGTTTTTGAGGTTACTAGGTCAAAGGTCAAGGTCACCATGACCTAAAATAGTGAAATAGTTTCCGATAAATAACTGCCGAAGGGTTTGGCTTGGGATCTTCAAACTTGCTGTGGTGGTTAGTCATGACAACTAGATGACCCCTATTGTTTTTGAGGTCACTAGGTCAAAGGTCAAGGTCACCATGACCTTAACTGTTTTAATGGTTTCCGATCAATAACTTCTCAAGGGTTTAGCTTCGAATCTTCAAACTTGCTGTGGTAGTTTGTCCTGACCTCTGAATGACCCCTATTGTTTTTGAGGTTACTAGGTCAAAGGTCAAGGTCACCATGACCTTAAATGATGAAATGGTTTCCAATTAATAACTGCTCAATGGTTTGGTTTGGGATCCTCAAACTTGCTGTGGTCGTAGGACCTTAACTGGTAAAATGGTTTCTGATCAATAACTGCTCAAGGGTTTGGCTTAGGATCTTCAAGTTTGCTTAGGTGGTTGGTCATGACAACTAGATGAGCCCTGTTGTTTTTTAGGTCACTAGGTCAAAGGTCAAGGTCACCATGACCTCAACTGGTGAAATGGTTTGCAATCAACTTGCTGTAGTAGCTGGTCATGACAACTGGATGACCCCTATTTTTTATAGGTAACTAGGTCAAAGGTCAAGGTCACCATGACCTTAACTGGTAAAATGGTTTCTGATTAATAACTGCTCAAATGTTTGGCTTAGGATCTTCAAATTTGCTTAGGTGGTTGGTCATGACAACTAGATGAGTCCTATTGTTTTTTAGGTCACTAGGTCAAAGGTCAAGGTCACAATGGCCTTAACTGGTGAAATGGTTTGCGATCAATAACTGCTCAAGGGTTTGGCTTAGGATCTTCAAACTTGCTGTGGGGGTTGGTAATGACCACTAGTTGACCCCTATTGCTTTTTAGGTCACTAGGTCAAAGGTCAAGGTCACCATGCTCTTAACTGGTCAAATGGTTTCCGATCAATAACTGCTCAAGTGTTTGGCTTAGAATCTTCAAACTTGCTGCGGTAGTTTGTCATGACAACTAGATGACCCCTATTTTATTTGAGGTCACTAGGTCAAAGGTCAAGGTCACCATGACCTTAACTTGTAAAATGGTTTCTGATCAATAACTGCTCAAGGGTTTGGCTTAGGATCTTCAAATTTGCTTAGGTGGTTGGTCATGACAACTAGATGAACCATATTGTTTTTAGGTCTCTAGTTCAAAGGTCAAGGTCACAATGACCTTAACTGGTGAAATGGTTTGCGATCAATAACTGCTCAAGGGTTTGGCTTAGAATCTTCAAACTTGCTGTGGTAGTTGGTCATGACAACTGGATAACCTCTATTGTTTTATAGGTCACTAGGTCAAAGGTCAAGGTCACCATGACCTTAACTGGTGAAATGGTTTCTGATTAATAACTGCTCAAGGGTTTGGCTTAGCATCTTTAAATTTGCTGTGGTGGTTGGTCATGATAACTAGATGAGCCCTGTTATTTTTGAGGTCACTAGGTCAAAGGTCAAGGTCACCATGACCTTAACTGGTGAAATGGTTTGCAATCAATAACTGCTCAAGGGTTTGGCTTAGGATCTTCAAATTTGCTGTGGTGGTTGGTCATGACAACTAGATGACCCCTATTGATTTTGAAGTCACTAGGTCCAAGATCAAGGTCATCATGACCTTAAATGATGAAATGGTTTCCAATTAATAACTGCTCAATGGTTTGGTTTTGGGATATTCAAACTTGCTGTGGGTGGTTGGTCATGACCACTAGATGACCTCTATTGTTTTTGAGGTCACTAGGTCAAAGGTCAAGGTCACCATGACCTAAACTGGTTAAATGGTTTCCGATCAATAATTGCTCACGGGTTCGGCTTAGAATCTTCAAACTTGCTGTGGTAGTTGGTCATGACCATTGGATGACCCCTATTGGTTTTGAGGTCACCAGGTCAAAGGTCAAGGTCACCATGACCTTAACTGGTGAAATGGTTTCCAGTCAATAACTGCTCAAGGGTTTGGCTTAGGATCTTCAAACTTGCTGTGGTGGTTGGTCATGACAACTAGATGACCCCTATTGATTTTGTGGTCACTAGGTCAAAGATCAAGGTCATCATGACCTTAAATGATGAAATGGTTTCCAATTAATAACTGCTCAATGGTTTGGTTTGGGATCCTCAAACGTGCTGTGGTCGTAGGTCGTGACCACTAGATGGCCCCTATAGTTGTTGAGGTGAGGTCACTAGGTCAAAGGTCAAGGTCACAATGACCTTAACTTTTGAAACGTTTTCAGATCAATTAATGATCAGTGATTTGGCTTAGGATCTTCAAAGTTGCTGTGGTGATTAGTCATGACCGCTAGATGACTTCTATAATTGAGGTCACTAGATCAAAGGTCAGGGGGTATACATGTTTTACAAACATCTCTTGTTTGTGATATTGTTAATATCACCCCACAGTATATTTGGCAATTATTTGTAGGGTATTTAGAATCATAAGGAATATGTCTAAAATTGGCGGAAGTGTATATATGGATAAGTGAATGATGCATGCTAATTATTGTTATGGTCCATCAGATAGTAGCAGAAGTATGGCCCTTACTTTCAAATAATGGAGTGATGGCTCTATATTACATTAAACATCAATTTTGGCTCTACTGGCACAAAGTGGCAAGTTGAGCTATTGGATTCACCCTCTGTGTGACATGTTCATAAAAGAATTCTTTAAATGTCTTCCAAACTACTGACATAATTTTCAGAAAAATCCACAGCAAACAATCAGTATAATATAATATTATGTCCGAAACCTTCAGTACTGTAAGTACTTTGATTAGGGCTCTGTCTATCCATCTGTCAGTCTGTCAACACTGTTGATGTGATGTGATAACTCAAACAGCACTTCACATATTGGTTTCATATGCTTAGTATCATCAGAGGAAGATGCCTTTAAGATTTGGGTTTAATTAGATCAATGTCTAGAGTTATCTGCCCTTGATTACAGGGCCCTCTCTGACTGAGTCAGTTTTCTAGTTCTATTTGTTTTTGTTGTTGCTTATAAGCATGTGCAGCAGGCCAGATATACTTTGTGTCAGAGCAGATTTCTCTCTAGTTTTTGTGTCACCTGCTGAAAGGCCAGTGTCACATAGGTATCACTTTTCCATACTCTGTCTGTCCATCATAATCTCTCTTTTTTTGGCTGTCATTTCTAAACTAATCATTATAGAGCTTTCATATGCACCATTGACAAAACTGAAGTTTGTCACTCCATGGACACAGTTATTGAAATGGTGATGTACAGCGGACGGGCGGGCAGACTACTGCCAGTTTTGTCCAGACGATAACTCCTATATGGCTCATAATGGTGGTCATAAGAGGTGTGGTCATAATGAAACCACAAGGCAGAATGTAACCACACTTTACAGAAACAATCTTTATATCATGTTCTATCAACATGCTTAAAATAATCTGGATTCATGTAAAACTCTAGTTGCCATGGCAACCAAATTAGAAATCTTTAAACCTATTCTTCTCCAAAACCAGTGGTCAGAATTGAATGATATGCGATAGAAATAGTCTTCTTGTTACTCTCTACCAAAATCATCCTTGTATCTAAAAAACCTGGCCTCCGGGAAGCTGCTAGATTTTCTTTTATATATATAGAAACCCTTTTAAAATCTACTCCAAAGTCAGTGGTCATATGAATGGTATTTGGTAGGAATAGTTGTCTGGTGACTCTGTATCAAAATTGTTAAAATAATGTTGATATATCTCAAATAATATGGCCACCAGAGATGGGGCTAGATCGAGGGCTTTGTGAAGGAGTTACAATAGTTTTGCACCAAACCCTCGATATATAAATATACATGTTTACATAGCACGTACAGTTCTTCTCCAAAGCAGCAAACCAATTTGAATGGTATTTGGTAGGAAAAGTTGTCTGGTCACTCTTTATCAAAATTGTTAAAATTATGTTGATATCTAAAATTTACATGGCCTTATATAACGATTTAAAAAAAACTGTCAAAAATCTTCTTCTCCAAAACTGATGGTCGAATTTGAATTGTACTTGGCAGGAATATTATCTGTGTGACCTTTTGTTAAAATTGCTTAAATCATGCTGATATCTGAAGAAAAAAACATGGCTGCAATGGGCAGGGCTTAATATCCTAATATTAAAAAATCTTCTCTAAAACCAGTGCTCCAATTTAGATGGTATTTGGTAGGAATAATCCCAGGGTGATTATATATCAAAATTGCTAAAACCATGTTATTATCTGAAAAAGCATTGCGCCAGGGGTGGCCTAATTTCATTATATGACTTTAGCAAATAAAATTAAAATATCCAATTTGAATGGTATTTGGTAAAAATTGTCCTCGATGATCATATTGTGAATTATGTAAGACTACCATGCATTTTGAACAAACTGAATAATCTTCAGTTTAAAAGAAATGTAATTGTTCTCTTATCTTCATTTTCCAAAAATGGCTGTGACTAGTTCATCTGTATATACTATTGACATTTGCAGGAGAGCAATATAGGGCAATCATGAAACTCTTGCTTATTGATTACAGGACAATGATTTCTACTAAAGTCATTCAGTAGAAAACAGCAGATGGGGTGATAGCCACTGAATCATTCAGCTTATTTCATTTTATAAGGGACACAAATACCCCCAGTAATATTCTAAAATCATCAAATAAGATTGATATTCTGAAAATTCGGGAGCCCTCGAAATCAAACGTTGAATTCAAAAAGAGAAAATTTCAGACTCGGGTTTTATTGAGTCTGTTTATGAGTAGTTATTAAAAGTGCAACACTACTCACAACCCCTAGCACCGGCTTAAGCAGTATTCAATTGTCAAATCTAAAAACATTTAAACTAATGATCCCGAAGGACCAGAAAATATAGTAACACTGAGAATGAAGCACGGGGCGACTTTTTATGGCCGCCACACAAGCACTTAACACCTGCTGTTGTGAAATATATATATTCTGATAATGAGTGAGCCTTCGAAAGCAAAACTAGAAATGCAAAATGAGAAAATTGCAGACTCGGTTTTATTGAGTCTTTTCATGAGTAATAATTATGTCTCCCCCATTTATAATGGGGAGACATATTGTTTTTGGTCAAGTTGTCCATCTGTCTGTCTGTCACACTCGTTTCCGCTCAATATCTCACACAAATATGGAAGGATTTCAAAATGCTTTGGAACAAATTTTCGACTCAACAAGACAATGTGCAGAGCATTTGATTCAGGCACGTGGGTTAAAGTTCAAGGTCACAACTCTAGGTCAAATGTTTTAGCCACACCTTTAGTGTCCACTCCATATCTCTTAAACCCTTGGAATGATTTCAAAATGTTGTGACACAAATGTCCTCGGTAACAAGGCGATGTGCAGACAGCGGAATTTAGGCATATTCTTCAAAGGTCAAGGTCGCAATTCAAAGTCATGGTCACATTTCAATGTCAATTTTTCACACACACACACACACACACACACACACACACACGCGAAATGAACACAGAAAACACCAAAAGACACAAAAGACCCAGAGACAAACGCCCCACACATGAACAAAATCACAAGCACAAAGACGCAAGATAAACAAAAGGAAGGGTGACAAAGAGAGTACCGCCTTGGCACGGTCAGTAGCAAAAACACCACCGGGGGTTTAAACCGGTTTACCGACGTCCTAACCTCACACTTCTCTCAAAGTCACCCTTGCTTTACAAATATTGTAAATAAAGGTATCCCCACTGGACTTACCCACAACATAGACGACGGTGAACACAGGACAACATGTAAAACATAGCATAATAACTGTGACAATCGGTCAAATATGTACTCAATGACTTTGCTGAAGTCAGAGCACCTGCAGGTAAGCCGTTAAGGACACGACAGGCAAAAAGTAATACATGAGTCTGGTAAGCTCATCCTGTATCCAAGTTTAAGAGTATACCATCATAGAGTACTACCCTCGGCCTGTCAGCGCGCAAGCAAAGGGGGAAGCGTAGCTACCGACTGTAAAAGGGTCGATAACCAAACATGCAGTGCGTTGCAATATATTAGGATCATAACCTTTCTTTTTAAATGTTTTAATGCGTTTTATAAACAAATCATGAAAATGGATATGACCCCGAATTTTCCTAAGTTAACATCCCCATAAAATTCTGGTAGAGAAATGCCTTGTCGCAGTAACGTCCGTAGATTGAAATTATATTTACTAATGAGAGGTAAATTTCGATAATAAAATTTAGAAAAAGTTTTCCGAAGTTTGTGATATCTGTAACCTTGCTTAAGAAGTTTATCAGTTATAACTAAATTACGTCTGTTAAAATCTTTATCCAAAGAACAGGCTCGGGCAAACCTAATAAGTTGAGAAATATAAACCCCATAAGATGTAGAACGTGGCACATCTCCATCTAGAAAAAGTAAAGTACCTAGTTATAGTCTACTTTCAGTTCGAATGACCGTTCAGCCGACTGTACATTTACTCCCCTGATCATTGAGGCATTGGCCTACAATATTGAGCACTGCTAACATATGGCGCAATCATGCGAGTGGCCCTTACAGGTACCCATTTTAACCCCTGGGTGGAGAGTATGTGCGGGTGGGAGACACAGAAAAGCGTCTCTGAAATTTCCGGGTGGGACCGGGATTTGAACCCCGGACCTCCGGACTGATAGTCAAGCGCGTTACCACTAGACCACCGCCACCTACGTACATGGCGGAAAAGGATAATTAACACAATTATAAAATTAAAATCTTCTCTTTTATCGTATACTTTGGACGAAACTTTATCATTTGTAATTGAAAGATTCAAATCTAAAAATGAAGCATTAATGTCAAATTGATTAGCTTTGTTTAATGACAATTCTTTTGGGTAAATTGAAGAAATCATAGTATCAAAATAAGGATAATCTAAATTCAAAATATCGTCTAAATACCTTGAAGTTTTACTAAAAGCATTAACAATATCGGTCTGTGTATCAGGTTTTAAGCTAAGCATAAAATCCCTCTCGTAGCAATACAAAAACAAATCTGCAACAAGAGGGGCACAATTTGTACCCATGGGTATACCAACAACTTGACGATATATGGTACCCCCATAACGCACATATATATTATCTAAAAGAAAGGTAAGGGATCTACAAACATCAAGGCAAATCCACATTGTGTAATGTTGAACTTCTGAATTCGAAAAGAATGAACGTTGAACATTATAAGCAATGAACATTTTGTTTTCTCTAGCAAAGGTTTTTTCTATTTATTTAATAAGTTTATACTTTATAAGATGGCGAGGTAGAGTAGTATAGAGTGTAGAGAAATCATAAGAGCTCAGTAAAGAAATGTTATACTGTTCATTTTCAAGTTTTGTTAAAACATCATTTGAATTTTTTATGGACTAAAAACCATTAAAAGTACAAAAATGAGTCATGCAGGAAACACCACATACAGAACAAACACTCGCCCGAACAGCAACACAAGGAAACAGCAAATGTACATAGGTAGAAAAAACAACAAAAGACGCACAAAGACAAAACAAACATACAATAGGAGGAAGATGGAAGTACCGCCTTGGAACGGTCAGTGACAAAAGTCACCGGGGGTTTAAACCGGTTTATGGGCGCCCAACCTCACCCTTATTCCATCCCCATCCTAAAAGACAAACAGTGTAAATAAACGTATCCCCTCTCCGACTAATCTACAACAACCGCGACAGCAAATACAGTGGTAAAGTGCATGTATAACAAAAAAACATTTTATTGAAAATACTGTATCCACCTATCGCTATTGTACTCAATGATTGAGCTGCAAACAGAGTAACTGTAGAAAAGTAATAAAGGGTACGACAAAAATGAAATAGTACAGATATCCGACGTTCTCCTTCCATTTCTGGATTTAAGAGGTCGCCTTCATAGAGTACTAAACCTTTCTTGTCGGCGTACATGCAAAGAGGCCAGCGTGATTGCCAACTGTAAAAGGGTTCACAACCAAACATGCAGTATGTTGTAGTAATACAGGATCATATCCCTTTTTAATGAATTGTTTTATATATTTGATGAACAAAGTGAGAAAATGGGTATGTCCAATAATTTTACGAAGTTTGTAAATCACATCACCATAAAATTCCGGATGTGAAATACCGTGTCGCAAAAGTACCTTGAGATTACATTTGTACTTGCCAATAAGCGAGAGATTTCGATAGTAAAATTTAGAGAAAGTTTTTCTTAGTTTATGGTATCTATATCCTTGTTTAAGCAGTTTATCAGTTAAAATGAGATTTCGACTGTTAAAATCGTCAATAGATGAACAAGCTCTAGCAAAACGCATAAGTTGAGATATATAAACCCCGTAAGATGGAGCACGGGGAACATCCCCGTCAAGATGAGGAAAATTTACAATATTAAAATCAAAATCATCTCTTTTGTCATATATTTTAGAAGAAATCATTCCATTATTAATTTTAAGGTCTAGGTCAAGAAACGATGCATAATTGTCGGACGGGTTAGCTTTATTCAATTTGAGTTCTTTAGGATAAATTGTAGGAATCAGAGCATCAAAGAAAGGGTTATCTAAGTTAAAAATATCATCCAAATATCGACAAGTTTCATTGAAGGCTTTTATAACATCTTCTTGTGATTTAGGATTCAAACTCAACACGAAATCTCTCTCATAGCAGTACAAAAACAAATCTGCGACAAGTGGTGCACAATTCGTACCCATGGGAATACCAATTACCTGACGGTATATAGCATTCCCATAACGTACAAATATGTTATCCAAAAGAAAGGTTAGTGCTTCGCAAACTTCTGAGCAAGTCCAATTGGTGTAATATTTCATTTGCTCGTCAGTAAAGAAAGCTTTTTCAGCATTACATGCCAAGAATGATGTTTTTTCTCGGGCAAATACTTTCTGGATCAAGTTAGTAAGCTTATCCTTAATTAAAATATGAGGAAGAGTTGTGTACAGAGTAGAAAAATCGTACGTAATACCAGAATTTTCATATATTTTATCACAGTAGCGTTTTACATGTTCTTTGATCGTAGTAAGACAGGACGTCAAAAGTATAGATAATTTAGTAGCGGTACAACAGCTAGAGTTGGCAATAAAACGCGCCTTATAAAGGTTTTTATGTAGTTTATTTGTTTTATCCAGTACAAAGTAGAAAGTTTATGTTGTTTTATGTTAGGACCAGACTTAAAATTATTGCACATTTTTACATGTTCCGAGACTATATCTTTTTCAGGTGTTTGAACTGTTATATAAGTTTTTGAATCAGTTAACTCCTTCTTTAAAACATCAACATAATACAATATTCAAATAATGATTACATTGTTTGATGCCTTGTCAGCAGGAACAAGAACATAATCTGAATGAAAATTAGAAATATTTTTCTTCAAGTAGCGAAATGTAACTCTAGGTCGAGGTGGTAAAAGATGGTAATTTGATTTGTAAAAAGTAATACGAGTATCAATAATATCGAAAATACATTTCTTCCAATCCGAAAGGGCATTAACATGTTATGGTTGTGGTATGATAACAGGTAAGACATATGGTAATGTTTCTAGTGTGAAGTGAGTGTCCAGAGGAATCCATCCAACCTTAATAGTAATGATTTCTGGATGGGACTACTAAGCATCTTCCAAGGGGCTTTAAGGTTCTAACCCAATGCATAAGGTGCAAATTACAGTAAAACCCCTCTAAACCTGAACTCTAGTAAAGAAGAATTTAGAAGGCTGCTTAATGCAGGGTGAAAGTCAATCAGAAATGTTATAGGTTTTAATACGAAATGTGACATCCGATTTAGAGGGGGTTTACTGTATCTATACTCAATTTTGAGGAAAAAACAATGACCTCCTAAACCAAGAGTCATGCAGGAAGCACTGCATACAAAATAAACAGCCACCCGAACAGCAACACAAGAAAACACATCAAATGTATATAACTAGCAAAAACATAAAGAGATGTACAAAGACAAAACAAACATACAATAGGGGGAAGATGGAAGTACCGCCTTTGAAAGGTCATTGACAAAATTCACTGGGGTTTAAACCAGTAAGTGGGCGTTCAACCTCACACTTATTCCATTCCCACCCTAAAGACAGTGTATGTAAATAATCTACAACGACCGGGATGGAAAATACATTGGTAAAAGTGCATGTAGAACAAAAACATTTGTCAGGATGCTAGGTGATGCCCCAATGACAAGACCCAGCTTCAGACCTTTTTAAATATTTCGGGCGTTCCGTGAGGTGACAATGTCTTGAGCCAAACACAGCACAAGGCTTGAAACTATAAAATTGATGTTGCTGGGCTATGCTAGCCGGTGATGAATATATGGTGTTCTGAGGCTACTTTGCCTGAGACGAACACTATGAAAACATGAAATTATATACAAAAACCTATGTTATGGTGATCAACAATACCTCAGCTTTGGGGCCAACAATTAAACAATAAACTATAACTGTGAACAACTACTACAGCCCCAAGCCAGCGAGACGGCTGGTCGATGCCTCAACTTCAAAATGGTGCTTGAAACAAAATCCTCAAGCTATGTCATGAAACTGTATAAATGTGAGCTATATAACCCTAGACTATGCGAGTTGAGACCCTAAGCATCAAACCCTGTTGAAACCTGTGGTTTGAAGCTATCTCAACACTACTGTGACTTCAAACCTACGTATCAGACCCTATGTCTCAAAGCATGTATGTAACCTTACGCTCTGAAACCTATCTTGAGCAGTGTATGAAACCTGCTTCAAGAAGTTTATAAAACTAACGCTTTGAAGCCTGCCTGCAGTATGGTCCGAGCCCGGCTCGAAAAGACGACTTCAAAAAGACAGCCTCAACAAGACGGCTTCAAAAGTATAGCCTCAAAAAGACGGCCTCAGGCAGACGGTTTAGCAACGCTCCGAACCCTGAGCACGGTCTTCAGCAAACCTGCTTCAAACCGAATATAACCCCAGGCTATATCAGTCTGAGCAACACTATCTCAATGCCTCAGCTAATCTGAGACCGCTATGAAATAGCAGTATAATATTATTAAAGGCTGGTTGGACAGTCTTAAACGTGCAATTTTCATGCCCAAAGAGAGAACTCAGAGGACAGTTACTTAGCCCATTCAAAGAACAGGTAACTGCACAATTACGTAGCCCAAGCAGACAATATATTCGCCAGTCTTTAACCTTAATGAGTGCAATACTCTATCAGTCAAAAACCAACGATATAGCTTCTATACATATGTATATAAAGCCGTCACTGAAAGTTCTATGAATATTCAGTGCCCTGATCACAAAATAACCAGCAGTGATCGTTGAATAAGCTTGCGCCAGTCTCAGCATTTGTATACAGCTTCCATTAGTTTGAGGTACTTCAGAAAACTAGCATATAAACATTTTATTCATATTAATTATTTCGATTGACCAACCGCCTCACTCATTTGAATATATACACAGTACTAATTTTTATAAGGTATAAAACAAACAAAATGAAGTTTAAAAGTGAACTTACTTTTATACACAACAAATCAATGAAATCTAACCTAACAATTAAAAAAGGGAGATAATCCTGTATATAAAAAAACTACAGTTAACTCAAATCGCTTACCTAGCGATATACTACAGGTTTTCTTGACAACAGCCCCCTTCTCAAGAAAACGCTCTACTGTTTTCAACTAATACAAGAAAATCTGTTACTCTATTGACGGCTCAGGTAGTCAGCACATACATTGTCTGAGCCCTTGATTACTTGAACCTTGAATTGATAATTTTGTAGGAACAGAGCCCATCTCATGATCCTACCACTCTCTATCTTGGATTTCTGAATGTATGACAATGGTGCATGATCTGTCTGGAGTATGAACTCCGCACCGTACAAGTACTTCTGAAATTTTCTAATGCCAAAAATGATGGCTAGGCACTCACGCTCTATGACGGAGTAGTTCTTTTCCCTCTGTAGCAGCTTTTTGCTGGCATATGCTATGGGGAACAAACCATCTTCAAACTCTTGCATCAAGGCTGCTCCAACTCCACTGTCTGAGGCATCTGTTTGTAAAACAAAGGGCCTCTGGAAGTCTGGTAGCCTGAGGATGGGTGAGCGAGTTAACATGTCCTTGAGCGTATTGAACGCCTGCTCATGTTCATCCATCCAAACAACTGTGTTCGGCTTTCCTTTCTTCGTCAGGTCTGTGAGGGGAGACGCAACATCGGCAAATGCTGGGATAAACTTCCTGTAGTATCCCGCCAAGCCCAAGAATGCTCGTACTTGCTTTTTGGTCTTGGGTCTATCTGCATTCTTGATCTTATGAAGCTTTTCTTGCTCCATCTGCAGCATACCTTTGCCAACTACATGTCCTGTGAATGAAATGTTTTCATATCCAATCATGCATTTGGACGGTCTTATGGTCAAGCCGGCGTCTCGCAACCTTGTAAAAACTTCTCTCAACATTCTGAGATGTGGCCCCCAGGACTGGGTATGGCCCATGATATCATCGACATAATTGTCGGCATCACTGCAATCATGCAGCAATTTGCGCATCATCCTGTTGAACGTGCTTCCCGAGTTTACCATGCCAAAAGGCATCTTCTTAAACTGGTAACTTCCATCTGGGGTCGTGAAAGCCGTCAGATGCTTTGACTTATCTTCAACAGGTATCTGCCAATAACCCTTGCTCAAGTCAATCTTAGTGAAGAATTTATCTTCCTTCAAGCTTGACATGATGTCCTCAGGGTTACCCATAGGTTCCGTGTCAAACTTTGTCACCATATTGAGCCTTCTGAAATCGATGCAGAACCTATTTGTTCCATCCTTCTTTTTCACCAATACAATTGGTGAATTATAATCCGATTGTGCTGGTTCTATCACTCCAGCATCAAGCATGTTCTGAACCTCATCCGAGACTTCCTTCCTCTTTGCATATGGTATGGGGTATGGCCGAACCCTAACCGGTGTCTTGCTGGTGAGCTCTATCTTATGCTCCTCTAGCTCAGTTGTTCCAGGCTTCTCGGTGAAAATGTTCTGGAACTCTTCAAGCAACCTGAGCACATCGTGCCGTTGCTCACGTGTCAAGCTTTCAGACACCATGACATCTTTGTATGTCTCGGAGCTAGTCAAGCCTGCCAACTCTATTAAGCTTTCATCATCCACCACCCCATCATCTTCACTGTGTTCAGCCTCTATGATCGCCATGCATGAAACAACATCCTCGAGCTCCCTCTCTTCGTACTTCTTCAAAAGGTTGATGTGATATGTGCCAACCCTGTCACCAACCTGGACCTTGTAGTCCATCCTGTTAACTACATCAACAACTTCGAACGGCCCCTTCCACTGCAGAGTCAGTTTGTTGTGCGAGGTAGGCAACAACAGCAGAACTTTATCTCCTTTCACAAGCTTTCTGTTTCTAGCTGACTTGTCATAGTGGTGCTTGTACATACTCTGGGCATCGTTCAAACCTTCACGAGCTATCTTGCAAGTGTCCTCGAGTCTGTGTCTCAGGTCAAGCACATATTGGTATGTGGTCATGACTTCCGGCGTTTCTCTCTCAGTCCAGAGTTCCTTCAGCACTTGCATGGGACCTCGAACAGTGCGACCATACATGAGCTCAAACGGCGAGAAACCCGTTGAAGCTTGTGGGACCTCTCTGTAGGCGAACAACACAGCAGATAGATATCTGTCCCAATCCTTGGGTCGCTCCTGGCACATTTTCTTGAGCATGCTCTTCAAAATGCCATTCATCCGCTCACACCACCCATTACACTTGGGGTTGTATGGTGTAGTAAAGAGTTGTTTCAGAGATATCAGTCGACAAACCTCCCTCATCAAGTCTGAGGTGAACTGACTTCCTTTGTCACTGAGTATCTCAGATGGAAAACCAACTCTTGAAAATACATCGAGCAGTGCTTCAGCCACCCGCTCTGTCTCGATCTTTGGCAAGGCCACAGCCTCAGGGTACTTTGTAGCATAATCAACTACAGTGAGTATGTATCTGTTCCCTTTCTCAGATACAGGCGTTATGGGACCAATAAGATCAACGGCAACCCGATGAAATGGTGTATCCATAATTGGCATCTCTCCCATAGGTACCTTTGAAACTCTTCCCTTTGGTACTGTCTTCTGACAAATATCGCATGAGCGACAAAACCTTGTCACATCACTGGTTACCCCGGGCCAGTGAAAGCTTGTTGTAATCCTATCAACCGTCTTCTTGGTTGAGAGGTGTCCACCAACAATTGATTCGTGTGCCAGGCTCATCACACGTCTTCTATGCCTTGTTGGGACAACTACTTGTTTGACTTCAGTTGAACCAGAGCCCTTGCTCTCTGTGAACAACCTATACAAAACATCCTTCTGTACCTCATATCTATAACTGTTTCCACCCCTTGTGGTCAGCGTACTCTTGTCTCGGGCATAAGACCACAACTTTTGCAAAGATGTGTCTTCAGTCTGAGCCTTCCTGAGCTCATCAATAGTAACCTCATCCCCAGGAGAGTTTGGAACACTTAATGCCCTGAGAGGTCTCTCTTCCTTCTTGGTCTGAGCTCGTGTCATGACAGCTGCCGAAACTCTAGCTTCGGGGTTCTGTGCTTCATGACCCATGGTCTCGAACCATTCCTGGTTTGGGGTGTTTGAAACTCCAGGTATATTCCCCAACACCAGATCACATATGAGTGAGCTCAACACCATGGCTTCAACAGTGCCAGTGTAGTATGGTGTATCAACCTGAACCAATGCTGCTGGTACTATCTTGGCCCCGCCATCGATAGTTATCATAATATATCTCTTGTCCAGCATCTGGTCGTCTCGCACCAGGTTCTTTCGTATGGCCGCCAACTCACAGCCAGTATCTCTCAAAACCTTGACTGCTCGACCATCAACTAACCCTGGTTGCAAATTCAAATTCCTCTCGCCTTCAAGCGACTCAACGGTACAGCCACCTGCTATGATCGGCACAGACTCTCCGTTAGCTAAGCATAGCTCTTCATCTCTGATACATTCTTGTATGTGGCTCTGGTTGCATGAAACCGACATACACAGAGCAGATATTTTCTGCTTGTCTGGAGACTGACGTTGACTCTGATAACGCCTATGCTTGACATCTTTGTTGTATGTCTGAGCACCATGCTGCTGCTGTCCAGAGTCTTCATAACACATTGCTCCAGCACTTATTTTCTTCGGGCCATTCTGGCGACAGTCTCTGGCGAAATGTCCCTCTTTTCTGCATATGAAACAAACCTTTTTCTGAGGTTCAGACCGCGGTGCTGGGCTAGGTCTGAGGTTAGTATTAGGCCTCTGATGTTGCCTATTTGATGATGAGTTGAGCTTGGCATGCTTGCCCGAGCATATGGAGCCACCATGAGCCTCTATGTATTGCTCAGCTAGCTTCGTCACATCATCAACCGACTTCGGGACTCTCTCTTTCAAGAACAAAGCAAGTTCGGACGAACAGGTTTGTATAAACTGCTCTCGAACCACTAAGTCCATCAAGCCTTCATACGATTTCTCAACCTCAGCCATCTCTGTCCATCTACTGAAATACCTCATCAACCTAGCCATAAACTGAAAAACAGTCTCCCCATGCTCGGGTCGACTTTCTCTGAACTTCTGCCTGAAACCTTCTTCTGTCAGCTGATATCGTCTGAGCACAGCCTTTTTCAGAGCCTTGTAATCATTAGCATGTTCTGAAGGCATGCTGGTATATACCTCAAGACCCTTGCCTGTCAAAAGCGAGCTCAAACTAACTGCCCATGTCTTCTCTTCCCAGCCCTGACTCTGAGCAAAGCGCTCGAACCGTTCTATATATGAGTCCATATCATCTTTCTGCTCATCAAACTTCGGTAACTTTGGTCTGGGAGCCTTACTACTTGTTTCTGAGGTAGACCCTCTCATGCCTGTCTCAGCCCTTAACTTAACCAGCGCGATCTCGCGCTCCTGTTCTTCACGCTTCATATGGGCTTTTCTCTCAAACTGATCATGCTCACGCTTCTGTCGCTCATCTTCACGTTTCTGTCGCTCATCTTCTCGTCTCGACATACGCTCTTCCCTATCTAAATATTCTTTCTCTTTCTTCTCAGCATAGTCCCTGAGGTCTTGCCCAGTCAACCCTAAACGCACACCAGCCGATATCCATTTATCTATGTCCATGATCACCAAACTAATGCTTCAACCCTATGTAGCTTCAGCTATAAAAACCTTCTGAGAACTATCCCGGACGAGCCCCCAAATTGTCAGGATGCTAGGTGATGCCCCAATGACAAGACCCAGCTTCAGACCTTTTTAAATATTTCGGGCGTTCCGTGAGGTGACAATGTCTTGAGCCAAACACAGCACAAGGCTTGAAACTATAAAATTGATGTTGCTGGGCTATGCTAGCCGGTGATGAATATATGGTGTTCTGAGGCTACTTTGCCTGAGACGAACACTATGAAAACATGAAATTATATACAAAAACCTATGTTATGGTGATCAACAATACCTCAGCTTTGGGGCCAACAATTAAACAATAAACTATAACTGTGAACAACTACTACAGCCCCAAGCCAGCGAGACGGCTGGTCGATGCCTCAACTTCAAAATGGTGCTTGAAACAAAATCCTCAAGCTATGTCATGAAACTGTATAAATGTGAGCTATATAACCCTAGACTATGCGAGTTGAGACCCTAAGCATCAAACCCTGTTGAAACCTGTGGTTTGAAGCTATCTCAACACTACTGTGACTTCAAACCTACGTATCAGACCCTATGTCTCAAAGCATGTATGTAACCTTACGCTCTGAAACCTATCTTGAGCAGTGTATGAAACCTGCTTCAAGAAGCTTATAAAACTAACGCTTTGAAGCCTGCCTGCAGTATGGTCCGAGCCCGGCTCGAAAAGACGACTTCAAAAAGACAGCCTCAACAAGACGGCTTCAAAAGTATAGCCTCAAAAAGACGGCCTCAGGCAGACGGTTTAGCAACGCTCCGAACCCTGAGCACGGTCTTCAGCAAACCTGCTTCAAACCGAATATAACCCCAGGCTATATCAGTCTGAGCAACACTATCTCAATGCCTCAGCTAATCTGAGACCGCTATGAAATAGCAGTATAATATTATTAAAGGCTGGTTGGACAGTCTTAAACGTGCAATTTTCATGCCCAAAGAGAGAACTCAGAGGACAGTTACTTAGCCCATTCAAAGAACAGGTAACTGCACAATTACGTAGCCCAAGCAGACAATATATTCGCCAGTCTTTAACCTTAATGAGTGCAATACTCTATCAGTCAAAAACCAACGATATAGCTTCTATACATATGTATATAAAGCCGTCACTGAAAGTTCTATGAATATTCAGTGCCCTGATCACAAAATAACCAGCAGTGATCGTTGAATAAGCTTGCGCCAGTCTCAGCATTTGTATACAGCTTCCATTAGTTTGAGGTACTTCAGAAAACTAGCATATAAACATTTTATTCATATTAAATATTTCGATTGACCAACCGCCTCACTCATTTGAATATATACACAGTACTAATTTTTATAAGGTATAAAACAAACAAAATGAAGTTTAAAAGTGAACTTACTTTTATACACAACAAATCAATGAAATCTAACCTAACAATTAAAAAAGGGAGATAATCCTGTATATAAAAAAACTACAGTTAACTCAAATCGCTTACCTAGCGATATACTACAGGTTTTCTTGACAACATTCAAGTGAAAAAATGTATCCTTCTATCGCTAGTGTACTCACTGATTGAGCTACAAGCAGAGTAACTGTAGAAAGGTATTAAACGGTACAACAAAAACGAGATATTTCCGAAGTCCGCCTTCCGTTTCCGGATTTAAGAGGTCACCTTCATAAAGTGAGAAAATTGGTATGTCCGACAATCTTACCAAGTTTGTAAATCACATCCTAATAAAATTCAGGATGTGATATACCATGTCGCAATAGCGCCTTGAGATTACATTTATACTTGCCAATAAGTGAGAGATTTCGATAATAAATTAAGAGAAAGTTTTTCTTAGTTTATGGTATCTATATCCTTGCTTAAGCAGCTTTTCAGTTAAAATGAGATTTGGACCGTTAAAATTGTCAAAATATGAACAAGCTCTGTCGTTAACAAGTTGAGATATATGAACCTCGTAAGATGGGGCACGGGCAACATCTCCATCAAGATGAGGGAAATTTACAATATTAGAATCAAAATCATCTCTTTTGTACTATATTGAAGAGGAAATCACTCCATTGTCAATTTTAAGGTCTGGATCAGGAAAAGCTGCATAAGTGTCGGAAGGGTTAGCTTTGCTCAATTTGAGTTCTTTTGGGTAATTAGTAGGAATCATCTATGCTATCTATGTTAAAAATATCATCCAAATATCGAAAAGTTTCTTTGAATTCTTTTATAACATTTTCTTGTGATTGTGGATTCAAACATTACATGAAATCTCTGTCATAGCAGTACAAAAACAAATCAGCGACTAGTGGTGCACAATTTGTACCCGTAGGAATACCGATCACCTGACCGTATATAGCATTCCCATAACGTACACATATGTTATCGAGAAGAAAGGATAGTGATTTGAAAACTTCTGAGCAAGTCAAATTGGTGTAATATTTCATTTGCTTGTCAGTAAAGAAAGCTTTATCAGCATTACATGCCAGAAATTATGGTTTTTTTCTCCAGCAAATACTTTCTGAATTAAGCTAGTAAGTTTATTAACCTAGTTTTTACGGAAAACTCCTGTTATTGAAATGGTGATAAACGGTGGGCAGACGGTTGGGCGGGCGGACGGGCAGCTGCCAATCTTGTAAGCGCAACTCCTCCAAAACTGTTCAAGGGAGTTTCATTAAACCTTGCATGTAGCAAGGACACTATATGAAGATGTGCATATCGTCGGGGATTTTTCCTACCGCAATTTGTCTGAGAATTATGCCCCTTTGAACTTAGAAATCAGTACGTCTTTTGACCCTATCCTTCTAAGCGCAACTCCTCTCAAACTGTTCAACGGAATTTCATTAAACCATGTATGTAGCAAGGACACAATATGTAGATGTGCATATTGTTGGGGATTTTTCATTTTCCAATTTTTCTGGGAGTTATGCCCCTTTGAAATTAGAAATCGCTACGTCTCTTAGAAAGCGCAACTCCTCTAAAACTGTTCAACAGAATTTCGTAAATGAAAAAGTAGTAAAGTCAAGCAGGAAAAGCCACACACAAAATGCCACCATCACCAAAACACCGACAGAAAGCAATTTATATAGCAGTATATACACATACACACACATATACACACACACACACACACACACACACACACACACACATACAGGAGAAAGTCCATCACCAACATATAGATAGACAGCATGTCACACACACACACACACACCCACACACCCACACACACCCACACACACACACACCCCCACCCCCCCACCCCCCCCCACACACATACATACACACACATACACACACACACACATACACACACACACACACACACACACACACACACACACACACACACACACACACACACACACACACACACACACACACACACACACACACACACACACACACACACACACACACACACACACACACACACACACACACACACACACACACACACACACACACACACACACACACACACACACACACACACACACACACACACACACACACACACACACACACACACACACACACACACACACACACACACACACACACACACACACACACACACACACACACACACACACACACACACACACACACACACACACACACACACACACACACACACACACACACACACGAACACAACCAAACTATACACCCAAACGCACACACACACGAGATGAACACAGAAAACACCAACGAACACACAAGAACTAGAGACAAACACTCCACACATGAACAAAAGCACAAGCACAAAGACGTAAGGCAAACAAAAGGAAGGGTGTCAAAGAGAGTACCGCCTTGGCACGGTCAGTAGCAAAAACACCACTGGGGGTTTAAACTGGTTTACGGACGTCCTAACCTCACACTTCTCTCAAAGTCAACCTAGCTTTACAAATAGTGTAAATAAAGGTATCCCCGCCGGACTTCCCCACAACATAGAAGACGGTGAACACAGGACAACATGTAAAACATAGCATAATAACTGTGACACTCCGTCAAATATGTATTCCATGACTTTGCTGAAGTCAGAGCACCTGCAGGGAAGCCGTTAAGGGTATGACAGGGAAAAAGTAATACATGAGTCTGGTAAACTCATCCCATATCTGAGTTTAAGAGTATACCATCATAGAGTACTACCCTCGGCCTGTCATCGCTCAAGCAAAGAGGGAAGAGTAGCTACGACTGTTAAAGGGTCGATAACCAAACATGCAGTGCGTTGCAATATAAGTGGAGCATAACCTTTCTTCTTAAATGTAAAACCTTGTATGTAGCAAGGACACAATATGTAGATGCGCACATTGTTGGGGATTTTTCCTTCTGCAATTCATCTGGGAGTTATGCCCCTTTGAACTTAGAAATCACATGGTCATTTGATCCTACCCTTGTAAGCGCAACTTCTCTAAAACAGTTGCTACAGAATTTCATAAAACCTTGTATATAGCAAGGACACAATATGTAGATGTGCATATTGTTGGGAAATTTTCCTTCTGCAATTTGTCTCGGAGTTATGCCCCTTTGAACTTAGAAATCACTCAGTCTTTTGACCCTAGCCTTGTAGGCGCAACTTTTCTTAAACTGTTCTACAGAATTTCATAAAACCTTGCATGTAGCAAGGACACAATATGTAGATGTGCATATTGTCAGGAATATTTCCTTCTGCAATTTTTCTAAGAGTTATGCCCCTTTGAACTTAGAATTCACTAGTTAATAGTGAAGGAAAACCCGGTTTTATGTCTTTTTGACATTTCTTTTCTTTAATAAAATCACAAGAAGGGTTTTGTACAAATAGAAAAATCGTATGTGCTTACAGCGGATGCAAGAAACTGTTTGTTCTTTAGTTCATTTAAGACTACTTAAGAGTTCTAATAGACCAGAAAATATTTATTCCAGAATTTTCATGTCTTATCACAATAGAATTTAACATGTTCTTTTATCTTCCTTAAACAAGTAGTCAAAAGGATAGATAATTTAGTAATTGTACAAGTGCTAGAATTTGCAATGAAATACGCTTTACATGCTTCTTTTAACCAGATTTTTCTCGAACCAGATTTTTCGAGAAAAATCTCGGCTTATATTTTTGCAAAAACCGGACGGGTGGACAATTGGGAGGGCGGCGTGCCGTCGTTAACGAAACTTTAAAAAGCTAGGGTGACTTTGAGAGAAGTGCGAGGTTAGGACGTCCGTAAACCGGTTTAAACTCCCAG
Source organism: Azorinus chamasolen (assembly GCA_963576725.1). Taxonomy (NCBI): domain Eukaryota; kingdom Metazoa; phylum Mollusca; class Bivalvia; order Cardiida; family Solecurtidae; genus Azorinus; species Azorinus chamasolen. The sequence continues at coordinate 72,938,687 of OY755245.1, forward strand.
TGGTGTTTTTGCTGCTGACCGTGCCAAGGCGGTACTCTCTTTGTCACCCTTCCTTTTGTTTGCCTTGCGTCTTTGTGCTTGTGGTTTGTTCATGTTGTGGAACGTTTGTCCCTGGTTCTTGTGTCTCTTTTGGTGTTTTCTGTGTTCATTTCGCGTGTGTGTGTGTGTGTGTGCGTGCGTTTGGGTGTGTGGTTGTGTGTGTGTGTGTGTCATGCTGTCTATCGGTGTTTTGGTGGTGGTTGCGTCTTGCATGTGGCTTTGCCTGCTTGACTTTACTACTTTTCCATTTAACATTGCATATAACTTTTATAAATATAAATAACTAATATATAAATTACTTAAGCAAGACCATTCATATTTGGTATTCAGATAACTTTGCCGGAGAATTATTATATAGTCTATGCGTTGTGATCCAGAATTCCACCTTTATTATGTATATTTAAACAAAACGTTGTGACATGATGTCACTGTTACAGACAACATATTTGTATATGGCGCTAAAGACTAAGACTTTTCCAGACACTGTTTTTACCAACTTTACCAACTTTAACATTGCTATAACTTCTGAGCTACAAATGCTTGGCAATTCATCTTTGGTATACAGACATACAAGGATACATGAAATCAGGTCAATGTCACTTTTTGAAAACTTTTTAACAAACTTTAAAGGGGAAGTCCCTTCATTGGACACATTCCGAATATGCCTAAAATATAAAAAAGCTCATTTGTTTATATGTTGGAAAGAAGTTTATCGCAAGAAAACCAATAGAATAAGCACCTTAGAAGACACAACTTCCATACATTTGATATATTATTTGACAATGTTTTAGTATTATTCGGCTTGCGCTTTAGTTTCGTTAACTGTTCTACCAAGGTTGATAATATTTTGTTTGAGAACAAAAATTATATGTATCGATGGAAACAGTTTATTTTGTATTACCGGCATTTTTCGATAGAAGTTTAAATTTACAATCTTCAAAATAATGATTGAACATAACAAATACCATTTTTTATATTATTGAAAATATGCATTCATTGTAGGGACTTCCTCTTTGACATTGCTATAAATTGTAAACTACAAATGCTAGGTAACTCATCTTTTGTGTACAAATGGCTGTGGTAAAGGCCTTTCAGTTGATATAAAGATATTAGAAATCAGGTCAAGGTCACTATTTTGATAAAAGTACAAAAATGAGTCATGCAGGAAACTCCACATACAGAAAAAACAGTCGCCCGAACAGCAACACAAGGAAACAGCAAATGTACATAACTATAAAAACATCAAGAGACACACAAAGACAAAACAAACATACAATAGGGGGAAGACGGAAGTACTACCTTGGAACGGTCAGTGACAAAAGTCATTGGGGGGTTACACTGGTTTTTGGTCGCCCTACCTCACACTTATTCCATCCCCACCCTAAAAGACAAAGTTTGCTATCGTTGAAAAACTTCAACATTTTGTCTTAACTTCTGAACCACATATTCTAGACAATTCATATATGGTATAGAGATAGCTTAGGTGAAGGCTTTCAGTTGATACAATGATACATGAAATTGGGTCAAGGTCATGGACACTATTTTGAAAACTTGACTGTTTTTAACAAACTTCAACATTTTGCTATACGCGGGGTGATTATAAGCCCGTGGCCTGGGTTAGAAACAGACCAATTATAAACATACCATTTGATGTCCGTGTACAAAAGGTGTTATAATCACTCTGCAGAGATAGAATATTTTTTCCACTCCGTTGTTTGCCAGAATTTGATTCTCAAAGCTACTTACTATGAGTACTTCTAAGCAAATGGCCAATACCAATTCAATACCTTGGCCTCAAAGGCTTATCACCTAAGGAGATTCATGAGGACATGATAGCTACATTAGGGGAGCATGCCCCATGTTATAGCATGGTGAAAAAATGGGCCGCTGAATTTAAATGCGGTAGAGAGAGTCTTGAAGATGGCCCCCATCCCGGCAGGCCACAAACTGTCACCTCAAAGGACACCATCAATAAAATTCATGATATGATTATGGCAGATCGGCGAATTAAACACAGCGGTACATTGCTACACAGCTGGGTATATCACAGGAACGGATCCATGCAATTATCCATAATGATTTGCAAATGACAAAGGTTTCTGCCAGATGGGTCCCAAAACTTATGAGTCTCGACCAGAAAAGAGTTCGGTGCAAGATGTCCAGGAAAAACCTTGCCATGTTTTGGCGGGATCAGGAGACGTTACTCAAGCAGTTTGTAAATGTTGATGAAACATGAGTTCACCACTTCGAACCTGAGACAAAACAACAGTCGAAACTTTGGAAACACCCAGGATCACCAACTTCAAAAAAAGCCAAGTCAGCAACATCCGCTGGGAAGGTGACGGCCACAGTTTCTGGGATGCAAAAGGTGACGTCAAACAAGCTGTTGAAGCATTTCTTGAGGCCCAAGATGCCTCCTTCTACAGGGAAGGTATCCAAATACTCCAACACCGTTGGACCTAGTGTGTAAGCTTGCAAGGTGACTACGTTGAAAATATAGAGGTCAAACTACTGCTCCCTGCATCAGGCCACGGACTTACCAATCACCCCTGGTAAATTCTTATCCACAAATGCTACGCAATTCACCTTTGGTATTCAGATGACATAAAGATACCTGACATCAGGTCAAGGTCACAATTTTGTAAACTTGGCTGTCATTAAAATGTTGTTCATTAAATGTTGTTAAAACTTCTGAAATACATGGGTTAGACAATTTATATTTGGTATGCAGATAGCTTGGATAAAGGTGTTTGATACAAAGACACATTAAATTGGATCAAGGTCAACACACAAAAAATCCAGCTGTTATGGGGTGTTGGCATATTTAGCTCACCAGAGCACAAAGTGAAAGCTTTTTTGATTGCATGTCCTGCGTCCATCGGTGTTGGGCGTGCATCATCAGTCATCAACAATTTGAACCTTTAAAAATCTTCTCTGAATCTACAGGGTTCTCAGCTTTCATCTTTTGGCACATAGCATCATCTTAAGATCCTATATCCCAGGGGTCAAAATTGACCCTGGCCTTGGGGTGCCTTGTTTTCTATAGAAACATTTTGTACAATTTTGAAAATCTTCTTCTCTGAAACTTGAAAGGTTCTCAGCATTCATATATTACACATAGTATCATGTTCAGGTCCTCTACAAAAGTTGTATAAATAATGTCCTTAGGGTCAAAATTGACTCCACCCCAGGGGTAGCCAGTTTTCAATAGAAACATATAGTGAAAACTTTGAAAATCTTCTCCTCTGTAATTGGAAGGTACTCCCAAGGCGGTACTCTCTTTGTCACCCTTCCTTTTGTTTGCCTTGCGTCTTTGTGTTTGTGGTTTGTTCATGTTGTGGAATGTTTGTCCCTGGTTCTTGTGTCTCTTTTGGTGTTTTCTGTGTTCATTTCGTGTGTGTATGCGTGCGTTTGGGTGGGTGGTTGTGTGTGTGTGTGTCATGCTGTCTATCGGTGTTTTGGTGGTGGTTGCGTCTTGCATGTGGCTTTGCCTGCTTGACTTTACTACTTTTCCATTTTTAGCTTTCATATTAGGCACATAGCATCATGTGAAAGTCTTCTAAAACAGTTATATAAATTATGCCCCTGGGGTCAAAATTGGCCCCACCCAGGGGTAGCCAATTTCCAATAGAAACATATAGTGAAAAATCTTCTCCTCTGAAACTTGAAGGTTCTTAGCTTTCATATTTGGCACATAGCATCATATTCAGGTCCTCTACAAAAGTTATATAAATTATCCCCCCTAGGGCCAAAGTTGGCCCCGCTCCAGGGCCGGCTAGTTTTTGTATCACCTGCCAAGAAGCAGTGTGTCACTTAGGGATCACCTTTCCGTCGTCTGTCTGTTTATCCGTCTGTCCGTCTGTCTGTCACACTTTACTTTTTTGGCTGTCATTTCTAAACTAATCACAGAGCTTTCAAATTTCACACATGGAGTAAGCATTATGAGAGAAAGTGTCATGCACAAGGGCAACAACTCTAGCATCAGTATTGTTTGAGTTATTCCCCTTTTTCATATTTTTTTTGTCCGGGCAATAACTCTTTATCTACTCATTCAATTAATTGCAATCTTCATGCATCTTCCTGCGGTACAGAAGGTCGTGGGTTCGATCCCCGGCCGCGACAGACCAAAAGTCATTAAAAGTTGGTACTAGTAGCTCCCTTGTCTACGCTCGACATTAAAGGTGAAGTTCTAGGACTGGTCGGCCCGGTGGCAGTATAATGTGACTGGGTGGGGTGCCCTTGCCATGTACCTGCGGCAGGAGTATTCCAGTGAGGCAGCACTATAACTTGTCTCATGCGGGTGCCGTCTGCATATAACTAAAGGTACGGAAGGTCGTGGGTTCGATCCCCGGCCGCGACAGACCAAAAGTCGTTAAAAGTTGGTACTAGTAGCTCCCTTGTCTACGCTCGACATTAAAGATGAAGTTCTAGGACTGGTCGGCCCGGTGTCAGGATAATGTGACTGGGTTTGGTGCCCTTGCCATGTACCTTCGGCAGTTTTCTAGTGAGGCAGCACTATAACTTGTCTCATGCGGGTGCCGTCTGCAAATTACTGAAATACTGTTGGTCGGACGTTAAACCCAACTCACTCACTCATATATTGAATAATCATGATATGAGGAAGTGTTATGCACAAGGGTCATAACTCTAATATCAATATTTTTAGAGTTATTCCCCTTTTTTAGCTTGTCTGTTTCAAAGAAATCACAAGTTATTGCCGTAACTCCGGCGTCCGCGTTGTCATCGTCGTCTGAAATCTTAACATTGACCATAACTTCTTGATTTATAACCTTCATTTTTTGATATGTATGTTCATCTTGACAAGGCCTATCCACACATACCAAAATGATAACAGATGTGCATTCGCACCTGCTTGCGGTGTTCTTGTTCATATTTTCTTGTATGCACAATAACTCTTTATCTACTGGTTCAATTCATTTGAAACTTCACACATGGAAGTAGCTCGATGAGAGGAAGTGTCTTGCACAAGGGCCATAACTTTTAGCGTCAATAGTTTTGGAATTATTCACCATTTTCATATTTTCTTGTCCGGACAAGAACTATTTTTACTGGTTCAATTCATTTGAAACTACACATATAGAACAAGCATGATGAGCGGAAGTGTCATGCACAATGGTCATAACTATAGCATCATTATATTTGGAGTTATTGCCCTTTTGTCATTGTTTTTTTTATTATTTTTACAATTCATGTTTTTTTTTATTATTTTTACAATTCAGGTTTGTCATGTTTATACCATTGTGGGTGGGTCGGTCAGTGGAGGTTTCCTTTAATCCGGAAGGGGACTCATTAACTTATTAACTTATTCCCCTTTGTTCTAATTTTCGCACTTCAGCATATTAATAGTTTTTGTGTCAGCTGCGAGCAGGTGACAGTCATGTGTTCCTCCAAACACTCTTGTCTAAAGAAACATATAGTGAAAACTTCGAAAATATTATCTCCTCTGATTGTCTCGTGAGCGATATCAGGACCATTCTGGCCCTCTTGTTTATAGAAACATATGGTGAAATCCTTGAAAATCTTCTCTGAAACTGGAAGATTCTCAGCTTTCATATTGGGCACATAACATCATGTTCAGGTCCTCTACAAAAGTTATATAGAATATTCCCCTGGGGTCAAATGTAGCTCACCCCAGGGCTGGCCAGTTTTCTATAGAAACATATACATGTAGTGAAAACTTTGAAAATATTCTCCTGCAATTGGCACGTTCTCGGCTTTCATTTTTGGCACATGGCATCAACTTCAGGTCTTCTACAAAAGTTATAGAAATTATGCCCCTGTGGTAAAAATTAACCATGTAGGTCACATAAATGGAAAGACATTTAGAATTATATTTCTGTTAACAATGTCTCATAAACCACTAAAACCACAGAAAGTTTTCTGTAATATCGTAATTAATGTAGCATTGTTTTATCTGTGATTATGCAGATTATGTAAAGACAAAATGCTATTATCATCTGGATTAATGATACCCCGATGAGTGACCTTGTAATAATTTCATTATCGACAGTAAAACTTTGCTGTATGCTCTTTCTTTTCAGGAGACCAGCCAAAAGGCACAATGACAGACTTCTTTAATGAACTGTCCCATCTTTCTGGCTATGATCGTTACGGAACTATTCAAATATCATACAACTTTCCAAGCGGAAAACAGGAGGTACTTATTTGCCAAACATTTTGATTTCTTTTAAAGCCCCTAAGTTATCCTGTAACATGGAAGTGTCGTAGTATGTCACCAGTGCTGATAGAATATAAACCATTAGTGGTGAACATAATTAAATCTTTATTACATTACATTTTTGGCCGGATTGCTCGCAATCCAGGCTTATAGATTGGCGAATGCCGTCCGTCCGTCCGGTTGACCTTTATGTTTGAGTTAGTTATAGTCAAAGTATAATACCTACAGTAACCAAACTTGGCATGTTGGCTCAGAATGAGGGTCCCATTACATGTCATAGGTTAGCAGGTTACTATGACCCCTTTTTGACCTAGATTTTACGCTGCATTGACTTAGAGAATTTCGGAAATTCTCTTAGTCAATGAAGCGTAAAATCTAGGTCAAATTTTCCAGGTTGACCTTTTTGTTTGTGCTAGTTATAGCCAAAGTATAACACCTACAGTATCCAAACTTGGCATGTGGGTTCATAATGAGGGTCACATTACATGTCATAAGTTAGCAGGTTACTATGACGCCTTTTTGACCTAGTTTTTTACGCTTCATTTACTTAGAGAATTTCCAGGTTGACCATTTTGTTTCCGATCGAAAACTAATAAACGACTTGGCCTAGAATATTCAAACTTGCTGTGGCGGTTGGTCATGACAACTAGATGACCCCTATTGTTTTTGAGGTCACTAGATCAAAGGTCAAAGTCACAATGACTTAACTGGTGAAATAGTTTCGGATCAGTAACTGCTCAAGGGTTTGGCTTGGGATCTTCAAACTTGCTGTGTTGTCATGACCACTATAGTTTTTGAGGTCAAAGGTCAAGGTCATCATGACCTTAACTAGTAAAATGGTTTTTGATCAATAACTGCTCAAGGGTTTGGCTTAGGATCTTCAAATTTGCTGTGGTGGTTGGTCATGACAACTAGATGAACCCTCTTGTTTTTGAGGTCACTAGGTCAAAGGTCAAGGTCACCATGACCTTAACTAGTGAAATAGTTTCCAGTCAATAACTGCTCAAGGGTTTGGCTCAGGACCTTCAAACTTGCTGTGGTGATTGGTCATGACCACCAGATGGTCTCTAATGTTTTTTAGGTCACTAGGTCAAAGGCAAAGGTCACTTTGACCTTAACTGGTGAAATGGTTTCCAATCAATAACTGCTCAAGGGTTTGGCTTAGAATCTTCAAACTTGCTGTGGTAGTTGGTCATGACCACTGGATGACTCCTATTGTTTTTGAGGTCACTAGGTCAAAGGTCAAGGTCACCATGACCGTAACTGGTAAAATTGTTTCTGATCAATAACTGCTCAAGGGTTTGGCTTAGGATCTTCAAATTTGCTGTTGTGGTTAGTCATGACCACTAGATGAGCCCTCTTGGATTTTAGGTCACTAGGTCTAAGGTCAAGGTCACCATGACCTTAACTGGTGAAATGGTTTCCAGTCAATAACTGTCCAAGGGTTTGGCTTAGGATCTTCAAACTTACATATTGTATACATGTTTTATAAACATCTCTTGTTTTTATGCTTCAGTGAATTTCTAGATTGACCTTTTTAACATGTGGAGTCATAATGAGGACCTCATTACATGCAATTTACTATTTAGTATGCCTTCAGCATCTGCTGATGCAGAACTGTATAATGATTGACTGTTTATCTATATCACTTTAATCGGCAAACCGGCCATACCGACATTGGAGGTTTCTTGTTAAAACTTCTTGTTCTGAATTTGCAGTATTATCACCTTACCTGGTGAAAAGTGCCGAGATCGCCCTGTATCCGTCATCCATTGTCAACACATTATTACAAAATCACTGCAGAAACCACTTCTTGGATCTTCACCAAATTTCACAGGATAGATTTAAAGTAATAATGTCTTGGGATTTCTTCTGTCAGTCCCCCGAATGTCCGATTCTAATTTTCCGCACTGTTTCTCATGAAATTTCATAGAATTGATCAGCACCAAGCCTAGTTGTGCTTATTTTATTCCTGTTCTGGTTTGATGATTTTCTGCAGAGTTTTACATGGAAAATGTCCGGGTGGTTTCTCAAACTTCATAGGATTGATCAGTACCATGTCTAATTGTGCATATCGTATTCCTGTTTCTTTTCAATGACTTTCAGCAGAGTTATCAAAACAATTCTAATTTTTCTTCAGATTTATGTAACTTTGTCAAATCCTCTGCATAAAAATAGGTTACAGGAGCTAAAATTTTAAAAGATTTAACAAGCATTCCCTTCTAAACCATTTATGAATTTACATCATGATTTGTAGGTGAACCGTGAACCCCTATTAGATTTATATAACTTATAAGTAAGTCACAGGAGCCAAAATAGATTTTTTAAGTTGTCATTTTTTCCACTGACATCTTAATCAGTTGAATGGATTTCAACCATATTTTACTGCAATGATCTACAAGGGACATGATACAAGGGACATGATTAATATTGCTCTCATTTTCCCTCATTTAAACGTGTTTTCACATGTTTGCAAACAGAGTAGACCCAGATCAGATGTCTGAATAGGGTCTGCTCTGTTTGCAAAAGGAGTTAGATAGGTCTGTTTCTATGCTTTGTAAAATGACTACAATGTTCCATCTTCCATGTTGCATTACAAATATTTTGTCCATGAATATTCATTAGTTAACAAAATTTTGAATAAGCATAGAGCCTCGAAAGGGTTAAATAACTGCTCATGTACTAAATGATAAAACAGTCTTTTAAGAATCTCCTACTTCCAGATTTAACATTAATCGGTTTGGTCCACTGCATAACTATGTCTCAGCCAGTATACTGATTTTGTGTGCGGCGTCCATCCATCTGTCTATCTATCCATTTAATTTGTCCACGCAGTTGCTTCAAAACTTTTTGTCAGATTTCCATGGATTTTCATAGGATTGATTAGCACCATTCCTAGTTGTGCATATTTAATTCCTGTTTCGGATCGATGACTTTTCTGCCGAGTTATGGGACTTTGAAAGTTTTACATGAGGGGAGGGGAGACATCAATTTTTGTATAAAAAACAATTCTAAAAGGATCTAGAGCTTAAATAGATTTCAGTAGCAAAATAAATTACCTGATGTGAAATCTGCCTTAGGTTATTATTTATACCTTGTGAATGGAATAAAAAAGTACTGCATATACCGTATGGCCTGCCCGTTAGCCATACCCATATAATAATGTTCCCAACATGTTACAAATCATTGGTTTTTTCTGGTCGGCCATTAACGTTCTCTTAATTTAGCCTCCTGAGTTTTCAACCTTGTTATCTGTCACGGCCTCTTGACTGCTTGCAACTTTTGTCTCCAGCTTATACACTGGATTTTGTATCCTATTACAATATTTATAAATTTGTTTAAGGGGTATACTGGAATCACCCTGTCCGGCGGTCGGGGCATCCGTCAGTCTGCATTTGAACATGGGTAGTTGGTGTCGCGTACTACTCTTTCAGTTTTAAACTTACGGAACTTATATTTGGTATACATAATAACCACGAACGGTAGATGTGCAGGACACACTTTTCACGTGTTTACTACTGGCGATTGCAGAATTATCTCCCCGTGAACTTTTGAGTTTTTTGTCATTTTTGCATGAAACGTGTAATTGGTGTCGCAAACTTCTTCAATCTGACAATTATTCAGTTTATATTTGGTATATATAACAACCATGAATGGTACATGTTCAACGTGTTTAGCATTGGGCATTGCAGAATTATCTCTCCCTGAACTTTTGAGTTTTTAGCTCACCAGAGCACTTTTGTGCTCAAGGTGAGCTTTTGTGAATTCCTGATGTACGTCGTCATCCTTTGTCGGGCGTCAACAATTTCAACCTTTAAAAATCTTCTCTGAATCTACGGGGTTCTTAGCTTTTATCTTTGGTTCGTAGCATCATCTGTAGGTCCTCTACAAAAATTATATAAACTAGAACTATCACTAAAGGTGATGAATACCCCACACAGCAGCCTTGATTGCAAAACCAAGTTTTGAACATGTAACAGGACCAAATAACAAAAATACCCAAAGTTCAAATAGAGAAAATTCTGTAATGGCTAACACTAAACACAGGAAAAGTGTGTCTTGCACATGTACTATTCGTGTTTAGTATGAATGGCAAGTATCAATTTAATAAGTTTCAAAATGAAGGAGGAGTGACACCAACTCCCCATGTTTCATGCAAAAATGACAAAAAATATTCAAAGTTCAGGGGGAGATAATTCTACAATGGCTAACCGTAAAGACATGAAAATTGTGTCTTGCGCATCTGCTATATGTGACTATTACGTATCCCAAATATAAATTCAGTAACTTTAAAACTGAAGGAGGAGTTTGCGACACCAACTCCCCATATTTCAAGCCAAAACAAGTATAAAGTGAATCAGGTTGAAAGTGAAGGAGGAGTTCAAAGTACAAGATTTTGCTTGCCAATTTCAAGACCAATTTCAAGGACAAAGGTCAAGGTCACAGAGACCTGAAATTAGTGTCTGACACATATACTACTCCTGAGTAACATTTATGCCAAGTATTAAGTAAATCAGGTTGAAAGTGAAGGAGGAGTTGGCCGTACAAGATTTTGCCTGCCAATTTTAAGACCAATTTCAAGGACAAAGGTCAACGTCAAGATCACAGAGACCTGAAATTTGTGTCTTGCACATAATTCTACTACTCCTGAGTAACATTTATGCCAAGTATCAAGTTAACCAGGTTGAAATTGAAGGAGGAGTTTAAAGTACAAGATTTTGCCTGCCAATTTCAAGTCCAATTTCAAGGCCAAAGGTCAAGGTCACATAGACCTGAAAATTGTATCTTTTACATCTACTACACCTGAGTAACATTTATGCCAAGTATCAAGTTAATCAGGTTGAAAGTGAAGGAGGAGTTCAAAGTACGAGATTTTGCTTGCCAATTTCAAGACCAATTTCAAGGCCAAAGGTCAAGGTCACCGAGTCCTGAAAATTGTGTCTTGCACATCTACTACACCTGAATAACATTTATGCCAAGTATCAAATGAATCAGGTTGAAACTAAAGGAGGAGTTGAAAGTACAAGATTTGGCGGACAGACCGACCGACGACCGACCGACCAACCGACAGGGCTGATTCCAGTATACCCCATTCAAACTCTGTTTGTGGGGGTATAATTATGCCCCTGGGGTCAAAACTGGCCTTGCCCCAGGGGTGCCTTGTTTTTTACAGAAAATGTAGTAAAACTTTGAAAGTATTCTCCTCTGAAACAGGAAGGATCTCAGTTTCGTATTTGGCACATAGCATCATCTGTAGGTCCTCTACAAAAGTTGTATAAATTATGTCCCTGGGGTCAAAATTGGCCCTGCCCCAGGGGTGTTTAGTTTTAAATTGAAACATAATTATAGTGAAAACTTCTCCTGAAACTAGAAGGTTCTCAGTTTTCATATTTGGCACATAGCTTTAACTTCAGGTCTTCTATAGAAGGTAAGTAAATTATGCCCCTAGGGTAAAATTTTTATCCCACCCCAGGGATGGTCAGTTTTTTGTAGCTGACTGCAAAACGGCCCATGGGATCACTAGTTATGCATCGGAATTTTTTTAAAAATCTACTTGTCAAAAACTACATGTCCTAGAGCTTAGATATTTGGTGTATATATTTACTTAGCATACCTTTATTAGTTTTATAAGTATCATAGTTCTGGGGTTAATATTGGCTCTGCTGTGTGTGTATAGACTTCTTCACTTCAGAAACTACCGTCTAAAGGTTTCCCTGTAGAACATGTCTGCTTCAGAATTGTTGTCTGCTTGTTTAAGTTTGTTCACACTGTTTTTATGCGCCCGAAGGGACGTATTATGGTATGGCGCATGTCGTCCGTCTGTCCGTCCGTCCGTCCGTCCGTTAGCAATTTCTTATGCAACTAACTCCTCCTTTATTTTTCAACATAATTTCTTCAAACTTTCAGGAATGATAGATACTGGTGTGTAGTTGTGCATATCAGTGAGATAACTCTCGTATCATTTTTAGCTCACCAGAGCACAAAGTGCTCAGGGTGAGCTTTTGTGATCGCCTGATGTCCGTTGTCAACAATTTGAACCTTTAAAAATCTTCTCCATTGAATCTATAGTGTTCTCAGCATTCATATTTGGCACATAGCATCATGTGTAGGTCCTCTACAAAAGTATTAATGTTTTTTGGTCCATAAAAAATTCAAATGATGTTTTAACAAAACTTGAAAATGAACAGTATAACATTTCCCTGTAGAACATGTCTGCTTCAGAATTGTTGTCTGCTTGTTTAAGTTTGTTCACACTGTTTTTATGCGCCCGAAGGGACGTATTATGGTATGGCGCATGTCGTCCGTCTGTCCGTCCGTCCGTCCGTCCGTTAGCAATTTCTTATGCAACTAACTCCTCCTTTATTTTTCAACATAATTTCTTCAAACTTTCAGGAATGATAGATACTGGTGTGTAGTTGTGCATATCAGTGAGATAACTCTCGTATCATTTTTAGCTCACCAGAGCACAAAGTGCTCAGGGTGAGCTTTTGTGATCGCCTGATGTCCGTTGTCAACAATTTGAACCTTTAAAAATCTTCTCCATTGAATCTATAGTGTTCTCAGCATTCATATTTGGCACATAGCATCATGTGTAGGTCCTCTACAAAAGTATTAATGTTTTTTGGTCCATAAAAAATTCAAATGATGTTTTAACAAAACTTGAAAATGAACAGTATAACATTTCTTTACTGAGCTCTTATGATTTCTCTACACTCTATACTACTCTACCTCACCATCTTATAAAGGATAGACTTATTAAATTAATAGAAAAAACCTTTGCCAGAGAAAACAAAATGTTCATTGCTTGTAATGTTCAACGTTCATTCTTTTCGAATTCAGAAGTTGAACATTACACAATGTGGACTTGCCTTGATGTTTGTAGATCTCTTACCTTTCTTTTAGATAATATATTTGTGCGTTATGGAGATACCATATATCGTCAAGTTGTTGGTATACCCATGGGTACAAATTGTGCCCCTCTTGTTGCAGATTTGTTTTTGTATTGCTACGAGAGGGATTTTATGCTTAGCTTAAAACCTGATACACATACCGACATTGTTAATGCTTTTAATAAAACTTCAAGGTATTTAGACGATATTTTGAATTTAGATAATCCTTATTTTGATACTATGGTTTCTTCAATCTACCCAAAAGAACTGTCTTTAAACAAAGCTAATCAATCTGACATTAATGCTTCATTTTTAGATTTGAATCTTTCAAATACAAATGATAAAGTTTCGTCCAAAGTATACGATAAAAGAGAAGATTTTAATTTTAAAATTGTTAATTATCCTTTTCTAGATGGGGATGTGCCACGTTCTACATCTTATGGTGTTTATATTTCTCAACTTATTAGGTTTGCCCGAGCCTGTTTTTTGCTTGAAGATTTTAACAGACATAATTTAGTTATAACTGATAAACTTCTTAAGCAAGGTTACAGATATCACAAACTTCGGAAAACCTTTTCTAAATTTTATTATCGAAATTTACCTCTCATTAGTAAATATAATTGCAATCTACGGACGTTACTGCGACAAGGCATGTCTCAACCAGAATTTTATGGGGATGTTATCTACAAACTTAGGAAAATTCGGGGTCATATCCATTTTCATGATTTGTTTATAAAACGCATTAAAACATTTAAAAAGAAAGGTTATGATCCTATTATATTGCAACACACTGCATGTTTGGTTATCGACCCTTTTACAGTCGGTAGCTACGCTTCCCTCTTTGCTTGCGCGATGACAGGCCGAGGGTAGTACTCTATGATGGTATACTCTTAAACTTGGATACAGGAGGAGCTTACCAGACTCATGTATTATTTTTTCCCTGTCGTGCCCTTAACGGCTTACCTGCAGGTGCTCTGACTTCAGCAAAGTCATTGAGTACATATTTGACGGATTGTCACAGTTATTATGCTATGTTTTACATGTTGTCCTGTGTTCACCGTCGTCTATGTTGTGGGTAAGTCCAGCGGGGATACCTTTATTTACAATATTTGTAAAGCTAGGTTGACTTTGAGAGAAGTGCGAGGTTAGGACGTCCGTAAACCGGTTTAAACCCCCAGTGGTGTTTTTGCTGCTGACCGTGCCAAGGCGGTACTCTCTTTGTCACCCTTCCTTTTGTTTGCCTTGCGTCTTTGTGCTTGTGGTTTGTTCATGTTGTGGAACGTTTGTCCCTGGTTCTTGTGTCTCTTTTGGTGTTTTCTGTGTTCATTTCGTGTGTGTGTGTGTGTGTGTGTGTGTGTGCGTTTGGGTGTGTGGTTGTGTGTGTGTGTGTGTGTCATGCTGTCTATCGGTGTTTTGGTGGTGGTTGCGTCTTGCATGTGGCTTTGCCTGCTTGACTTTACTACTTTTCCATTTATATAAAATATGCCCCTGGGGTCACAATTGGCCCCGCCCCAGGGGGTGCATTGTTTTCTATAGAAACACATAGTGAAATCTTTGAAAATCATCTCTTCTGAAACCAGAAAGTTTTAAACTTTCATATTTGGCACATAGCATCATGTTCAGGTCCTATACAAAAGTTATATAAATTATGCCCCTTGGGTCAAAATTGGCCCCACCCCAGAGGTGGCCAGTTTCTTAGAGCAGGCTGCTGTTTCAGCTAATTCAAACTGACCATTATTTACTGGGAGACTATTAGTACACACTCCAGATTTACACTCCAGAAAAATGCAGCTGCAATATTTTTCACTGTGCTCAATTAGCCTCACTGATGGCCAGGACCTTTTTGCTGTTTGATGTGTTGTAAACATCATGCAGGTTATTATGGAGGTCATTTGGTGTTTAGCATACTTTTCTCCAATCCCCTTTGCACTCTGAGCAATTACTGTCTGCAAATAATGTTATCTGCTGCAAAAGTTGTTTCCTTCCATATCTTTTAAAAAACAAATGTCATAGTGAAAGACAGTTTGGACCCTGATGAGATGCCAAGTTACTTTGTATCTCATCTGAATCCAGACTTGATCCATACTATTTGCAAAGGTTATTATAAATGCAAAAAAACAAAGCAAGGAGCTGGTGTAATATTAGCAGGCTAAAGATATAGGACCTTTGAAGAGTGAGTGATCAGCCATAAGCATATTGACTAGGGATAATTGCAGATCACTTATGCATATGGATGGGTTTTCTTGGTTCACTAAACTTGTATATAACCAGGGCTAAATGCTAGCTAACCCAAACCTAAATCACAAGCTCATTTTGGCTAGGATTAAGTTTGCAACAAGCTTGCAGTTGCAAGCCAATTAAGGGAGACTGGCATATCTCTAGTTAACATTAACTGGTGTCTATTTTTAGCATACATTTAAAGGTAGGTTATCTCCCTTTTTGATAACAACTGGATTACCTCCTTTGTTATGCCCCCAAAGCTAGGCTTTGGCGGCATATAGTGATCGCACCGTGTGTGTGTGTGTGGGTGGGTGTGTGTGTGTGGGTGGGTGGGTGTGTGTGTGTGTGGGTGGGTGTGTGGGTGTGTGTACCTTTTGTCCGGAGTATATTTCCTTTGTCACATCAGCTACGGATACCAAATTTGGTGTGTGAGTTCATCTTGGGATGGGGGAGTGTCGCGTACCATTTTCATGTCACTGTGACCTTGACCTTGACCTTTGACCTGGATTATACAAAAAGCTTGTCCGGAGCATATCTCCTTTAACTTACCAGCTACAGATTCCAAAGTTGGTGTGTGAGTACATCTTGGGATGGCGGAGTGTCGCGTACCATTTCCAGGTCACTGTGACCTTGACCTTGACCTTTGACCTCGATTTTAATAAAAGCTTATACCTTACCAGCTACAAAAAGTTTGTCCGGAGTATATCTCCTATACCTTACCAGCTAAGGATTCCAAATTTGGTGTGTGAGTTCATCTTGGGATGGAGGAGTGTCGCGTACCATTTTCAGATCACTGTGACCTTGACCATGACCTTTGATCGATTTTACAAAAAGCTTGTCCAGAGTATATCTCCTTTACCTTACCAGCTACAGATTCCAAATTTGGTGTGTGAGTTCATCTTGGGATGGCGGAGTGTCGCGTACCATTTCCAGGTCACTGTGACCTTGACCTTTGACCTTGACCTTTGACCTCGATTTTAAAAAAAGCTTATACCTTACCAGCTACAAAAAGCTTGTCCGGAGTATATCTCCTATTCCTTACCAGCTAAGGATTCCAAATTTGGTGTGTGATTTCATCTTGGGATAAAGGAGTGTCGCGTACCATTTCAGATCACTGTGACCTTGACCATGACCTTTGACCGATTTTACAAAAAGCTTGTCAGGAGCATATTTCCTTTACCTTACCAGCTACAGATTCCAAATTTGGTGTGTGAGTTCATCTTGGGATGGCGGAGTGTCGTGTACCATTTCCAGGTCACTGTGACCTTGACCTTGACCTTTGACCTCGATTTTAAAAAAAGCTTATACCTTACCAGCTACAAAAAGCTTGTCCGGAGTATATCAACTATACCTTACCAGCTAAGGATTCCAAATATGGTGTGTGAGTTCATATTGGGATGGAGGAGTGTCGTGTACCATTTTCAGATCACTGTGACCTTGACCTTGACCTTTGACCGATTTTACAAAAAGCTTGTCCAGAGCATATCTCCTATACCTTACCAGATACGGATTCCAAATTTTGTGTGTGAGTTCATCTTGGGATGAGGGAGTGTCACGTATCATTTTCAGGTCACTGTGACCTTGACCTTTGACCTCGATTTTACAAAAAGCTTATACCTTATCGGCTGCAAAAAGCTTGTCCGGAGTATATCTCCTATACTTTACCAGCTACGGATTCCAAATTTGGTGTGTGAGTTCATCTTGGGATTGAGGAATGTCGCGTACCATTTTCAGGTCACTGTGACCTTGACCTTGACCTTAGACCTCGATTTTACAAAAAAGGTTGTCCAGATAATATCTCCTATACCTTACCAGCTACGGATTTCAAATTTGGTGTGTGAGTTTATCTTGGGATTGCGGTGTGTCGTCTACCATTTTCAGGTCACTGTGACCTTGACCTTTGACCTAGATTTTACACAAAGCTTGTCCGGAGCATTTCTCCTATACCTTACCAGCTACGGATTCCAAATTTGGTTTGTGAGTTCATCTTGGGATGGCGGAGAGTCGTGTACCATTTTCAGATCACTGACCATGACCTTTGACTTCAATTTTACAGTCCGGAGCATATCTCCTATACCTTACCAGATACAAAAAGCTTGTCCAGAGCGTATCTCCTATACCTTAAACGTTGACAATCAACCCAGGGTCCTTTTTAACGTTGAGAATGACTCCTGTGTCATTTTAACAGCATCAAAATTTCATGTTACACCTGCATTACATTGTATTGTTTTTCCGCCAAAATGCATTTCGGTGCCAAACACTTTTGGGGCATTTGTCACCCGTGACGACTCTCTTGTTGTTAGTAGATCTGCAGTAATATTGCAGACCCAAACAAAGAAAATTGTTATAGTTAGATGTCGCCTGTTGCACATTAATTAGGACAATTAACCCTTTACTCCATAAATAGACCTTTCTACACCTTTGCAAACAGAGTAGACCCTGATTAGATGGCTTATGTAGTAGCCATCTGATCAATCTGCTGTTTGCTTATGATATGATATAGTGCAAATTGCATTACATTATTTTCATTTTGTGTACAATATACGTATAATATGTTTACTAACCCTTTCCCTCATGCTAACACCTTTTCACACATTTTCAAACAGAGCAGACCCAGAGCAGATGGCTCCTATAGCAGCTGTCTGATCAGGGTCCGCTCTGTTTGTCAATGGAATTTAAAGATGTTTCTTTATGTTCTAAAATGGCTACACCGTCCCATCTTCCATATTTCATTATAACTATTTTGTCCATGAATATTCAGTAGGTATTCAAATTTTGAATAAACATAGAACAGGGGAAGGGTTGAAAATAAATTAAGATATGAATAATAATAACTCATGAAGGTGTAATGAAAATATCTGAAATTTTGAATATAAGTACATGTATAGATTAATTTACTCTTTCTGAAATTTAACCAATTTGCCCAGGGAGAGGGTTTACATACTTTGGTACATGCCCTTCTTTAGATTGACATTGTTATATGTTTTCATTTTCTTAAAAGATTTTCATGTGAGGTCCTCTACAAAAGTTACATAAATTATGCCCCTTCGGTCAAAATTTGCCCGCCCCAGGGCCTGGTAGTTTTCTAAAGAAACACATAGTGAAAACTTTGAAAATCTTCTCCTCTGATTGTCTGGTGAGCGATGTCAGGGCCTTTCAGGTCCTCTTGTTCATTCTGGAGTTATTGCCCTTTGATAGTTTCGCGTAGCAATTTCTTGTGCAACTAACTCCTCCTTTATTTTTCAACATAATTTCTTCAAACTTTCAGGAATGATAAATATTGATGTGTAATTGTGCATATCAGTGAGATAACTCTCATATCATTTTTCATTCTGGAGTTATTGCCCTTTGATAGTTTCGGGTAGCAATTTCTTGTGCAACTAACTCCTCCTTTATTTTTCAACATAATTTCTTCAAACTTTCAGGAATGAAAGATACTGATGTGTAGTTGTGCATATCAGTCAGATAACTCTCATATCATTTTTCATTCTGGAGTTATTGCCCTTTGATAGTTTCGGGTAACAATTTTTTGTGCAACTAACTCCTCCTTTATTTTTTAACACAATTTCTTCAAACTTTCAGGAATGATAGATATTGATGTGTAATTGTGCATATCAGTGAGATAACTCTCATATCATTTTTCATTCTGGAGTAATTGCCCTTTGATAGTTTCGGGTAGCAATTTCTTGTGCAACTAACTCCTTTATTTTTCAACATAATTTTATAGAACAGCCTTCGGGCGTATATTGCCCCGTCTCGCGGTGCTCTTGTTAATACATAACAATCTTACAATTAACTATCATGTACAAACCACATATGAAGTTACATATGCATCAGATCAGAATCCAAACTGTGTGCTAATTTCAGTCAAGTCATGCTCAGCAGTGATATGGGTTAACGCTGAGTTTTCTGTCATCTGTCGGAAATGTTGTCTGCAGGAAAGTTAACACTGTCAATGGCCCTCTTGTCTATAGAAACATATAGTGACAACTTGTGAAACAAAATGTCCTCTGATTGTCTGGTGAGCGATGTCATTGTTTTTGGCATTTTGGCATGAAACATTGGGAGTTGGTGTCGCGAACTCCTCCTTCAGTTTTAAAGTTATTCAATTTATATTTGATGTACATACTAACCAGGAATGGTAGATGTGCGAGACACAACTTTCGTGCTTTTACACCTGGGCATTGCAGAATTATCTCCCCCTTATATCTGAGTATGTTTTGTAATTTTGGCATGAAATATTGGGAGTTGGTGTCGCGAACTCCTCTTTCAGTTTTAAAGTTATTGAATTTATATTTGGTATACATAATAACCACAATTGATAGATGTGCAAAACGAAATTTTCATGTGTTTACCGCTGGCCATTGCAGGATTATCTCTCCCAGAACCTTGAATACCGACGGACGTGGTTGTGTGGCTAACGCACTCGATTGCAATACCAGGGCTCACGGGTTCGATCCCCCATCCTTTGGACGAGACTTTAAACCTAGGTCCGATGTATCAGTGCTTTACACTGGGCATCTAAAAGAACCAGAGAAACTCAGTTGATAATAAGAGCATTGCACCCGTGTTTCTCTGTATCCTCTCCCCTCTCTCTGGGGCGTCCAATTAGGCCATAGTGAGCAGAAAGGGATGTTAATCAACACAAATAAACTTTGAATAGTTTTTGTCATTTTGGCATGAAACATTGGGGAGTTGGTGTCGCAACCTCCTCCTTCAATTTGAAACTTATTGAAGTGATACTTGCCATTGAGTTGATACTTGCCTTACATACTTATCACATGTGCAAGACACACTTTTCCTGTGTTAAGTGGCAGCCATTACAGAATAATTTCCACCTGAACCTTTTACATTGGTAGTTGGTGTCGCAAACTTGGATTTGCAATCAAGACTGCTGTACCAAGGTATTCATCACCTTTAGTGATAGTTGTAGATTTGTTTACACTGCATATACATATTTGTGTTGTTTACTGTGTTTTTCCCTAGAAAGCTAGTAAATCTACTAAACACAGCCGATCCAGCAGTTAGCTGCTGGTAAACTTCCGACGTCTGTCCCGGGCAGAGGATCACTTTTCCGCCCCGGATCAGTCCCTCTGCCAGTGAAATCTTCTGGTGATTTTCACTCGGCATTGCCCGGTGGAGTTTTGCCTAGTTTACCCAGTCTGCCCCTACCCGGTCACCCGGTGTTTTCCACCGAGCAGACCGATCCAGGTCACCCAGTGCTTGTCCCAGGGAAGACCGGTTCTGCGTATAGTTCTGGGTCTAGCACTCTTCGCACCAAGTTGACTGGTACACTAGCAAAGTCAGTACCTGGCACCCTCACAGTGTCTGTACACCCAGTTCACAGCACCGTGTAATTGCAGGAAAGCCTATTATCAGTACCTTTCCTACAGTCACCATGGCCGGGGTGGCAGTAGGCTCTCTCCCGGTGTTTTTACGGGCATACACTTTTTAGCTCACCAGAGCACAAAGTGCTCAGGGTGAGCTTTTGTGATCGCCAGATGTCCGTCGTCGTGCGGTGTGCGTCGTGCGTCGTCGGGCGTCAACAATTTGAACCTTTAAAAATCTTCTCCTCTGAATCTACAGGGTTCTCAGCTTTCATCTTTGGTACATAGCATCACTTATAGGTCCTCTACAAAAGTTATATAAATTATGTCCCTGGGGTCAAAATTGGCCCCGCCCCAGGGGTGGGAAGTTTTCAATAGAAACATATAGTAAAACTTTGAAAATCTTCTCCTCTGAAACCAGAAGGCTATTAGCTTTCATATTTGGCACATTGCATCATGTTCAGGTCCTCTACAAAAGTTATATAAATTATGACCCTGGGGTTAAAATTGGCCCCGCCCCAGGGGTGGGCAGTTTTCAATAGAAACAAATAATGAAATCTTTGAAAATCTTCTCCTCTGAAACTAAAAGGCTCTCATCTTTCATATTTGGCAAAGAGCAGCATATTCAGGTACTCTACAAAAGTTATATAAATTAAGGCCCTGGGGTCAAAATTGGCCCCGCCCCAGGGGTGGGCAGTTTCCAATAGAAATTTATAGTGAAAACTTTGAAAATCTTCTCCTCTGAAACTAGAAGGTTCTCAGCTTTCATATTTGGCATATAGCATCATGTTCAGGTCCTCTACAAAATTTATATAAATTATAGCCCTGGGGTTAAAATTAACTCCGCCCCAGGGGTGGGCAGTTTTCAATGAAAACAAATAGTGAAATCTTTGAAAATCTTCTGCTCTGAAACTGGAAGGCTCTTAGCTTTCATATTTGGCACAGATCATCATTTTGGCACAGATCATCATGTCATCTACAAAAGTTATATAAATTATGCCCCTGGGGTCAAAATTGGCCCCGTCCCAGGGGTGGGAAGTTTTCAATAGAAACATAGTAAACCTTTGAAAATCTTCTCCTTTGAAATCAGAAGTTTCTCAGCTTTCATATTTGGCACACAGAATCATGTTCAGGTCCTCTACAAACGTTATACAAATTATGCCCCTGGGGGTCAAAATTGGCCCTGCCCCAGGGATGGGCAGTTTTCAATGGAAACAAATAGTGAAAACTTTGAAAATCTTCTTCTCTGAATCTGGAAAGTTCTCAGCTTTCATATTTGGCACATAGCATCATTTATAGGTCCTCTACAAAAGTTATATGAATTATGGCTCTGGGGTCAAAATCGGCCCCGCCCCAGGGGTGGGTAGTTTTCAGCAGAAACATATAGAGAAAACTTTCAAAATCTTCTCCTCTGAAACTGAAAGGTTCTCAGCTTTAATTTTTGTCTCATAGCATCATGTTTAAGTCCTCTACAAAAGTTATATAAATTACACCCCTGGGGTCAAAATTTGCCTGCCCCAGGGCCGGCTAGTTTTCTATAGAAACATATAGTGAAAACTTTGAAAATTTTCTCCTCTGATTGTCTGGTGAGCGCTTCAGGGCCATTCTGGCCCTCTTGTTATTTGAAAAAACTTCGAAAGAGCCGGTCTCCACCATTTTTTCTGCACACTCTTAAATTTTCCACCGTGAAAACGTCTTCGAAGTTTGTGCGTGACTATACTCAGCATAAATCTGCAGAGCAGAATCACAGACCCCTGTTAGACAATCCAGGGCTCATAAAGCCATCGGTATTCTTCTTCTTCGTCTGATGACTCTGTACTTCATCGTAGACGTCAGCGCAGTTCGTCTTTTTCCTCTGAAGACAGACGCCGCTCCTGACATTCTCCGCATAAGCGTAGGTCAAGTTCTAGACCTAGGCACCGCCACTATTGGAGACATAGGTCTTCTTTGTCTGACTCTCCCAGGCACGCTCCCGTCGTTCATATTTTGGGTCTAGAGTCAGACAGGCTTTGCCTCTCCGGACTTAGCATCCTTATGGACAGGGGGTGTCCCTTCAGAGGACTGCTGATCCCTCTTCTGATGACCCTCTTTTGGTCTGTTCAGCGGGGAATTTTCCAATGGAGCTCCCAAAGAATCTCCAGTGTTCTCGTTAGGGTTGGATTTTACCGAGTCCCTGGGACCAAGGGCATCAGCAAAAGTTGCGTCCCAAACAAATTCAACTGAGTCCCAGATAATTTAACTCCTGCCTTTGTAATAGAGATTTTTTGCACCATAAAATGTAAAGGGGTAAAACTATTTAAGACTTTTTACTGAAAAAGATAAGTGTTACAAGCACTGTATTATAAGGTATGTCTTGATGCTTTGATTTGAAGTGCACGACAATGAGCATCGTTCGAGTGAACTGAGCTGAGCATCACTGTATCAGCTGGTAAAAGAGTTTTTCACTTCATTTTCAGCGCATACAAAGCATCACATGGTAATGCTATTGGTTTCAGGGCTAACATCGTTTACTTACAAGTCTTTAAACCCTCGGTCTTGCACCCATAAGGCTTTAAAGTTCCTGGCTTGTTCAACATTTTACTAGCAGACGACATCTTTTTTCAGCACCCAAATGCCACTACTACGCGACAGAATGGTTCTCGTAGAATTACATAATTTTAGGTGCTGACACTGGGGTGGAAATCATAACCAGTCAAGGCAGGTGCCCTCCTACGTACCTGGAATATTTATAGACGCGTTGCAATTTCGGAAAAAATGTCAAGAAAACGGACTGAGATTCTCTTTGTTCATTGATCCGGATTGATGTTGGACCGAGTTTCAGTTGTTAATTTACCTGGATTCATTTAAATTGGTAAAATTTCGATCATTGACCTTGCGTCCCACGGACGCAACGTACTTGACTATTTTGCGTTCCAACGATTTTCGGTGCGTAAATATTTAGATATGATTACGACGTAAATGGGAACACTGATCTTCCCGGGTCGCTCCCGTCGTTCTTATTTTGGGTCTAGCATCCTTATGGATAGGAAGTATCCCTTCAGAGGACTGCTGATTCCCCGGATCACCTCTTCTGATGACCCTCTTTGGGTCTATTCAGCGGGGAATTTTCCAATGGAGCTCCCTACTTCAGTTTTTCAGCTCACCTGAGCCGAAGGCTCAGGATGAGCTAATGTGACCGCGATGTGTCCGGCGTCCGTCCACATTTTCAAATGACATCTCTGATGAAACTGCTGACCCGATTTTAACCAAATTTTGTCAGAAGCATCAGTGGCTAGGGGGAATGAAACGTTGTTCACATTATGACCCCGGGCCAAAAATGGTCCCGCCCAAGGGCTTATCAGTTTTTCATAGCAAAATCTTTAAAAATCTTCTTCTCTGAAACTGTAAGGCCTAGACCTTTGATATTTGTTATGTAGCATGATCTTATGGTCCTCTACAAAGATTGTTCAAATTATGACCCCGGGCCAAACATGGCCCCTCCCAAGGGCTTATCAGTTTTTCGTTGGAAAATCTTTAAAAATCTACTGAAACTGTAAGGTTTGTAACATGATCTAATGGTCCTGTACAAATATGTAGCTGTGGCTTGTGGTCCTCTGCCAATAATATTCAACTTACAACCCTGACTTCTGGGCGAAACTTGGCCCTGCCTCAGGGCTTATCAGTTTTTCATGGGAAAAATATAAATTATTATTTTTCTCTGAAACCATTAGGCTTAGACCTTTAATTAATGGCATACTGCTTTGCCTTGTGATTCTACCAAGTTTGTACAAATGATTTCTTGTGGTCAAAAATTAGTGTTGTTCCAATGATCGATTATAATTTATAACTGATCGGTTGAGTCTGACATCGGAGACAATCGATTGTTGTTTCAGAGTAAAGGGTTGTAATTAAAACTTTTGGTTTGGGGTATAACAAGAATGGGAAAATGCGCAATAATTCGATAATGGATGATCGGTTGGTATATTGCGCATTTTCCCATTCTCGTTATACACACCCATTCACCTAATTATTTTAAGTCTTATCTTTTAGAAAACGATTGACACATTAGTTTCTCAATATACAAGTTAATCCTTGGGCCTAAAAATTGTTTGTTTAGAGCAAACCGACCCTACCTAGCAAAGCTACCCCAAACCAAAAGTTTTAATTACAACCCTTTACTCTGTAAATACGCCTTTCTATGCCTTTGCAAACAGAGTAGACCTAGGTCAGACAGCTCCTATAGATGCTTGATCAGGGTCTGCTTATTTGTTTATAAATAATATAGATATGCATGTACATGCAATTCTAGTTTCTGCTAAAATTTCTTTTGTTAATGCCGTTATAAAATAATCTAATTACTATTCATGTATGATATGTCATTACTAGTAAAATGGAGAAAGTTAAAACGTGTATTTGCACCAATTTTGGGACCTTAAATCAGAGGCTACCCTATCTATGTACATTTTCCTTATTAGAACAGCAATTTATGTGTACAAAGTCAATATTAGTTCATTTATCTGAATATTGTTGCCGAACCGATTATACAATCGATAATTAGTAACTTAGCTTGAACCGATCATCGATAGTAAAATCCCAACCGATTCCCAACACTATCAAAAATGGCCCCGCCCCTTGGGTTATCTCAGGTGAGCGCTTCAGGGCGTCATGGCCCTCTTGTTTGCCAGTTTCTAAGTCGGTCCTCCTTTTCATAGGGTCTGGCCCTCGGCTATGGCCACTAGGCCCGACACGGATCCCTATGACCAAGATGATGGAGTAGTCTCTTCAATTCTATTTCTTCAAATAGAGAGTGGTGAAGTGGCCAACCCTGGTAAATCTAAGCCCGCCCTTCCCCTTGCCGGGGTCTTGCCACCTGCCTACCTGATACTGATTATCGCTCTAGGCCGGTGACAGGTTGGTAAGTATCAAATAAGGTGATGCACACTTTAGTGCCTTCTACTTCTTTGTGTCCTCCGGCCTCTGTGGATAACCACCTGGGTCTTTTTTATACAACCACCTAATAAAGGTGGTCGTCTATTGGCGTGGCCATGTCCGTCCGCCCGTATGTTAATTCATTTTGTTCGTTCACCTCCCAACATTTTGTTTGTCCGCTGTTTTCTCGTAAAGCTATTTGACAGATATTAATGAAACTGCACACAAATGTTAAATGCATCAAGATCTGAAGCTGAGTTGATTATGAGGTTCATTTGATTTTTCGTTTCAGAGTTATGGCCCTTGCCCTTAAAAAATGCAAATAGTTTGTCCACTGTTTTTTGGGAAAACTATTTGAGAGATATTAATGAAACTACACACAAATGTTTAATGCATCAAGATCTGAAGTTGAATTGATTCTGAAGATCATTTGATTTTTCGTTCAGAGTTACGGCCCTTGTCCTTAAAGCATAATGCAAATCCATGCAAATAGTTTGTCCACTGTTTTCTGGGAAAACTATTTGAGAGATATTAATGCAACTTGATACAAATGTTTAATGCATCAAGATTTGAAATTGAATTGATTATGAGGATCATTTGATTTTTATGCCCCCAACGTCTATAACTTCTTTATCTGTGAATGGATTTCAAAATAACCTGGCACAAATATTCATCACACAAAGACGATGTGTCGCGTTCAACTGCCAGGGGGTTCATGGGTCAAAGGTCAATGTCACAGGGTACAATTACTTTGTAGCAAATTTTGTGTCCGGCCTGTAACTTCTTTATCTATCAATATATTTCAATATAACTTGGCGCAAATATTCACCACACAAAGACGATGTGTCGCGTTCAACTCCCAGGTCCTTGGGTCAAAGGTCAAGGTCACAGAATAAGATAACTTTGTAACAAATTTCGTGTCCGGTCTGTAACTTCTTTATCTATCAATGGATTTCAAAATAACCTAAAACAAATATTCACCACACAAAGACGTTGTGTCGAGTTCAACTGCCAGGTCCATGGGTCAAAGGTCAAGGTCTCAGGGTACAATTACTTTGTAACAAATTTCGTGTCCGGGCTGTAACTTCTTTATCTATCAATTGATTTCAATATAACTTGGCACAAATGTTCACCACACAAAGACGATGTGTCGCGTTCAACTCCCAGGTCCTTGGGTCAAAGGTCAAGGTCATAAAATAAGATAACTTTGTAACACATTTCGTGTCCGGTCTGTAACTTCTTTATCTATCAATGGATTTCAATATAACTTGGCACAAATGTCACCACACAAAGACGATGTGTCACTTTCAACTCCTAGATCCATGGGTCAAAGGTCAAGGTCACAGGGTACAATAACTTTGTCACAAATTTCGTGTTTGGTCTGTTACTTCTTTATATATCAATGGATTTCAATATGATTTGCCACAAACATTCACCAAAGATAATGTGTCGTTTTCAACTCCCTGGTCCATGGGTCAAAGGTCAAGGTCACAGGGTAAAATTTTTGAGGGCATTTGTCACGTGACTGTGACAGCTCTTGTTTGTTTTAGAGTTACGGCCCTTGTCCTTAAAAAATAATGCAAATTATAAGTTTGTCCGCTGTTTTCTGGGAAAACTATTTGAGAGATATTAATGAAACTTCACACAAATGTTTAATGCATCAAGTCGATTCTGAGGTTCATTTGATTTGTCGTTTCAGAGTTATGGCCCTTGCACTTAAAAACAATAATGCAAATCTATCTAAATATGAGGATGGCCATAACTTTTTCATTTGAAATGATATTTGCTTCAATTTTTTAGCTCACCAGAGCACAAAGTGCTCAAGGTGAGCTTTTGTGATACCCCTGTGTCCGGCGTCCGTCGTCCGTCTGTCCGTCTGTCTGTCCGTCTGTCCGTCTGTCCGTCTGTCTGTCCGTCAACAATTTCAAACGACTTCTTCTCTGAAACCGACTGCCCAATTGTAACCAAACTTGGTCAGATACATACTGTGGGTGGGTGCTTCAAAAGTTGTTAAAAGATAGTGGGCGGGGTTATCGGTCTTGTTGCCATGGCAACTGGACACAATATCTAGAAAAATCTTCTTCTCCAGAATGACTTGTTGGATTTGAATATAGTTTTCACCAAAATGTTTCTCAGTTGATAGACTTTGAAAGTTGTTAAAAGAATTTTGATCGGGCAAAAAACATGGCCGCCAGAGGGCGTGGTCAATATTTCCATATATGGTAATATGGAATTTTCATAGGAAAATCTTTGAAAATCTTCTTCTCTGAAACTGTAAAGCCTAGACCTTTGATATTTGGTATGTAGCATGATCTTATGGTCCTCTACAAATATTGTTCAAATTATGACCCCCGGGCCATAAATGGCCCCGCCCAAGGGCTTATCAGTTTTTCATAGGAAAATCTTTAAAAATCTTCTTCTCTGAAACTGTAAGGCTTAAACCTTTGATATTAGGTATGTAGCATGATCTTATGGTCCTCTACAAATATTGTTCAAATTATGACTCCTGGGCCAAAAATGGCCCCGCCCAAGGGCTTATCAGTTTTTCATAGGAAAATCTTTAAAAATCTTCTTCTCTTAAACTGTAAGGCTTAAACCTTTGATATTAGGTATGTATCATGATCTTATGGTCCTCTAAAAATATTGTTCAAATTATGACCCCCGGGCCAAAAATGGCCCCACCCAAGGGCTTATCAGTTTTTCATAGGAAAATCTTTTAAAATCTTCTTCTCTCAAACTGTAAGGCCTAGACCTTTGATATTTGGTATGTAGCATGATCTTATGGTCCTCTACAAATATTGTTCAAATTATGACCCCCGGGCCAAAAATGGCCCCGCCCAAGGGCTTATCAGTTTTTCATAGGAAAATCTTTAAAAATCTTCTTCTCTGAAACTGTAAGGCCTAGACCTTTGATATTTGGTATGTAGCATGATTTATGGTCCTCTACAAATATTGTTCAAATTATGACCCCCGGGCCAAAAATGGCCCCGTCCAAGGGCTTATCAGTTTTTCATTGGAAAATCTTTAAAGATCTTCTTCTCTGAAGCTGTAAGGCCTAGACCCTTGATATTTAATATGTAGCTTGATCTTATGGTCCTCTACAAATAGTGTTCAAATTATGACCCCCGGGCCAAAAATGGCCCCGCCCAAGGGCTTATCAGTTTTTCATAGGAAAATCTTAAAAAATCTTCTTCTCTGAAACTGTAAGGCCTAGACCTTTGATATTTGGTATGTAGCATGAACTTATGGTCCTCGACAAATATTGTTCAAATTATGACCCCGGGCCAAAAATGGCCCCGCCCATGGGCTTATCAGTTTTTCATAGGAAAATCTTTAAAAATCTACTGAAACTGTAAGGCCTAGACCATTGATATTTGGTATGACTAACATGATCTACTGGTCCTCTATAAATATGTAGCTGTGGCTTGTGGTCCTCTGCCAAGAATGTTTAACTTACGACCCTGACCACTGGGCGAAACTTGGTCCTGCCTCAGGGCTTATCAGTTTTTTCGATGGGAAAAATATGAAATATTACTTTTCTCTGAAATCATAAGGCTTAGACCTTTAATTAATGGCATACTGCTTTGCCTTGTGGTTCTCTACCAAGGTTGTCCACATGATTTCTTGTGGTCAAAAAAGGCCCTGCCCCTGGTGTTATCTCAGGTGAGCGCTTCAGGGCCTCATGGCCCTCTTGTTTATGGTTAAACTTTAATATGAATTTTCACATATATTGTGGGGTTTTTGATTTGTCATTTTATTCTAAAGTTATGGTCATTTCACATATATTGCAGGGTTTTTGATATGTCATTGTATTCTAAAGTTATGGTCTTTGAACTTTGTTTGTTCCGCTTGTTTGTCGGTAAACGTTTAGTTTGTCTGTTGTTTTCTTGTGAAACTATTAAAATGATATAAATGAAACTTAACATAAATGTTTTAAGCAACAAAATCTGAAGCTAAGTTTATTTTGAGGTTCTTTCAGTTTGTCTTTACAAAGTTGTGGCCGTTGCACTTTACAGAAATCTGTACATATGAGGATTAGCTGTACCGTTTTAGCTCACCAGAGCACAAAGTGCTCAGGGTAAGCTTTTGT
Source organism: Azorinus chamasolen (assembly GCA_963576725.1). Classification (NCBI taxonomy): domain Eukaryota; kingdom Metazoa; phylum Mollusca; class Bivalvia; order Cardiida; family Solecurtidae; genus Azorinus; species Azorinus chamasolen. Next base: position 72,968,360 of record OY755245.1, read on the forward strand.
GATCGCCTGATGTCCATCGGCTTGCGTAGTTCGTCATACGTCGTTCGTCGTCAACACTTTGAACCTTTGGAAATCTTCTACAGGGTTCTCAGCTTTCATCTTTGGCATATAGCATCATATTCAGGTCCTCTACAAATGTTATATAAATTATACCCCTGGGATCAAAATCGGCCCCGCCCCAGGGGTGTCTAGATTTCAATAGAAACATATAGTGAAAACTTTGAAAATCTTCTCCTCTAAAACTGGAAGGTTCTCAGTTTTCATATTTGGCACATAGCATTATGTCAGGTCCTCTACAAAATTTGAATAAATTATGCCCCTTGGGTCGAAATTCGCCCCACCCCAGGAGTGGCTAGTTTTTTTAAGCAGACTATTGTTCCAGTTTTCTGTTACAGACTGCTTGGTTCATTAGTTAGGCATAGGAAAAACTTTAAAAATCTTCTTGTCAAAAACTGCATGTCCCAGAGCTTAGATATTTGATGTATAGATTTACTTAGTATACCTTTATTAATTTTGCTAATTTCATAGTTCAGAGGTTAAAATTGTCCCTGCACTGTGGGTTATACTTTAAAATAAACTTCTACAGTATAAAGGTTTTTTATATGTTTTTAATACATACCAATCTTACAATTAACCCTCTTGTACAAACCACATAATTATGAAGTTACAAATGTATCAGATCAGAATCCAAACTGTGCTAATTTCAGTCAAGTCATGCTAAGCACTGATAGGGTTATAACACTGAGTTTCTGTTATCTGTTAAAAATTAACACTGTCAATGGCCCTCTAGTTTTATATAGAAACATATTGTGAAACCTAAATAGTCATCTTCTTCTGAAACTGGAAGTTTCTCTGCTTTCATATTTGGCACATCATAAGTCCTCTACAAAGCATATATGAATTATGCCCCTGGATTCAAATGAAGCCCTGCCCCAGGGGTGGCCAGATTTCTAAAGAAACAAAGTGAAAACTTTGTAAATCTTCTCTAGTGAGCGATTTCAGGGCCATCGATCATGGCCCTTTTGTTTATTTAATAAGATATTCACTTCAATGTTTTAGCTCACCAGAGCACAAAGTGCTCAGGGTAAGATTTTGTGATTGCCTGTTCGGCGTCCGTCGTCTGTCGTTCGTCGTCAGTCGTCAACAATTTGAAACTTTAAAATCTTCTCCTCTGAATCTACAGGGTTCTCAGCTTTCATCTTTGGCACATAGTATCATCTTTAGGTCCTCTACAAAAGTTATATAAATTATGGCCCTGGGGTCAAAATTGGCCCCGGCCCAGGGATTCCTTGTTTTCAATAGAAACATATAGTAAAACTTTGAAAATCTTCTCCTCTGAAACTGGAAGTCTCTCATCTTTAATATTTGGCACATAGCATCATGTTCAGGTCCTCTACAAAAGTTATATAAATTATGGCCCTGGAGTCAAAATTGGCCCTGCCCCAGGGGTGGGCAGTTTTCAATGGAAACAAATAGTGAAATCTTTTAAAATCTTCTACTCTGAAACTGGAAGGCTCCTAGCTTTAATATTTGGCACATAGCATCTTATTCAGGTCCTCTACAAAAGCTATATAAATTATGGCACTGGGGTCAAAATTGGCCCTGCCCCAGGGGTGGGCAGTTTTCAATAGAAACAAAAAGTGAAATCTTTGAAAATCTTCTTCTCTGAAACTGGAAGGCTCTCAGTTTTCATATCTGGCACAGAGCATCATGTTCAGGTCCTCTACAAAAATTATATAAATTATTGCCCTGGGGTCAAAATTGGCCCCGTCCGAGGGATTGGGCAGTTTTCAATAGAAACAAATAGTGAAGTCTTTGAATATCTTCTCCTCTGAAACTAGAAGGCTCTCAGCCTTCATATTTGGCACAGAGCATCATGTTTAGGTCCTCTACAAAAGTTATATAAATTATGACCCTGGAGTCAAAATTGGTCCCGCCCCAAGGATAGACAGTTTTCAATAGAAACAAATAGTGAAATCTTTGAATATCTTCTTCTCTAAATCTACATGGGTCTCAGCTTTCATATTTGGCACATAGCATCATCTGTAGGTCCTCTACAAAAGTTGTATAAATTATGGCCCCGGGGTCAAAATTGGCCCTGCCCCAGGGGTTGGGCAGTTTTCAATAGAAACAAATAGTGAAAGCTTTGAAAATATTCTTCTCTGAAACTGGAAGGCTCTCAGCTTTCATATTTGGCACACAGCATCATGTTCAGGTCTGCTACAAAATTTGTATAAATTATGGCCCTGGGTCAAAATTGGCCCCGCCCCAGGGATGGGCAGTTTCCAATAGAAAAGATAGTGAAATCTTTAAATATCTTCTTCTCTGAAACTGGGTGGTTCTTAGCTTTCATATTCTGCACATTGCATTATGTTCAGGTCCTCTACAAAAGTTGTATAAATTATGGCCCTGAATTTAAAATTGGCCCCGCCCCAGGGGTAGCCAGTTTCCAACAGAAACATATAGTGAAAACTTTGAAAATCTTCTCCTCTGATTGTCTGATGAGCGCTTCTGGGCCATTCAGGCCCTCTTGTTTAAAAATAGTATTACTTTAATGGAAATCAAGATCTGAAGCACAGCTTAGAAAATGTCAATACAAGGCATGTTGAATCAGAGAAAGTTCGCGGTACTCTTGTGGACAGAATTCCTCTTTTGGATTCGGATAGTCCCTGTGTTGGAACCCGATCTGCTACCAACCCTTCGCTCTCCATGAATATGTTAGAGCATTGGGATCTTCGACAGAGGCAGCAGATGAGGGTGGCTTCCAATGTTGATATTCTATCAGTTGCTCTTTCAGAGGAGCTACTTTTGGACTACTCCTCTCAAGAGAGAACCCGATGTCTTGCTTTTCAACTGGGTCTCTCTTCTCAGCTTTCTTTAAGATTGGGCCTCGCTTCTGCAGCTGAAATGCTGCGATGAAGACTCGATGCCTACCTTCAGAGGGTGTCTTCACTACAGACACGTTGAAGGATGAGCTTAGATATCTGCCCTTTACTTCTGAGCCCCTCTTTGGTGGCCTCGTTAGGGAGAAAGAGATAGCTGATGAGGCCATGCAGCCGGTTTCCGCCTTGCAAGATCCCCCTAACTGGAGGATCCCTAAGGTACCAAATAAGAGGAAACCTTAACCTCCAGCTAAACCAGCAAGGAAGAAAGGGGTTGATAAGTCTAAACCTGCATCCCACCAGTGGGGCCCGGTGAAGAGCCGTTAGACCTTCTCCCATTCCCCCCTCAGAATAGAGGTTCGGGTCAGGGACCCAATAGGCCCTTCTCCTCCTACACTAAGGGGTCTGAGTCACAGGACCCTTAGACTCTTTCCATAGTTGAATCAGGTTACCGTATCTCGCTTGATCGGCAGCCTCCTCTTTCCAGCGGTTTTACAGCCACCTCTTTCTTGTTCTAAAGAAAAATGGCACTTTTCGACCTACCATCAATCTTCCAACCCTGAACGGCTTTATGAAAATTGAACCTTTCAAATGGAGACTGTTTCGTCCATTCAGTTAGCTATCAAATTAAACCAATGGGCGGTCTTCATGGACTTGTCAGATGCATATTTCCAAGTACCTATCCATCTGTCATCCATCCGCTTTTGTCACAAGGGCGTCATTTACTCATGGGGGTGGTAGCAGATATTTTAGGCCCTTCTTCACAATCAGATGATCTTCGCTTCAGTTGGAAACTTGTGTCTCAATTGGGCCTCATTTTGAAGCTATTTGCCGACTATAGTAACATAAAACAGTAACCCTTTCAAACAAAACAGCCTGTAAATATAGGATAAAGTTCAGCATATTTAAACAACACCAACATGAAATTGGGTCACGGTCAAGGTCACTATTTTGAAAATTTGACTGTTTTTAACAAACTTTAACATTTTGCTATAACTTCTGATCCACAAACGCTAGGCAATGCACCTTTATTACTTTTATACAGTTACTCTGTTTGCAGCTCAATCATTGAGTACACTAGTGATAGGTGGATACAGTTTGTTCACTTAAATGTTTTTGTTATACATGCACTTTACCACTGTATTTGCCATTGCGGTTGTTGTACATTAGTTGGGAAAGGGATACGTTTATTTACACTGTTTGTCTTTTAAGGCGGGGATGGAATAAGTGTTAGGTTTGGCGCCTAAAAGCCGATTTAACCCCCGTTGACTTATGTCACTGACCGTTCCAAGGCGGTACTTCCATCTTCCCCCTATTGTATGTTTGTTTTGTCTTTGTGCGTCTAGTTATGAACATTTGCCGATTCCTTGTGTTGCTGTTTGGGCGGGTGTTTTTTCTGTATGTGTTGTTTCCTGCATGACTCATTCTTGTACTTTTGGTATTCAAATAGCTTTAATAAGGACCTTACAGATGACATAAAGATACCTAAAATCAGGTCAAGGCTACTTTTTAGCTCACCAGAGCACAAAGTGCTCAAGGTGAGCTTTTGTGATCGCCTGATGTCCGTCGTCCGTCGGCGTGCGTAGTTCGTCGTCAAAAATTTGAACCTTAAACATTCTTCTCCTCTAAATCTACATGGGTCTCAGCTTTCATCTTTTGCACATAGCATCATCTGTAGGTCCTCTACAAAAATTGTATAAATTATGGCAAAAGTTATATACATTATACCCCTGGGATCAAAATTGGCCCTGCCCCAGAGATTGCCAGTTTTTTGTAGCTGACTGCTTAAACAGCCAATGGGATCACTAGTTATGCATAGGAAAAACTTTAAAAATCTTCTTGTCAGAAACTAAATGTCCCAGAGCTTAGATATTTGGTGTATATATTTACTCAGCATAACTTTATGAGTTTTATAAGTATCATAGTTCTGGGATTAAAATTGGCACTGCCCTGTGTATAGACGTCTTCACATCAGAAACTACAGTCTAAAGGTTTCTCCTTAATATTAGCCTGAGAGCCAAGTTGAGTTCTGATGTAATCACCCTTAGCCTGATCAATAGAGTAGAAATTGTGTTTAGACAAATAACACACACTCATTTTAGATTGAGAAAACTGTTGATAATTCTCAAAATGCAGAAAACTCTTAAAGCTTTTTATTGCTTTCGAAGAATGCAATATAGCGGTCGGACATTTTTCTTTTTACGGCAAAGAGTTCAGTATTTCTTGTGAACATGCGCAAGAAAAAAATTAGTTCTCTTCAATTCTGAACTAGTTTTGTTGTAAAATGTTCATGAATTTATTTACTTAATACTTCGCTTTGTCAGATAAATTCTAGTCTACACAAGATCAACGTTTTAAAAGCTTGAAATATTGATTACACTAAAAAATGCGAAAGGATATCGGTATCACTAAACACTGGATTTTACCTGATATGAAGTTCATATCTGCGGATATGAGTTGCGCATGCCTAAGCATCAGCCACAAAGGCATAAATCATATACGTGGATATGAACCTCATGCCTGGTGTTTAGTCAAACATTGTTTTCACAACACATTGGCGTTTCTACAGCAGCAATAGCTTGTCTATAAATTATAAATTTCTTCTCCGCCGGTAGCGAAGACTTCCCAACTAGAAAACCCGTTTTGTTTTTTTCACTGATCAATTACCTCTCTGCCGATAGGGAGGGAGAGATCAATTTTTATATCGACACCGTGTACGGGATAAACCGCGAACCGCATTCTGTCTTACCTAGAGATCCCAGTAGTCCGTATAGAATTTATGAATCACAGTGTCTGTACTTTCGCTTTCATACCCGCAGTACCGCAACAATTTTTTTTCTATTAGCGTAATTTTACTGATGAAACACGATAGAAATGCCAACTTCTCTTGCAGTGTTAACAGGCTAGTTTGCGTATTACTCTTTACAATGGATTTAATTAGTTTTTCCACAAACCGAGATAGAACTTTACATTCATGCCATTGTCATCGCAAAAATGCGAGACATACATGTAGGCTTTTTCATTTACAAAAAATGCCGATGATATCTTTATCTACCAAAAATCTGATCACATTTGTCTTGGTTAATTGAAAAGTTGAGATTTACTGTGATTTCTTATTTTTTATGAAAACTCATAGATTACATGTTTACAAGTTTAGTAATAGCCAAGAGTTATGCAGTTGTAGACAAACCACACAAGAAAAACGCCATTAAACTTCCAGAACTTCACGAAATGCTTTTAATTGAATTGTACTGTCACTTGATAGAGAAAATATGAACATGTTAAATGTTATGTTGCTGTTTTCTGACCTTTTCCCATAAAGCATTCATTTCACGCTTATTTTTGTCCTCTGGTAAGGCCAGGCCCTGTCCCCAAAATCAAAGAAAAAACCCTGGGTGATGTCACAGCAAAGAACATTTGACAACACATTTGATATGAAATAGCCAGAGATGGTGTCATTCTTGGCTATCAACATCCTGATCTGATGGAAATGAAGTTATATTTTAAAAAGGTGTAAAACAGTGTCTACTCCGATCATGTATATTTACAGGGGTTAGTCTCTGTTTGGCTTTTTTGAATAGACCCAGTAAGGATAGAACAATGATTGAATTCATTTGAAAATGATTTATCTGTAAGAGTGTCAATAAAAAAAATGCTGTCAGTCCAATTTTCAAGACTAAATTGGAATATAAAAAATGGGATTCATATAATTTTATGATCAGTGGAATTCATGGTGGAGTTTTGATAGAATATGTGTATATAAACCCGAACAAAATTTAACTAAAATTTCATGCTATATTGTCTAAACAGTAGTTAAAATTCTAGGATTTGTAATTAATAATTGGGGTAGTGCTTTGAAATACACAAAAGCATTTTGATATTGCTTTGATATGAATTGAAAGATGGACACTCACTCAGCATTGCATTTCTGACTTGTTGAGGTCAAGAACCGTATGGGTGTCTCTAATAACCACTTTGCTTATGGTTTGACTGTTGCTATATACTGTGATATTTTTAGTATTACATTAAACAATTCCAAGACGTCAAAAATTGTGATTAACTTGTGCAGCAACGTATTCCCTTACATTTAAAATCCATATCAAACTCGAAAGCAATTATGGCTCTTCAGGCCTTTGATTAATACCTATGCCCTGCATTAAGCTGCCAGCTATCAATATAGAGCATATCTGTTGTGAATTTCAGCTTAACTCTTTGCATGCTGGGTAATTTTGTTATCTGCTAAATTGTTGTCTGCAGCATATTCATAAGTTATCCTAACTACACACTTTCTTTCTAAGTTTTTCAGAAGTTCAGTCTCATTATGATGGGCCTGATCTGGATCCAAACTGTTTGCATAGGTCATTAGTGGTGGGAGAATCTGCCTCTAGCATCCAAAGAATTAATACAAGTTCCAGTGGTTTATGCTCTATCCATTCTTTCACTACATTCTTTCAGCATCATGTTCAGGTCCTCTACAAAAGTTATATAAATTGTGTCCTTGGGGTCAAAATTGGCACCGCCCCTGGGGTGTTAAGTTTTCAATAGAAACATATAGTGAAAACTTTGTAAATCTTCTCCTCTAATTGTCCGGTGAATGATGTCAGGGCCATTCTGGCCCACTTGTTTGAAAACTTGACTGTCATTAAAATTTTGTTATAACTTCTGAACTACGTATGCTAGACAATTCATATATGGTATGCTGATAGCAATATGCTTGGGCGAAGGCCTTTCACTTGATACAAAGATACATGAAATCAGATCAATGTCACTCTATTGAAATCTTGCTGTTTTTAACAAACTTTAACATTTCTATATCTTCTGTACTACAAAAGCTAGACAATTCATCTTTAGTATACAGATGGCTTTGGTAAATATTTGAAATAAGTCAAGGTCAAGGTCACTATTTTTACAAGTTGGCCATCATTGAAAAACCTGAACCCCATATGCTAAAAATTCGTATGGTGTAGAGATAGCTTTGGTAAGGGCCTTTCAGTTGATACAAGGATACATGAAATTGGGTCAAGGTCAATGTCACTATTTTGAAAAGTTGACTGTTTTTAACAAACTTTAACATTTTACTATACCTTCTGATCAACAAACGCTAGGCAATTCACCTTTGGTATTCAAACAGCTTTTACAACTGAATACTTCTTTCTATCAGCTCTTGCTGTTATTAGCTTACCAGAGCACTTTTGTGCTCAGGGTGAGCTTTTGTGATCACTTGATGTCCGTCGTCGGGCGTCAACAAATGGACCTTTAAAAAATCTTCTCCTCTGAATCTACAGGGTTGTCAGCTTTCATCTTTGGTACATAGCATCATCTTTAGGTCCTCTACAAAAGTTATATAAATTTTGCCCCTGGGGTCAAAATTGGCCCCACCCCAGAAGTGCCTTGTTTTCTATAGAAATATATAGTAAAATTTTGAAAATCTTCTCCTCTGAATCTACAGGGTTCTCAGCTTTCGTATTTGGCACATAGCATCATGTTTAGGTCCTCTACAAAAGTTATATAAATTATGCTCCTGGGGTCAAAATTGGCCCCGCCCCAGGGGTAGCCAGTTTTGAATAGAAACATATTGTGACAACTTTGAAAATCTTTTCTTCTGAATCTACAGGGTTCTCAGTTTTAATATTTGGCACATAGCATCATGTTCAGGTCCTCTACAAAATTTGTATAAATTATGTCCCTGGGGTTTAAATTGGCCCCACCCCAGGAGTAGCCAGTAAATAGAAATATATGGTAAAACTTTGAATATATTCTTTTCTGAAACAGAAAGGTTCTCAGCTTTCATATTTGGCACATAACATCATGTTCAGGTCCTCTAAAAGGTTATTTACATTATGCCCCTGGGGCCAAAATTAACCCCGCCCAAGGGGTGGCCAGTTTTCAATAGAAACATATTGTGAAAACTTTGAAAATCTTCTCCTCTACATCTACAGGTTTCTTAGCTTTCATATTTGGCACATATGATCATATTCAGGTCTCTACAAAAGTTGTATAAATTATGCCCCAGGGGTCAAAATTGGCCCCGCCCCAGGGGTAGCCAGTTTTCAACAGAAAAATATAGTGACAACTTTGAAAATCTTCTCCTCAGAAACTGGAAGGTTCTCAGCTTTCATATTTGACACATAACATCATGTGTAGGTCCTCTACAAGAGTTGTATAAATTATGCCCCGGGGTCAAAATTGGTCCCACCCCAGGGGTAGCCAGTTCGCAATAGAAACATATAGTGTCAAATTTGAAAATATTTTCCTCAGAAACTGGAAGGTTCTCAGCTTTCATATTTGGCACATAGCATCATGTTCAGGTTCTCTACAAAAGTTGTATAAATTATGCCCCTTGGATCAAAATTGGCCCGATCCAGGTTTGGCTAGTTTTCTCTAGAAACATATAGTGAAAAGTTTGAACATCATCTCCTCTGATTGCCTGGTGAGCGATGTCAGGGCCAATCTGGCCCTCTTGTTGACTTATTACTGTGTTTCAGGATAACCACCCAAATCCAGGAAAGTGGTATAAAGGCATATTTCGCAAGTCATATCTTCCGGACAACAAAGAGGGTAATATTGTGTTCCAGATGCTAAAGATTGCCTTTAATAGAAAATTGGTGTTTACAATTGGAACTTCAAGGACAACAGGGGAAGACGGGGTGATAACTTGGAATGATATCCACCAAAAAACGAACCCAACTCCTTACGGAAAGTAAGTCAAATGTTTCCATTCTTAACAAAGTATTATCTCCATTTACTTACAGTTAAGTGTGAGTGTTTTTGTCTGCAAGAAATACAAACGTCAGCAATAATTGTTATACAGTTGTGTTGTAACCTTTTCAGGTGTGTGTGTGTGTGGGGGGGGGGGGGGGCATCCGTGGTAGATGTTTTGTTGCACATGCTCATATTTGTCTTACATCTGAGCTTGACTCTATGAGATATCTGAAAGATTCGTATTGTATGATTTCTTGATGGGACATGTGGCATTATATAGTTACATTTCAGTCATGTTATCAGCAATACAGAAACATTACCTGTAATAGAAAATCTATTTTTACTTGTTAAGGAGAACCTGATTTTTAGCTCACCTGCTCAGGGTCAGCTTTTGTGATTGACTGATGTCCGTCGGCGTGCATCTTTGGTTGTTCATCATTTGTTACCAATTTAACCTTCAAAAATCTTCTCTTCTGAATATACAAGATTCTCAGCTTTTATCTTTGGCACATAGCATCATCTGTAGGACTTCTACAAGTTATATAAATCATACCCCTGGGGTCAAAATTAACCCCGCCCAGGGGTGCCTTGTTTTCTATAGAAACATATAGTAAAACTTTGAAAATCTTCTTCTCTGAAAATGGAAGGCTCAGCTTTCATATTTGGCACATAGCATCATGTTCCAGTCCTTTACAAAAGTTATATAAAGTATGCCCCTGTGGTCAAACTTGGCCCTCCCTGGGGGTGGCCTGTTTTCAATAAAAACATATATAGGGAAAACCTTGAAAATCTTCTCCGAAATTGGAAGGTTCTAAGCTTTCATATTTGGCACACAGCATCATGTTCAGGTCCCCTACACACTTTATAAAGATTGTGCCCCTGGGATCAAAATTGGCCCAGGGGTGGTCAGTTTTCAATAGAAATATATAGTGAAACGTTTGAAAATCTTCTACTCTGAAACCAGAAGGTTCTCTAGTTTCATATTTGGTACATATCATTATGTTAAAGTCCCCTGCAAACGTTATATAGATTATGACCCCTGGGGGCAAAATTGGCCCCACCCTAGGGGTGGCCAGTTTTCTATAGTAATATATAGTGAAAAAATCAAAAATCTTCTCCTTTGGTTGTCTGATGAGAGATATCAGGGCCATCATGGGCCTCTTGTTTATTGCAAATTGTTTAGCATCTTTTAGCGTCTGTTTTACCGATATGTTACAGTATACACTAGACCGTAAGCAGATCACAATTCATTTTCTGTCCTGTCATTTATTCAAGTGTTGCTTTCACCAAAACACTCCATCCATTTCATGGGATTTATAGTTTCGATTTATGGATATTTTCATAAATGTGTATGTAAACGATTCAGTTATGCCCATTATTATTATTATTTCCCGTTGATCACACACAAGTGAATACATTTTACATTATAAATCTGCACAATCTGTCTTTTCAATTTGTAAGTAACTGGTTATTATTTATTAACCCAAACTATTGCAAAAGTATGTGATTGTGCTGATAGCCTCAGCTTAGATAATATATTTGTGCGTTATGGAGATACCATATATCGTCAAGTTGTTGGTATACCCATGGGTACAAATTGTGCCCCTCTTGTTGCAGATTTGTTTTTGTATTGCTACGAGAGGGATTTTATGCTTAGCTTAAAACCTGATACACAGACCGATATTGTTAATGCTTTTAATAAAACTTCAAGGTATTTAGACGATATTTTGAATTTAGATAATCCTTATTTTGATACTATGGTTTCTTCAATCTACCCAAAAGAACTGTCTTTAAACAAAGCTAATCAATCTGACATTAATGCTTCATTTCTAGATTTGAATCTTTCAATTACAAATGATAAAGTTTCGTCCAAAGTATACGATAAAAGAGAAGATTTTAATTTTAAAATTGTTAATTATCCTTTTCTAGATGGGGATGTGCCACGTTCTACATCTTATGGTGTTTATATTTCTCAACTTATTAGGTTTGCCCGAGCCTGTTCTTTGCTTGAAGATTTTAACAGACGTAATTTAGTTATAACTGATAAACTTCTTAAGCAAGGTTACAGATATCACAAACTTCGGAAAACCTTTTCTAAATTTTATTATCGAAATTTACCTCTCATTAGTAAATATAATTGCAATCTACGGACGTTACTGCGACAAGGCATTTCTCAACCAGAATTTTATGGGGATGTTATCTACAAACTTAGGAAAATTCGGGGTCATATCCATTTTCATGATTTGTTTATAAAACGCATTAAAAAATTTAAAAAGAAAGGTTATGATCCTATTATATTGCAACACACTGCATGTTTGGTTATCGACCCTTTTACAGTCGGTAGCTACGCTTCCCTCTTTGCTTGCGCGATGACAGGCCGAGGGTAGTACTCTATGATGGTATACTCTTAAACTTGGATACAGGAGGAGCTTACCAGACTCATGTATTATTTTTTCCCTGTCGTGCCCTTAACGGCTTACCTGCAGGTGCTCTGACTTCAGCAAAGTCATTGAGTACATATTTGACGGATTGTCACAGTTATTATGCTATGTTTTACATGTTGTCCTGTGTTCACCGTCGTCTATGTTGTGGGTAAGTCCAGCGGGGATACCTTTATTTACAATATTTGTAAAGCTAGGGTGACTTTGAGAGAAGTGTGAGGTTAGGACGTCCGTAAACCGGTTTAAACCCCCAGTGGCGTTTTTGCTGCTGACCGTGCCAAGGCGGTACTCTCTTTGTCACCCTTCCTTTTGTTTGCATTGCGTCTTTGTGCTTGTGGTTTGTTCATGTTGTGGAACGTTTGTCCCTGGTTCTTGTGTGTCTTTTGGTGTTTTCTGTGTTCATTTCGTGTGTGTGCGTGTGCGTTTGGGTGTGTGGTTGTGTGTGTGTGTGTGTCATGCTGTCTATCGGTGTTTTGGTGGTGGTTGCGTCTTGCATGTGGCTTTGCCTGCTTGACTTTACTACTTTTCCATTCACAGCATATCACAAAAGGATTATATATCGAACGCTTGACACAATGTCACGTGACTTTTGAAATCATACCATTTCTGATCAATATCAATTAAACTTATTGTACATTGCAATTTTTACATAGATATATATAGAACTGTTACCTTGAAATTGACCACTGATCTGAGTAAAAGAAATACTTTGTCCGGAGTATATGTAGAAATGCCAAATTTGGTGTGTTAGTACATCTTCTGATGGTGGAGTGTCGCATAGAGTTTGCAGGTCATTGAGACCTTGACCGCTGACCTCAGTTAATATACCTTGTGTAGAAGGTATCTCATATATTACTTGAAGTAGGAATGCCAAATTTGGAGTGTAAGTATATCTTGGAATTCAGGTCACACTGTGCAACACACATTTCAGTGTCGTCGCTTTGCTTTGGGGGCATTTGCCACCTACTGTGATGCATTTCTTATTCAGGTTTGGATACCCCGACCCTACTTACATTAAAAGAGTGACAGATGAGCTGGCTGCTAAAGGGGTAACTGAAAACGACATTCCCAAGAAGACTTTGGATGATATCAAGAAACGCTTCAAATGATTTTGGATCATTAGTTTATTTACAATACTGCAACTGATAAGTGATTGTTATACTGTTCCAGTATGTTAATGTAAGCAGACGGTTTTCCCCTTTACCGTTATTCACATTGTGTGTATATAGTTTATAATTTACACTTTTCTATGACTTGGTACCAAATGAGAAATAAGTCGTTCATTTGGCATGTTGTATTCTGTTGTGTTTGGACATTTACTTCCTTTCATGTCATTTTTGTAAAGAGAAATTTTAAGTTTTTGTGATAGCATTTTGAAATTAACATAGACCTAAATGACGGATTGGCTATGAAATAGCAAATAATTAGCATATCTGTGTGTGAACGGCATCAGCTCTCAATATTAAGAAGTTGTTGTCTAATCTTCACTTAATTTGAAAGTAATGTTTTAAGAGGAAGGCATATTTTTAATAATATCATCAAACTTGGTATTGGACAATTTGAGTCCCTGTGTTTTATTTGTATAAATTAGTCAAAAGAGAGTTCGCCGGGTAGGTGTATTCTGTGTCAATTTGTAAACAGTGTTTGCTAACATTCATGCAACTTTGAACGATTGTTCATCATTGTCGGATTTTGCACACCTAGGATATTGTTTTGATATGCAGATACTCAATCTGAGTTAAAACTTCAAGTCATAAAAATTCCTATTCTGAAGTTATTTGTAATGCAAATTTAGCGAAAATATGAACAGAATACATATTTAGGAAATTCAAAAGTGAATAAAAATCTTTACATGTTTTTAGTTTTATGTTTCAAAGTATTTGATTGTCATGCTTAAGCAACATATCGATTATGTCTATAAAGTCTTATGTGTCATTGTTTACTTAGTACAAGTAATTTGTTTTGTAGTCTTAGTGTGTATAATATATGAATTACTTATGTCAGTGATGAAACTATTAATATCTTATTTACCCTGTATCATAGAAATGTTTTTGATGTTTTATTGAACTTTTATATTGCACTTGTGAACTTTTTATGCCCCCAGATCAAAATCTGGGGGGCATATTGTTTTTGCCTTGTCTGTTTGTCTGTTTGTCAGCAACTTTAGCATTGGTCATAACTTTTGAGCCAGTACAGATGGAGACTTGATATTTGGCATGCATATAAATCTCATAAAGCCGCACATTTTGAGGGGTAACATGTCATGGTCAAGGTCATCCTTCTAGGTCAGAGGTCAAATATATGGGTCAAATCACCGACTTTAACATTGGCCATTAATTTTGGACCATTAGAGATAGAGACTTGATATTTTGCATGCTTGTGTATCTCATGAAGCTGCACATTTTGAGGTGTAACATGTCAAGGTCAAGGTCATTCTTCAGGGTCAAAGGTCAAATTGTCTGTTTTTTTGGCTGTAACTTTAACACATCTTTAACATTGGTCATAACTTTTGAGCCAGTACAGATAGAGACTTGATATTTGGCATGCATATGTATCTCATAAAGCCACACATTTTGAGGGGTGACATGTCAAGGTCAAGATTATCCTCCAAGGTCAGAGGTCAAATATATGGGTCAAATCACCGACTTTAACATTGGCCATAACTTTTGAACCAATAGAGATAAAGTCTTGATATTTGGAATGCATGTGTATCTTATGAAGCTGTACATTTTGAGGGGTGACATGTCAAGGTCATTATTCAGGGTCAAAGGTCAATTGTCTGTTTGTCTGTAACTTTAACATTGGTCATAACTTTTGAGCTAGTACAGATAAAGACTTGATATTTGGCATGCATATGTATCTCATAATGCCGCACATTTTGAGGTGTGACATGTCAAGGTGAAGGTCACCCTTAAAGGTCAGAGGTCTACATATATCATATCACAATTGCCATTTATATATGGCTCCTACTGAATCTTCTCTGTTTACTTATGAAATAATATAGACACTCCTCGGCTTTTCATTTAGACATACAGTTGAACTTAGCTATCTCGAATTGGATAATATACAGTATGAAATGAATACTATTATGTCTAAAAACCTACAGGAGTTGTCAGCATTACTTTAGACCTGCTATAAGCTGTGAACTTAAGAAATTGTTCAGATTAGATATTACATATCTGTGTGCTCATGCCATTATAAAAGGTGGGATAATAAATATTCATGATGTCATTATTTCTTACATGAATATTTAGCCTGAAAAGGGATAAGGGGTCCAGTGTGAGACTGAAAGGGTATAACTAGGGTCACCCGACTGAAATAGCTGCCGATTCAAGGGCCCTTTGTGATGAAATTGATGATATTTTTAAGTTACTAAAGCCTTATGAGTAGTCTAAAACATTTAGACATTGTTTTTACATTACTTAAATATTATATTAAAAAAAATTGACGTCACTTCCACTTTGTTATGTCCTGATGAAGATGTAAATCGAAAATTGTATGCAGTAAAATAAAAAAATGTTGGTTGTTACTTTACCCCATATTTAAATATTATATATATGTAGTATGGAAGGTGGAACATTGTAGCCATTTTGTAAGAAAAGAGAAATATCTACCAAATTCCATTAGCAAACAGAGACGACCCAGATGAGGTGGCTCCTATATGAGTCATCTGATCTGGATCTACACTGTTTCCATCTGTTTTCAAATACATGAAAAGGCGTTCATATGAGGGCATGGATTAACAACGTCAGTATCCCAACCCTTTCCCCTTAGGGGAGTCCTGTTTTACATAGAAACATATTATGAAAAATTTGAAAATCCTCTCATGACACCGGAAGGTTCACAGCTTTCATATTTGGCATTTATCATCATCTTGAAGTTCTCTACATAAGTTATATGAATTATTCCCCTGGGGTCAAATTATGCCTTGCCCAAGGGGTTGCCAGTTTTCTATAGAAACATAGCTAGAACTTTGCAAAGTTTCGTCAAGTGCGAGAAACTCACAGTTTACGGTACAGGGCATATGTTTATTTTCGGCGAGATCTTTGCATCCTTGACCTAGAGGATGCAGCAAAAATAAAAAAGCCAAATACTGATATATAGATCATTGTAGAGTCTTGCATTTCATAATCAAATCTAAGCATGTTTATGCGTGTCATGAATATAAATTTATAAATTATCATAAATAAATGACACTATGTCTGCCTTTAAAAAGACGGTATTTCTATATATATTTAATTTTGTTTACTCATTCATATCTTTGATATTGTGAATTCAAATGTGTTAAGAAACATTGCATATTAACATGGAATATAGACAGGTCAAAACCATTAATATCTTTGATATTGTGCATTCAAATGTCTTAAGAAAAATTGCTTATTAACAACCTTTTCCCTCATTTTGACGACTCTGTAAAAATCACTTTGTGAAACCATTGTGATAAATATCACAATGGTTTCAAACTACGAAATTCTAAATTTTTCCATTTTTCTAGTTAATGCTCCTTTTCGGCAGATTTATTCAAAGAGGTTGTTTCTAAAAATAGCATATGAGGTAATGGGTTAACATGGAATATAGATAGGTCAAATTAATTACCCTGTATACACTTTTGCCAAGTTGTTAACAAAAGTAAATTAATCAGAACAATTAGGACAGGGTATTATACCTCCAAAATTAGGCAAAATTAAAACTTAAATTAAATGCGCCCTGTAAGTGATGTGACACACGGCGATGTGATCTTTTTCAATAAGGTATGTGAATTGTAAGATATGTGTTACGAATTTACGATTTGTGTTTTCTTAATTTGAATGATTTTATGCAAGTGTGCAGACTTGTGTATCCTCCAAGATGCTATCGCTCCTGGGACGTTTTCATTGGTGTAGATATACTATTGTTTTACGTGCTATTGTTACTATGTTTTAATGTATGAAGGTAGTTATAGATTTTTTTTGTTGGTTGGTTTGGTTGGTATTTTGCTTTTTGTTTTCCTTTAGCCCTTCCCTCCAAAGAAACGATGTTTAGCATCTTTAAAAATGACTACATAGTTGGCAGATCTGTAGGCTTCTACAGGAATTAGTCTACAGTTTCTTCCACAGCCAAACCCGTATGAGAACATTTAAGATGTCAGACTTCTTGTATAAATATTCATGGGGTGAAGGGTTAAACTGTTTCATTTAGGATAAGAACAGCGATCTTTAAACCTTTTCTTCATAAATAATACAACTACCCCTATGTGAGATGCGTTCATACTGATACACATTTTTTATTATCCTGTCATCTACAATTGAAATTTAAAAACTTGTATTGTTTCTGTATGATTGTGATGTTCAATACATGTTGACAGCACAAAGAAAGTTTAAACAGAAATAGAAGAACTAAATCTTACCTTATTGTATATGTAATTAGATTAATGACACTCATGTTAACTGTATTATGTATATTACATTTGGGTGTAGTCATTCATTTGGAAAATATGCATGCAAAATATATTGCGTCTCCCAAATAATGTAGGGGACATATTGTGTTTACTCAAGTTTCTTATTATGTCCCCAAAACTAAGTGGGGGACGTTTTTACTCCGTTTCTTTTTATTAAGTCGCCCAAAAGAAGTATCGTGTCTAATTGTTTTTGCACTGTTTCTTTTTATTATTGTTATTAATATAATTATTATTATAAATATAATTATTATTATTACTATTCTTCTGCTCGCCGTGATATGTCTGACAAGTTTCTCAGAGATTTGGGAAGGTTGATTCAACCGTTGATCCCCATTTCAAGAGGTTCAATCATGTCATTGAATTTTCAAAATGGCCACAGTTCCCACGGAAACAATTGAAAATGGCAAACAATTTAAAAAACAAAGACGACAATATAAAAATTAGATGGAATTTTACAGAAATGTTGTTTAAGATGTGTAGAACTGATTTCAGGTCTTTGAGATTTCAAACTTTCTGCCGATTACTTGGGAGCCGAGGACAATTTTTTTTAGCGAAGATGTGTGAAGGACTCAGAACTGAATGAAACTTTAAAGAAAGGTTGACTAGCATGTATGTAAATTGCTCGGACTTAATAAAACTTAACAGAACTGTTCGGGATGTGTAGAATGGATTTCCTGTCTTTGGCTGTTGTTGCTATGGGAACCAAATGCGAAAAAAGGGAAAATTTGTAAAAGTGCTCGGAATCGAATGAACATTCATGTAATGTTGTTTGGCATATATAAAACGGTACAAATATTTACTCACATACACCGACATTCTAAAGTAGAAAACATAAAGATTTATTTAATGTCAGATATAGGTCAACATTTTACTTATGCACTACAAACTACCAAGTATTTTGGCTGATTTTATCAATAATTTATTCAGAACGATTTCCAGTGAAATGATGCAAGCATATTTTATGTGCTAGCATAATAGATATTGCCACCAGATATCGCCATTAATGCAAAACGGTGACGGTTGTCAATAATCTTTGCTCGTCAGAATCTTGGTACGTCATAAATTACTATTTCTTTAAAAGTGCAACAGTGAGTGTCCTGTGGTCAAATAAATACGTTTATTACCATTGCTATCACAGTCTACTGATATGTTGTACCAGCTATTGTATGTTAACTAACCACAGAAATATATTACAGAATAGACATTTTGTCTGAACCATAAACATGTATATTTGTTATGAACACTTTTTATTTTGTTGTGTTGCTGCAAAACAGAATTTCATAAACCCTTTCTTTTCACGCATTGGCAATCAAAGAAGACCAAGATCAGATGGCTCCTGTAGGAACCTTCTGATCAGGGTTTGCTCTGTTTACTAATGTAGCTTCTTCATTTTCTAAAAATAGTTCTTTAGTTTCTAAAATAACTGTTCCATATTTCATTATAGCTATTTTGTCTGTGAATATTCAGTATTGAAATTTGAAATAAAAATAGAACAGGGAAGGAAAGGGTTAGCAAAGCAGTTTTGTTCATTAATAACAATTTATCCTCCTTTATATACGCCCGTCTTCACACGGCACGTATTATGTCGTGGCGCTGTCCGTTCGTCAGTCTGTGAACTTTTGCTTGTCCGCTCTCTAACTCAAACAAATGCAATCCAGTCCTTTTCAAATTTTGTCAGCATGTATATTACCATGATGTCTCGGTCAAGTTCAATAACTAGCAAGATTGGCCAAGACACCTCAGAATTATCTCCCCTTTCTTTTGAAATTCCTTGAATTAGCTTGTCTGCTCTCTAACTCAAACAAATGTAATCCAATCCGCTTCAAATTTAGTCAGCAAGTATATTACAATAATTTTTCCAAGTCAAGTTCGATAACCAGCAAGATTGCCCTAGAAACTCCAGAATTATCTCCCTTTACTTAAATTGAATTTCCGTGCATTTTTGCTTGCCCACTATCTAACTCAAACAAATGTAATCCAATCCTTTTCAAAATTTGTCAGCATGTATATTAACATATTGTATCAGTCATGTTTGATAACCAGCAAGATTGCCTTAGACTCTCCAGAATTATCTCCCCTTACTTTATGAAGTAAATTTTTGCTTGTCCTTTCTCTAACTCAAATTGCCTTAGACTCTCCAGAATTATCTCCCCTTACTTTATGAAGTAAATTTTTGCTTGTCCTTTCTCTAACTCAAACAAATGTAATCCAATCCTTTTCAGATTTGGTAAGCATGAATATTACCATAATGTCTTAGTCATGTTCGATAACCAGCAAGATTGGCTATGGCACTCAAGAATTATCTCCCCTTTATGAATTTCGGTGAGCTTTAGCTTGTCCGCTCTCTAACTCAAACAAATCCTTTTCAAATTTGGTCCCCTTAGTTTATGCCGCCTGATATGGAGTAATGGCCTTCCAACTTTCAAACTTTTGACGGGCGTATATTGTGACATTTAGGCGCTCTTGTTAGTTAATGCCATTTGGTCGACAAGTCATACGTTGCCTTTTTGTGTGTCATTTTGTATATTTAGCTTGCATTTAAATATGGATGCCATATACGATGCAAAGGGAAATGACATTGTTGCAGACATGACCTTTGATCAGAGAAGCAGCTTGAAAAAGAAGAACAATATTTCACGGTACGCATTGACAAAAAAGTTTCTTTTTTGTTATGCATAATTGAAAATGACAAGGTTGAATGGCAAGCCGTAGTGGCGTAAATATTCATTAAACATGTAATTGTTATGTATTTGTTTTAATGCCCCTGAGATATTGTTCTGGACTATTATCTTTGGCAAAGTTTGTATTTTGGGTTGTGTAAATTGGCCGTACTAATTGATCTATTAGAGATGCGTATTTCATACTTGTTCTGTGTACACAACTTATTAACGTCAAGGCCAAACTTCCAGGTCCAATGTCAAATTATAGATAACGTCATTTGTATGATCATAGTGTTTTCAAAAACTTGTTTCATTTAAAATTTAGCAAGTGTCAACAGGACTGAATATTGCCATGCTATTTTTAGCTCACATGAGCAAAGCTCAGGGTGAGCTTTTGGGAGACCTAAATGTCCGTCGTGCGTCGTCAATAATTAGCTTGTGAACACTCTAGTGATCAGTATTTAAGTCCAATCTTCATGAAACTTGGTCAGAATGACTGTCTTGATCAAATCTCAGACGAGTTCGCAAGTAGGTCACTTGGGGTTAAAAACTAGGTCAAATAGTAGGAAAACCTAGTGAACACTCTAGAGGTCACATTTATAGCCCAATCTTCATAAAACTTGGTCAGAATGATTGTCCTAATTAAATCTCAAACGAGTTTGAAAGTGGGTCATGTGCGGTCAAAAACTAGGTCACTAGGTCAAATAGTAGAAAAACCTTTCATGAAACTTTATCAGAATGATTGTTTTGATAAAATTTGGTCAGAATGACAAGACAGTCATTCTGACCAAGTTGCGTGAAGATAGGATTATATCTCGGTTAAGGATAAAATCTCGGACGAGTTCGAAAGTTGGTCACGTGGGGTCATAAACTAGGCCAAACAGTATGAACACTTCTAGATGTAACACTTTTAGCCCAATATTTATGAAACTTGGTCAGAATGATTATCATAATAAAATTTTGGAAGTGGGTCATGAGTGGAAACACTCTAAAGATCTTATATATCGCTGAATCTTTATGAAACTTTATAGAATGACTGTTTTGATAAAATCTCAGACGAGTTTGAAAGAGGGTCACGTGCGATCAAAAACTAGGTCACTAGGTCAAACAGTAAAAAAAATGTTAACACTAGTAGTTACATTTTTTGTACAGTCTTTAGGAAAGTTAGTCAAAACCATTGTCTTGATAAAACCTTGGACGAGGATGAAAGTTGGTCATGCGGGTTTAAAAACTAGGTCAAATAGTAGAAAAACATTGTGAACACTCTAGAGGTAACATTTTAGCCCAATCTTCCCAAAACTTAGTCCATATGATTGTCTTAATAAAATGTCGTGGGAATTTGAAAGTTGGATATGTGGGGTTAAAAACTAGGTCAAATAGTAGAAAACCCTTGTGAACACTCTTAAGGTCACATTTAAAGTCGAAACTTCATAAAATTTTGTCAGAATTAAGATAAACCTCGGACAAGTTTGAACATTGGTCACGATGGGTTAAAAAATTAGGTGACTAGGTCAAACAGTAGAAAAACCTTGTGATGACTCTTGTTGTCACATTGTTTGGCCATTATTCATGAAAGTTTGTCAGAATCATCGTCGTGCTAAAATCTCAGAGGAGTTATGTAGGTTCAAACACTTGGCCACTATGTCAAATAGTATAAAAACGACATTGTGAACACTCTGGAGGTAATATTTTTAGCCGAATCTTCATGAAACTTTTATCAGAATGATTGTCTTGATTCAATATCAGACAAGTTTGAAAGCGGGTCACCTGGGGTTAACCAAAACGGGTCACTAGATTAAACAATAGAAAACCCTGTGAACAATGTAGTGGTCACATTTTTTGTCCAATCTTCATTTAACGTGGTCAGTAGGAAAACTATGACAAGTGTCTCCTCTAGAACTATATAACTGATGACCTTTAGCATGTGCCCATAGTCCACTATCAAGATTGTATAAATTATGCATCTTGGGATCATGTTAATTGGCCCAGGCCTGTATTTACTTTGTGCTGAGGCTGACCATTTTACATAGAAATGTATAAGAACATCCTTGAAAATCTTCTGTTGCAGAAAAATAAGGACTAGAGCTTTCATATTTGGCATGTAGCACATGCTAATTGTTCACTGTTAAGGTTTTTCAAATAATGCCCCAGGTTCATATTGGCTCCGCGCAGGGGCTGTCTTTTTACATAAAAGTATTCTATATCTTTGAACAAAATCTTTTCTCCATAGCGACTGCTCATGATCCACTTTCAACATTGTTCATATCTTTTCCCTTAAGTCAACGTTGGCCCCATCCTGAGGCTACACAGTTATCATTTTAAATCTATGATAATCAGTTGAGCGATTAAGGGCCATCTTGTCACTCTTGTTTTGAAAGAGATCTGGACAAGTTATGTTTCAAAACATAAAAAGAGACATACTGGCATGTTCACTTACAATATAGTTGGTGACCACGGTCTAATTGTGTTATAATAGTATGCCTTGTTCTGTTGTGAATTCTGATACAGAATATATCATACCCCATTTTGAAAAAATTGGATATTGCTTTGCACATGTCGGTCATTCGGTAGATCAAACGATTTCCGATCAGTAACTGACAAACAGCTTTGCGTAATATCTTCAGTTACCTTAAATCGGGTTAGAGTTGTTTTCGTGTTACAAAAAATAATTTCGATATCGCACGCGATGTTTTGATTCTGACATCACAAACTTCAGAGCTAGTGACAAAACCCACTCTGTCAAGTTGCAACCAAACATTCTAAGAATCAAACTTCGAGGGGCAAATTTTGTGTCTATGGTTGCAAAAATGGGTATTTTATCTAAATATGTTTGATGCACTATAGCTTTCAAATTTTCTGATTAAAAAGTCCATTCAACAGCCGAGTTTCCGTCATCTGTTAGCAAACACATTACTACGCAATGTTAGAGTCGGATGTACTGTAATAATTCGGTTTACCATTGCAAAGAAGTTAACTCTGGTGGTTTTCTTATGAAGCCCTAATACAAATTTAGTTTTGAAAAAAATCACGAATTCAGAAATGTTTTATGAATAACATTAGATATATTAAACATAGATATATGTAGATCTAGGTCTATTTTCAATAGATTTAAATGTTTTTGAGTAGATTATTTTTCGTATTTAGATATTTACTTTTAGTTTGCAACAGCCAACCCCTGCAAAGAAGTACCGCCTTTAACCCCCTCTTGATGACATCTGCGTCATCAGTGCACCTTGGAGGGCAATATGTCCAGATTTGTTACGTTTTTGTGAAGATCAAAAACATTGTACAGTGAATGAATAAATAGAAATTAGAGTTTTATCCTACCATGTGGTATTTGTTTATTTGTAACCCCATCAGGGCCATGTTTTTAGCTCACCAGAGCACAAAGTGCTCAGGATGAGCTTTTGTGATTGCCTGATGTCCGTCGTCCGGCGTCAACAATTTGAACCTTTAAAAATCTTCTCCTCTGAATCTACAGGGTTCTTAGCTTTCATCTTTGGTACATAGCATCACCTATAGGTCCTCTGCAAAAGTTATATAAATTATGCCCCTTGGGTCAAAATTAGCCCCGCCCAAGGGGTGGGAAGTTTTCAATAGAAACATATAGTAAAACTTTGAAAATCTTCTCCTCTGAAACGAGAAGGTTATTAGTTTTCATATTTGGCACATAGCATCATGTTAAAGTCCTCTACAAAAGTTATATAAATTATGACCATGGGGTCGAAATTTGCCCCGCCCCAGGGGTGGGCAATTTTCAATAGAAACAAATAGTGAAATCTTTGAAAATTTCTCCTCTGAAACTAAAAGGCTCTCATCTTTCATATTTGGCACAGAGCATCATGTTCAGGTCCTCTACATAATTATTATAAATTATGCCCCTGGGGTCAAAATTGGCCCTGCCCCAGGGGTGGGAAGTTTTCAATATAAACATATAGTAAACCTTTGAAAATCTTTTTTGAAACCAGAGGTTTCTCAGCTTTCATATTTGGCACATAGCATCATATTCAGGTCCTCTACAAAAGTGATATAAATTATGCCCCTGGGGTCAAAATTGGCCCCGCCCCAGGGGTGGATAGTTTTCAATAGAAACAAATAGTGAAAGCTTTGAAATTCTTCTCCTCTGAAACTGGAAGGCGCTCAGCTTTCATATTTGGCACAGAGCATCATGTTCAGGTCCTCTACTAAAGTTATATTAATTATTGACCTGGGGTCTAAATTGTCCCCGCCCAGGGATGGGCAGTTTTCAATGGAAACAAATAGTGAAAACTTTGAAAATCTTCTTCTCTGAATCTGGAAAGTTCTAAGCTTTCATATTTGGCGCATAGCATCATGTATAGGTCCTCTACAAAAGTTATATAAATTATGGCCCTGGGGTCTTCTACTCTGAAACCAGAAGGTTCTCTAGTTTCATATTTGGTACATATCATTATGTTAAAGTCCCCTGCAAACGTTATATAGATTATGACCCCTGCATAATTGGCCCCACCCTAGGGGTGGCCAGTTTTCTATAGTAATATATAGTGAAAAAATCAAAAATCTTCTCCTTTGGTTGTCTGATGAGAGATATCAGGGCCATCATGGGCCTCTTGTTTATTGCAAATTGTTTAGCATCTTTTAGCGTCTGTTTTACCGATATGTTACAGTATACACTAGACCGTAAGCAGATCACAATTCATTTTCTGTCCTGTCATTTATTCAAGTGTTGCTTTCACCAAAACACTCCATCCATTTCATGGGATTTATAGTTTCGATTTATGGATATTTTCATAAATGTGTATGTAAACGATTCAGTTATGCCCATTATTATTATTATTTCCCGTTGATCACACACAAGTGAATACATTTTACATTATAAATCTGCACAATCTGTCTTTTCAATTTGTAAGTAACTGGTTATTATTTATTAACCCAAACTATTGCAAAAGTATGTGATTGTGCTGATAGCCTCAGCTTAGATAATATATTTGTGCGTTATGGAGATACCATATATCGTCAAGTTGTTGGTATACCCATGGGTACAAATTGTGCCCCTCTTGTTGCAGATTTGTTTTTGTATTGCTACGAGAGGGATTTTATGCTTAGCTTAAAACCTGATACACAGACCGATATTGTTAATGCTTTTAATAAAACTTCAAGGTATTTAGACGATATTTTGAATTTAGATAATCCTTATTTTGATACTATGGTTTCTTCAATCTACCCAAAAGAACTGTCTTTAAACAAAGCTAATCAATCTGACATTAATGCTTCATTTCTAGATTTGAATCTTTCAATTACAAATGATAAAGTTTCGTCCAAAGTATACGATAAAAGAGAAGATTTTAATTTTAAAATTGTTAATTATCCTTTTCTAGATGGGGATGTGCCACGTTCTACATCTTATGGTGTTTATATTTCTCAACTTATTAGGTTTGCCCGAGCCTGTTCTTTGCTTGAAGATTTTAACAGACGTAATTTAGTTATAACTGATAAACTTCTTAAGCAAGGTTACAGATATCACAAACTTCGGAAAACCTTTTCTAAATTTTATTATCGAAATTTACCTCTCATTAGTAAATATAATTGCAATCTACGGACGTTACTGCGACAAGGCATTTCTCAACCAGAATTTTATGGGGATGTTATCTACAAACTTAGGAAAATTCGGGGTCATATCCATTTTCATGATTTGTTTATAAAACGCATTAAAAAATTTAAAAAGAAAGGTTATGATCCTATTATATTGCAACACACTGCATGTTTGGTTATCGACCCTTTTACAGTCGGTAGCTACGCTTCCCTCTTTGCTTGCGCGATGACAGGCCGAGGGTAGTACTCTATGATGGTATACTCTTAAACTTGGATACAGGAGGAGCTTACCAGACTCATGTATTATTTTTTCCCTGTCGTGCCCTTAACGGCTTACCTGCAGGTGCTCTGACTTCAGCAAAGTCATTGAGTACATATTTGACGGATTGTCACAGTTATTATGCTATGTTTTACATGTTGTCCTGTGTTCACCGTCGTCTATGTTGTGGGTAAGTCCAGCGGGGATACCTTTATTTACAATATTTGTAAAGCTAGGGTGACTTTGAGAGAAGTGTGAGGTTAGGACGTCCGTAAACCGGTTTAAACCCCCAGTGGCGTTTTTGCTGCTGACCGTGCCAAGGCGGTACTCTCTTTGTCACCCTTCCTTTTGTTTGCATTGCGTCTTTGTGCTTGTGGTTTGTTCATGTTGTGGAACGTTTGTCCCTGGTTCTTGTGTGTCTTTTGGTGTTTTCTGTGTTCATTTCGTGTGTGTGCGTGTGCGTTTGGGTGTGTGGTTGTGTGTGTGTGTGTGTCATGCTGTCTATCGGTGTTTTGGTGGTGGTTGCGTCTTGCATGTGGCTTTGCCTGCTTGACTTTACTACTTTTCCATTCACAGCATATCACAAAAGGATTATATATCGAACGCTTGACACAATGTCACGTGACTTTTGAAATCATACCATTTCTGATCAATATCAATTAAACTTATTGTACATTGCAATTTTTACATAGATATATATAGAACTGTTACCTTGAAATTGACCACTGATCTGAGTAAAAGAAATACTTTGTCCGGAGTATATGTAGAAATGCCAAATTTGGTGTGTTAGTACATCTTCTGATGGTGGAGTGTCGCATAGAGTTTGCAGGTCATTGAGACCTTGACCGCTGACCTCAGTTAATATACCTTGTGTAGAAGGTATCTCATATATTACTTGAAGTAGGAATGCCAAATTTGGAGTGTAAGTATATCTTGGAATTCAGGTCACACTGTGCAACACACATTTCAGTGTCGTCGCTTTGCTTTGGGGGCATTTGCCACCTACTGTGATGCATTTCTTATTCAGGTTTGGATACCCCGACCCTACTTACATTAAAAGAGTGACAGATGAGCTGGCTGCTAAAGGGGTAACTGAAAACGACATTCCCAAGAAGACTTTGGATGATATCAAGAAACGCTTCAAATGATTTTGGATCATTAGTTTATTTACAATACTGCAACTGATAAGTGATTGTTATACTGTTCCAGTATGTTAATGTAAGCAGACGGTTTTCCCCTTTACCGTTATTCACATTGTGTGTATATAGTTTATAATTTACACTTTTCTATGACTTGGTACCAAATGAGAAATAAGTCGTTCATTTGGCATGTTGTATTCTGTTGTGTTTGGACATTTACTTCCTTTCATGTCATTTTTGTAAAGAGAAATTTTAAGTTTTTGTGATAGCATTTTGAAATTAACATAGACCTAAATGACGGATTGGCTATGAAATAGCAAATAATTAGCATATCTGTGTGTGAACGGCATCAGCTCTCAATATTAAGAAGTTGTTGTCTAATCTTCACTTAATTTGAAAGTAATGTTTTAAGAGGAAGGCATATTTTTAATAATATCATCAAACTTGGTATTGGACAATTTGAGTCCCTGTGTTTTATTTGTATAAATTAGTCAAAAGAGAGTTCGCCGGGTAGGTGTATTCTGTGTCAATTTGTAAACAGTGTTTGCTAACATTCATGCAACTTTGAACGATTGTTCATCATTGTCGGATTTTGCACACCTAGGATATTGTTTTGATATGCAGATACTCAATCTGAGTTAAAACTTCAAGTCATAAAAATTCCTATTCTGAAGTTATTTGTAATGCAAATTTAGCGAAAATATGAACAGAATACATATTTAGGAAATTCAAAAGTGAATAAAAATCTTTACATGTTTTTAGTTTTATGTTTCAAAGTATTTGATTGTCATGCTTAAGCAACATATCGATTATGTCTATAAAGTCTTATGTGTCATTGTTTACTTAGTACAAGTAATTTGTTTTGTAGTCTTAGTGTGTATAATATATGAATTACTTATGTCAGTGATGAAACTATTAATATCTTATTTACCCTGTATCATAGAAATGTTTTTGATGTTTTATTGAACTTTTATATTGCACTTGTGAACTTTTTATGCCCCCAGATCAAAATCTGGGGGGCATATTGTTTTTGCCTTGTCTGTTTGTCTGTTTGTCAGCAACTTTAGCATTGGTCATAACTTTTGAGCCAGTACAGATGGAGACTTGATATTTGGCATGCATATAAATCTCATAAAGCCGCACATTTTGAGGGGTAACATGTCATGGTCAAGGTCATCCTTCTAGGTCAGAGGTCAAATATATGGGTCAAATCACCGACTTTAACATTGGCCATTAATTTTGGACCATTAGAGATAGAGACTTGATATTTTGCATGCTTGTGTATCTCATGAAGCTGCACATTTTGAGGTGTAACATGTCAAGGTCAAGGTCATTCTTCAGGGTCAAAGGTCAAATTGTCTGTTTTTTTGGCTGTAACTTTAACACATCTTTAACATTGGTCATAACTTTTGAGCCAGTACAGATAGAGACTTGATATTTGGCATGCATATGTATCTCATAAAGCCACACATTTTGAGGGGTGACATGTCAAGGTCAAGATTATCCTCCAAGGTCAGAGGTCAAATATATGGGTCAAATCACCGACTTTAACATTGGCCATAACTTTTGAACCAATAGAGATAAAGTCTTGATATTTGGAATGCATGTGTATCTTATGAAGCTGTACATTTTGAGGGGTGACATGTCAAGGTCATTATTCAGGGTCAAAGGTCAATTGTCTGTTTGTCTGTAACTTTAACATTGGTCATAACTTTTGAGCTAGTACAGATAAAGACTTGATATTTGGCATGCATATGTATCTCATAATGCCGCACATTTTGAGGTGTGACATGTCAAGGTGAAGGTCACCCTTAAAGGTCAGAGGTCTACATATATCATATCACAATTGCCATTTATATATGGCTCCTACTGAATCTTCTCTGTTTACTTATGAAATAATATAGACACTCCTCGGCTTTTCATTTAGACATACAGTTGAACTTAGCTATCTCGAATTGGATAATATACAGTATGAAATGAATACTATTATGTCTAAAAACCTACAGGAGTTGTCAGCATTACTTTAGACCTGCTATAAGCTGTGAACTTAAGAAATTGTTCAGATTAGATATTACATATCTGTGTGCTCATGCCATTATAAAAGGTGGGATAATAAATATTCATGATGTCATTATTTCTTACATGAATATTTAGCCTGAAAAGGGATAAGGGGTCCAGTGTGAGACTGAAAGGGTATAACTAGGGTCACCCGACTGAAATAGCTGCCGATTCAAGGGCCCTTTGTGATGAAATTGATGATATTTTTAAGTTACTAAAGCCTTATGAGTAGTCTAAAACATTTAGACATTGTTTTTACATTACTTAAATATTATATTAAAAAAAATTGACGTCACTTCCACTTTGTTATGTCCTGATGAAGATGTAAATCGAAAATTGTATGCAGTAAAATAAAAAAATGTTGGTTGTTACTTTACCCCATATTTAAATATTATATATATGTAGTATGGAAGGTGGAACATTGTAGCCATTTTGTAAGAAAAGAGAAATATCTACCAAATTCCATTAGCAAACAGAGACGACCCAGATGAGGTGGCTCCTATATGAGTCATCTGATCTGGATCTACACTGTTTCCATCTGTTTTCAAATACATGAAAAGGCGTTCATATGAGGGCATGGATTAACAACGTCAGTATCCCAACCCTTTCCCCTTAGGGGAGTCCTGTTTTACATAGAAACATATTATGAAAAATTTGAAAATCCTCTCATGACACCGGAAGGTTCACAGCTTTCATATTTGGCATTTATCATCATCTTGAAGTTCTCTACATAAGTTATATGAATTATTCCCCTGGGGTCAAATTATGCCTTGCCCAAGGGGTTGCCAGTTTTCTATAGAAACATAGCTAGAACTTTGCAAAGTTTCGTCAAGTGCGAGAAACTCACAGTTTACGGTACAGGGCATATGTTTATTTTCGGCGAGATCTTTGCATCCTTGACCTAGAGGATGCAGCAAAAATAAAAAAGCCAAATACTGATATATAGATCATTGTAGAGTCTTGCATTTCATAATCAAATCTAAGCATGTTTATGCGTGTCATGAATATAAATTTATAAATTATCATAAATAAATGACACTATGTCTGCCTTTAAAAAGACGGTATTTCTATATATATTTAATTTTGTTTACTCATTCATATCTTTGATATTGTGAATTCAAATGTGTTAAGAAACATTGCATATTAACATGGAATATAGACAGGTCAAAACCATTAATATCTTTGATATTGTGCATTCAAATGTCTTAAGAAAAATTGCTTATTAACAACCTTTTCCCTCATTTTGACGACTCTGTAAAAATCACTTTGTGAAACCATTGTGATAAATATCACAATGGTTTCAAACTACGAAATTCTAAATTTTTCCATTTTTCTAGTTAATGCTCCTTTTCGGCAGATTTATTCAAAGAGGTTGTTTCTAAAAATAGCATATGAGGTAATGGGTTAACATGGAATATAGATAGGTCAAATTAATTACCCTGTATACACTTTTGCCAAGTTGTTAACAAAAGTAAATTAATCAGAACAATTAGGACAGGGTATTATACCTCCAAAATTAGGCAAAATTAAAACTTAAATTAAATGCGCCCTGTAAGTGATGTGACACACGGCGATGTGATCTTTTTCAATAAGGTATGTGAATTGTAAGATATGTGTTACGAATTTACGATTTGTGTTTTCTTAATTTGAATGATTTTATGCAAGTGTGCAGACTTGTGTATCCTCCAAGATGCTATCGCTCCTGGGACGTTTTCATTGGTGTAGATATACTATTGTTTTACGTGCTATTGTTACTATGTTTTAATGTATGAAGGTAGTTATAGATTTTTTTTGTTGGTTGGTTTGGTTGGTATTTTGCTTTTTGTTTTCCTTTAGCCCTTCCCTCCAAAGAAACGATGTTTAGCATCTTTAAAAATGACTACATAGTTGGCAGATCTGTAGGCTTCTACAGGAATTAGTCTACAGTTTCTTCCACAGCCAAACCCGTATGAGAACATTTAAGATGTCAGACTTCTTGTATAAATATTCATGGGGTGAAGGGTTAAACTGTTTCATTTAGGATAAGAACAGCGATCTTTAAACCTTTTCTTCATAAATAATACAACTACCCCTATGTGAGATGCGTTCATACTGATACACATTTTTTATTATCCTGTCATCTACAATTGAAATTTAAAAACTTGTATTGTTTCTGTATGATTGTGATGTTCAATACATGTTGACAGCACAAAGAAAGTTTAAACAGAAATAGAAGAACTAAATCTTACCTTATTGTATATGTAATTAGATTAATGACACTCATGTTAACTGTATTATGTATATTACATTTGGGTGTAGTCATTCATTTGGAAAATATGCATGCAAAATATATTGCGTCTCCCAAATAATGTAGGGGACATATTGTGTTTACTCAAGTTTCTTATTATGTCCCCAAAACTAAGTGGGGGACGTTTTTACTCCGTTTCTTTTTATTAAGTCGCCCAAAAGAAGTATCGTGTCTAATTGTTTTTGCACTGTTTCTTTTTATTATTGTTATTAATATAATTATTATTATAAATATAATTATTATTATTACTATTCTTCTGCTCGCCGTGATATGTCTGACAAGTTTCTCAGAGATTTGGGAAGGTTGATTCAACCGTTGATCCCCATTTCAAGAGGTTCAATCATGTCATTGAATTTTCAAAATGGCCACAGTTCCCACGGAAACAATTGAAAATGGCAAACAATTTAAAAAACAAAGACGACAATATAAAAATTAGATGGAATTTTACAGAAATGTTGTTTAAGATGTGTAGAACTGATTTCAGGTCTTTGAGATTTCAAACTTTCTGCCGATTACTTGGGAGCCGAGGACAATTTTTTTTAGCGAAGATGTGTGAAGGACTCAGAACTGAATGAAACTTTAAAGAAAGGTTGACTAGCATGTATGTAAATTGCTCGGACTTAATAAAACTTAACAGAACTGTTCGGGATGTGTAGAATGGATTTCCTGTCTTTGGCTGTTGTTGCTATGGGAACCAAATGCGAAAAAAGGGAAAATTTGTAAAAGTGCTCGGAATCGAATGAACATTCATGTAATGTTGTTTGGCATATATAAAACGGTACAAATATTTACTCACATACACCGACATTCTAAAGTAGAAAACATAAAGATTTATTTAATGTCAGATATAGGTCAACATTTTACTTATGCACTACAAACTACCAAGTATTTTGGCTGATTTTATCAATAATTTATTCAGAACGATTTCCAGTGAAATGATGCAAGCATATTTTATGTGCTAGCATAATAGATATTGCCACCAGATATCGCCATTAATGCAAAACGGTGACGGTTGTCAATAATCTTTGCTCGTCAGAATCTTGGTACGTCATAAATTACTATTTCTTTAAAAGTGCAACAGTGAGTGTCCTGTGGTCAAATAAATACGTTTATTACCATTGCTATCACAGTCTACTGATATGTTGTACCAGCTATTGTATGTTAACTAACCACAGAAATATATTACAGAATAGACATTTTGTCTGAACCATAAACATGTATATTTGTTATGAACACTTTTTATTTTGTTGTGTTGCTGCAAAACAGAATTTCATAAACCCTTTCTTTTCACGCATTGGCAATCAAAGAAGACCAAGATCAGATGGCTCCTGTAGGAACCTTCTGATCAGGGTTTGCTCTGTTTACTAATGTAGCTTCTTCATTTTCTAAAAATAGTTCTTTAGTTTCTAAAATAACTGTTCCATATTTCATTATAGCTATTTTGTCTGTGAATATTCAGTATTGAAATTTGAAATAAAAATAGAACAGGGAAGGAAAGGGTTAGCAAAGCAGTTTTGTTCATTAATAACAATTTATCCTCCTTTATATACGCCCGTCTTCACACGGCACGTATTATGTCGTGGCGCTGTCCGTTCGTCAGTCTGTGAACTTTTGCTTGTCCGCTCTCTAACTCAAACAAATGCAATCCAGTCCTTTTCAAATTTTGTCAGCATGTATATTACCATGATGTCTCGGTCAAGTTCAATAACTAGCAAGATTGGCCAAGACACCTCAGAATTATCTCCCCTTTCTTTTGAAATTCCTTGAATTAGCTTGTCTGCTCTCTAACTCAAACAAATGTAATCCAATCCGCTTCAAATTTAGTCAGCAAGTATATTACAATAATTTTTCCAAGTCAAGTTCGATAACCAGCAAGATTGCCCTAGAAACTCCAGAATTATCTCCCTTTACTTAAATTGAATTTCCGTGCATTTTTGCTTGCCCACTATCTAACTCAAACAAATGTAATCCAATCCTTTTCAAAATTTGTCAGCATGTATATTAACATATTGTATCAGTCATGTTTGATAACCAGCAAGATTGCCTTAGACTCTCCAGAATTATCTCCCCTTACTTTATGAAGTAAATTTTTGCTTGTCCTTTCTCTAACTCAAATTGCCTTAGACTCTCCAGAATTATCTCCCCTTACTTTATGAAGTAAATTTTTGCTTGTCCTTTCTCTAACTCAAACAAATGTAATCCAATCCTTTTCAGATTTGGTAAGCATGAATATTACCATAATGTCTTAGTCATGTTCGATAACCAGCAAGATTGGCTATGGCACTCAAGAATTATCTCCCCTTTATGAATTTCGGTGAGCTTTAGCTTGTCCGCTCTCTAACTCAAACAAATCCTTTTCAAATTTGGTCCCCTTAGTTTATGCCGCCTGATATGGAGTAATGGCCTTCCAACTTTCAAACTTTTGACGGGCGTATATTGTGACATTTAGGCGCTCTTGTTAGTTAATGCCATTTGGTCGACAAGTCATACGTTGCCTTTTTGTGTGTCATTTTGTATATTTAGCTTGCATTTAAATATGGATGCCATATACGATGCAAAGGGAAATGACATTGTTGCAGACATGACCTTTGATCAGAGAAGCAGCTTGAAAAAGAAGAACAATATTTCACGGTACGCATTGACAAAAAAGTTTCTTTTTTGTTATGCATAATTGAAAATGACAAGGTTGAATGGCAAGCCGTAGTGGCGTAAATATTCATTAAACATGTAATTGTTATGTATTTGTTTTAATGCCCCTGAGATATTGTTCTGGACTATTATCTTTGGCAAAGTTTGTATTTTGGGTTGTGTAAATTGGCCGTACTAATTGATCTATTAGAGATGCGTATTTCATACTTGTTCTGTGTACACAACTTATTAACGTCAAGGCCAAACTTCCAGGTCCAATGTCAAATTATAGATAACGTCATTTGTATGATCATAGTGTTTTCAAAAACTTGTTTCATTTAAAATTTAGCAAGTGTCAACAGGACTGAATATTGCCATGCTATTTTTAGCTCACATGAGCAAAGCTCAGGGTGAGCTTTTGGGAGACCTAAATGTCCGTCGTGCGTCGTCAATAATTAGCTTGTGAACACTCTAGTGATCAGTATTTAAGTCCAATCTTCATGAAACTTGGTCAGAATGACTGTCTTGATCAAATCTCAGACGAGTTCGCAAGTAGGTCACTTGGGGTTAAAAACTAGGTCAAATAGTAGGAAAACCTAGTGAACACTCTAGAGGTCACATTTATAGCCCAATCTTCATAAAACTTGGTCAGAATGATTGTCCTAATTAAATCTCAAACGAGTTTGAAAGTGGGTCATGTGCGGTCAAAAACTAGGTCACTAGGTCAAATAGTAGAAAAACCTTTCATGAAACTTTATCAGAATGATTGTTTTGATAAAATTTGGTCAGAATGACAAGACAGTCATTCTGACCAAGTTGCGTGAAGATAGGATTATATCTCGGTTAAGGATAAAATCTCGGACGAGTTCGAAAGTTGGTCACGTGGGGTCATAAACTAGGCCAAACAGTATGAACACTTCTAGATGTAACACTTTTAGCCCAATATTTATGAAACTTGGTCAGAATGATTATCATAATAAAATTTTGGAAGTGGGTCATGAGTGGAAACACTCTAAAGATCTTATATATCGCTGAATCTTTATGAAACTTTATAGAATGACTGTTTTGATAAAATCTCAGACGAGTTTGAAAGAGGGTCACGTGCGATCAAAAACTAGGTCACTAGGTCAAACAGTAAAAAAAATGTTAACACTAGTAGTTACATTTTTTGTACAGTCTTTAGGAAAGTTAGTCAAAACCATTGTCTTGATAAAACCTTGGACGAGGATGAAAGTTGGTCATGCGGGTTTAAAAACTAGGTCAAATAGTAGAAAAACATTGTGAACACTCTAGAGGTAACATTTTAGCCCAATCTTCCCAAAACTTAGTCCATATGATTGTCTTAATAAAATGTCGTGGGAATTTGAAAGTTGGATATGTGGGGTTAAA
Source organism: Azorinus chamasolen (assembly GCA_963576725.1). Classification (NCBI taxonomy): domain Eukaryota; kingdom Metazoa; phylum Mollusca; class Bivalvia; order Cardiida; family Solecurtidae; genus Azorinus; species Azorinus chamasolen. Next base: position 73,003,813 of record OY755245.1, read on the forward strand.
AACTAGGTCAAATAGTAGAAAACCCTTGTGAACACTCTTAAGGTCACATTTAAAGTCGAAACTTCATAAAATTTTGTCAGAATTAAGATAAACCTCGGACAAGTTTGAACATTGGTCACGATGGGTTAAAAAATTAGGTGACTAGGTCAAACAGTAGAAAAACCTTGTGATGACTCTTGTTGTCACATTGTTTGGCCATTATTCATGAAAGTTTGTCAGAATCATCGTCGTGCTAAAATCTCAGAGGAGTTATGTAGGTTCAAACACTTGGCCACTATGTCAAATAGTATAAAAACGACATTGTGAACACTCTGGAGGTAATATTTTTAGCCGAATCTTCATGAAACTTTTATCAGAATGATTGTCTTGATTCAATATCAGACAAGTTTGAAAGCGGGTCACCTGGGGTTAACCAAAACGGGTCACTAGATTAAACAATAGAAAACCCTGTGAACAATGTAGTGGTCACATTTTTTGTCCAATCTTCATTTAACGTGGTCAGTAGGAAAACTATGACAAGTGTCTCCTCTAGAACTATATAACTGATGACCTTTAGCATGTGCCCATAGTCCACTATCAAGATTGTATAAATTATGCATCTTGGGATCATGTTAATTGGCCCAGGCCTGTATTTACTTTGTGCTGAGGCTGACCATTTTACATAGAAATGTATAAGAACATCCTTGAAAATCTTCTGTTGCAGAAAAATAAGGACTAGAGCTTTCATATTTGGCATGTAGCACATGCTAATTGTTCACTGTTAAGGTTTTTCAAATAATGCCCCAGGTTCATATTGGCTCCGCGCAGGGGCTGTCTTTTTACATAAAAGTATTCTATATCTTTGAACAAAATCTTTTCTCCATAGCGACTGCTCATGATCCACTTTCAACATTGTTCATATCTTTTCCCTTAAGTCAACGTTGGCCCCATCCTGAGGCTACACAGTTATCATTTTAAATCTATGATAATCAGTTGAGCGATTAAGGGCCATCTTGTCACTCTTGTTTTGAAAGAGATCTGGACAAGTTATGTTTCAAAACATAAAAAGAGACATACTGGCATGTTCACTTACAATATAGTTGGTGACCACGGTCTAATTGTGTTATAATAGTATGCCTTGTTCTGTTGTGAATTCTGATACAGAATATATCATACCCCATTTTGAAAAAATTGGATATTGCTTTGCACATGTCGGTCATTCGGTAGATCAAACGATTTCCGATCAGTAACTGACAAACAGCTTTGCGTAATATCTTCAGTTACCTTAAATCGGGTTAGAGTTGTTTTCGTGTTACAAAAAATAATTTCGATATCGCACGCGATGTTTTGATTCTGACATCACAAACTTCAGAGCTAGTGACAAAACCCACTCTGTCAAGTTGCAACCAAACATTCTAAGAATCAAACTTCGAGGGGCAAATTTTGTGTCTATGGTTGCAAAAATGGGTATTTTATCTAAATATGTTTGATGCACTATAGCTTTCAAATTTTCTGATTAAAAAGTCCATTCAACAGCCGAGTTTCCGTCATCTGTTAGCAAACACATTACTACGCAATGTTAGAGTCGGATGTACTGTAATAATTCGGTTTACCATTGCAAAGAAGTTAACTCTGGTGGTTTTCTTATGAAGCCCTAATACAAATTTAGTTTTGAAAAAAATCACGAATTCAGAAATGTTTTATGAATAACATTAGATATATTAAACATAGATATATGTAGATCTAGGTCTATTTTCAATAGATTTAAATGTTTTTGAGTAGATTATTTTTCGTATTTAGATATTTACTTTTAGTTTGCAACAGCCAACCCCTGCAAAGAAGTACCGCCTTTAACCCCCTCTTGATGACATCTGCGTCATCAGTGCACCTTGGAGGGCAATATGTCCAGATTTGTTACGTTTTTGTGAAGATCAAAAACATTGTACAGTGAATGAATAAATAGAAATTAGAGTTTTATCCTACCATGTGGTATTTGTTTATTTGTAACCCCATCAGGGCCATGTTTTTAGCTCACCAGAGCACAAAGTGCTCAGGATGAGCTTTTGTGATTGCCTGATGTCCGTCGTCCGGCGTCAACAATTTGAACCTTTAAAAATCTTCTCCTCTGAATCTACAGGGTTCTTAGCTTTCATCTTTGGTACATAGCATCACCTATAGGTCCTCTGCAAAAGTTATATAAATTATGCCCCTTGGGTCAAAATTAGCCCCGCCCAAGGGGTGGGAAGTTTTCAATAGAAACATATAGTAAAACTTTGAAAATCTTCTCCTCTGAAACGAGAAGGTTATTAGTTTTCATATTTGGCACATAGCATCATGTTAAAGTCCTCTACAAAAGTTATATAAATTATGACCATGGGGTCGAAATTTGCCCCGCCCCAGGGGTGGGCAATTTTCAATAGAAACAAATAGTGAAATCTTTGAAAATTTCTCCTCTGAAACTAAAAGGCTCTCATCTTTCATATTTGGCACAGAGCATCATGTTCAGGTCCTCTACAGAATTATTATAAATTATGCCCCTGGGGTCAAAATTGGCCCTGCCCCAGGGGTGGGAAGTTTTCAATATAAACATATAGTAAACCTTTGAAAATCTTTTTTGAAACCAGAGGTTTCTCAGCTTTCATATTTGGCACATAGCATCATATTCAGGTCCTCTACAAAAGTGATATAAATTATGCCCCTGGGGTCAAAATTGGCCCCGCCCCAGGGGTGGATAGTTTTCAATAGAAACAAATAGTGAAAGCTTTGAAATTCTTCTCCTCTGAAACTGGAAGGCGCTCAGCTTTCATATTTGGCACAGAGCATCATGTTCAGGTCCTCTACTAAAGTTATATTAATTATTGACCTGGGGTCTAAATTGTCCCCGCCCAGGGATGGGCAGTTTTCAATGGAAACAAATAGTGAAAACTTTGAAAATCTTCTTCTCTGAATCTGGAAAGTTCTAAGCTTTCATATTTGGCGCATAGCATCATGTATAGGTCCTCTACAAAAGTTATATAAATTATGGCCCTGGGGTCAAAATTGGCCCCGCTCCAGGGAAGGGTAGTTTTCAGTAGAAACATATAGAGAAAACTTTGAAAATCGTCTCCTTTGAAACTGAAAGGTTCTCAGCTTTCATATTTGGCACAGAGCATCATGTTCAGGTCCTCTACAAAAGTTATATATATTATGGCCCTGAGGTCAAAATTGGCCCCGACCCAGGGGTGGATAGTTTTCAATAGAAACAAATAGTGAAATCTTTGAAAATCTTCTTCTCTGAAACTAGAAGTTTCTCAGCTTTCATATTTTGCACATAGCATCATGTTTACGTCCTCTACAAAAGTTATATAAATTATGGCCCTGGGGTTAAAATTAGCCCCGCCACAGGGGTGGGCAGTTTTCAATGGAAACAAATAGTGAAATCTTTGAAAATCTTCTCCTCTCAAGTCATCTACAAAAGTTATATAAATTATGCCCCTGGGTCAAAATTGGCCTGCCCCAGGGCCGGCTAGTTTTCTATAGAAACATATAGTGAAAATCTTTTCCTCTGATTGTTTGGTGAGCGCTTCAGGCCAATTTGATTCCATGCAGAACTCTGGTTGCTATGGCAACCAATGTCCAAAGGGAAATTAAAACTTTAAAAAATATTCTTGTAAAAAAACAGTCAGGCATAGGGCAACCAAATTTGGTATGTAGAATCATCGAGTGGACCTCTACATAGATTGTTCAAATTTTGCCCTTGCGGTCAAAAAAGGCCCAACTCCGGGATCAAAAGTTTTACATAGGATTATATTGTAAAAACCTTAAAGATCTTCTTGTCTGAAACCGAAAAGCTTAGAGCTGTGATATTTGGTATGTAGCATCATCTGGTGAACCTTTACTAAGATTATTCAAATTATGCCCCTAGGGTCAAACACGGCCACACCCTGGGCATAATATTGTTTACATATGATTATTTAGTGAACAATTTAAAATATCTTCTTGTCTCAAACATGAAAGGCTTAGAGCTGCGATATTTGGTATGAAGCATCATCTGGTAAACCTTTACCAAGATTGTTCAAATTATGCCCAGGCGTCAAAATCGTCCTCACCCCTGGGGTCACAAATTTTGCTGAAAACTTAAAACAAATCCTCTTGTCAAAACCTGTAAGACCTAGAGCTACCAAATTTGGTATGCAGAATCATCTAGTGAACCTCTGCATAGATGACCACTGCATAGATTGTTTAAAGTTTGCCCCTTGGGTCAAATTTGGCCCAACCCCGTGGATCACAAGTTTTACATAGGGTTATATAGTAAAAACTTTACAGATCTTCTTGTCGGAAACCGAAATGCTAAGAACTGTGATATTTGGTATGTAGCATCATTCGGTTAACCTTTACCAAGATTGTTTAAATTATGTCTCTGGGGTCAAACATGGCCACATCCTGGGCGTCACATGTTTTACATAGGATTATATAGTAAACACTTTTAAAAATCTTCACTCACAGTCTCAAACACGAAAGGCTTAGAGCTGATATATTTGGTATGAAGCATCGTCTGGTGAACCTTTACTAAGATTGTTCAAATTATGACCCGGGGGCCAAAATTGTCCTCACCCCAGGGGTCACAAATTTACTGAAAACTTTAAAAATCTTCTTATCAAAACCTGTAATTATGCCCCTGGGGTCAAATTGGTAGGTCACATGACATCATTAACCAGGCGAGCAATACAGGGCCACCATAGCCCTCTTGTTAACTGTTACGGTATGTTTGATATTATATATTAGAAAAAAGTGAATAAAATAAATATTGGAAATTGCTGCAGTCAACAATACTTGGCAGCGAAAGATTTGATTTTGTAATTGATAAGATTAATTTATGAAACTTGTTTTGTTTGATGGACTATCATAATTATTGTTTACTTTTTCATCAGTTGTCATTCTGCCCAAATCTATTTTTATCTCAATAAACGGATACTGCTATATTTGCCAAATAATGGTTTCCCTTTTTAAATGAGTTTGAGATAGACAAGTGTATTAAAGCTGAATGTTTACGTAAATAAATCGCCTGTTGCACACGTATCTCACATTTATTCTTTGTTCAATCCTGTACTCCATAAATACACCTTTGCAAATAAAGACCCAGAACAGGGTTTGCTCTCTATGCTTATGGTATAGATTTTATCCTACATTTTCTGCCATGGCCTAAATGGCCTGTGTCCATGTGCTATTATAACAATGAATCTAATCAACATCCTTGATGTCATTATTTCTTACATGAATATTCGCGGAGTAGAGGGCAAATAAACTATGATATGAAAGCATATGTGCCCTAATTTGGCACGTACACAATACTGAGATACGTAACAGGGTAACACAAACTACAACGACTGGTATCGCTGATGAAGGACCACAACTATACTGTTACAGTTGATCAACTGTAGTAATATGTCTTTACGATAAAATATTTCAAGGACACCTACTCTGCAAGCTGGCAGGATAAAACATAATCACTTCCCTTTCCATGAGGCTAAACAAACGAATATGGCATATAGCAAGTTTTACCAATACGTTTGGTATTTCGCGACTGATACAATTAACACTGTTTGCAATATGTAGAGTTAAATACAATGGGCCACCGGGAGTTTATTTAAAATACCTGCCATGCGGTGGTCTCTTATGTTACACGAAGAGTGCCACATAGGAGATGATACGCAGATATGAGAGGACTCGCATATGTTGCACACTCACAGTCGTGAATCGCCAGTCTACGTTCGTTGATATTTAGTTTTTGGTACTACAGATTCCGATGTAAACAACATCTGTCTGCAAATTGTCATCTACTTTATTGCGAAACGTTTAAATTTATAGTACTGTAACATTTTAGGCAAATACTTATGTAAATGCTGTGTAAGCTGGATCCTGATGTGAAAACGTATTTCATCTGACAAATAAAATCTTAACAAAAACATGAAACTTTACATACTTTATTACCTGTTTTATAGGGTTAACGGTGACTTTGTGTGAACGTTAGCGATATTTACGTATTGGTCTGAGTATAGATAGTACACTCTTACTGCGTTTAATAGAGCCACCCACTTAGCTTGGGCTCGACGTCACAGGCGCTTGACCCGAGCCTAATGGCAAACTGTGATTTTTACCGATTAGTGACGAATCAAGGTCAGTTTTGCTGACGCTAGTGTCAGAGTTTACAGGCGACAGAACGAGAGATTTACCCAATGTTGCGTGCAGGAACGAGACAGGTTTGGCGGTCGCAGCATCATCGACGGGCATAATGTACAATCAAAAACAGATTTGACCATCGTTCCGGACAACCTTAATGCTGTAGGGTATATGAACATCCTAAGGACCAATCTTCTCCCATTTATACAAAATCGGGTTCCTGGAATGATTCTACTGTAGGACAACTCGGGTCCCCACACAGCTCGTCTTACGACACAGTTTATGGCACAGAACGGCATCAACGTCTTGCTGCCGCCGGCGGTTTCGCTCGACCGAAACCCCATAGAACACATGTGGGGCGCGCTTGGGCATCGGTTACGCAATAGTCATCAACTCAACAATGTTCACGACCTGTGACACGTCCTCCTTGTTGAATACCCACTAACGTCATTCGCCGTCTCACAAGGAGGAGAATAGCAACCTGCATGAGTACCGACGGCGTTCACGCGCATTATTAACACAACTTAATGCTCATTGGCGTTCAGACTGATACTAAAAAGTCACTATTAAAACATTTCTTCACATTTTTGTGATTTTTGAAATCGACCCCTATGTCTTTTGACCTTCATTTTGAAGAAACCCGTTACCGACGTTGTTACAAACTCAAATAATTCTGTGCCATGTGTTTAAAATCACGTCATATCTAGGTGAGCATTTTACCCCTATCAGTGTTGTCCATAAGTATCCAACCACAAAATGTAAGGGATGCCACTTCTATCTCTGCTTTCAAATTTAAATTAAAAGAACATCTTTTATCTTCAATTTAAAGTTTACTTTGATAACTTATTGAATATAATGCTTTACCTTGGCAATTCAAGTTTTAATATAGTTTTTATGCCAAACATGTTAAATCCCCATTTTCATATATGAGTAGTGTGTGTACCTTATTTGGTCCAACTATTCTGGGGCAACAATTCATAATTCAAGTTATGTTTCTGTACACTTGTATTTTCATCCAGCATATGATATACAATAATTCTGTGGTAGTATTGGTATTGAATTTTCTTTTTTATATCTTAATATAATTTAAATTGTAGCATTTATCTAGTCTTTAACTTCATGAACACTTCTGTGATTTTGATTGTGATACCTTCCTATGTCATGCAATGCTATATTTTAAGGACCTCAATGGAAATAAGAGGATCTATTTTTCTTTTTTGTGTCATCCTTGGCATATAATGATGATTGGCATGGCTTTGTTAAACTTCATACATAGTGTTGCTTGTTTATAATGTACGTATGTTTTAATAACAGATTGTCATGTGATTGTACACTTTCTGTTGAAAAGAATCTATCTATCTAGCTATCTAACTACTAAAATATATAAACGTTTGGCGTCCTGTCTTACTACGATAAAAAGAAACATGTAAAATGTTACTGTGATATAATATATGAAAATTCTGGTATTAATGTTTTTTGGTCCATAGAAAATCAAATGATGTTTAAACTAAACTTGAAAATGAACAGTATAACATTTCTTCACTGAGCTCTTATGATTTCTCTACACTATATACTACTCTACCTCACCACCTTATAAAGGATAAACGTGATTAAATTAATAGAAAAAACCCTTTGCCAGAACAAAAATGTTCCGTGCTTGTAATGTTCAACGTTCATTCTTTTCTAGCTCGGAAGTTGAACATTACACACTGTGGACTTGCCTTGATGTTTGTAGATCTCTTACCTCTCTTTTAGATACTATATGTGTGTTATCGTCAAGTTGTTGGTATACCCATGGTTACAAATTGTGTTGCAGATTTGTTTTTGTACTGCTATGGGAGGGATTTTATGCTTAGCTTAAAACCTGATACACAGACCGATAGTGTTAAAGCTTTTAATAAAACTTCAAGGTATTTAGACGATATTTTGAATAAACCGGTTTAACCCCCCAGTGACTTTTGTCACTGACCGTTCCAAGGCGACACTTCCATCTTCCCCCTATTGTATTTTGTTTTGTCTTTGTGCGTCTCTTGATGTTTTTATAGTTATGTACATTTGCTGTTTCCTTGTGTTGCTGTTCGGGCTACTGTTTGTTTTGTATGTGGTGTTTCCTGCATGACTCATTTTTGTACTTTGGATAATCCTTATTTTGAAACTATGATTTCCTCAATTTACCCACAAGAACTGTCTTTAAACAAAGCGAATCAATCTGACATTATGGCTTCCTTTTTAAATTTGAATCGTTCCATCACAAACGATAGGGTTTCATCCAAAGTATACGATAAAAGTGAAGATTTAGATTTTTAAATTGTAAATTATCATTTTCTATATGGAGATGTGCCCCGTTCTACATCCCTGTCGTGCCCTTAACGGCTTACCTGCAGGTGCTCTGACTTCAGCAAAGTCATTGAGTACATATTTGACGGATTGTCACAGTTATTATGCTATGTTTTACATGTTGTCCTGTGTTCACCGTCGTCTATGTTGTGGGTAAGTCCAGCGGGGATACCTTTATTTACAATATTTGTAAAGCTAGGGTGACTTTGAGAGAAGTGTGAGGTTAGGACGTCCGTAAACCGGTTTAAACCCCCAGTGGTGTTTTTGCTGCTGACCGTGCCAAGGCGGTACTCTCTTTGTCACCCTTCCTTTTGTTTGCATTGCGTCTTTGTGCTTGTGGTTTGTTCATGTTGTGGAACGTTTGTCCCTGGTTCTTGTGTGTCTTTTGGTGTTTTCTGTGTTCATTTCGTGTGTGTGCGTGTGCGTTTGGGTGTGTGGTTGTGTGTGTGTGTGTGTCATGCTGTCTATCGGTGTTTTGGTGATGGTTGCGTCTTGCATGTGGCTTTGCCTGCTTGACTGTACTACTTTTCCATTTATGGGGTCTATATTTCTCAACTTACTCGGGTTGCCCGAGTCTGTTCTTTGCTAGAATATTTTAGTTATAACTGATAAACTTCTTAAACAAGGTTACAGATATCACAAACTTCCGAAGGATAACGTTTTCTAAATTTCATTATTGAAATTTACCACTTATTAGTAAATATAATTGCAATCTACGGACGTTACTGCAACAAAGCATTTTTCACCCAGTATTTTATGGTGATGTTATTTACAAACTTAGGGAAATTCGGGGTCATATCCATTTTTATGATCTGTTTATAAAACGCATTAAAACCTCTAAGAAGAAAGGTTATGACCCTGTTATACTGCAACGTACTGCATGTTTGGTTATTGACCCCTTTATAGACGGTAGCTACGCTTCCCTCTTTGCTTGTGCGATGACAGGCCGAGGGTAGTACTTTATGATGGTATACTCTTAAACTCAGTAACGAGATGAGCTTACCAGACTCATGTATTACTTTCCCCTGTCGTGCCCTTAACGGCTTCCCTGCAGTTGCTCTGACAACGTCACTGGGTACATATTTGAAGGATTTTCACAGTTGTCATGCTATGTTTTACAAATTGTCATGTGGTTACCGTCTTGTATGTTGTGGGAAAGTCCGGCAGGGATACCTTTATTTACACTATTTGTAAGCTAGGGAGACTTTGAGATACGTGTGAGGTTGTCCGTAAACCGGTTTAAACCCCCAGTGGTGATTTTGCTACTGACCGTGCCAATGCGGTACTCCCTTTGTCACCCTTACTTTTGTTTGCATTGTGTTTTTGTGCTTGTGCTTTTGTTGACGTTTGTCTCTGGTACTTCTGTGTTTGTTGGTGTTTTCTGTGTTCATCTCGTGTGTATGTGTGTGTTTGGATATATGCGCGCGTGCGTGGGTGCGTGTGTGTGACATGCTGTCAATCGATGTTTTGGTGGTGGTTACATCTTGTATGTGGCTTTGCCTGCTTGGCTTTACTACCTTTTCATTTAGATCACGTATTAGATTTGTTTGGCAACTGCGAACCTTTTACAAGATAAAAAATATAAAACAATTGTTTGTAACAAGTTTGAGTGGATTTAGTATGCACATGACCTGGGTCTACACTGCTACAAATATCCCAACACTTATTCCAATTCCGATACCTGACCTACATCTCTAATGTTACAAGCATCCCTACTTATCCTTATAAGGCGCGTGACCAGAATTAACACGGTTGCAAATCTATACTACTAAAAGAACGAGCTCGATTTTCTCTCGGATTTGCCGTAAATAAGGCATAACGTACATATTGGGTAATGTTATGTGCGGGTAGCTTACACATTGTCAAAGCTGTATTATTTGACATCGAAAAAGCATTAATGTCAGCAGTTTGGATACAGTCGAGAAATTCCCCTACCTACAGAAATAGTCCATCTAAAAATAGACGGGAAAGGACCTTCCAATATTAGTGACAATTGGCGAATATTCCGATACGGACACAAACGTATTATTTATTTCCTTTAGTATTTGTTGACAAAACACTAGACGGTTTGTGACTGTTTATACGGAAAGATAAACTTATTTTGAAACAAAACATGACCGACTCTAATGTAAACAAAACGAAGCGACTAAAGCGATTCTTTATTATAACCCCCCACAACGAAGTTTGGGGGGGTATACTGGAATCAGGTTGTCCGTCTGTCTGTCTGTCTGTCCATACGTCTGTCTGTCCGTCTGTCCGTCCGTGAACACAATTTTGTCCGGCCTTCTTCTTCTACAGTTTTGCTTCAATTTTGTTGAAACTTCATGTATAGCCATATGACCATATAAACCTGTGCACCGCATATATAATGATTGGACAATTACTTCAGGAGTTATCTCCCCCTTTTAGTCCCCTACCAATGTTTTTCGGTTTTCTACACTGTTAATGGAAGTGACTGGAGATATCAACTCTATATTTAGTACAAAGCTAAATCTAGATAAGTTACAGCTTATGTTTCAATCTCAGTCCGGTTGAAGAATTATTTCCTGAGTTATTGCCCTTGAACTTCAATTTTTTTCTTCCAATTTTGAATTTTCCAGATTTTTTTGGAAGTGGTTGGAGATTTTAACTTTGATTTTGGCATAAAGCTAAATCTAGATGATTTAAAGCTTAATTCTCAATCTTAGTCTAGTTGAATAATTTTTGCCAGAGTTATGGCCCTTGAACTTAGTTTTTTTTATCAAATTTTCAAGTTTCCGGTCTTTCTTTTAGAGTGCTTGGAGATATTAACTTTATATTTGACATAAATCTAAATCTAGATGAGTTGCAGCTTAAGTTCGAATATCGGTCTGGTTGAATAAGTTTTCCCAGAGTTATGGTCCTTGAACTTAAGGTTTTTCTGAAAAGGTACCTATTTGTTTAGAACTTTGGAGTTGACACTTCACAACAATAAACAAAGCTCCTTGAACTTATTGGATGGCATTGTCTGGCAGCAGCAATAACACTTCTTTGAATTTTAACAACAGATTTATCTCCCTTTTTGGACTTGACAATATTTGGTAAAAGTTGCTTTATTTATGTTTGTGATTGATCTTGGATTGAATATTACATTTTTCCTTATTGTTGAACATCTTGTCATTTTTATTACATAAATTGGGTTTTATAAATATCTTCATGTACATATGTTCAGATTGATGATAGGTTTTCTGACAAGCAGCCAGGTGTGTGTGTGTGTGTGTGTGTGTGTGTGTGGGGGGGTTATTCGTTTACAGTTCTAGTTTTTAAAAGCCTTAGCAAGCTGCAATGTTTTCAACACAGTTGTCCTGGTGCAGTGGATATGTAGCTGGGCTTGCATGAGCGGGTTCTTGAGTTCGATTCTAACCAGTGACCAATATTTTTTTATATAAAAATACTGTCCGTACAAAAGAACAATAAATATTAGTAACAACATGTAATAATTAAATAACAAAATATTAACATATAATTTTTAAAAAGAATAAAAATCAAAATGAAGATTAGAAACGCATATGGAGAAACAGGCTGCTTGCGCCAATAACGTAGGTAATATATATAATGCAAAAAAGGTTGCTTTTCCAACAGTTATCAGCGTTATAGTTATATTGTTTTGTTTACAAACGAGTAGTAAATAAATTGACAGACAAAGAGCAAAACAGCTGATGCGTCCTCGGCCAAATCGGTCCAAGGCCTAAATACGTGTGCAGTTCTCGCAGACTGGCATTGTAACATTTGTTTGTATACCCCATATGCTTATGTTACCGTAATTGTTCGAACTATTTTTTGATGCAATCATTATATTGTTTTCCTAACAAAAGTGTACTAATATAACGAGAATGACAGACGGAGAGCAGGATTTGCTGAAACGCTCCTCGGCTAAATCACCCCAGCACTTAACTGGTAATAATGTTGGGACTGAGACTGGCACAGTGCCATTTTTGAACATGCATGTAATACTGTCCGTTGCTTCATTTAGACGGATTTTACTCTTTAGACGGACTTCGTCGTGTTTGCATATTATATACTTTACAGAGTCACTGATAAAAGTGCATGACTGTCGAATGCTATTTGAAGCATTTATTATAATCTGGAAAATGTGGTATAAGGGTGTACCGTTCTGAAAGAGAAATTATTGGTGACTAAAGGCTTTATTGTTGAAATACGATTGTTATTAGCCTACAAAATTGTTTTTAAATTCATTCATTTCCACAGTACCATTTATAAGGAACTAAATTACCTGAAACGACGACGTTCTCTGTGCAGCTTTAACAAAAACAAGTACGGAAATGTTTATCACAAACCAAACACATCGGATTTAGCTGTTACTCTTGTAACGTGTACCGAGCTTATCTGAGCTCCGAGACGCCAATATACAATTTTCCTTGGAGCTGCTTAGCCTATATGATTGTTAAACTAACTTTATATATGTATACAAAACTATAATTATTTAAATGATTTACAATGATTAAATGCGGCTCCTTGCCGATAAAACAATCAAACATTAATTTGAGAAAAAGAATCACTTTAATATGTACAAAACAATAAAAACTGTCACAGACTTCGAAGCTTGCTTTCTCAGACCTAAAACACACTTGCTTCGAACCTTAAAAGTCTGACTTTACCAAAAACCTGCTTCCATACAGCTTGACAGAAGCCTGCTTCCCAGACCATATAAACCTGGTCTGTAAACACCTCCAAACCTGTCCCGGAATGGATGAAACAAGTCAGCTTTTAAAGACCTTTCGTAGATATTAACGAGCAGCGACCCAGAACTAGTTCTAGCAGAGCCCCTGCATTGCAATAATGCTGGAGTTAACTATGCACTTGTCTAAAGTCCCCGTGTTCGCCAGTATGTACCAAGCTGGCTACCTCTCTGTCCGAAGACAGAGAACAGATCAAACATTCTCGTCGATGCGAGCTGCTTTTATACCGGTCTGTTCAATGTGCGCCCCCTAGCGACATTATAAAGTGATTTTCAAGCATCTAGGGAAACCTTCCAATGATTGATCAGTAGCTAATATTTTAATGAGCGTCTAGTGACAAATCAATTCAATCAGTAGAAATAACTGAATATTCATAATAACTGGATAATGGGGTCTATGTTTAACAAGTCTAATGATCATAGAAACAAATCAGAATGAAAATAAACAGAATATAAGTACCCTCAAAGTCTTTCTTGAGCTTGAGATTTGAATTGCACTATCTGTAGTAAATGAAGTAGATTCATACAAGGGAGGTACCTTTTTAACAATCTATATTTTCGTCACACTCTTTATCAAGTAGTATTTTGAGAAATCATAACAGCTAAATTAATAAACCGTTGCTTAAATGGCACTTAAATTAATGCTCTCGATATTTTTGTAGTAAACATTTATTTGGTTTTACATGCCGCCAGTAATATTTCAGTTTACTTAAAAGTGTACCTGTAAACCAAACATTTTTAACATAAAACTTAAGGTTACACTATAATTAATAATGATATTGGTAAAGCATTGTAATGATTGTACTTTGCAATTCACCAGAATGTACCAAACAGTCTGCCCGCTCCAGGGTCTACACTGTTACAAATGTGCCAATACGCATTCCCTTTACAGTGTGTTACAATGATATACGGTACTGTCAACTCTTACACATATCAATTTTCCATTCACAATACAAGATGCGACCAAGATCTACATTGTAACATATGTCCTAATACGCATTCCCTTTTTAGTGTGTTACATGGTTCTGCACTGTATAGCAAAATCTATTGCCTACACGATGTGCGACGACGATCTACAGTGTTACAAATGTCCCAACACTTATTCCCTGTACAGTGTGTGACCAGGATCTACACTGTTACAAATGTGCCAATACACATTCCCTTACGATGATTGTCAATGATCTACAACTGTAAACATCCAAAAGATCTGTACTATACCAAATGTCCCACTACTTAATCCATATACACTGCTACTTTACAATATCCATTTATAAACAAAATGTTACCAGGATCTACATTGTTATAAATGCCCTTACACTTATTGCCTTCACGGTTAGTGACCAGGGTCTACAGTGTTACAAATATCCCAATACGCAATCCCTTTATGGTTTATGTCAAGAATCTACAACGTTACAAATGTCTCAACATTTGTTCCCTTTGCTATGTAAAACCAGGATCTGCACAAATGTTCCTACACTCTTTCCATTGACGGTGTATAACCAAGATCTGTAGAAATATCCCAACACTTATTCCCTCTAATACGGTGTGTGTCCAGGATCTACACTGTTTCAAAATACATTTATATCCTATTTTATACGGATTTCGATCGGGATCTTCACTATTTGAAATGTGAAAGTGCCCTTTCGTACTCGGTTTGTGATCAGGATATGCAATGTTTACAAATGTATCTGTGCCAGTTTTTCAATATTGTATGGGACTAGGATTTACACTGTTTACGCATCACCCTATGTCCATCCATTATGTGTGCGTTGGATCAGGGTCAACACTGTTTACAAATGTCCATGTGTCCATTCATTATAATTATTATGTGTGTTGGACCAGGATCTGTATAGTTTACACATGTCCTTGTGGCGATTCCTTATATGATGTTTGACCAGCATTTACGCTATATACTAATGACCTTGTGCCCGTTTGTTATACGATGTTGGACCAGCATACTCACTTATACCAATGTCCCTGTGTCCATTTATTATATGTGTTTAGGCAAGGATCAATACTGCTTACAAATGTCCGTGACCATTTATTATATGATGCAGGTCCAAGATCTATACTGTTTACTAACCCCCTCGCACTAGCATTATATGTGTGTGTTTCACCACAATAAACAGGTTTTAAATGCCATAGAATACTATATGCGGTAAGGCCAGGATCAACACTGTTTACAAATGTCTCTTTGCCGTTTCAACGATTTTGTATTGGACCTAGAATAACACCACTTATCACTGTCCTTATTCATAATACGATAAAGTACCATGATCTACAAATATTCCCGTTTGAAATTGTCAGCAAACGCTTTTAAAGTTACCTCAGAAAAGCTTGTTTTCCTGTTGTTTTATACTTATTTATTATATAAGTTCAAAATATGCGAGGACTGTCAATGTCTGTTTGACTTTAAAACTGTACCGTCTTTTTGCTTTACGTTTAACTTCATTAAACGTTCTTCTACTGTTCAAAATGATCAATATGTTCCTTCAATAGGATTCGATTTAAAGTCTCTTTTAATTCTATAAAAAACGGCTGTTAAATTAAACCAGTGTGATTTTACACTTTAACCTGATATGAGCGTACATTAAACGTTCTCCATGTATCTGAAAAGAGATACCGGTATCATATTTCAAACCACTTATCTTGTTAGTACAGGACTTGGTATCAGTTTCATCAGATAATAAATGTTACGTTATCTCATTAAACAAATACTGAATTTCGTATATAGAGTTTATCAATATATGAGTGTCACTATCCAAATAATTTTATCACACGCGAATACATCATTATGATAAAAGAAAACATTTATAAATTGTAACAAGAAATCAGTAAGAGAATGGCCATAACATTAATTATCTCAATTGATTTCACATTCGATATACAAACAAATTGTCGTAACTAGTTATCAAATAATCAATGACATTAGCTGGATATCTTTTACGTAACATTCTGAGATATATAAAACCACCGGTTTCGAATCGCCCGTTTGCAATAACAATGTTATTCTCACACTGACATACCAGTTTACATGGTTATCTTTAGATTTTCTATACGATGTAGTTTAATCCGGTGTAATGTGGAAAAGTGACCCCCGTAGTAGATCGACCAGGGGGTCGATTTACTATGTAGTACTATGACCCCCGGTCATAATACTATAACCGGGGGAGTCGTAGTATTATGACCCCCATACATATAAAAGTCCGACCCCTCATATAACAAAGTGACCCCGTAGTAGATCGACCGGGGGTCGATTTACTATATAGTACTATGACCACCGGTTATATTACTATGACAAAGTGAGTACAATGACCCCCTTATGTATAAGAAACCGACGTCTCATACGAGATAACAACCTGACCATAAAAAGTGTTCATAAAAGTGAAGTAAATTCCTCGTTTTAGTGACCCCTTGCAAAATTATATCCACTACGGGATCGATAAATCACATAGCACTATGACCAATGCCATTCTATTATAAAATATAGTGACTTCCTTGCCAAAATACATCCACTACGGGATCGATAAATCATATAGTACTACGGCCCCATGGCCATATTATTATAAAATATAGTGACTCCCTTGCCAATATACATCCACGATTGGGGGGGGGGGTCTCGATATATTATATTGTACTATGACCCACATGCCATTTTACTAGAACCTATACCGACTCCCATGCCAATATACATCCATTATGGGGGTCGATATATTATATAGTACAAGGACCCCATACCTTTTCACTATAAAACATGGTGACTCCCTTGCAAAATACATCCACGATGGGTGTCGATATACTATATAGTACTATGACCCATGCCATTTACAATAAAATATAGTGACTCCCTTGTAAAAATACATCCACTACGGGGTCGATAAATCATATAGTACAATGACCCCCAGGCCATTTTCTATAAAGCCAACATACATCCACCAGGCGATCATATAGTACTATGACCCCCGGCCGTTTTACTATGAAATATAGTGACTCCCTTGCCAAAATACACCCATCAGGGGTGTCGATATATTATATAGTACCATGACCCCATGTCATTTTACTGTAAAATATAGTGAATCCCTTAAAAAACCCACTACGGGATCGATAAATCACGTAGTTCTATGACCCGAATGCCATTTTACTCTAAAATAGAGTGATTCCCGTGCAAAAATACATCCAACATGGTGGTCGACATATCATATACATGTAGTACTATGACCCCGGTCATTTTACTATAAAATATAGAGACTCCTTTGCCAAAATACATCATCGATGGGGTTGGATCATATTGTACTATGACCCCATGTCATTTTTGGCCGGATTGCTCACAATCAAGGCTTATAGATTGGCGAATGCCGTCCGTCCGCCCGGCCGGCCGGCCATCCGTCCGGTTGACCTTTTTGTTTAAGTTAGTTATAGCCAAAGTATGATACCTACAGTAACCGAACTTGGCATGTTTTACTATAAAATAGTGACTCCCTTGTAAAAATACACCCCCTTTGGATAAAGTTGGCAAGGGAGTCACTCTATTTTATAGTAAAATGACCGGGGGTCATAGTAGTATATGATATATTGACCACATTGGTGGATCTATTTTTGTATGGGAGTCACTATATTTGATAGTAAATTAACATGGGTGTCATATTACTATATAATATATCGACCCCCACACGGTGGATGTATTTTGGCAAGGGAGTCAATGTATTTTATAGTAAAACGGCCTTGGGTCAGAGTACTATATGATTTATATGTCCCGTAGTGGATGTACTTTTGCAAGGGAGTTACCATATTTGATAGAAAATTCTTGCATAAAACGTGCTGTTGTTGTCCCGCTAGACTATGTATTAACAAGGCGATTCTCGTGCTCACGCGCTGTTGTTGACCGGTTTTAATTATACCTATTCGGGGCCTAATGTAAACAATGGACGCCAACGCTATAGCGTTTGGCCTAAGCTAGATGAACGGTGCGAGTTTTTCAGGGGCACCGACAATGAACTGCTTTTAGTGATAGACATAATGAATGAAATCCCATGTAAACGGTATTTGATACAATCGTGGAATGACGTCAGAAAGAAAACAAAAGAGTGGCCCGGAAACTGCATAAATCGAACGAACGGAAGAGTCAAAGAAGTGTATAGTTTTGCTTGTATCTGGAAGAAATAAATTGATGCAGGAAAGCAGAAAATGGGTTTATGCAAGAATAGCGTTAATACACGTTTGTTTTCGGGCAATAACATCTGCAGTGTCCCTTGGGAATGTTGTTGCCCTCGCCCTTCGGGCTCGGGCCAACAACAGTCCCTCGGCACACTGCAGATGTTATTGCCCGAAAAAACGTGTATTAACCCTCTAATGTCATGGGGGTCATAGTACTATACCATATATCGACCCCATCATGGATGTATTTTTTGCAAGGGAGTCACTATATTTTATGGTGAAATGACATGGGGTCATATTACTATATAATATATTGACCCCCTGGTGGATGCATGTTGGCAAGGGAGTCACCATACTTTATAGTAAAATGGCATGGGGTCATAGTACTGTATAATATATCGACCCCCGGTGGATGTATTTTGGCTAGGGAGCCACTATATTTCATAGTAAAATGACAGGGGCCATAGTACTATATTATATATCGATCACCGTGGTGGATGTATTTTTGCAAGGGAGTCATTATATTTTATAATAAGATGACATTGGGGTCATCGTACTATATAATATATCGACCCCCTGGTGGATATATTTTTTCAAGGGGGTGACTAAATTTTAAATTTTATAGTAAAATGACATGGGGTCATAGTTCTATATAAAATATCGCCCACCCTCTGGTGGATGTATTTTGACAAGAAATCACTACATTTTATAGTAACATTGCCTTGGGTCATAGCACTATATGATTTATCGATCACTTAGTGGATGTTTTTTGCAAGAGAGTCACTATATTTAATAGTAAAATTGCATGGGGTCATAGTACTATATAATATATCGACCCCCCCTGGTGGATGTATTTTGGCAACGGAGTCACGTCATTTTATAGTAAAACGACATCGGGGTCATAGTACTATATGATTTATCGATCCCTTAGTGGATGTGTTTTTTGTAAGGGAGTTACTATATTTAATAGTAAAATTACATGGGGTCATAGTACTATCTAATATATCGATGTGTGATTAGGTTCTACATTGATACCTAGAATCAAAGTGTTGTACTACACAACATGGTTGTGATGATTAACGTGTCTGCTCACTGTGGGATAATTAGACGCCGATGAGAGAGAGGGGCGAGGATACAAAGAAACCGGGTGCGATGCCCTATGCTACTCTTATTGTCGTGTTTATCTGTTTTTTTAGAGCTCGTGACCCCTGGTATTGTGGTCGAGCGAGTCACGTCCGCACATGTGGCAAGGTTCTTTTATTTACCAATTGGCGTGTGATCAGGGTTTACACTGCTCACGAGTAGTCCTCTGTCCTTTAACTACATGGCGCGTAATCAGCGTCTACTCTGCTCACAAGTATTTCTGTGTCATTTCACTGTACGGGTGTGCTCTTTTATTCGTCTCCACACTAATTCCGATAGTTTATGGTTTAGATGGATTTACTGTAGGCCTAATGTCATTCAAACACATGTACACGTCTTTGTTCTTTCAATTAAGTGGTAGTATTGTTGTCTTTCGGACACGTTTTCGACTGTTTCCTCAAGGTTGGGTTTTTAAAAAGTCACGGACTGCCAAACAGTTCGGGTTCTGATTAGATGGTCAGTTACTCCTTGTCTTATCGCAAATAATTTGTATATGATATTACAGGTTCGTCTTCTCACCGACCGTATGGCTCAGTGGTAGAGCGTCCGCCTGCGGTACGGAAGGTCGTGGGTTCGATCCCCGGACCCGACAGACCAAAAGTCGTTAAAAGTTGGTGCTAGTAGCTCCCTTGTCTGCGCTCGACATTAAAAGGTGTAGTTCTATGACTGGTCGGCCCGGTGTCAGGATAATGTGACTGGGTGGGATGCCCTTGCCATGTGCCCGCGGCAGGGGTATTTCAGTGAGGCAGCACTATAACTTGTCTCATGCGGGTGCCGTCTGCAAATAACTGAAATACTGTTGGTCGGACGTTAAACCCAACTCACTCACTCACTCTTCTTATTTCATGGTAGTGAAGGGATAAATAACATAATTCTACATTTCATTTAAAACAGCCTGACCCACTTCCAATGAACATGTATAACAGTCAACTGTTACCTACAAACATCATTTAGGTAACCCTTATACGTGTACACATTTGCCCCGCAATTATAACAAAGTATCAAATGTATGCTCTTAATGCAACAACCACTTTATACAGAAACAATATATCTGACCTGCAACATGGCATGGTTGACCATTTGTGTCACTGTAGCAGTATCAAAGTGATTTTCAAGGGTATATAAATGAAGACATCCTTACTGGACAATGCATACTCCACAAAATATACGGACATTTTGCAAACAGTAACACCTCCTCTCAGTAACGACCGCTAATTTAAGAATTTATTTATTTATTTTTTTAAAGCAAGTAGTTGTTGTTTGCTACAGTAGATTGGTTTGGTTTGGTTTTTATCGACTTTTACGTCGTTTTAACAGTATTTCTGTCAGATCACGACGTCCAGCTAATAACAGGTGGAGGAAGACATCAGAGATTATTCCATGCACGGAACAAATGGCATTGTTTCATGCATAGAAGAACCACAAGCCAGCTGGACCTCACATAAAAATCAAAATGCCTAGACCGGGATTCGAACCCGCAGCGGTGAAAGGCTAAGCGATTGTCTGTCGAAGACCATAACCACTCGACCAAGGATGCCCCTTGATACAGTAGAAAAGTAACACAGAAAGCTATTTATTTTAATTTGTGATTACGATTTAAGTGTTTGCTTTATATTCTAAAATGTCTAGACAGATCGTGTGCGTTGAAATTATTGGCATCAAAACTAAAATGGTGTAATAAAATCAAATTAACACTGATTTCAATCAGCCACTGTGTGTCCAAAATTGTGTATGCCAGTCTATAATTTGACGGATCTCCGTGCTTTTCGTGGAAATGTCATTCGCATAGGACAGTTTTATATGTTTTGAGATCACGCCCATCTGTCATTAGTTTGAAGTTTGCATTTGAGGCGAGTCGTCCTATTAAATGCACTTGGAATGTTTCTGACAAGGTTAACTGTGATGCTTGAAGGCTTGCTTCTTGTATACCAGATTATAAACAGCCATATATCTACGGTTCATCTTTAGTATTTTACCCCTTACTCCATATATAAAGTAAAGTACCAAGTTATAGTCTACTTTCAGTCCGAATGACCGCTCAGCCGACTGTACATTTACTCCCCTGGTCATTGAGTCATTGGCCTACAATATTGAGCACTGCTAACATATGGCGCAATCATGCAGCCGCAGTACCGGCGAGTGACCCTCACAGGTACCCATTTTAACCCCTGGGTGGAGAGGATGTGCGGGTTGGAGACACGGAAAAGCGTCTCTGAAATTTCCGGGTGGGACCGGGATGTTAACCTCCGACCTTCGGACTGATAGTCAAGCGCGTTACCACTAGACCACCGCCACCTATATACGCATTTCTACGCCTATGCAACCACAGTAGACCCAGATCAGACATATTCTGTAGGAGTCGTCTAATCAAAATCCACAGTTTGCTTCCGGTATAGGATGATGCAATAACCAGTGTGTATTGTGTTCGAACAATCATATATTAATATAAACAATCATCTACACGTATTTGATAAAAATGATGTCATTATTTCTTACATGCATATTCTTGAAGTCAGGCTTAAATGATAAATTGCTGCATTTTATTAATACCATCTTTATTAGTACCAAGTGAAATGTAATGTCAATTCAATTCAATTCTAAGATACTGTTTGCCTCAAACGGAGTAATATGGCTACACTTACACTATTTAATAGTGCTAACTGTCTTACACGGTATAATTTTCAGAAAAAGGAAATGAAAAGTAATTATGCATGAATGCATAAAGTCAGATTAAGAACCATGTGATCACTTCCATTGAAACGTGGGTTATATAACTAGATAATACCACATGATTTACGCTTTATATGTAATATGGCAACGTTTAAAATGTTAGCAGATTCTTGAACTAATCTATTATCTAATAGGTTTCAATAAAAAACATATTCGTTTTAACTTTCCAAAAGAAATATCTTTTATTTTTGCATTCGTTTCTATACATTAATCACTTCGTTACAAACATCTGTGAAACATTCTGCTTTATATCTTGCTCTCGGGAAGAAAAGGAAACGGATAACAAGCGAGTGTAAACAACCCACAACAGGGGATAAAACTCGAATAGTATACATTGGTGGACTCTGACCATGTATCCCGTTTGAGTTTATCAACTTGTTGACTTGAAGATTTTACACCGGAACTGACCGATATTTCTGCGCATGCGTACTATTGCGGACTTGTATATTTTACGGGACTTGCAGTTTTTACGGTACAACGCCAACCTGCCATAATGTTCGAAATACACTGCATACTGACAAACTGACAAGCGATATATATACATATATAAATTATGTTCAGTTGGACTAAATATTTGAGTTTGTAAGTGCGAGATGTATTAAATACTATACCATCGATTCACAAGTGTTTAACTATGGACACATTGTCAAGTTAACCACCAATATGGCCGAGTGTGGGAGTGACAACCTAGAGTCAAGCGGACATGACGAGTGGTTTGAGTGGAGTGGTAAGATATGTTCAGAAAAAGGTCTCATTAAAGATGCGACTTCACAACATGGTTATGAATCGTGCTCTGCAATTAACGGAGCTAAGGTCAAATTCATCTAAAGTTAAACTAAATGAGTACATATAGGTGTCTTTAAAGCAGATGCTTTCTGAATGTTGGACAAAAGTAATGCAGGAAGTTTCCACCCTGTATTAAGCTAATGCCTGCCTGTATCCCTTTACTCCATGCCTTCGCCTTTCTACGATTTTGTAATCAGAGTAGATCCAGATCACATGGTTCATGTAAGAACCGTCTGATCCGGATCGGCTATGTTTGCTCATGGAGTAATAGGGATATGATTCTATATTATCTACTGTGGTCAACAATTCCTGTGTCCATGTGTTATCGTTTCAAAAGAATCTAATTAGTATTTATGATGTCATTTTTTCTTACATGAATGTTCAGCTGGTAAAAGGTATTCAGATATCACTCATCTGTTTCGGTTGAGTTGGCCTACTTAAAGAACCTTTCTGTACAGGTGTTGTAAAGCAGAGAGTGGGATTAACCTTTTACTACATGTATACATGTCCTTTAACATCTTTTAGACCGTTTTTGACATAAAAAATATATATTCATCACCAAAAGGTACATTTATAATTTCAAGCTATATTTGGAGAATGGTGTAATGTTGTGCTCGGCATACTAGTGCCAAACATGTTATTTTCAATATTGTTTCTCTTTGTTTTCTTATCACTAATTAATATTCATGAGGATGCCAATGAGGTAATTTGCATAAAGTAAACCAAACATGAATATTCATACATATTCTATATTTTCATATCATAACATTTTATAAATATTGGCAAAGTATACTGTGATATATTTGTATGTGACAGGTATTTAAACACTCTGTAATATGAACAATGAGGTTAGAATGGTTGCCTAGGAAACAGATATATCACAATCAGCCGAATCAGTGCTATATAATTTGTCCCATTTGTTTAGCTAACAAGTTTGGTGATATTCAGTGATCATTTTAAGCTTTAGCTTACCATTTTGCATTTTTGTTTGCTTTATTAGAGAAAGACTGGTGTATTTCAAAAATTTGAACATCTTTTACTGTTCTCATAAATATTCATACATATGCAAATTAGTTTATATCAGAAAAGTAATATTTTCTATTAAAGCAATGCCTCATATCTATGTTTCTAACAATTTATTTCATTATTCATAAAAAGTAACCGAGATCTAGCGGAGTATTACAGGTAGATGTCAATTTTCTAAAATTGTAAAAGGATTGGTTACCATGGAAACAGTAACAATGTTACTTACAGTTCATTGGTTGGTTATCAATTTAGATACTTTACTTTCTGAGTATTTTATCATCAATTTAAATTACATTTGAAGTTGTTTTCTAATACTGGTAGAATAGAAATTGAGAGGTTTACGGTATTTCTGTATTTTTTTACTATTTTTTAATTATTCTCATTAATATCATGTGTATGCAAATAAGGTATTTCCTAAGTATAGCCTTTAAAGAAAAGCACAAGGTCTTAGCTTTAATTCGGTACCAGTTAACTCAAAAACCTTTCTGTGTTATGGAAGAATGTTGCAGGTAGGGGTCGACTTACAAAATATGTGTCAATCGAGTGAAATGAATGGTTACTATGGAAACAATTAAAATGTTACTTAGATTTAATTTTTTGGCACTTGATATGTTGTTTTCTGAGGAATTTTTCATCAAGTTAAACTGCATTTGAAGTTGTTTTCTGATAGATGTAGGATAAAAAGTGAATGTTTTACATTTACGATATTTCTATATTTTTATTTTTTATTTTTAATGTTCTCATTAATATTCATGAATATGAAAATAAGGTAATTTAAAACAACAAGCTGGAAATGAAAGCACAATATCTTATCTTCAATTTGGTATCAGTTTTATAGGTTTAGGCCAAAAACTGGCTGTGGTATGGACGATTTTGCAGGTACGGGTCATCATTACGAAAACTGGGGTGTTGCCATGGAAACGTTGAAAATGGTGTCTAGAATTATGTTAAACTGCATTTGATGTTGTTTTCTGATATTTGTAGGATAAAAAAAAAAAAAGGTTTACATTATTTCTATACTTTTTCTACTATTTTTAAGGTTCTCATTAATATTCACGAGTATGAAAATAAGGTAATTAAAACAAATAATTGGAAATAAAAGCCCAATATCTTATCTTTCATTTGGTACCAGTTTTATAGGTTTAGGACAAAAACTGGCTTTGATATGGGCGAATTCGAAGGTATGGGTCATCATTACGAAAACTGGGTGGGGGTGCCATGGAAACGGTTAAAATACACATAGCCTAAAATAATTAAACTTGAGTACATTCGCGATTCTGATTCAGGAGACGTTTTTGAACATTTTGATGCCCATGAAAACAAGAGGGCCATTGGCCCTATATCGCTCACCTGAGTTACAGTAATATATTGACATGTTAATTTTTCAGTGGACAACATTTCTAGCAGATGAAATAAGCTTAGTGCACTGCTTTCACCCTTTCACTGCTGAATAAACTTGAACTGGATTCAGATCTAATACCAAGTGACTGGTTGACCAAGATCTAAACTGTTTACAATTTGTGCCATTTTTGCCTTAGCTCAAAATGCCTAAACTGGTCTTTGAGAAATTCCAATGACTTCAATAAAGCTATGCAATTATACCTTGACCCAGGTATATAGGCAAATAAAGTGCTAGTATAATAAAGTACATAATGCCAGTTTTTGTGTGAAATGACCAATAAAAATATCTTTAAAAATTGTTTAACCCTTACCCTCATATAAAGCTGTTTTTATGCATTAGCAAACAGAGTAGACCCAGATCAGACGACTCCTACGGAAGCTGTCTGATATGGGTCTTCTCTGTTTCTTTTGACACAATATATATCTGATTCTACAGTTTTTGTCAAAGCAAAAACTTCTCTTCAGAGAAATAATGTGTTTTACGCATTAAAAAAAATAAGAGTAGACTAGATCAGAGGGCTGCTATAGAAGCTGTCTGATCAGGGTCTGCTCTGATTACATTTGACAAGATATAGATTTGATTTTACAGTTTTTATCAAAGCTAAAACTTCTCTTTATGGAAATAACGATTGTGTAAGCATTAGCAAACAAGAGTAGTTCCAGATCATTTTTTGTCAAAGCAAACAGGTAAAGGGTTAATAGGTGTTTAGAAATAATTCTAGCTCTAGGTGTGAATATCTGATGATAATTCAATTAAACGGGTCATTAGTATTTTTAACAATTTAAATTGAGAAGAGTTACGTCTACTGTTATAATTAAGTTATATTTACTCAGTAATTTCATTAATATCATACAAGATTCAGACATTTTAGGACTTTTTAATGTGTTGTCATCAAATTTTATAAAAAAAAAGTTATATTTAAGATGCTTTTTTGGGCAGCAGACTTGATCCACAGTAGTAATTTTAACACCTATCATTGTTAGGGGGGCAAATGCATAATCATGTTTTCTTAAGAATTACCATGACTTATATCAGTTGGGCCATTGCAGAATCATGTTTTCACAGTTTTCTTAAACATTACCATGACTTACATCAGTTAGGTTTGGACCCAGATCAAAAGTCTATATGATGATCATTTTCCGTGATTGGCTGAATAGGTGTTACTCTTAGCTAAGAATTTCCAATATCTCCCACATCTAATTTGAGAGACATTGGAAGACACCATGATAACATCTAGCTATCACTCACACTACACACTGGGGTTAATGGGTCAACATCCCTTTCAAAATGCCTTTAATGTTTCGTCTGCAACAAAAAATATTGTCATCTGCTTCAATTCTTAAAATAAACTTACTTTCCTTTTTTTGCAAAAATATGGTTAAGATGACAAACAGTTTGGATCCTGATGAGACGCCGCAGTATGCGGCCTCTCATCTGGATCCAAACTGTTTGCATAGGTAATCACAGTTTCACCACTAGCGTGCAAAGAGTCATGCATTGACCTGGAGAGATTTTACTGTCCAGTGCTGTAACCTTTGAACTGCAGTTTAGGATCTGAAGTTGTTTATTTAACCCTTAATTTCCCTCATATAAACTTGTTTTCATGCATCTGCAAACATAGTAGACACAGATAAGGTGGCTCCTATAGGACCAGGGTCTGCTGTTTGCTAATGGAATTTGATAGATCTGTTTCTATGCCTTCTAAAACAGCTACACTGATTCACCTTCAACATTTTATTATAAATAGAATCACTATTCTGGAGATACTAGAACTCCAATGCAGTTATCTCCCTTTGTCCCTTATGGCTATGCTGATGGGACAAGGGAAATAACTGTGAGGAAATTACCTTTTACCTGTTACAGATTCTGATGTTAAGTTGCATAAAACCCCAGGGTGAGACCATTTTTGGCCCAGGGGTCATTATTTGAACACACCTGGTAGTGGTATATTAGGTGATGCTTCATACCAAATATCTTAGCTCTAGAGTATGTGGTTTCAGACAAACAGATTTTTAAAGGTTTCCCTATATAAGTCTATGTAAAAACTACAAGCCCCAGGGCAGGGCCATTTTTGGCCCGGGGTCATCATTTGAACAAACATGGTAAAGGACCATTAGATGATGCTATATACCAAATATCAAAGCTCTAGAACTTGTGGTTTCAGAGAAGAAGATTTTTAAAGATTTAAAAAAAACCTGTAAAAGTAGTGGGGCGGGGCCATTTTTTGCCCGGGGGTCATGATTTGAACAAACCTGATAGAGGACACCCTAAGGTACATTTCTGTGAATTTTTTGAAATCCTCCCAGTGGTTTAGGAGAAGTCATTTGAAATAAGAGTGAACGGACAGACAGACGGACGGACGGACAGACGGACGACGGACGACAGGCGGTCACAATAGCTCACATTGAGCCTTTGGCTCAGGTGAGCTAAAAAGTCTAAGGGGGGTGTGCATGGTAGGCACTATTGGCGCCCTGAGTATATAGGCGTAATTAACGTTTTCATCTGTAGTTATATGGTCACTGGACCGAAGGGCCGATCTAATCTGAATCACTGCAGTCACAAGTTTTTCCCCTACTCCAGCCACTTTCAATGCAATCAATGTGCTAACTAGTCTAGTCCCTACCCTGCCAGTTTCTTTTAAAGTCATCTGTACACATTGCCACCTTCACCACACTCAATTAACTATTATGCCACTTTCACTACAGACAATTTACTTCCTTGCCACTTTCACTGCAGTCAGTTTGCTACCCAGTATGATTTCGTTTCGCTACCCAGTTAGTTAATTATGTACAGTCAACTCACTACACAGTCTGAAGTCATTGGTAGAAATTTATATATAAATTCATTTTTCTGAATTAACCATTTCCTTAATAGTAATGCCTTTTCACTTATTTGCAAATGGAGGAGACCCAGATAAGACTGCTCCTATAAGAACCATCTGATCAGGGTCTGCTTTGTTTGCTTAAAATATAGCATAACTCTGATTCTATAATTTCTGCCAGAGCCAAAACATTCTATGTACATATACCATTATGCAAAATCAATTAATAAATATTCATGATGTCATAACATCTCACATAAATATTGAGCAGGGAAGGGGTTAATGGCAAGTGTTTCTAAATAGTTGGTTCCAAAGGTTACCCAGTGGTGGCCTGTGATTGGTGTAAATGTAAATAGTGTCTGTATTTGCTCATCTATACATTGTGCGTCTGTTTGATTATTTATTTATTTATTTTTTTTATTTTTTTTTTTTTGGGGGGGGGGGGGGGGGTGTCGGCGTCCTGTAACTGAACCCGTCAAAATTAGATATGTTTTTTTTATTTTAAAAAGTCGGAGCATGTAGTCGGATTAATAAAAATGAAATAATAAGTTACTGAAACAATTGTGTAAACTGATTTTGCCTTTGTCACATGTCAAGGTAAGTGTGAACGTAAATATCCACCAGCCTGTTGTCCTGTTGTGTGCTGTTGATTCCGATCAATCGGAATAATGGGCACAAAATTTAGCCGTGAGTCGTATAGCAGATTATAACAAAGTGGTTCAGTTGATAACTTTATTACTTTTACCTCTATACTATAGCTCCTTGGTGAGATTTGGCCATGTAGACCCTGATCGACTCTCAATCACATTAGCTCCATTTCAAAGAGTCGCATGATTTTCCGTTCAGTGATTTCAAAACCTGTTTGAATATATTCTATGTATTATGGAGAAATGTATATACAGTGCTCCCTCTCTACAACGACACCCTTTGGGAAACGAAGATTGTATGCGTTGTTCAGAGGGAGGTGTTATAGGGAGGGAAAATCAAACATCATTAGCTCGTTTTCAGGTCCCCAGATAAGGTGTATTTCGAGAACTAAAACTGTTAAGCCTCTATCAAACCCTATGTTGTGACCACTTTTTAGAATCGTCACAGAGTGACGATTCTAAAGAGTGGTCACAATATAGGGTTTGATGGAGGCATAAAGAAAAAACGATTGAAAAAGTTTTTTCTGGAGCCTTGTTGATTCGGAAACAGTGACATGCGTTGTTGTAAGGAGGGAATCGTTATTCAGAGGGCCGCTGTAGGGAGGGAGCACTATAATGTTGTTGAGAAATATTTAACCTTTTACTCAATAGTGATGCCGTATGTAAACAAAGTAAATCCGGGTCAGATGGTCCCGTATCAAATAATATAAATCTATTTTACACCGGGGACCTTATGGGATTACCGTGCACCCCGTCGGACTTTTTACATGGGTATTAGGGTGTTTAGCAGTGCCTGCTGATTGGAAATCAAAAAAATGTTCCATTTAACAAACGTATTCGCGCTATGGGTATTTGTACCTTTTCCGTGGCAACAATTGGTCTGGACAACGACGGTGAATAAAGGCTTTAATGTAGTATATCTATGCAATTCGGGGTACAAAGAGTTTGAAACTGGTGCCAAATTGAAGGTAAGGCATCGGATTTAGCTAATTATCTCGTTTGCATAAATATGCATATTAACGAGAAAATCGAAAAATGAAGGAAACAAGACTAGAAGATGGTGAAAGATCTGAAATCGTCTGCGAAATAAATATCAACTTGAAGGCAGATGGAGTTAATTTTTGACTCTAT
Source organism: Azorinus chamasolen (assembly GCA_963576725.1). Taxonomy (NCBI): domain Eukaryota; kingdom Metazoa; phylum Mollusca; class Bivalvia; order Cardiida; family Solecurtidae; genus Azorinus; species Azorinus chamasolen. Next base: position 73,033,845 of record OY755245.1, read on the forward strand.
AAATTAAATTAAATATATGCAATGTTAAAAACACTGTTGGCTCAATGTTGGACCAATGTTAGCCGCCCATCACCAATGAAACCAACCCTCTGCCAACGTTTGGCCAACATATGCTACCCACCACCAATTGGTTGTTATTATGCCAACATTCTGTCTACGTTAGACCAATGTATACCACTCAAATCCAACTGCATGTCAATTTGCAGGTCTTCTGTCGTTGTTAGGTCAACGTCGGTGTGCTTTCTTGGGAAGCCGCCTGATCTCAGTCTGCTCTGTTTGCTTATGAAATTATACTAAATCTGACTCTAGAGCTGCTGCCAATACCAAACAATCATGTGTACATATGCCATTATAAACAAGCAGCTAATAAATATGCATGATGTTACTATTTCTAACATGAATATTGAACAGGGGAAGGGTAAACGTATTCAAGCCCTGTTTAAAGTATTGCCCACTAGTTTGTAAAGCTGAATTGTCGTATTCTTCCTAATAAATGCCCCGACTCTAACAAATGCCCCCATAAAACAACTAAAATTCTGTATATGCATAATAATCGTTATATAGAAATAGAGGTTTTTCAAAATACAGACAGTAGCTAAATGCAGACAAAGCAATGCAGAAAGCTCTTTAAGAGCTTTCGACATTGATTTCATTCTGCATCTAGCAACCACCTATGCACATAATGCAAGAAGATCCTTTAATAAAAATAAAGCACCCTGGGGATGTGTTTATCAAAGATAATACGGTCCATTTTAATATGTTATCTAACATATTGTGTAGAAGCTACTAGTAGTATAAATATATTTTATTTCATATGTCATTTCATGAAAAAGGATCGGGCCACAAGTTTGATCAACATCAAAAAAGTACGCAATTTTCTTTACCAGCATTTTCGTCATACAGGACATTCTTTCAAATATGTTTCGGTTCAACCAGTAGAACAAATTTATTATGATTCTAAAACTACTGGTAGTTTAAAATCTAAAGCTCGTTTTATCACAGAGCTAGACTGGATAAAGAAATTACAAACACCTTTTCCTTTAGGCCTTAATGATAACATTTTCCAAAGCGGCAACATTTCTAAAGATCCAAGTATCGATATTTTCTCTATATTTTCTATTCGAAAACGTAAAAGTAGATCACATGGCAGACGTAGAAATGGTAATATTAAGCGTAAATTACGTCGTAATATGTCTATTCATGATTTACATACTATTCTAAAACAAACTGGTAAACATTCTATGTTATCTTGTTTATCGTCTTTACCCTTTTCCTGTCTTAAGTCAATAGACGAAGAGGCTGATAAAATCTATATGCGTACAGATCCGTTAATTAATACTGCCTCACTTATACAAAGTTACACACAGCATGTTCTTCGTCCACGTATTGATAAAGAATCTGAACATAAAAGACATTTTCTGAAACTTCAGTTCCTAAATAAAGGTATCGATTTTATTGATATTCAAAGTATATTTCGTGATAAGAATGTAATCGATGCTATTCCCAAATATTTCATCAACTCTGAATCACCTATCATCTGTTATAAATATAATAAACCTATTAGAAATGTTATTTTTAACTACAATAAAATTGTCTCTGACTTAAATATTGATGTTAATACCCCTATTTCTTGAGATTGTAGCATTTCTAGCTTTTGCTATAAACCAGTTGGTCATGTCATTACTGGTAATTTTGATACCATTAAGGATAAACGTCTCAGGACCCTCCTAACTAAAGGACCTAAATATAGATTACCTTCCCTTATTGATTTTGACGCTTGTCGAACTCATATTGCGGAAGCTATTCAAGAATTCTGCATCAAATGGTGTCGACGAGAACATGCTGATGTTAATGCCCTTTCGGATTGGAAGAAATGTATTTTCGATATTATTGATACGCGAATAACTTTTTACAAATCTAATTACCATCTTTTACCACCTCGACCTAGAGTTACATTTCGCTACTTGAAGAAAAACATTTCTAATTTTCATTCAGATTATGTTCTTGTTCCTGCTGACAAGGCATCAAACAATGTAATCATTATTTGAAGGTTGTATTATGTTGATGTTTTAAAGAAGGAGCTAACTGATTCAAAAACTTATATAACAGTTCAAACACCTGAAAAAGATATAGTCTCGGAACATGTAAAAATGTGCAATAATTTTAAGTCTGGTCCTAACATAAAACAACATAAACTTTCTACTTTGTACTGGATTCCGAAACTACATAAAAACCCTTATAAGTCGCGTTTTATTGCCAACTCTAGCTGTTGTACCACTACTAAATTATCTATACTTTTGACGTCCTGTCTTACTACGATCAAAGAACATGTTAAACGCTACTGTGATAAAATATATGAAAATTCTGGTATTAATGTTTTTTGGTCCATAAAAAATTCAAATGATGTTTTAACAAAACTTGAAAATGAACAGTATAACATTTCTTTACTGAGCTCTTATGATTTCTCTACACTCTATACTACTCTACCTCGCCATCTTATAAAGGATAAACTTATTAAATTAATAGAAAAAACATTTGCCAGAGAAAACAAAATGTTCATTGCTTGTAATGTTCAACGTTCATTCTTTTCGAATTCAGAAGTTGAACATTACACAATGTGGACTTGCCTTGATGTTTGTAGATCTCTTACCTTTCTTTTAGATAATATATTTGTGCGTTATGGGGATACCATATATCGTCAAGTTGTTGGTATACCCATGGGTACAAATTGTGCCCCTCTTGTTGCAGATTTGTTTTTGTATTGCTACGAGAGGGATTTTATGCTTAGCTTAAAACCTGATACACAGGCCGATATTGTTAGTGCTTTTAATAAAACTTCAAGGTATTTAGACGGTATTTTGAATTTAGATAATCCTTATTTTGATGCTATGGTTTCTTCAATCTACCCAAAAGAACTGTCTTTAAACAAAGCTAATCAATCTGACATTAATGCTTCATTTTTAGATTTGAATCTTTCAATTACAAATGATAAAGTTTCGTCCAAAGTATACGATAAAAGAGAAGATTTTAATTTTAAAATTGTTAATTATCCTTTTCTAGATGGGGATGTGCCACGTTCTACATCTTATGGGGTTTATATTTCTCAACTTATTAGGTTTGCCCGAGCCTGTTCTTTGCTTGAAGATTTTAACAGACGTAATTTAGTTATAACTGATAAACTTCTTAAGCAAGGTTACAGATATCACAAACTTCGGAAAACCTTTTCTAAATTTTATTATCGAAATTTACCTCTCATTAGTAAATATAATTGCAATCTACGGACGTTACTGCGACAAGGCATTTCTCAACCAGAATTTTATGGGGATGTTATCTACAAACTTAGGAAAATTCGGGGTCATATCCATTTTCATGATTTGTTTATTAAACGCATTAAAACATTTAAAAAGAAAGGTTATGATCCTATTATATTGCAACACACTGCATGTTTGGTTATCGACCCTTTTACAGTCGGTAGCTACGCTTCCCTCTTTGCTTGCGCGATGACAGGCCGAGGGTAGTACTCTATGATGGTATACTCTTAAACTTGGATACAGGAGGAGCTTACCAGACTCATGTATTACTTTTTCCCTGTCGTGCCCTTAACGGCTTACCTGCAGGTGCTCTGACTTCAGCAAAGTCATTGAGTACATATTTGACGGATTGTCACAGTTATTATGCTATGTTTTACATGTTGTCCTGTGTTCACCGTCGTCTATGTTGTGGGTAAGTCCAGCGGGGATACCTTTATTTACAATATTTGTAAAGCTAGGGTGACTTTGAGAGAAGTGTGAGGTTAGGACGTCCGTAAACCGGTTTAAACCCCCAGTGGTGTTTTTGCTGCTGACCGTGCCAAGGCGGTACTCTCTTTGTCACCCTTCCTTTTGTTTGCCTTGCGTCTTTGTGCTTGTTGTTTGTTCATGTTGTGGAACGTTTGTCCCTGTTTCTTGTGTGTATTTTGGTGTTTTCTGTGTTCATTTCGTGTGTGTGTGTGTGTGTGCGTTTGGGTGTGTGGTTGTGTGTGTGTGTGTGATGCTGTCTATCGGTGTTTTGGTGGTGGTTGCGTCTTGCATGTGGCTTTGCCTGCTTGACGTTACTACTTTTCCATTAGTTACGGCCCTTCTCCCTTACAACATTCTACAGTAAATATGTGACATGAAACAGGACACGTGAAGCATAAATAGTGTATCAACTATTCTCAACCCTCTACCTGCTATATAATAATATTTTAAGAAATAATGCCACTATTGAACATCCATTAACTTAATATGTATAATGTTACATAAATGAAGTATTGTTTACCATGACAGGACATGTTGAAATATAATACTTATTCTGTAAGTAAATAAGCTATTATAGTAGATCATCATCAGACGACTCCCAGAAGAGACGTCTGGTCAGGGCTTACCCTGTTTTAGAGATATGAGAAGTACTCTCTATCAGGTTTAAGGGTTAAGGTAAATATACTCATGGTTCAAGTATCTGCACTCAAACTGACTCAATAGTTTGCAGATACTAGTATATAAATGTATTTGTTGTGTTGTGTGGGCTTCTGTATAACGTCCATACTAATGCGGAGGCGAATCAGAATGAGAATGACAATATATTCTAGTCTACAGTTTAATACACATATTTACAGCAGGTAACATATATAAGCGTCTAAATCCTATAGATGGAAAAGTAGTAAAGTCAAGCAGGCAAAGCCACATACAAGACGCAACCACCACCAAAACACAGATAGACAGCATGACACACGCACACACACACACACACACACACACACACACACACACACACACACACACACACACACACACACACACACACACACACACACACACACACACACACACACACACACACACACACACACACACACACACACACACACACACACACACACACACACACACACACACACACACACACACACACACACACACACACACACACACACACACACACACACACACACAACCACACACCCAAACGCAGACCTACACACAAGATGAACACAGAAAACACCAAGACACACAAGAACCAGAGACAAACGTTCCACACATGAACAAAATCACAAGCACAAAGACGCAAGGCAAACAAAAGGAAGGGTGACAAAGAGAGTACCGCCTTGGCACGGTCAGTAGCAAAAACACCAGTGGGGGTTTAAACCGGTTTACGGACGTCCTAACCTCACACTTCTCTCAAAGTCACCATAGCTTTACAAATATTGTAAATAAAGGTATTCCCGCTGGACTTACCCACAACATAGACGAAGGTGAACACAGGACAACATGTAAAACATTGCATAATAACTGTGACAATCCGTCAAATATGTACTCAATGACTTTGCTGAAGTCAGAGCACCTGCAGATTAGCCGTTAAGTGCACGACAGGGAAAAAGTAATACATGAGTCTGGTAAGCTCATCCTGTATCCAAGTTTAAGCGTATACCATCATAGAGTACTACCCTCGGCCTGTTATCGCGCAAGCAAAGAGTGAAGCGTAGCTACCGACTGTAAAAGGGTCGATAACTAAACATGCAGTGCGTTGCAATATAATAGGATCATAACCTTTCTTTTTAAATGTTTTAATGCGTTTACTAAACAAATCATGAAAATGGATATGACCCCGAATTTTCCTAAGTTTGTAGATAACATCCCCATAAAAGTCTGGTTGAGAAATGCCTTGTTGCAGTAACGTCCGTAGATTGCAATTATATTTACTAATGAGTGGTAAATTTCGATAATAAAATTTAGAAACAGTTTTCCGGAGTTTGTGATATCTGTAACCTTGCTTAAGAAGTTTATCAGTTATAACTAAATTACGTCTGTTAAAATCTTCAAGCAAAGAACAGGCTCGGGCAAACCTAATAAGTTGAGAAATATAAAACCCATAAGATGTAGAACGTGGCACATCTCCATCTAGAAAAGGATAATTAACATTTTTAAAATTAAAATCTTCTCTTTTATCGTATATTTTGGACGAAACTTTATCATTTGTAATTGAAAGACTCAAATCTAAAAATGAAGCTATAATGCCAGATTGATTTGCTTTGTTTAAAGACAGTTCTTTTGAGTAAATAAAAGAAATCATAGTATCAAATAAGGATTATCTAAATTCAAAATATCGTCTAAATACCTTGAAGTTTTATTAAAGGCATTAACAATCGGTCTGTGTATCAGGTTTTAAGCTAAGCATAAAATCCCTCTCATATCAATACAAAAACAAATCTGCAACAAGAGGGGCATATAACAAAATGGGGCCTGGTGACAGTGCGGGTTTCCACGGGCTCTCCGAGTCACGTGGCTGCAGGCTAGCTACAGTCTGTATCAGCAATGTAAATGTCAGTATAGAACATCTCCCTCGTTCTGAATGAAAATGAGAAATTGCTGAAAACTGTCAAATTACTGAAAACTATAAAATATGGAAAATAACTATTGTTTATCAAAACACATATATTATCATGAACAATTTAGATAAACAGTATCTAAAGAATAGTGTGTAAATTTATTTACAACATGTCAACGTATCTGTCAGAAGTTCACCGCGTGTCCCATTCATTGCTGTAGAAGCGCACATTCTTTCGTACCACTCTCCCAGACCGTGTTACGTAATGTTTTGAATCCGAATTTGGGATGTTTGGCTCTGAGCTAACCAGCTGGGTTCATTGGGGGTATTGGTTAACTAGTATATTGCAGTCAAAGTGCGAAATGTCTGAGATAATTTCGTTCGTTTTATGCAATGCGTTTCTATTTCTGCGGAAAAGTCTACCATCGCTGGTCTGAACTGTAAATTATCTTGTTCCGTTTTTCTGTACAATGTTGCCAGGGATCCAAATCTTACCCATCTGTACTCGTACTGAGTCATCAAAGTTAAGAGGGCTTAAGTGTCTAGCGGTTTTATAATAGTTTTGTTTCTGCTTATTTTGCATTTTCCCTGAGCAAATCTTTACCTTGCTAGCATTGACTGTCTGGGGAAGAAACGCTTTATTGGTAATGGACACAATCGACTTTGTTATGCGGCTGTGCAATAATTGCCCTGGAGTATAACCGCAGTCAAGCGGTGAGTTTCTATACTCTAATAAAGCTATGTATATGTTTTGTCTACTATCTCTTGCCTTTTTCATGAGTTTTTTGGCGATCCCTACGCTGCGCTCAGCTAAGCAATTTCCTTGCGGATGATATGGAGACGAATTTTTGTGTTGAAAACCCCAAGATTTCGCAAAATCAGTAAACTCCGAGCTGGAGTATTGGGGTCCGTTGTCGCTTTGTAAAATGTCAAAAATACCATACCGGGCTAAACGAGTCTGTATTTTCCGTATCACAGTACCGGTCCGTGTGTTTGGCATTTGAGTGCCTATGAGTCAGACAAATTGGGCAATGCAGGACGTGCTCTGGTATTTGTTTTTGCATACCAGGCCAAAACAAGCTATATTTAGCACGCTGCACAGTTTTAGTCACACCTAGATGACCTGTGTGCACCTGTTTGATCAGTTCAGGTTTTAGAGTTTTGGAACGAGGAGTGTCTGACCTCTGAAAATGAGGTCATCTTCAACAGATAGTTCATCCCTGTGATTCCAAAAATCTGTAACAGCTGGGTTACAGTCAGTTCGGCCAACCGTCAAGTATAGTCCGTTTCAAAATTCCCATGTCACGATAATCTCGTATTGCCTGGAGGATTGTTTCTAAACGGCGATCTGTTACACACAGTTGCTTTTTGACAGACTGCACATGTGTGTCTAAACCGTCAATCAATGTCGGGTACGTGTCATTTATAGAATGCCTTGACAAATAGTCAGAGACAGGAATATCCTTCCCACGTACATGTTCCACTGTAATGTCGAACATTTGCAGAGACAAAAGCAACCTCTGCATCCTTGGAGGGGCCGCCGAAAGGGGCTTTTTCATGATAGCCGATATCGGTCGGTGGTCACTGTGAACTGTCACGTGTCTGCCGTATGTTAGTTGGTGGAATCGTTTGCAACCGAAGACAATTGCAAGGGGCTCTCTTTCAATGTTTGCATATAGCTTTTCGCTCGTGGTCAACCTTTTCGACGCATATGCTATTGGTCTGTCCCTTTGCCATAGCGAACATCCGAGACCATTTTGCGATGCGTCGCTTTCTAAGACTAGCGGCTCTTTTGGGGTCAAAGTAACCGAGAACTGGTGCATTTGTAATTGTGTCCTTGGCCTTTTTAAATGCACGCGTTTGCGGCTTGTCCCAGAGGAACTCAATGTCCTTTTGCAAGAGGTATCTAAGGGGAGCTGTAGCCTCTGCAAGATTTGGCGCGAATTTTGACAGGTAATTAACCATGTCGAGAAAGGTTTTCAACTCTGCACGTGTGTCTGGGGTTTTCAGTCGTCTCACTATGGCGTCTGTCTTGCCACTGTCGGGTTTCAGGCCTTGACTAGAAATAATATGCCCAAAGAATGGCACTTTTGTCGCACCGATGATACACTTATCGGGATTGAACTTGACACCTATATCTTGGGCTCTCTTGAGCGCTTTACGCAAATTTGCATCGTGTTCTGACCTTGACCGACCATGAATAAGTATGTCGTCGACTATCAATACCAATACCAATACGTTTATTTGTAGTTAAAGGCCTCCGGCCCAGAATACAATACAATGTTACATCAATTTGTATAGTGATACAAATACAAATACATATTATCATTTATATACAGACGCACTGAACGTTATCATGTAATCATCATGAACACAAATAACGGCAATAATGGCAAGTAATCTCATACTATTACATGTATAATATTACTATAGCATGTAGTTATGGCGTTCTGCAGCAGCCGCGCATCCGTTTCACGTATGTGAAGGAGGTGCGCTGATTATGCACAAGGCCAGTGATACAATGTAGAATGTATCAGCTTTATTCATTTGGTCAACTCTGTTATGTGTGAATGGCAGACAAACCTTCATATATTTAATTCTGAAGGGTGGTGATCCCTCGAAAGCAAAAGTTGCAACACAAAAAGAGAAAATTGCAGATTCGGTTTTATTGAGTCTGTTCATGAGCAGTAATTAAAAGTGCAACACTGCTCACGCCCCCAGCACCGGCTTAAGCGGTATTCAATTTTCAGAACAAGAAGTACTGAAATTCATGATCTCGAAGGATCAGAAGGTATAACAACACTGAGAATGAAGTACGGGGCGACGTTTTACGGCCGCCACACAAGCACTTAACACCTGCTGTTGTGAAGATTATAAATTCTGAAGGGTGGTGACATATGCTGAAATATGTCTCCAGATGACGTAATGCCAAATGGTAGTCGCATATATCTATACCTACCGAAAGGTGTACTGAAGGTTGTCAGAAGGGAAGACGCGGGGTCTAATTTCACACTCCAATAGGCATGTGTGATGTCAAGGATACTAAATTGTGTAGCTCCTGATAGGTCTGACGTCACGACGTCAAGAGTCATTGGGTAATGCGGTCTACGGATAGAGTCGTTCAATGCTTTGGGGTCTATGCATACCCTAATCTGAAAATGGGTGATCCCTCGAAAGCAAAAGTAGAAATGCAAAAAGAGAAAATTGCAGACTCGGTTTTATTGAGTCTGTTCATGAGTAATAATTAAAAGTGCAACACTACTCCTAAGTTTACCAGTCTTGGGTTTTTCTACAAGCACAATCGAGTTTACCCAGTCTGTAGGCTCAGTGACCTTTGTTATTATGCCATCATTGACCATGCGGTCCAATTCGTCCTTGAGTCGCGGTTTTAGGGCATCCGGGACTTTGCGCGGGGGGTTCACAACGGAGATAGCATTTTCCTTCAAATGCAGCTTTGCAAAACCTGGGATTTCCCCTATGCCTTCGAAAAGCGTTTTGTACTCGGACATCACGGTGCTCTTGGTTAGTGCTTGGGGCTCATCAGGGGAACTCTCTACTGAATAGGTCAACTTAATCAGATTTAGCTCTAGTGATGATCTGAGGCCAATCAGGGGAGGAGCATAATTTTCCACAACATAAAATGTTGCCACAATCTTGCTTGATTTGTGATAGCAAGGAAGACGTACTTTTCCAAGAACCTTGATGAGGTCACCTGAGTAAGAGGTCAGCTTGCTATCTGGTGGCTCCAGTGGGTAGCTCAGCTTAAGATTTCTGAACATTCTTGCGAAATGATGTTGCATTCACTGCCAGTATCAATTTTAAAGTTTGTTTGGGTGTTATTGGGACCAATATAAATTTGTACAAATGCACGGTCTGGTGAACGAGAAGAAAGTGCACTGACCATATCAATGTAATAATCTGGAGTGTCACAAGATCCATTGTTACAATATCCACTGGCACCTTCCATGGCACTATTGTCAATGTCATGCACAGATTTGTGGTGACTCGGTTGTGATCTGCACATGTGCGCAAAGTGATTCAGTTTGCTGCATTTACGGCATTGTTTGCCGAAAGCTGGACAGTCCGTTTTATTTTGTCCGTGAAACTTCCCACAGTTGCCACATTGTTATTTGGTCCGGTTCTTCTGTTGTTGGTGCTGTCGATGTGGTTGTTGTCGCTGTCTGGTCCCATTCCGTCTGGAAATGGCGTCTACTGGCGCTGTTGCTTGTGGAGGTGACGTTGTGTTATAAGATGACTGTAAGCTCATGGAAGCCATTTGCTTCTGGCAGTACTCGAAACTTTGAGCTATTTGTATTGTGTTGTCCAAAGTGAGCTTTTCCCCAACGTTGATCAGTTTCTCCCTAATTTTGGAGTTATTTGTTCCGATAAGAATTCTGTCTCGAATCATTTCGTCATAATTCGCTCTGAATTGGCAGTCATGTGCCCGAAATTTAAGCCGTGTAACGAATTTGTCTACAGAGTCTGATCCTTGTACTTCATTGTAGAAGCGGAATCTGGCGAAAACAGGATTGAGCTTTGGCTGCACATATGCTTGGAATTTATCATAATGTGTTTGCAGGCTTTTCGTTTCTTCCTCTGTTAACGTCCATGTTTGATAAACGTCACGCCCTTTATCGCCGATCCAAAGTAACAAGTAACATTCAGTGGTCCCTTAAAATAAGATCCACGTGTCTCTTGAATTTATCCCTAGATTCCGGGAGATTGCTGCTTTCCCAGTCCATTCTTGGGGGTGTAATTCCTGCCAAATTCATGTTTGCACTAATGTCACTAATTTCACTGATCTGGGTTCAGTTCTGACACCATGTTGTGTTGTGTGGGCTTCTGTATAACGTCTACACTAATGTGGAGGCGAATCAGAATGAGAATGACAATATATTCTAGTCTAGAGTTAATACACATATTTACAGCAGGTAACATATATAAGCGTCTAAATCCTATAGAGTTGCATAACAAACTGGGGCCTGGTAACAGTGCGGGTTTCCGCGGGCTCTCCGAGTCACGTGGCTGCAGGCTAGCTACAGTCTGTATCAGCAATGTAAATGTCAGTATAGAACAGTATTCAATGTTTTAAACTAACCAGAGTCCGTCTAAGTACACATTCCCACCTTTTGCAAATTGCAAATATGTGAACCGAAGTAAGAGATGGTTGTCACAATGCAAGATAACATTACTTATTATAATAACTTATACCGTACACTGTAGACCACGATGTTTTGCAGATTGGCAATATTGGCCAAAGAGGCATGCTAAAATTTATTAAATTTGGAAAATGTAACCAACCTTCAGAGTAATTCAATCAGCATTAGGTCACTCCCTGCCACTATGGTGCACATATAAGATAAATCCCTTAATTATCTAACCCCGCTCTTACAAATCCACCCTCCCTCCCTAGAAAAAACAACAATGAAATACAGTCGAATGCTTGCGATGGGCGTTAACGGTAGGTGGGTAATTGCTTTAGCTGTATTACAAATACCCATTAAGATATTACACAAAACGATTTGTTTCACAAACGTACATGTGACTGTATAAAAAAATTGGATATTTTTCCAGGTTATAGTTTTTGCTACCAAAAAGTACATTTTCTACGTTTAATGGATCAACGATCATGTTTCATTAAATAACTTCACTCTTTGCTGGTTATATAATGAACAATTAATGTTCAGCGTCCTCCACTACTTCATCATTACTACACATGCAATGTGGGTTTTCTTTCACATAGTTATTTCATAAATCACTGTTAAGATTACTTCATTTGTTTAGCATGGAAAACTGCAGGTTGTTGTCTTTTTCCATGAAGAAAGGGTGAGGATACCTTGTTATCTTTACTGGTAATAAACATTTGTTAAAATGAGCAAACACAATCAGCTGATTTAATGTTTTTATCTATATTATCCCAAATGTCAATAGATGATGGAAAACATGATATTTTCATTACTTTTGTTCTGCAAAAACGCACAGTAAAATTAATTGGATGTCTGAATAAGTAATTTATTCGTTCATGAACCATGGGTGGGAAGAGATCAGTAACATATGTAGGAACTATATCATTATTCACTTTTTGTAGATTAGAACGCATTTGCTGTAAGTTTATACACTTTGGTTCTATTTATAAATCTTAATTTCCCTTAGCATTCCGACAGAGCATTTAAGGCAAATAGTGCAGATCTCAATCAAACTCCTCTTGAAAATGCAATTTGATAAGGGTCTACATTATTTGCTACGATGTCAGTCTGAATTATAAAGCAAGGGAAAGATGATGTTGACATATTCAGTTTTACTAACTCGTTGAATGGGGCCATTGAGAGTCTTGATTATCAGTGAAAAATGTTAGATTTGATTAGGCTCTATGCAGACAGTTTGTATCCAGATTGATTGCATTTGAATGGCAGTCAAACTATTTGACACTTTACTCTTCTGTTAAGGGTAACGCCATAAATATTCGTGTCAGAAACAATGACATTATGAATATTGATTTGATTCAGTTTTATAATAGCACATGGACACATGAATTTGTATCTATGGAAGAAATTGTAGAATCGCCTTTCCCTCGTATGTAGCAGAAAGATATGACTTTGAAAACCATTTTCCTCCAGAGACAGACTGAACTGGGTTTACTTAGTCTGCAAAGGCTTGGAAAGGCGTTTATATGTAGGAAAGGGTTCAAACCATAAAGCAGGTTAAACAGATGTTTACAAACTTCTAAAAACTAACCTCTTAAAGATGCAACAGATGTTTACAAAGTTATGAAAAACTAACCTCTCATGGATTCAACAAATTTTAAAAAGTTATGAAAAACTAACCTCGTTGTAATTTTCTCCATGGATATTCATGTAAGAAATAACAGCATCATGAATTACTACGATTTTAGGATTTTAGCAACGGAATTGTTAGCGATTGCAGCGACTGTGAAATCAAATCTACAATATTTCATATTGAAACCGTTGAGACCGTTGTTGGTTCTTTCAGTTGCCATCTGATATGGGTTTGCTCTGTTTGCCAAGGAGTCAAAAGATGTTTGTTTAGGAAATGTTGAATAAGAAAAAGAAGATTTGAGTTTATTACCATTGTTTTCTTGCAGGTTCCAGGAACTGGTCTTATAAGGGAACTACAGTTCATTTAGTACAAGCCTCGGAATCAGGAACAGATGCAAAATATGTTACAGATATGTTTGAGACAGATAAACCAGCAGCTGGCAAGTATTGGTAGTCACGACACATAAATATTATTATACTGCAAAGTAAAATCCTCACTTCTGAATGGTTAACTAGCCGTGTACGTGAGAGCTGACAGGGTACATAGGAATTCCCCATGGCAGGCCCAACATATTTAGTCAGAAACAAAACGGCCGACTTTTCGACTCGGCTAACAGTAGCAAAATTTATAATAGCCAACTATTGAGACGTAAACAAAAAAATGCAGAAATGAATTAAAAACACCATTTTTTGCTATGATCAATAAAACAGTTCACTAAGATGAGTATTATATCATCCAGTCATATATTGTACCACAAATACCGATGACGATGTTACCGTACGGTAAAGTATGCTGTTGTTAGTCTACCAGTTACACAGTATGTTCGTTTGAATTGTTTCATCTGACTGAAATACATTTGCATTATAAAATTTCTGCCGGGACTTGAACCTAGACCTCTCATCCAGTTCTAAGAGTGAGCATTCTTTCATTGAATTACAGAAATTGTTGAATATGCAAATGTATTTTTGTCATATTCTTATTTTTAATTTTTCAAATGCTACATTCCTACATAGATACTATATGGTTTATCATAAAAAGTATGCAATTAAGTATAAACAAGAAAACAACAGCAATATCAAGGTTTAAAATTTAATCTTAATTAAACTTTTCACAGTAGATCTAGATCTATCCACGTTTTTCGATTTTAGTTTTTTAAATCCAACAGCTCAAGTTTTCCAAGGCCGTAGCCTTTCAAAATGCTACTGTGTAAACATTAACTATACGTAGTTTTAACTAAGAAGTTTTAATAGGATTGCAGTCATAACGGTTAGTGACCATGCAAAGTATGGGCGTTTTGACTTAGGGGCGAATAGGCCTGAACAAACAGTGTATCCTGGCGTCACATATTACCGATAGTCTAAGACAACCGCGATCTGTATTCTTGCAACAAACTCGTAATCCTGATCTATATTCATACATCGTATAAAACTATCATTTGTCGTTACAAAAATGTTTACAGACATCAATGTTTCCGCTATAATTATTTCAATCGACCGACATAACAAAACGTGTGTCATAAGCAACCAATGGAAATGGCCGTCATATGTTTCAGATAATTTTTGCATATGGCCAAACTCCCTTTCGATAACGTCCGGTTTACATATTGTTTGCCTATGATGGATAATTTTAGTCAAACTATTTGATAGTTAACCTGTAATAATGAGGTACGGTAAAATTATGTCAAAATAAAGCAGAATTGTGATTAAAAAACCAGTAAATTATTAACATACCGTCAGGTTTAACTTGAATCTGTTTCAGACACGGTAATTAGATGAAAGAAAAGTGTTGTGTTCAGCATATTTTGCCTCATTTTTGTTATTGATTAAAAAAACAAGTGGAATCCCAATAAATGACAAACTAATAAATCCTAATTATCTAGATCCAACCCACCCCATAAAATTAACTTAAAAAATTTACTGAACAATAACAATACGGCATAAACAACACGTCTGCATAGTGCAACATGGACATTGAAAGGGCGTGTTTCTCCTTACAACTCGCACTTTTTTGCAGTAAGTAAGGTGTACCCAGTGTCCACAAAGTTCACATTCAGCCCAAGTTACTATGATTTTGTACATAAATTCTGAAGGGAGGTGATCCCCCGAGAGCAAAAATTGCAACACAAAAAGAGAAAATTGCAGACTCGGTTTTATTGAGTCTGTTCATGAACAGTAATTGAAAGTGCAACACTGCTCACGCCCCCTAGCACCGGCTTAAGCGGTATTCAATTTTCAAAACAAGAAGTACTGAAATTCATGATCTCGAAGGACCAGAAGGTATAACAACACTGAGAATGAAGTACGGGGCGACGTTTTACGGCCGCCACACACGCACTTAACACCTGCTGTTGTGAAGATTATAAATTCTGAAGGGAGGTGATCCCCCGAGAACAAAAATTGCAACACAAAAAGAGAAAATTGCAGACTCGGTTTTATTGAGTCTGTTCATGAACAGTAATTGAAAGTGCAACACTGCTCACGCCCCCTAGCACCGGCTTAAGCGGTATTCAATTTTCATGTCAGATTTGACATAAAATCTCTTGCAGACACATTTCTTTATCTTCCATTTGTGATTCTGTTTCTTCATCAGTTGAAGAATCAGAAGCAGGCATAAGTTGATGCCAGAGGGTCCAGGTAGCTGCTCATATTCAGTCTCTTTGAAAGAAGATGATTTAGCAGGGACTGGGATAATGACTATGCGGGATATTTTCTACTTTTTTGCATTGTGATATTTTTCTTTGCAGTAAAATACATTCGTTATACAGTTCTTTCCAAGGATACATGACGATTCACTCCCGGCTCGTGAAACCATGTACCCTCGGCTTACGGCTCGGGCAACATGATTTTCCCCAGCCGGGAATAAATCGTCATATACCCTGGGACAGAACTGTATAACTAATAGTATATCACACTGTTATAGTAAATGACACATTTTGAGTACATGACACATGAACAATACAGGACATAGTAATAGTACATGACAAAGTAACAGTACATGCTGCAGTAGCATTGCGTGCTGCAGTAATATTACGAAAAAATGTAGTATAACATAACAATGTAATAGTACATGATACAATTATAGTGTATGACACTGTAACAGTACATGATACAGTAGTATTGCATGATGCAGTAATATAAGAAAACAGTGTAATATTTCATAACAATGTAATAGTAAATGATACGGTTATAGTGCATAACACAGTAAGTGTATATGACATATAAATAGTACATGACACAGTAACGATACATGACACAGTAATAGTACATTGCATGGTTACAGAACATGGCACAACAATATAAAGTGACACTGTAATAGTACATGCCACTATCATAGTACATGACACTGTAACAGTACATGACATTTTAATAACAACATTACTGGAATATGAAATAGTACATGATATATGTATATAATATACGATACTATAAGAGTACATGACACCGTAACAATACATGACACAGTAATAGTACATGGCACTGTAATAGTACGTGACGCAGTAACAATACTTAACGCATGAATAGTAAATTACACTGTAATGGTGTACATTCATTATACTGAAATAGTACATGGCATTGTAAGTACGTTATATAAGAGATAGTATAGCCCACTGAGGGCCTTATTGCATTATAGTGACCTACCGGTCAGCCGAAGGGCCGAAGCCGAAGGCTGAGGACCTTAAACTGGTTTCGGGCTGACTGGCAGGTCACTATCATGCAATTAGGCCCGAAGTGGGCTGTACTATTTCTTATAGTAAGCCGCATTTCTTTGTTCACGGACGTAGTTTATCAATCCTGTGTCACTCCGTGATCCACCCCAAACACACACACACGCCCTATAGTAAGTCTATTTCACTTTTTTTTCGGTCGTATTAATCTGCAAAGCAATTATTGCATTTACCCCATCGATATGCCTTTTAATGTATTTGCAGACAGGTTACACCTAGATCAGAGAGCTCCTGTATGAATTGTCTGATCAGACTTTTTTCAGTTCGCCTATGGAATGATATAGATCTGATTATACAATTTCTGCAATACTCATATATTTATATGTTTACAACAATCAATTAATAATATTGTATGATGTAAATAATTTTTATAGCTCGAACAATTTGACCTGGACTCTCACCTTTATGCAGAATACATAATGAGAGAGAAGACGCTGTATAAAAAAAAATCCGCCGGTAAATCTTGAAGTCTATTCTCGCTTAAACTAACCCGTGCACATGTAAAACATACAATCATGAGTGCGTCCATGCATAGTTGCTGACCAGGACACATGCCGAGGATAAAACCGTGCAATGTTACGAATTTTTATTTATGCAAATTAAGTAGGTGAGGGTACAGGTCAAATTGTTCGAGCTATACATGAATAATCATCAGGTAATCCTATGAATATTTATCAGGTGAAGGTTTAGTAAAAAGATACCCTTTTCTTGTTATGCATTTTATTTATCGACAGATGTCAAGTCTAAGCGGGTAGGGAACATCTATGTTATACAGTTTCCTGTTTCATTAACAAGATTCGGAAAATTAGATAAACAACGTCAGAAAAGCCACAATTGTGAACTTCTAAGTCAAGTCAACACTGGACCAGTTCAGATCAAACTTGATTATCTAAAAACAATTCCAGTGAAAAGCTTTTTGAAATCATTTTTTGAAAGTATAATGTCAGAAAGAAATGATGAAGCTGACTACAAGGGGACATCGGAATGTGTTATCAACTTGTGTGTCAGTGAACCCATGATGAGGGAAGCTGTCAGTGTTTTTGAGAAACTACCTGGGCATGAAATTGTTTCACCGAAGGAAATGGAACTTACAGGTAGGTTATCATGGCTACTAATTTGTCCAATGTTCTAAATGTACATGATAGATGGGGAGAATACATGGGGATAAGTACTCAATTGGTTTTCTGGGATACTCAGTTACTTTTACAAGTTGTTAGTAATACTCAATGAAACTATAAATCTTATATGTTCCTATATTATAATTTCATAAGTAAACAGAGCAGACCATGATCAAATGGCTCCTGCAGGAGTCATCTGATCTTAATATTCTCGGTGTCCATAATGATAGTGTCCATTCAGTATCAAAGATTAGTTTGCAAATATCTTTTAATGACTACCAGTGCATATCCTGATCAAAGCGTTCCTACAGGAGCTATCCGATCTGGGTTTGCACGGTTTGCAAATTTCGAGACTAATATTTCCCGCCTTCAAAGGATTTATAGAACAATCCGTTCGGTACGAAAAGATTTTGAGTAACAAACAGGTCTGACCCATACATTTTCATGCCTTTACAAACAGAAAATACCCTGATCAGACAGCTCCTATAGAAGCTGTCTGATCAGGGTCTGCTCTGTTCGGTTATGGAATTTATAGATCTGATTATTGTGTTTCTGCCACTATAAAACTTAATTCAATAAAAGTACGAGTATAATCATGCAGGAAACACCGCATACAAATCACACAACCGCCCAAACAGCACCAAAAAGTTTACGATGTATTTATATCTTACATAAATATTCATGAGGGAAATAGTTAAGATCATGGCCAGTTTCAAATATTAGAAAAAGTTGGATTAGTCGATCTAGATTTTACGTGCCTTTCATTTATAATAATTTCTTTTAACAATCTTACACTCTTACACTTTTGTATTTCCACATATCCTAATCATAATTTTCATGTATACCAAATCCTTTCTAAGCTGGGTTTTAGCAACAAGGAGTTTAGATAATTTTTTGGAAGGCTGCTGCAAACTGCAGGGTGAGATTCTTGCAAAAAGCTCATTTTAGGGTTTCACACTGCATTAAGCTGCTATCTGCCTTAAAGAACAATATTAATACAAACTTTAATGTATGTTAACCCATTAACTCAGAGGCTATTTTAGATACAACATTTTTTAATAAATCTAACGAAAAGGAGCATTAACTAGGGAAAAGGAAAATTTTAGAACATTGTAGTTTGAAACCACTGAGATAAATAGAACATTTGCTCCTATAAGAGCAAATGCTCTATTAATCACAATCGTTTCACAAAGTGACTTTTACAGAGTCATCAAATGTCGTTATTATGAGGGAATAGGTTAAGAGAGGTTTTATGTGATATGTTAGAGGATGTCTGTAAAGCATGCAAAGGTAAACATTTTTGCTGAGGTTAATGTGCATTTGATAAACAATGCTGAATATTTATCTTGAGGGCAACTGGCCTATAGTAGACAATATTTTACCTTAAATCATTTAATGGCCTTTAGGGTTTTTTTTTACTTAATTTAGTTATAACTGATAAACATCTTAAGCAAGGTAACAGATATCACATTCTAAATTTTATTATCGACATTTACCACTCATTAGTAAATATAATTGCAATCTACGGACGTTACTGCAACAAGGAATTCTAAACTGTTTCTTTGTGTTGCTGTTCGGGCGAGTGTTTGTTCTGTATGTGGTGTTTCCTGCATGACTCATTTTTGTACTTTTATGGGGATGTTATCTACAAACTTAGGAAAATTCGGGGTCATGTCCATTTTCATGATTTGTTTATAAAATGCATTAAAACATTTAAGAAGAAAGGTTATGATCCCATTATATTGTAACGCACTGTTTGGTTATCGACCCTTTTACAGTCGGTAGCTACGCTTCCCTCTTTGCTTGCGCGATGAAAGGCCGAGGGTAGTACTCTACGATGGTATACTCTTAAACTCAGATACGGGGTGAGCTTATTAGACTCATGTATTACTTTTTCCCTGTCGTGCCCTTAACGGCTTCCCTGCAGGTGTTCTGACTTCAGCAAAGTCATTGAGTCTATATTTGACGGATTGTCACAGTTATTATGCTATGTTTTACATGTTGCCCTGTGTTCACTGTCGTCTATGTTGTGGGTAGGTCCGGCGGGGATACCTTTATTTACACTATATGTAAAGCTAGGGTGACTTTGAGAGAAGTGTGAGGTTAGGACGTCCGTAAACCGGTTTAAACCCCCAGGGGTGTTTTTGCTACTGACCGTGCCAAGGCGGTACTCTCCTTGTCACCTTCCTTTTGTTTGCGTTACGTCTTTGTGCTTTTGATTTTGTTCATGTGTGGAGTGTTTGTCTCTGGTTCTTGTGTGTCTGTTGGTGTTTTCTGTGTTCATCTCGTGTGTGAGTGTGCGTTTAGGTGTGTGATTGTGTGTGTGTCATGCTATCTATCGGTGTTTTGATGGTGGTTGCGTCTTGTATGTGGCTTTGTCTGCTTGACTTTACTACTTTTCCATTTACTCCATTCTCAGTATTGTCATATCTTCTGGTTCTTCGTGTCATTACTTTTGATATTATTAGTTTTGAAAATTGAATACTACTTAAGCCGGTGTTAGGGAATGTGAGTAGTGTTTCACTTTTAATTACTTCTCATGAACGCACTCAATAAAACCGAGTCTGAAATGTTCTCGTTTTGTATTTCTGCTTTTGTTTTAGAAGGAAAACCCATTTTCAGAATATGTGTACTTCCCCACAGCAGGTGTTAAGTGCTTGTGCGGCGGCCATAAAAGGTTGCCTCGTACATTATTCTCACTGTTATTATATTTTTGGTTCTTCGGGATCATTAGTTTTGATGTTATTAGTTTTGACCATTGAATACCGCTTAAGACGGTGCTAGGGGGTATGAGTAGTGTTGCACCTTTAATTACTACTTATTAACAGACTCAGCAGAAAGGGAGTCTGCAATTTTCTCTTTTTGCATTTCTACTTTTGCATTCGGGATATTAGTAGACAATGTTGAACATTTACGTTGAGGGTGATGGAGCTTTCGTATATACATTGCGGGAAATGGGCTTTTAGAAAGCATTGTTGAAACTTTTTTGTATGGGTTATGGCCCTTGTCAAATTTTCTAGTGTTTGAACTTTCTTTGGAAGTGGTGTGTGTGTGTGTGTGTTTGTGTGTGTGCGTGAGCTTGAGTGTTTAATTGAATCCTGCTGCAGTTCAATAATTTGTGCAAGATATATGGCCCTTGAATTTGATTTTTGTATCAAATTCGTAATTGTCCGAACTGTTTGGAAGTCGTTTGTTATATATTAAATCTAGATGAGTTGCAGCCTAAGCTCGAATCTCGGTATGGTTGAATAAAGTTTGCCAAAAGGTATGGTCCTTGAACTTGATGTTTTGTATAAAGGTACACATAGGTTATGAACTTGGAAGATGACACTTAAGCAAAAAGTAAACATGTTCGGCATTCATAGATGATATTGTTTGGCAGCAGCAATAACATTTTCAACAAACTACAAGGGAACATGTCGTAAAACGTTTTACTCATGTTTAAGATCTTTGAATGAATATCATATATGTGTCAGAACATCTGAAGCGATGTATTTGATTCAGTAAGTATGTTTCTTGCATAAGTCGTACAAGGTGTTTCATTAAACTGTGACAAAAATTTCAACAGTTAGGGGACTATGGCATTACTTTCAATGCTCCTATATCTTGTTATGTCTCCCCTATATTTATATGCGGATACACATTGTTTTTATGAGTTATCTGTTTGACCGTCTGTCTGTCCGTCTGTACATACTGTCCGAAAGAGCATGATGTGAGGACGTGTCATACACAAGGTCCATAACTCTGGATTCACTAATATTGGAGTTATTGCCCCTTGTACATTTTTTCACACTTTTTTGTTTGGACGATAAAAGTACATGTATGAGTCATGCAGGAAACACAGCATACACAACACACAACCACCCAAACAGCACCACGACGACAAATAACTTAACACACAAACAATAGGGGGGAGATGGAAGTACCGCCTTGGAACGGCCAGTGACAAATATCACTGAGGGGTTAAAACGGTTTAGTGGCGCCCAACCTCACACTTATTCATCTAAAAGACAAACAGTGTAAATAAACGTACCCCCTCCGAATAATCTAAAACAACCGCGATAGCATTCCTATATGACTCAAGCCATTGGATTGAAACTTCATACATGGAAAGAGCATGATGAGTGAAAGTGTTATGCACAAGTTCCATAACTCTGGCTTCACTAATATTGGAGTTATTGCCCTTTGTACATCTTTTCACACTTTTTTGTCCGGACGATAACTCCTCTATGGCTCAAGCCTTTGGATTGAAACTTCATACAGGGAAAGACCATGATAAGAGGAAGTGTCATTCACAAGGTCCATAACTCTGGCTTCATGAATATTGGAGTTATTGCCCCTTGTACATTTGTTTCACACTTTCCTGTCCGGACGATAATTCATATATGGTTCATACCATTGGATTGAAAATGCATACAAGGAAATAGCATGATGTGAGAAAGTGTCGAGTACAAAAGCCATAACGCTGGCTTCAATACCTTTGGAGTCATTGTCCTTTGTTACCTTTTTTGGTCCGATCAGACATCTGTAGACATCCTCTAGTTTAAATTTGTTTTTGGCTTACCTCTTTCAGTTTCAAAGAATGAGAGCAAACTTGCACGGGGAGCGCTTGAAGAAACTAAGGTAAATAATCAATATCATTACGTAACCAATTCCTTCATCTTGATGCCTTTTGACGCCCCTACAAAAGTCACTTCTTGAAATAATTGTGATAAGTAGAACATTTGCTCATAAAACATTATCAATTGTTTCAAAACTATACAGTTCTAACATCATCCTTTTGTCTAGTAGATCCTCCTTTTTAGTAGATCTATTCAAAGAGGGTGGGTCTAAAACTAGTTTATGAGGGTATGGATTAAACACTTTGAATGTCGGGAAATATTTACTGGCATTTGCAAACAATGTTGACCAAGACCAAAAAGCTCCTGGATAACCTTCTGGGGCTGCACTGTTTGTCATTCAATTTTCATCTAGCAAATTTTATCCAATCCCATTGACAGGACATTACTGTTAAATAATGATGAACTCGGCATTGAAAAGTAAATAAACAGTCATCACTAAAAACGGTAAACTTTTACATTAACAGGCAGTAATTGTCCACATCAGTCACAGTGTAACAATTGTCCCCATTAATATTTAGGCTCGTCAGCTTGCAGTAAGTTTGACATAGTCATAGTTGCAGTTGCGTGTATTCGTGTTATCATCCGTTCGTCCATGTTTGCATCAGTCCGCTTATTCCCATGAATTCATATTGTTAATAACAGAATTAAATGTAACTGTTAATGGATGTAAAGGTAGTAAAGTCAAGCAGAGAAAGCCACACAAAGGCCCCAACCATCTACAAAACATCGATAAAAAGCAAACCTGTAATACGCAACCACACACAGACGTACACACATACATACAGACACACTCACATACACACGAGATGAAAATTATAAACATAACCAAACGCACAAGCACAAAGACACCAGAAAAACATAAAAGGTAGGCTGACAAACAGAATACCGCCTTGGAACGGTCAGTAGCAAAACCACCACTAGGGGTTAAAAGAGGTTTACGGACGTTCTAACCTCACACTTATCTCAAAGTCACCCAAACTAAAAAACATTCCCTGAAGGAGACACATTTAAAGCCTTTGCAAACAGTATACCCAGATAATGTAGGAGCTGTTTGTTTTCTTATGGAATTATATATATTTGATTTTGTACTTTTTGCCATAACCAAAACAGACTGTGTTCATAATTATACTGTTTTAAAACGTCATCTAATTAATATTCATACATTCATTATTTCGGACATGAACATTCGTTAGAGAAAAAGTTAAATCCTGAGTAAATGATGTGAAGCTTGTAAGAATCATAACTTTAAACCTTTACTTCATATAAGGCCTTTTCTTTGCAAACAATAGACCTAGATCAGATGGCTCCTACACGTCATAAAGGTCTGAGTCTTCATTTTCTACCAATATCAAAATATCTGGTCATTATGCAGCTAATAAATATTCAATGTATTATAGTTTCTTACATAAATATTCACCGGGGAAAGAGTTTCTTAATATCAGTTTCTGAAGCTATGTCTTTTTCACATGTTGCAC
Organism: Azorinus chamasolen; assembly: GCA_963576725.1. Classification (NCBI taxonomy): domain Eukaryota; kingdom Metazoa; phylum Mollusca; class Bivalvia; order Cardiida; family Solecurtidae; genus Azorinus; species Azorinus chamasolen. The sequence continues at coordinate 73,057,906 of OY755245.1, forward strand.
TGCATGTTTTATATTATCAAAGATAGGCTTCCGGATTAGAAATTCGCGAGAAAAATTACATGACTCGAGGAATTTTAATGATTTAGCGGAACGACCCCTAGATAAAGTGTTAAAAACAAGACACACAGGACTATAAATATTTACTTCACTGTATTGCATCATTAACTTTTCATAAAAAAGGAAGACATGTGACTGAAACGTGATAATCGGATTCCCATGTGCTTGGCTGGAATTCAAAATGGCGGTCACCACGTGCTAATTTTCTAGCTACTCTGAAAATTGAGATAAATCGACAAAATGACAAGAAATGTATCAAGATCACGTTGAGGAATACAACAAAAAGATGATGAAGAAAAAGTAGGACTATCTAGCAAAACAACAAGATCTGCGAAAAAGCAAAAAATGCATGGATTTGCAGCGTTTGTAAAGATGTGTTTGAAGATGATGAGGATCAATTATTAGAATGTGATAGGTGTTTGGCAGTATTTTGTATTCCTGGAATGTCTGGAGTAGAGTATGATGTGCTTAGAAAGCATTCTGCTAGTTGCCATTGGTATTGTAAGAAATGTGAAAAGGAAGTTCTAACAGCAGTCCGTATGGATATGGAAATTGAAGAAAAATGTCAGATGCACATGAGTCAGATGAAAGAAACAAATGACAGTTTAGAATATGGAAAAATAGTCAAACAGGGAGAGCCACACACGAAATGACAACGCATCAAACAAGAAACGGTAAAGCCACAAGACAAAACATAACGGGACGCATATGAAGACAAAAACATTAAACATAAAACATATTAAACAACACAATTGACCATAGGCTGAAAGCAGGAGTGCCGCCTTGGAACGGCCAGTAACCAAAATAAGCTACTGGGGGACTTAAACCTGGTTTACGTGTACCCAACCTCGTCCTTATCACACTTTCACTAAAGTCAAAATGTAAAGAAAATTCCCCCTCCAGACAACTCCACAACATGCATAACGATGTCTAAAATAAAATGATTTGAAAATAAACGTTAGAGGTAAACAAGCGACGTCATCATTTAAATGGCGTCATAATTTAAAAGTACGGGAAAACTATATGAAACACTTCTATACCGACATTTTATAAAAAATAAATCGCAAGAAGATACAAATACTAGTGGATATTAAACATGCACACCTGATTTGTTTGAAAAAGAATAAACTTGACATCGTAGACATGTACTCGATGACTATTCAGAGGTCAGAGCAGCTGTGGAGAAGTCATTTGGGGTACGACAGAACTGGCAAACTATAAGTATCTAATTTCCTCCCTCCGTAAACGGGTTTAAGAGGGAATCTTCATAGAGTATTAAGCCTTTTCCGTCGTCTCACAAGCAAAGAGGAAAGCATAATGACCAACTGTAAAGGGATCGACCACCAATGGCAATTTAGAAACTGAGGTGGGTACAAAGGCGGATGAGAAATATGTCGAGGACGTTGACTCGAGGGTTAAGCTTAATGCTGAAAAAGTATGAGTGATGGCACAAGACAATTCAAAGTTAAATAAGATACTTACTATTTCTCTAAGCGAACCAGACGAGATTGATAGGAGGGTTTGTAATATAATGGTAAATGGTCTCCAGGAGAGTGACGGAGTGGATGAAAACAATCCCATTGACGAAGAAAAATTGCATGAAGTGTTTGACACTCGGGAAATCGATCGTGAGACCATTAAACACTTCTCCCGAGTTGGTAACAAGCAAAAAGATGATGTTAACAACAACTTGGAAAATAATGCAGACGGGGAATTACAAAATGAAAAATCTCGCCCAAGAGATCTCTTAGTGTTAGAAAATGAAACTGTGAAATGGAATATTCTCAAGGTAGCACCTAAGATTAAGAAGGCTGTGAATCCGAAGCTTTTTAATCCAAAAGACGTGTTTATCACACCTGACTACACGTTGTTACAGAGAGAGAGAATTCGAAGCGAGAAAAGAGTTGAAGAAGAGAAGAGCTGATGACACTTTGGGTGGTTGGAAAATGGGCCGCAATTTCAAAATCGTGAGGAATGTGCCTGCGGAGGGGGCACCGGGTGTCGCACAAGTGGCCCCGGCTGTTCCGGTCGCGGATCAGCAGATGTAGAAGAAATAGAGGGCGATGTACATAGGACTATTAGGTTTATTTACTTTAATGCTCAAGGCATGAGCTCTAAGTTTTTACATTTTTCCGAGTTACTTTCATCGTTAGAATACGACGTTGTCGCAGTTTCAGAAGCTTCGTTTAACAGTTCGGTTCATAATTCAGAATTCGTTTATGATGGATATAGTTATTTTAGGCAAGATCAACAATTTGATTTTTATGGGCCGGGGACATTTGTAAATGATGCAAGAGGTAGCGTATTACTTTTGATTAAGAATGATCTTAATCCAGAACTAGTTGACATTAGATCCACAGCAGAGCTAGTGACTTGTTTGGTTTGTCCTGAAGACATGGGGCCAATACATATTTGTTGTGTTTATAGATCTGATGCAGGTGGCGAGTACAATTTGAGAAATATCTGTGAGTACATTAATGCTTTCAACCATAAAAACTTGATCATAGTTGGAGACTTTAATTTTAGAAACATTGACTGGCTTACGATGGAAGGCAGAAGTGTGATTGATACATTGTTTATTGATACGCTACAGGACAATCTTCTCTCGCAAATGGTAACTGTTCCCACTAGAGGGAAAATATACTTGATTTAGTAATCACAGACAATGTGGACCTAATTGCGGAGGTCAATATATTGACAAGTTTTTCATCTAGTGATCATGAGTCAGTAGAGATAATTCTTTCAAAGAATTTGTACGCAAAGAGAATGAATCAAGAACTGGTTATCTGTATTCAAAGGGAGACTATGTTTCAATGAATAATGCAGTCTTGACGTATGATTGGGAACGAGAATTTGAGAATAAGTCATGTGACCAGTGTTGGGTGATCTTTAAAGACAAATACCACAAATTAATAGATCAACACGTTCCGAAGAAGGTTGTTAAAGCCAGAACTCATTACAAGCCTCGGTGGTTGAGGAGTAGGGGAGTGTCAAGGGCGAAGAAAAAGGTTCGTAAAGCTACCGTACAAGCTCGTCGTTCGGGACTATGTAGTGATAAATATTAGAGGATACAGAACGCCAAAATTATCGAGAAACTCTGCATAGTACGAAAGCCTCATATGAGAATCGTCTAGTTGATAAGCTTGGTGAGAATCCGAAACTGTTCTTTAATTATGTGAGAAATTTCAATAAGACCTCATCTACAATAGAAACACTTGCTGACGACAAAGGTAATAACATTACTGAGGATAATATTAAAGCAGCTATGCTGAACGACTTTTTCTCGTCAGTCCAAACCAAAGAGGATGATATAATTGGTGAGATTCCTATAGCAGATGACAAGATAGAGGGTAACCTACGTTTTCGTGAAATCTCAGAGCAGGATGTTGTGAAAGTAATTAATAAACTGCAATTCAATAAGGCTTGTGGCCCAGATGGTGTTTATGTGAATGTATTAAAAATGTACTTTCCTTCGCTAGACCACTTCAGCTGCACTTCAATCGTTCAGTATTTACGGGAAGCATTACACAAGACTGGAGAGTGATTTTAGAGAGAATTGCAGAATTTTATTCAACCAAATTCAGGCTCATGTTGCGAGGTATAATATTTCGTGTGATCAACATGGATTTCAAGCTGGAAGTTCGTGTGTTACTCAGCTTCTGGAGACGCTCAATGATTGGACAAATATGCGGGACCTTGGAATTCAGACGGATATCATATACATTGTACCTTGATTTTTCCAAGGCCTTTGACACTGTGCCATTCTTACGCCTACAGTACAAGTTAAATCATTATGGTGTCACGGGTCTCATAGGTGATTGGATCGAAGCTTTTCTGTCCAACCGCAGACAGAGATTAGTAATGGAATGTCCGACTGGATTCCGGTGACCAGTGGGGTGCCTCCAGGCTCAATCCTGGGACCCTTACTTTTCCTGATCTACGTGAATGACCTGCCCAAGACAGTTCAGAATACAGTTAAACTCTTCGCTGATGACTCGACGTTGTATAGTGCCATCGTCGATGAAATTGTCAGTGATAAACTTCAGGATGACCTAAATTCGTTGTCGGCTTGGTCAAAACTGTGGCTTCCCACGTTTAATGAGAAGACATGTGTCGTACTCAAACCAAAAGAATCTATCCAATACATTTACTCCCTAAACGGAGTAGATCTACAAACTGTAAACCAACAACGAGACTTAGGAATAATAATATCTTCAGATCTAAAACCTGAAGCACATATCAATGAGATTACAAAAAGAGCGTCTCAAAGAGTTGGTATGATTAAACGATGTTTTACCAACTTCAGTCGAAAAAAGGTTGTAACTTTATACACGTCTATTGTAAGACCAATATTGGAATATGCATCAGTGATTTTCCAGCCTTTTTCGTCAAATATATTGAAAAGCTGCAAAAGGTGCAGGATCGCTGCTTAGCTTTCTGCAGTCAAGAAATTCAAATGGACATTCTTCAATCCAGAAGAGAAAATACAAATAGGGTAGAAACCTACAATATTCTTCACCACAAATATAGGATTAACCCGGATTGTCTGTTTAAAACGACCAAATAGAGATCTAAGGGGTCATGAGTTTAAGTTGCACAAAGTCACTGTTAACACTAACATTCGTAAAAACTTTTTCACAAATCGAATGGTCGACAAGTGGAATAAATTACCAGCGGATCTAGCAGCTGCACCTAGTGTGGGATCCTTCAAGAAAAACGTGAGAGTCGCCCCACGAAAGAAGCGCCTTATTAGCCAAGTATCCAAGTATTGGCATAAGTCTGTCAAGTAGCAAAGTATTCCACTCCATTACTAATCCATGGCAAGTGGTACATTGTATCTCTTCTAAAAGCTTTCCCTCATATAAACACATTTGCAAATAGAGAAGACCCAGATCAGACGAGATCCGTCTGCTCCGTTTATTTTTGGCATAAAATAAATCTGACTCTACAGTTTTTGTCAAAGTGTATGTTATACAAATGGACCTGATCAATATTCATGTTGTCATTATTTCTTTCAGGAATACAGAACAGGGAAGGGTTAATGGGACTCTTTACATTTTAATCCACGAATATCCATGTCAGAAATAATGATATCATGAATATTAATTAACTTCGTTTTGTCATGTGATATAAACATAAAAATAGTTGGCCATGGCAGAAACTGTATAACTAGATCATCCATGGCAGGCCCTGATCAGGTGGCTTCTATAGCAGGGGTCTAATCTGAGTCTACTGTGTTTCCAAAGGGTGAAAATATGAAGTAAACTGTTAAACGTTAGATATGTTAGCACGCCTTGCACAAAGTTCCAGGTTGAGCTATTGGGATCACTCTTTATTTTCGGCATGCATTGTCTGTCAACAGTCATCAACAATTTATTCACTCTATAAATAAAAACCATTCACTGGATAAATACGAATTTCTATGCCTTTGCAAATAGAGCAGATCCAGAACAGAGAGTTCCTTTAGTTTTCCTCTGATCAGAATCGGCTCTTTATGCTTATGGTATGATATAGATCTAATTCTACAGTAGGTTATGTCATGATATGCCCGAGGTTGGGGGAGTGGGTCGTATTGTTTTTGCTCTGTCTGTCGGTTGGTTTGGGTCGGTACTTCACAGTTGGAATACTTGTGCAACTTATGAAGTCGATCATTTTTAGGGATGTCTTATATAGGTCAAGGGCATACATCGAGGTCAAATGTCATATTGGGGGCATTGTGTTTCACACACGCGCGCGCGCACACACATACACACACACGTACTAGAGACAAACATTCCTAGCATGAACAAAAGCAGAAGTACAAAGACACAATATAAACAAACGTAAGGATGACAAAGAGAGTAACGCAAAATCAGAAGCAAAATCAACAGTTCAAGTTTTCTATATTCAAGTTTTCCAAGTTCAATATATCACAGTTCCACTTTATATTAATTCACTTGCAAGCAAAGAAGATCCTACAGGATCAATATGACCTGGGTTTACTTTGTTTACAAAGGCTTGAAAATGTATATACATGGATAAATGGGTAAAGCAAACGTAGGAAAGGTTGCAGCTGTGGACTAGTACAGTTATAAGACCATAATGAATACAAAAGTGACATGTTTTACATTGTTTGCTCTCCAGTAATCTTATTATGCCCTTAAACAAAGAAATTGAGTTGGGGATAATGATGTGATATTGTCTGATGACCTGTCCATTACAAATCTTGTCCGTAGCATATCTTCAAAAGTACCAGAGCTTGACTTTAAACTTCACTTAGAGATATATCTCATTGGAAAACATGTGTAGGCTTATAAGAGCCATAACTCGGTCATCAACATTTTGTTTGCACTGTGTTGACATTATTGCCCTTAGTTATTTCTTCAAAAGTATAACAGCTATTAACTTCAGGCTTCATTTACAGATTTATCCCACTTAAGAGAAATGCAATGCATAAGGCATTGTCATCGGTATGTTTGGAGTTATTGCCCTTTGCATATTTTATACATTATACATTTTGTCTAGGGCAGAACTTCACAAAAGAAAACAAAATTGATTTCAAACTTTCCATACACATAGATCTTGCTTAGAACGATTGGTGTACAAAAACAATAAATCTGTAATCAATTATATAATCATTGCCATTTGCTAGTCAATATATTATACTTTTGTCTGGAGCATACCTCATTATATATAAGTACAAAGCTTATTGGTTTAAGACATCATACACATATTGATTTCAATCAGGAGAAGTGCACTGCAGAACTATTCTAGTTAAAATGCCAATTCTTATTCTAATACTTATTTTTAATCCAAACATAAATGCAAAAGTAGATAAGATTTATATTACCATTATATATCCAGGATTTAGTTTAATTGACCATTGAGCTCGAAACAATATCAATACAAAGGATTGTTTGTACAATTTAGATACAAAGAAACAATAACACAGTTGAACTTTTCACTGTATCACTTAAAAGACCACTTCTTATAAACTTCAGTTTGAACCTAACACTTTTAAACGAATGCCGTTTGTACTTAAAAGATTTTCAAGTGTTGATAGTTTCATTCAAAATGGTTCTTAGTATTAACGAGTCATCTATTTGATTTTAAATGGCCTACATAGCGTGATATTATCCATTCACAAAGCGGTTATGCAGCACTCCTGTTACAAGCCTAGTTTCTTCAAGAACCTTGTTATATTTACAAAGAATGGGTATGGCTGTAAGATCTGGGATGAGTTTTAATCTTGACAAAATTATGCTTGTGGGCCTAGAGTTACGTGCCTTAAATCTCATATAAAATCTAATACTGTTATGTTTTCATAGATCTTATATCATACTCAGAATCAGGGGCAGACTATAATTCTCAGTTTTGTTATAGTTTCTGCTCCTTCGGGATCATTAGTTTTTGTGTTATCTAAATGCCGCTTTAGCCGGTGTTAGGGGATGTGAGTAGTTAATTACTACTCATGAACAGACTCAATAAAACCGAGTCCTAAATTGTCACTTTTCGCATTGCTACTTTTGCTTTCAAAGGACCCCATACTGTCTGAATTTATATACTTCACAACAGCAGATGTGAAGTGCTTGTGTGGGGACAATAAAAAGTCGTCCGTATTTCAGTCTCAGTGTTGTTATAATTTCTGGTCCTTCGAGATCATTAGTTTTGATGTTATCAGTTTTGAACTTGAATAGTGCTTAACCGGTGCTGGCGGGTATGAGTAGTGCTTCACATTTAATTACTACTCATGAACAGACTCAATAAAACCGAGTCTGGCATTGCTACTTTTGCTTTCGAAGGATCTCCCACTTCAGAAGATATCCATGTCATATTCATATTTAACGTTCTCCCACATATAAAAGTACACATATGAGTCATGCAGGAAACACTACATACAGAGCAAACAGTCGACCGAGTAGCAACACAAGAAAACACATCAAATGTACATAACTACTAAAAACATAAAAAGACGCACAAAGACAAAACAAACATACAATAGGGGGAAGATGGAAGTACCGCCTTGGAACGGTCAGTGACAAAAGTCACTGTGGGGAGGGGGGGGGGGTAAACCGAATTTGGGCGCCCAACCTCACACTTTTTCCATCCCCACCGTAAAAGACAGTGTAAATAAACGTATCCCATCTCCGTCTAATATACAACTACCGTGATGGCACTGTGGGGTTTAAATCGGTTTGGGGGCGCCCAACCTCTTTTCACGCTTTTTCAAACAGAGTAGAATCAGATGTTATCTACTCTGTTTGCACATGGAACATTATATATATATGATTCCATTTTGCATATCCCAACTTATTCATTCTATCCATGAATAGTGATTAGATTAAGACTAAACAGGGCAAATGTTAATGTGAATCGTCTACACTAAATGCAAAGTAGCGCCCAGTAAGTCTAGAGTACAATAAATCTCGAGTACAGTTAGTCTAGAGCACAGTAAGTCTAGAGCTATTGCAGTGCTGCAAATAAAGGTGCGTACCCAAATGCTAAAACGTCATTTCTCCACCTAACCATATACTGTGACCACCCTTAAAATAGTCTCTTCGAGACAATGCTAACGAGTTGTCACAGTATTGAGTTTGGTCGAGTTATTATTGAAACTGTTTACATGTGTGCATCTTATCTGGAAATCTGTACGTGTTTTTGTTTTGCTTTTGTTTCGCTAATCAGGATCTGTGATTGTCTCAATAAATGAAGCTTTCCATACTGAAATTGTAGTTAAATTTTCAGTTAAACACTGATCGGTCATTCCACTTTGAATATTCAAGTTTCAAGTTGTTAAAGGAAGGATGTAGGATTATTTACCTCAGTTTCTGAAATGTATAACCAAAAAGGTCTGACTCCACATTTTCTGCCAATATCACACATTCATTTGTGTATATACCACTATAAACACATAGCTAATAAATGTTCAGGAAGTCATTATATCTTACATGAATATACAACAGTGAAAGGGTTACACAATTCTAAGTAGTACATGTAAGCCTACGTAAGGGTTTAATATTTCAAATATTTTTGCTAAAAGTTTGCTTAGTTCTTTGTTCTACAGCACTTGATAATCATCTGAATTAAATATAAAATTCAAGAATCATTATTTTTCAGGTATTCAAGCTGAGAATGGAACAATTGTGTAAGTGTAAATTGTAAATTGTGTAAATACATACATTATGTTACTATAATAGGTTGTTACCTGTTACAAGGTACTGAACCTGACCATCCACTTTAAACAGTATCAGTATGTCATCAGTGTCTACGATGTTCGATACAGTAGGTACTGAAACAGGTTACAACAATGTTCAGGTAGGTCTGAACTGGTCTGTTAAGGTACAGTTGCCATGGTTTTGGTATCTTTCTTGTACTTATAGTTTTGCGAAAACATTTTTTGTCGAAGTAGGAATAAAGTTGTACTCAGGTAATCCCCATCACAAATAATTCAATGTTTTGACAATTTTGTATAAAACATCGACATATTTTGTATAAAAGATAAGCGTTGGCATCCAATTGTGTTATTCTTTGTTTTCATGTTAACCTATTCCCTCAATACAAACACGATTTTTAGTCGAGGCCTCTGAATATATCTACCGAAAAGGAGCATTTAGAGGAGGATTTGTGTAGTTTTGAAACGAATATGATAATGAAGCATTTGATCCTGTGGACCAATTGCTCTATATAACATACTGGTTTAAAAGATTGACTTTTACAGAGCCATCAAAAACTTCAATATGAGGAAATAAGTTACGGTTTATTGAGTGTGCATATTCATTTGACTGTCCAAAGGGTAGATAGGTGGATTACTGATCAGATAATGCGTTACTTGGTGTCTGATCTTGATCCAAACTGTTTGCAGTTGTCAGGCATTACATGGCAATGGCAAGTAATACTGTTTTGAAGGTAATGCGTTGAGTAGCTGTTGTTTCGTTAATGTCTCCATAAAACAACAGTATAGTTCAAAACTATGTGTAAATATGAATTGAGCTGAGTACCTCCGCAACAGATCAGACCTAACAGCATTTCGCATATACAACAAGTACAAATATAGAATTATAGACCTTTCTTTGATGCCTTAAACAGAAATTTAGACTTCATTCTCAGTGTTGTTATATTTTCTGGTCATTCGGGCTCATCAGTTTTGTAATCATTAGTTTTGAAAAATTCATACGGCTGAAGCCGGTGCTAGGGTGCATGAATAGTGTTTCACTTTTAATTACTTCTCATAAACAGACTCAATAAAACCCAATCTGGAATTTTCTCTTTTCGCATTGCTACTTTTGCTTTCGAAGGATCTCCCACTCTCGGGATATAATAACATTTGACATAAAAGCAAGCATTTGTCTTGGGTCTACATGGGTCCTTTAAAAGGACACATTCCCAATTCAAAATAGGTAAAGTAATCCAACTTTATGACAAATATCCCAAGAGAGACCATGTTTTCATTAAAGTGCAATATAAGTTGAAATGGGACCAAAAATGTTTTCCATATCAGTTAGTTTCCCAATTATTAAAATGCAATTTCCCCGAAAGTGCCTGTATGATAGAGACATTTTAAATGCCTTTGTAAATGTATTAGACTCAGAGCCGATTTGCTTACTTCTTAAATTATATAGATCTAATTGTACAGTTTCAGCAATGGCTAGATTGTAAAACATTAATATTTTTGATATTCATGGCGGCATTATTTATTACATAAATAATCAGGTAAAGAGTTGAAGAAGGTTTTGAAACAGTTTTGTAATGATCTCGATAAATACGTTTCCAGGCAAATATGGGTCGACTTCAGATACATGTACAGCAGTTGGATCAAAGGATGAACAGGTGAGATGGCTGAGGTTTACTGTTTTAAAATGAGAGCTCTGCAGTTATTGTTGTTTTCTAACGCTTAGCCTGCTGTAAAAATATGCCTGTTTGAATTCTGATATGTCACAATATCAGCAGTCATTTGGGAATGCCAAAAAGGAATTCTCTCATTGGAGTTTACACAAATTGAAAACAACAACTATTGTGCTAAGCATGCTAATACTTACCAATGCTCTGCCAGAATATAGTATTCAAGACATGGACAATAATATCGTTCATTTTACTAAAATTAATTTTTCATAGGTGGTACCATTCATATCATTACAATACATCCACAACTGCACTGGCCAATATTGTTGAATTATGTATGCCCACTTCTGCGTATCAAATTCTGAGTGCGTCGGCTGTTATTTGTTATGTTCCTATTAACGTATTGATGTACATATTAGAATAATATCTAACTTCTAGAGAGTTAAAAGTTCGTACAAATGGCATCTGTAAACATTTTAATTTGCTTGATCATTACTTTGTTATATGTTATATTCACAGGCCTTCGAAGACCAACAAAATATTAGAGGTAAATGTCATGTTCATCATAACATATTCTGTGTGTTTTGTATGTGTTTATTCCTGCATGATTCATACATGAACTGTTCTTATATCACGTATGTTTACATGGCTTGGAAAATAAACTTTTCTTTAATTATAGTATAAACTTGCTCATGCTGGTATGCATGTGAGTGTCATACTTCCAGTTTCCAGGTTATTTAATTTTGAATAAAGTATTAAAACAAAGATGCTGACATTGATTATTTGTTCCTCCATCAGTCCTGTTTGGTAATTAGTATACCCTCTCAAACAAAATGCCTTTTTGCAACAAAGTCTGATATTCTAATAATCCGATGACAACTATACGAGTCGTGTAGGATTGTGTATACATTAGATGTTATATCAATCGATTTGAATAACCCCCATACAGTCAAACTGTATCGAAGAGTTTATCACTGCCAAAATCGATGGCTACCCTTGAGCAATTCAGATATATGTCGTTGGAAGAAGAGGACAGCATTCCATTGAGGAGGATCAAATTATTAATGAATTATATGCACGGGAAAATCCAGGTAACAGCAACAGAGCGAATGGGCATACCAGATGCTGATAACATATTCTGAAAGCTGGATATCCTTCGAAAGCAAAAGTAGCAATGCGAAAAGAGAAAATTGCAGACTCGGTTTTATGGAGTCTGTTCATGAATAGTAATTAAAAGTGCAACAATATTAACGCCACCAAACCCCGGCTAAAGCAGTATTATATTTTTCAACATTAATAATTTCAAGACTAATGATCCCGAAGGACCGGCAAATATAACAATACTGAGACTGAAGTACAGGGAGACCTTTTACGGCCGCCACACAAACACTTAACACCTGCTGCTGTGAAGTGAATATATTCGTAAAGTGGAATATCATTCGACAGTACAATTAGCACTGCGAAAAGAGAAAAGGTCTTGGTTTTACTGAGTCTGTTCATGGGTCACAATTAAAAGTACAACACTTCTCCCCCCCCCCCTAGCGCTGGCCAAAGCAGTATTTAATTTTCAAAACTAATAACATAAAAAATAATACAAAGGTAAATACCTAGTTATAGTCTAATTTTAGTAGGCCGGCTGTAGACTGAATCACCTGTAAATTGGGTCATTCGCCTACAATATGAGCACAGCATTGAGCCAATCGTCTACATATGGCGCATCATGCAGCCGCTCTAGTGACACTCACATGTACCCATTTCAACCCCTGGTTGGAGAGGAGGCAACCTCGAGGAGGCAACCTCGTGCGGCCGGGAGACGCTGAAAAGTGTCTCTGAAATTTCCGAGAGGGACCAGGATATGAACTTCGGACTTCCGGATTGGTAGTCAAGCGCGTTACTACCTGACCACCACAAAACTAATGATCCCGAAGGACCAGAAGATATAACAACAATGTACTTACACTAGGGTGTAGGGCTTTTCCTTCAGACATAAATTACTTAGAATTATCTGCCATATGGTAAAAGTTTGAAAATCAAACACTCTAGATTCATCTTTACAGCTGTATAAAAATATAGATATAAAATTAAACGATCTAATAAAGTAAATTGACAGGAATCTAAATTGAAATGCCTCAAGGGCCATAATGACATCCGGTTGGATATGGATATTAAATGTAAGGGAAGATATCGCTGCACACGTTAATGACCATGTTTGACGTCTTGGAATCTATTAATGTATTACAAAAATATGACAGACTGTAACTACGGTCAAACCATTAACAAAGTGGTTATTAGCGAAACTGTCCTTGAAGTCAGAAACACAATGCCGAGTGACAGTGACAGTGTCAATCTTTCAATTCATATAAAAGCAATAAATGCTGTTTATAAAACTATTGCAGTTTGAAGTACTACCCTTGTTATTAATTACTAACTCTAAAGAATAATATTCAAACAATATACATGTTGTTTGAATAATTACTCTACCGTATTAGATCAAGGTTCTGCAATTTTCTCTTTTTGTGTTGCAATTTTTGCTCGCGGGGATCACCCCCTTTCAGAATTTATTACCCCTTCATCCATATAAACTAACCCTAAAATAAGTACATGTATGTTATTTGAATAATTGCTGTCCCGTATTTATCCAGGCTTATTCCTTCACTCATATATATGAGTTTTCATATCTTTGCAAACAGAGTAGATCCAGATCAGACAAATCACAAATGTCCCATTTGGTTATGGAATAATATAGTGATCTAATTCTACAGTTTTTGTCATGGTAAAAATCATCGGAGTTTCATTTATTTTGTTAGGGGACGGGTTCTATTAAAATAATGGCACATTGTTTTTAACAAAAAAACAATTCTATAGACAGAGAATCATCAAGGCATTTTTTCTTGTCTAGACAAACCACTAGCCTTTTAAAATACAAAGTGGTGGACAAATCAATTCGTTATTCATACATGGACATATATCTTGAAGTATCTGAATTTTCTGAATGTCCATATGGAAATATGGTCGTTTGGTCGACTTTCCCGTTCGTGGACCTTATTTAAATAATACAGTAAACTCTACCATAAGTGGTCATTCATTTATTAAACATATTAGTCGTAAAACAAGTGGTTGCATAATTCAGGGCAAAAATAATGCGGAAAACTTCTATAGGAGCTTTCTGCTTCACTTTTGTTCTGCATTAAGCTAGCACCTGCCTTACAAACCTAAAAATAGACCTTTTTGATGGCCGCTTACGGCAGGTTCTACTGTAGGCCTAAAGTCGTTTCGTCGACCGTATGTCATATAGGGATTAGGTTTTCACACGTACATCGCGGCTATATGTTTGATGTTAATTTTTCAAATATGCGCGTGCAGGCAATAATCGCAAATCGCCCAATCATTATTCAGACCAAATATTCTGAAAATGGGTGATCATCACGACCACGTTTCATTTTATAAAACAAATTAAATGCTACAAATGTATAAATATTGCTTCAACATGATGAGTGTTTTGTCAAAATAATATAAGCAAATGATATTAACTTATACAACAGGCACATGCTGACAATTATCGCACACTGTTGATTCCATAGTTAACACTTCCCCTCATACAAACATATTTCACGCATCTACAAACAGAGAAGACCCAGATCAGACAGCTCCTATAGGAACTGTCTGATCAGGGCCTGTTCTTTTATGCTAATGGAATTGAATAGATCTTTTATTATATTTTCTAAGATGGACACAGTGTCTCACCTTCCATATTTCATTAAAATATACTCCATGAATATTCAGTAGGTATTGAATTCGTAATAAACATAGAATAGGGCAAGGGTTAAGACCCAGACCAAGATCACGTTATATTCAATACCATGCGCAATTCGTGGATTTAAATTTGTATTCAACATAACGTGCTATTAGATAAAAACAAAGTTTGCTACGTAGTTAAATATTTCTTGAGAACTATCAGTGTTTAAATGTTTGATCAACATTTTAGCTGCTACTATAGTAGGAGTCGATGGTATCGCGGGTTCGATGTTGATGTACGGATCAAACTTTCGTTATGGTTCTTGTCGGGCCGTTTTGATTAAATAGGACCGGGTTGACCAGTTAAAATATAAGGGGAGAGGCTATTTGACCGAAATGGGGCCGCTGAAACTCTGTTGATGCCGGATTGACCATGGTTCGACCCGTTTCATATTTGAAGACAATTAATACTGATCCTGTTGTTTATATATTGTCAACATATTGTTTCTTACTACATTATACTCATATTTCATACTGTTGAAGTTTATTACTTCTAGTTATATTATCAGCAGTTATTATTAACAACAATTGTTGAATCTTCACTTCCATAACAATTCCGTTTTTCTAAATATTCAGAAAGTGGATGATACTTCGAAAACAAAAGTAGCAATGCCAAAAAAGAAAATTGCAGACACGGTTTTATTGAGTCTGTTCATGGGTAGTTATTAAAAGTCCAACACTACTCTCACCCCTAGCACTGGCTTAAGCGGTATTCAATTTTCAAAACCTTTCAAAAACACATCAAAACTAATGATCCCGAAGGACCGGAAAGTATAACAACACTGAGAATGCAGTACGCCGCGACATTTTTGGACTGCCACACAAGCACTTAACACCTGCTGTTGTAAATTCTTTAAATCCCAATTTAATACAATTTTCGCTTTGACATCATCATCAGTACATCAGTACTTGGATTATTACGGGAATTTCCCTGTAACATCAATTTTAAGAACAGAACTTTCCACAGTCTTCCATGCTAAATATCTGCGTAATTAATGACTTTCTGTATTATATGGCGTTTTAACTGAGCTCTGAGAAGTTTATAGAAACAGTCTGCAGAACGGAATACCTTACATTTGGTGTGGTTAGGTTAATATGGATCGATTGCACTGCTAATTTTGATTAAACATTGTGTTTTGAGATATTTACTAGGTCTTAAGAATGATCCCAGTATTTTCATCATGTTTTCAGACGGTATATCTGGCTCTTACATATAGTTTGGCCATGTGTAGAGGCATTTTAATAAGGCTGTATGCCAGTCTAGGTATTAACTAATGAAAATACAGTTTACTACTAAATACTAGTGGTCATATGCAGAAACATAGTTTCTGATTGGTGGAAAACTAGAACAAGAAGGAAAATAGACGTATTATCTACACTACAATAAGGATTTTTAAAACCTTAGTTTTAATTTTCCTACAGTTTAGATACTGATAAGATACCAAGCCACTCTACATCTCATCTGAACTCAAACTGCTTGCAGGGATAACACACATTAATCAAACTTGTCTATCAGATATGTTACTACTTTCAGCATTACCTCAGAATCGGTGAAAAATGATTATTCCATTGCCTTTAGTTAAGAAAATATGGTGTCCAGATATACTTTTAATATAATACATTTTCAGAATTCCCAAAACCAAATTCAGCCCTTCGGGAACCTGAAAGCCAGACCATGTTTCGCAGAGATAGGAACTCATGGAATGATGGACAATCGAATATGCAAGGTACAGTTGACAATATGTTTATGATGTTTAAAAAAGTCCTTTGCTGGGACTTAATACCCGTTCCCTGTTCTGTAGTTATTCAAACTTTCAGTACCTGCTCAATATTCATAGACAAAATAGTTATAATGAAATGTGGAAAGTGGAACATTGTAGCCATTGTAGAAAGCAAAGACAACGATAATTCACACTTCACTAGCACGCAAAGCAGACCCTGATAGATATAGGAACCTCTGAATTTAATGTATCTAAACGTGGAGTTCGATTGTGTGTAAGTAGCTTGGCACATTATCCAGCAACAAATCTAATTAGGTTTCTAATAATTAGTTGTTGTAGCTCAGTAGTCTAACGTCCTGTGCACTCAGCTGTCTTACATTAATATAGGATCATAACTCAAGTTTAAATATCATATCATGTTTTCAGCTAGCACAAATTCAGTTAGTGTTAGGAGTGGACTCAAAGAGCGTTGCAGAACACAATCATATTGCTGCGACCCGCAGTCTCATTAGTTTGGAACTATAATTAATAGATAGTAAGACGATCAAACTATGATATTGTATGGTCATTGATGGGCATATATTTACAAAAATGTGTTTTATAATGATTATTATTTTGTTATTTTATGTTTGAGATCTTAGCTCAAGATACGCTCACCTCATAGCAAACCCTTCTTAATGTTTTGCTTAACCCATTACCTGTTGAATATGTATGTAAGAGATACTGACATCATGAATATTCATAAGCTGGACTTTTACAAAGTTATGTGAACACAGGATTGTTTAGCTTTGGCAGAAACTGTAGAATAAAATCTGTATAATTTCATAAGCAAACAGAGCAGATCCCACCCAGACAATTTCTCCAGGAGCCATCTGACTCGTGTCTACTCTGTATGCAAGGACGTTTACATGAAGGCAATGCCTATTCTTGAAAGAAATAATGACACTATGAATACCAATTACCTGAATTTTATAATGTCATATACGTACATTATATTTAATCGGGGTTTCTACGGAAAATCTCGTTATCGAAGTGGTGATGTACTGCCGGCGGGCGGACGATCGTTAGGCGTGCGGGTGGGCGTCTGCCAATCATGTAACCGCAACTCCACTGAAACTGTTCTACAGATTTTCATAAAACATTGCATGTTGCAAGGACACATGTACATGTCGGGGTCTTTTTTCTTGTGCAATTTTTCTGGAAGTTATGCCCCTTTGAACTTAGAAATCGCTAGCAACTCCTCTGAAACTGTTCAACAGAATTTTATAAATATTCTGAAAATTGGTGTTCCTTCGAAAGCAAAAGTGAAAATGCAAACAGAGAAAATTGCAGACTCGTTGTTATTGAGTCTGTTCAAGAGTAGTAATTAAAAGTGCAGCACTACTCATGTCCCCTAGCACCGGCTTAAGCAATTTTCAAAACCAGCCACATCAAAACTAATGATCCCGAAGGACAAGAAAATATAACAACACTAAGAATGAAGTACGGTGTAATATTTACGGCCGTCACACAAGCACTTAACACCTGCTGTTGTGAAGTACATGTATTCTGAAAATGGGTGATACTTCGAAAGCAAAGTATAAAACCTTGCAATGACACAATAGTTAAATATGCATTTTGTCGGGGATTTTTCCTTCTGCCGTTTTTCAGGGAGTTATGACTTTTGAACCTAGAAATCACTAGGTATTTTGATCCTTGATCCTTGGGATTTATTCCTGAAATTAGGCTGGGTCCTAGTAGTGGTTACCGTAGCATCCCCCCCTAGACTTTTTTTCATGGGTACCAAATTGTTCGTTGGGGTCCTCAGAACACGTTTTGAGCATGCCCCCAAAAATAAGTTTGTCCCAGCTATGTTTTATTTAACGGTTTCCATGGTAACCCGAGGTAATTTTCGAAATTACCTTGGTTCAGAAAATGCGCCATAACTTTGTTTTTAGAAGCAATAGAAGGACAAAACAAGTACCAAAGTAAAGCAGAGACATATAGCTTGAATATGATATATGATTTTATTAATATTCATAAATGCATTCTTATGAATATTAATGAAGAAGTAAAAAATGTGATTTTTTTTAGAAAAAAGGAGTTTGTTGTTTAGTCTGAGAGGCTTATTTATGCACAGAAATTATTGAATTTAGGTTTAAGTTGTGCGTTGGAGTCCTCAGAACACATTTTGAGTATTTCCCCAAATAATTTTGTCCCATCTATGTTCTATTAAACGGTTTCCATGGTAACCCGAGGTAAATTCCGAAACATCCTTGGTTCAGAAAATGCGTAATAACTTTGCTTTTAGAGGTAATAGAAGGACAAAACAAGTACCAAAGTAAAGCAGAGACATATAGCTTGAACATGGTATATGATTTAATTAGTATTCATAATGCATTCTTATGAATATTCATGAGAATGTAAAAAAATGCGTTTTTTAGAAAAAGGAGCTTGTTGTTTAGTCTGATAGGCTCATTAATGCACACAAATTATTGAATTCAGGTTTAAATTGTTTGTTTGGGTCATCAAAACACATTTTGAGCATTCCCCCATAGTAATTTTGTCCCATCTATGTTTTATTGAACGGTTTCCATGGTAACTAGAGGAGGTAAATTTCGAAACATCATTGGTTCAGAAAATGCATAATAACATTGCTTTTAGAGGCAATAGAAGGACAAAACAAAACCCAAAGTAAAGCAGAGACATATATCTTGATTATGATATACAATTTTAATAATATTCATATATGACTGCTTATGAATATTAATGAGGAAGTATAAAAATCCGCTTTTTTAGAAAAATGAGTTTTTTGTTTAGTCTTAGAGGCATATTAATGCACAAAAATTATTGAATTCAGGTTTAAATTGTTCATTGGGGTCATCAGAACACTTTTTGAGGATTCTCCCAAAATAATTGTGCCCCAGCTATGTTTTATTAACACGAGGTACATTTCGGAACTATCTCGATTAAGAAAATGCTTCATACCTTTGCTTTTAGAGACAATAGAAGGACAAAACAAGAACCAACGTAAAGTAGAGACATATAGCTTGAATAAGATATGTTATTCTATTAATACATATAATGCATTCTTATTAATATGCATTCTTATGAATATTAATGGGGAAGTAAAAAATGCGTTTTTAGTTTGACGAGTTTGTTTTTAGTCTGAGAGGCCTAATAATATACAAATAGTTATGGAATTCAGATTTAAATGTTTTAATATCAACATACAAATAAAGGAAAACATCTTTGGTTCATGTAATATTTCTAAAACATGTATATTTAAGCTAATTTGCATATAACGTGCGTAAATGAATAAGCAATTTAACATAAGCCCTATATTTAGCATTGTTTCGAGTGTACTATCTTTTCTATTATGTATTTTACGTAAAATACCAGAACAACAAACATTGACAAGAGCAGAGGGTCATTACTTTGGGTTCTTGAATATTAATGCATATTTATGAACATTAATGAGATGTAAAATAAACACACTTGAATGAGCTGTTCTTTTTATCTGAGATTATTTTAGTTAACCAGTATAGAGCTTGATACTGACTGAAACAGCGATATTGATGTTCATGTATATAAATATGTAGATAATGAATATTATTTCAAAATCATGAATATTAATGAGAATGTAAACTGTTGTAGGAAAGTAAGTTTTTCTATTATATTGCAATATACATGTATGTGAACAACGCATTTATTGTAAGAAATCACAGCAGAGGAATTGAGCCTCATGCATGTTTTATGAAGAATATTACTGTTATGGGTGTTTTGCAATGCAATAGAAAATATATAGCATCTCGACTGTAATTACCCATATTAGCCTTGCGTGACTTCTAACTTACTCGCGATGTCTTATGCATTTGCTTGATTATTTACCACAGCATGCCAGAGCAACGCAATGCTTCTTGCGAGCATTTCGCGACAGGCTGAACAACTCATTAAGTGTGTCTGGCCTGCTGCGGATGCTCCGCGTCAGCTCCCTGTCCAGTTTCATCCCTCTGGACAGGGGAGACGTGGGAGCTTGCTGCCCGACGGAAGAAGTATTTTTCTCTTTGGTCAGCGACTCCCTCACAACAGACAAATCACTGTCCTCTAAAGCTCAGAAGAAGCCTGCTTCTTCTTTAAAATCACTTTCGTCAACAGCCCCTGTGGTGCAGTCGATTCCCCAGTTGTTAGTTGCAGATCGGCACTCAACTGCTGGCCCGGGCGCGGGTTCTCCGTTTACCACTTGAATGGTACCCTTTGTTCTGGTCCCAGGTACTATTGTTGCCAGGTCTCCCGGTCCGCTTGTTGTGTGAAGAGTTTTGCCTGGTCCCGCTGAATCTAGGCCCAGTTATCCGTCACCGGTCCCCGGTGTCCTGGTGTTAGTGCTTCCGTTTCATGACATCACCAGCAGACCGGTCTACCGAGCCCCGGCCCAAAGATGTCACTGTGTATTCTTTGGCACGGTGTCCTGAGTTTGCTCTCCAACGGTCCTCCGGTGGCCCGGTCTGGTCCCTTGGACCAGGATACCGAAGTGGACCGGTAAATCAACCAGTCCAATCTTTTCTACAGGGCATTCTGTCTCTACACCGCATTACACCTCGGGCTCCCCAGCCCCCATCCCACCCACCCCGTAGGAGGCGTAAAACCCTTCTTATTCTTCTAATGGGAACCGGCACTCTCACTGCTCTCATTCCAGATCGAGGTCTTACCATTACTCATCTATGCGAAGACATCGCTCTGCCTCCTCAGATTCGCCGGCTGGTCGCTCTCGATAGCCGACACTCATTCTTGGAACCAGCAAGCTTCACCTAGAGGGAGAATAGCTCTCACGTGAACCCACAGTCCACACTTCTATGGCTGTGGCGGGTCCCACTCTTCCCGGTTGCTGCCATCCATGACGTTCACCAGGGCGGATTCTGAGAGAGAGCAGGAATACACTTTGTCCATTATGGTTCCTAGGGATGGTCCTATTTTTTAAGGGAATCAGACATTTTGGAAGCCTCTCACTCAGATTTAGACGGGACTTAGTCCTCTTTTTCTTTAGATGATTCTGAACATCAATATTTTCTATTGAGAATGCGTATGAAGATTGTTTTAGAATCAACCCACCCTCTGTCTGCCCTAGACCCCCGAATCCTATTCACAGGGGTCCTCTATCCTCTTCCGTGCTAGTGTCAGTCGAAAAAGTGGACCTCCCTAACCTAATTAAGTCTAGCGAGTCTCGTTCTCCTTCCACGGGACTTCTTTCCCGTTTGCCTGACCTGGACGAAGATTTTTGTGCCAGCCCGGCAACTGGATGGATCATGTCTGCTAAACTCTTACGGACAAGGGTTCCCTGGGCATCTCTTAGGCCTCCGGTTTCAAATAAAAATCGACCTGGGATGTTTTATCAGATCCCCTCACTTGATTCCGACAGCCCCAGGAGCGGGCATTAGCCCCCCTCCCCCCACTTTCTCTCTCTCTCTCTCTCTCTCTCTCTCATTCACTTCTTTAGCACCGGCAGTTGCATCCAACAGATGGGATTCGCTACAAACATTGACGTATTATCATTGACGTACGTATTATTATCGATATTTAAGACAGGTGACAGCTTAATGCACGGTGAAAGTCATGCAGAAAGCTCCTAGTGCAGCTTTCTGCATGACTTTCACCATGCATTAAGAAGTCCCCTGCCTAAAAGGGTCTTAATGCTTCTATAAAGAAAATTCGAATAATCGAGATTTTACCGTATACTCAAAATAATACTAAATACAATGCGCATAGAAAATTGCTTATTCATATACGTACATTATATGCAAATAAGCTGAAATACGCATGCTTTATAGAAATATTACCTGAAACAAAGATGGTTTATTTTCCTTCACATGAAAACATTCAACTATGAATTCAATAACTCTTGTTTATTAATAGGCATCTCAGACTAAACAATAAACTCCTTTTTTCTAAAAAAAATCGGATTGTTTTACTTCCTCATTAATATTCATAAGCATACATTTATGAAAATTAGTTAAATTACATATCATATTCAAGTTATATGTCTTTGCTTTATTCAGGTTCTTGTTTTGTCCTTCTTTCACCTCTAAAAGCAAAGTTATGACGCATTTGTTTAACCATGGATGTTTCGAAATTTACCTCGGGTTACCATGGAAACCGTTAAAAACATAGCTTGGACACAATTATTTTGGGGAATGCTCAAGTGGTGTTCTGCGGAAATTAGTTAAATTACATATCATATTCAAGTTATATGTCTTTGCTTTATTCAGGTTCTTGTTTTGTCCTTCTTTCACCTCTAAAAGCAAAGTTATGACGCATTTGTTTAACCATGGATGTTTCGAAATTTACCTTGGGTTACCATGGAAACCGTTAAAAACATAGCTTGGACACAATTATTTTGGGGAATGCTCAAGTGGTGTTCTGCGGACCCCAACGAACAATTTAAACCTAAATTCAATATTTTTTGTGCATTAATAGGCATTTAAGACTAAACAAAAAACTCATTTTTCTAAAAAAGCGTATTTTTATACTTCCTCATTAATATTCATAAGCAATCATATATGAATATTATTAAAATTGTATATCATAATCAAGATATATGTCTCTGCTTTACTTTGGTTTTTGTTTTGTCCTTCTATTGCCTCTAAAAGCAAAGTTATTATGCATTTACTAAACCAATGATGTTTCGAAATTTACCTCCTCGCGTTACCATGGAAACCGTTCAATAAAACATAGATGGGACAAAATTACTATGGGGGAATGCTCAAAATGTGTTCTGATGACCCAAACAAACAATTTAAACCTGAATTAAATTTTGTGCATTACTAAGCCTATCAGACTAAACAACAAGCTCCTTTTTCCAAAAAACGCATATTTTTACATTCTCATGAATATTCATAAGAATGCATTTATGAATATTAATTAAATCATATACCATATTCAAGCTATATGTCTCTGCTTTACTTTGGTACTTGTTTTGTCTTTCTATTACCTCTAAAAGCAAAGTTATTACGCATTTTCTGAACCAAGTATGTTTCGGAATTTACCTCGGGTTACCATGGAAACCGTTTAATAGAACATAGATGGGACAAAATTATTTGGGGAAATACTCAAAATGTGTTCTGAGGACTCCAACAAACAACTTAAACCTAAATTTAATAATTTCTGTGCATTAATAAGCCTCTCATACTAAACAACAAACTCCTTTTTTCTAAAATAAAATCACATTTTTTACTTCCTCATTAATATTCATAAGAATGCATTTATGAATATTAATAAAATTATATATCATATTCAAGCTATATGTCTCTGCTTTACTTTGGTACTTGTTTTGTCCTTCTATTGCTTCTAAAAACAAAGTTATGGCGCATTTTCTGAACCAAGGTAGTTTCGAAAATTACCTCGGGTTACCATGGAAACCGTTAAATAAAACATAGCTGGGACAAACTTAGTTTTGGGGGCATGCTCAAAATGTGTTCTGAGGACCCCAACGAACAATTTGGTACCCATGAAAAAAAGTCTAGGGGGGATGCTACGGTAACCACTACTAGGACCCAGCCTATATTATGTATGATTGAACTCGTAAGCGCAACACCTCGTACATGGGTAGTCGGATTTTAATTGAATCTTTAACAGAAGGTAATACGTCATATGAAGATGTGCATGAAAGATGGACTTTACGATCCAACATATACCAGGGGAGATAATTTGACTTCAGGATTTATTCCAGATATATTGTATCTTTGAACTTGTAAGAGGAACTCCTACATGGGTAATCGGGTTTTTCAACGCAACCTGAACAGAAAGTAGTACATCAGGTGAAGATATGCATGAAGGAAACTATTCATGGATCAACCGTTGCCAGGGGATATAATCACTTAATCAGACTTTAGGATTTATTCCGGATATTTTTAAGTATGGTTGAACTCGTAAGCTCAACTCCTCGTACACGGGTTGAATCTTTAACAGAAGGTAATACGCAATATGACTATGTGCATGAAGGATGATCTTTATGATTCGACATATATCAGAGGGGGATAATATGACTTTCTGATTTATTCCAGATAGTTTGTATATTTAAACTTGTAAGAGCAACTCCTACATTGGTAGTTAAACTTTGACAGCAAGGTAAATCTTCCTTATGTAATGCATCTTGAAGTTCAATAACAAAACATGGATTTAGCCATAAAAGTACATGGAGTTTGGGTACTCCTTTCATGAGCGCAACTCCTCCTAAATCTTTTAAACGTATTCATGTATCTTTGAAAAAATGTTCCGCGTATAATGCAAGTGTGCATCTCTTATTTTAGATGTTTATAAAACTAAATTGTTGTCTCCCAACGCAAGACATAGCCTTGACAAAGACTATATATAATGAGCAGGGGTATCCGATAAAGAGTTTTGCACAAAGTTAATAGTGAAGGAAACCCTGGTTTGATGTCGTGTCGATATCCTTTTCTTGCTTTGGTACTAGCGGAATTATTTTCATAGGCAAATCATGAATGTTTTGAGGTTACTTTTTTTGCAATGGCGTGAAAAGGCTTTTGCATTCGGCAAAGGGCAGTGCATATAGAAATCCTGCCTTAGGGATGAAAATACCATCCTGAAAACATCTAACGATAACTTCATTAACGTGCGTACATGTATGTCTTTATGCGTGTCATGTTTTTAGTTGTCATTTTACTGCAAACCTAAGTTGAGATCAGCTTTGAAACAAACACACCCAGATTTTAAAAAAATACAAGTGCAAAAATACCTGTTGTGGCTGCTTGCTAAACAGTACCCACATCTTTTTTATGACTGTCAGAGTAGTATAATGCTGTTGGACAAGTTGTATTATCACACGTATCTTCAAACTGCTCTAAATGTGGTGCTATATATTGTAATTTTGCTATGCATGTTGTCTTTGATTGTAAAGAGAATGAAACCTTGAGACAAGGATTATGGAAGAATATATTTAAGGCATTCGGTCCTCAGGTTTACACCTCGTTTATTCAGCAGGACGAACATAGTCAGATCACGCATCTATGTGTTGGTCTCTGTCAGTTTATGGACACTGATTGGGAACGAGAAAGGTGCTAAAACTTGTGGCAAAAACATTTCATAGAATGATAAAGTGATACTTTGCTATTTCAATATCTTGTTTATGTATTATATATACAGTCTATCTTGTGATGAACGGCCACAATGAATTGTGCTGTAACGTAGAGACCTTTTTAGGCAAGGGATTGCTCGGTGCAGAAGAATAATAGTTGAAGGGGGGAGGGGCTCCTCTATGTACTCTCTGAATTATTGTTGTTGTTGTGGGGGGGGGGGGGTTGGTGTGGTTTGTGTCCGCTGACTTTATACATATTTTGACTTAGTAAGAAGTCAAGAGCAGAAAAATGGATAGTGCTGCTTTGTTTTACTTTTTGTTTTCCTTTCAGTCCATCAAACATATTTTTATACTATACCTACTTATACAAGTGGTATAGTGTAATTTTTGTTTGGAGCAGTATATTTGTCTGAAATGCATTCATATCTAAGGTATTGATAGATAAATGTAAGGTATATAGTTTTAGTTAGGCTGTTTAAGTTAATTACCTGCTCTAGATTTCGTTTCGCTAGAACGTTAATTTCTTCTAGTGAATGTACTTTGATAAATGTTAGTGTTACTAGTATATTATTGATAATGACAATGACAACGATAGTGATAATTGTGAAAAGTATAATGGTGATGATGATGATAATAGTGATAATAACAATATTAAATATTGCTGCTGTTGTTGTTGCTGTTATTGTTATTATTATTATTATTGTGGTATTGTCCTGTTTTATTGACCTGTCAAAATGTGAATATTCCTACGTCACAGAAAGGATATATTTAGGTTGGGTAGACCTGTGTTTCAAACGTTTTTCACGAGATTCACAATAAATGTACAAGTACTCGAATGAGCCAAGTAGGATAGCTTTTATTAGCGGAAACAATCGATATCAACCGAAGCTATATATGGCGTGTTCAGCAAGCGTATAACTATTTAAATGTTGACAGGTTAATAAAACAGGACAATATGTACCTTGAAATCTCGTCTAACTTTCGTTACGATAGAAAGATTAATGTGGGTACATATATATTTTAATCAAATAGTAATATGTGTAAAAAAGGGGTTGTAATAATAGCAGGATTAGCTCCTGCTGTTGTTACTGTGCCATTGTTGTTGTTATTATGATTGTAGCGTGTACCTTAATATCTCGTCTGACTTTCGTTTTGCTAGAGAGATTTATTAGGATACATTTATATATAGATTCTATCTATTTTGAGAATATTATAATATTTATATTTAAACATGATTCACCAGTAAGGCATAAACCTGCTATTGTGGATGTGAACATACATGTTATGTGGTGATGGTATGTAAAAATGTTATGTTCTTGTGACTGTATGTGTTTCATCCATATGTCTGTTAATATATTATGTATTGCTCTTAATTATTGGAGGTAAATAGATAAATAATAATATAAGAAATAATGCCGACATGAATATTTATTAGCATACATTTTGAAATGGCACATATACACAGCAGTGTATTGTATATTGGTAGAAACTGCACTATACTGTTCCATAAGCAAAGAGAGCAGAAACTGGACACATGGTTCATACAAAAATCGTCTGATCTGGGTCTAGTTTGTTCGCAAGGTTGTGAAAAAATTATTTCTATGAAGGAAAAGTTTGCCTCCATCAGCAAGTGATGCATGTGTTCTTCCGCACACTTTTGTATTATTATGCGATAAATGTTTACCATTATTTTCACATCTCACCCTATAAGTTTGTATAAAGCATGTAGAATATATTCCATGTTTGGATATATATCCGAACTTGCAGTACTATCAATGCATTTGTATTCTTTTAGATTCTCAAGGCCAGCAAACGGCAGCAGCATGCATTGGACAGGCTCGCTGGTTTGTTATGTATTTTGCCGAAGTTATGATAGAAAATTAATGATTCTGATATGAGCCATATAAAATAGATAATCACTTACCAGTTTTCGATATTCAAATTGTGGAGATCAGAGAAATGAAGGTTTGTAATGAGCCCTTAATGAAAAAACTTGCTCTCACATTAGGTAGGAGAGGTCATGTTTGTGTCACTTTGTAAATTTATTATTATTAGTCATTAGTAGTATGTGTCCGCTTTTTATATGGCAAGTTTGTACACTATGGGGATACAATATATCTTCAAGTTAATGGTATACCCATGGGTACAAAGTGGGCCCCTCTTGTTGCAGATTGGTTTTTGTATTGCTATGAGAGGGATTTCATGCTTTTCACCATTCCAAGGCGGTACTTTCTTGGTCAACCTTGTTTTTATGTTTGTTTGGTGTCTAAGTATTTGTACTTGTGCGTTTATTAATGTTTATAGTTTTCATCTAGTGTGTTTGTGTGGACGCGTGTGTGCGTGTATGCGTGTGTGTATGTTTGTGTGTGTGGTTGTGTATGTGTGTTACTTGCCTTCTATCCGTGTATTGTTGATGGTTCTTTTTGTGTGTATCTTGTCTCTTGTACAACTACCAAATTATCTGTACTTTTGACTTTTTGTTTAACAAAGATAAAAGAACGTAAAATTCTATTGTGATAGGACATGAACATTCTAGAATAAATCTTTTCTGGTCTATTAAAAACTCTTCAAAAGTCTTAAACAAATTTAAGAACAAAATATTTCTTGCATCCAGCGTAAGCACATATGTTTTTATTTACTTTGTACACAACCCTTCCTCATAATTTAATTAACGATAAACTTACTGACTTAGTCCTGAAAGTATTTGCCCGAGAAAAAACATCATTTCTGGCATTTACACTATTTGTAAAGCTAGGGTGACTTTGAGAGAAGTGTGAGGTTAGGACGTCCGTAAACCGGTTTAAACCCCAGAGGTGTTTTTGCTACTGACCGTGCCAAGACGGTACTCTCTTTGTCACTCTTCCTTTTGTTTGCCTTGCTTGTGGTTTTGTTCGTGTGTGGAGTGTTTGTCTCTGGTTCTTGTGTCTGTTGGTGTTTTCTGTGTATGTCTCGTGTGTGAGTGTGCGTTTGGGTGTGTGGCTGTGTGTGTATGTGTGTGTCATGCTGTCTATCGGTGTTTTGGCGGTGGTTGCGTCTTGTATGTGGCTTTGCCTGCTTGACTTTACTACTTTTCCATGTAATGCTGATAAAGCTTTCTTTACTGACGAGCAAATGAAATATTACACCAATTGGACTTGCTCCGAAGTTTGCGAATCACTAACCTTTCTTCTGGATAACATATTCGTACGTTATGGAAATGCTATATACCGTCAGGTGATTGGTATTCCGATGGGTACGAATTGTGCACAACTGGCCGCGATTTTAACAGTTGAAATCTCATTTTAACTGAAAAGCTGCTTAAGCAAGGATATAGATATCATAAACTAAGAAAAACATTCTCTATATTTTATTATCAAAATCAAGTACAAATGTACTCAAGGCGCTCCTGTGACACGGTATTTCACATCCTGAATTTTATGGTGATGTAATTTACAAACTTGTAGGGGCGTGAGTAGTGTTGCACTTTTAATTACTACTCATGAACAGACTCAGTAAAACCGGGTCTGCAATTTTCTCTTTTTTGCATTACTACTTTTGCTTTCGAAAGATCACCCATTTTCAGAATATTCGTAAATTATTGGACATACCGATTTTCTCACTTTGTTCACTAAATACATTAAAAATTCATTAAAAAGGGATATGATCCTATAGTACTGCAACATACTGCATATCTGGTTGTCAACCCTTTTACAGTTGGCAATCACGCTTGCCTCTTTGCATGTACGCCGACAAGAAGTATTTAGTACTCTATTAAGGCGACTTCTTAAATCCGGATGCGGAAGGAGGACGTCGGATATTTGTATTATCTCGTTTTTGTTGTACCCTTTATTACTTTTCTACGGTTACTCTGTTTGCAGCCCAATCATTGAGTACACTAGCGATAGGTGGATACTATTAGTTACATAGTCATGTAGTGACCGGGTACGGGATGATACCTGGTTAGCAAATGTTATACCCGGCGAGGCGAAGCCCGGTCACTACATGACTATGTAACGAATTTACCCCACCGATGACCAGTCTATATTCTATCAGTGCTTAGTTGCTTCTTTTTCTCAATCTCGTCTGCGTCTAAGGAAGCAAAGCGTTTTGCCATATTTGTAAACAAACTAACGACAACTCTTATTGTAACTACCGTGTCAATTCGGCCCAACATCAATTCGGTAGTCTTAATCGAGCTTACCAAAATTATACCAGAATACAAATCTAATACAAAAATTATGTATTTAACTTTAAAATAAAATCTAATTTACTCAATAACGATTTGCTGACAAAAACACCGTGCAGTCTTTACCTCATGTTTGGAATCTACGCTGGCAGGGGAAGTAACCTAGTTACTGACCGTGTATTGAATTTCTACTGACTGTGTATTGGATTTCCAGTGACCGTGTATAAGTTTTATTCTTCGATCACGTGACAGAATTCAACCAATCACACACACGGATTTCACCGAAAACTTATCAGAGGTGGGGTAAAGTTACTTCACTTAATCATATTTTCGTTTTACATGCACTTTAAGGGACCGTCACACCATGACGTTTTGTCAACGTTCTCTGAACATTTCAATCGTTCAATTTTTGAGCGTTCTAGAGTGAGGATGATAAACGTGTACCTAACGCATGACGAGCGTGTGTCTTACGCGCGAGAAGCGTGTAACAACGACCAATTAAGATACCCCTGAAAACCAGTAGCGTGTGTTTACGTGCCACTGGCGCACAACGAACGATTTGTGAACGTTAGACGGACGTTTTGAGCGTGTGACTAACGTGTGAATAACGACAGAATAACGTTTTGACGACTGACTAACGATATCGGAACGCGTGCAACGCTCATCGAACGTTAGTAAAACGTTCCATTAACGTTCTTCAGCGTTCTTCAACGTTTAAAATTAAACGTTGAAAAATGCTGGTCTCAGTAAGAATTTTTGTGCATGTTCAAAACTCTTTTTCCGAACTAGCGTTCTCCGCCAATTTCCGGCGATCACCGACGTTCAAAAGCGTTCACAAGCGTTCACGCAACGCTCTTCTGGCGTTATCCCAGCGACCATGGGCGACTACCAACGTTTACTCAAACGCCAGATAACGCTGATAATGGTGTGACGGGACCATTACCACTGTAGTTGCCATCGCGGTTGTTGTAGATTAGTCGGAGATGGTATACATTTCTTTACACTGTCTTTTACGATGGGGATGGAAAAAGTGTGAGGTTGGGCGCCCAAATTCGGTATAAACACCCCCTCACACACACACACACACACACACACACACACACACACACACACACACACACACACACACACACACACACACACACACACACACACACACACACACACACACACACACACACACACACACACACACACACACACACACACACACACACACACACACACACACACACACACACACACACACACACACACACACACACACACACACACACACACACACACACACACACACACACACACACACACACACACACACACACACACACACACACACACACACACACACACACACACACACACACACACACACACACACACACACACACACACACACACACACACACACACACACACACACACACACAGTGACTTTTGTCACTGACCGTTCCAAGGCGGTACTTCCATCTTCCCCCTATTGTATGTTTGTTTTGTCTTTGTGCGTCTTTGTGCGTCTCTTGATGTTTTTATAGTTATGTACATTTGTTGTTCCGGTGGCTGTTTGTTCTGTATGTGGTGTTTCCTGCATTACTCAATGCTGTACTTTTATTACTTTTTCATTTATCAAACTACAGGGGTTTTGAAAAGTTCTTGGTTTACATTTGTCAAAATATAAATCTAAATAATTGGGCAACTCAACTGAAGTAAATACATTTACAATGTCAAATTGGAAAACTATAATTCACATAACCGTGTTATTATTATTGTATTTGACTATAAATAGATTACTTGATTTTAAAATTATAGAGCTACTAAGGGCTTCTTTTTATAGAAAATGTCCATTTTGTTTGCATTGCATTCTAGATTCGTGCATATGTCATTATTAGTTTTACATATGACACTTTTATTCTTCTAGGACAATGTACAATTCTACTAGAAGAATTTATTATTACTGTTATATATGACACTTTCACTCTACAAAGAAAATCTACAATTTTACTGGAAGAATTTATTATTACTGTTATATATGACACTTTCACTCTACAAAGAAAATCAACAATTCTACTGGAAGAATATATTATTTTAAGGTCACAACTCTATATTCAAAATATGACAAACAACAAATAATTCGAATGATTAAAAATGAGCATCGGAGTTTGTCCTAGGAGAGATTGCGATCGCAATCTGTCCTAGGAAAATCGACGATTGTACTGAATTGCAATTTCTACTGTAACATATACATACATTTTGTAATTAGTATTATCAAATCTTTTTAAGGCAATGGTCGTATCTTGAGCAAGATCCTGCTGTAGAGACATATATCATTGTAAATGGTATACCTGCGGGATATGATCACATGACCTTGTGTGCGGAAATTTTCCAGCCTCCATTTCCTATTCGACGACCGCATGTCATATACCCAGAGAGAAATACTCATGCACTGCTAATATGTTGCTCAACAGAAGGTATGTTAACAAAGACTTTTACCATTTAACATATCCCATATTTTGCTTTACAGTTGGACATTATACTGTTTTCTTTGCTTGTGTGACGATAGAAAGGACTTAATACTCTAGAAAGGCATCCTCTTAATTGGAAGAGTAGTAAAGTCAAGCAGGCAAAGCCACATACAAGACGCAACCACCACTAAAACACCGATAGACAGCATGACACACACACACACACAACCACACACCCAAACACACACACACACACACACACACACGAAATGAACACAGAAAACACCAAAAGACACACAAGAACCAGAGACAAACGTTCCACATATGAACAAAATCACAAGCACAAAGACGCAAGGCAAACAAAAGGAAGGGTGACAAAGAGACCCTTTTATGGAGGGGGGAAGCTGGATATTTGTATTTTGCCAGCACTGACGTACCCCAAATGACTTCTCCACAATTGCTCTGATCTGAATGGTCATCGGGTACGTATCTACGATGTCATTATCTCCCCCCAACCCCCCCCCAAAAAAAAACCCGGTTACATATTTAGTATCCACATGTATTTATATTTTCTTCTGATTTATTTTAAAATATTGGTGTCGAAATGTTTCGTGTACTTTTCACATCACTTATTTACCGTTTCAGTTTATTTGAAAGTGATTTGACTTCTTGTTTAACGAAGGTAAAGGAACATGTAAAATTCTACTGTGATAAGACTTATGAAAATTCTGGAATAAATCTCTTCTGGTCTATTAAGAACTCTTCAGAAGTCTTAAACAAACTTAAGAACAAATGGTATCTTGCATCCCATTTAATCACGTACGAGTTTTCTACTCTGTACACAACTCTTCCTCATATTTTAATTAAGGATAAGCTTACTAACTTAATCCAGAAAGTATTTGCACGGGTAAAAACATCATTCTTGGCATGTAATGCTAAAAAAGCTTTCTTTACTGACGAGCAAATGAAATATTACACCAATTGGACTTGCTCAGACGTTTGCGAAGCACTTACCTTTCTTTTGGATAACATATTTGTACGTTATGGGAATGCTATATACCGTCAGGTAATTGGTATTCCTATGGGTACAAATTGTGCACCACTTGTCGCAGATTTGTTTTTGTACTGCTATGAGAGAGATTTCATGTTGCGTTTGAATCCTCAATCACAAGAAGATGTTATAAAAGCCTTCAATGAAACTTTGGATGATATTTTTAACTTAGATAACCCTTTCTTTGATGCTCTGATTCCTACAATTTATCCTAAAGAACTCAAATTGAATAAAGCTAACCCGTCCGACAATTATGCAGCGTTTCCTGATCTAGACCTTAAAATTAATAATGGAATGATTTCTTCTAAAATATATGACAAAAGAGATGATTTTGATTTTAATATTGTAAATTTTCCTCATCTTGACGGGGATGTTCCCCGTGCTCCATCTTACGGGGTTTATATATCTCAACTTATTCGTTTTGCTAGAGCTTGTTCATCTATTGACGATTTTAACAGTCGAAATCTCATTTTAACTGAAAAGCTGCTTAAGCAAGGATATAGATACCATAAACTAAGAAAAACTTCTCTAAATTTTACTATCGAAATCTCTCGCTTATTGGCAAGTACCAATGTAATCTCAAGGTGCTTCTGCGACACGGTATTTCACATCCTGAATTTTATGGTGATGTAATTTACAAACTTCGTAAACTTATTGGACATACCCATTTTCTCACTTTGTTCATCAAATGTGTTAAACAATTCATTAAAAAGGGATATGATCCTGTAGTACTACAACATACTGCATGTTTGGTTGTGAACCCTGGCCTCTTTGCATGTACGCCGACAAGAAAGGTTTAGTACTCTATGAAGGCGACCTCTTAAATTCAGAAATGGAAGGAGAACGTCGGATATCTGTACTATTTCATTTTTGTCGTACCCTTTATTACATTTCTACAGTTACTCTGTTTGCAGCTCAATCAATGAGTACACTAGCGATAGGTGGATACAGTATGTTCAATTAAATGTTTTTTCGTTATACATGCACTTTACCACTATATTTGCCGTCGCGGTTGTTGTAGATTAGTCAGAGAGGGGATACGTTTATTTACACTATTTGTCTTTTAGGGTGGGGATGGAATAAGAGTGAGGTTGGGCGCCCATAAACCGGTTTAACCCCCAGTGACTTTTGTCACTGACCGTTCCAAGGCGGTACTTCCATCTTCCTCCTATTGTATGTTTGTTTTGTCTTTGTGCGTCTCTTGTTGTTTTTTCTAGTTATGTACATTTGCTGTTTCCTTGTGTTGCTGTTCGGGCGAGTGTTTGTTCTGTATGTGGTGTTTCCTGTATGACTCATTTTTGTACTTTTAGTCTTGATATCGTTACTCATGTTGTGGAGTTGTCTTGAGAGGAATTTCATTTCACATTTTGACTTGGGTGAATGTGGGATAAGTGAGAGGATGGGTACACACAAGTCTGCTTTAAGCTCTCAGTTGCCAGTTTTGGCTACTAACCGTTCCAAGGCGGTACTCCTACTTTCACCCTATGGTCAATTTGTTATTTTATATGCTTAATACTTAATGTTTTATGTCTTGACATGCGTCTCGTTAGGTTTTGTCTTGTTGCTGTGCCGTTTCTTGTTTGATGGTGTTTTATGACGTGTGACACTCCCTGTTTTACATTTCTGCTTTTTTGTTATTTGTAAAAAATGTAGATTTGGATCTATTGTATTTTTATAAGTAAACAGAGCAGACCCCGATGTGACAGCTCCTCAGTTTGAAAAGCATGAGGGAAATGATTACTATACAACCAAAGTGTCAAGCAGTTAAGATCTGGGTAGAATGACAATATAATATAATTGGTGCTTCCTCGTAGTTCAAATGCCTTGTATAGGTATTCATGGGTTTGCCTGTAAACTAAAGTTGTTGTTTTTTGTTAGTTTTGATAAAGCTCCATAAGAGAAACCTAAAGTTCCTTACCACTTTTTAAAAATGAAAACAACCAGTAAGGTCAATCAGGCAAAGCAAGACAAGACGCAACCACCGCCAAATCATCGATAGATAACATGTCACACACACAACTACACACCCAAACACACGCATATACACGAGAAGAACACATAAACCCTTAACAAACAAACACACACATACTAGAGACAGACATTCCAAACATAAACCAAATCACAAGTACAAAGACACAAGACAAACCAAAGTAAGGGTGACAAAGAGAGTACCGCCCTGGAATGGTCAGTGGCAAATCACCACTAGGGGTTTAAACCGGTTTACGGACGTTCTTACCTCACACTTATCTCAAAGTCACCCTAGCTTAACAAAAAGTGTAAATAAATATATCCCCGCAAGCCTTACCCACAACATACAAGACGGTAAACATATGACATTATGTAAAACGTGGCACAACAACCGTCAAATATGTACTCAATGACTTTGCTGAATTCAGAGCAACTGCAGGGACGCCGTTAAGGGGACAACAAGGAAAAGGTTATACATGAGTCTTGTAAGCTCATCCCGTTTCTGAGTTTAAGGTCCTCGGGCAAGCAAAGAGGGAAGCATAACTACGGACTGTAAAGGGGTCAATAACCAAACATGTTGTGCGTTGCAATATAGTGGGGTCATAACCTTTCTTCTTAAAGGTTTTAATGCGTTTTAAAAACAAATCATCAAATGAATATTACCCCGAAGTTTCCTAAGTTTGTAGATATATATGTTATTACAATCTTATTATTTTATAATGAATACAGTATAATGGCGTTTATTTGGACATTCGTTTATTCGGATCATCTGTCTACTCGATAGCATTTTCAAGCCCCGACTCAAATTCTATTAAATGTCATTGAAAATACTGGTGTTAATCCAAATACCAATATTTCCAAAACAATCAGCACATATGATAGTCCCATGGATCATTATGGTTCTTTTCATTGAGTTCAAGCATGGTGTTTGGGTACATTTGAGATCTATACTTGTAAACTATCTACGATACCTACCTAATCTTGATATAATTGACAAACGCATTTCATTTTATAGCTCCAATGAACGCCTTCCTCCACCTAAACCTAGAATTTCTTTTAAACATCTTAAAAAGGTTTTTTTGGCGGATTTTCATAGTTATGCTATGTTTTCATATTGTCATGTGTTTACCGTCTTGTATGTTGTGGGTAAGGCCGGCGGGGATACCTTTATTTACACTCTTTGTAAAGCTAGGGTGACTTTGAGATAAGTGTGAGGTTAGGACGTCCGTAAACCGGTTTAAACCCCAGTGGTGGTTTTGCTACTGACCGTGCCAAGGTGTTTTGGTGATGGTTGCGTCTTGTGTGTCTGCCTACTTGACTTAACTACTTTTCCATATACAGGATTTCCATTCAAAATACGTTTTTGTACCTGCTGATAAGGCATCGAATAATGTGATTATTGTTTGACGATTGCATTATATCGATATCTTGAAGCAGGAAATTATTAATACCAAGTCTTACATTTTAGTTACTACTGACGAAAAGACCATCGTTTCAGACTTGCAGACCATGTCAAAAAGTGTGAACAACTTGGAACTGACATACAAATTACACAACATAAACTTCCTACATGTATATATATATATATTATATATTATTATTATTCTTGTGTTAAGTTGACAATCTTTTTTCCTGCTTTTCCTACTGGAGTCGGTCCGGCTTTTGCCGGGTTATTTTTTCTTTTTTATCATATATATATTCTAACTTTATTTTGTGTTATGGCGTCAAATCTGACCTTTCGTCTTTGATGAGTTTGTAATGTACAATATATTGGTTACCAAAACTACATAAAAACCCATATAAAGCGCGTTTCATTGCAAATTCTAGTTCTTGTACAACTATGAAATTGTCTATACTTTTGACATCCTGATTAACGAAGATAAAATGAACATGTAAAATTCTATTGTGATAAAACTTATGAAATTCTGGAATAAATCACTTCTGGTCTATTAAGAACTATTCAGTCTTAAAAAAAGGTTTCCTGCATCCACTGTAAGCACATATGATTTTTTATTGCTTTCGAAGAATACAATATAGCGATCGGACGCTTTTCTTTTTAAGGCAAAGAGTTCACAATTTCTTGTGAACAAGCGCAAGAAAAAATGTTCTCTTCAATTCTGAACTAGTTTTGTTGTAAAATGATCATATATTTATTTACTTTTCATGCATTTAATAATACTTTGCTTTGTAAGATAACTTCTCCTAGACTAAACAAGATCAACCTTTTTATAAGCTTGAATTATTGAATATATCAAAGAAAACGCGAAAGAATATCGGTATGATTAAACACCGGATTTGACCGGATATGAAGTTCATATCCGCGGATATGAGTTGCACGAGCCTAAAAATCAGCCAAAAAAGCATTAACTCATTTCCGCGGATATGAACCTCATCCTCGGTGTTTAGGCAAACATTGTTTTCGCAACACACTGGCGTTTCGAAAGCAGAAATAGCTTGTCTATGAATTATAAATTTCTTCTCTGCCGATAGCGAAGACTAGAAAACCTGTTGTGTTTTTCATTGATCAATTACCTCTCCGCCGATAGGGAGGGAGAGGGCAATTTCTTATATCGACACTGTGTCTTCAACCTCCAACACAGTAATCTCCCTTAATCGCTACGCTGAAGAGATCCCTGCCTCAAAAACATTCACGTGACCATGGTGTACATCATATGATCAAACTATGGTAGACGCTATGTCGGCTGCAAACTCATTAGCCATCCGGTAAAAGTACAAAAATGGGTTATGCAGGAAACACCACATACAGAACAAACAGCCACCCGAACAGCAACACAAGGAAACAGCAAATGTACATAACTATAAAAACATCAAGAGAAGCACAAAGACAAAACAAACATACAATAGGGGAAGATGGAAGTACCGCCTTGGAACGGTCAGTGACAAAAGTCACTGGGGGGTTAAACCGGTTTTTGGGCGCCAAACCTCACACTTATTCCATGCCCACCCTAAAAGACAAACAATGTAAATAAACGTATCCCATCTTGTTACTATTACATACTATCCCGCAAGAAAATATTCAAAACATTTAATCTGTATGTGGTAAATTTGAGAATCATATGCATGTACAGCGTCCCGAATTAATTTTCAACAACCGATGCCCTGATAAAAATCAACATCAATGGTCTATTATACATGATCGTGTAAAAGGTTACCAAATTCTTTTTGTTAAGAAAACTGGTTATTTTTCTACTTTGTTAGCTTTACCGGTGCTGAAATATGTAACGACATCGAAAACTGTTGAATTCAACATTCAAAAAAATAAAATATGCAAAAGCAAATTTAAGTTAAAAACACGTGGTGGCAGTGATGACAACACGAAGTGACAAGGGTGATCACTGTAAGATATTTGATCCGTCTTACCTAGAGATCATTGTAATCCGTTTTGCATTTAGCATGAATCGCAGTGTCTGTAATTTCGCTTTCATACCCGCAGTACAGCAACAATTTCTTTTCTATTATCGTAGTTTTACTGATGAAACACGATAGAAATGCCAATAGCTTATCTTGCAGTGTTAACAGGCTAGTATGCGTATTACTCTCTACAATGAATTGAATTAGTTTTTCTACAAACCGAGATAGAACTTGCCATTCATGCCATTGTCATCGCAAAAATGCGAGACAAACATATAGGTACAACAATGAGTCATGCAGGAAACACCACATACAGAACAAACAGTCGCCCGAACAGCAACACAAGGAAACAGCAAATGTACATAACTATACAAACATCAAGAGACGCACAAAGACAAAACAAACATACAATAGGGGGAGATGGAAATACCGCCTTGGAACGGTCAGTGACAAAAGCTACTAGGGGGTTAAACCGGTTTATGGGCGCCCAACCTCACACTTATTCTATCCCCACCCTAAAAGACAAACAGTGTAAATAAACGTATCCCCTCTCCGACTAATCAACAACAACCGCGATGGCAAATACAGTGGTAAAGTGGACGTATAACGAAAACATTTAATTGAACAAACTGTATCCACCTATCGCTAGTGTACTCAATGATTGAGCTACAAACAGAGTAACTGTAGAAAAGTTATAAAAGAAAAGAACAAAAACGAAATAGTACAGATATCCGACGTTCTCCTTCCGTTTCTGGATTTAAGAGGTCACCTTCATAGAGTACTAAACCTTTCTTGTCGGCGTACATGCAAAGAGGCCAGGTCTCTTCATCTACAAAAGAATGCCGATGATATCTTTACCTACCCAAATTCCGATCATATTTGTCTCGGTTAATAGAACACTTGAGATTTACTGTGATTTCTGATTTATAATGTTTTTTTATGAAAAGTCATAGATGACATGTTTACAATTTTAGTAATAGCCACGAGTTATGCATGTGTAACTTGAAATTGAATTGTACTGTCACTTGATAGAGAAAATATGAACATGTTAAATGTTATGTAGATATCTTCTGATCTTTTTATCCTAAAGCATTCATTTCGCGCATAGTTTTCCCCTCAGTTAAGGTCATGCCCTTTTCCCAAAATCAAAGAAACCCCCTAGGAAATGTCACAGCAAAGTACATTTGACAACAAATTAGATATGAAATAGCCAGATATGATAAATTCTGAAGGGTGGCGATCCCCCGAAAGCAAAAATTGCAACACAAAAAGAGAAAAAATGCAGACTCGGTTTTATTGAGTCTGTTCATGAGCAGTAATTGAAAGTGCAACACTACTCACGCCCCCTAGCACCGGCTTAAGCGGTATTCAATTTTCAGAACAAGAAGTACTGAAATTCATGATCTCGAAGGATGAGAAGGTATAACAACACTGAGAATGAAGTACGGGGCGACGTTTTACGGCCGCTACACAAGCACTTAACATCTGCTGTTGTGAAGATTAGAAATTCTGAAGGGTGGTGATCCCCCGAAAGCAAAAATTGCAACACAAAAAGAGAAAATTGCAGACTCGGTTTTATTGAGTCTGCCATTCTTGGCCATCAACATCCTGATTATTATTATTTTTACAAAGGTTTAAAACAGTGTCTACCCCGTTCATGT
This sequence comes from Azorinus chamasolen, assembly GCA_963576725.1. Classification (NCBI taxonomy): domain Eukaryota; kingdom Metazoa; phylum Mollusca; class Bivalvia; order Cardiida; family Solecurtidae; genus Azorinus; species Azorinus chamasolen. Next base: position 73,098,043 of record OY755245.1, read on the forward strand.
ATATTTAGAGGTGTTAATCTCCGTTTAGCTATTTTGAATAGACACAGTGCAGATAGAAGTCATATAATTCATTTGAAAATGATTTATCTGTAAGAGTGTTAATAAAAAATGATGTCAGTCAAACTTTCAAGAATAAATTAGACCATAAAAGTTTATTTCATATAATTCATATAATTGTATGATCAGTGGAATTCAGGGTTGATTTTTGATAGAATAAAATATCATGTGGATTATTAGGAATTTACTGTTCATTTGATATTGTGTGTAATGTGGTTGTTCATTATGAATCAACCAATAATTTGGATTAATGTGTGTGTGTTTTCATGTATGACCTCGAAATTTAACTACAAATTCATACTACATTGTCTAAACAGCAGTTAAAATTCTAGGCTTTGAATTTAAAAACGAGGGTAGTGCTTTGAAATACACAGCAGCATTTGATATTGCTTGCTATGAATTGAAAGATTGACACTGTCACTCAGCATTGCATTTCTGACTTGTTGAGGTTAAGGACTGTCTGAGTGTCACTAATAACCACTATGCTTATGGTTTGACTGTTGTTACAGTCTGTCGTATTCTAGTATTACATTAAACACTTCTAAGACGTCAAAAATGGTGATCAACATGTGCAGCAACTTCTTCCCTTATACTTAACATCCATATCAAACCCAAAAGCAATTATGGCTCTTCAGGCCATCAATTCTACGTTGTACATAACCCTTCATCATGATTAAATTTAAGATCTTTATTTTTGTCATAATCTCTGGTATGTTTTCTATTATTTTACACCACTTTTCGTTACATACGTATGTCGCTTTTTACAGAAGGGTGCTACAATTACTACACAAAATATGAATAGTCTCCCTACACTCAAAATTAATAACTTAAATTTACACTCTGTGTCTTCCGTTCAGATTCCTCATAACCTGGCTAATTTCCAATCACTACAGCCGTCAGTTTGTATTAAACCTCTAAAATTGTCTTCTGCTTCATCTTTTCATGTTCCCTCTTCGGCTATTAGTAACATTTTTCATAATGGACCTAAAATCGTTTTGTCTCCTTTAAAGCAATCTATCATTCGTTATAGTAAAGTCCATCTAAATTCACATTATTTGAACAAAAGACATAGGGTGTATCCAATAATTACTAAGTGCAATAGTAAGAGGTGTATGTGTTGCAATTTCATTTCTACTAGATCAACAATTAAATCTCTTGTTAATGGTAGAGTGTTTAGTGTGAAGATTAATTCTGATTTAGACTGAAACTCATCTAATATTATATATGTTCTTACATGAAATGCGCCACGTTGTGGCATTCAATATGTAGGTCAGACAGGACGTTCTTTAAAAACTAGGTTTCGTGAACACAGTTACCATTGCCGGATCAAAAAAGTACGCAATTTTCTTTACCAGCATTTTCGTCATACAGGACATTCTTTCAAATATGTTTCGGTTCAACCAGTAGAACAAATTTATTATGATTCTAAAACTACTGGTAGTTTAAAATCTAAAGCTCGTTTCATCACAGAGCTAGACTGGATAAAGAAATTACAAACACCTTTTCCTTTAGGCCTTAATGATAACATTTTCCAAAGCGGCAATATTTCTAAAGATCCAAGTATCGATATTTTCTCTATATTTTCTATTCGAAAACGTAAAAGCAGATCACATGGCAGACGTAGAAATGGTAATATTAAGCGTAAATTACGTCGTAATATGTCTATTCATGATTTACATACTATTCTAAAACAAACTGGTAAACATTCTATGTTATCTTTTTTATCGTCTTTACCCTTTTCCTGTCTTAAGTCAATAGACGAAGAGGCTGATAAAATCTATATGCGTACAGATCCGTTAATTAATACTGCCTCACTTATACAAAGTTACACACAGCATGTTCTTCGTCCACGTATTGATAAAGAATCTGAACATAAAAGACATTTTCTGAAACTTCAGTTCCTAAATAAAGGTATCGATTTTATTGATATTCAAAGTATATTTCGTGATAAGAATGTAATCGAGGCTATTCCCAAATATTTCATCAACTCTGAATCACCTATCATCTGTTATAAATATAATAAACCTATTAGAAATGTTATTTTGAACTACATTAAAATTGTCTCTGACTTAAATATTGATGTAAATACCCCTATTTCTTGAGATTGTAGCATTTCTAGCTTTTGCATTACTGGTAATTTTGATATCATTAAGGATAAACGTCTCAGGACCCTCCTAACTAAAGGACCTAAATATAGATTACCTTCCCTTATTGATTTTGACGCTTGTCGAACTCATATTGCGGAAGCTATTCAAGAATTCTGCATCAAATGGTGTCGACGAGAACATGCTGATGTTAATGCCCTTTCGGATTGGAAGAAATGTATTTTCGATATTATTGATACACGAATAACTTTTTACAAATCAAATAACCATCTTTTACCACCTCGACCTAGAGTTACATTTCGCTACTTGAAGAAAAACATTTCTAATTTTCATTCAGATTATGTTCTTGTTCCTGCTGACAAGGCATCAAACAATATAATCATTATTTGAAGATTGTATTATGTTGATGTTTTAAAGAAGGAGCTAACTGATTCAAAAACTTATATAACAGTTCAAACACCTGAAAAAGATATAGTCTCGGAACATGTAAAAATGTGCAATGATTTTAAGTCTGGTCCTAACATAAAACAACATAAACTTTCTACTTTGTACTGGATTCCGAAACTACATAAAAACCCTTATAAGTCGCGTTTTATTGCCAACTCTAGCTGTTGTACCACTACTAAATTATCTATACTTTTGACGTCCTGTCTTACTACGATCAAAGAACATGTTAAACGCTACTGTGATAAAATATATGAAAATTCTGGTATTAATGTTTTTTGGTCCATAAAAAATTCAAATGATGTTTTAACAAAACTTGAAAATGAACAGTATAACATTTCTTTACTGAGCTCTTATGATTTCTCTACACTCTATACTACTCTACCTCACCATCTTATAAAGGATAGACTTATTAAATTAATAGAAAAAACATTTGCCAGAGAAAACAAAATGTTCATTGCTTGTAATGTTCAACGTTCATTCTTTTCGAATTCAGAAGTTGAACATTACACAATGTGGACTTGCCTTGATGTTTGTAGATCTCTTACCTTTCTTTTAGATAATATATTTGTGCGTTATGGAGATACCATATATCGTCAAGTTGTTGGTATACCCATGGGTACAAATTGTGCCCCTCTTGTTGCAGATTTGTTTTTGTATTGCTACGAGAGGGATTTTATGCTTAGCTTAAAACCTGATACACAGACCGATATTGTTAATGCTTTTAATAAAACTTCAAGGTATTTAGACGATATTTTGAATTTAGATAATCCTTATTTTGATACTATGGTTTCTTCAATCTACCCAAAAGAACTGCCTTTAAACAAAGCTAATCAATCTGACATTAATGCTTCATTTTTAGATTTGAATCTTTCAATTACAAATGATAAAGTTTCGTCCAAAGTATACGATAAAAGAGAAGATTTTAATTTTAAAATTGTTAATTATCCTTTTCTAGATGGGGATGTGCCACGTTCTACATCTTATGGTGTTTATATTTCTCAACTTATTAGGTTTGCCCGAGCCTGTTCTTTGCTTGAAGATTTTAACAGACGTAATTTAGTTATAACTGATAAACTTCTTAAGCAAGGTTACAGATATCACAAACTTCGGAAAACCTTTTCTAAATTTTATTATCGAAATTTACCTCTCATTAGTAAATATAATTGCAATCTACGGACGTTACTGCGACAAGGCATTTCTCAACCAGAATTTTATGGGGATGTTATCTACAAACTTAGGAAAATTCGGGGTCATATCCATTTTCATGATTTGTTTATAAAACGCATTAAAAAAATTTAAAAAGAAAGGTTATGATCCTATTATATTGCAACACACTGCATGTTTGGTTATCGACCCTTTTACAGTCGGTAGCTTCGCTTCCCTCTTTGCTTGCGCGATGACAGGCCGAGGGTAGTACTCTATGATGGTATACTCTTAAACTTGGATACAGGAGGAGCTTACCAGACTCATGTATTATTTTTTCCCTGTCGTGCCCTTAACGGCTTACCTGCAGGTGCTCTGACTTCAGCAAAGCCATTGAGTACATATTTGACGGATTGTCACACTTATTATGCTATGTTTTACATGTTGTCCTGTGTTCACCGTCGTCTATGTTGTGGGTAAGTCCAGCGGGGATACCTTTATTTAGAATATTTGTAAAGCTAGGGTGACTTTGAGAGAAGTGTGAGGTTAGGACGTCCGTAAACCGGTTTAAACCCCCAGTGGTGTTTTTGCTGCTGACCGTGCCAAGGCGGTACTCTCTTTGTCACCCTTCCTTTTGTTTGCCTTGCGTCTTTGTGCTTGTGGTTTGTTCATGTTGTGGAACGTTTGTCCCTGTTTCTTGTGTGTCTTTTGGTGTTTTCTGTGTTCATTTCGTATGTGTGTGTGCGTGTGCGTTTGGGTGTGTGGTTGTGTGTGTGTGTGTGTGTGTGTCATGCTGTCTATCGGTGTTTTGGTGGTGGTTGCGTCTTGCATGTGGCTTTGCCTGCTTGACTTTACTACTTTTCCATTACTAACTTAATCCAGAAAGTATTTATATATTTATATATATATACCGTCAAGTAATTGGTATTCGTATGGGTACGAATTGTGCATCACTGGTGGCAGATTTGTATTGGTACTGCTATGAGAGAGATTTCACGTATGAATCCACAATCACAAGAATATGTTATCAAAGCCTTTGAACACTGACAATTCTCGATATTTGGGTGATATGAAAAAGTAGTAAAGTCAAGCAGGAAAAGCCACACACAAAACGCCACCATCACCAACACACCTACAGAAAGTATAGCAATTTATACTCATACACACACATACAGTAGAAAGTCACATACAAGACGCAATCACCACCGACACATCAATAGACAGCATGCCACACACACACACACACACACAACCAAACACACGAGAAGAACACATAAAACACCAACAAATACATGTTTAACTTAGATAACCCTTTCTTTGATGCTCTGATTCCTACAATTTACTCCAAAGAACTCCAACTGAATAAAGTTAACCCGTCCGACACTTATGCAGCTTTTCTTGATCTAGACTTTAAAATTGACAATGGAATAATTTCTTCTAAAATATATGACAAAAGAGATGAGTTTTCGTTTAATATTGTAAATTTCCCTCATCTTGACGGAGATGTTCCCCGTGCCCAATCTTACGCGGTTTATTTATCTCAACTTATTCATTTTGCTAGAGATTGTTCATCTGTTGACAATTTTTAACAATCGATATCTCATTATGACCACACATTGTGGTGGCATATAGGGTTGCCCTTGTCCGTACGTCCGCCCGTACTTCCGATAATAAGATAATTAAAAAAATGTTGGAAATAAAATCACAATGTTTATCTTCCATTTGGTACCAGTTTTATAGTTTTAGGACAAAAACTGGCTGTGATATGGGCGAATTTGTAGGTATGGATCATCATTACGAAAGCTGGGGGTGCCATGGAAACGGTTAAAATACACATAGCCTAAAATAATTTAAGTTTGAGTACATTCGCGATTCTGATTCAGGACATTTTTCTTAACATTTTGGTACCCATGAAAAAAGGTCTAGGGGGTGCACGGTAGGCACTACTGGCTCCCTGAGTACAAGGATATAGATACCATAAACTAACAAATACTTTCCCAAAAAATTTATTATCGAAATCTCTCACTTATTGGCAAGTACAATTGTAATCTCAAGGCGCTCCTGCGACACGGTATTTCACATCCTGAATTTTATGGTGATGTGATTTACAAACTTCGTAAGATTATTGGACATACCCATGTTCTCACGTTCATCAAATACGTTGGAAATTCATTTAAAGGGATATGATCCTATAGTACTACAACATACTACAGATAGACCAACTTATTTTGGAACAAAACATGACCTACTCTAATATAAACAAAACGAAGCGACTACAGCGCTTCTTTATTTTTAAAAGCCTTAGCAAGCCGCAATTTTTTCAACATAGTTGTCTTGGTGCAATGGATGTGTATCTGGACTTGCAATGTGGCGGTCTTGAGTTCGATTCTTACCAGTGACTAATATCTTTTTCATTAAAATGCTGTCCGTACAAAACAACAATAGATATTAATAATAACATATAATGATTATTAACAAAATATTAACATATAATTGAAAAAGAATAAAATTTAAAAAGAAAATTACAAATAGCAAATCAGGTTTTTTTTAAAAACAAAGAAAAAAAGTAAACTGCATAGCTTGAGATTCGAACCCACGACCCCCTGTTTGCAAGACTAGGTACATATCCATTAGACCAAAGCCCAGTACATAATATGTGGCGAGTTACTAAAGTGTGTTGTCTGGCCCTGTACTTTTGTGCTGTTATGTAAACAACAAAATAACAACAAGTCTCAATATAGCGTGGTTTACCTGTACATTTCTGGTTGGCAACCCTTTTACAGCTGGCAATCACGCTGGCCTCTTTGGATGTACGCCATCAAAAAAGGTTTAGTACTCTATGAAAGCGACCTCTTAAATCCGGAAACGGAAGGAGGACGTCGGATATCTACGAAAGCCCGGTGGTGACATTCCAAGTTCCAATTTCCATGTTCCGGCTTCCATGTTTCGACTTCCAATATGTGGTGTTTCCTGCATGACTCATTTTTGTACTTCCAAGTTCCATGTTCCGACTTCCAAGTTCCAAGTTCCATGTTCCTATTTCCAAGTTCCATGTTCCGAAGTCCATGTTCCGACTTCCAATTTCCCTATTCTGACTTCCAAGTTCTAAGTTCCATGTTCCGACTTCCAAGTTCCAAGTTCCATGTTCTGACTTCCAAGTTCCATGTTCCAACTTCCAAGTTCCATGTTCCGACTTTTTCCCTTCAGAATTTATAATCTTCACAACAGCAGGTGTTTAGTGCTTGTGTGGCGGCCGTAAAACTTCGCCCCGTACTTCATTCTCAGTGTTGTTATACCTTCTGATGCTTCGAGATCATAAATTTCAGTACTTCTTGTTCTGAAAATTGAATACCGCTTAAGCCGGTGCTAGGGGGCGTGAGCAGCGTTGCACTTTCAATTACTGTTCATGACCAGACTCAATAAAACCGAGTCTGCAATTTTCTCTTTTTGTGTTGCAATTTTTGTTCTCGGGGAATCACCTCCCTTCAGAATTCCAAATTCCATGTTCCATGTTCCGACTTCTAAGTTCCATGTTCCGACTTCCAATTTCTGACTTTTCTCGTGACGTCATATTTTCGCGCCGTTTACATTACGCATGTCTGTTTTACCATGTGGCCGTCGTGTGTTGTAATCAGACCTTCTTTAAAATGTATGAAATACAACAAAGGTTAACCCTTTCCCTTATGTAAGCGCATTTACACGCATCTGCAAACAGTGTAGACCCAGATCAGACGGCTCCTATATCAGGATCTGCTTTGTTTGCTTATAGATCTGATTATACAGCTTCTGTCTGTTCTGAAATAGCATGTATTGATATGCCATTATAAAACAAATCTTATTAATATTTATGCCATCATTATTTCTTACATGAATATTCATCAGGGAAAAGGGTTAACAGTTATGTTTGAACATTATTAAGAGGCATACCGATCTTTGAAATGTTGAAAACAGACCTAAATCACTAAAACTGGTGCTTTAAAATTGCAACAAACCAAAAGTAGAACATCGTATATAAATAGCATGATGCTATGTGTCACGTGATGCGACTGGAGGTATTGGGTGTAAACACACGAAACATGGAAGTCGGAACTTGGAAGTCGGAACTTGGAACATGAAAGTCGGAACTTGGAACATGGAAGTCGGAACTTGGAAGTTGGAACTTGAAACATGGAAGTTGGAACTTGGAAGTCGGAATTTGGAACACGGGAGTCTGAACATGGCAGTCGGAATTTGGAACATGGAAGTTGGAACTTGGAATTCGAAACTTGGAACATGGAAGTTGGAACCTGGAAACATGGAAATCGGAACTTGGAACATGGAAGTCGGAACTTCGAAGTCGGAACTTGGAACTTGGAAGTCGGAACTAAGAAGAAGGACCTTGGAACTCGGGCGTAAACAATATACAATAACCATATAGCAAATTATCTTGGAAGAAAGAAGTATGAAATTGGAAGTCGGAATTTTGAACTTGGAACTCGGAACTATGACGAAGGAACTAAGAATGTCACCACCGGGTTTTCGTAGATATCTGTACTATTTCGTTTTTGTTCTTACCTTTATTACTTTTCAATAGTTACTCTCTGTGCAGCTCAATCATTGAGTACACTAGCGATAGGTGGATACAGTTTGTTTCACTAAATGTTTTCGTTTTACATGCGTTTTACCACTGTATTGCCATCGCAGTTATTCTAGATTAGTCGGAGAGCGGATACGTTTATTTACACTGTCTTTTAAAGTGGGGATGGAATATGTGTGAGGTTGGACGTTTAAACCCCCAATGAATTGTCACTGACCGTTCCAATGCGGTACTTCCATCTTCCCCGTATTGTTTGTTTGTTTTGTCTTTGTGCGTCTCTTTATGTTTTTGCTAGTTATATACATTTTCTATGTTTTCTTGTGTTCCTGTTCTGTATGTGGTGTTTTCTGCATACCTCATATTTGTACTTACATATTTGACATGTGGATATATCAGCATGAGACAAAGTTTCACGTACCATGCTGACCTTCATGTGCCCTCGACCTTTGACCTAAATGTCAAATTAATGTACTTTAAATATGTATTTTGTCCATGCAAGAACAGTTTTGTTCTTTGAATTAGGCTTAGAGGTTTGACATGTGAATGTATCATGATGAGGCCCAGTGTATCATACTATGATGATTTTCACTTGCCATTGACCTGCGGCATTGATGTCAAACGTATGTACCTTAAATATGAAACTTTTTCCTGTGCAATATTGTTTTTGTCTTTTGACCAAGGGCTTAGATACGTACATGTCGATGTATCGTGATGAGATCCGGGGTCTCATATCATGGTGACCTTTTACTTCAACGTCAAATTTGTGGGAAATAAGTGTCCATTCGAGAACGGTTTGCCTTTTTACAAAGGGCTAAGATTATTTAGGGCTTAGATATATAACGTGGATGTATCATTATGAGTCGAAATGTTACCAAAAGGACCTTCATGTGACCTTGACCTATGACCTCGAGGTAAGATTTATATACCTTAAAAAGGAAACTATTGTCATGCCAAAGAAGGTTTTGTCTTTTGACCAAGGGCTTAGATATTGACGTATCGTTATAAGATAAAGTGTTAAGTACATTGCAGACATTCATGTGACCTTGACCTGTGACCTCGAGGTCAATTATACGTACATTAAAAAGGAAAGTACTGTAAGGCCTGAACGTGTGATATGTGAATGTGTCATGATAGGACCCAGTGTTTTATACTATGAACAGTTCAATGTGACCTTGACCTTTGAATTAAGGTCAACTTAATTTTGAAACTTTCGTGCATGCCAGACAATGTTTGTTATTTGACAAAGGCTTATATATTTGACATATGGATATACGATCATGAGATGGAGCATTAGGTACCATGCATACCTTCAGGTTACCTTGACCTGTGACCTCAAGGTCAAATATATGTATTTTAAACAGGAAGCTATTGTCAGAGCTTAACTGTTTTGATATTTTACAAAGACCTCAGACATTTGGCATGTGGATGTGTATGAAGAGGTCCAATGCCTCATATTATGATGGTCTTTATGTGAAATTACTATCGGACTCATTGTTTGTCTTTTGAACTCAACTTTAGAAATATGTTCTATTATAAAAAATAATCTGTTAATTTTGATGATATCATTATTACATAGTATAACGGTTTCAATCGAAAGGACGGGTACACATCTGTTAGGACGTCCGTAAACCGGTTTAAACCCCCAGTTGTGTTTTTGCTGCTGACCGTGCCAAGGCGGTACTCTCTTTGTCACCCTTCCTTTTGTTTGCATTGCGTCTTTGTGCTTGTGGTTTGTTCATGTTGTGGAACGTTTGTCCCTGGTTCTTGTGTGTCTTTTGGTGTTTTCTGTGTTCATTTCGTGTGTGTGTGTGTGCGTGTGCGTTTGGGTGTGTGGTTGTGTGTGTGTGTGTCATGCTGTCTATCGGTGTTTTGGTGGTGGTTGCGTCTTGCATGTGGCTTTGCCTGCTTGATTTTACTACTTTTCCATTTAGTCAAGAATTTCAGTACTTCTTGTTCTGAAAATTGAATACTGCTTAAGCCGGTGCTAGGGGGCGTGAGCAGTGTTGCACTTTCAATTACTGTTCATGAACAGACTCAATAAAACCGAGTCTGCAATTTTCTCTTTTTGTGTTGCAATTTTTGCTCTCGGGGATCACCTCCCTTCAGAATTTAAACAATTCCTACTAGTTATTTCTTACATGAATACTGAACCAGGAAAACGGTTAATGAACAATTTCTTCAATCCAGTATTTACGAAACGTTATTAATTTATGTCTGTATTAAGTATTGGCACAGTATCGGTATAAAACGTGTATTTATGGTGTGCATTCTTACTATACATACCTATTTGTTGGTTTATTTTTTAGATGCTGAAAAGTTGAATGGTTACCGGTACAATTGTTTCAGGTTCGATCGACTCAAAGAAGAGGTAATATCTTAAAATAGTACATATTTTCTCACTTTGCTCATCAAATATGTTAAAAAATTCATTAAAAAAGGGATATGATCCTGTAGTATTACAACATACTGCATGTTTGGTTGTCAACCCTTTTACAGTTGGCAATCACGCTGGCCTCTTTGCATGTACGCCGACAAGAAAGGTTTAGTACTCTATGAAGGCGACCTCTTAAATCCAGAAATGGAAGGAGAACGTCGGCTATCTGTACTATTTCGTTTTTGTCGTACCCTTTATTACTTTTCTACAGTTACTCTGTTTGCAGCTCAATCATTGAGTACACTAGCGATAGGTGGATACAGTTTGTTCACATAAATGTTTTCGTTATACATGCACTTTACCACTGTATTTGCCGTCGCGGTTGTTGTAGATTAGTCGGAGAGGGGATACGTTTATTTACACTGTTTGTCTTTTAGGGTGGGGATGGAATAAGTGTGATGTTGGGCGCCCATAAACCGGTTTAACCCCACAGTGACTTTTGGCACTGACCGTTCCAAGGCGGTGCTTCCATCTTCCCCCTATTGTGTGTTTGTTTTGTCTTTGTGCGTCTCTTATTTTTATAGTTATGTACATTTGCTGTTTCCTTGTGTTGCTGTTCGGACGACTGCTTGTTCTGTATGTGGTGTTTCCTGCATGACTCATTTTTGTACTTTTATCTAACACAAGGTTACAATGTGACCTGTCACGATAGCCCTGTACTCGTTGTCTTTTGTCGTCCATCGTGCATGATGCAACCTATCTTGTAAGGAGGTTGTATAAATGGTTCTGGTACACTGCTTGAATAAGTTAAGGTAGCCACAATAGATTTAGAAGACGAATTCATAAAAGTACAAAAATTAGTCATGCAGGAAATACCACATACAGAACAAACAGCCGCCCGAACAGCAACACAAGGAAACAGCAAATATACACAACTATAAAAAAATCAAGAGACACACAAAGACAAAACAAACATACAATAGGGGAAAGTTGGAAGTACCGCCTTGGAACGGTCAGTGACAAAAGTCACTGGGGGGAGGGTTAAACCGGTTTATGGGCGCCCAACCTCACAGTTATTCCATCCCCACCCTAAAAGACAAACAGTGTAAATAAACGTATCCCCTCTACGACTAATCTACAACAACCGCGATGGCAAATACAGTTGTAAAGTGCATGTATTACGAAAACATATAAGTGAACAAACTGTATCCACCTATCGCTATTGTACTCAGTGATTGAGCTGCAAACAGAGTAACTGTAGAAAAGTAATAAAGGGTACGACACAAACGAAATAGTACAGATATCCGACGTTCTCCTTCCGTTTCTGGATTTAAGAGGTCGCTTTCATAGAGTACTAAACCTTTCTTGTCGGCGTACATGCAAAGAGGCCAGCGTGATTGCCAACTGTAAAAGGGTTGACAACCAAACATGCAGTATATTGCAGTACTATAGGATCATATCCCTTTTAAACGAATGTTTTAACATATTTGATGAGCAAAGTGAGAAAATGGGTATGTCCAATAATTTTACGAAGTTTGTAAATCACATCACCATAAAATTCAGGATGTGAAACACCGTGTCGCAGAAGTGCCTTGAGATTACATTGGTACTTGCCAGTAAGTGAGAGATTTCGATAGTAAAATTTAGAGAAAGTTTTTCTTAGTTTATGGTATCTATATCTTTGCTTAAGCAGCATTTCAGTTAAATTGATATTTCAACTGTTAAAATCGTCAATAGATGAACAAGCTCTAGCAAACCGAATAAGTTGAGATATATAAACCCCATAAGATGGAGCACGGGGAACATCTCCGTCGAGATGAGGGAAATTTACAATACATGTATTAAAATCAAAATCATCTCTTTTGTCATATATTTTAGAAGAAATCATTTCATTATTAATTTTAAGGTCTAGATCAAGAAATTGTCGGACGGATTAGCTTTATTCAATTTGAGTTCTTTAGGATAAATTGTAGGAATCAGAGTATCAAAGAAAGGGTTATCTAAGTTAAAAATATCATCCAAATATCGAAAAGTTTCATTAAAGGCTTTTATAACATCTTCTTGTGATTGTGGATTCAAACGTAACATGAAATCTCTCTCATAGCAGTACAAAAACAAATCTGCGACAAGTGGTGCACAATTCGTACCCATAGGAATACCAATTACCTGACGGTATATAGCATTCCCATAACGTACAAATATGTTATCCAAAAGAAAGGTTAGTGATTCGCAAACTTCTGAGTAAGTCCAATTGGTGTAATATTTCATTTGCTCGTCAGTAAAGAAAGCTTTTTTTCAGCATTACATGCCAGGAATTATGTATTATCCGGGCAAATACTTTCTGGATTAAGTCAGTAAGTTTATCTTTAATTAAAATATGAGGAAAAGTTGTTTCTGAAATACTGGTATATTTAATTGTGTTTTTATGCTTATGCAAGTTGTATTAAAGTAATATGTAGATATTGATTTACTTTTATTTATACAAAAGATGCCATGATAAGACATAGATTTTCATGTTTTATTATTTGAACTGTCTTTTTGTTCGTTTCTTCATGTGTTACACGTCTTGTAGCTGTGTTGTTTCCTTTTTGATGATGGTTGGTCATATACATGGTTTATTTTCTCATCGACTAAATTATTTTGCATTCAACCTCTACTGCATGATTATGATGCAAGTACAATAAATATTTTACTTATTCTCTTCTCTAGCAAATGTACTTTAAGATATACTTTTGATATACTTTCATTTCAAAATTTCTACTGATTTATTTCCCTTGTGTAATTTTATACGATTGCACTGTTTGTATTGATGTTCTTTTGACAACGAGCAAACTGCGGAGCATACACCAGGTCCCGTTTTGCTTGAGTCTGAGATCATTCTCAAGCACTTGATCTCATACTCCAGAGTATTTTAATCTTGGACCCAGTTCTACCAGCTAATTGTTGTTATCCCCTGCCAAAGGCAGAGATATATTGTTTTGGGTTGGTCTGTCCGTCCGTCCTTCCATCCGTCCGGTTTCCGTCTGATATCATATCTCTGTGATGGATTGACAGAATTCAATGTAACTTGACATGAATATTTGTTATTACTGGCGCATCGTTCCCATTTATTACTTTTTCAGATCGCTTGTGGCATTCAGGAGTTATTGCCCTTTTATATGAGAAAATCGCATATTATTTTTCGTCCGATGTCTTATATCTGTAACTGATTGACAGAATTCAATGAAACATGAATATGTGTTACCATTGGGGCATCAATCCCATGTATTTCTTCTCCAGATCGTTTTTTCCATTTAGAAGTTATTGCCGTATACGCAAAAAATGACATTTTCCCCATCAGATGTCATATCTCTGTAATGGATTGAAAGAATTTAATGAAACTGAACATGAATATTTGTTTTAATTCGGGCATTGTTCCGATGTATTACTTTTCCAGATTGTTTGCGGTATTTAGGAGTTATTGCCCTTTGATACTTAAACATCACGTATTTTTTCGTCCAATGCTCTATCTCTGTCACGGATTTATAGAATTCAATGAAAATGAACATGAATATTTCTAATCGCAATAGCATCGTTCCCATGCATTACTTTTTCAGATTGCGTGCGGCTTTCAGGAGTTATACCCCTTTGATACACGAACATCATATATTTATTGCCCTTATCCCCTGCTGAAAGCAGAGGGATATTGTATTGTATTGAATACTGTTGTGCAGTAAGTACTTGAATATGCTTTATACAGCTTTCATATTCAAGCAGTGTCAAGATTTAGATAGACCTTATGATTCAAGCAGTTCAGAAACAGACCAGAAACCATGTTACAAATGCAACACCCAATCCAATATGTAATTATTCACTGTATCAGAATAAACGGTATTGTATGTAGAAACCTAGTACCTTTGGCAGGAGATATCAATTTTATGAATTTGCTTGTTTTTCTATTTTTTTGCCTTTTCCTTAAAAAAAATCTTTTTGAAGATATTCCATACAATAAGTGTCAATATTTAGTTTAAGCATATAATTTCCTAATTTCACATAAAATTACACATTGCACTGAAGTGGTGGATTTTCTCTCCTGAAGAAATGTCATGTTTAAGCAAAAACATTTAAGTCCTGTTGTGAAACAAATAATATGATGAACAAGACTAATAGTATGAACCCAGCTGCACAAGCAAATCCCCACATATCCAAACAAGCATGTGTAGCCGGGTAGATATTGTGGTGAAATAATTAATAGGCTTTAGACTGTATGGCTTGATATCTCAATCGATAGAGTTCTCGCATGGTAAGCCAAAGGCCTTGGGTTCAAACTTCAGTCGGGTAACAACTTTTTCACTATATTTACATTTGGTGCCCATCGCAAATAACCTTCAGGCTGATTGCAGCTCAATCATTGGGTACACTAGAGATAGGCGGATCCAGTTTGTTTGACTTAAATATGCTTTCGTTTTACATGCAATTTTGCCTCTGTATTTGCCATCGCGGTTGTTGTAGTTTAGAGGGTGTTTATTTACACCTTGTCCTCTAGGGTGAGGGATGAAATAGGTGTGAGGTTGGACACCACTAAATCAGTTTAAACCCCCAGTGACTCTTGACACTGATCGATCCAAAGCAGTACTTCCATCTCCACCAAATTTTGTTTTTTATCTCATGATGCATCTCTTCTCGTCCTTTGATACATTTGCTGCTCCTTTTTTCACGATGTTGTTCCGAAGACTTGTGTTTTGTATAAGGTGTTTCCCCAGGGGAAACTATGAAAAACAAAAACAAAACCCAGGATACAAAACAAAAAGAACAATAAAAGCAAACCCATAACTATGCACAGATTTATAGTCAACAAAATGTCTACTTGGTCATATAATATTTTGACCGAACTATGAAAACAAGAAGGTTGTACGCAAATATAATATGCATAGAAGGAAGAACATGTTATTGCAAAAAGAGTAACAACCAAAAGGCTATGTGTATGTCAACTTGTGTGCAGAAATTAAGAAAACAATATTAATTAGCTTTAAAATTATTCAAGATTAACAGATGACCAATTGGAAACTTTTTTGAGTATATATAGACTTTCACATATTTCAGACAAGTAAAGTTGGCGGAGGAGTGAGCAGAGAATACTGCGAAAATAAATTTGTCACGTAGATGTAGAGCAATGTCAGCATCTTTATATGCCCATCAGAAGGCTGTCAGTATTATGTGAAAATGTACAGAATATTAAAATCTGCCGCGGGTAGGCAGCTGGGCGGCGTCTAAAACATGTCCGTCTGCTCATGAAGTCGAGCAGTTCTAATGTGTTTGTCACGAACTTTAATGAAAATGTTTTTGGTCGTCTTATCTCGTCCAAGCTCTGTAACCAGCCAATTGATCCAATATGGAAAAATAGTCAAACAGGGAGAGCCACACACGAAATAACACCGCACCAAACACCATCAAACAAGAAGCGGTAAAGCCACAAGACAAAACATAACAGGAAGCATATCAAGACGAAAAACATTAAACATCAAGCATATTAAACAACAAAATTGACCGTAGGCTGAAAGCAGGAGTACCGTCTTGGAACGGCCAGCAACCAAAATAAGCTACTGGCGGACTTAAACCTGGTTTACGGGTACCCAACCTCGTCCTTATCCCACTTTCACCAAAGTCAAAATGTAAATAAAATTCCCCCTCCAGACAACTCCACAACATGCATGACGATGTCTGCCAAGGCAAATTAGACTTTATGAAATTGTATGTCGTCATATCATCTCAGTTATTTTTAATGACTAGGAAATGGCCTCAGGCGCCAAAGAGTTGTGGCCATTGACTTAGAACAGTATTGTTGTCTTATCTGTTTTCATAGTCGACCAGCTTAACTCTGATCTACACCAACTTTTATGAATTTGTATGTGACCATATTATGTCAGACTTGTTTAATAACCAGTCAAATGGTACCAGCCATTTTAGAGTTTAGCCTTTAAATATACTCTCTCTATGTTTACCAAAATTTACTATAATATTCGTGTGTTGGCCAACGCCGTTTATATCTTTTGCGTTTAAGCTTACAGGATCCTTCTGTATCTAGCATCGAGTCATGCATTTCTTTAAACAACATTTCCTACACTATAAGACCAAGGTTGTTCATGTTTACTTAATGGCACCAATGTCATATTCAGACAAATTTGGATCTACGATCTTGCAAAATCATAGCATTATACTATTCTTATGGGTTACCCAGTTTCAGTACTTTGATTATATGCGGCCTTTGTAAAGGTTCTGCACCATTTAAAGTATTTGCTGTGTTGTACAAATTATCACGATTCTCAATTAACACATTTGCGCATAGAGAATTCTTCCATGCTTATATATTGCATTAGTCCATTTTTTATCTAAGGGTTGTCTGGTCTAAACTTTTCATTTTGGTTTAGTTTTATATTGAAATTCCTATCAGCAAACATTGTTGACTCTGATTATGTGGCGTCAGATCGGATTCTACCCTGTTTATCTATATCACATATATGGGGTCGCGGGCACAAATGGATTAATGACAATTTGACAAGTAATAAACAGCGGAGTCACTACTTAAAGACCTTTCCCAGTGCCCCAATTATTGCTTTTAACAGAATGTTAATATATATAATTTGACGAGTCGTTTGAAAAGTTATTCTTTACTGTAATTCATTAATCCTGTTTATGACATCTGTTGTTCGAATCCTGACATGGTCATTTAGAAAAATGTTTTTCTCACATGAGTATGATCTTGTGAAATTTTGTGATTGCCAACTGTCTGGCGTTCGTGCGTCCTTCCGTCAACAATTGCCTTAAACGACATCTCCTCTGAAACCGCATGGCATAAATAATCTTTGTGGCAGGCTCTATCAAAACATTTCAAAGAATCCGAATCGACATAGAACTCTGTTTGCCATGGTTACAGAAAGGAAATTAGTAACCTTTTTTCTCCAAAACTAGATACAGAATTGAATATTGTTTAGGAATAGTCTTCCTGTAAGCCTCCGCAAAAATTAATTGTTAAAATCATCTTTATTACCTAAAAAACATGGCCGCCATTGGCGAAGCTAGATATCTTTATATAACTATGTAGAAAACTTCTCCAAAACCACTTTGGATGGTATTTGGTAGGGACAGTGACTCTTTTATCAAAATAGGTAAATTCATGTTGATATCTAAAAAACATGGCCGCCATGGACGGAACTACATTGCGTATAATTATGTATAACAACAGATAGAAAATCTCCGGATTCTACCTCCACCTGTAATTGGCAGGACATCACATGACTTAAATACTGTTTAGCGACTATCTCAGAAACTATCCGGTGGATTTTGTTAAATATTTACGGAGATGATTAACAGCAATCCTATGTATGCATATCGTAAGCACATCCCTTGAGTATATGCTGATTTATCTTCAACTGTATTATTGAAACGAATTATGGGTACGAATTGTGCACCACTTGTCGCAGATTTGTTTTTGTACTGCTATGAGAGAGATTTCATGTTGAGTTTGAATCCTCAATCACAAGAAGATGTTATAAAAGCCTTCAATGATACTTGTCGATATTTGGATGATATTTTTAACTTAGATAACCCTTTCCTTAATGCTCTGATTCCTACAATTTATCCTAAAGAACTCAAATTGAATAAAGCTAACCCGTCCGACAATTATGCAGCGTTTCTTGACCTAGACCTTAAAATTAATAATGGAATGATTTCTTCTAAAATATATGACAAAAGAGATGATTTTGATTTTAATATTGTAAATTTTCCTCATCTTGACGGGGATGTTCCCCGTGCTCCATCTTACGGGGTTTATATATCTCAACTTATTCGTTTTGCTAGAGCTTGTTCATCTATTGACGATTTTAACAGTCGAAATCTCATTTTAACTGAAAAACTGCTTAAACAAGGATATAGATACCATAAACTAAGAAAAACTTTCTCTAAATTTTACTATCGAAATCTCTCGCTTATTGGCAAGTACAAATGTAATCTCAAGGTACTTTTGCGACACGGTATTTCACATCCTGAATTTTATGGTGATGTGATTTACAAACTTCGTAGAATTATTGGACATACCCATTTTCTCACTTTGTTCATCAAATATATAAAACAATTCATTAAAAAGGGATATGATCCTGTATTATTACAACATACTGCATGTTTGGTTGTGAACCCTTTTACAGTTGGCAATCACGCTGGCCTCTTTGCATGTACGCCGACAAGAAAGGTTTAGTACTCTATGAAGGCGACCTCTTAAATCCAGAAATGGAAGGAGAACGTCGGATATCTGTACTATTTCATTTTTGTCGTACCCTTTATTACTTTTCTACAGTTACTCTGTTTGCAGCTCAATCATTGAGTACACTAGCGATAGGTGGATACAGTATGTTCAATTAAATGTTTTTTTGTTATACATGCACTTTACCACTGTATTTGCTGTCGCGGTTGTTGTAGATTAGTCGGAGAGGGGATACGTTTATTTACACTGTTTGTCTTTTAGGATGGGGATGGAATAAGGGTGAGGTTGGGCGCCCATAAACCGGTTTAAACCCCCGGTGACTTTTGTCACTGACCGTTCCAAGGCGGTACTTCCATCTTCCTCCTATTGAATGTTTGTTTTGTCTTTGTGCGTCTCTTGTTGTTTTTTCTACCCATGTACATTTGCTGTTTCCTTGTGTTGCTGTTCGGGCGAGTGTTTGTTCTGTATGTGGTATTTCCTGCATGACTCATTTTTGTACTTGTTTTATATCTACAAATAGCTTGTTCTATAAAACCATTCTGCAGATTGTGATAATAATTTGCTGAAATGATCTGTTCAAAGCCTTCTTGTGTATGTTGTTATATGTGGCCTTGGTAGCCCGAAGAATGTGAGTACAGCGCTGAACAATTAACATATTGGTATCGAAGTGTAGTCAAACTGGAAGTGTCGTAAACAGGCTCCACCGCGAACAAGGAAGGTGGACTACACTTGCACAGGATCGCTACATTGTGCTAATCCCTTTGCGCGAACGCCGACGATCAGCAACCTTAACAGCAACCCACTACTGTACGCCGCCGTCTGCACTATTTAGAGGTATACATTTGCAGACTCGTCATCGTGCGGCTAGACTCAGATTGGCGCGAAGACACGATTTCGGATGGCCGATTGGGCACAAGTTATTTCTACAGATAAGAGTCGTCTCCGATTGTTTGACAATGATGTACATCGGCGCGATTACCGTAGGCGGTACCAAAATGTTCAGAAAAGTCTACTGAATTAGAACCGCAATGTACGCAAGAATAAATTATTTTAGGCTGTGTTTATTTTAACCGTTTCCATGGCAACATCCCAGTTTTCGTAATGATGACCAATACCTGCATACTCGCCCATATTACAGCCAGATTAAACCTATAAAACTGGTACCAAATTAAAGATAGGACATAATGCTTTCGTTACCAGCTAATTTGTTTAATAATCTTACTTGCACACTCATGAATATAAATTAGAACTTTAAAATAGTAAAGATGTATAGAAATAACGTAGAACTTTCGATTTTTCATCCTACCTATATCAGAAATCAAAAATGCAGTTAATATGGTGACAAAATCCTCAGAAAACAAAATATCCAATTTCAGGACCAAACATTAACTTTAGGTAACGTTTAACCCGTTTCCATGTCAACCCCCAGTTTTCGTAATGATGGGACATACACGCAAAATCGTCCATAATGCAGCCGGTTTTTGTCCTTAACCTATAAAACTGGTACCAAATTGAAGATAAGATATTGTGATTTTATTTCTAAATTGCCTTATTTGCATACTCATGTAAATCTTGGTGATATTCGGTGATCATTTTAAACTTTAGCAATATACTACATTTTGCATTTTTGTTTGCTGTATGAGAGAAAGACTTGTGTCTATCGAAACTTTCATCATTTTTTATTTTTCTCATAAATATTCATACTTATACAAATTAGTTTATAATAATTACCATTAAAGCAACGCCTCAGCTCTATGTTTATAACAATTGATTTCATGATTCATCAAAAATAACTGAGATCTAGCTGTGTGTTACAGGAAGAAGTCAATTTTCATAGAAACAGTTACAATTTAATTTACAGTTCATTGTTATCGATTTTAGATACTTTGCTTTCTGAGTATTTTATCATAATTTAAACTACATTTGAAAGTACAAAAGTGAGTCATGCAGGAAACACCACATACAGAACAAACAGCCGCCCGAACAACAACACAAGGAAACAACAAATGTACATAACTATAAAACCATCAAGAGACGCACAAAGACGAAACAAACATAAAATAGGGGGAGATGGAAGTACCTCAATGGAACGGTCAGTGACAAATTCACTGGGGGTTAAACCTGTTTTAGGCGCCCAACCTCACAGTTATTCCATCCCCACCCTAAAAGACAAACAGTGTAAATAAACGTATCCCCTCTCCGACTAAGCTACAACAACCGCGATGGCAAATACAGTGGTAACGTGCATGTATAACGAAAACATTTAAGTGAACAAACTGTATCCACCTATCGCTAGTGTACTCAATGATTGAGCGGCAAACAGTAACTGTAGAAAAGTAATAAAGGGTATGACAAAAACGAAATAGTACAGATATCCGACGTTCTCCTTCCGTTTCTGGATTTAAGAGGTCACCTTCATGGAGTACTAAACTTTTCTGGTCGGCGTACATGCAAATAAGCCAGCGTGATTGCCAACTGTAAAAGGGTTGACAACCAAACATACAGTATGTTGTAGTACTATAGAATCATATCCCTTTTAAATGAATTTTCTAACATATTTGATAAACAAAGTGAGAAAATGTCCAATAATTTACGAAGTTTGTAAATCACACCACCATAACATTCAGGATGTGAAATACCGTGTCGCAGAAGCGCCTGGAAGTTTTCTCATATTGGTAGGACACAAATTGAAAATTTACCGTTATTTCTATATATATTTTATTGTTCTCATTAATATTTATGTGTATGCAAATAAGGTAATTCCTATTAAGTATAGCATTTAAACAAAAACACACGATCTAAGCTTTTTTTCGTTACCGACTTTATACAGTTAGCACAATTACCTTCTATGATATGAAAGTTTTGCAGGTAGGTGTCGACTAATACAATTTGTGAACAGAGTGAAATGAATGGTTACTACGGAAACAGTTAAACCGTTACTTAAAGTTAATTGTTTGGTCCTCAAATTAAATATTTTGTTTTCTGAGGATTTTGTCATTATTTTAAACTGCAGTTGAAATTGTTTTGTGATATTTGTAGGATAAAATATTGGAATGTTTACATTATCTCTTTTATTATTATTATTATTATTTGATTTACTATGTTTAATATTCTCATTAGTATTCATGAGTATGCAAATAAAGCAATTTCAGGGCATAGCTAGAAAGAATAGCACAATGTCTTATCTTCAATTTGGTACCAGGGTTATAGGTTTAGGGACACACATTGGCTGTGATATGGGTGATAAGCTGGCTGGGGGGTAGCCATGAAAACGGTAAAAAGGTTACTTAAAATTAACAATTTGGTCTTCAAATTATTTTTTTGTTTTCTGAAGATTTTGTCATCATGTTGAACTGCATTTGAAGATGTTTTCTGATATTTGTAGAATAAACAGTGAAAGGTTTCTCATTAATATTCATGAGTTTAAAAATAAGGTAATTTCAACAAATAGCTGGAAATAACGGCACAAAGTCATATCTCCCAATTGGTTCCCGATTTATAGGTTTAGGACAAAAACTGGTTGGCTGTGATATGGGTCAATGTGCAGATATGGGTCATCATTACGAAACCGGGAGGGGGGGGGTCATGAGAAAAGATAAAATACACATAGTCTTAAAGAATTTATTCTTGAATACATTCGGGATTCTGATTAAGTAGGTTGTTCTGAAAATGTTGATACCCATGAAAAAACTGATAGGGTGCACGGTAGACCCTACTGACCACCAGAGTATTATCTGTGATATTTTGTTTATTTTATTTTATTTTATTTGTTATTGAATTCGAGTAAACTTTCATTATACGCAAATGCACTGAATATAAATAAAGGGTGATTACTTATAAATGTCGTTTAGTGTATGTCTCTATTTAGTTGTTTTTTAGCAAATGCGAAGCATTTTTAATCCTATTGTTCATATGATTGTTCAAGAGATTTTCTGAAAGCCTTTAAAATATAGAATCATAAATTTATATTCAGCCATTTTTACTAATAAGGCTACATTATATATTGCAGCTCCTCAAAAAGGTGACAATATCCTTAAACGATGAGAACTTATTCAAGAAGATTGTATCACAAAAGGATAAACTGAAGAAAGCTTTAAAACCTTTGGATATAACGTTTCAAACCAAAGACACAGACAGAGAAATTATAATTTTGTCACCAACACATATTCAAATACAATTTGCTGTAAACATGATTTGCAGTATTTGTAAAATTTATGAAAGATACAAGACTGACAGCTATGATGACTTTAAAAGTATTGACACGTTCAGTATATCTGATTTACAGTTGGACGTTCTCGTTGCGGTTGAACAAGAGGCTTTTAAACAATTACAAGCAGTAAACCAAATAGTAATTGACGAGGGGAAAGTAACGTACACTATATCTCCAGACACTTCTAAATATTGGAATAGGTTTAAGGAAGCAGGTGAAGATCTCAGGAAGAAACAGATGAAAGAAATACATCTCAAAAATACAGAAACTATTGTTGCAGAAAGTTTTACCAAAGAAATATGTGGAGCCCTTGGATCCATTTGCTGCATTTACTTGGAAAGGAAAGGGTCAATTGTTGCGTTTAGCAATAATTATGAGGACCTTCTTAAAGTGAAGCATCAGCTGATGATCAAGCAAGGAAAGATACAACTATCAGGAAGAGAGAATAGAAAGCTGGTTGTGAATGCTGAGAGTATTAAAGATCCAAACCTTAAGAAAAAGAGAAGAGATGAAAAGAAGAATGCAGGAAAGAGAGAGTTTAATTGGGATTTACATGCCCATTACCTGCATGAATTTAAAACCAGAGAATGCATTGTTGTAAAGGTTTATAAAGCAAATATTCTCGATCTGCCAGTAGATTGCATTGTAAATGTAGTAAATTATAAGTTGAATCATGGTGGTGGTGTTGCTAAGGTCATTGCAGATGCTGCAGAAGATGACCTTGTACAAGATGGATATGACCAGGTTAGAATAAAAGGATCCATACCTGTTGGATTTGCATACACCACTACTGCTGGACGACTGAAGTATCATTGTGTTATTAATGCTGTTGGTCCTGCCTGGTATGACTACCACCCTTATAGACTGGAAGATGTGCTTAGATGTGAAGATGACGTGTGCTATGCTGTAACAAACAGTTTTTATGAAGCAGAAAAACAAAATCTTTCCACAATTGCCTTGCCTGCAATTAGCGCAGGTAATGTGCATTTGTTTACTTTTTATAAGAAAGGTAAGATCTGTATATAGGAGACACCATATTGGTTAGTTTGTAGATCTTTTAGAAAGCTATGATTATCCAAATATAGCATATGTGCAGGGTTATTAATCACATTCAGTGATCAGTCTAGCAGATGTAGTACTTTTATTATTAAAGTATTTCACGCGCACAGTACATTGTCACTAAATCATATTACATGTATATCATAATGTTACAGTCTTACTGTTCACTGATTGGAATATAATTTTGTTCTTACACATATTTAAATGCTCATTGTTAAAACGTAATGGGAGAAATAAACACTATTTCATTACATATTGATATAGATATACGACACTTCTCTCAACAAGACAATAAAAGACAGTATCTGTGCCGGTCTTTCAGACAGATTTGCAGCTTAATGCAAGTGAAAAAACACTCACTAACCTCCCAAAAGAGCTTTATGCGTGACCTTCATCCTGCATTAAGCAGTTACCTGCCTAAAACCCTAAGTAGTTCTTTATTATGTCCCACATATGAATTGGGAGACATATTGTATTTGATTATTTCTTATTGCTATTTCTTATTGCTATTTTTCTATTCGTTCTTCTTCCGCCCTGAACTTGATTGACACATTTGTATGTAAATGAAAAAGTAGTAAATTCAAGCAGGAAAAGCCACACACAAAACGCCACCATCACCATCACCAAAATACCGACAGAAAACAATGTATACAGTAATTTATACACATTCACAAACACACACACAAGTAATGAATGAACCTAGCTTTCGATTTAAATCTACTAGTAGTATCCTTATAATATGATAGGCGTCCTACAGACTGCACTAATACATATTTAAAGGAGTGGCCAGACTTCCTTAATGTTGGTACAAAACCATATAAAGATGTCAACACAAATTCACAGAAATGGTCATATAACCCTCCTTGACAAACCTTCAATTACATTTCATAATTAGGTCACAGGAGATAAAATAGATTTTTAGAATCTTAAATGGTTTTGGTCTGCTGCATAAGTATATTTTTTATCATTAAAACATTGTCCCATTTTAGACAGTCCTCAATAATATGATGAAACACACCTTATTTTCTTTTTAAACTGATAGTTTGAAATTAGCAGTGCAGAGGTGGTCTTACATGTAATTAGAGCCATCGTTGTTACCTACGATAACAAAAGCATGACGTTATCATTATCTGAACAGCAATGTTAGACGTCATGTTTATTGACAACGACGTCGTGTTTACCTCCAATCAAGACATTCAACTTAACTCCCCTTATCTGGAGACTGGTTATTGGTGGTGTAAATTCGTGAATTTCTACCTCGCCGGGTATGACATTTACTAACCACGTATCATCCCGTACCCGTACCCAGTCACTACATGACTATGTAACTAATAATGCAGTTTTTCTTTATCTTATTCATGTATACAGTACACATCGATTTAATGATATACCATTTATACAAGGCAAATGAATGACAGTTTTACTTTCAAGACCTTACTTTTCTATCTCCACTTTTAGTGACGACTCAATGTGTTTAGTTAAGTTTATACTTAAACAATAAACATTTTTATCATTTGTTTGTGACACACTTGTCACTTACATACGTACTGATGTGAATGTTCAATATAAGTACATAATATTTATTTCATATTTTGTGCTGTTAATCCCAGTTCAGTCATTCTTTCAGCAATGTTTGGTGTACCAGAGGAGATATGTGCCTATCAGTATGCTCTAGCTACAGTAAAATACAGCAAGCTTTCAGTCGACGTTTCTACAGCTGTCAAAGAGATCCACTTTTTCTGCATTAACAAAAACATGATCGCGAAAATACAAGATATGTTTCATCGAGTACTTGATGATGATAGTAGACCCTACAGTATACAAAAATACGTCAAAGGTGGCTCCAGTACTGGACAATTTGGAAACCAAAATGAGATTGTGTCACTTTCGCAACATAAGAGATATCCTATACAACTGACCAGCTCTTTAACAGAAAGGCAGAATACACTGTTTCATCCAGAACTTGGTGGGGACAATCCGAAAGAGAATGAGTTTGAGATGATAAAATATAATAGGCATGGCGGTTTTACTTTTGTATTTTCTTTTGGAAATCAATTGACATTGTACATAGGAGACTTGTTCAAATACAAAGCGGATGCAATGGTATCTGTTGAGGATCCTAATGGAAAAGGTGCTGGGGTAATTTCGAAATACAAAAGTAATACTTGTTATAATAAGTACAAAGAAGAAAAGCGATATAAGTTCTGGTATGAAAGAAAGGTTGGTGACGTTTTGCCCACCTGTGCATTTAACAAAGGATTTCAAAAAGTCTTACATGCAGTCTACCCATATAACGAAATATCAAAATCAATTGAGCAAAGGAAACAAAGTCTGCAAGCCACATATGCCAACATTTTCAAAACAGCTAGCCTGGAGGGACTTAGTTCGTTGTCAATGATTTTGATTGGAACAGGTTTGTATACATTTATCTTCATGTACAATCAAAATATACTTAAACATGTTTTAATGTTTGTGTTGTAAATTTGACACAACAATAATGCCCATGATGCGTATGAATTACCATTTCATGATGCTTCATCATGAGTTTTAATTACGCTATTGAAAGAATTGAGCGTCATGTCTGTCCGTCAAATTCTGATCATAATATTAACAAGCTAATGAATATCCTTGTGAGGAAAAGAACAAACTACCATTTATTTGCAAGAGAACATGAAAATTTAGTAAGAACGCTTTTAGTCCACTAAACAGATGTCTCCCCTTATCCTTGGATTTCAGCCTTTACTTAATGAATATTTAGGTAAGATAAAATGACCTCTGGGCTCATCATGGTTCTTTATATTGGCATCTGATGACAAGGGTGCTTTGTCCTGGCAAAAACTGTAGAATCAAAAGACAAAAACATTCAGGCCGAACAGTAGGTTCTGATTCCTTGACCTTTGAAGGCAGAGGTCAATGTCACATGAATGCCATCATGGTATGACACACTCGACCTCATCATAATCTATTCACATTACACATGTCTAAGGCCTAGTTAAACAACAAATCAGTTCAGGCAAGACAAAATTGCCTACTTAAGGTTGCAATTTACCTTGAGATCAGAGGACAAGATCATCTGATAGTACTTGGCATGTTGTCCCGTGATGATCCATCCATATGTAAAAACAAAACTTTTCTGGTACAGACCTAGCGATAGGTGGATACAGTATGTTCAATTAAATTTTTTTGTTATACATGCACTTTACCACTGTATTTGCTGTCGCGGTTGTTGTAGATTAGTCGGAGAGGGGATACGTTTATTGACACTGTTTGTCTTTTAGGATGGGGATGGAATAAGGGTGAGGTTGGGCGCCCATAAACCGGTTTAAACCCCCAGTGACTTTTGTCACTGACCGTTCCAAGGCGGTACTTCCATCTTCCTCCTATTGTATGTTTGTTTTGTCTTTGTGCGTCTCTTGTTGTTTTTTCTACCTATGTACATTTGCTGTTTCCTTGTGTTGCTGTTCGGGCGAGTGTTTGTTCTGTATGTGGTGTTTCCTGCATGACTCATTTTTGTACTTTTATTATCACAACAGTGTTGCTTGTGCCGTGTGGTGGCCGTAAAAAGTCTCCCCGTACACGTAATCGATGTTGTTATCATTCTCTTGCAGGATATGCAAGTAACATACACAACTCTCATTCGCCTCTTACATCATCATAAGTATGTCATGCACCTCGTGGTAGGTGTTGTGTTCACCAACAATTTGATGCACTTGGTAGCTACACTAATGTAATTGACGTGTTGATGAACACAATACAGGTGCCCCTCTATCACTTTCCAATATGAATAAAGTTAAAATACCTCGAATAGAACTAAACGCTTTAAATATGCAATCTGTGTCGTCTGTACAAGTACCCAGAAATATTTCTAATTTCTCTTCCCTTCAACCTTTTGTTCGTTTAAAACAACTTAATCTTCAGTCGGCATCATCTTTTCACATACCATCTCTTTCTATTAATAAATGTTTTTTCAATGGACCAAGAGTTGTACTTTCACCTTTAAAATCTGTTATCCAAAATGTTTCTTCTATTCGTAAACGGTCCTTATGCAGGCGACACAGAGTGTATCCAATTATCCAAAAGTGCTTTGCTAAGAGGTGCATATGTTGTAGTAACATTTCTTGTAATTCCACTATAAAATCTACAGTTAATGGTAGAACATTTAATGTCAAGATAAACTCAGACGTTGATTGTACTACTACTAACGTTATTTATGTTTTAACTTGAAACGCGCCTAGTTGCGGTATACAGTACGTAGGACAAACAGGACGTGCTTTGAAAACTCGATTTCGTGAGCATGCATATCAGTGTCGAAATCGTAAACTAAACAATTTTTTATACCAACACTTTCGGAAATCTGGCCATTCTTTTAAAGATGTTTTAGTACAAATTGTTGAGCATATAACATATGATAAGGAGGCGACTAGTAGCTTTAAATCGAAAGCTAGATTTATATCTGAATTAAATTGGATCAAAAAATTGCAAACACCTTTTCCTTTAGGACTGAATGATAATATTTACCAGACTGGAAATATTTCAAAAGAACCAGATATAGATATTTTTTCAATTTTTTCTATTAGAAAACGCAAATCTCGATCGCATGGCATTCGCAAAAATGGTAATATTAAACGAAAATCTCGTTTGAAAATGACTCTTCTTGATCTACATACTTTACGCCTAACTTCGGGTAAACATGCCATGCTTTCTAGGCTTTCCTCCTTATCTATATGTTCATTAAAAGAAATTGACGAGTAAGCCGATAAAATTATTTTTCGATCAGATCCTCTCATAGGAACGGCTAGTTTGATACAAAGCTTTACTCTACATGTTCTCAGACCGCACATCGACAAATTATCTGAACACCAAAGATTCTTCTTGAAAATTCCTTTTATTAATAAAGGTATTGATTTTATTGACCTCCAAAGTATTTTTAGAGACAAAAATGTAATTGACACTATTCCTAAATACTTTAAAAATACAGAACCACCTATCATCTGCTACAAATATAACAAACCCATCAGAAATACAATTTTCAACTATAATAAAATTGTGGCCGACCTGAATATTAATGATAATATTCCTGATAATTGAGATTGCGCCACCTCAAAATTTTGCTATTCTCCGGCTGGTCATGTGATTACTGGTAATTTTGAGATAATTAAAGATAAACGTCTACGATCTCTTTTGAATAAAGGTCCCAAATATAGAATACCATCCTTGATAGATTTTAAGTCTTGTCGAGTTCAGATTGCGGAGGCGTTACAAAATTTTAGTATTAAATGGTGTCGAAGAGAACATGTTGAGTCTAATGCCCTTTCTTGTTGGAAAAAACTAATTTTTGATATAATTGATAAACGCATTTCCTTTTACAGCTCTAATAAACACCTTCTTCCACCTAAACCTAGAACTTCATTTAGACATCTTAAAAAGGGTTTACAGGATTTCCATTCAAAATACGTTTTTGTTCCTGCTGATAAGGCATCAAATAATGTGATTATTATTTGACGATTACATTATATCGATGTCTTGAAGCAGGAAATTATTAATACCAAGTCATACATTTCAGTTACCACTGACGAAAAGACCATCATTTCAGACCATGTCAAAAAGTGTGAACAATTTGGAACCGATATTAAAATTACACAACATAAACTTCCTACTATGTATTGGTTACCAAAACTACATAAAAAAACATATAAAGCGCGTTTCATTGCAAATTCTAGTTCATGTACAACTACTAAATTGTCTATACGTTTGACTTCTTGTTTAACGAAGGTAAAGGAACATGTAAAATTTTACTGTGATAAGACTTATGAAAATTCTGGAATAAATCTCTTCTGGTCTATTAAGAACTCTTCAGAAGTCTTAAACAAACTTAAGAACAAAAGGTATCTTGCATCCACTGTAAGCACGTACGATTTTTCTACTCTGTACACAACTCTTCCTCATATTTTAATTAAGGATAAGCTTACTAACTTGATCCAGAAAGTATTTGCCCGAGAAAAAACATCATTCTTGGCATGTAATGCTGAAAAAGCTTTCTTTACTGACGAGCAAATGAAATATTACACCAATTGGACTTGCTCAGAAGTTTGCGAAGCACTAACCTTTCTTTTGGATAACATAGTTGTACGTTATGGGAATGCTATATACCGTCAGGTAATTGGTATTCCCATGGGTACGAATTGTGCACCACTTGTCGCAGATTTGTTTTTGTACTGCTATGAGAGAGATTTCATGTTGAGTTTGAATCCTCAATCACAAGAAGATGTTATAAAAGCCTTCAATGAAACTTGTCGATATTTGGATGATATTTTTAACTTAGATAACCCTTTCTTTGATGCTCTGATTCCTACAATTTATCCTAAAGAACTCAAATTGAATAAAGCTAACCCGTCCGACAATTATGCAGCGTTTCTTGACCTAGACCTTAAAATTAATAATGGAATGATTTCTTCTAAAATATATGACAAAAGAGATGATTTTGATTTTAATATTGTAAATTTTCCTCATCTTGACTGGGATGTTCCCCGTGCTCCATCTTACGGGGTTTATATATCTCAACTTATTCGTTTTGCTAGAGCTTGTTCATCTATTGACGATTTTAACAGTCGAAATCTCATTTTAACTGAAAAACTGCTTAAACAAGGATATAGATACCATAAACTAAGAAACACTTTCTCTAAATTTTACTATCGAAATCTCTCGCTTATTGGCAAGTACAAATGTAATCTCAAGGTACTTTTGCGACACGGTATTTCACATCCTGAATTTTATGGTGATGTGATTTACAAACTTCGTAAAATTATTGGACATACCCATTTTCTCACTTTGTTCATCAAATATATAAAACAATTCATTAAAAAGGGATATGATCCTGTATTACTACAACATACTGCATGTTTGGTTGTGAACTCTTTTACAGTTGGCAATCACGCTGGCCTCTTTGCATGTACGCCGACAAGAAAGGTTTAGTACTCTATGAAGGCGACCTCTTAAATCCAGAAATGGAAGGAGAACGTCGGATATCTGTACTATTTCATTTTTGTCGTACCCTTTATTACTTTTCTACAGTTACTCTGTTTGCAGCTCAATCATTGAGTACACTAGCGATAGGTGGATACAGTATGTTCAATTAAATGTTTTTTTGTTATACATGCACTTTACCACTGTATTTGCTGTCGCGGTTGTTGTAGATTAGTCGGAGAGGGGATACGTTTATTTACACTGTCTTTTAGGATGGGGATGGAATAAGGGTGAGGTTGGGCGCCCATAAACCGGTTTAAACCCCCGGTGACTTTTGTCACTGACCGTTCCAAGGCGGTACTTCCATCTTCCTCCTATTGTATGTTTGTTTTGTCTTTGTGCGTCTCTTGTTGTTTTTTCTACCTATGTACATTTGCTGTTTCCTTGTGTTGCTGTTCGGGCGAGTGTTTGTTCTGTATGTGGTGTTTCCTGCATGACTCATTTTTGTACTTTCATATTTAAAGTGATATTCGCTACATGCTATTAAAATGCCTAGCAATTACATAAATCATTTGTTCATATGCTAAACATTCAAATACCTATCTTTACTTCTAAAAGTAAAACGTCTTATTTAAAATTCTTATGGCA
The DNA here is from genome assembly GCA_963576725.1 of Azorinus chamasolen. Lineage (NCBI taxonomy): Eukaryota > Metazoa > Mollusca > Bivalvia > Cardiida > Solecurtidae > Azorinus > Azorinus chamasolen. Next base: position 73,129,861 of record OY755245.1, read on the forward strand.
TGATCCCAATATTATGCACATGTTATAAGTTTCAGGTTAGGATGATATGTTACAATATCATCCTGACATGGTTTGTTCATGTTATGGAACGTTTGTCCCTGTTTTTCGTGTGTCTTTTGGTGTTTTCTGTGTTCATTTCGTGTGTGTGTGTGTGTGCGTTTGGGTGTGTGGTTGTGTGTGTGTGTGTGTGTGTCATGCTGTCTATCGGTGTTTTGGTGGTGGTTGCGTCTTGCATGTGGCTTTGCCTGCTTGACTTTACTACTTTTCCATTAACAATGGTTTAACTTCGCAACATTCCCAAAATAGGTGAACTAGGGTTTCTGCTTGAGATCCACAAAAATTACACATTACTTTCTACAATTTTCATTTTAAATAACAATGAAGGTGTCGGTAATATACTATGCATTATTCTCATTTGTAACCATTGAATAGATGCACCCCGTGTACATTTAAACACATAGCTGCGTACAGATTTCCAGTTAATATCCTCAGATGTCTACTTTATTTGACTATTAGAAACCTCATCGTTTTTAGATAGTGTTATATACAAACTTATTCAGGTCCTTTTAGTTAAAATTGGGTACATGTAACAGTTTATAATTGGACAATTGACAATAGAACCATGATATTCCTTTTACAGAAGAACCGTATTTATCCATAAATAATTTTGTAACATTCCTCAAGCTATTATATTGAAGAGAATTCATTTTTCTTCCAGTAATGTTTTCTAAGTATGTTAAACTTAGTCACTGAGTACATATTTTACGGATTTTCACAGTTATTATGCTATGTTTTTCATATTGTCATGTGTATACTGTCTTCTATGTTGTGGGTAAGTCCGGCGGGGATACCTTTATTTACACTATTTGTAAAGCTGGAGCTACTTTGAGAGAAGTGTGAGGTTAGGACGTCCGTAAACTGGTTTAAACCCCAATTTGATTTTGCTACTGACCGTGTGTGTGTGTGATACTATCTATCGATGTTTAAGTGGTGGTTGCGTTTTGTATGTGGCTTTGTCTGCTTGACTTTACTACTATTTCATTAAGAATTTTCCTTCATTGTCTATAGCATCTTTTACATATTTAATTCCTCTATCATACAACGTTCGGAAAATATTTGTTTTTATCTATGAGAAGATGTTCATTATTAAACATTGGCATATTATAAAAGTACAAAAATGAGTCATGCAAGAAACATCACATACAGAACGAGCAGTCGCTCGAACAGCAACACAAGGAAACAGCAACTGTACATAACTATAAAAACCTTCAAGAGATGCACAAAGACAAAACAAACATACAATAGGGGGAAGATGGAAGTACCGCCTTGGAACGGTCAGTGGTCAAAGTCACTGGGGTAAACCGGTTTATGGGCGCCCAACCTCACACTTATTCCATCCCCACCCTAAAAGACAAACAGTGTAAATAAACGTATCCCCTCTCCGACTTATCTACAACAACCGCGATTGCAAATACATTGGTAAAGTGCATGTATAACGAAAACATTTAAGTGAACAAACTGTATCCACCTATCGCTAGTGTACTAAATGATTGAGCTGCAAACAGAGTAACTGTAGTAAAGTAATAAAGGGTACGACAAACACGAAAAAGTACAGATATCCGACGTTCTCCTTCCGTTTCTTGATTTAAGAGGTCGCCTTCATAGAGTACTAAACCTTTATTGTCGGCGTACATGCAAAGAGGCCAGCGTGATTGCCAACTGTAAAAGGGTTCACAACCAAACATGCAGTATGTTGTAGTACTACAGGATCATATAAGTACAAAAATGAGTCATGCAGGAAACACCACATACAGAACAAACAGTCGCCCGAACAGCAACACAAGGAAACAGCTAATGTACATAACTATAAAAACAACAAGAGACACACAAAGACAAAACAAACACACAAGAAGGGGAAGATGGAAGCACCGCATTGGAACGGTCAGTGACAAAAATCACCTGGGTGTTAAATTCTGAAGGGAGGTGATCCCCGAGAGCAAAATTGCAACACAAAAAGAGAAAATTACATGCCAGAAATTATGTTTTTCCCGGGCAAATACTTAAGTTAGTAAGCTTATCCTTAATTAAAATATGAGGAAGAGTTGTGTACAGAGTATAGTGGATGCAAGATAGCTTTTGTTCTTAAGTTTGTTTAAGACTTCTGAAGAGTTCTTAATAGACCAGAAGAGATTTATTCTAGAATTTTCATAAGTCTTATCACAGTAGAATTTTACATGTTTCTTTATCTTCGTTAAACAACAAGTCAAAAGTAGAGACAATTTAGTAGTTGTACATTAACTAGAATTTGCAATGAAACGCGCTTTATATGTTTTTTATGTAGTTTTTGGTAACCAATACAGATTTGTTTCTATATTGCTGTGAGAAGGATTTCATGCTTAGTTTAAAACCTGATACACAATCTGACAATTCATTGCACTTCATTCTCAGTGTTGTTATATTTTCTGATCCTTCGGGATCATTAGTTTTGATGTTATTAGTTTTGAAAATTGAATACTGCTTAAGCCGGTGCTAGGGGGCGTGAGTAGCGTTTAATTACTACTCATGAACAGACTCAATAAAACCGAGTCTGCAATTTTCTCTTTTTGCATTTCTACTTTTGCTTTCGAGGGATCACCCATTTTCAGAATTGTTAGTGCTTTAATAAAACGTCTAGGTTTTTAGACGATATTTTGAATTTGGATAATCCTTATTTTGAAAATATGGTTTCTTCTATTTACCCAAAAGAACTTACTTTAAACAAAGCGAACCCATCTGACATTCAGGCTTCCTTTTTAGATTTGAATCTTTCCATCACTAATGATAAAGTTTTGTCTTAAATATACGATAAAAGGGAAGATTTCGATTTCAAAATTGTTAATTATCCTTTTCTAGATGGAGATGTTCCCAGGTCTACATCTTATGGGGTTTACATTTCTCAACTTATTCGCTTTGCCCGAGCCTGTTCTTTGCTAGTAGATTTTAATAGTCGTAATTTAATTATAACTCATAAACTTCTTAAGCAAGGCTACATATATCATCAAATTCGGAAAGCTTTTTCAAAATTCTATTATCGAAATTTACCCCTCATTAGTAAATATAACTGCAATTTACGGACGTTACTGCAACAAGGTATTTCTCATCCAGATTTCTATGGTGATGTTATCTACAAACTTAGGAAAATTCATGGTCATATCCATATTCACGATTTGTTTATTAAAACTTTTAGGAAGAAAGGTGATGATCCTATTATATTGCAACACACTGCATGTTTGGTTATCGACCTCTTTACAGTCTGTCGCTACGCATTCCTCTTTGCTTGCACGATGACAGGCCGAGGGTAGTACTCTATGATGGTATACTCTTAAACCCAGAAATGGGATGAGCTTACCAGACTCATGTATTACCTTTTCTCTGTCGTGCTCTTAGCAGCTTCCCTGCAGTTGCTGTCTTCAGCACAGTCATTGAGTACAAATTTGACGGACTTTCACAGTTGTTATGCTATATTTTACATTTTGTACTGTGATTACTGTCTTCTATGTTGCGGGGAAGTCCGGCTGTGAGGTTAGGACGTCCGTTATATTTGTAGCAGATGAGAGGTGGTTCTGTATTTTTAAAGTATTTAGGAATAGTGTTAATTACATTTTTGTCTCTAAAAATACTTTGGAGATCAATAAAATCAATACCTTTATTAGTAAAAGGAATTTTCAAGAAGAATCTTAGGTGTTCAGATAAGTTGTCAATGTGCGGTCTGAGAACTTGTAGAGTAAAGCTTTATATCAAACTAGCCGTTCCTATGAGAGGATCTGATCTAAAAATAATTTTATCGGCTTGCTCGTCAATTTCTTTTAATGAAGATATAGATAAGGAGTAAAGTATGTAGATGAAGAATAGTAATTTTCCAGCGAGATTTTCGTTTAATATTACCATTTTTGCGAATGCCATGTGATCGAGATTTTCGTTTTCTTATAGAAAAAATTGAAACAATATCTATATCAGGTTATTTTGAAATATTTCCAGTCTGGTAAATATTATCATTCAATCCTGAAGGAAAAAGTGTTTGCAATTTTTTTTATCAAATTTAATTCAGATATAAATCTAGCTTTCGATTTAAAGCTACTAGTAGCATCCTTATCATATGTTATATGCTCAACAATTTGTACTAAAACATCTTTAAAAGAATGGCCAGATTTCCGAAAGTGTTGGTAAAGAAAAATAGTTTACGATTTCGACACTGATATGCATGCTGACGAAACCGAGTGTTCAAAGCACGTCCTGTTTGTCCTACGTACTGCATACCGCAACTGGGCGCGTTTCAAGTTAAAACATAAATAACGTTAGTAGTAGTACAATCAACGTCTGATAACACATTCCCTTGCAGGATATGCAAATATTCTGAAAATGGGTGATCCCTCGAAAGCAAAAGTAGAAATGCAAAAAAGAGAAAATTGCAGACTCGGTTTTATTGAGTCTGTTCATGAGTAGTAATTAAAAGTGTAACACTACTCACGCCCCCTAGCACCGGCTTAAGCAGTATTCAATTTTCAAAACTGATAACATGAAAACTAATGATCCCGAAGGACCAGAAAATATAACAACACTGAGAATGGAGTACGGGTCGCCTTTTTACGGCCGCCACACAAGCACTTACACAACTCTCATTCGCCTCTTACATCATCATAAGTATGTCATGCACCTCGTGGTAGGTGTCGTGTTCACCAACAATTTGATGCACATTGTATAACCTGGGAGAGATCTTCAAAGCGATACCTATTTGAAAACATTATATATATGCTTTTAATACACCAATCGAAAATTCCTTTTTTATTTGCTTTTCCATCCCATATAAAATCCAAAAATGATTTTCAGGCATTTCTATAAAACCCAATTTCGGCGTTGACAAACTTGTAAATATAAGTGTGAACATTGGCAATAGTAGTGGTTTTACAACTGTTCAAACTGCAAATGTCTTTTAAATTTACATCGAAAATTATTCCAAGTAATGTGAATCTAGTTTCTCGCCAAGACAGACCTTAACTTTGACTTGCTTCACTTCTCAGAAGCATACCTCTACCTTGACTTGCTTCACTACCTTTAAGCAGACCTCTATCTTGGGACAGGATAAACTACAACGATTCTTTCTTGTTTCGCACTAAAAGGCTAAATGATTTATTCTCTATAACAACCAGATATTTATACACCAGGCGCGAACGCTAAAGAAACTTGTTATTATGATGTTGCATGGTAACGTCATCATTACATATGTGACGTATAAATTATCTTTACATTATTTCTATACCATTTCTGTTTCATTATTCACACTTTTCTTTAAGCATACATAACTAAAAGAGTAGTAAAGTCGTGCAGGAAAAGACACACACAAAGAGCAACCATCACCACAACACAAACAGAAAGCAAGTAACACACACACACACACGCATACATACACATACAAATACAGATGCGGGGACACAGAAACAACCGAGACGAAAACAAGGGTGACAAACCTCTGTTTATCCTTTACTCATTCTCAGAAGCAAATTTGCACTATCAAAAATAAAACACTTGTGTTTAAAATAACACCATTAGGAAAACATCATCTGGGTTGCTAAATATATGAACACGTGCAGAACGTCTGTGTCGCAACGTTGGATACAACACACGTGTCAAATATCTCAAAATATTCGGTTGGGGCTAAATATCCTCCTATGTCTGGAAAACAAATATTCTCCAAAATCCATGGTTCCCTGGTGACCCTGTATTCAAATTACTGAAAATATGTTCTTATTTGGAAAAACACCGGCTAATGCCCTTATATGACTATAGTTAAAATAGGTTCTCAAAAACCGGTGGTCCAGTGAATGGTATTTTGTAAGAATTGTCATTTGGTGAGCATATTGAGAATTAATTAGGACTACAATGTATTTGAACAAATTGAATAACCTTTAGTTGAACAAATTAAAACTACTATGACACTCGTGTCTTCATTTTCCAAAGACTTGTTCTTCTCTCTCGCTTCAATTCGTAAGTGAGCGATATTGGGCCATTATACCCCTCTTGCAATATATTGCAGGAATTATATCTTAGATGATCCACTTCAAATTGTTCAAATCATATTTAATCATTAAAACATTGGCCTCCACCATTTGATTTTTACCGTAATATTTTTACATATCTTTGTTGCTTAATCATCTGCCATATTCCTACTTACGTTCATAAACACACATCTGATAGGTTTTGGGCAAGATTTCCGACTATGTTGGCGTTTTAGAGCAGAGACACATGATTATTTAACCCATTCATAGAAAACGTTTATTCCTATACTACACTACATCACATAGGTACATCTATTTGATAGCCATGTACTGCGTGTTTGGATCTTTTGGCCATTGGCATTCTTGACATCTGTAGGCCGTTACCCATTTCCCTGTTCTATATATATTTCTAAACGTCATTACCTACTGAATACTTGTGGACAAATAGTTATAAATAAACATGGACAGTGGAATATCGTAACCATTTTAGAAACTAAGGAAACTTATCTGTGAAATTACATTAGCGAACAGAGCAGACCCTGATCAGATACCGGTAGGTCTTAAAGGAGCCGCCTGATCCGGGTCTACAATTTACAAATGCACGAGAAATTATTTATTTGAAAATAATGGGTTAACAAACTTGTATGCGTGTTCTGTATATTTTCATAATGTAGTAAAAGGTTTTAACCAGTGTTGGATAATACGTTTACAGTCTAACTTTGTAGGGAAGTGGTTTGGTCAGTACGATCATCTTCCGATCATTTTTGTTCAACTTATGTTTATGTTTTTAAATCATTAATTAGCTAAATATTGTAATGGCATTGGGTAATGAACTGGGTAGTTGATTTTGTAGTCAGGTAAAGTTTGGTTGGGCTTGATTCGATTGCTATTTTTAAGTTCCTATAGACATTATCATTTCTGCATATTCGTTAACCTTTGTCTGATAGTTCTTTAACTATTCACTAAACCAGATTGCAAGGATACAATTACAAAACATACAAATATGAGTCATGCAGGAAACGCCACATACTGAGCAAACAGCCGCCCGAACAGCAACACAAGAAACCACAGTAAATGTACATAACTAGCAAAAACATAGAGACGCACAAGACAAAACAAACAAACATTAGGGGAAAGATGGAAGTAGGGACGCCCATCCTCAGTTATTTCGTCCCCACAGTGTAAATAAACGTTCAATTTGCTCCTTGCAGTCATGGAGCATGTCCGAATGGTAGAATAATTGGGATCACAGTTCTATCTGCCATGGCCGTAAGAGGGGAATAAAATTTGGTCTGTTTTTCCAGGAAGTGTTACACTCAATGACATATATCGTAATATATTTTATCTAGATGTACATGAGATGTGGCTCCGGTATTTTGTTTTGTTCAGTGTTGTGGTGCAATAATCCCAACTCCGTACATGTGTAATTTATGACAGTCGCTTTGCGCTATTGCCCATTTTGAATCAGGAACATTGCAGCCAAACCTTTGCATGTACGCCGACAAGAAAAGTTTAAAAAGATATAGTCACGGGACATGTAAAAATGTGCAATACTTTCAAGTCTAATCCTAACGTAAAACAATATAAACTTTCTACTATGTACTGGATTCCTAAGCTACATAAAAATCCGTATAAGGCGCGTTTTATTGCTAACTCTAGTTGTTGTACCACTAAACTATCTAAACTTTTAATGTCGTGTCTTACTACTATCAAAGAACATGTTAAACGTTACTGTGATAAAATATATGACAATGCCGGGATTAATGTTTTTTAGTCCATAAAAAATTCAAATGACATTTTAACTAAACTTGAAAATGAACAGTATAACATTTCTTGATTGAGCTCTTACGATTTCTCTACGCTCTATACTACTCTACCTCACCATCTTATAAAGGATAAACTGATTAAATTGATAGAAAAAACCTTTGCCAGAGAAAATAAAATGTTCCTTGCTTGTAATATTCAATGCCCATTCTTTTCGAATTCTGAAGTTGAAAATTACACAATGTGGACTTGCCTTGATGTTTGTAGATCTTTAACATTTATTTTAGATAACATATTTGTGCGCTATGGGGATACCATATATCGTCAAGTTGTTGGTATACCTATGGGAACAAATTGTGCCCCTCTTGTTGCAGATTTGTTTTTATATTGTTATGAGAAGGATTTCATGCGTAGTTTAAAACCTGATACACAATCTGATATGTGCTGAATCTTTCCATCACTAATGATAAAGTTTTGTCTTAAATATACGATAAAAGGGAAGATTTCGATTTCAAAATTGTTAATTATCCTTTTCTAGATGGAGATGTTCCCAGGTCTACATCTTATGGGGTTTACATTTCTCAACTTATTCGCTTTGCCCGAGCCTGTTCTTTGCTAGTAGATTTTAATAGTCGTAATTTAATTACTAAAGCAAGGCTACAGATATCATAAAATTCGGAAAGCTTTTTCAAAATTCTATTATCGAAATTTACCCCTCATTAGTAAATATAACTGCAATTTACGGACGTTACTGCAACAAGGTATTTCTCATCCAGATTTCTATGGTGATGTTATCTACAAACTTAGGAAAATTCATGGTCATATCCATTTTCCCGATTTGTTTATTAAACGCATTAAAACTTTTAGGAAGAAAGATTATGACCCTAATATATTGCAACACACTGCATGTTTGGTTATCGACCCCGTTACAGTCTGTCGCTACGCTTTCCTCTTTGCATGCACGATGACAGGCCGAGGATAGTACTCTATGATGGAACAGACTCATGTATTACCTTTTCTCCGTCGTGCCCTTAACGGCTTCCCTGCAGTTGCTCTGTCTTCAGCAGTTATTGAGTACATATTTGACGGACTTTTGCAGTTGTTATACTATGTTTTACATTTTGTCTTCTATGTTGTGGGGAAGTCCGGCGGTGATACCTTTATTTACAATGTTTGTTTAGCTAGGGTGACTTTGATATAAGTGTGAGGTTAGGACGTCCGTAATTCGGTTTAAACCCCCAGTGGTGATTTTGCTACTGACCGTGCCAAGGTGGTTCTCTCTTTGTCACCCTTACTTTTGTTTGTCTTGTGTCTTTGTGCTAGTGTTTTGCTCATGTTTGTCTCTGGTGCTCGTGTATTTGTTTGTGTTTTCTGTGTTCTTCTCGTGTGTTTGCGTGTGTTTGGTTGTGTGTGTGTGACATGCTGTCTATTGATGTGTTGGTGGTGATTGCGTCTTATATGTGACTTTCTACTGTATGTGTGGGTATGAATATAAATTGCTATGCTTCTTTGGGTGTTTTGGTGATGGTGGCGTTTTGTGTGTGGCTTTTCCTGCTTGACTTTACTACTTTTGCATTAGTACTCAATGAAGGAGACCTCTTAAATCCAGAAACGGAAGGAGAACGTCTGATATCTGTACTATTTCGTTTTTGTCGTACCCTTTATTACTTTTCTACATTTACTCTGTTTGCAGCTCAACATTAAAGAGTAAAAATATAGCTTATCATTACAGACATTCCATATAAATTTCAGGACAAGATCAGACTGCCGATATGAAACTGTCAGCACATGCTTTCATCAGAAGCTATATTGTGTTCTGTAATAGAATGACGAATATGAAACAAACACAAGGACTTTTGATACAACTAGTTTGTCGTGAAGAAAAGAGGTTTTCAGTAGTACAGCATATACTTGACGAGGCATTTGAAAACTGCAAACGCCAGACAATACCTCCTCCACGACTACACTCTCCGGAAGAGATTTCCACGTCAGCTGCTGCTTATACATCTGATGTCAAGGTGAAGTCAGGCGAGGTAATAATGCATAACTATTATACGTAGTAACTGCAATCTTCAATTCCCTCTTTAGTAATTTACATAAAGCATTGCTCTTGACCAGCTCTATATTTGTATAGAAAGTGTTCAAATATTTTAATATAAAGTTAAGGACAGGTGAGATCAAGGGTATGATGGGCCATTTCAGAACAGTACAAACATCCTTAGCAGTATGACATAATTAGCGAATATTTTCACACAGAACCATCCATCTTTCTAAGTGCTGCCCACTCTAAACACACATATACACTCACGTATGCATACATAAGATTATTATTTTGTTTTATTTAGTCTGTTCATTAGTAGTAATTAAAAGTCCCCTATCACCGGCTTAAGTAGTATTAAGTATCAAAACTTATACCGACAAACCTAATGATCCCGAAGGACCAGAACATATAACGCTGATAATGAAGTATGGGGCGACCTCTTACGGCCGCCAAACAAACACTTAACACCTTATACACATTTCAGGCCCAGCAGCGAGGTATCCCATTTATTTCCCCGTCCATTTGATGTGTGAGAACCATCCTCCTCCACGTCTTACAAGCCGACATACAAAACATAAATTTACAAGCAGTACAAAGAATGGATATCGTACATATAACGAATATAATGATAACAATGTTTTTGCAATGAGTTGTTATACATGTACGAGGGAGATATGTAAATGTTAAGCTGTTGTTATACCTAAAGCACACATCGTACTAGTTTTGGTTCAGATATTTTATGATACTTTTGATCTTTTTGGCTAAGAACAATCATCCCATTGCAGTGGCATCAAGAACCTGTTGAGTTAAATTATAATATCAATATACTGAACAAAGAAAATAAAACTAATTATAATAAAAACACAAAAACAAAAAAACACCTGTCTGCCAGACAGGTTATTTGTTTATGTTTTTATTGTTTACACCTACATGTATCAGTATACCGATCTTTTAACATATTTGTAGAGGACGCACTGTATTTTAAGATTTTTATGCAGATGTTTTGTATTTTTCCATGTTTTTAAATATACATTCGTTGTTATTTTGTACGGCGGTCTGGCTAAGCAGATTGCTTTTGAACGATGTGTATTTTAGCACCGTGCTCAGTTAGGAGAAATTTCAGGTTTCTGCATTTAAAAAATAAACATTTTGAAGAATATGAGCAATAGATCATAAGCTGTATCTAAAGTATTTGAGTATACACATTTGTATGGTTTCGAAACTTAATTCTCTGAAATGGTGTAGATCAAACATATTTGTATTAGGTTTGAGGTAATTGGGCAGTGCCAAAACAGATGTTCAATCATTTCTTGATTACTTTTACAAAAGGTATAAAGTGGATCGTCCGTGTATTTCATTTTAATGAGGTATGAATTTACTCCTAAAAGTCTATGAATGACTCTTACATGAAACCACTGTATTTGTGCATCGGTAGTAATTTTGAATGGCTGCGAAAATATGTTTTTCCATTTATTGTCTGAGATATGTGCTGTTAATTAGTTATTCCAAGTGTAAATATATTTTGGCTCAATTTTATTTATATTCAAAGCTTTGTAAAATCGTTTGGCAAATTTGCTGTCTTTAATAATAAGATCAATATAAGGCGGTATATAGGGCTTGTGCAAAGGTTCAGTTTCTTTCACCTGCTGTTGTGAAGTCCATATATTCTGAAAGTGAGAGATCTTTCGAAAACAAAAATAACAATGCCAAAGGAGAAAATTGCTACACTCGGTTTTATTGAGTCTGTTCTTGAGTAAAGTAGCATTCAAAGTACAAAAATGAGTCATGCAGGAAACACCACATACAGAACAAACAGTCTCAGAACTTATACCATCAAAACTAATGATCATCCCTAAGGACCAGAGGATATAAACATACTTTACATAGGGTTATATAGTAAAAATCTAAAACTCTTGCTCGAAACCTGAAAGCTTAGAGATGTGATATTTGGTAAATAGCATCATCTGGTAGACTTTTATCAAGATTGTTCAAATTTATCCCCTGGGGTCAAAATTGTCTCCACCCGGGGATTTCAGGTTTAACATAGGATCATATAGTAAAAACTTTACAAATCTTCTTGTCTAAAACTGAAAGGCTTAGAGCTGTGATATTTGGTTTGTAGCATTATCTAGTACACCGTTATTTATAGTGTTGAAACTAAGCTCTTAGGGTCAAAATTGGCTCTGCCTCAGGAGTCACAAATTTTACTGAAACCTTAAATATTTGTTAAATTCCGTAAGGGCTAGGGCTACCAAATTTAGTATGTAGCATGGTCTGATAGACCATACTTAAAATATCTTCTCCAGAACTATATGGACTAGTGCCTTCATGTTTGGTATGAAGCATGTGATCATGGTCCACTATCAACATTGTTCAAATTATGGCCGGTGAGGGTTAACATTGGCCCTCCCTAGGGCCTGTCTTATAGGAAATTTTATTTGGGACTTCCCTTATTTTCACTGAAATAAATAGGACAGTCTTTGAAAATCTTCTCCAGAACCATAAGGTTTAGATGCTTCATATTAGGCATTTAGCGTGTGCTCATAGTACAACATCAAGCTTGTTCAAATTATGGCTCTGGGGTTAATATTGGTCTTATCTTTGAGTTTAACATACTTACATTTAATTATATGTATTATTATATAGGAAAATCGTTGAAAATCACTCCCCCTCCACTTTCCTCTCTTGACCCTAAAGGGGGACTATCACTATAAGATTGTCCTTCCATCCATGGTATCTATAGTCTCCTTGTGATCCTATTTAAACATTGTTTAAATCATGTTAATATCTCAGAACCAGCGGCCTGACCTATATAACTATATATAAAACCTTTAAAAAAAATATTTTCCGAAACTGGTCGTCCAGTTTGAGTAACATTTGGTAGGAATAGTGTCCTGGTGATCTTTCATCAAAATTTTAAACAATACGTTGGTATTTAAAAAAAACATGGCCATTATGTGTTTGCCAGTTCTGTCGTACCCCAAATGACTTCTCCACAGCTGCTCTGACCTGAATAGTCATCGAGTACATGTCTACGATGTCAAGTTTATTCTTTTTCAAGCAAAACAGTTGTGCATGCTTAATATCCACTAGTAATTGTATCTTCTTGCGATTTATCTTTTATTAAATGTCGGTGTAGAAGTGTTTCATATACTTTCCCGTACTTTTAAATTATGACGTCATTTAAATGATGACGTCGCTTGTTTACCTCTAACGTTTATTTTCAAATAATTTTCATTTTGGCAGACATCGTTATGCATGTTGTGGAGTTGTCTGGAGGGGGAATTTTATTTACATTTTGACTTTGGTAAAAGTGGGATAAGGACGAGGTTGGGTACCCGTAAACCAGGTTTAAGTCCCCCCAGTAGCTTATTTTGTTTGCTGGCCGTTCCAAGGCGGTACTCCTGCTTTCAGCCTACGGTCCATTTTGTTGTTTAATATGCTTAATGTTTAATGTTTTTCGTCTTGATATGCGTCCTGTTGTTTTGTCTTGTGGCTTTACCGTTTCTTGTTTGATGGTGTTTGGTGCGGTGTCATTTCGTGTGTGGCTCTCCCTGTTTGACTATTTTTCCATATTGAGCTAGATTTTCTTATATAACTATATAGAAACCTTTTAAAATCTTCTCCAAAACGATGGTCCAATTTGAATGGTATTTGGTAAGAATAGTCGCCTGGTGACCCTTTATCCAAGTGATGTTGATATCTCAAAATACATTACTACAAAGGGAAGGGTTAGATTTCAATATATGACTATATAGAAACGTTTTAGGAAATAATTTTACTACCATTGTATACAAATTGTATAATCATCCGTTGAAAAAAATAAAACTACTATGACCCTCTTATCTTCATTTTCTGGAGTTCATCTCTATCAAGTGCTACATTTAACAGGCGGGCGATATAGGACCATCGTGGTTCTCTTGTCATATTTTCTGAATGACCAGTTTTTTTTAAATTTTTGGGACATGTTTGTACATAAGCTCACATTTTTATACGTCCGAAGGGACGTATTATGGTATGGCGCATGTCGTCCGTCCGTCCGTCTGTCCGTCCGTCCGTTAGCAATTTCTTGTGCAACTAACTCCTCCTTTATTTTTCAACATAATTTCTTCAAACTTTCAGGAATGATAGATACTGATGTGTAGTTGTGCATATCAGTGAGATAACTCTCATATCATTTTTCATTCTGGAGTTATTGCCCTTTGATAGTTTCGGGTAGCAATTTCTTGTGCAACTAACTCCTCCTTTATTTTTCAACATAATATCTTCAAACTTTCAGGAATGATAGATACTGATGTGTAGTGCATATCAGTGAGATTACAGGAGGTAAACTGTGGGCTCTCTTCTAATTATTTGTTGTAAAGAAAATGTTTCTTTGTTATTCCTTTTACCTGCTACTTTTTTCAAAATAAATGCTCCTTTTTCAGCTTTCAGTAGGCCCAAAGACAAATAAAAGATTACTATTACAATAAGCAGTTTTACTCTCCTTGCTATTGCCTTAGCCCTAATAGACCTCATATGCGCAACTTCTGAAGGTTCACACATTGTGTAAATAGAACAGCCTTCGGGCGTATATTGCCCCGTCTCGCGGTGCTCTTGTATCAATCAAAGTAGTTGAATTGGTTGATTATGTAGTGCAATGGCCATGTGTGATTTGCAGTTTATAAGAATTATGGGTCTATGAGCTTAGAAATCTGACATTTCTTATGTATAAAAGTACAAACATGAGTCATGCAGGAAACACCACATACAGAACAAACAGCCGCCCGAACAGCAACACAAGGAAACAGCAAATGTACATAACTATAACAACATCAAGAGACGCACAAAGACAAAACAAACATACAATAGAGGGAGCTAACTGCGTTGGACAAAATATTTATAATGAAATATGGAAGGTGGATCAGTGTAGCCGTCTTAGAAGGCATAGAAACAGATCTATTAAATTCCATGAACAAACAGAGCAGACACTGATCCTATAGAAGCCATCTTATCTGGGACTACTCTGTTTGCAGATGCATGAAAACAAGTTTATATAATGGAAAATAAGGGTTAAATAGACTTCTTCACATCAGAAACTACAGTTAAAAGGTTACAGCACACTGGACATTAGTGCTCTTAGAGCAACTGTTAATTTCTCCAGGTCTGTGCTGCTCTTAACTCTTTGCACGCTGGCGGCAAAGCTGTGATTACCTATGCAAGCAGTTTGGATCCCGATGAGAGGCCACATAATGCTATGTCTCATCAGGATCCAAACTGTTTGTCATCTTGACCATAATTTTGCAAAAAAATGATAGAAAGTTTATTTTAAGAATTGAGCAGACGACAAGTGTTGCAGATGAAAAATTACTTAGCAAAGGGCATTTTGAAAGGAATGTTGACCCATTAACCCCATGATGTGTATTGTTGGTGACTAATGGTGCCAAACGGGGAATTTCACAGCTGGATGTTTAAGTCTTTGCATAATGTTATGTTGTTTCTGCAGTTAATTTATGTGATTTAAAAAAAAATCATCATTATGGTCATTTATTTTAATAAATTTTATTATGCGAGGCATGTTATATAGTCCTTATTAATTGCATTTAGTTGAAGTTTAGGTGTTTAATAAAGACTTTTCTCCTTGCTATTAATTGTATGTATTTTAATTTGATTTTGAAACAAATAATGTCTTAAGTTAATCAAAATTATTGTCAATTAATAATTAATGTTACTCAAAATATGAGTACCTCTTCTCAATTATAATTGTTTAAAAAACTAATGACCCGTTTAATTGACTGAGTATCAGATATTCATACCTAGAGCTGGAATTATTTCTAAACACCTATTAACCCTTTCCCAGTTTGCTTTGACAAACACTGATCTGGGTCTACTCTGTTTGCTAATGAGTAAAACAAAAAGTCATGTTATTTCCATGAATAGAAGTTTTAGCTTTGATAAAAACTGTAAAATCAAATCTATATATTGTCAAAAGCAAACAGAGCAGACCCTGATCAGACAGCTTCTATAGGAGCTGTCTGGTCTGGGTCTACTCTTATTTTTAATCCTTAAAAACACATTGTTTCTGTAAAGAGAAGTTTTTGCTTTGATAAAAACTGTAGAATCAGATCTATATTGTGTCAAAAGCAAACAGAGCAGACCCTGATCAGGCGGCTTCTACAGGAGCTATCTGATCTGGGTCTACTCTGTTTGCAAATGCGTAAAAACAGGTTTATATGAGGGAAAGGGGGTTAAAAGATTTTTATTGGTCATTTCACTATTGGTCAGCTGGATACTGTGTATATGGGGGGTCCACTTATATGAGCAGCTTTGAAATGCTCTTTCAAAGAGATCTGTAATGTCTTCTGCTTCAGATTTGTCGTCATTTGAATTTCTAAAAGATCAGTTTTAGGCATTTTGACCTAAGTTGTAAACAATTTAGATCTTGGGCAGACAGTTACTTGGTACTAGATCTGAATCCAGACTGTGTGTCAATCTTAGTTCAAGTTGATTCAGCAGTGAAAGGGTGAAAGCAGTGTCGTCTGTTAGAAAAGTTGTCTGCTGAAAAATTAACATTGTCAATATTACTGTAACTCAGGTGAGCGATATAGGGCCAATGGCCCTCTTGTTTTAATTGTCTCCCCTTGATAACTTTGGAGTTTCTGCCATTGATGACTTAAAATAAGAGACACTTTACTTGTTTCATGCGTATCTCTGAAACCACTAGGGCTAGAGTTGGAATGTTCACCGGCATGAGTTAATGTGCACCTGAGGTTTTTGAATAGTCTCCCCCTGATAATTGTTGAGTTATTGCCCCTGATATAAACAATTTCATTTCGATAAACTTTGTGTCGCGCGTATCTCTAAAACCAGTAGGGCTGGGGTCACCAAACTTAACAGGAATGTTGACCAGCATGATTTGTTGTGCACCTGTGTTTATTAATTGTCTTTGGAGTTATTTCCCCTGATGGCTTAAACTTAGACAAATTTTACTTAGAGTCGTGCATATCTCTGAAACCAATAGGGCTAGCATCACCAAACTTCACAGGAATGTTAACAAGCTTAAGTTTGTGTTTAATTATCTCCACTGATAGTTGTTGAGTTATTGCCCCTGATATGATAAATTAAAATACGATAACTTTGTGACGCTTGTATCTCTCAAACCAGTAAAGCCAGAGTTACCAAACTTCATAGGAATGTTCACCAGCATGAGTTGTTGTGCAATTGGGTTTTTGTAATTGTCTCCCCTGATAACTTTAAAGTGATTGCCCCTGATGACTTAAAATTAGACAAACTTTGTGTTGCACGTATCTCTGAAACCGCTAGGCCTAGGGTCACCAAACTTCGCAGGAATGTTGACCAGCATGAGTTGTTGTGCACCTGATTTTTTAGCTCACCTGAGCGGAAGGCTCAGGATGAGCTTTTGTGACCGCGATTTGTAACCGCGATCCGCCCGGCGTCCAGTGTCCATAGTCAGGCGTCCGTTGTCTGGTTCTGTACCAAGGATGTACTTGAATTCTACGCCAAAAATGACCCCGCCCTTAGGGTGTCTCAGGTGTGAGCTTCAGGGCCTCATGACCCTCTTGTTAACTGTCTCCCCTAGTAACTTCTGAGTTACTGCCCCTGATGACTTAAAAATAAACAAACACTTTGTGTCTCTTAAATCAGTAGGGCTAGAGTCATTAAACTACACAGGAGTGTTGACCAGCATGAGTTGTGCACCTGACATTTTTAAACTGTCCCCCCTGATAACTTTGGACACACTTTGTGTCGCGCGTTTTTCTGAAAATGCTAGGGCTAGAGTCATTAAACTTCACAGGACTGTTCACCAGCATGAGTTGTTGTGCACCTGGGCACCTAAAATTGTTTCCCTTGATAACTCTGGGGTTACTGCCCCTGATGACTTCAAATTAGACAAAAATGTGTCTCTGAAATCAGTAGGGCGAGAGTCACCAAACTTCACAGGAGTGTTGACCAGCATGAGCTGTGCACCTGGCATTTTTTAATGGTCTCCCCTGATAACTTTGGACAAACTTTGTGTCGCGCGTTGTTCTGAAACCGCTAGGGCTAGAGTCACCAAACTTCACAGGAATGTTCACTAGCATGAGTTGTTGTGCGCCTGGGCACCTTCAATTGTCTCGCATGATACTTTGAAGTTACTGCCCCTGATGACTTCAAATTAGAAAAAAATGTGTTTCTTAATTCATTAGGACTAGAGTCACCAAACTTCACAGGAGTGTTGACCAGCATGAGTTGTGCACCTGACATTTTTAAATTGTTTCCCCTGATAACTGTAATAGAATTTACAGAAATTACACGTGTGTATTGCAAAGAGGTCGGTGTGTCTTTTTGTGACAAAAACAAGTATCTTGTTTTAAAAACGTTCTTCTACTGTTTAAAAAGATTAATATGTTCCCTTCAGTAGGATTCGAGTTAAAGTCTAATTCTATAAAAAAAACTGCTGTTAAACTATACCAGTGTGATTTTACACTTTAGCCTGATGTAAGCGTACATTAAACGTTCTCCATGTATCTGAAAAGAAATACCGATATCATATTTCAAATCACTGAACTTGTTAATACAGGACTTGGTATGCGTTTCATCAGATAATGAATGTTGCGTTATCAAATACTGCTTTTCGTTTAGAACATTTATCAGTATCTGGGTGTCAGTATCCGAATAATTTGAGCACACGTCAGTGGTTTTTTCCCCACTGAAATATACGGAGAAATAAGGCCCCATTCCCCCCACTAAAAATTATCGTTTCTCCACTCCCCATCTTGGAAAAAATCCCTCTTACCTGACTAAAGTTAGTATCAATTCTGGAATAAGTAAATATTTGTATTTGAGCCACTAAAAGCTAAATTGGCCATATTAAAATGATAAGCTAAGATTTTAACACAAGTAGATTATTTAGACTAAAACATCATTCAATGAAACCTTTTTCCCCTTTTGGAACATCCGAGCTACACCCCCCCCCCCACACACACACACACAACGGCTATGGGCCCGGGCTCCTTTCCCTCAAAACTGGGGAAAAACCTGCACGTTAGTAAATCATTGTGATTAAAGAAAGCATTTACAACTTGCAATGTGAAATCAGGTGGAGAATGGCCACAACATAAATTTGTCTCAATTTATTACAAACAAACTTGTCGTAACTAGTTATCAAATAATCATTGACACTAGCTGGATATCTTTTACGTGACAAGCGAGATATGTAAAATCACCAGTTTCTAATCTCCCGTTTGCAATAACAACGTTATTCTCACAATGACATATCCGTTTACACGGTTATCTTACGATGTAGTCTAATCCGGCCATGCGTCGATTGGTATTACCCTACCAATTTGACATGAGACTCATGCATATTCCGTGTATTATCGTCGGTAATCTTCGAATAAATTTCCGAAGGTATAAGAATGTGCTATAAGAATACAGTAATACCCCTCTAATGCGACCAGCAAAAAGGGGTATAATTCACAATGGCAAAGGCAGGTGGTAGCTTAATACAGGACGAAAGTTATGCAGAAAGCTCCTAAAAGGAGCTTTCTGCATAACTTTTGTCCTGCATTAAGCAACCACCTGCCTATACAGACAGCCATGTTTATTCATTAAGTGGTCGCACTAAAGGGATTTTACTGTACAATCCTCGAGGAACATGATTATTACCGGCTTTTGGTTTGCTTTTTTTGTCACAGAGTATGACGAACAATCCCGATAAACACGCCGAAATTTAATATAGTCTCAGGTCAACTTGGGAGGATAATACGTCAATACAGCGCCTTCCAGTTGACTTGTGGAAGGTCGGTGCTTCTATCCCGATGTTCGTCAGTGGCTATTCCCTTTTTGTTTAGCCATCTGGGTTTATATTGTATACAAATAGTTCCAGTGTAAATTCCCTATACGGTGTTGAACCTGGGTCTTTATTGTTTACAAATGGTCCCTGTGCCAATTCTGTGTACGGTGTTGGACCTAGATCTATATTGTTTACACATGTCTCCAGTGTCAATTTCCTGTCCTGTGTTGAACCTTGGTCTATATTGTTTGCACATATTTCAAGTGCAAAACTTCTGTACTGTGTTGAACCTAGGTCTATATTGTTTGCACGTGTTCCCAGTGCCAATTCCCTGTACCGTGTTGAACCTGGGTCTATATTTTTTACACATGTCCCCATGCCAATTCCATGTACGTTGTTGTACATGGATCTATATTGTTTGCAAATAATTCTAGTGCTCACTCTGTGTCTCAGTATTCTGTATGGGACCTAGGGCTAGATTGCAAATGTCCCCATTGCCGTATGTCCGTCCGTCCGTTAACTTTTTCTTGTCCGCTCTCTCACTCAAACAAATACGATCCATTCCTTTTCAAATTTTGCCAGGTATATTACCATAATGACAAGTTCGATAACCAGCATAATTGTCCCAGACACTCGAGAATAATCTCCCCTTACTTTATGAAGTTACGTGAAGTTTTGCTTATCCGCTCTCCAACTCACACACATGTTATCCAATCCTTAACAAACTTTGTCAGCAAGTACATTACCATGACGTCTAAGTCAAGTTCGATAACCAACAATTTTGCCATAGACATTTCGGAATTATTTCCCCTTACTTTAAGAAAGTCCATGAATTTTTGCTTGTCCGCTCTGTAACACAAACAAATGTTACCCAATCCTTTTCAAATTCTGTCAGCAAGTATATTACCATAATGTCTCCGTCTAGTTTGATAACCGACAAGATTACAGCTGACACTCCATAATTACCTCCCCTTCCTTAATGAATTTCGGTGATTTTTTGCTTGTAACTCAAACAGATGTAATCCAATTCTTTTCAGATTTTGTCAGCATGTATATTACCATAATGCCCCAATCAAGCTCGATAGCCAGCAAGATTGTCTTCGGCACACAATAATTATTTTCCCTTACTTTATGAATTTCGGTGAACTTTCGCTTGTCTGCTCTCTAACCAAACACTCATAATCCAATCCTTTTCGAATTTGGTCAGCATGTATATTACCATAATGTCTGAGTCAAACTCGACAAATAGCAATATTGCCTTTGACACTTCACAATTATCTCCCCTTACTCTATCCCACCTGATATGGAGTAATGCCTTTTCAACTTCCAGACATTTGACGGACGTATATTGTGACATTTTGATCCCAGTGTCCATTCCAAATATATTATTTTACCATAATATCTACAAGGTTTACAACTGTGTACTATCTGAAGTATGTTGACGGAATCAACACATTGTTCAAAGATCCACATGCCCACTCCTTGTACTGTGTGCGATCAATGTCTGCATTGTTTACGAGTGCCCCGTAGCCCATTCTATATACTATGTATGATCAGAATCTACATTTTTTACAATTATTTAGCAACAATGTGCTCTACAGCGTGTGAAAAGGATATACACAATTTATAAACGTCCTTGTGACCACTTCTATTAAGGTATTTGATCAGGATATTCACTATTCACAAATATCCCTGTCATATTCCCTACAAATTGTGTGATCTGGATCTACACAATTTTCAAATGTCCCAGTACCCATTTCTATACGTTGTTTATTCGGGATCTACATTATATTACAAAAGTTGCAGTAACAATGGTCTATACTATTTAAAAATGTTTAATGGGCATTTCTCCTGCAGCACATGATCAAGATCTACACATCTTCACACTTACTTAGGCATAGTCTTTATACGATGTTTTATCATGATCCATGATATATATAAATGTCACAGTGACAACTCTGTATACTGCATTCGATCAGGAGCTACAGTATTTTCAAACATGCTAGTGTCTATCTCAACGCAGTGTGTTGAGGACCTACACTGTTAACACTGTGCAGATTTCCAATGACCATCGTGTGTGATCATAATTTACTATTCACTCTGCAGCTTAGGATACCGATCTACCACCTTGCCCTTTAAGGAAAAGCTACAATTATTACATACGTATCAGTGTAAATTCCCTATACTATGAGTTATCAAGATCTATACTATTTACAAATATCCAAGCACCGTTTCCTTCATCGTTTATGATCGATATCTACACTGTTTACAATGTTTACCATGGTATGCGGTATGTGATCAGGACCTCAACTTTCCCTACATGTTGCATCATCATCAGCTACACTGCTTAAATTATGTTTGTGCAATTTCCATACACAGCGTGGGATTTTGATCTTCGGTAGCTAATTCCACAAGGCCCTGTCCCTACATGATCAGTGATCTGGATCAACCATTTTTGAAAAAGGCCTAATGCCCTGTCACGACTCTGCATGTGATCAGGTTTTATGTGTTTTAGATATGAAACAATATCTCATCCCTACTAGACATGTGATCAGGATCTACACTGTTTGCAAATTACAAGTGTCAATTCCTGGGATGTTATCAGGATCCCCGTGTCATCCCCCAACACAGTGTGCGATCTGGGTCTATACTATTTACAAGTATCCTTTTCCATCACGGCGTGTTATCATGGCTAACATTGTTTACAATTACTCGTGTGTCCTTCCCCAACATTTTATATGATCATGGTCTATACTGATGGCAAGTATTCCTGTGTCCTTCCTTCTCCAACGCGACATGCGAATCAGAATCTACATTATTTAAAGGTAACCCTGTGTCATTTTACTACACTGTGTGTGATGAGGGTCTACATTGTTTACCAGTACACCCGTGTTCCTTTCCTACACAATATATATCTCTGCCTATCCCTGCACAACGTGTGATCAGGGTTTACACACAGGGGTAAATATGGAAAAAATAGTCAAACAGGGAGAGCCACACACGAAATGACACCGCACCAAACACCATCAAACAAGAAACGGTATAGCCACAAGACAAAACATAACAGGACGCATATCAAGACGAAAAACATTAAGCATATTAAATAACAAAATTGACCATAGGCTGAAAGCAGGAGTACCGCCTTGGAACGGTCAGTAACCGAAATAAGCTACTGGGGGACTTAAACCTCGTTTACGGGTTCCCAACCTCGTCCTTATCCCACTTTCATCAAAGTCAAAATGTAAATAAAATTCCCCCTCAAGACAACTTCACAACATAAATATCGATGTCTGCCAAAATGAAATGATTTTATTCCAACTGTGCTCCTTTAATTGCAGACTTGTTTTTGTTGGGCTGCGAAAGCAGCCCAAACTTATACGGCTTTGAATTTTGACCATGCGTTTCTGCGTTCCTGTGTTTCTATAAAAACCAATCTTTTTAATAACTATGGGTTACTGTGAGACAGGCTTTTATTTATATACATTCATTTATTTTATTTATTTTGATGTATACATTTTTCTCAGCGGGGCAAATATTTTTGTCAAGGTTATTTGTTTCTTTTCTGCCATGACGTTTCAGTGAAAATGCTAGTGTATTAGGTATAAATGATTAAAAGCACGTCCCAAGTTATACCAGTCAGCGCAGCCGAAGGGTAATAACGACGGCCTAGGAAATTTGAGGTCATGGGTTCGATCCTCGGTGGATGCTTATTTTTTTTTCTCTCATTTATTTTGTTAGCACCCTTAGTTTACGTGCTTTTGGTTTAAAAACAAGTTTGTACTAAAATATTGTAAAAATATAAGTCCTTTACTTCCATTGATCTGTGACGTAATGTGTATTGGTGTCATACACAGGTATTATGTATCATGGCTCATTAAAACATTCCCCCGTTTCTGCTGTTAATTTATACATTACAGTCATGTTTTCCCAATGTATCTGTTAATTAAAACTATAGGTAAACAACGAGCAGTGAGCCGTGACTGTACTTTACATTTTGGTACGTTCCATGATTTAGGGGTGTCAGCATTGCTGCAGTCCATCTAACTAAGATACGCACTTTACATGCGACAGTCAATCACGATTTTCTCATGCAAGTGTTTATGCTGGCTGAATGCTGATTCCCTCAAAAAGTGGACGGCGCTGATTGTTATGGCTCACTGCTCGTTGTTTACTTATACTAAACAATATTGCTCCCCCTTTTTCTTCTATCCTGCTTAAAGACATGTTACGCAGCCATTTTACGCTTGCGTAAAACCTTGCTTGTTTTGTTATGAACGGGATTTTGTGCTTAACCTTAATACAGATTCACAGGCGGATGCCATCAATGCCTTTAACAATACAGCACGTTATTTAGACGACATTTTTAATATTGATAACCCATACTTTGATTCTATGATAACCTCAGTTTCCCCTAGAGAGCTCAAGCTTAATAAAGCAAATAGTTCTGACATATCTATAAACAATGGAACAATTTCTTCTGGAATTTATGACAAAAGGGATGACTTTAATTTTAAAATCCTGATTTGGATGGGGATGTTCCCCGTGCTACATGTTACTGTGTATACATTTCTCGGCTTATTGGTTTTGCTAGAGCTTGTTCCTCTGTTGATGATTTTAACAATCGTAACCTTATTACCACTGAAAAACTCATGTACTCGATGACTATTCAGAGGTCAGAGCAGCTGTGGAGAAGTCATTTTGGGTACGACAGAACTGGCAAAGTACAAATATCTAATTTCCTCCCTCCGTAAACTGGTTTAAGAGGGAATCTTCATAGAGTAAATTAAGTCTTTTCCGTCGTCGCACAAGCAAAGATGAAATCATAATGACCAGCTGTAAAGGGGTCGACCACCAAGCATGTAGTGTGCAGCAATATAGACGGACCATGTCCCTTTTTAATGAATTGTTTTATACGTTTGACAAACAAAGTATCAAAATATGTGTGTCCAATAATTTTTTGAAGTTTGTGAATGACATCACCGTAAAACTCCGGATGTGAAATATCTAACTTTAGTAAAGTACGTAAATTACAATTGTATTTGCTGATGAGTAGAACATTACGGTGATAAAATTTTGAAAATGTTTTACGAAGTTTGTCATATCTGTAGCCCTGTTTTAGTAGTTTTTCAGACATGTTTCCTCTCATGTCAGCAACTTTTACTTTCATTTTCAAGTCGCGGAAGTCATGTCACGTGACTTTTTGTTATGCACGTTTTGATTGGCCGTTGACGAAAGCGAACTATCAAACTTGATTGTGATCCATCGGAAAACCATCGCCCTTTCCCGCCCGTCCAATGAAATAACGCAGCTGTTGTATAGTCACGTGACCAAAGTTTGACTTCTTGAAAACGATGTCAGCTGCAAAATTTGAAAATCGCAAGAAGGACGGTAAAACCACGTTTTCGTGTAAGATCGCTGAAGGAAAGTTCTTTGAATATATTGCTGATATGAACGCCTAATTTTACTGTGTTTGACGTATAAGTAATCGTTTCAAGGCTGTCGACGGTTCGCACTCAACTTATTTTGGCCATTGTTCTCATCTTTCTGGTGCCGTGTTAAGTTTATCCTTTATTTGACCGGGAACATCTTTGCATATTAGAATAAAATGTCTTTGCTTACGGAATAGCATTTTATCTGATCGAAATAGGTGCATTTCTTGCAGAACGAAGGGTTTAACGTAGAGGAGTGGGTAATTTGGATCTTTTGAAGTCGGATCCCTTCTTTCTATATATACATATACTGACTCAAACGTGTCTTACCCCTGTGTGTTTACATGGTTTACATATATCGCTCTGCTCTTTTCCTATACAACGTGTGATCAGGGTCTACATTGTTTATATATATATCGCTCTGCTCTTTTCCACCACAACGTGTGATCAGAGTCTACATCGGTCATATATATCGCTCTGCTCTTTTCCATCGCAACGTGTGATCAGGGTCTACATTGTATATATGTATCGCTCTGGTATTTTCCTATACATCATCTATTCAGGGTCTACATTGTTAACATATCATTCTGTTTCTCCTACATAACGTGTGGCCATGGTCTGCATTGTTTACATATGTTGCTCTGACCTTTTCCTAAACAACGTGTGATCTGGTTCTACATTGCCGACTATATCAGTGTCCTTTTACTACACAACATGTTTGTTATGATTAACCTTTCTGCTCACTATGGGCTCAGGAGAGAGAGAGAGAGAGAGAGAGAGAGAGAGAGAGAGAGAGAGAGAGAGAGGGAAGGATACAGAGAAACCCGGACGTGCTGCCCTACTTTTATTATCGAATTTATCTAGTTTTTTTTAGATTCCCAGTGTAGAGCACTGATACATGGACGTCGGTTTATAAAGTCTCGTCTACACTGCTAATAAGTATTCCTGTGTCCATTAACCACATTGTACGTAATCAGGGTCTTCACTGCTGACAAGTATTGTTCCCAAGTATCCCTGTGTCCTTTGGCTGCACTGAGTGTGGTATTTTTTCGTCTCCGTCCTGAATCCGATAATTTTTGCAAACACGCAAAAAAGTTGACGATTTCATCTGCTTAGGCTAACCTAACTCCTGATACGCTAAATAAGTGTCGTCTGCTTAGCTCTTTGTACGCTAGACAATTGTCGTCTGCCAAACTTGTATTTTTGGTACTTTTGTTTGTGTGTGGAGATTGGGTGAGGTTCTTCAAACATACACACAGTTACACTTATGTGATAATGATGACACACATCCATTTGGGCATCCGACCTGGATTCAAACTGATTGAAATGTTATCACGAATATGCGGTTATATCATACACATAGTTCAATCATGGATATTGCAAACATTCGGTAAAGTCTAACCAGTGTCTCGCTGGTAATGAACCGTCTGCTAAATCAGAATGAAGTTTGAATTCTTCCAATTCTATCATGTTTTCGAGAAACTATTAACGGAATGTCACACTGCTTGAATTCAGGCTTGGATCCAAATCCGTGCAAATGCTATTTAACATGACATATTACTATCGTATCAAATTATTTTACTATGACCCATAACTCAATAAAATATTGATCAATAAGATATTCAGAGGCTTATACAAATACAGCAAAACCCTCTGAACAGGATGTTAAATTTGAGTATAAATATCGGTCATGGAGACAGGTGGCAACTTAATGCAGGGTGAAAGTGTAAAGTAGGGTAAAAGTCTAAAGGAGCTTTCTGCATGGTTTTCATCCTGCATTAAGCAGCTACCTGCCTAAAAGTATCTAAATTCTTCTCTAATAGAATTCCGGTTTAGAGGGATTTACTGTAATGTCATTTTATCACATGTACATGTCTTTGTTGGTTTATTTAAGTGGCAGTATAGTTGTCTTTTGGACACATTTGCGACAGTTTCCTCAAGGTGTTTTTTCATGACACAGGGTGTAAAACAGTTTGGAAATCTGGTTAAATGTCTCATCGCAATCAATGTTTTCTTTTGTTTCATGGCAGTGAAGGGTTACATAACACATTATTCTACATATTTTCAGACATTGTCGAGTGTAATTTCACTTATTTTAAAACAGTCTGACCCACTTGCAATGATCATGTATACAACGGTACACTACAATAAAACCTCTCTATAACGGCTTCTAAATTGTGTCAATTAGTGGTAGTTAGGGCAGGTAGCTGCTTAAAGCAAGGTAAAAGTAAAACAGAACGCTCCTGATTTAATTTAGTGGGCGTTATGGAGAGGTTTTACTGTATAATCTAAACGCGCTACGCTAGGACGCCTTTATACACATTTAAACTGCATAACCATTCATAACAAAGTATCAGATACACGTTCACACAATGTAATCGTCTGTTGATTACGGCGGTGTAACATGTGTCAGAGACAACCAATTTACACAGAGACAGTTTATCTTACCTGTAACATAGCATGGCTGATCATTTGTATCACTGTAGCAGTATCAAAGTAATGTTCATGTGTATATAAATGAAGACACTCATACTGGACCATGCATTCTTCCCAAAATATACGGAACGTTTGCGAAATTCAGTACCACATCTTTATAATGACCGCTGAATTAAGAATCTTTTTTTAAAAGCAGGATGTTGTTTGACACAGTAGAAAGGTAACCGAAAAAGCTAATTATTTTAATTGTGATTAAGGTTTAAACATTTGCTTTATTTTCTTAATTTTCGACACAGATCGAATGCGTTCAAATTATCAGCAAGAAAACTGAAACTACTGCAATCGTTCGTACGTGTCATTCGAATATGACAGGTTACTTTATGTTTCGAGACTATCACGCCCACTTGTCATTAGTTTCGGAAATAAGCGTAGCTATACATTTGAAGCGAGTCCTATTAAATGCACTTGGACTATGTCTGACAATATTAAATGTGATATAATTCCTTTGGAAATTTGAAATGATTGTTGAAAACTTTTAATTAATAAATTAGTTATGTTCGGTCGTTCCAGATTCGGTTAAGATTTTAAACTTTACCATATAGCAGGTGCATCACGTGGTATTTGTCTGGTTATGTACCCAACGTTTCAATGGAAGTGATCTCATTGTTCATAAGCCCTGGCCACATATGCATTAAGTAACGTCGCTTAACGTACTTAGGAATAGCTACGTTAATTACAAGTTAAAGTACGTTAAAATAAGTTAAAGAAGGTTAAACTAGCGCCCAGAATTATTATGTTCAAGCCCGTTACTCTCGGGAAGAACATGAAATGATAAACATGCGAGTGTAAACAACGTACAACACGGGATAAAACTCAAATCATATACATTGGTAGACTCTGACCATGCATTCCCATTTGAGTTTCATATTTTCATTGAACACTAGTCCGTGTCACAAACAAGGACGCAAACAATTTTGTTTGAATCTGACATAAAACGCAATGCTCGAAATAGACTGTGTACAGACGACATGCTGTGATCTATATAGACTCGTAAGTGCAAGATGTATTAAAACCTATAACATCGATTTGCAAGTGTTAAACTAGGGACACGAGTTAATCACCAATATGGCCGAATGTGGGAGTGACAACCCAGAGACAAGCGGACATGACGAGTGCTTTGAGTGGAATTGTAAGATGTGTTCAGAAAATGGTCTTATGAGAGAGGCGACTTCGTACTGTAAGAATTGCGATGAATATTTCTGCAAGTCATGTTTACAGCTTCACAACAGGTTTCACAAAACACATACAGTCCTTGGCGTCAAAGAGAAAGTAGACTGGGGGACATCGGATATTACTCAAGACACTGGGATAGTGTGCGAAGATCACCACGGACAGACAATATCCATGTACTGCGGACAACATGATGCCCTTTGCTGCCTAGTGTGTGCAATGTTTAAGCACAGGTATGCTAAATTATTGTTTGTTAAACCTGACTAGAATTTGCCATGATTATTACGTTAGGTATTTCGAAATAGAATATTGTTAAAGGGGAAATCCCTACAATGAACGCGTTTCAAAAATGCCTAAAATATACAAAACTCATTTGTTAATATGCTGAAAAGAAGTATATTTCAAGAATACCTCGAATAAACGTTGGAAATTACAAAACGTTCGTGTGTTTGATACCGAAAGCCCGATGTTATTCGCCGATGTTTCATTTTTATTTCGGTTGGATATTAATTTCGTATCATGATAAACATGATAAGTATTGAAGAAATCGGTTTATTTTGTATCACAGGGGCAGTTTTCGACATAATTTTAACATGACAACCTTCATAATAATGACTGAAAATAATAAACACCAAGTGTTTTGATATTGTGCGTACAATATAGTAATCAGGAAGCCAGTGGGGTCTACCGTGCACCCTCCCCCTAAACGTTTGTCATGGGTACCATCAGAAAAAGTCTACTGAATCCGAATCGTGAATGTACTCAAGTTTAAATTCTTTAAAGCTATATATATATTAACCGTTTCCATGACAATTCTCCAGATTTCAAAATGATGACCCATACCTGCAAAATCGCCCATAACACAGCCAGTTTTTGTCCTTAACTGGTACCAAATTGAAGACAAGATAATGTGCTTTTAAATTTGTTTAAATTACCTCATTTGCATACTCATGAAGAAATAATGAGAACATTAATATAGTAAAAAGGTATAGAAATAACATTAACTTTAAGTAACGTTCCAACCGTTTCCATGGCAACCCCTAGTTTTCTTAATGATGGCCCATACCTTCAAAATCGTCCATATCACAGCTAGGTTTTTTCCTCAATCTATGAAACTTATAACAAATTGAAGATAAGAGATTGTTCTTTTATTTCTAGCTTTTACCTTGAAATTGTCTTATTTACATACTCATGCATATTAATGAGAACATTACAAATAGTAAATACAATGTAGAAATTACGTAAATACATGTAATGCAAACTATTCACCTTGTTATCCTACAAATATCAGAAAACAACTTCAAATGCAATTTAACATGATGGCAAAATCCTCAGAAAACATAGTATCTAATTTGAGGACCAAAATATTAACTCTTAGTAACGTTTTAATTGTTTTCATAGTAACCATTCATTTCATTTTGTTCACACATATTTTGTTAGTCGACAACTACCTTCCAAAATCTTCCATATCACAGAAAGTGTTTGTGCTATCTGTATAAAACTGGTGCCGAATTAAAGCAAATACCTTGTGCTTTTGTTAAAGGCTATATGTAGGAGTTACCTTATTTGCATACACATGAATATTAATGAGAATTATAAAACAATAGTAAACAACTACAGAAATAACGTAAACTTGTCAATTTTATCCTACCAATATCAGAAAACAACTTCAAATATAGTTTAAATTGATAAAAAAGTACACAGAAAGCAAAATATCTAAATTGATAACCAAAGAATGAACTGTAAAAGTACAAAAAATGAGTCATGCAGGAAACACCACATACAGAACAAACACTCGCCCGAACAGCAACACAAGGAAACAGCAAATGTACATAAGTAGAAAAAAACAACAAGAGACGCACCAAGACAAAACAAACATACAATAGGAGGAAGATGGAAGTACCGCCTTGGAACGGTCAGTGACAAAAGTCACTGGGGGGTTAAACCGGTTTATGGGCGTCCAACCTCACCCTTATTAAGTAACATTGTAACTGTTTCCTTGGTTGCCAATCTTTTCACATATTTTGAAAATTGACATCTACCTTTAATATACCGCGAGATCTCAATTATTTTTGATGAATTATGAAATTGCAAACATAGAGACGAGACAGTGCCTTAATAGTAAGTATTACTTTTCTGATATAAACTAATTTGCATATGTATGAATATTTATGAGAACAGCAAAGGATGTTGAAACTTTCGAAAGACACCAGTCTTTTTCTTATAAAGCAAACAACAATGCAACATGTTTAACTTAAGTTTGAAATGATCACTGAATATCACAAAGATTATCAGATGAATCAATTAAGGACAAATCATATAGCACTGAAGGTGATATATCTGTTTCCTAGGCAACCATTTTAACCTCAATGGTCATATTACATTATTTAAATACATGCAACATACAAATATATCGGGTCCTATTTTGGCGATAATTATAAATGATATAAACATATAGTTGATGTATGAATCTTCATGTTTGCTTTACTTTATGCAATGAATCCCATTTACATCCTCATGAATATTAATAAGTGATAAAAACAACGAGAAACAATATTTAAAGTACCTTGTTTGGCAGTATACCGAGCACAACATTACATCATTGTCCAAATATAGCTTGCAATAATAAATATAACTTTTGGTGATGAATAATAAATTTATCTTTTGGTGATTAAAATTCACATAGCCTAAAATAATTTAAGCTTGAGTACATTATCGATTCTGATTCAGTAGATTTTTCTAAACATTTTGGTAAAATGCAGATGATAAAAACTAGGTTCATCCGAAGGATATCTTACAAATAGTCTGTCTATTATCTGTTTTAAATGTACCTTTAGTTTGTGACCATATGATGAAGTTACGTTGCATTTAGACTTAAATAGCATGTGATTCCTATAAAATATACGTTTTCGTTCGATATATAGAAACTTTCATCTATTTATTATGTTTTTTTCTCTTTCAGTGAAAGTTGCAAGTCCACAATGTCATACATTCCTCAAATAGCAAAAGGAATCAAGACTAGTGAAGAGTTCAAAGCTGCTATGAAGAAGATAGACAATCTGCTGGATAGGTTTACAGTATTAGAACAGACCAACATGGACTTCAAGGAGAAATTGAATGCCTCGCGAGAAGAGAGCCTGACCGATATCGAAAGTTTATATTGTGAACTTGAAAATCATCTAAAAAAACTCAAAGAAATTTCTATATTAGAACTGGAAAGATCCCACCATGAAGTAGACGAGTCTATCCAAGAGGGAGTAGAAACATGTTTACAAGCAAAGCAAGAGCTCCTCGATGTACAGCAACAAATCCAAGCAACAGTGTCAATTAACGAACCTCTAACATTTGTCCATATGAAAACCAGTGATAAGATTATGGTCAAATGTGGAAATATTTTAACAGCACTTGGTGAAATACAATATAACATTCCGAAATTTCGTCGGAATGACACGCTACTGCGAATGATCAAAACTTCTGACTATATTGGAAATATTGAGAAAGACAAGAAAACTTCACTTCGGGTAAAAGAGAAAATTGGGTTTCAAATTGCAAACGTTTCGTTTGTTATTTTCTGCTTACATATACATAGTGTGGTTAGCAACGCGACACGACGCTAATTGAGGTGGTAATAACTAAACATGTTTTCATGTTTCTTTTCAACAGGATATTGGTGACCACGTTGCTTCTAATCTGACCAAACTGGATAAGACGCCAACAAAGGGTGATACACACTCAAGTAGTTTTAGCGTAGTGGCGGATGATATATCCAAGGCTTCGGATGGAAAACAAAGTACTCTTGAAGGTAAGTAAAATAATATGCTGTGTTTGTTTCTTAACGTCTTTCCATCATTTTCAATTATATAGTGACTATTATTAAAGAGATTTTGCATTACGTGTTACCATATATCGCTAAGCTCATCAATTTGTCTCTAGAAAGTGGGAAATTCGTTGAAACCTGGAAATATGCCGTTGTAAGACCTTTGATTAAAAAACCGGGATTAGATCAAACGCTCTCTAATTACAGACCGGTTGGTAACTTATCATTTGTGTCAAAGGTACTAGAGAAAGTTGTTCTAGAACAATTCAGAGAACATACAAATAAATACAATCTGATGTCTGGCTATCAATCAGCGTATAGACCACACTTTAGCTGCGAAACAGCTTTGGTAAATATTATTGATGATTTACTCTGTAGTATGGAAAAACAAGAATGTACAGCCCTGATAGCGCTAGATCTAAGCGCCGCTTTTGACACTGTAGATCATGATGTTTTGATAAAAGTTCTGGAGAATCGTTTCGGAATTCACGGACAAGCCTTATCTTGGTTTTATACTTACCTCAGTCCAATATACTGTAAAGTCAATGTCGGAAAACAATATTCCGAGGTTATGAAATTTAACTTTTCTGTGCCACAAGGTAGCTGTGCTGGTCCCCAACTTTATTCAGCTTATGCGAGTACTCTTATAGATGCGACAGACGATGCTATTGAAATCCACGGGTTTGCCGATGACCATACGGTTAAAAAGAATTTCGAAGTAGGTAACACTGAAAACGATACCATCAAGATATTGGAAAAGAATGCAGGATCTATTAATAGATGGATGGATGAAAACAGATTCAAAATGAACCAATCAAAAACTGAATTCATTCTATTTGGATCGCGTCAGCAGTTGTCGAAATGTGTAACTGAGAATTTAGCCGTGAACAACACTACAGTGATGAAACAAAGTGAAATTAAACACTTGTGTGCAATATTGGATAGCACGCTCAACTTAAAAGCTCATGTGAAAAACCAGTGTAGAAAAGCAATGTGTAATGTAATGAACTTAAACACACCAGATACTACTTAACCTTAGAAGCATGTAAAGTGTTTGCTTCAGCCATGATTCTCTCGCATCTCGACTATTGCAATGCCATACTCTGTGGATTACCCAAATGTGAATCAGACCAACTTCAGCGAGTACAATCAATGACTGCGAAGATCATACTGAAGAAAGGTAAATTTGACAGTTCAAAGAAATCTTTAGAAGAATTACACTGGCTTCCTGTGCACAAAAGAATTGACTTCAAGGTTCTGACATTAGTCTTCAAGTGCCTACATGGATGTGCCCCGGAATACCTGAAACATAAAGTATCACTTTATAACTGCCCCAGAAACCTTCGATCAGATTCGAACCATCTCAGATTATCAGTGCCAGTCACAAAAAGAAAAACATTTGCAGACCGTAGTTTTTCTGTATATGCACCTATTAAATGGAACAAACTTCCAAACTCGATCAAGCAAGCACCAACGCGTGATGCTTTTAAAACGAAACTGAAAACATACGTGTTTACAAATAATATCTAATATCGTCAATGCATCGATTTGTTTTACTGCTCAAAGATTTTTTTATATGTACAAAAAACTGAGCATGTTTTTAATATTTGATAACTTTATGTGACTTTACAACACCGTGTTTTATGGATATGTTTACCAGTAGAGTAGTATCGACAATTTTAAAATGTTATTCTAAGAGAAATGTGTTGTAAATACACTTTTTTAATACCTTTTACAATAGCAAAATATGTTTAATGTACAGCGCCTCTGATAACCTTTATGGTTCTAGATAGCGCTATATCAAAATCAAGTATTATTATTATTATTATTTGAGACAAAAATAGTGCTGCAACACTATGATAGCATATTGTAGTACCATGGTACTACACCACACCCAGACACATTATTATCTGCAATTGGCCGATCAGTCATAATTCGAAGGATTCACTTTATACATGTGTATGTACACAGAAGTAGGTATGGCAATAAGTAATAATATATAGTTTTAATGAAACTATATCAGTACTTGTTAACAGCTGACTGATACGATGACCCCTATGTACCGTCCAACTAAAACAGAACTGCAAAATTGGGCCTCAGAAACTATAAAATGTGAAAATATTATTTGCAAAAGAGGTAGCCTATTTTCTGTGATATTCTTCAACATCAACAATTTTAATAGATGTTAATATTATATCTGTTGGCCTAATGACACAGGTGAACAATTCAGGCGCTCATACACACATGACCCCCAGTGGTGTTTTTGCTACTGACCGTGCCAAGGCGGTACTCTCTTTGTCACCCTTCCTTTTGTTTGCCTTGCGTCTTTGTGCTTGTGATTTTGTTCATGTGTGGAACGTTTGTCTCTGGTTCTTGTGTGTCTTTTGGTGTTTTCTGCGTTCATTTCGTGTGTGAGTGTGCGTTTGGGTGTGTGGTTGTTTGTGATGCTGTCTATCGGTGTTTTGGTGGTGGTTGCGTCTTGTATGTGGCTTTGCCTGCTTGACTTTACTACTTTTCCATACATATACCATACACATACACATAAACTGTTCCATGCATGCTCAACACCGATAACATAGTTGCACCATTAAACCAAGACTAAAACCCACCAAAACAAAAAGCAAGATGTGATGTGATAACTTACGTAAGAGTACAACCAGACATGACATCCGACGTTTTTTCAATATCACCTCAACCAAGTACAAAAATGAGTCATGCAGGAAACACCACATACAGAACAAACAGTCGCGCGAACAGCAACACAAGGAAACAGCAAATGTACATAGCTATAAATGGAAAAGTAGTAAAGTCAAGCAGGCAAAGCCACATACATGACGCAACCACCACCAAAACACCGATAGACAGCATGACACACACACACAAAATCACAAGCACAAAGACGCAAGGCAAACAAAAGGAAGGGTGACAAAGAGAGTACCGCCTTGGTACGGTCAGTAGCAAAAACACCACTGGGGTTTAAACCGGTTTACGGACGTCCTAACCTCACACTTCTCCCAAAGTCACCCTAGCTTTACAAATATTGTAAATAAAGGTATCCCCGCTGGACTTACCCACAACATAGACGACGGTGAACACAGGACAACATGTAAAACATAGCATAATAACTGTGACAATCCGTCAAATATGTACTCAATGACTTTGCTGAAGTCAGAGCACCTGCAGGTAAGCCGTTAAGAGCACGACAGGGAAAAAGTAATACATGAGTCTGGTAAGCTCATCCTGTATCCAAGTTTAAGAGTATACCATCATAGAGTACTACCCTCGGCCTGTCATCGCGCTAGCAAAGAGGGAAGCGTAGCTACCGACTGTAAAAGGGTCGATAACCAAACATGCAGTGCGTTGCAATATAATAGGATCATAACCTTTCTTTTTAAATGTTTTAATGCGTTTTATAAACAAATCATGAAAATGGATATGACCCCGAATTTTCCTAAGTTTGTAGATAACATCCCCATAAAATTCTGGTTGAGAAATGCCTTGTCGCAGTAACGTCCGTAGATTGCAATTATATTTACTAATGAGAGGTAAATTTCGATAATAAAATTTAGAAAAAGTTTTCCGAAGTTTGTGATATCTGTAACCTTGCTTAAGAAGTTTATCAGTTATAACTAAATTACGTCTGTTAAAATCTTCAAGCAAAGAACAGGCTCGGGCAAACCTAATAAATTCTGAAAGGGGGTGATCCCCCGAGAGCAAAAATCGCAACACAAAAAGAGAAAATTGCAGACTCGGTTTTATTGAGTCTGTTCATGAACAGTAATTGAAAGTGCAACACTGCTCACTGTTGATAAATATAAACCCCATAAGATGTAGAACGTGGCACATCTCCATCTAGAAAAGGATAATTAACAATTTTAAAATTAAAATCTTCTCTTTTATCGTATACTTTGGACGAAACTTTATCATTTGTATTTGAAAGATTCAAATCTAAAAATGAAGCATTAATGTCAGATTGATTAGCTTTGTTTAAAGATAGTTCTTTTGGGTAAATTGAAGAAATCATAGTATCAAAATAAGGATTATCTAAATTCAAAATATCGTCTAAATACCTTGAAGTTTTATTAAAAGCATTAACAATATCTGTCTGTGTATCAGGTTTTAAGCTAGGCATAAAATCCCTCTCGTAGCAATACAAAAACAAATCTGCAACAAGAGGGGCACAATTTGTACCCATGGGTATACCAACAACTTGACGATATATGGTATCCCCATAACGCACAAATATATTATCTAAAAGAAAGGTAAGAGATCTACAAACATCAAGGCAAGTCCACATTGTGTAATGTTCAACTTCTGAATTCGAAAAGAATGAACGTTGAACATTACAAGCAATGAATATTTTGTTTTCTCTGGCAAAGGTTTTTTTCTATTATTTTAATAAGTTTATCCTTTATAAGATGGTGAGGTAGAGTAGTATAGAGTGTAGAGAAATCATAAGAACTCAGTAAAGAAATGTTATACTGTTCATTTTCAAGTTTTGTTAAAACATCATTTGAATTTTTTATGGACCAAAAAACATTAATACCAGAATTTTCATATATTTTATCACAATAGCGTTTTACATGTTCTTTGATCGTAGTAAGACAGGACGTCAAAAGTATAGATAATTTAGTAGTGGTACAACAGCTAGAGTTGGCAATAAAACGCGCCTTATAAGGGTTTTTATGTAGTTTCGGAATCCAGTACAAAGTAGAAAGTTAATGTTGTTTTATGTTAGGACCAGACTTAAAATTATTGCACATTTTTACATGTTCCGAGACTATATCTTTTTCAGGTGTTTGAACTGTTATATAAGTTTGTTTAATTGTTTGATGCCTTGTAAGCAGGAACAAGAACATAATCTGAATGAAAATTAGAAATGTTTTTCTTCAAGTAGCGAAATATAACTCTAGGTCGAGGTGGTAAAAGATGGTAATTTGATTTGTAAAAAGTAATACGCGTATCAATATCAAGAGACGCACAAAGACAAAACAAACATACAATAGGGGAAAGATGGAAGTTCCGCCTTGTAACGGTCAGTGACAAAATCACTGGGGGGGGGGGGGTTAAACCGGTTTATGGGCGCCCAACCTCACACTTATTCCATCCCCACCCTAAAAGACAAACAGTGTAAATAAACGTATCCCCTCTCCGACTAATCTTCAACAACCGCGACGGCAAATACAGTGGTAAAGTGCATGTATAACGACAACATGTAAGTGAACAAACTGTATCCACCTATTGCTAGTGTACTCAATGATTGAGCTGCAAACAGAGTAGCTGTAGAAAAGTAATAAAGGGTACGACAAAAACGAAATAGTACAGATATCCGACGTCCTTCTTCCGTTTCTGGATTTAAAAGGTCGCCTTCATAGAGTACTAAACCTTTCGGCGTACAGGCAAAGAGGCCAGCGTGATTGCCAACTGTAAAAGGGTTGACAACCAAACATGCAGAATGTTGTAGTACTATAGGATCATATCCCTTTTTAATGATTTTTAACATATTTGATGAACAAAGTGAGAAAATGAGTATGTCCAATAATTTACGTATGGAAAAGTAGTAAAGTCAAGCAGGCAAAGCCACATATAAGACGCAACCACCACCAAAACACCGATAGACAGCATGACACACACATACACACACAACCACACACTCAAACGCACACTCACAAACACACGAGATAAACACAAAAACATCAACAGACACACAAGAACTAGAGACAAACACTCCACACATGAACAAAATCACAAGCACAAAGACGTAAGGCAAACAAAAGGAAGGGCGACAAAGAGAGTACCGCTTTGGCACGGTCAGTAGCAAAAACACCACTGGGGGTTTAACCCGGTTTAAGTTTATAAATCACATCTCCATAAATTTCAGGATGTGAAATACCGTTTCGGAGAAGTGCCTTGAGATTACATTGGTACTTGCCAATAAGTGAGAGAGTTCGATAGTAAAATTTAGAGAAAGTTTTTCTTAGTTTATTGTATCTATATCCTTGCTTAAGCAGTTTTTCAGTTAAAATGAGATTTCGACTGTTAAACTCGTCAATAGATGAACAAGCTCTAGTAAAACGAATAAGTTGAGATATATAAACCCCGTTAGATGGGGGCACGGGGAACATCTCCGTCAAGATGAGGGAAATTTACAGTATTAAAATCAAAATAATCTCTTTTGTCATATATTTTAGAAGAAATAATTCCATTATCCATTGTAAGGTCTAGATCAAGAACAGCTGCATAATTGTCGGACGGGTTAGCTTTATTCAATTTGAGTTCTTTGGGATAAATTGTAGGAACCAGAGCATCAAAGAAAGGGTTATCTAAGTTAAAGATGTCATCCAAATATCGTGAAGTTTCATTGAAGGCTTTTATAACATCTTCTTGTGATTGTGGATTGAAACGTAACATGACATGAAATCTCTCTCATAGCAGTACAAAACAAATCTGCGGCAAGTGGTGCACAATTCGTACCCATAGGAATACCAATTACCTGACGGTATATAGCATTCCCATAACGTACAAATATGTTATTCAAAAGAAAGTACAAAAATCAGTCATGCAGGAAATACCACATACATAACAAACACTCGCCCGAA
This sequence comes from Azorinus chamasolen, assembly GCA_963576725.1. Taxonomy (NCBI): domain Eukaryota; kingdom Metazoa; phylum Mollusca; class Bivalvia; order Cardiida; family Solecurtidae; genus Azorinus; species Azorinus chamasolen. Next base: position 73,168,984 of record OY755245.1, read on the forward strand.
CAGCAACACAAGGAAACAGCAAATGTACATGGGTAGAAAAAACAACAAGAGACACACAAAGACAAAACAAACATACAATAGGAGGAAGATGGAAGTACCGCCTTGGAACGGTCAGTGACAAAAGTCACCGGGGGTTTAAACCGGTTTATGGGCGCCCAACCTCACCCTTATTCCATCCCCATCCTAAATGACAAACAGTGTAAATAAACGTATCCCCTCTCCGAAAGAAAGGTTAGTAATTCGCAAACTTCTGAGCAAGTCCAATTTGTGTAATATTTCATTTGCTCGTCAGTAAAGAAAGCGTTTTCAGCATTATATGCCAGAAATGATGTTTTTTCCCGGGCAAATACTTTCTGGATTAATATTCTGAAAATGGAAGAAATGCAAAAAGAGAAAATTGCAGACTCGGTTTTATTGAGTCTGTTCATGAGTAGTAATTAAAAGTGCAACACTACTCACGCCCCCTAGCACCGGCTTAAGCAGTATTCAATGTTCAAAACTAAAAACATTAAAACTTATGATCCCGAATGACCAGAAAATATAACAACACTGATAATGAAGTACGGGGCGACTTTTTACGGCCGCCACACAAGCACTTAACACCTGCTGTTGTGAAGTACAGTCTATCTTTAATTAAAATATGAGGAAGAGTTGTGTACAAAGTAGAAAAATCGTACGTGCTTACAGTGAATGCAATATACCTTTTGTTCCTAATTTTGTTTAAGACTTCTGAAGAGTTCTTAATAGACCAGAAGATATTTATTCCAGAATTTTCATAAGTCTTATCACAGTAGAATTTTACATGTTCGTTTACCTTCGTTAGACAAGAAGTCAAAAGTATAGACAATTTAGTAGTAGTACAGGAGCTAGAATTTGCAATGAAACGTGCTTTATATGGTTTTTTATGTAGTTTTGGTAACCAATACATTGTAGGAAGTTTATGTTGTGTAATTTTGATATCGGTTCCAAGTTGTTCACACTTTTTGACATGGTCTGAAACGATGGTCTTTTCGTAAGTAGTTACTGAAATGTATGACTTCGAAATTTACCACTCATTAGTAAATATAATTGAAATCTACGGACGTTACTGCAAAAAGGCATTTCTCAACCAGAATTTTATGGGGATGTTATCTACAAACTTAGGAAAATTCGGTGTCATATCCATTTTCATGATTTGTTTATAAAACGCATTAAACATTTAAGAAGAAAGGTAATGACCCCATTATATTGCAACGCACTGCATGTTTGGTTATCGACCCTTTTACAGTCGGTAGCTACAACGCTTCCCTCTTTGCTAGCGCGATGACAGGCCGATGGTAGTACTCTATGATGGTATACTCTTAAACTTGGATACGGGATGAGCTTACCAGACTCATGTATTACTTTTCCCTGTCGTGCCCTTAACGGCTTACCTGCAGGTGCTCTGACTTCAGCAAAGTCATTGAGTACATATTTGACGGATTGTCACAGTTATTATGCTATGTTTTACATGTTGTCCTGTGTTCACCGTCGTCTATGTTGTGGGTAAGTCCGGCGGGGATACCTTTATTTACACTATTTGTAAAGCTAGGGTGACTTTGAGAGAAGTGTGAGGTTAGGACGTCCGTAAACCGGTTTAAACCCCAGTGGTGATTTTGCTACTGACCGTGCCAAGGCGGTACTCTCTTTGTCGCCCTTCCTTTTGTTTGCCTTGCGTCTTTGTGCTTGTGATTTTGTTCATGTGTGGAATGTTTGTCTCTAGTTCTTGTGTGTCTGTTGATGTTTTCTGTGTTTATCTCGTGTGTGAGGGTGCGTTTGGGTGTGTGGTTGTGTGTGTATGTGTATGTCATGATGTCTATCGGTCTTTTGGTGGTGGTTGCGTCTTGTATGTGGCTTTGCCTGCTTGACTTTGCCTTTTCCTTTTGTTTGCCTTGCGTCTTTGTGCTTGTGATTTGTTCATGTGTGGAACGTTTGTCCCTGGTTCTTGTGTGTCTGTTGATGTTTTCTGTGTTCATTTCGTGTGTGTGTGTGCGTTTGGGTGTGTGGTTGTGTGTGTGTGTCATGCTGTCTATCGGTGTTTTGGTGGTGGTTGCGTCTTGCATGTGGCTTTGCCTGCTTGACTTTACTACTTTTTCATTGAAGATATATTGTATCCCCATAGTGTACAAACTTTTCCATTTACTACTTTTCCATTGGTATTAATAATTCCCTGCTTCAAGACATCGATATAATGTAATAGTCAAATAATAACCACATTATCCGATGCCTTATCAGCAGGAACAAAAACGTATTTTGAATGGAAATCCTGTATACCCTTTTTAAGATGTCTAAAAGAAATTCTAGGTTTAGGTGGAAGAAGGTGTTTGTTAGAGCTATAAAAAGAAATACGTTTGTCAATTTCAATTAGAAAGAGCATTAGACTCAACATGTTCTCTTCGACACCATTTAATACTAAAATTTTGTAAAGCCTCCGCAGTCTGAACTCGACAAGAGTGAAAATCTATCAAGGATGGTATTCTATATTTGGGACCTTTATTCAAAAGAGATCGCAGACGTTTATCTTTAATTATCTCAAAATGATCAGTAATCACATGACCAGCCGGAGAATAGCAAAATTTTGAGGTGGCACAATCTCAATTATCAGGAATATTATCATTAATGTTAAGGTCGGCCACAATTTTATTATAGTTGAAAATTGTATTTCTGATGGGTTTGTTATATTTGTAGCAGATAATAGGTGGTTCTATATTTTTAAAGTATTTAGGAATAGTGTCAATTACATTTTTCTCTCTAAAAATACTTTGGAGGTCAATAAAATCAATACCTTTATTATTAATAAAAGGAATTTTCAAGAAGAATATTTGGTGTCCAGATAATTTGTCAATGTGCGGTCTGAGAACATGTAGAGTAAAGCTTTGTATCAAACTAGCTGTTCCTATGAGAGGATCTGATCTAAAAATGATTTCATCGGCTTGCTCGTCAATTTCTTTTAATGAAGATATAGATAAGGAGGAACGTCTAGAAATCATGGAATGTTCACCAGAAGTTAGACATAAAGTATGTAAATCAAGTTTAAGCTCTTCTTATTTAAGAACAGTAGACAAACTCCGGCGTCGGCATTGTCGTTGTCGTCATTATTGTCATTTTCGTCCGGGAACTTTAACATTGGCTATTACCTATTTACTATTTATACAAATCTTATGAAACATCTCGCTCTTTTCACCATTACAAGGGCTGTAATCGAACAGACAACCGTTGGCACAAACATGTGGTGATTTTGGTTATATTTGTGTGTCTCTCTTGTTCAAATTTAACCATTCTCTAATTGGAACATTTTCATCCAATTTCACGAAACTAATAGTAACAATCAAGTTTGATAACCATTCATATATATATAAACAATACATATATTGTGGCATATTGGCGGTCTTGTTAATATGTTTCTATATGCTTTAGATTCTGAATGAATTTATGGAAATGTTGATTGTTTATCGAATGATTGAGTGTGTACTTACTTCCAGTATATTGTTTGTATAGTAAACATTGTTGCCAATGTTGGGACAAATGCTATATATATGACTGATGTGAAATTAAAAAAAATACCAAAACAAAAAATAGTCTGCTTTTCACAATGTTTCACACAGCTTGTTGAATGAATACCCGAAGACGCAGACGTTGTACATGCTATATATACTAGAAATTGTATTCAACATTAACAAGTCGCCAACTGTTTTTCTTGTATGTATATCCATTTTGCATGGTCATTGGTTTATATTACAGATGCTGCTAACTTTGTAAGTTACCAAGACGGATACTTCAAACTTGAGAGAAGTAAAAAGCAGGTATTAGCTTAAAACATTTTGTTTGTGCTTGTATTCGAAAGCAAACGTATTTTATTAGCAACAGAGCTGTTGCTGTGGCTGTTTTTGTTGTCGGCCATTAATTTTGACTTTAACGTTTTCAGAAGAATTAGGGATTAATTGAGTTATGTTTATTTGCATATTAATAATACAATGATGCATGCATGTTGACCTGTTGTATTCCAATGCAAAACTTTTTGCAAACATTTTTCTTATGTTGCATTGGTGGTTGGCATTCTTTGTGCAGCATTAAGAGTAACTTGAGTTGTATTCCTATATCATTAAGACAACCTGTCCAGAGATTTATTAGAACACTTTCATTATTTTGCGCGTCTGTCTTTCGCAGTTATGGTCGTAAATCCGGTGTAATGAGGAAAAGTGACCACCGTAGTAGATTAACCGGGGATCGATTTATTATATAGTACTATGAACCCCGGTTATAGTACTATGACCGGAAGAGTCTTAGTACTAGGACCCCCCTCACATATAAAAATCTGATCCGTCATTTAACATACTGACCCCCATAGTAGTTCGACCGGGGCGAGTTATTATAACCCCCGGTTATAGTACTGCGACACAGTCATAGTACAATGCCTCACTTACGTATAAAAATCGGACATCACATACGAGATAACAAACTGACCCTAAAAAGTATGCATACAAGTGAAGAAAATTCCTACTTAGTTATCATCATAAATCTCTCCACCAAATGTATATGGGCATATTGTTTTTGCCAGAGTTGTACTTCCGTTGTTGTGCACCTCCATATTTTCAATTCTCCTCCTGGTAGTTTTCCCCGTACTTCATTCTCAGTGTTGTTATACCTTCTGATCCTTCGAGATCATGAATTTCAGTACTTCTTGTTCTGAAAATTGAATACCGCTTAAGCCGGTGCTAGGGGGCGTGAGCAGTGTTGCACTTTCAATTACTGCTCATGAACAGACTCAATAAAACCGAGTTTGCAATTTTCTCTTTTTGTGTTGCAATTTTTGCTTTCGGGGGATCACCACCCTTCAGAATTTTTAATGTCCTTGAATAGTTTGATTTTGCCATGGTTAACGACACATTTTGCGGCATGCTTAACTCTGAAACCGTTTAGGCTAGATGCTTTAAACTTTACAGGAATAAGGCCTTTATATTTTCGGTTACTTCTTCCTGATAGTTATTGTTCCTGCCAAGTTGGACCTTGTCATAGTTTATTACGAACTTTGAGCCACACATATCTCCGAATTTAATACGGCCAGTGTATAGAAACTTCACAGGAATATTGAATAGCATGAGCCGTTCTGCACCTTTTTATTTTCAGATTCTTCCCCGGATAATTTTGGAGTTATTGTCCCTGATCAGTTTGAACTTTATATTAATGATAAAATTCGCAGCACTTATAACTTTGAAATTAATTTGGCTAGAGTCTTGAAATTTCACAGACATGTCGCCCAGCGTGAGTTAATTTGCACCTTTATATTTTTTATTACGAACTTTGAGCCACACATAACTCTTAATCTAATGGGGATAGTCTTGAAACTTCACAGAAATGTTGCCCAGCATGAATTGTTATTAATTTGCACCTTTATATTTTTAGTTACCTGTCCCTGTTATTTTAGTTGTTGCCCCTGACAAGTTGGATTGTATTATAGTTTATTACGAACTTTGAGCCACACATAACTCTTAATCTAATGGGGCTAGTCTTGAAACTTCATAGAAATGTTGCCCAGCATGAATTGTTGTGAACCTTTGTGTTTTCAGTTTACGCTCCCTTGTTATTTTGAAGGTATTGCCCTTGATTAGCCTTTAGCCTGCTATGGAAACAGTTTGGATCCGGATGAGACGTCGAGTAAGTCGGCGTCTCATCAGGATCCAAACTGTTTGACACCCTGATTGTATTCTGGTAGACAAATTGATTATAGCTTGAATTTTGAAAATGTAATAGGCTAAAATTCTGTTAATATAATTTGCTCAGAAGGCTTAAGATTAGTTAAAATATGCGCTAAAAGAGTTAAAAATCTGATGTTTTTTACCTTGTTCGTTTGTGTCAATTCAGCATTTTGTTTGTGTCAGTAGGTACATAAATGAAAACTTCCTTTGAAAACGTGAAGGGACATATTTAGAGATGGGTAGATTATTTATGACATTAAAATTTATTATAGTTGCTTTCCTTAATTCTCTTCAGACTTAAATCGTAGTAAATATATTCCATTATGTATCTTCATCACAGCTCAAGCAGGAGTCATCTATTTTAAGTGATTGTTTCACACAATGTCAAGGTAATATAATGATCATTTGAGTTCTGTGTCTTGTGTCCTTTTATTTCCTAAAAAAGTTCCCTTGATAAGTTATGTGTTTGTTTACCTGGCTCGTTATAGTCGATGAGCCAGTAGGGTTGGTCGGTACCATCTCAGGGGAATAATTCTCATTGTGATTTTTTACAACATATACATCTATAGAGTTAGGAAATATGTGATAGCATTGCATTGATGGTAGCTTTCTATGTGTTTTTGCGTTTTATATTATGCTATACAATATACGCATATCGAGACAAAATTATCATTGAAAAGTAAAGCTAACGATTTTAGATTTACAATATTTGGTATCATACCCCAACAACGAAATTATGATGGTATACCTGAATCAGGTTGTCAGTCTGACTGTCCTTCCATGTGTCCACCCCATATGTCCGTCCCTCGATCTGTCCGTCCATTCATCTGTCTGCCTGTCTGTCCATTTATAGACGCAAGTTTCCCAATCTACAAGTTTGCTTAAAACTTGATATTCTTACTATTTTAGTAACCACTGCACCTGCTAGGTATGTCTCCCCCTGTATACTGGGGGAGACATATTGTTTTTGTGTATGGCACCCGTCTGTCTGTCCATCCGCATGTTTGCTGCCCGCCCCCTTCCCTCCGTCCGTTCGTCTGTCCGATTTTAATTTATCCGTGCAATTTCTCCAAAACCTATGATCGGATTTTCATGATATTTCATAGGATAGATCAGCACTATGCCTAGTTGTATTTATCTTATTCCTGTTCCGGTTCGATGATTTTCTGCAGAGTTATGGGACTTTTATGCCCCCTCCCCCCTCCCAACAGCGGGGATATAATACTCGCATTGCCCGTCCCTCCGTCTGTCCGTCCATTCTTCCATCCGTCCGTCCCAAATTTCGTGTCCCTTATATAACTATTTTATCTGTGAATAACCTGGCACAAATGTGCATCACACAAAGACGATGTGTCGCGTTTAACTTTCTTGTCCATGGGTCAAAGGTCAAGGACATCCTTTAGGGTCAAATGTCGGGAGCATAGTGTTTCACAAACACATCTTGTTTTACATTGAAATTTTGTCTTTGCGGTTTCTTCAAGACATGTAGTCGGATTTTCATGAAACTCAATAGGATTGATCAGCAATATGCCTCTATAGTTGAGGTCACTAGATCAAAGGTCAGGGGGTCTTGGGGGTATACATGTTTTACAAACATCTCTTGTTAATTATATCATTTATTGATATACTTGTTACATGTATGATCCTGCAAATAGCGAAGACCCTGACCAGTTGTGGTAACTGATAGGGGTCTGTATTGTATGCATCACAGACTCGCAAAGTGGCCCTGAACAGACTCACACTCGCAGTCTCCTCAGGAAAAGTAAGAAAATACAATGCAATCACACAAAAAGACAAAGTATAGGCATTGATAAACTATTCTATGAACTTCATGGTCTTTTCTGTTTGCAAAAGCATAGAAAGGCTTATTTTTGCTCAGACCAATTGTACCCGATATGGAACCATGAAATCGTCTTCACTATATAATATGAAATGAAACAATATTATGTGTCTAACAACCCATATACCAGTAGGAGGTTTTACTTCAGATTTTCATCCATGATAAGCTGTCAACCTTGATGTAAAGATTTTCTTAAAGAATGTAATTATTGCTCTGACAATTTTACCAGAGTTATGGGACTCGGAAGTTTTCTTCACTGTATAACACATAGTCAAAAGTGCTTGATATAGAGACACTATTGTTAGGGGGAGAGGTGCATCAGTGTCTTGGAAACAATTTTCTAGTTAATTTTATTTTCCCTGTTGTAACCTGCCATGCTAAGTTGAAATTTGTTACTTTATAATTATACCCCCCTTTTGAAAAAATGGGGGTATATTGCTTTGCACATGTGTTGGTCGGTCGGTCTGAACGATAACTAATAAACGACTTGGCATAGAACCTTCAAACTTGCTGTAGTGGTTGGTCATGACAAGTACATGACCCCTATTGTTTTTGAGGTCACTAGGTCAAAGGTCAAGGTCACCATGACCTAAAATAGTGAAATAGTTTCCGATAAATAACTGCCGAAGGGTTTGGCTTGGGATCTTCAAACTTGCTGTGGTGGTTAGTCATGACAACTAGATGACCCCTATTGTTTTTGAGGTCACTAGGTCAAAGGTCAAGGTCACCATGACCTTAACTGTTTTAATGGTTTCCGATCAATAACTTCTCAAGGGTTTAGCTTCGAATCTTCAAACTTGCTGTGGTAGTTTGTCCTGACCTCTGAATGACCCCTATTGTTTTTGAGGTCACTAGGTCAAAGGTCAAGGTCACCATGACCTTAACTGGTAAAATGGTTCCTGATCAATAACTGCTCAAGGGTTTGGCTTAGGATCTTCAAATTTGCTTAGGTGGTTGGTCATGACAACTAGATGAGCCCTGTTGTTTTTTAGGTCACTAGGTCAAAGGTCAAGGCCACCATGACCTTAACTGGTGAAATGGTTTGCGATCAATAACTGCTCAAGGGTTTGGCTTAGAAACTTCAAACTTGCTGTAGTAGTTGGTTATGACAACTGGATGACCCCTATTTTTTATAGGTCACTAGGTCAAAGGTCAAGGTCACCATGACCTTAACTGGTAAAATGGTTTCTGATTAATAACTGCTCAAATGTTCGGCTTAGGATCTTCAAATTTGCTTAGGTGGTTGGTCATGACAACTAGACGAGCCCTGTTGTTTTGTAGGTTATTAGGTCAAAGGTCAAGGTCACAATGACCTCAACTGGTGAAATGGTTTGCGATCAATAACTGCTCAAGGGTTTGGCTTAGAATCTTCAAACTTGCTGTGGTAGTTGGTCATGACAACTGGATAACCTCTATTGTTTTATAGGTCACTAGGTCAAAGGTTAAGGTCACAATGACCTTAATTGGTGAAATGGTTTCTGATTAATAACTGCTCAAGGGTTTGGCTTAGCATCTTTAAATTGGCTGTGGTGGTTGGTCATGATAACTAGATGAGCCGTGTTATTTTTTAGGTCACTAGGTCAAAGGTCAAGGTCACCATGACCTTAACTGGTGAAATGGTTTGCAATCAATAACTGCTCAAGGGTTCGGCTTAGAATCTTCAAACTTGCTGTGGTAGTTGGTCATGACCATTGGATGACCCCTATTGGTTTTGAGGTCACTAGGTCAAAGGTCAAGGTCACCATGACCTTAACTCGTGAAATGGTTTCCAGTCAATAACTGCTCAAGGGTTTGGCTTAGGATCTTCAAACTTGCTGTGGTGGTTGGTCATGTCAACTAGATGACCCCTATTCATTTTGAGGTCACTAGGTCAAAGATCAAGGTCATCATGACCTTAAATGATGAAATGGTTTCCAATTAATAACTGCTCAATGGTTTGGTTTGGGATCCTCAAACTTGCTGTGGTCGTTGGTCGTGACCACTAGATGACCCCTATAGTTGTTGAGGTCACTAGGTCAAAGGTCAAGGTCACAATGACCTTAACTTTTGAAAGGTTTTCAGATCAATTAATGATCAGTGATTTGGCTTAGGATCTTCAAAGTTGCTGTGGTGATTAGTCATGACCGCTAGATGACTTCTATAATTGAGGTCACTAGATCAAAGGTCAGGGGGTATACATGTTTTACAAACATCTCTTGTTTGTGATATTGTTAATATCACCCCACAGTATATTTGGCAATTATTTGTAGGGTATTTAGAATCATAAGGAATATGTCTAAAATTGGCGGAAGTGTATATATGGATAAGTGAATGATGCATGCTAATTATTGTTATGGTCCATCAGATAGTAGCAGAAGTATGACCCTTACTTTCAAATAATGGAGTGATGGCTCTATATTACATTAAACATCAATTTTGGCTCTACTGGCACAAAGTGGCAAGTTGAGCTATTGGATTCACCCTCTGTGTGACATGTTCATAAAAGAATTCTTTAAATGTCTTCCAAACTACTGACATAATTTTCAGAAAAATCCACAGCAAACAATCAGTATAATATAATATTATGTCCGAAACCTTCAGTACTGTCAGTACTTTGATTAGGGCTCTGTCTATCCATCTGTCAGTCTGTCAACACTGTTGATGTGATGTGATAACTCAAACAGCACTTCACATATTGGTTTCATATGCTTAGTATCATCAGAGGAAGATGCCTTTAAGATTTGGGTTTAATTAGATCACTGTCTAGAGTTATCTGCCCTTGATTACAGGGCCCTCTCTGACTGAGTCAGTTTTCTAGTTCTATTTGTTTTTGTTGTTGCTTATAAGCATGTGCAGCAGGCCAGATATACTTTGTGTCAGAGCAGATTTCTCTCTAGTTTTTGTGTCACCTGCTGAAAGGCCAGTGTCACATAGGTATCACTTTTCCATACTCTGTCTGTCCATCATAATCTCTCTTTTTTGGCTGTCATTTCTAAACTAATCATTATAGAGCTTTCATATGCACCATTGACAAAACTGAAGTTTGTCACTCTACATGCAAAAACAATTTACTTTGAGTTATTCTCCTTTATTCTGATTTTTACCGGGTTTTCCATGGACACAGTTATTGAAATGGTGATGTACAGCAGACGGGCGGGCAGACTACTGCCAGTTTTGTCCAGACGATAACTCCTATATGGCTCATAATGGTGGTCATAAGAGGTGTGGTCATAATGAAACGACAAGGCAGAATGTAACCACACTTTACAGAAACAATCTTTATATCATGCTCTATCAACATGCTTAAAATAATCTGGAATCATGTAAAACTCTAGTTGCCATGGCAACCAAATTAGAAATCTTTAAATCTATTCTTCTCCAAAACCAGTGGTCAGAATTGAATTATATGCGATAGAAATAGTCTTCTTGTTACTCTCTACCAAAATCATCCTTGTATCTAAAAAACCTGGCCTCCGGGAAGCTGCTAGATTTTCTTAAAATATTATATATATATATATATATATATAACTCTATAGAAACCCTTTTAAAATCTACTCCAAAGTCAGTGGTCATATGAATGGTATTTGGTAGGAATAGTTGTCTGGTGACTCTGTATCAAAATTGTTAAAATAAGGTTGATATATCTCAAATAATATGGCCACCAGAGATGGGGCTAGATCGAGGGCTTTGTGAAGGAGTTACAATAGTTTTGCACCAAACCCTCGATATATAAATATACATGTTTACATAGCACGTACAGTTCTTCTTCTCCAAAGCAGCAAACCAATTTGAATGGTATTTGGTAGGAAAAGTTGTCTGGTCACTCTTTATCAAAATTGTTAAAATTATGTTGATATCTAAAACTTACATGGCCTTATTTAACGATTTAAAAAAACTGTCAAAAATCTTCTTCTCCAAAACTGATGGTCGAATTTGAATTGTACTTGGCAGGAATATTATCTGTGTGACCTTTTGTTAAAATTGCTTAAATCATGCTGATATCTGAAGAAAAAAAACATGGCTGCAATGGGCAGGGCTTAATATCCTAATATTAAAAAATCTTCTCTAAAACCAGTGCTCCAATTTAGATGGTATTTGGTAGGAATAATCCCAGGGTGATTATATATCAAAATTGCTAAAACCATGTTATTATCTGAAAAAGCATTGCGCCAGGGGTGGCCTAATTTCATTATATGACTTTAGCAAATAAAATTAAAATATCCAATTTGAATGGTATTTGGTAAAAATTGTCCTCGATGATCATATTGTGAATTATGTAAGACTACCATGCATTTTGAACAAATTGAATAATCTTCAGTTTAAAAGAAATGTAATTGTTCTCTTATCTTCATTTTCCAAAAATGGCTGTGACTAGTTCATCTGTATATACTATTGACATTTGCAGGAGAGCAATATAGGGCAATCATGAAACTCTTGCTTATTGATTACAGGACAATGATTTCTACTAAAGTCATTCAGTAGAAAGCAGCAGATGGGGTGATAGCCACTGAATCATTCAGCTTATTTCATTGTATAAGGGACACAAATACCCCCAGTAATATTCTAAAATCATCAAATTAGATTGATATTCTGAAAATTTAGGAGCCAAAATCAAACGTTGAATTCAAAAAGAGAAAATTGCAGACTCGGGTTTTATTGAGTCTGTTCATGAGTAGTGATTAAAAGTGCAACACTACTCACAACCCCTAGCACCGGTTTAAGCAGTATTCAATTGTCAAATCTAAAATCTAAAAACATTTAAACTAATGATCCCGAAGGACCAGAAAATATAGTAACACTGAGAATGAAGCACGGAGCGACTTTTTATGGCCGCCACACAAGCACTTAACACCTGCTGTTGTGAAATACATATATTCTGATAATGAGTGATCCTTCGAAAGCAAAACTAGAAATGCAAAATGAGAAAATTGCAGACTCGGTTTTATTGAGTCTTTTCATGAGTAATAATTATGTCTCCCCCATTTATAATGGGGAGACATATTGTTTTTGGTCAAGTTGTCCATCTGTCTGTCTGTCACACTCGTTTCCGCTCCATATCTCACACAAATATGGAAGGATTTCAAAATGCTTTGGAACAAATGTTCGACTCAACAAGACAATGTGCAGAGCATTTGATTCAGGCACGTGGGTTAAAGTTCAAGGTCACAACTCTAGGTCAAATGTTTAAGCCACACCCTTAGTGTCCACTCCATATCTCTTAAACCTTTGGAATGATTTCAAAATGCTGTGGCACAAATGTTCTCGGTAACAAGGAATTTAGGCACATTCTTCAAAGGTCAAGGTCGCAATTCAAAGTAATGGTCACATTTCAATGTCAATTTTTCACACTTTCTTGTCTGGACGATAACTCCAACATGGCTAATGCCATTTGATTGAAACTTCACACATTGACAGAACATGATAAGAGAAAGTGACATGTATAAGGGTCATAACTCTGGTTTCAATACTTTTTAGGTTATTGCCCTTTGTTACATTTTCTTGTCCGATCAATAACTCTTGCTCTACTGATGCTATTGGAATGACGTTTCAATGTATGGAAAGAGCATGATGGAAATAATTGTTATGCACAAGTATCATAGCTTTTGCTTCAATAATATTGGAGTTATTGTCTCCCTTTGTCTGCGGGGTTTCCCCAAAAATCATTTATTGGATTTTCATGAAACTTCATAGGATTGATCAGCATCATGCCTAGTTTTGCATAGTTTATTCCTTTTCCAGTTAGATGATTTTCTATAGAGTTATGGGACTTTGGGAATTTTTGTCCATGTGCTGGGGGAGACATCAGTTTTTGTATAAAAACAATTCTAGTTAAAAATGCAACACTACTCACACCCCTAATAAAATCAAAACTAATTAGTCAGTTATATATACCAGTCAAAGCAAACATCTTTAGAATTGAAGTTTATAATTGAAGTTCACATTTGTATTTTTGAATTTATGAAAGTGTTTTTGTTTTCTTTTAGGCAAGCAAGCCAGATGAAGCAGTTGTAGATAAAGAAATGTGTGTGATATGTATGGATGACATAACAGACCCTAAGGTGCTTAACTGTGGACACAAGTTCTGTACAGACTGCATTGATCAGTCTTTGACGTTTAAACAGGCATGCCCAACCTGTGGTAAAGTGTGTGGTGTGATAACAGGTAAGGCATGTGGTAATGTGTGTGGTTATGATAACATGTGAGACATGTGGTAATGTGTGTGGTATAACATGTAAGACATGTGATAATGTGTGTGGTATAACATGTAAGACATATGGTAATATGTGTGGTATAACATGTAAGACATGTGGTAATGTGTGTGGTATAACATGTGAGACATGTGGTAATATGTGTGGTATAACATGTAAGACATGTGGTAATATGTGTGGTATAACATGTAAGACATGTGGTAATGTGTGTGGTATAACATGTGAGACATGTGGTAATATGTGTGGTATAACATGTAAGACATGTGGTAATATGTGTATTATGGTAACATGCAAGACATTTACTGTTTGTGGTATGATAACAGGTAAGACATATGGTAATGTTTCTAGTGTGAAGTGAGTGTCCAGAGGAATCCATCCAACCTTAATAGTAATGATTTCTGGGTGGCACTACTAAGCATCTTCCAAGGGGCTTTATGGTTCTAACCAAATGCATAAGGTGCAAATAACAGTAAAACCCCTCTAAACCTGAACTCTAGTAAAGAAGAATTTAGAAGGCTGCTTAATGCAGGGTGGAAGTCAATCAGAAATGTTATAGGTTTTAATACGAAATGTGACATCCGATTTAGAGGGGGTACTGTATCTATACTCAATTTTGGGAATAAACAATGACCTCCTAAACTAAGACTCATACAGGAAGCACCGCATACAGAATAAACAGCGACCCGAACAGCAACACAAGAAAACACAGCATATGTATATAACTAGCAAAAACATAAAGCGATGCACAAAGACAAAACAAACATACAATAGGGGGAAGATGGAAGTACCGCCTAGGAACGGTCATTGACAAAATTCACTGGGGTTTAAACCAGTTAGTGGGCGTTCAACCTCACACTTATTCCATCCCCACCCTAAAGACAGTGTATGTAAATAATCTACAACGACCGGGATGGAAAATACAGTGGTAAAGTGCATGTAGAACAAAACAAAGTGAAAAAAACTGTATCCTTTTATCGCTAGTGTACTCACTGATTGAGCTACAAACAGAGTAACTGTAGAAAAGTAATAAACGGTACGACAAAAACGAGATATTTCCGACGTCCGCCTTCCGTTTCCGGATTTAAGAGGTCACCTTCATAAAGTGAGAAAATTGGTATGTCCGACAATCTTACCAAGTTTGTAAATCACATCCTAATAAAATTCAGGATGTGATATACCATGTCGCAATAGCGCCTTGAGATTACATTTATACTTGCCAATAAGTGAGAGATTTCGATAATAAATTTAGAGAAAGTCTTTATTAGTTTATGATATCTATATCCTTGCTTAAGCAGCTTTTCAGTTAAAATGAGATTTGAACCGTTAAAATTGTCAAAAGATGAACCGGAAAACTCCGGTTATTGAAATGGTGATAAACGGTGGGCAGACGGTTGGGCGGGCGGACGGGCAGCTGCCAATCTTGTAAGTGCAACTCCTCCAAAACTGTTCAAGGGAGTTTCATTAAACGTTGCATGTAGCAAGGACACTATATGAAGATGTGCATATTGTCGGGGATTTTTCCTACCGCAATTTTTCTGAGAGTTATGCCCCTTTGAACTTAGAAATCAGTAGGTCTTTTGACCCTATCCTTCTAAGCGCAACTCCTCTCAAACTGTTCAACGGAATTTCATTAAACCATGTATGTAGCAAGGACACAATATGTAGATGTGCATATTGTTGGGGATTTCTCATTTTCCAATTTTTCTGGGAGTTATGCCCCTTTGAAATTAGAAATCGCTAGGTCTCTTAGAAAGCGCAACTCCTCTAAAACTGTTCAACAGAATTTCATAAATGAAAAAAGTAGTAAAGTCAAGCTGGAAAAGCCACACACAAAATGCCACCATCACCAAAACACCGACAGAAAGCAATTTATATAGCAGTATATACACATACACACACATACACACACACACACACACACACGCACACACACACATACAGGAGAAAGTCCACCACCAACATATCGATAGACAGCATGTCACACACATGCACACAACCAAACTATACACCCAAACGCACACTCACACACGAGATGAACACAGAAAACACCAACGAACACACAAGAACTAGAGACAAACACTCCACACATGAACAAAATCACAAGCACAAAGACGTAAGGCAAACAAAAGGAAGGGTGTCAAAGAGAGTACCGCCTTGGCACGGTCAGTAGCAAAAAACACCATTGGGGGTTTAAACTGGTTTACGGACGTCCTAACCTCACACTTCTCTCACAGTCAACCTAGCGTTACAAATAGTGTAAATAAAGGTATCCCCGCCGGACTTCCCCGCAACATAGAAGACGGTGAACACAGGGCAACATGTAAAACATAGCATAATAACTGTGACAATCCGTCAAATATGTATTCAATGACTTTGCTGAAGTCAGAGCACCTGCAGGGAAGCCGTTAAGGGTATGACAGGGAAAAAGTAATACATGAGTCTGGTAAGCTGGTATACCATCATAGAGTACTACCCTCGGCCTGTCATCGCTCAAGCAAAGAGGGAAGAGTAGCTACGACTGTTAAAGGGTCGATAACCAAACATGCAGTGCGTTGCAATATAAGTGGATCATAACCTTTCTTCTTAAATGTAAAACCTTGCATGTAGCAAGGACACAATATGTAGATGCGCATATTGTTGGGGATTTTTCCTTCTGCAATTTATCTGGGAGTTATGCCCCTTTGAACTTAGAAATCACATGGTCTTTTGACCCTACCCTTGTAAGGGCAACTTCTCTAAAACTGTTCCTACAGAATTTCATAAAACCTTGTATGTAGCAAGGACACAATATGTAGATGTGCATATTGTTGGGAAATTTTCCTTCTGCAATTTGTCTTGGAGTTATGCCCCTTTGAACTTAGAAATCACTCAGTCTTTTGACCCTATCCTTGTAGGCGCAACTTTTCTTAAACTGTTCTACAGAATTTCATAAAACCTTGTATGTAGCAAGGACACAATACGTAGATGTGCATATTGTCAGGAATATTTCCTTCTGCAATTGTTCTGGGAGTTATGCCCCTTTGAACTTAGAATTCACTAGTTAATAGTGAAGGAAAACCCGGTTTGATGTCTTTTTGACATTTCTTTTCTTTAATAAAATCACAAGAAGGGTTGTGTACAAATAGAAAAATCGTATGTGCTTACAGCGGATGCAAGAAACTGTTTGTTCTTTAGTTCGTTTAAGACTTCTTAAGAGTTCTAATAGACCAGAAGAGATGTATTCCAAAATGTTCATGTCTTATCACAATAGAATTTAACATGTTCTTTTATCTTCCTTAAACAAGTAGTCAAAAGGATAGATAATTTAGTAATTGTACAAGTGCTAGAATTTGCAATGAAATACGCTTTACATGCTTTTTTTAACCGAGAAAAATCTCGGCTTATATTTTGGCAAAAACAGGACGGGTGGACAATTGGGAGGGCGGCGTGCCGTCGTTAACAAAACTTTAACATTGCATATAACTTTTATAAATATAAATAACTAATATATAAATTTCTTAAGCAAGACCATTCATATTTGGTATTCAGATAACATGGGTAAAAGCCTTTCACTTGATACAAGAAATTAGGTCAAGGTCACTATTTCCAAAACTTTGCCGTTTTGCCGGAGAATTATGATATAGTCTATGCGTTGTGATCCAGAATTCCACCTTTATTATGTATATTTAAACAAAACGTTGTGACATGACGTCACTGTTACAGACAACATAATTGTATATGGCGCCAAAGACTAAGACTTTTCCAGACACTGTTTTTACCAACTTTAACATTGCTATAACTTCTGAACTACAAATGCTTGGCAATTCATCTTTGGTATACAGATATACAAGGATACATGAAATCAGGTCAATGTCACTTTTTTGAAAACTTTAACGTTTTTAACAAACTTTAAAGGGGAAGTCCCTTCATTGGACACATTTCGAATATGCCTAAAATATAAAAAGCTCATTTGTTTATATGTTGGAAAGAAGATTATCGCAAGAAAACCAATGGAATAAGCACCTTAGAAGACACAACTTCCATACATTTTATATATTATTTGACAATGTTTTAGTATTATTCGGCTCGCGCTTTAGTTTCGTTAACTGTTCTACCAAGGTTGATAATATTTTGTTTGAGAACAAAAATTATAAGTATCGATGGAAACAGTTTATTTTGTATCACCGGCATTTTTCGATAGAAGTTTAAATTTACAATCTTCAAAATAATGATTGAACATAACAAATACCAAGTTTGGCGCCCATAAACCGGTTTAAACCCCCGGTGACTTTTGTCACTGACCGTTCCAAGGCGGTACTTCCATCTTCCTCCTATTGAATGTTTGTTTTGTCTTTGTGCGTCTCTTGTTGTTTTTTCTACCCATGTACATTTGCTGTTTCCTTGTGTTGCTGTTCGGGCGAGTGTTTGTTCTGTATGTGGTATTTCCTGCATGACTCATTTTTGTACTTTTATGTTATTGAAAATATGCATTCATTGTAGGGACTTCCTCTTTAACATTGCTATAACTTGTAAACTACAAATGCTAGGTAACTCATCTTTGGTGTACAAATGGCTGTGGTAAAGGCCTTTCAGTTGATATAAAGATATTAGAAATTAGGTCAAGGTCACTATTTTGATAAAAGTACAAAAATGAGTCATGCAGGAAACTCCACATACAGAACAAACAGTCGCCCGAACAGCGACACAAGGAAACAGCAAATGTACATAACTATAAAAACATCAAGAGACACACAAAGACAAAACAAACATACAATAGGGGGGAGATGGAAGTACTGCCTTGGAACGGTCAGTGACAAAAGTCACTGGGGGGGTTACACTGGTTTTTGGGCGCCCTACCTCACACTTATTCCATCCTCACCCTAAAAGACAAAGTTTGCTATCATTGAAAAACTTCAACATTTTGTCTTAACTTCTGAACCACATATTCTAGACAATTCATATATGGTATGGATATAGCTTAGGTGAAGGCCTTTCAGTTGATACAATGATACATGAAATTGGGTCAAGGTCACGGACACTATTTTTGAAAACTTGACTGTTTTTAACAAACTTTAACATTTTGCTATACGCAGGGTGATTGATAAGCCCGTGGCCTGGGTTAGAAATAGACCAATTATAAACATACCATTTGATGTCCGTGTACAAAAGGTGTTATAATCACTCTGCAGAGATAGAATGTTTTTTTCCACTCTGTAGTTTGCCAGAATTTGATTCTCAAAGCTACTTACTATGAGTACTTCTAAGCAAATGGCCAATACCAATTCAATACCTTGGCCTTGAATTACACAGCGGCACATTGCTACACAGCTGGGTATATCATAGGAACGGATCCATGCAATTATCCATAATGATTTGCAAATGACAAAGGTTTCTGCCAGATGGGTCCCAAAACTTATGAGTCTCGACCAGAAAAGAGTTCGGTGCAAGATGTCCAGGAAAAACCTTGCCATGTTTTGGCGGGATCAGGAGACGTTTCTCAAGCATTTTGTAAATGTTGATGAAACATGGGTTCACCACTTCGAACCTGAGACAAAACAACAGTCGAAACTGTGGAAACACCCAGGATCACCAACCCCGAAAAAAGCCAAGTCAACAATATCCGCTGGGAAGGTGATGGCCACAGTTTCTGGGATGCAAAAGGTGACGTCAAACAAGCTGTTGAAGCATTTCTTGAGGCCCAAGATGCCTCCTTCTACAGGGAAGGTATCCAAATACTCCAACACCGTTGGACCTAGTGTGTAAGCTTGCAAGGTGACTACGTTGAAAAATAAATGAAAATATAGAGGTCAAACTGCTGCTCCCTGCATCAGGCCACGGACTTACCAATCATCCCTGGTAAATTCTTATCCACAAATGCTACGCAATTCACCTTTGGTATTCAGATGACATAAAGATACCTGACATCAGGTCAAGGTCACAATTTTGTAAACTTGGCTGTCATTAAAATGTTGTTATAACTTCTGAAATACATGGGTTAGACAATTTATATTTGGTATGCAGATAGCTTGGGTGAAGGTGTTTGATACAAAGACACATGAAATTGGATCAAGGTCAACACACAAAAAATCCAGCTTTAATGCGGTGTAGGCATATTTAGCTCACCAGAGCACAAAGTGACAGCTTTTGTGATTGCATGTCCTGCGTCCATCGGTGTTGGGCGTGCATCATCAGTCATCAACAATTTGAACCTTTAAAAATCTTCTCTGAATCTACAGGGTTCTCAGTTTTCATCTTTTGGCACATAGCATCATCTTAAGATCCTCTACCCCAGGGGTCAAAATTGACCCTGGCCTTGGGGTGCCTTGTTTTCTATAGAAACATTTTGTACAATTTTGAAAATCTTCTTCTCTGAAACTTGAAAGGTTCTCAGCATTCATATTTTACACATAGTATCATGTTCAGGTCCTCTACAAAAGTTGTATAAATAATGTCCTTAGGGTCAAAATTGACTCCACCCCAGGGGTAGCCAGTTTTCAATAGAAACATATAGTGAAAACTTTGAAAATCTTCTCCTCTGAAATTGGAAGGTTTTCAGCTTTCATATTTGGCACATAGCATCATGTGAAGGTCTTCTAAAAAAGTTATATAAATTATGCCCCTGGGGTCAAAATTGGCCCCACCCAGGGGTAGCCAATTTCCAATAGAAACATATAGTGAAAAATCTTCTCCTCTGAAACTTGAAGGTTCTTAGCTTTCATATTTGGCACATAACATCATGTTCAGGTCCTCTACAAAAGTTATATAAATTATTCCCCCTGGGGTCAAAGTTGACCCCGCTCCAGGGCCGGCTAGTTTTTGTGTCACTTAGGGATCACTTTTCCGTCGTCTGTCTGTTTATCCGTCTGTCTGTCCGTCTGTCACACTTTACTTTTTTGGCTGTCATTTCTAAACTAATCACAGAGCTTTCAAATTTCACACATGGAGTAAGTATTATGAGAGGAAGTGTCATGCACAAGGGCCACAACTCTAGCATCAGTATTGTTTGAGTTATTCCCCTTTTTCATATTTTTTTTGTCCGGGCAATAACTCTTTATCTACTGGTTCAATTAATTGCAATCTTCATGCATCTTCCTGCGGTACGGAAGGTCGTGGGTTCGATCCCCGGTCGCAACAGACCAAAAGTCGTTAAAAGTTGGTACTAGTAGCTCCCTTGTCTACGCTCGACATTAAAGGTGAAGTTCTAGGACTGGTCGGCCCGGTGTCAGGATAATGTGACTGGGTGGGGTGCCCTTGCCATGTACCTGCGGCAGGAGTATTCCAGTGAGGCAGCACTATAACTTGTCTCATGCGGGTGCCGTCTGCAAATAACTAAAGGTACGGAAGGTCGTGGGTTCGATCTCCGGCCGCGACAGACCAAAAGTCGTTAAAAGTTGGTACTAGTAGCTCCCTTGTCTACGCTCGACACTAAAGGTGAAGTTCTAGGACTGGTCGGCCCGGTGTCAGGATAATGTGACTGGGTGGGGTGCCCTTGCCATGTACCTGCGGCAGGAGTATTCCAGTGAGGCAGCACTATAACTTGTCTCATGCGGGTGCTCTGCAAATAACTGAAATACTGTTGGTTGGACGTAAAACCCAACTCACTCACTCATATATATTGAATAATCATGATATGAGGAAGTGTCATGCACAAGGGTCATAACTCTAACATCAATATTTTTAGAGTTATTCCCCTTTTTTAGCTCGTCTGTTTCAAAGAAATCACGAGTTATTGTCGTAACTCCGGCGTCCGCGTCTGAAATCTTAACATTGACCATAACTTCTTGATTTATAACCTTCATTTTTGATATGCATGTTCATCTTGACAAGGCCTATCCACACATACCAAAATGATAACAGATGTGCATTCGCACCTGCTTGCGGTGTTCTTGTTCATATTTTCTTGTCTGCACAATAACTCTTTATCTACTGGTTCAATTCATTTGAAACTTCACATATGGAACAAGCTCGATGAGAGGAAGTGTCTTGCACAAGGGCCATAACTCTTAGCGTCAATAGTTTTGGAATTATTCACCATTTTCATATTTTCTTGTCCGGACAAGAACTATTTTTTACTGGTTCAATTCATTTGAAACTACACATATAGAACAAGCATGATGAGCGGAAGTGTCATGCACAATGGTCATAACTATAGCATCATTATATTTGGAGTTATTCCCCTTTTGTCATTGTTTTTCTTATTATTTTTACAATTCAGGTTTGTCATGTTTATACCATTGTGGGTGGGTCGGTCAGTGGAGGTTTCCTTTAATCCGGTAGGGGACTCGTGTATTGCATAGCAATACAACATTAACTTATTAACTTATTCCCCTTTGTTCTGATTTTCGCACTTCAGCATATTAATAGTTTTTGTGTCAGCTGCGAGCAGGTGACAGTCATGTGTTCCTCCAAACACTCTTGTCTAAAGAAACATATAGTGAAAACTTTGAAAATATTATCTCCTCTGATTGTCTGGTGAGCGATATCAGGGCCATTCTGGCCCTCTTGTTTATAGAAACATATAGTGAAATCTTTGAAAATCTTCTCTGAAACTGGAAGGTTCTCAGCTTTCATATTGGGCACATAACATCATGTTCAGGTCCTCTACAAAAGTTATATAAAAATATTCCCCTGGGGTCAAATGTAGCTCACCCAAGGCTGGCCAGTTTTCTATAGAAACATATACATGTAGTGAAAACTTTGAAAATATTCTCCTGCAATTGGCACGTTCTCGGCTTTCATATTTGGCACATGGCATCAACTTCAGGTCTTCTACAAAAGTTATAGAAATTATGCCCCTGTGGTAAAAATTGACCATGTAGGTCACATAAATGGAAAGACATTTAGAATTATATTTCTGTTAACAATGTCTCATAAACCACTAAAACCACAGAAAGTTTTCTGTAATATCGTAATTAATGTAGCATTGTTTTATCTGTGATTATGCAAATTATGTAAAGACAAAATGCTATTATCATCTGGATTAATGATACCTCGATGAGTGACCTTGTAATAATTTCATTATCGAGTGTAAAACTTTGCTGTATGCTCTTTTTTTTCAGGAGACCAGCCAAAAGGCACAATGACAGACTTCTTTAATGAACTGTCCCATCTTTCTGGCTATGATCGTTTCGGAACTATTCAAATATCATACAACTTTCCAAGCAGAAAACAGGAGGTACTTATTTGCCAATCATTTTGATTTCTTTTCAAGCCCCTTAGTTATCCTGTAACATGGAAGGGTCGTAGTATGTCACCAGTGCTGATAGAATATAAACCATTAGTGGTGAACATAATTAAATCTTTATTACATTACATTTTTGGCCGGATGGCTCGCAATCCAGGCTTATAGATTGGAGAATGCCATCAGTCCGTCAGTCCGTCCGTCCGTCTGGTTGACCTTTTTTTATACGCCCACCTAATAAAGGTGGTCGTATATTGTCGTGGCCCTGTCCGTCCGTCCGTTCGTTCGTTCGTTCGTCCGTCAACATTTTGTTTGTCCACTGTTTTCTGGGAAAACTATTTGACAGATATTAATGAAACTTCACACAAATGTTAAATGCATCAAGATCTGAAGCTGAGTTGATTCTGAGGTTCATTTGATTTTTCATTTCAGAGTTATGGCCCTTGTCTTTAAAAAATATGCAAATAGTTTGTCCGCTGTTTTCTGGGAAAATTATTTGAGAGATATTAATGAAACTTAACACAAATGTTTAATGCATCAAGGTCTGAAGCTGAGTCGATTCTGAGGTTCATTTGATTTGTCGTTTCGGAGTTATGGCCCTTTTACTTAAAAAATAATGCAAATAGTTTGGTCGCTGTTTTCTGGGGAAATTATTTGAGAGATATTAATGAAACTTCACACAAATGTTTAATGCATCAAGATCTGAAGCTGAGTTGATTCTGAGGGTCATTTGAATTTTTGTTTCAGAGTTATGGCCCTTGTCCTTAAAAAATATGCAAATAGTTTGTCCGCTGTTTTCTGGGAAAACTGTTTGAGAGATATTAATGAAACTTCACACAAATGTTTAATGCATCAAGATCTGAAGCTGAGTCTAATCTGAGGTTCATTTGATTTGTCGTTTCGGAGTTATGGCCCTTTTACTTAAAAACTAATGCAAATACATGCAAATAGTTTGTCCGCTGTTTTCTGGGAAAACTATTTGAGAGATATTAATGAAACTTCACACAAATGTTTAATGCATCAAGATCTGAAGCTGAGTTGATTCTGAGGTTCATTTGATTTTTCATTTCAGAGTTATAGCCCTTGTCCTTAAAAAATATGCAAATAGTTTGTTCGCTGTTTTCTGGGAAAACTATTTGAGAGATATTAATGAAACTTCACACAAATATTTAATGCATCAAGATCTGAAGCTGAATTGATTCTGAGGATCATTTGATTTTTCGTTTCAGAGTTATGGCCCTTGTCCTTAAAAATAATGCAAATAGTTTGTCCGCTGTTTTCTGGGAAAACTATTTGAGAGATATTAATGAAACTTCACAAAAATGTTTAATGCATCAAGATCTGATGCTGAGTCGATTTTTAGGTTTATTTGATTTGTCGTTTTGGAGTTATTGCCCTTTTACTTAAAAAAAAGCAAATATATGCAAATAGTTTGTCCGCTGTTTTCTGGCAAAACTGTCTGACAGATATTAATGAAACTTCATACAAATGTTTAATGCATCAAGACCTGAAGCTAAGTTGATTCTGAGGATCATTTGATTTGTTGTTTCGGAGTTATGGCCCTTGCACTTAAAAAAATAATGCAAATCTATGCAAATATGAGGATGGCCATAACTTTTTCATTTGAAATGATATTTACTTCAATTTTTTTATATGGTTAAACCTTAATGTGAATTTTCACATATATTGCGGGGGTTTTGATATGTCATTTTATTCTAAAGTTATGGTCCTTGAACTTCACTTCATTTTTTTAAAAAATGGTATCACCTTAATATGGAAATCAAGATCTGAAGCACAGATTAGAAAATGTCAACACTTATAAGGCATGTTGAATCAGAGAAAGTTTGCAAGTGGGCGTATTATGTACCGTATGCGGTACTCTTGTTTGAGTTAGTTATAGCCAAAGTATAATACCTACAGTAACCAAACTTGGCATGTGGGCTCAGAATGAGGGTCCCATTACATGTCATAGGTTAGCAGGTTACTATGACCCCTTTTTGACCTAGATTTTACGCTTCATTGACTTAGAGAATTTCCAGGTTGACCTTTTTGTTTGTGTTAGTTATAGCCAAAGTATAACACCTACAGTAACCAAACTTGGCATGTGGGTTCATAATGAGGGTCCCATTACATGTCATAGGTTAGCAGGTTACTATGACCCCTTTTTGACCTAGTTTTTACGCTTCATTTACTTAGAGAATTTCCAGGTTGACCTTTTTGTTTCCGATCGATAACTAATAAACGACTTGGCCTAGAATCTTCAAACTTGCTGTGGCGGTTGGTCATGACAACTAGATGACCCCTATTGTTTTTGAGGTCACTAGGTCAAAGGTCAAGGTCACAATGACCTTAACTGGTGAAATAGTTTCCGATCAGAAACTGCTCAAGGTTTGGCTTGGGATCTTCAAACTTGCTGTGTTTGTTCGTCATGACCACTAGATGACCCCTATAGTTTTTGAGGTCAAAGGTCAAGGTCACCATGACCTTAACTAGTAAAATGGTTTTTGATCAATAACTGCTCAAGGGTTTGACTTAGGATCTTCAAATTTGCTGTGGTGGTTGGTCATGACAACTAGATGAACCCTCTTGTTTTTTAGGTCACTAGGTCAAAGGTCAAGGTCACCATGACCTTAACTGGTGAAATAGTTTCCAGTCAATAACTGCTCAAGGGTTTGGCTTAGGATCTTTAAACTTGCTGTGGTGATTGGTCATGACCACTAGATGGTCTCTAATGTTTTTGAGGTCACTAGGTCAAAGGCCAAGGTCACCATGACCTTAACTGGTGAAATGGTTTCCAATCAATAACTGCTCAAGGGTTTGGCTTAGAATCTTCAAACTTGCTGTGGTAGTTGGTCATGACCACTGGATGACTCCTATTGTTTTTGAGGTCACTAGGTCAAAGGTCAAGGTCACCATGACCGTAACTGGTAAAATTGTTTCTGATCAATAACTGCTCAAGGGTTTGGCTTAGGATCTTCAAATTTGCTGTTGTGGTTGGTCATGACAACTAGATGAGCCCTCTTGTTTTTGAGGTCACTAGTTCTAAAGTCAAGGTCACCATGACCTTAACTGGTGAAATGGTTTCCAGTCAATAACTGCTCAAGGGTTTGGCTTAGGATCTTCAAACTTGCTGTGGTGGTTTGTCATGACAACGAGATGACCCCTATGGTTTTTGAGGTCACTAGGTCAAAGATTAAGGTCACCTGATGAAATGGTTTCCGATTAATAACTGCTCAATGGATTGGTTAGGGATCTTCAAACTTGCTGTGGTGGTTGGTTGTAACCACTAGATGACCCCTATAGTTGTTGAGGTCAAAGGTCAAGGTCACCATGACCTTAACTTGTGAAATGTTTTCAGTTCAATAAATGATTAGTGGTTTGACTTAGGATCGTCAAAGTTGCTGTGGTGATTAGTCATGACCAGTAGATGACCTCTATAGTTGAGGTCACTAGATCAAAGGTCAGGGGGTCTGGGGCCGGGGTATACATGTTTTATAAACATCTCTTGTTTTTTATGCTTCAGTGAATTTCTAGATTGACCTTTTTAACATGTGGAGTCATAATGAGACCTCATTACATGCAATTGGAATATGTTTAACTATTTATTATGCCTTCAGCATCTGCTGATGCAGAAATGTATAATGATTTACTGTTTATCTATATCACTTTAATCGGCAATCCGGCCATACCGACATTGGCGGTTTCTTGTTAAAACTTCTTGTTCTGAATTTACAGTATTATCACCTTACCTGGTGAAAAGTGCCGAGATCGCCCTGTATCCGTCATCCATTGTCAACACATTATTAAAAAATCTCTAGCAGAGTTATCAAAACAATTCTAGTTTTTCTTCAGATTTATGTAACTTTGTCAAATCCTCTGCGTAAAAATAGGTTACAGGAGCTGAAATAGATTTAACAAGCATTCCCTTCTAAACCATTTATGAATTTTCATCATGATTTGTAGGTGAAATGTGAACCAAATTCATCATGATTTGTAGGTGAACCATGAACCCCTATTAGATTTATATAACTTATAAGTAAGTCACAGGAACCAAAATAGATTTTTTAAGTTGTCATTTTTTCCACTGACATCTTAATCAGTTGAATGGATTTCAACCATATTTTACTGCAATGATCTACAAGGGACATGATACAAGGGACATGATTAATATTGCTCTCATTTTCCCTCATTTAAACATGTTTTCACGTGTTTGCAGAGTAGACCCAGATCAGATGTCTGAATAGGGTCTGCTCTGTTTGCAAAAGGAATTAGATAGGTCTATTTATATGCTTTGTAAAATGACTACAATGTTCCATCTTCCATGTTGCATTACAAATATTTAGTCCATGAATATTTATTAGGTATCAAAATTTTGAATAAGCATAGAGCCTGGATTAAAGAACTGCTCATGTACTAAATGATAAAACAGTCTTTTAAGAATCTCCTACTTCCAGATTTTATATTAATCGGTTTGGTCCACTGCATAACTATGTCTCAGACAGTATACTGATTTTGTGTGCGGCATCCATCCATCTGTCTATCTATCCATTTAATTTGTCCACGCAGTTTCTTCAAAACCTTTTGTCAGATTTCCATGAATTTTCATAGGATTGATTAGCACCATTCCTAGTTGTGCATATTTAATTCCTGTTTCGGATCGATGACTTTTCTGCCGAGTTATGGGACTTTGAAATTTTTAAATGGGGGGAGGGGAGACATCAATTTTTGTATCAAAAACAATTCTAAAAAGATCTAGAGCTTTAATAGATTTCAGTAGCAAAATACATTACCTGATGTGAAATCTGCCTTAGGTTATTATTTATACCTTGTGACTGGAATAAAAAAGTACTGCATATACCGTATGGCCTTCCCGTTAGCCATACCCATATAATAATGCTCCCAACATGTTACAAATCATTTGTTATTTCTGGTCGGCCATTAACGTTCTCTTAATTTAGCCTCCTGAGTTTTCAACCTTGTTATCTGTCAGGACCTCTTGACTGCTTGCAACTTTTGTCTCCAGCTTATACACCGGATTTTGTATCCTTGTTTAAGGGGTATACTGGAATCACCCTGTCCGGCGGTCGGGGCATCCGTCCGTCCGCATTTGA
The DNA here is from genome assembly GCA_963576725.1 of Azorinus chamasolen. Taxonomy (NCBI): domain Eukaryota; kingdom Metazoa; phylum Mollusca; class Bivalvia; order Cardiida; family Solecurtidae; genus Azorinus; species Azorinus chamasolen. The sequence continues at coordinate 73,196,997 of OY755245.1, forward strand.
ACATGGGTATTTGGTGTCGCGTACTCCTCTTTCAGTTTTAAACTTATGGAACTTATATTTGGTATACATAATAACCACGAACGGTAGATGTGCAAGACACAATTTTCACGTGTTTACTACTGGCGATTGCAGAATTATCTCCCCCTGAACTTTTGAGTTTTTTGTCATTTTTGCATGAAACATGTGTAATTGGTGTCGCAAACTTCTTGAATCTGACAATTATTCAGTTTATATTTGGTATATATAACAACCATGAATGGTACATGTTCAAGACACAATTTTCACGTGTTTAGCATTGGGCATTGCAGAATTATCTCTCCCTGAACTTTTGAGTTTTTCGCTCACCAGAGCACTTTTGTGCTCAGGGTGAGCTTTTGTGAATGCCTGATGTACGTCATCATCCTTTGTCGGGCGTCAACAATTTCAACCTTTAAAAAATCTTCTCTGAATCTACAGGGTTCTTAGCTTTTATCTTTGGTCCGTAGCATCATCTGCAGGTCCTCTACAAAAGTTATATAAACTAGAAATATCACTAAAGGTGATGAATACCCCCACACGGCAGCCTTGATTGCATAACCAAGTTTTGAACATGTAACAGGACCAAATAACAAAAATAAAAGTTCAAATAGAGAAAATTCTGTAATGGCTAACACTAAACACAGGAAAATTGTGTCTTGCACATGTACTATTCGTGTTTAGTATGTTTGGCAAGTATCAATTTAATAAGTTTCAAAATGAAGGAGGTGTGACACCAACTCCCCATGTTTCATGCAAAAATGACAAAAAATATTCAAAGTTCAGGGGGAGATAATTCTACAATGGCTAACGATAAACACATGAAAATTGTGTAATGCGCATCTGCTATTTGTGACTATTACGTATCCCAAATATAAATTCAGTAACTTTAAAACTGAAGGAGGAGTTTGCGACACCAACTCCCCATATTTCAAGCCAAAACAAGTATCAAGTGAATCAGGTTGAAAGTGAAGGAGGAGTTCAAAGTACAAGATTTTGCCTGCCAATTTCAAGACCAATTTCAAGGCCAAAGGTCAAGGTCACAGAGACCTGAAATTTGTGTCTTACACATATACTTCTCCTGAGTAACATTTATGCCAAGTATCAAGTGAATCGGGTTGAAATTGAAGGAGGAGTTCAAAGTACAAGATTTTGCCTGCCAATTTCAAGACCAATTTCAAGGCCAAAGGTTAAGGTCACAGAGACCTGAAGTTTGTGTCTTACACATCTACTACTCCTGAGTAACATTTATGCCAAGTATCAAGTGAATCAGGTTGAAAGTGAAGGAGGAGTTCAAAGTACAAGATTTTGCCTGCCAATTTCAAGTCCAATTTCAAGGCCAAAGGTCAAGGTCACAAAGATTTTAAATTTGTGTCTTGCACATCTACTACTCCTGAGTAACATTTATGCCAAGTATCAAGTGAACCAGGTTGAAATTGAAGGAGGAGTTCAAAGTACAAAATTTTGCCTGCCAATTTCAAGACCAATTTCAAGGCCAAAGGTCACAGATACTTGAAATTTGTGTCTTACACATCTACTACTCCTGAGTAACATTTATGCCAAGTATCAAGTGAATCAGGTTGAAAGTGAAGGAGGAGTTCAAAGTACAAGATTTTGCCTGCCAATTTCAAGGCCAAAGGTCAAGATCACAGAGACCTGAAATTTGTGTCTTACACATCTACTACTCCTGAGTAACATTTATGCCAAGTATCAAGTGAACCAGGTTGAAATTGAAGGAGGAGTTCAAAGTACACAATTTTGCCTGCCAATTTCAAGACCAATTTCAAGGACAAAGGTCAAGATCAAGGTCACAGAGACTTGAAATTTGTGTCTTACACATCTACTACTCCTGAGTAACATTTATGCCAAGTATCAAGTGAATCAGGTTGAAATTGAAGGAGGAGTTCAAAGTACAAGATTTTGCCTGCCAATTTCAAGTCCAATTTCAAGGCCAAAGGTCAAGGTCACAGAGACCTGAAATTTGTGTCTTACACATCTACTACTCCTGAGTAACATTTATGCCAAGTATCAAGTGAATCAGGTTGAAAGTGGAGGAGGAGTTCAAAGTACAAGATTTTGCCTGCCAATTTCAAGACCAATTTCAAGGCCAAAGGTCAAGGTCACAGAGACCGGAAAATTGTGTCTTGCACATCTACTACACCTGAATAACATTTATGCCAAGTATCAAATGAATCAGGTTGAAAGTGAAGGAGGAGTTGAAAGTACAAGATTTGGCGGACAGACCGACCGACGACCGACCGACCAACCAACAGGCTGAATCCAGTATAAATGTTGCAATTCGTAAGTGCCCTATCATAAACGTGTCAAGGGATTAAATGCCTGGGGTCAGGATTATGGGTCAGTCGGTCTTGACATACTTACCTCTTGCAGCTAGCCACTGAGCCATGTAATATTGATAAGACGTGCTAGGCATTGTGCACTTCATCTATTTCTTATGCCGCAAACAGTTCTAATTGTTTATGCAGTAATTGGCATTGATGTCGTAATTACCTACATTTTACCTGGTAACAAACGGTCCGTAGTAAATTAATGAAATGTCGCCTAATTATGTTTGTTTATTTAATTACTGTAACAGTCCGTATATTAAGGCTACTCTATTTTTATGCCCCCAACGGTGGGCATATAGTAGTCGCATTGTCCGTCTTTCCGTCCTTCCGTCTGTCCGTCCGTCTGTCCTTCCTTCGGTCCCAAATTCGTGTCCGGTCTGTAACTTCTTCATCAATCAATCGATTTCAATATAACTTGCCACAAATGTTCACCAGACAGAGACGATGTGTCGCGTTCAACTCCCTGGTCCATGGGTCAAAGGTCAAGGTCACAGGGTACAATTACTTTGTCACAAATTTCGTGTCCGGTCTGTAACTTCTTCATCTATCAATGGATTTCAATATAACTTCACACAAATGTTCACCAGAGACGATGTGTCGCGTTCAACTCCCAGGTCCATGGGTCAAAGGTCAAGGTCACAGGGTACAATTACTTTGTTACAAATTTCGTGTCCGGTCTGTAACTTCTTCATCTATCGATGGATTTCAATATAACTTGACACAAATGTTCAACACACAGAGACAATGTGTCGCGTTCCACTCCCAGGTCCATGGGTCAAAGGTCAAGGTCACAGGGTACAATTACTTTGTTACAAATTTGGTGTCCGGTCTGTAACTTCTTCATCTATCGATGGATTTCAATATAACTTGCCACAAATGTTCAACACACAGAGTCGATGTGTCGCGTTCAACTCCCAGGTCCATGGGTCAAAGGTCAAGGTCACAGGGTACAATTACTTTGTCACAAATTTCGTGTCCGGTCTGTAACTTCTTCATCTGTCAATGGATTTCAATATAACTTGGCACAAATGTTCACCAGGCAGAGACGATGTGTCACGTTCAACTCCCAGGTCCATGGGTCAAAGGTCAAGGTCACAGGGTACAATTACTTTGTCACAAATTTCGTGTCCAGTCTGTAACTTCTTTATATATCAATGGATTTCAATATGATTTGGCACAAATGTTCACCAGACAAAGATGATGTGTCGCTTTCAACTCCTTGGTCCATGGGTCAAAGGTCAAGGTCACAGGGTACAATTACTTTGTCACAAATTTGGTGTCCGGTCTGTAACATCTTTATCTATCAATGGATTTCAATATAACTTGGCACAGAGTTTCACCAGACAAAGACGATGTGTCGCGTTCAGCTCCCCGGTCCATATGTCAAAGGTCAAGGTCTCAGGGTACAATTACTTGTTTATCTGTGAATGGGTTTCAAAGGAACCTGGCACAAATGTTCACCACACAAAGACGATGTGTCAACTCCCTGGTCCATTGGTCAAAGGTCAAGGTCATAGGGTACAATTTTTGGGGGCATTTGTCACATGACTGTGACATCTCTTGTTTTGTATTTAAAAAGAAGGATATGTTTATCTAAAGAAATAGATCTGTAATCAAGGCTGAAATGTCACTGACACATAACATTTTGGTATCAGGTTTTTATGAGCAAATACTCTCTTGATATCCATCAGCAACACAATTTACTTTGAAGAATCATAACAAAAAGTCAACAAAATGTCCGGATGATTCCACGGGGGACCGCCACAATGAAGTATGGACCTGGGCAGAAAAAAATGTATGATCACGAGATATATAGACTATAATTATATCTAGTGTTCATACATTTTTTTCTGTCCAGGTTCATACTTCATTGTGACGGTCCCTATATATCTAGTGTTCATACATTTTTTTCTGTCCAGGTTCATACTTCATTGGGACGGTCCCCTGTGCTTGATTCAAGTTAAAGGTTGACCTATTTTCTAGACTCCACATTTAAAGAGCTCCATTTATTGTACTGAAGTCAGTGAAGAGAAAAACATATCTGAGTAGTGGCTTTCGTTTATCTGATGAGAAATACGTATGCATCATAAGCTAAATAATAATTACCAATCATGTAAGCTAGTTTCCTTGCTTCTCGTTCAAAGCCTTCAAAACTGTCACGCATGCCGACTTGAAATGTCATTAGTTTTCGCGAATGTCAACTGTCATTAGAAAAATGGTGGGGCAAATGTCCGGGTGGCTAATGTCCGTTTCTCGGCTGGACCGGTTGGGATTTGAAAATTTCTAGAGCCCTGTTTGGCACATAGCTTTAACTTCAGGTCTTCTACAATAGGTAAGTAAATTATGCCCCCAGGGTCAAAATTTGATCCCACCCCAGGGATGGTCAGTTTTTTGTAGCTGACTGCTAAAACGGCCCATGGGATCACTAGTTATGCATCGGAAAAACTTTAAAAATCTTCTTGTCAAAAACTACATGTCCTAGAGCTTAGATATTTGGTTTATAGATTTACTTAGCATACCTTTATGAGTTTTATAAGTATCATAGTTCTGGAGGTAAAATTGGCTCTGCTGTGTGTTTCTTCACATCAGAAACTACCGTCTAAAGGTTTCCCCTTAATAGATGAGGCCAAAGTATTGAGACTAAGCTAGCTAGCCAGTGAGAGTGTTAGGTAATCACCTCATATGCTCTAGCTTTTTTAAGTACTGTACAACATGTCTGCTTCAGAATTGTTTTCTGCTTGTTTAAGTTTGTTCACACTGCTTTTAATACATATCAATCTTACAATTAACTATCATGTACAAACCACATATGAAGTTACATATACATCAGATCAGAATCCAAACTGTGTGCTTAGTTCAGTCAAGTCATGCTCAACAGTGATATGGGTTAACGCTGAGTTTTCTGCCATCTGTCGGAAATGGTGTCTGCAGGAAAGTTAACACTGTCAATGGCCCTCTTGTCTATAGAAACATATAGTGAAAACTTGGAAAAAAATGTCCTCTGATTGTCTGGTGAGCAATGTCATTGTTTTTGGCATTTTGGCATGAAACATTGGGAGTTGGTGTCGCGAACTCCTCCTTCAGTTTTAAAGTTATTCAATTTATATTTGATGTACATACTAACCAGGAATGGTAGATGTGCAAGACACAATTTTCTTGCTTTTACACCTGGGCATTGCAGAATTATCTCCCCCTGAGTATTTTTTGTAATTTTGGCATGAAATATTGGGAGTTGGTGTCGCGAACTCCTCTTTCAGTTTTAAAGTTATTGAATTTATATTTGGTATACATAATAACCACAATTGATAGATGGCCAAGACGAAATTTTCATGTGTTTACCGATGGCCATTGCAGGATTATCTCTCCCAGAACCTTGAATACCGACGGACGTGGTTGGTGGCTAACGCACTCGATTGCAATACCAGGGGTCATGGGCTCGATCCCCCATCCTTTGGACGAGACTTTAAACCTAGGTCCGATGTATCAGTGCTTTACACTTGGCATCTAAAAGAACCAGAGAAACTCAGTTGATAATAAGAGCATTGCACCCGTGTTTCTCTGTATCCTCTCCCCTCTCTCTGGGGAGTCCAATTAGCCCATAGTGAGCAGAAAGGGACGTTAATCAACACAAACAAACTTTGAATAGTTTTTGTCATTTTGGCATGAAACATGGGGAGTTGGTGTCGCAACCTCCTCCTTCAATTTGAAACTTATTGAATTGATACTTGCCATTGAATTGATACTTGCCATACATACTTATCACATGTGCAAGACACACTTTTCCTGTGTTAAGTGGCAGCCATTACAGAATAATCTCCACCTGAACTTTTTACATTGGTAGTTGGTGTCGCAAACTTGGATTTGCAATCAAGACTGCTGTACCAAGGTATTCATCACCTTTAGTTATATTTCTAGTTTTGTTTACACTGCTTATACATATTTGTGTTGTTTACTGTGTTTTCCCTAGAAAGCTAGTAAATCTACTAAACACAGCCGATCCAGCAGTTGGCTGCTGGTATACTTCCGACGTCTGTCCTGGGCAGAGGATCACTTTTCCGCCCCGGATCAGTCCCTCTGCCAGTGAAATCTTCTGGTGATTTTCACTCGGCATTGCCCGGTGGAGTTTTGCCTAGTTTACCCAGTCTGCCCCTACCCGGTCACCCGGTGTTTTCCACCGAGCAGACCGATCCAGGTCACCCAGTGCTTGTCCCAGGGCAGACCGGTCCTGCGTATAGTTCTGGGTCTAGCACTCTTTGCACCAAGTTGACCGGTACACTAGCAAAGTCAGTGCCTGGCACCCTCACAGTGTCCGTATACCCAGTTCACAGCACCGTGTAATTGCAGGAAAGCCTATTATCAGTACCTTTCCTACAGTTACCATGGCCGGTGTGGCAGTAGGCTCTCTCCCGGTGTTTTTTTACACTTTCTATTTGAAAAAACTTCAAAAGAGCCGGTCTCTACCATTTTTTCTGCACACTCTTAAATTTTCCACCGTGAAAACGTCGTCGAAGTTTGTGCCTGACTATATTCAGCATAACTCTGCCGAGCAGAATCTCAGACCCCTGTTAGACAATCTAGGGTTCATAAATGCATCGGTATTCTTCTTCTTCGTCTGATGACTCTGTACCTCATCGTAGACGTCAACGCAGTTCGTCTTTTTCCTCTGATGACAGACGCCGCTCCTGACATTCTCCGCATAAGCGTAGGTCAAGTTCTAGACCTAGGCACCGCCACTATTGGAGACATAGGTCTTCTTTCTCTGACTCTCCCAGGCACGCTCCCGTCGTTCATATTTTGGGTCTAGAGTCAGACGGGCTTTAGATATGATTACGACATAAACCGGAACACTGATCTCCCAGGCTCGCTCCCGTCGTTCTTATTTTGGGCCTAGCATCCTTATGGACAGGAAGTATCCCTTCAGAGGACTGCTGATCCCCCGGATCACCTCTTCTGATGACCCTCTTCGGGTCTATTCAGCGGGAAATTTTCCAATGGAGCTCCCTACTTCAGTTTTTTAGCTCACCTGAGCCGAAGGCTCAGGATGAGCTATTGTGACCGTGATGTGTCCGGTGTCCATCCACATTTTCAAATGACATCTCTGATGAAACTGCTGACTCGATTTTAACCAAATTTTGTGAGAAGCATCAGTGGCTAGGGGGAACGAAACGTTGTTCACATTATGACCCCCGAGCCAAAAATGGCCCTGCCCAAGGGCTTATCAGTTTTTCATAGCAAAATCTTTAAAAATCTTCTTCTCTGAAACTGTAAGGCCTAGACCTTTGATATTTGTTATGTGGCATGATCTTATGGTCCTCTACAAAGATTGTTCAAATTATGACTCCCCGGGCCAAAAATGGCCCCGCCCAAGGGCTTATCAGTTTTTCATAGGAAAATCTTTAAAAATCTACTGAAACTGTAAGGTATGTAACATGATCTAATGGTCCTGTACAAATACGTAGCTGTGGCTTGTGGTCCTCTGCCAATAATATTCAACTTACAACCCTGACCTCTGGGCGAAACTTGGCCCTGCCTCAGGGCTTATCAGTTTTTCATGGGGAAAATATAAAATATTATTATACCCCCCACAACGAAGTTTGGGGGGGGTATACTGGAATCGGGTTGTCCGTCTGTCCGTCCGTCTGTCCGTCCGTGGACACAATTTTGTCCGGCCTTCTTCTTCTACAGGTTTGCTTCAATTTTGTTGAAAGTTCATGTGTAGCCATATGACCATATAAACCTTTGCACCGCATATTTCCATTATGATCGGACCACTACTTCAGGAGTTATCTCCCCTTTTTAGTCCCCTATCAATGTTTTCCGGTTTTCTGGACTTTTTATGGAAGTGACTAGAGATATTCACTCTATATTTAGTACAAAGCTAAATCTAGATAAGTTACAGCTTATGTTACAATCTCAGCCATGTTGAATAATTATTTCCAGAGTTATTGCCCTTGAACTTTAATTTTTTTCTTCAAATTTGGGATTTTCCAGACTTATTTTGGAAGTGGTTGCATATATTACTTTATATTTTGCATAAAGCTAACTCTAGATGAATTACAGCTTAATTCCGAATCTCAGTCTGGTTGAATAATTTTTAACAGAGTTATGGCCCTTGAACTTTAATTTTTTTTCAAATTTTCAATTTTCCGGTCTTTCTTTGGAAGTGGTTGCAGATATTAACTTCATATTTGACATAGAGCTAAATCTAGATGAGGTACAGTTTAAGTTCAAATATGGGTCTGGTTGAATAATTTTTGTCAGAGTTATTGTCCTTGAACTTAATGTTTTTCTGAAAAGGTACCTAGCTTTAGAACTTTGGATTTGACAAAAAACCTCATGAAAGGGTCTTGTTTCTCTGAATTATTCTTCATTTATATAACATAAATTAGGTTTGGGCATGTATTGTTTTTAAATCTCTTCATGTTTCTGTATGTATATATGTTCAGATTGATGATAGGTGTTCTGACAAGCAGACAGGTGGGGGGTATTCGTTAGCCTTTGGCTTACAGTTCTAGTTTTTCTCTGAAACCATAAGGCTTAGACCTTTAATGAATGGCATACTGCTTTGCCTTGTGATTCTACCAAGTTTGTACAAATGATTTCTTGTGGTCAAAAATTAGTGTTGTTCCAATGATCGATTATAATGGATAATTGATCGGTTGAGCCTGACATCGGAGACAATCGATTGTTGTTTCAAATAATCGATGATCGGTTGGTATATTGCGCAATTTCCCATTCTTGTTATACACACCCATTCACCTAATTGTTTTAAGTCTTATCTTTTAGAAAAAGATTGATACATTAGTTTCTCAATATACATGTTAATCCTTGGGCATAAAAATTGTTTGTTTAGGGCAACCCGACACTACCTAGCAAAGCTACCCCAACCCAAAAGTTTTAATTACAACCCTTTACTCTGTAAATACGCCTTTCTATGCCTCTGCAAACAGAGTAGACCTAGGTCAGACAGCTCCTATAGATGCTTGATCAGGGTCTGCTTATTCGTTTATAATTAATATAGATATACATGTATATGTAATTCTAGTTTCTGCTAAAATTTCTTTTGTTAATGCCATTATAAAATAATCTAATTACTATTCATGTATGATATGTCATTACTATTAAAATGAAAAAAGTTAAAACGTGTATTTGCACCAATTTTGGGACCTTAATTCAGAGGCTACCCTATCTATGTACATTTTCCTTATTAGAACAGCAATTTATGTGTACAAAGTCAATATTAGTTCATTTATCTGAATATTGTTGCCGAACCGATTATACAATCGATAATTAGTAACTTAGCTGGAACCTATCATCCATAGTAAAATCCCAACCGATTCCCAACACTATCAAAAATGGCCTTGCCCCTTGGGATATCTCAGGTGAGCGCTTCAGGGCCTCATGGCCTCTTGTTTGCCAGTTACTAAGTCGGTCCTCCTTTTCATAGGGTCTGGCCCTCGGCTATGGCCACTAGGCCCGACACGGATCCCTATGACCAAGATGATGGAGTAGTCTCTTCAATTCTATTCCTTCAAATAGAGAGGGGTGAAGTGGCCAACCCTGGTAAATCTAAGCCCGCCCTTCCCCTTGCCGGGGTCTTGCCACCTGCCTACCTGATATCGATACTGATTATCGCTCTAGACCGGCGACAGGTTGGTCAGTATCAAATAAGGTGATGCACACTTCAGTGCCTTCTACTTCTTTGAGGCCTCCGGCCTCAGTGGATAACCACCTGGGTCTTTTTATACAACCACCTTAATAAAGTTGGTCGTCTATTGGCGTGGCCATGTCTGTCTGTCCGTCCGTTAATTCATTTTGTTCGTTCATCCCTCAACATTTTTTTTGTCCCCTGTTTTCTAGAAAAACTATTTGACAGATATTGATGAAACTTCACACAAATGTTTAATGCATCAAGATCTGAAGCTGAGTTGATTCTGAGGTTCATTTGATTTTTCGTTTCAGAGTTATGGCCCTTGCCCTTAAAAAATAATGCAAATAGTTTGTCCACTGTTTTCTGGGAAAACTATTTGAGAGATATAATTGAAACTACACACAAATGTTTAATGCATCAAGATCTGAAGTTGAATTGATTCTGAAGATCATTTGATATTTCGTTTCAGAGTTACGGCCCTTGTCCTTAAAACATAATGCAAATACATGCAAATAGTTTGTCCGCTGTTTTCTGGGAAAACTATTTGAGAGATATTAATGAAACTTGATACAAATGTTTAATGCATCAAGATCTGAAATTGTATTGATTATGAGGATCATTTGATTTTTATGCCCCCAACGGCGGGCATATAGTAATCGCATTGTCTGTCCTTCCGTCCGTCTGTCCGTCCTAAACTTCGAGTCCCTTCTATAACTTCTTTATCTGTGAATGGATTACAAAATAACCTGGCACAAATATTCCCCACACAAAGACGATGTGTCGCGTTCATCTGCCAGGTCCATGGGTCAAAGGTCAAGGTCACAGGGTACAATTACTTTGTAAAAAATTTCGTGTCCAGCATGTAACTTCTTTATCTATCAATAGATTTCAATATAACTTGGCACAAATATTCACCACACAAAGACAATGTGTCGCGTTCAACTCCCAGGTCCTTGGGTCAAAGGTCAAGGTCACAGAATAAGATAACTTTGTAACAAATTTCGTGTCCGGTCTGTAACTTCTTTATCTATCAATGGATTTCAACATAACCTGGCACAAATATTCACCACACAAAGACGATGTGTCGCGTTCAACTGCCAGGTCCATGGGTCAAAGGTTAAGGACACAGGGTACAATTATTTGTAACAAATTTGGTGTCCGGCCTGTAACTTCTTTATCTATCAATTGATTTCAATATAACTTAGCACAAATGTTCACCACACAAAGACGATGTGTCACGTTCAACTCCCAGGTCCTGGGGTCAAAGGTCAAGGTCACAGAATAAGATAACTTTGTAACAAATTTCGTGTCCGGTCTGTAACTTCTTTATCTATCAATGGATTTCAGTATAACTTGGCACAAATGTTCACCACACAAAGACGATGTGTCGCTTTCAACTCCTAGGTCCATGGGTCAAAGGTCAAGGTCACAGTGTACAATTACTTTGTCACAAATTTCGTGTTTGGTCTGTAACTTCTTTATATATCAAAGGATTTCAATATGATTTGGCACAAATGTTCACCAAAGATAATGTGTCGTTTTCAACTCCCTGGTCCATGGGTCAAAGGTCAAGGTCACAGGGTACAATTTTTGGGGGCATTTGTCACGTGACTGTGACAGCTCTTGTTTGTTTTAGAGTTACGGCCCTTGTCCTTAATAATGCAAATAGTTTGTCCGCTGTTTTCTGGGAAAACTATTTGAGAGATATTAATGAAACTTCACACAAATGTTTAATGCATCAAGTCGATTCTGAGGTTCATTTGATTTGTCGTTTCAGAGTTATGGCCCTTGCACTTAAAAAACAATAATGCAAATCTATCTAAATATGAGGATTGCCATAACTTTTTCATTTGAAATGATATTTGCTTCAATTTTTTTATGGTTAAACCTTAATATGAATTTTCTCATATATTGTGGGGTTTTTGATTTGTCATTTTATTCTAAAGTTATGGTCATTTCACATATATTGCAGGGTTTTTGATATGTCATTGTATTCTAAAGTTTTGGTCTTTGAACTTTGTGTGTTCCGCTTGTTTGTCGGTAAACTTTTAGTTTGTTGTTTTCTTGTGAAACTATTAAAATGATATAAATGAAACTTAACACAAATGTTTTAAGCAACAAAATCTGAAGCTAAGTTTATTTTGAGGTTCTTTCAGTTTGTCTTTACAGAGTTGTGGCCGTTGCACTTTACAAAAATCTGTACATATGAGGATTAGCTGTAACTTTTTAGCTCACCAGAGCACAAAGTGCTCAGGGTAAGCTTTTGTTTAGTTAGTCATACGTCGTTCGTCGTCAACAATTTGAACCTTTGGAAATCTTCTACAGGGTTCTCAGCTTTCATCTTTGGCATATAGCATCATATTCAGGTCCTCTACAAACGTTATATAAATTATACCCCTGGGATCAAAATTGGCCCCGCCCCAGGGGTGTCCAGATTTCAATAGAAACATATAGTGAAAACTTTGAAAATCTTCTCCTCTAAAACTGGAAGGTTCTCAGCTTTCATATTTGGCACATAGCATCGTGTCCAGGTCCTCTACAAAATTTGTATAAATTATGCCCCTTGGGTCGAAATTGGCCCCACCCTAGGGGTGGCTAGTTTTTTTAAGCAGACTGTTATTCCAGTTTTCTGTTACAGACTGCTTCATTAGTTAGGCATAGGAAAAACTTTAAAAATCTTCTTGTCAAAAACTGCATGTCCCAGAGCTTAGATATTTGATGTATAGATTTACTTAGTATACCTTTATGAATTTTGCTAATATCATAGTTCTGAGGTTAAAATTGTCCCTGCCCTGTGGGTTATACTTTAAAATAAACTTCTACAGTATAAAGGTTTTTTATATGTTTTTAATACATACCAATCTTACAATTAACCCTCTTGTACAAACCACATAATTATGAAGTTACAAATGTATCAGAACAGAATCCAAACTTTGCTAATTTCAGTCAAGTCATGCTTAGCGCTGATAGGGTTATAGCACTGAGTTTCTATTATCTGTTAAAAATTAACACTGTCAATGGCCTTCTAGTTTTATATAGAAACATATTGTGAAACCTAAATAGTAATCTTCTTCTGAAACTGGAAGTTTCTCTGCTTTCATATTTGGCTCATCATAAGCATTATCTTGAAGTCCTCTAGAAAACATATATTAATTATGCCCCTGGGTTCAAATGAAGCCCCGCCCCAGGGGTGGCCAGATTTCTATAGAAACAAAGTGAAAACTTTGTAAATCTTCTCTGGTGAGCGATATCAGGGCCATCATGGCCCTTTTGTTTATTTAAAATAAGATATTCACTTCACTTTTTAGCTCACCAGAGCACAAAGTGCTCAGGGTGAGCTTTTGTGATTGCCTGATGTCCGTCGTCCGTCGGCGTGCGTCGTCAGTCGTCAACAATTTGAACCTTTTAAATTGTTCCGCCTCTAGCATCCAAAGAATTAATACAAGTTCCAGTGGTCTATGCTCTATCCATTCTTTCACTACATTCTTTCAGGTCCTCTACAAAAGTTATATAAATTGTGTCCCTGGGGTCAAAATTGGCACCGTCCTTGGGGTGTAAAGTTTTCAATAGAAACATATAGTGAAAACTTTGAAAATCTTCTCCTCTGATTGTCTAGTGAGCGATGTCAGGGCCATTCTAGCCCTCTTGTATATAGAAACTTATTGTGAAACCTTTAGAAATCTTCTGAAGAAACTGGAAGTTTCTCAGCTTTCATATTTGGCACATAGCATCATCTTGAAGTTCTCTACAAAACATATATGAATTATGCCCCTGGGTTCAAATGAAGCCCCGTCCCAGGGGTGGCCTGATTTCCTTAGAAACATAGTGAAAACTTTGAAAAAAGTCTCCTCTGATTGTCTGAAAAACTTTGAAACAATTCTCCTCTGATTGTCTGGTGAGCGATATCAGGGCCATCATGGCCCTCTTGTTAGCTCACCAGAGCACAAAGTGCTCAGGGTGAGCTTTTGTGATCGCCTGATGTCCGTCGTCGTGCGGTGTGCGTCGTCCGTCGTTCGTCGTCCGTCATCAACAATTTGAACCTTTAAAAATCTTCTATAGGGTTCTCAGCTTTCATATTTGGCACATAGCATCATGTGTAGGTCCTCTACAGAAGTTATATAAATTATGCCCCTGGGGTCAAAATTGGCCCCGCCCCAGGGGTGCATTGTTTTCTATAGAAACACATAGTGAAATCTTTGAAAATCATCTCTTCTGAAACCAGAAAGTTTTCAACTTTCATATTTGGCACATAGCATTATGTTCAGGTCCTATACAAAAGTTATATAAATTATGCCCCTTGGGTCAAAATTGGCCCCACCCCAGAGGTGGCCAGTTTCTTAGAGCAGGCTGCTGTTTCAGCTAATTCAAACTGACCACTATTTACTGGAAGACTACTAGTACACACTCCAGATTTACACTCCAGAAAAATGCAGCTGCAATAATTTTCACTGTGCTCAATTAGCCTCACTGATGCCCAGGACCTCTTTGCTGTTTGATGTGTTGTAAACATCATGCAGGTTATTATGGAGGTCATTTGGTGTTTAGCATAATTTTCTCCAATCCCCTTTGCACTCTGAGCAATTACTGTCTACAAATAATGTTATCTGCTGCAAAAGTTGTTTCCTTCCATATCTTTTAAAAAACAAAATTTAATGTCATAGTGAAAGACTGTTCGGACCCTGATGAGATGCCAAGTTACTTTGTATCTCATCTGGATCCAGACTTGATCCAGACTGTTTGCAAAGGTTATTATAAATGAAAAAAAACCCAAAGCAAGGAGCTGGTGTAATATTAGCAGGCTAAAGGTATAGGACCTTTGAAGAGTGAGTGATCAGCCATAAGCATATTGACTAGGGATAATTGCAGATCACTTATGCGTATGGATGGGTTTTCTTGGTTCACTAAACTTGTATATAACCAGGGCTTAATGCTAGCTAACCCAGACCTAAATCGCAAGCTCATTTTGGCTAGGATTAAGTTTGCAACAAGCTTGCAGTTGGAAGCCAATTAAGGGAGACTGGCATATCTCTAGTTAAACATTTACTGGTGTCTATTTTTAGCATACATTTAAAGGTAGGTTATCTGCCTTTTTGATAACAACTGGATTGCCTCCTTTGTTGTTAGTAGATCTGCAGTAATATTGCAGACCCAAACAAAGAAAATTGTTATAGTTAGATGTCGCCTGTTGCACATTAATTGGGACAATTAACCCTTTACTCCATAAATAGGCCTTTCTACACCTTTGCAAACAGAGTAGACCCTGATTAGATGGCTTATGTAGTAGCCATCTGATCAATCTGCTGTTTGCTTATGATGTGATATTGTGCAAATTGCATTACATTATTTTCATTTTGTGTACAATATACTTATAATATGTTTACTAACCCTTTCCCTCATGTTAACACCTTTTCACACATTTGCAAACAGAGCAGACCCAGATCAGATGGCTCCTATAGCAGCTGTCTGATCAGGGTCCGCTCTGTTTGTCAATGGAATTTTAAAGATGTTTCTTTACTTTCTAAAATGGCTACACCGTCCCACCTTCCATATTTCATTATAACTATTTTGACCATGAATATTCAGTAAGTATTTAAATTTTGAATAAACATAGAACAGGGGAAGGGTTGAAAATAAATTAAGATATGAATAATAATAACTCATGAAGGTGTAATGAAAATATCTGAAATTTTGAATATAAGTACATGTATAGATTAATTTATTCTTTCTGAAATTCAACCAATTTGCCCAGGGAGAGGGTTTACATACTTTTGTACATGCCCTTCTTTAGATTGTTCATGTGAGGTCCTCTACAAAAGTTACATAAATTATGCCCCTTGGGTCAAAATTTGCCCAAAATGTGCGTCTAGTTATGAACATTTGCCGTTTCCTTGTGTTGCTGTTCGGGCGGCTGTTTGTTCTGTATGTGGTGTTTCCTGCATGACTCATTCTTGTACTTTTGGTATTCAGATAGCTTTAATAAGGACCTTACAGATGACATAAAGATACCTGAAATCAGGTCAAGGCTACTTTTTAGACAAAGTGCTCAGGGTGAGCTTTTGTGATCGCCTTATGTCCGTCGTCCGTTGGCGTGCGTCGTTCGTCATCAACAATTTGAACCTTTAAGTCTTCTTCTCTGAATCTACAGGGGTCTCAGCTTTTATCTTTGGCACATAGCATCATCTGTAGGTTCTCTACAAACGTTATATAAATTATACCCCTGGGGTCAAAATTGGCCAGGGGCTTTCAGTTTTCAATAGAAACATATAGTGAAAACTTTGAACATCATCTCCTCTATAACTAGAAGGTCCTCAGCTTTCATATTTGGCACATAGCTTCAACTTTAGGACTTCTACAAAAGTTATATAAATTATGCCCCTAGGGTCAAAATTGGTCCCACCCCAGGGATTGCCAGTTTTTTGTAACTGACTGCTTAAACAGCATATGGGATCACTAGTTATGCATAGGAAAAACTTTAAAAATCTTCTTGTCAGAAACTGCATGTCCTAGAGCTTAGATATTTGGTGTATAGATTTACTTAGCATAACTTAATGAGTTTTATAAGTATCATAGTTCTGGGGTTAAAATTGGCCCTGCCCTGTGTGTATAGACTTCTTCACATCAGAAACTACAGTCTAAAGGTTTCTCCTTAATATCAGCCTGAGAGCCGCCAGTGTGAGTTTGATGTAATCACCCTTAGCCTGATCAATAGAGTAGAAATTGTGTTTAGACAAATAACACACTCATTTTAGATTGAGAAAACTGTGGATAATTCTCAAAATGCAGAAAACTCTTAAAGCTTTTTTATTGCTTTCGAAGAATGCAATATATTTTAATATAGCGGTCGGATGTTTTTCTTTTTACGGCAAAGAGTTCAGTATTTCTTGTGAACATGCGCAAGAAAAAAAATAGTTCTCTTCAATTCTAAACTAGTTTTGTTGTAAAATGTTCATGAATATATTTACTTAATACTTCGCTTTGTCGGATAAATTCTAGTCTACACAAGATCAACCTTTTAAAAGCTTGAAATATTGTTACACTAAAAAAATGCGAAAGAATATCGGTATGACTAAACACCGGATTTGACTGGATATGAAGTTCATATCCGCGGATATGGGTTGAGCAAGCCTAAAAATCAGCCACAAAGGCATAAATCATATAAGTGGATATGAACCTCATTCCTGGTGTTTAGTCAGGGTGCTACTAAACAGAGTCTGGTAGAGTCTGGTAGAGTCTGGAGGCCATTTTAGAAGTTTAAGTGCAATTTAAAGATTATAATGCTGTTATATAGCACTATTTTGTATGTTTGCAACAGTAGTAATTAACATCCGCTAATAAATGAGCATATAATAGCTTGAAAACTCCCTGTAAATATTACCGGGATCACACAGTAATGGCCGACCTACGTCGGATAGAGTCTGTTCTAGTTTTAGAAGTCTATATGGTATGGAATTTCCCCCTTTTTATCAGAAAACATTTTACATACATTAATAAGTGATTTTATTATAATGTCAATGGCAGTATGGACATGATATACATGTATTGTACGACAGATTATTGTTTCGCCTTTTTCAGATTGGGGAAAAGTCGGAGGGTACCGGTAGTGTCTGGAGATGAAAACGGGAGTTTTAGGCCAACATTTGCAAAATTAAGCGAATTAATGTATTAATAACAAGGTAGAGATGTATCTGCAACCATATTTCACATAAAATTGTGTAGCAATTTGTGAATAATTGGACTCAAATTGTTAGTATCGAAACCTAAGTATACGACTCTATCCAACGTAGGGCGGCCATTACCGCGTGACCCTGTGATATTTACCGGGTGTTTTCAAGCTAATATACGATCATTTTTAATGGATATTAACTACTATAGCTTCAAACATACAAAATAATGTTATATAACAGCATTATAATCTTTAAATTGCACTAAAAAGGCCTCCAGACTCTACCGGACTCTACCAGACTCTACCGGACTCTACCAGACTCTACCGGACTCTACCAGACTCTGTTTAGTAGCACCGGTTTAGTCAAATATTGTTTTCTCAACACATTGGCGTTTCTACAGCAGCAATAACTTGTCTATAAATTATAAATTTCTTCTCCACCGAGAGCGAAGACTTCCCAACTAGAAACCTGTTGTGTTTTTTTCATTGATCAATTACCTCTCCGCCGATAGGGAGGGAGAGAGCAATTTTTATATCGACACCGTGTACAGGATAAACCGCGAACCGCATTCTGTCTTACCTAGAGATCCGAGTAATCCGTATAGCATTTATGAATCACAGTGTCTGTACTTTCGCTTTCATACTCGCAGTACCGGAACAATTTCTTTTCTATTAGCGTAATTTTACTGATGAAACACAATAGAAATGCCAACTTCTCTTGCAGTGTTAACAGGCTAGTATGCGTACTACTCTCTACAATGGATTTAATTAGTTTTTCCACAAACCGAGATAGAACTTTCCATTCATGCCATTGTCATCGCAAAAATGCGAGACATACATGTAGGCTTTTTTATTTACAAAAAATGCCGATGATATCTTTATCTACCAAAAATCCGATCATATTTGTCTTGGCTGCTGGCCGTTCCAAGGCGGCACTCCTGCTTTCAGCCTACGGTCAATTTTGTTTTTTAATATGCTTAATGTTTAATGTGTTTCGTCTTGATATGCGTCCTGTTATGTTTTGTCTTGTGGCTTTATCGTTTCTCGTTAGATGGTGTTTGATGCGGTGTCATTCCGTGTGTGGCTCTCCCTGTTTGACTATTTTTCCATATTGGTTAATGGAAAAGTTGAGATTTACTGTGATTTCTGATTTTTTTATGAAAACTCATAGATGACATGTTTACAAGTTTAGTAAAAGCCAAGAGTTATGCAGTTGTAGACAAACCACACAAGAAAAACGCCATTAAACTTTCAGAACTGCATGAAATGCTTTTAATTGAATTGTACTGTCACTTGATAGAGAAAATATGAACATGTTAAATTTTATGTTGCTATTTTCTGACTTTTTCCCTTAAAGCATTCATTTCACGCTTATTTTTCTCCTCCGGTAAGGCCATGCCCTTTCCCCAACATCAAAGAATAAACCCTGGGTGATGTCACAGCAAAGAACATTTGACAACAAATTTGATATGAAATAGCCAGAGATGGTGTCATTCTTGGCGATCAACATCCCGATCTGATGGAAATGAAGTTATATTTTAAAAAGGTGTTAAACAGTGTCTACTCCGATCATGTATATTTACAGGGGTTAGTCTCCGTTTGGCTATTTTGAATAGACCCAGTAAGGATAGAACAATGATAGAATTCATTTGAAAATGATTTATCTGTAAGAGTGTCAATAACAAAATGCTCTCATTCCAATTTTCAAGAATAAATTGGAATATAAAAATTGGGATTCATATAATTTTATGATCAGTGGAATTCATGGTGGAGTTTTGATAGAATAAAACATCATGTTGATTATTAGGAATTTACTGTTCATTTGATATCATTATGAATCAACCAAGATTTTGGATTTTCATACTACATTGTCTAAACAGTAGTTAAAATTCTAGGATTTGTAATTAATAATGGGTGTAGTGCTTTGAAATACACAAAAGCATTTTGATATTGCTTTGATATAAATTGAAAGATGGACAATGTCACTCAGCATTTCGTTTCTGACTTGTTGAGGTCAAGAACTGTATGGGTGTCTCTAATAACCACTTTGCTTATGGTTTGACTGTTTCTACAGTCTGTCATAGTTTTAGTATTGCATTAAACAATTCCAAGACGTCAAAAATGGTGATTAACGTGTGCAGCAACGTCTTCCCTTACATTTAACATCCATATCAAACTCGAAAGCAATTATGGCTCTTCACTCTTCAGGCCTTTGATTCATACCTATGCCCTGCATTAAGCTGCCAGCTATCAATATAGAGCGTATCTGTTGTGAATTTCAGCTTAACTTCTTGCATGCTTGGTAATTTTGTCATCTGCTAAATTGTTGTCTGCAGCATATTCATAAGTTATCCTAACTACACACTTTCTTTCTAAGAGTTTCAGAAGTTCAGTCTCATTGACAAACAGTCTGGATATCAGATCAGGGCCCACATTATGTTGGGCCCGATCTGGATCCAAACTGTTTGCATAGGTCATTAGTGGTGGGAGAATCCCACTACACACTTTCTTTCTGAGTTTTTCAGAAGTTTAGACTCATTTACAAACAATTTGGATATCAGATCAGGCCCCACATAATGCGGGTCCAAACTGTTTGCATAGGTCATTAGTGGTGGGAGAATCTGCCTCTAGCATCCAAAGAATTAATACAAGTTCCAGTGGTCTATGCTCTATCCATTCTTTCACTACATTCTTTCAGCATCATGTTCAGGTCCTCTACAAAAGTTATATAAATTGTCTCCCTGGGGTCAAAATTGGCACCGCCCCTGGGGTGTTAAGTTTTCAATAAAAACATATAGTGAAAACTTTGTAAATCTTCTCCTCTGATTGTCTGGTGAGTGATGTCAGGGCCATTCTGGCCCACTTGTTTGAAAACTTGACTGTCATTAAAATTTTGTTATAACTTCTGAACTACGTATGCTAGACAATTCATATATGGTATGCAGATAGCAAAATGCTTGGGTGAAGGCCTTTCACTTGTTACAAAGATACATGAAATCAGATTGAAATCTTGCTGTTTTTAGCAAACTTTAACATTGCTATATCTTCTGTACTACAAAAGCTAGGCAATTCATCTTTAGTATACAGATGGCTTTGGTAAATATTTGAAATTAGGTCAAGGTCAAGGTCACTATTTTGACAAGTTGGCCATCATTGAAAAACCTGAACCCCATATGCTAGACAATTCGTATGGTATGGAGATAGCTTTGGTGAGGGCCTTTCAGTTGATACAAGGATACATGAAATTGGGTCAAGGTCACTATTTTGAAAACTTGACTGTTTTTAACAAACTTTAACATTTTACTATAACTTCTGATCCACAAACGCTAGGCAATTCACCTTTGGTATTCAAATAGCTTTTACAACTGAATACTTCTTTCTATCAGCTCTTGCTGTTATTGACTTATTACTGTGTTTCAGGATAACCACCCCAATCCAGGAAAGTGGTATAAAGGCATATTTCGCAAGGCATATCTTCCGGACAACAAAGAGGGTAATATTGTGTTCCAGATGCTAAAGATTGCCTTTGACAGAAAATTGGTCTTTACGATTGGAACTTCAAGGACAACGGGGGAAGAGGGGGTGATAACTTGGAATGATATTTACCAGAAGACGAACCCAACTCCTTACGGAAAGTAAGTCAAATGTTTCCATTCTTAACAAATTATTATTATCTCCATTTACTTACAGTTTGGTATGAGTGTTTTTGTCTGCAAGAAATACAAACATCAGCAATAATTGTCATACAGTTGTGCTGTAACCTTTTCAGGTGCAGGGACATCCATGATAGATGTTTTGTTGGACATGCTCATATTTGTCTTCCATCTGAGCTTGACTCTATGAGATATCTGAAAGATTTGTATTGTATGATTTTCTTGATGGGACATGTGGCATTATATACATGTAGTTACATTTCAGTCATGTTGTCAGCAATACAGAAACATTACCTGTAATAGAATGATTGACTGATGTCAATAGCATCATCAACACATAGCATCATCTGTAGGACTTCTAAAAGTTATATAAATCATACCCCTGGGGTCAAATTTGACCCCGCCCAGGGGTGCCTTGTTTTCTGTAGAAACATATAGTAAAACTTTGAAAATCTTCTTCTCTGAAACTGGAAGGCTCAGCTTTCATATTTGGCACATAGCATCATGTTCCAGTCCTTTACAAAAGTTATATAAATTATGCCCCTGGGGTCAAAATTTGCCCTCCCTGGGGGTAGCCTGTTTTCAATAAAAACATATAGGGAAAACCTTGAAAATCTTCTCCGAAATTGGAAGGTTCTAAGCTTTCATATTTGGCACACACCATAATATTCAGGTCCCCTACAAAATTAAGATTATGCCCCTGGGATCAAAATTGGCCCCAGGGGTGGTCAGTTTGAATAGAAACATATAGTGAAACCTTTGAAAATCTTCTACTCTGAAACCAGAAGGTTCTCTGGTTTCATATTTGGCATATATCATTATGTTCAAGTCCTCTGCAAAAGTTATATAAATTATGCCCCCTGGGGTCAAAATTGGCCCCACCCTATGGGTGGCCAATTTCCTATAGTAACATAAAGTGAAAAATTTAAAAATCTTCTCCTGGTTGTCTGGTGAGAGATATCAGGGCCATCATGTACTCTTGTTTATTGCAAATTGTTTAGCATCTTTTAGCGTCTGTTTTACCGATATGTTACAGTATACACTAGACCGTAAGCGGATCACAATTCATTTCCTGTCCTGTCATTTATTCAAATGTTGCTTTCACCAAAACACTCCATCCATTTCATGGGATTTATAGTTTCGATTTATGGATATTTTCATAAATGTGTATATAAACGATTCAGTTATGCCCAAAATTATACCCCCACAAACAGAGTTTGAGGGGGGTATACTGGAATCAGCCTGTCGGTCGGTCGGTCGGTCGGTCGGTCGGGCGGGCGGGCGGTCGGTCGGTCGGTCCGGCGGTCGGTCTGTCTGCAAAATCTTGTACGGCGAACTCCTCCTTCAGTTTCAACCCGATTCACTTGACACTTGGCATAATTGTTAATCAGGAGTAGTAGATGTGCAAGACACAAATTTCAGGTCTCTGTGACCTTGACCTTGACCGTTGGCCTTGAAATTGGTCTTAAAATTGGCTGGCAAAAGCTTGAACTTTGAACTCCTCCTTCACATTCAACCTGATTCACTTGATACTTGGCATAAATATTACTCAGGAGTAGTAGATGTGTAAGACACAAATTTCAGGTCTCTGTGACCTTGACCTTGACGTTTGGCCTTGAAATTTGTCTTGAAATTGGCAGGCAAAATCTTGTTCTTTGAACTCCTCCTTCACTTTCAACCTGATTCACTTGATACTTGGTATAAATGTTACTCAGGAGTAGTAGATGTGCAAGACACAAATTTCAGGTCTCTGTGACCTTGACCTTGACCTTTGACCTTGAAATTGGTCTTGAAATTGGCAGACAAAATCTTGTACTTTGAACTCCTCCTTCAATTTCAACCTGATTCACTTGATACTTGGCATAAATGTTACTCAGGAGTAGTAGATGTGCAAGACACAAAATTCAGGTCTCTGTGACCTTGACCTTGACCTTTGGTCTTGAAATTGGTCTTGAAATTGGCAGGCAAAATCTTGTACTTTGAACTCCTCCTTCAATTTCAACCTGATTCACTTGATACTTGGCATAAATGTTACTCAGGAGTAGTAGATGTGCAAGACACAAATTTCAGGTCTCTGTGACCTTGACCTTGACCTTTGGCCTTGAAATTGGTCTTGAAATTGGCAGACAAAATCTTGTACTTTGAACTCCTCCTTCACTTTCAACCTGATTCACTTGATACTTGGCATAAATGTTACAAAGGAGTAGTATATGTGCAAAACACAAATTTCAGGTCTCTGTGACCTTGACCTTGACCGTTGGTCTTGAAATTGGCAGGCAAAATCTTGTACTTTGAACTCCTCCTTCACTTTCAACCTGATTCACTTGATACTTGGCATAAATGTTACTCAGGAGTAGTAGATGTGCAAGACACAAATTTAAAATCTCTGTGACCTTGACCTTTGGCCTTGAAATTGGTCTTAAAATTGGCAGGCAAAATCTTGTACGGTGAACTCCTCCTTCACTTTCAACCTGATTTACTTGATACTTGGCATAAATGTTACTCAGAAGTAGTAGATGTGCAAGACACAAATTTCAGGTCTCTGTGACATTGACCTTGACCTTTGGCCTTGAAATTGGCAGGCAAAATCTTGTACTTTGAACTCCTCCTTCAATTTCAACCTGATTCACTTGATATTTGGCATAAATTACAGAATTTTCTCTATTTGAACTTTGGGTATTTTTGTTATTTGGTCCTGTTACATGTTCAAAACTTGGATTTGCAATTAAGGCTGCCGTGTGGGGGTATTCATCACCTTTAGTGATAGTTCTAGTTATTATTATTTCCCGTTGATCACACAGAAGTGAACACATTTTACATTATAAATCTGCACATTCTGTCTTTTGAATTTGTAAGTAACTGGTTATTATTTATTAACCCAAAATATTACAAAACTGAGTATATGATTGTGCTGATGGCCTCAGCCAGGTTTCACAGCATAACACAAAAGGATTATATATCAAAACACTTGACATAATATCACATGCCTTTTGAAATCATACCATTACTGATCAATATCTCTTATAATTATTGTACATTGCAATTTTTACATAGAAATATATTGACTTGACCGCTGATCTGAGCTATAAAAAACTTAGTCTGGAGTATATGTAGAAATGCCAAATTTGGTGTATAATAGGGTTTTCAGGTCATTGAGACCTTGACCGCTGACCTCAGTTAATATACCTTGTGTAGAAGGTATCTCCTATATTACTTGAAGTAGGAATAAATTCTGAAAGGGGGTGATCCCCCGAGAGCAAAAATCGCAACACAAAAAGAGAAAATTGTAGACTCGGTTTTATTGAGTCTGTTCATGAACAGTAATTGAAAGTGCAACACTGCTCACGCCCCCTAGCACCGGCTTAAGCGGTATTCAATTTTCAGAACAAGAAGTACTGAAATTCATGATCTCGAAGGATCAGAAGGTATATGCCAAATTTGGTGTGTAAGTATATCTTGGAATTCAGGTCATACTGTGCAACACACATTTCAGTGTCGTCGCTTTGTTTTGGGGGCATTTGCCACCTACTGTGTTACATTTCTTATTCAGGTTTGGATACCCCGACCCTACTTACATTGAAAGAGTGACAGATGAGCTGGCTGCTAAAGGGGTAACTGAAAACGACATACCCAAGAAGACTTTGGATAATATCAAGAAACGCTTCAAATGATTTTGGATCATTAGTTTATTTACAATACTGCAACTGATAAGTGATTGTTAATGTAAGCAGAAGGTTTTCCCCTTTACCTTTATTCACATTTTGTGTATAGTTTGCAATTTACACTTTTCCTATGACTTGGAACCAAATGAGAAACAAGTCATTCATTTGGGCATGTTGTATTCTGTTGTGTTTGGACATTTACTTCCTTTCATATTATTTTTGTAAAGAGAAATTTTCAGTTTTTGTGATAGCATTTTAAAATTAACATAGACCTAAATGACGGATTGGCTATGAAATAACAAATAATTGGCATATCTGTGTGTGAACGGCATCAGCTCTCAATATTAAGAAGTTGTTTTTCTAATCTGCATATCAAATTTGGTATTGATCAATTTGAGTCACTGTGTTTTATTTGTATAAATTAGTCAAAAGAGAGTTCGCCGGGTAGGTGTATTGTGTGTCAGTTTGTAAACAGTGTTTGCTAACATTCATGCTTTGTACAATTGTTCATCATTATCGGATTTTGCACACCTGGGATATTGTTTTGATATGCAGATACTCAATCTGAGTTAACAAATTCCTATTCTGAAGTTATTTGTTATGCAAATGTAGCGAAAATATGAACAGAGTACATATTTAGGAAATTCAAAAGTGAATAAAAATATTTCCATGTTTTTAGTGTAATGTTTTAAAGCATTTGATTGTCATGCTTAAGCAACATGCTTAAGCAACATATCGATTATGTCTATAAAGTCTTACGTGTCATTGTTTACTAGTACAAGTAATCTGTATTGTAGTCTTAGTGTGTATAATATATGAATTGCTTATGTCTGTAATGAAACTATTAATATCTTATATACCCTGTATCATAGAAATGTTTTTGATGTTTTATCAAACTTTTATATTGCACTTGTGAACGTTTTGATGAAATAGTGAAAGGTTTGAATGTAAGGCAGACTTTGGAGATTGACTTTCCTCAGTAAAATTCATTCAGAACTATTGCTTCTTAGCTAACACGACCAAAAAATGCTCAGGATGAGCTTTTGTGATTGCCTGATGTGTCGTTCGTCGTGCTTTGTCCGTCGTCAGTTGTAAACAATTTGAACCTTTAAAAATCTTCTGAATCTACAGGGTTCTCAGCTTTCATCTTTAGCACATAGCATCATCTGTAGGTCCTCTACAAAAGTTATATAAAGTATGCCCCTGAGGTCAAAATTAGCCCATCCCATGGGTGGCCAATTTTCAAAAGAAACATATAGTAAAAATCTTCTCCTCTGAAACTGGAAGGGTCTCAGCTTTCATATTTGGCATATACATTGTAGCATCATGTTCAGGTCCTCTACATATTTGCACCTTCGGTCAAAAGTGACCCCGCCCCAAGGGTGGCCAGTTTTCTAGCAGATTTGTGACAGCCTGCTGTTTTAAGCAGCTTGTCCTTTGCTGCTCAATTTTTAGTGGTCAATCAGTGGAGAGTGCTTGACCAGTGGCTATTTATAGTGTACCTGTATTGCTGGGGTGTAATGCTCAAGCTGTAGTAGGCTTTGCTGCTTAGACTATATGTGGTATTAAACCTTTCCCTGTTCTATGTTTATTATTTATTTGAATACCTACTGCATATTCATGAACAAATAGTTAAAATGTAGTATGTAAGGTGGAACATTGTAGCCATTTTGTAAGAAAAGAGAAATATCTATCAAATTCCATTAGCAAACAGACGACCCAGATGAGGTGGCTCCTATATGAGTCATCTGATCTGGATCTACACTGTTTCCATCTGTTTGCAAATACATGAAAAGGCGTTCATATGAGGGAATGGATTAACAACGCCAGTATCCCAACCCTTTCCCCCTTAGGGTAGCCCTGTTTTACATAGAAACATATTATGAAAAATTTGAAAATCCTCTCCTGACACCGGAAGGTTCACAGCTTTCATATTTGGCATATATCATCATCTTGAAGTTCTCTACAGAAGTTATATGAATTATTTCCCTGGGGTCAAATGATGCCTTGCCCAAGGGGTTGCCAGTTTTCTATAGAAACATAGCGAGAACTTTGCAAATTTTCGTCAAGTGCGAGAAACTCACAGTTTACGGTACAGGGCATATGTTTATTTTCGGTGAGATCTTTGCATCCTTGACCTAGAGGATGCAGCAAAAATAAAAAAAGCCAAATACTGATATATAGATTATTGTAGAGTCTTGCATTTCATAATCAAATCTAAGCATGTTTATGCGTGTCATGAATATAAATTAATAAATTATTATAAATAAATGACACTATGTCTGCCTTTAAAAAGACGATATTTCTATATCTATTTAATTTTGTTTACTCATTCATATCTTTGATATTGTGAATTCAAATGTGTTAAGAAACATTGCATATTAACATGGAATATAGACAGGTCAAAACCATTAATATCTTTGATATTGTGCATTCAAATGTGTTAAGAAAAATTGCTTATTAACAACCTTTTCCCTAATTTTGACGACTCTGTAAAAATCACTTTGTGAAACCATTGTGATAAATATCACAATGGTTTCAAACTACGAAATTCTAAAATTTTCCATTTTTCTAGTTAATGTTCCTTTTCGGCAGATTTATTCAAAGAGGTTGTTTCTAAAAATAGCATATGAGGTAATGGGTTAACATGGAATATAGATAGGTCAAATTAATTACCCTGTATACACTTTTGCCAAGTTGTTAACAAAAGTAAATTAATCAGAACAATTAGGACAGGGTATTATACCTCCAAAATTAGACAAAATTAAAACTTAAATTAAATGCGCCCAGTAAGTGATGTGACACAAGGCGATGTGATCTTTTTCAATAAGGTATGTGAATTGTAAGATATGTGTTACTAAATTACGATTTGTGTTTTCTTAATTTGAATGAATTTTATGCAAGTGTGCAGACTTGTGTATCCTCCAAGATGTTATCGCTCCTGGGACGTTTTCATTGGTGTAGATATACTATTGTTTTACGTGCTATTGTTACTATGTTTTAATGTATGAAGGTAGATTTTTTTTGTTGGTTGGTTTGGTTGGTATTTTGGTTTTTGTTTTCCTTTAGCCCTTCCCTCCATAGAAACGATGTTTAGCATCTTTAAAAATGACTACATAGTTGGCAGATCTGTAGGCTTATACAGGAATTAGTATACAGTTTCTTCCACAGCTAAACCTGTATGTGAACATTTAAGATGTCAGACTTCTTGTATAAATATTCATGGGGTGAAGGGTTAAACTTTATCATTTAGGATTAGAACAGCGATCTTCAAGCCTTTTCTTCATAAATAATACAACTACCCCTATGTGAGATGCGTTCATACTGATACACATTTTTATTATCCTGTCATCTACAATTGAAATTTAAAAACTTGTATTGTTTCTGTATGATTGTGATGTTCAATACATGTTGACAGCACAAAGAAAGTTTAAACAGAAATAGTAAGAACTAAATCTTACCTTATTGTATATGTAATTAGATTAATGACACTCATGTTAACTGTATTATGTATATTACATTTGGGTGTTGTCATTAATTTGGAAAATATGCATGCAAATTATATTGCGTCTCCCAAATAATGTAGGAGACATATTGTGTTTACTCAAGTTTCTTATTATGTCCCCCAAAGTAAGTGGGGGACGTTTTTACTCCGTTTCTTCTTATTAAGTCGACCAAAAGAAGTATCGGGTCTAATTGTTTTTGCACTGTTTCTTTTTATTATTGTTATTAATATAATCATTATTATTAATATAATTATTATTATTACTATTCTTCTGCTTGCCGTGAATATGTCAGACAAGTTTCTCAGAGATTTGGGAAGGTTGATTCAACCGTTGATCCCCATTTCAAGAGGTTCAATCAAGTCTTTGAATTTTCAAAATGGCCACAGTTCCAACGGAAACAATTGAAAATGGCAAACAATTTAAAAACAATGACGACAATTTGGAAATTAAATGGAATTTTACAGAACTGTTGTTTAGGATGTGTAGAACTGATTTCAGGTCTTTGAGATTTCAAACTTTCCGCCGGTTTCTTGGGAGCCGAGGACAAAATTTTTAGCGAAGATGTGTGAAGGACTCAGAATTGAATGAAACTTTACAGAAAGGTTGACTAGCATGTATGTAAAGTGCTCGGACTTAATAAAACTTAACAGAACTGTTCGGGATGTGTAGAATGGATTTCATGTCTTTGGCTGCTGTTGCTATGGGAACCAAAGACGAAAAAAGGGAAAATTTGTAAAAGTGCTCGGAATCGAATGAACATTCATGTAATGTTGTTTGGCATATATAAAACGGTACAAACATTTACTCACATACACCGACATTCTAAAGTAGAAAACATAAAGATTTATTTAATGTCAGATATAGGTCAACAGTTTACTTATGCACTACAAACTGCCAAGTATTTTGACTGATTTTATCAATAATTTATTCAGAACGATTTTCAGTGAAATGATGCAAGCATATATTTTACAATTTTATGTTCTAGCATAATAGATATTGCCACCTGATATCGCCATTAATGCATAACGGTGACGGTTGTCAATAATCTTTGCTCGTCAGAACCTTGGTACGTTATAAATTACTATTTCATTAAAAGTGCAACAGTGAGTGTCCTGTGGTCAAATAAATGCGTTTATTACCATTGCTATCACAGTCTACTGATATGTTGTACCAGCTATTGTATGTTAACTAACCACAGAAATATATTACAGAATAGACATTTTGTCTGAACCATAAACATGTATATTTGTTATATGTTATGAAAACTTTTTATATTGTCTATGACACTCAAGAATTATCTCCCCTTTATGAATTTCGGTGAACTTTAGCTTGTCCGCTCTCTAACTCAAACACTTGTAATCCAATCCTTTTCAAATTTGGTCCCCTTAGTTTATACCACCTGATATGGAGTAATGGCCTTCCAACTTTCAAACTTTTGACGGGGGTATATTGTGACATTTAGGCACTCTTGTTAGTTAATGCCATTTGGTCGACAGGTCATACGTTGCCTTTTTGTGTGTTATTTTGTATATTTAGCTTGCATTTAAATATGGATGCCATATACGATGCAAAGGGAAATGACATTGTTGCGGACATGACCTTTGATCAAAGAAGCAGCTTGAAAAAGAAGAATAATATTTCACGGTACGCATTGACAAAAAAGTTTCCTTTTTGTTATGCATAATTGAAAATGTTATGGTTGAAGGGCAAGCCGTAGTGGCGTAAATATTCATTAAACATGTAATTGTTATGTATTTGTTTTTTAATGCCCCTGAGATATTGTTCTGGGCTATTATCTTTGGCAAAGTTTGTATTTTGGGTTGTGTAAATTGGCCGTACTAATTGATCTATTAGAGATGCTATTTCATACTTGTTCTGTGTACACAACTAATTAACGTCAAGGCCAAACTTCCAGGTCCAATGTCAAATTATAGATTATAGATAACGTCATTTGTATGATCATAGTGTTTTCAAAAACTTGTTTCATTTAAAATTTAGCAAGTGTCAACAGGACTGAATATTGCCATGCTATTTTTAGCTCACATGAGCAAAGCTCAGGGTGAGCTTTTGGGAGACCTGAATGTGCGTCGTCAATAATTTAGCTTGTGAACACTCTAGTGATCAGTATTTAAGTTCAATCTTCATGAAACCTGGACAGAATGACTGTCTTGATAAAATCTCGGACGAGTTCGTAAGTAGGTCACTTGGGGTTAAAAACTAGGTCAAATAGTAGGAAAACCTAGTGAACACTCTAGAGGTCACATTTATAGCCCAATCTTCATGAAACCTAGGTCAGAATGATTGTCCTAATCAAATCTCAGACGAGTTTGAAAGTGGGTCATGTGCGGTCAAAAACTAGGTCACTAGGTCAAATAGTAAAAAAAACCCTTTTGAACACTCTAGAGGTCACATTTGTGGTCGAATCTTCATGAAACTTTATCAGAATGATTGTTTTGATAAAATCTCGGACGAGTTCGAACCTGGGTTACGTAGGATAAATAACTTGGTCACTAGGTCAAATAGTAGGAAAACCTTGTGGACACTCTAGAGGTCACATTTTTAGCCCAAGCTTCATGAAACGTAGTTGGAATGATTTTTCTAATAAAATCGCAGACGCATTTGAAAGTGGGTCATGTGCGGTTAAAAACTAGGTCACTAGAAAAACCTCATGAATACTCTAGAGGTCACATTTGTGGCCGAATCTTCGTGAACCTTTATCAGAATGATTTTTTACAACCTCTTGGACAAGTTTGAAAGTGGGTCATGTGGGGTCAAAAACTAGGTCACTAGGTCAAACAGTATAAAAACCTTGTGAACACTTCAGTGGTCACATTTATTTCCAATCTTCATGAAATCAGTTATAAAATATTGGACTAGTTTGAAAGTGTGTTACCTAGGATCAAAAAAGGAGGTCACTTGGTCATATCTTAGAAAAATCTTGTTTACACTCCAGCAGCCACAAATTTAGCACTTGCTCAGAATGTTCGTCTTGATGATATGAAGGTTGTCTTGATGATATGAAGGTTGAGGTTGATCATGGGTTGATTAAACAAATAGGTCACTGGGTCAAATCTTAGAAAAATCATCTTAGATGACACATTTTAAGCCCAAACTTGTTGGTCAAAATGATTGTCTTGATAAAATCAATATTCTAAATCTTTGAAAATCTTGTTCTACAGAACCATTGCTCATGATCCACTACCAATCTTGTTCAAATATCGCCCCTTATGTCAATATTGGTGACACACAGGGGCTACCCAACTATGATCTTAAATCTATGGTAATCAGGTGAGCGATTAAGGGCCATCTGGCCCCTCTTGTTTATTAGCTCACCTGGCACAAAGTGCCAAGGTGAGCTATTGGGATGATCCTATGTCCGTCGTCGTGCGTTGTGCGTATGTGCGTCGTGCGTACGTGCGGGCGTCAACAATTTACTTAAACATCTTCTTCTCTAGAACTACAAAGCCAAGAGCTTTGATATTTGGTATGTAGTATGATGTAATGGTCCTCTACAAAGGTTGTTCAAATTATGTCCCCCGGGCCAAAAATGGCCCCGCCCCCCCGCCCCAGGGCTTATCAGTTTTTCATAGGAAAATCTTTAAAAATCTTCTTCTCTGAAACTGTAAGGCATAGACCTTTGATATTTGGTATGTAGCATCATCTAATGGTCCTCTACTAAGATTGTTCAAATTATGACCCCTGGGCCAAAAATGGCCCCGCCCCGGGGCTTATCAGTTTTTCATAGGAAAATCTTTAAAAATCTTCTTCTCTGAAACTGTCATGCATAGACCTTTGGTATTTGGTATGTAGCATGATCTAATGGTCCTCTACTAAGATTGTTCAAATTATGACCCCTGGGCCAAAAATGGCCCCGCCCAAGGGCTTATCAGTTTTTCATAGGAAAATCTTTAAAAATCATCTTCTCTAAAACTGTAAGGCATAGACCTTTGATATTTGGTATGTAGCATGATCTAATAGTCCTCTACTAAGATTGTTCAAATTATGACCTCTGGGCCAAAAATGGTCCCGCCCCGGGGCTTATCAGTTTTTCATAGGAAAATCTTTAAAAATCTTCTTCTCTGAAAATGTAAGGCATAGACCTTTGGTATTTGGTATGTAGCATCATCTAATGGTCCTCTACTAAGATTGTTCAAATTATGACCCCCAGGACAAAAATGGCCCCGCCCCAGGGCTTATCAGTTTTTCATAGGAAAATCTTTAAAAATCTTCTTCTCTGAAACTGTAAGGCATAGACCTTTGATATTTGGTATGTAGCATGATCTAATGGTCCTCTACAAAGATTGTTCAAATTATGACCCCTGGGCCAAAAATGGCCCCACCCCGGGGCTTATCAGTTTTTCATAGGAAAATCTTTAAAAATCTTCTTCTCTGAAAATGTAAGGAATAGACCTTTGGTATTTGGTATGTAGCATCATCTAATGGTCCTCTACTAAGATTGTTCAAATTATGACCCCTGGGCCAAATATGGCCCCGCCCGGGGCTTATCAGTTTTTCATAGGAAAATCTTTAGATATATTCTTCTCTAAAATTATAAGGTATAGACCTTTGATATTTGGTATGTAGCATTATTTAATCGTCCTCTACTAAGATTAATCAAAATATGACCCCCGGACCAAAAATGGCCCCGCCCAAGGACTTATCAGTTTTTCATAGGAAAATCTTTAAAAATCTTCTCCTCCAGAACTGTAAGGTCTAGGCCCTTGATATTTGGTATGTAGCGCTATCTAATAGTTTTCTACCAAGATTGTTCAAATTATGTCCCCTGGGTTGAAAACATCCCCGCCCAGGGGCATATCAATTTTTTATAGGAAAGTTTTTAAAAATCTTTTCTTAAAAATCTTTAAGTCTTCTCTGAACTTGTAAGGCATAGACCTTAGATATTTGGTATATTGCATTATCTAATAGTCCTCTACCAAGATTTTCAAATTATGAACCCCGGATCAAAATTGACCCCGCCCTGGGGCTTAACAGTTTTTCATAGGAAAATCTTTAAGGTCTAGACTCTTTATATTTAGTATGTAGCATCATCTGATGGTTTTCTACCAAGATTTTTCAAATTATGCAATCTGTCATTGAAATCATTAATCTGTTACGAACAGGTGAGCGATTAAGGGCCATCATGGCCCTCTTGTCAATAATATGCCATTGTTATTGTAGCGCTTTATTCATATGAAAGATGAGCATTTGGTATATGGAGTTTACTTTTGGTTTATTTGTTTTTGTTATGTTCATATATTCAGTGCAACAGCCTGTGTTACTGAATGATTTGTGATAAAGTATGTTAGAAGCACGGCGTTCAAGACAAACATGTCCAAAACCTTAATATGATTATGGGCTGTTAAGACATGTCGGCACAAACATACATATTTGCTGCATTTTTAGCTCGCATGAGCAAAGTTCATGGTCAGCTTTTGTGAGACCTGAATGTCTGGCGTCTGTCGTGCGTATATACGTCATGCATTGTCAACAGTTTGCTTGTGAAAACACTAGTGATCACAATTTAATCCAATCTTCATGCAACTTTGTCAGAATGTCTGTCTTGATAAAATCTCGGACGAATTCGAAAGTTGGTCACGTGGGGTCATAAACTAGGCCAAATAGTATGAAAACGTTATGAACACTCTAGATGTAACACTTTTAGCCCAATATTTATGAAACTTGGTCAGAATGATAAAGGAAGTGTTTGGAAGTGGGTCATGAGAGTGTAAAGATCTTATATATAGCTGAATATTTATGAAACTTTATAGAATGACTGTTTTAATAAAATCTCAGACGAGTTTGAAAGAGGGTCACGTGGGATGAAAAACTAGGTCACTAGGTCAAACAGTAAAAAAATGTTAACTACAGTTTTTGTCCTGTCTTTATGAAAGTTAGTCAAAACCATTGTCTTGATAAAACCTTGGACGAGGATGAAAGTTGGTCATGCGGGTTTAAAAACTATGTCAAATAGTAGAAAAACATTATGAACACTCTAGAGGTAACATTTTAGCCCAATCTTCCCAAAACTTAGTCCAAATGATTGTCTTAATAAAATGTCGTGGGAATTTGAAAGTGGGATATGTGGTGTTAAAAACTAGGTCAAATAGTAGAAAAACCTTGTGAACACTCTTAAGCTCAAATTTAAAGCCGAAACTTCATAAAATTTTGTCAGAATTATGATAAACCTAGGACAAGTTTGAACATTGGTCACGATGGGTTAAACATTAGGTGACTAGGTCAAACAGTAGAAAAACCTTGTGATGACTCTTGTTGTCACATTGTTTGGCCATTATTCATGAAAGTTTGTCAGTATCATCGTCGTGCTAAAATCTCAAAGGAGTTTGAAAGTGAGTTATGTAGGTTCAAAAACTAGGCCACTATGTCAAATAGTATAAAAAACGACATTGTGAACACTCTGGAGGTCACATTTTTAGCCGAATCTTCATGAAACTTTTATCAGAATGATTGTCTTGATACAATATCAGACGAGTTTGAAAGTGGGGTCAACCAAAAATGGGTCACTAGATTAAACAGTAGAAAAACCCTGTGAACAATGTAGTGGTCACAGTTTTTGTCCAATCTTCATTTAACGTGGTCAGTAGGAAAACTATGACAAGTGTCTCCTCTAGAACTATATTGCTGATGACCTTTAGCATGTGCCCATAGTCCACTATCAAGATTTATAAATTATGCATCTTGGGATCATGTTAATTGGCCCAGGCCTGTATTTACTTCGTGCTGAGGCTGACCATTTTACATAGAAATGTATAAGAACATCCTTGAAAAGAAAAATAAGGACTAGAGCTTTCATATTTGGCATGTAGCACATGCTAATGGTTCACTGTTAAGGTTTTTCAAATAATGCCCCAGATTGATATTGACTCCGCGCAGGGGCTGTCTTTTTTTACATAAAAGTATTCTATATCTTTGAAAAAAATATTTTCTCAAGAGCGACTGCTCATGATCCACTTTCAACATTGTTCATATATTATCCCTCAAGTCAACGTTGGCCCCATCCTGAGGCTACACAGTTATAATCTTAAATATATGGTAATCAGTTGAGCGATGAAGGGCCATCTTGCCACTCTTGTTTTGAAAGAGATCTGGACAAGTTATATTTCAAAACATAAAAAGAGACATACTGGCATGTTCACTTACAATATAGTTGGTGACCACGGTCTAATTGTGTTATAATAATATGCCTTGTTCTGTTGTGAATTCTGATACAGAATATATCATACCCCCTTTTGAAAAAAAATGGATATTGCTTTGCACATGTCGGTCATTCGGTAGATCAAACGGTTTCCGATCAATAACTAACAAACAGCTTTGCGTAATATCTTCAGTTACCTCAAATCGGGTTAGAGTTGTTTTCGTGTTACAAAAAATAATTTCGATATCGCACGCGCTGTTTTGATTCTGACGTCACAAACTTCAGAGCTAGTGACAAAATCCACTCTTGTCAAGTAGCAAACAAACATTCTAAGAATCAAACTTCGAGGGGCAAATTTTGTGTCTGTGGTTGCAAAATTGACTATAGCTTTCAAACAATTTTCTGATGAAAAAGTCCATTCAACTGCCGAGTTTCCGTCATCTGTTAGCAAACACATTAAGTGCTACGCAATGTTAGAGTCGGGTGTACTGTAATAATTCGGTTTACCATTGCAAGGAAGTTAACTGTGGTGGTTTTCTTATGAGGCCCTAATGCAAATTTAGTTTTGGAAAAAATCACGAATGCAGAATTTTTAGCTCACCTGGCACAAAGTGCCAAGGTGAGCTATTGGGATGATCCTATGTCCGGCGTCCGTCGTCGTGCGTCGTGCGTATGTGCGTAGTGCGTAGTGCGTCGTGCGTCGTGCGTACGTGCGGGCGTCAACAATTTACTTAAACATCTTCTTCTCTGGAACTACAAAGCCATGAGCTTTGATATTTGGTATGTTGTATGATGTAATGGTCCTCTACAAAGATTGTTCAAATTATGTCCCCCGGGCCAAAAATGGCCCCGCCCCAGGGCTTATCAGTTTTTCATAGGAAAATCTTTAAAAATCTTCTTCTCTAAAACTGTAAGGCATAGACCTTTGATATTTGGTATGTAGCATCATCTAATGGTCCACTACTAAGATTGTTCAAATTATGACCCCTGGGTCAAAAATGGCCCCGCCCCGGGGCTTATCAGTTTTTCATAGGAAAATCTTTAAAACTCTTCTTCTCTGAAACTGTCAGGCATAGACCTTTGGTATTTGGTATGTAGCATCATCTAATGGTCCTCTACCAAGTTTGTTCATATTATGACCCCTGGGCCAAAAATGGCCCCACTCCAGGGCTGATCAGTTTTTCATAGGAAAATATTTAAAAATCATCTTCTCTGAAACTGTAAGGCATAGACCTTTGATATTTGGTATGTAGCATCATCTAATGGTCCTCTACTAAGATTATTCAAATTATGAACCCTGGGCCAAAAATGGTCCCGCCCCGGGGCTTATCAGTTTTTCATAGGAAAATCTTTAAAAATCTTCTCTGAAAATGTAAGGTATAGACCTTTGGTATTTGGTATGTAGCATCATGTAATGGGCCTCTACTAAGATTGTTCAAATTATGACCTCCAGGACAAAAATGGCCCCGCCCCAGGGCTTATCAGTTTTTCATAGGAAAATCTTGAAGAAATCATCTTCTCTGAAACTGTAAGGCATAGACCTTTGATATTTGGTATGTAGCATCATCTAATGGTCCTCTACTAAGATTGTTCAAATTATTACCCCTGGGTCAAAAATGGCCCCGCCCCGGGGCTTATCAGTTTTTCATAGGAAAACCTTTAAATATATTCTTCTCTAAAATTATAAGGTATAGACCTTTGATATTTGGTATGTAGCATTAATTAATCGTCCTCTACTAAGATTAATCAAAATATGACTCCCGGACAAAAATGGCCCCGCCCAAGGGCTTATCAGTTTTTCATAAGAAAATCTTTAAAAATCTTCTCCTCCAGAACTGTAAGGTCCAGGCCCTTGATATTTGGTATGTAGCATCATCTAATGGTTTTCTACCAAGATTATTCAAATGATTACCCCTGGGTCAAAAATGGCCCCGCCCTGGGGCTTATCAGTTTTTCATATGAAAAGCTTTAAGAATCTTCTTCTCTAAAACTGTAAGGCAGAGACCTTTAATATTTGGTATGTAGCGCTATCTAATAGTTTTCTACCAAGATTGTTAAAATTATGTCTCCTGGGTTGAAAACTTCCCCGCCCAGGGGCATATCAGGAAAGCTTTTAAAAATCTTCTCTTAAAAATCTTTAAAAGTCTTCTCTGAACTTGTAAGGCATAGACCGTAGATATTTGGTATGTTGCACTATCTAATAGTCCTCTACCAAGATTTTGAAATTATGAACCCTGGATCAAAATTGACCCTGCTCTGGGGCTTAACAGTTTTTCATAGAAAAATCTTTAAGGTCTATACTCTTTATATTTAGTATGTAGCATCATCTGATGGTTTTCTACCAAGATTTTTCAAATTATGCAATCTGTCATTGAAATCATTAATCTGTTACGAACAGGTGAGCGATTAAGGGCCATCATGGCCCTCTTGTTTTATGAATAACATAAGATAGATTAAACATAGATATATGTAGATCTAGGTCTATTTTGAATAGATTTAAATGCTTTTTGAGTATATTATTTTTTCGTATTTAGATCTATACTTTTAGTTTGCAACAGCCACCCTGCAAAGAAGTACCGCCTTTACCCCCCGCTTGATGACATATGCGTCATCAGTGCGCCTTTGAGGGTAATATGTCCAGATTTGTTACACCATATTGCTGTGAAGATAAAAACATTTTATAGTGAATGATTAAAGAGAAATGAGAGTTTTATCCTACCATGTGGTATTTGTTTATTTGTAACCCCATCAGGGCCATGTTTTTATTGATTTTTCTGCTGTCCAAGAAAATAGGTATACCCGCCTGTGATAACGTCATTTGCTATACGTTTCTTTTATGTCCAACACTGGACATCATCCGATATGTCAGTTCATGGTAGAAGGTAAAAGTCTTTCAAGATAATTATTTTATTGAAACTTATTTGACATAAAAGCGTCTAGTTTGATCTAGTGTTAAATTAATTGAGAATTAATCGTTCTAAATCATTCGTACAACATTGACCGGATGGCAGTTTGAGTAAGCAGAATCAATCAATTTGTTACATCTTGAGAACCATGGTTAAGTAACTTTATAGTGAAACTGTTATCTAGAACATCATATTTTCTTTACTCTATCGGCAACTATTAAATATTTGTTTTCAAAAGAAGTTGTGCCATTGGTAATCCTTAAACAACATTGATGGAACATTTGACTCCTCCTTAACATGACCGTCTTTCACGGGACTTGATTCCCATATCTGGATATAGTGAAGCATCATAAAGGCTGGTCGGAATGTTTGTGACTAATCTGCAAACGGTTTGAATGAAATGAAATCCCCAATATTTAGGCACCATATTGAAATACAAACTTCGACGCTGGTCATGAAACTGAAATATTTCGCTGTCTACGACAATTCTGGCAACACTGTTCAGGCGTGTGTATTGAGAAATGTGTGCATACTTATTTGAGTACACACTATAGTAGTGTTTCACTTTGTGATTAACCTGCAAACAGTTTGTATGAAATGAGATCCCCAATATTGCGGCGCCATATCGAAATGCAAACTTCGACGCTGGTCATGGTTTTGGGTGGGTTGTGGGGAGGGGGAAAGACCAATCGTCAACTCTTTGGCTGTCTACGACAAATCTGACTACACTGTTGCAAACCATTTACAATAAGTTCAAACAAAAAGTTCTGTCCGTCGTCAACTTTTTCTTAAAATGACATCTCCTAAATTACTTGCTAGATTTTTACCAGACTTAGAAGAAATGTTTCTTGGGCCTACCTCTTTCAAAGTTGGTCAAAGAATTTGATTCCATGCAGAACTCTGGTTGCTATGGCAACCAATGT
Organism: Azorinus chamasolen; assembly: GCA_963576725.1. NCBI lineage: Eukaryota > Metazoa > Mollusca > Bivalvia > Cardiida > Solecurtidae > Azorinus > Azorinus chamasolen. The sequence continues at coordinate 73,236,477 of OY755245.1, forward strand.
CCAAAAAGAAATTAAAACTTAAAAAATATTCTTGTAAAAAAACTGTCAGGCATAGGGCAACCAAATTTGGTATGTAGAATCATCTAGTGGACCTCTACATAGATTGTTCAAATTTAGCCCTTGCGGTCAAAATTGGCACAAACCCGGGGATCAAAACTTTTACATAGGATTATATTGTAAAAACTTTAAAGACCATCTTGTCTGAAACCGAAAAGCTTAGAGCTGTGATATTTGGTATGTAGCATCATCTGGTGAACCTTTACTGAGATTGTTCAAATTATGCCCCTGGGGTCAAACACGGCCACACCCTGGGCATAATATGTTTTACATATGATTATTTGGTGAACAATTTAAAAGATATTCTTGTCTCAAATCTGAAAGGCTTAGAGCTGCGATATTTGGTATGAAAGCATCATCTGGTGAACCTTTACTAAGATTGTTCAAATTATGCCCAGGGGTCAAAATCGTCCTCAACCCTGGGGTCACAACTTTTATTGAAAACTTAAAAAAAATCCTCTTGTCAAAACCTGTAAGACCTAGGGCTACCAAATTTGGTATGCAGAATCATCTAGTGGACCTCTTCATAGATTGTTTAAATTTTGCCCCTGGGGTCAGAATTGGCCCAACCCCGTGGATCACAAGTTTTACATAGGGTTATATAGTAAAAACTTTAAATATCTTTTTGTCTGAAACCGAAATGCTTAGAGCTGTGATATTTGGTATGTAGCATCATTCGGTGAACTTTTACCAAGATTGTATAAATTATGTCCTGGGGTCAAACAGGGCCACACACTAGGCGTCACATGGATTATATAGTAAACACTTTTAAAAATGTTCACTCTCAGTCTCAAACACGAAAGGCTTAGAGCTGATATATGTGGTATGAAGTCTGGTGAACCTTTACTAAGATTTTTCAAATCATGCCCCGGGGTCAAAATTGTCCTCACCCCAGGGGTCACAAATTTACTGAAAACTTTAAAAATCTTCTTATCAAAACCTGTAATTGTGCCCCTGGGGTCAAATTGATAGGTCACATGACATCATTTAACCAGGTGAGCGATACAGGGCCACCATGGTCCTCTTGTTAACTGTTACGGTATGTTTGATATTATATATTCAAAAAAAGTGAATAAAATAAATATTGGAAATGGCTGCAGTCAACAATACTTGGCAGCGAAAGATTTGATTTTGTAATTGATAAGATTAATTTATGAAACTTGTTTTGTTTGATGGCCTATCATAATTATATTTTACTTTTTCATCAGTTGTCGTTCTGCCCAAGTCTATTTTTATCGCAATAAACGGATACTGCTATATTTGCCGAATAATGGTTTCCCTTTATCTCAATAAACGGATACTGCTATATTTGCCGAATAATGGTTTCCCTTTATAAAAGAGTTTGAGATAGACAATGGTATTAAAGCTGAATGTTTACGTAAATAAATCGCCTGTTGCACACGTATTTCATATTTATTCTTTGTTCAACCCTGTACTCCTTTGCAAATAAAGACACAGAACAGGGTTTGCGCTCTATGCTTATGGTATAGAGTTGATCCTACATTTTCTGCCATGGCCTAAATGGCCTGTGTCCATGTGCTATTATAACAATGAATCTAATCAACATCTATGATATCATTATTTTTTACATGAATATTCGTGGAGCAGAGGGCAAATCAACTAATATGAAAGCATAGGTGCCCTAATTTGGCACGTACACAATATTGAGATACGTTACAGCGTAACACAAACTACAACGACTGGTATCGCTGATGAAGGATCACAACTATACTGTTACAGCTGGGTTACTGTAGTAGTATGTCTTCACGATACAATATTTCAAGGACACCTACTCTGCAAGCTGGCAGGATGAAACATAATCACCTCCCTTTCCATGAGGCTAAACAAACGAATATGACATAAACCAAGTTTTACCAATACGTTTGGTATTCGCGACTGATACAATTAACACTGTTTGCAATGGGTACAGGTAAACACAATGGGCCACCGGGTGTTATTTAAAATACCTGCCTTGCGGTGATCTCTTATGTTACACGAAGCGTGCCACATAGGAGATGATACGCAGATATGAGAGGACTCGCATATGTAGCACACTCACAGTCTTGAATCGCCAGACTACGTTCGTTAATATTTATTTTTTGGTACAGATTCCGATGTAAAACTACACCACATTCAACATAAAACAACATTTGTCTGCAAAATGTCATCTGCTTTATTGCGAAACGTGTAAATTTATAGTATTGTAACATTTTAGGCAAATACTTGTGTAAATGCTGTGTAAGCTGATCTGAAAACGTATTTCATCTGAAACCAACTATATTTAACAAAAACATGAAACTTTACATACTTTTATTACCTGTTTTATAGGGTTAACGGTGACTTTGTGTGAACGTTAGCGATATTTACTTATTGGTCTGAGTATAGATAGTACACTCTTACTGCGCTTCACAGAGCCGCCAACTTAGGTTGGGCTCGACGTCACAGGTGCTTGACTCCAGCCCAATAGCAAACCGTGATTTTTACCGATTAGTGACGAATCAAGGTCAGTTTTGCTGACACTAAATGTCAGAGTTTACAGGCGACAGAACGAGAGATTTGCCCAATGTTGCGTGCAGGAATGAGACAGGTTTGGCGGTCGCAGCATCATTGACGGGCATAATGTACAATCAAAACCAGATTTTGCCGTCGTTCCGGACAACCTTAATGCAGTAGGGTATATGAACATCCTATTCGACCAAAACTCCATATAACACATGTGGGGCGAGCTTGGGCATCGGTTACGCAATAGTCATCAAATCAACAATGTCCACGACCTGAGACACGTCCTTCTTGTTGAATACCCAATTTAACGTCATTCGCCGTCTCACAAGGAGGAGAATAGCAACCTGCATTAGGGCCAACGGCGGTCACGAACATTATTAACACAACTTAATGCACATTGGCGTCCAGACTGATACTCAAAAAGTCACTATTAAACATTTCTTCACATTTTTGTGATTTTTGAAATCGATCCTTATGTCTTTTGACCTCAAATTGACTTTCATTTTGAAGAAACCCGTTACCCACTGTGGTGCAAGCTGTACGGTCGCGAATGTTAAGACTTTTCCAAGATGGTGGACGAACAGGAGGCTGAAAGGTAATCATCACAATTTTACACTTTTTAAACAATGTAGATTTTTCTTTCCGTCTTTTAGTTGGTGTCATAACACAGAATTATAACGCCCGTCAACAGCGGTTTACCTCCTAATGGTTCATGTCTGTGTGTAAGGCTCAGACTCTTATAAACAATGCAGAAACCGAAAATCAGAAATCGAATCGAGAAGGGAGTCATATTTTGCCTCATTGTAAGCTTACCAACAACGCTAAGCCTTTTCTAACACTGTGGGTATATGCATTTAACGTTGAGTTAATTAGTTTGAAGCACAAATCTAGATTTTGTCTTTTTGAGAGGGTTAAAAAAATGTCGAGTGTACGCTTTAGCCCATTGTGGTAAAAGTGCACTGTACGGTTTAGACCCGATCTATTTTGTACGGCTTAGACACGATTTTCTTCCAAAAACTGAACGGTTTAGACACATACAAATACTAACGTTTGATTATGCGTCGTAGGTCTAGATAGTGTAATCCCAACTAATTAGTGTAGATATTCCTTCACACAATGCCTATTTGCGATTTTGACAGTATATTACAAACAATTAGGATTAAGAACAGAAGCATAGCATTTAATCTGGATCTATACTGGTTAACATTCGAAGACAATGTTATACTTCAAACGTTTTGAAGTGAATTGATTTTTAAGTTTAACTGATTGGGTATTTGGGTTTACCCGTTCCAGTCCTAATGCAAATACAGAGCGTCTGAAATTAAGTCAAGCACTTTGTACTGTTACTTTACATTACTTTACATATCTTTTCAGATTATTTGCCTGTTACTATTGCAAAACAAAGGAAACCATCAGCCACTGTGTAGATGCCAATCCGAGAAATCCAATGAAAATTAGAAGAAAAGAGCTAAGTCATATATATCGGGAAAGTCGGGGCAACGTACGTTAACTTTTAATGTACATGTAATACCAGACGTTTTGAAATAAACAAGCAAAATAATTCTAAATGGTGAAATGCAAACCATTGACATTCAAGATATTGACGAAGATTTTAGACTTGGCAATTTATTTGGTCCAATAAATATATGGGTTTTTTTTTCATTTACTTGTTATCCTTTTCTGTTATATAATTATTTCACGTTTATTTTTATGTCACCTTTAAAATGCATGTATGCCTTACGAAATGGCATTTAGACATTCCATACAGACTCAGCCCAGATCCGTCATCGCGAAACTGACGAGATATCGACCAAGTGCTAAATTACATCAACTCAACTAAATGCCTGTAAAACATAATCCGAGTGTAGATTCTTTTTTTCTGACAGATGATACAGATTAACCATTATGTTTGCTAAATGAATTGCCGGCATGTCAAAAGCATGTTAGTTAAACTTAAAAATCAATTCACTTCAATTGTTAAAGTAAAACATTGTCCTTAAATGTTTAATAACCAGTATATATCCAGGTCATATTCTACCCATAATTCTATTCTTGTTTTCCAGTCATCTTACTGAAAGAATTCATGAAGTAGATTCACATAAGCACATTGGCGTTCATCTCTCACGTGATCTAACATGGCACTGTCATATCGAATATATCGCTACTAAGGCATGGACAAGAATACATGTCATGCGAAAACTCAAATTCACTTCGGACAGCTATTCCCTTGAAACAATCTACGTATATTTCGTGATACCTATTTTAGAATACGATGATACCATATTTGATAACTGTAATGCCAGAGAATCTAACAGTTTTGAAAAATTTCAATATGAAGCTACCCATATAGTAACTGAGACAACTAAATTGGTTTCTGTTGGTAAATTATTGCATGAAGTTGGATGGAAACGCCTTGAAACCAGACGTAAACACAGACTTATTCTCTTTTATAAAATAGTGTTTCAGTTAACTCCAAAATATCTCACAGAACTGGTACCTGAAGTGGCTGTAAGTGTTTCTCGATGCAATTTAAGATTAAGAAACGATGGTGATATTCAACCTCTGGCCTGTCGCACAACCCATTATAACAACCCTGTTCTCCCTGCAACAATACAGGAATGGAACAACCTCCCTGAAAATGAAAACCAATCTTCTACTCTAAACGCATTCAATACGTCTTTGAATATCAATCTGCTAACTGTTCCCAAACATTTTATTACGGTGTCAGAAAACAGCAGCTCCTGCACAAGAGGCTTCGTACAAACTGCAGTTCCTTGAACCATGACCTATTCTCAATGAACATATCTGACACTGCCTTGTGTACATGTGGTCTCGTTGAGAACGGATCGCACTTCTTCTTAAGCTGTTGCAAATATACCAACGAAGGAAACCAACGAAGGAAAACAACTTTTTGATGATGTTGCCAGATTCACTATTCCGTCCCTGTCTGTCTTTCTGTTTGGTGATCCTCTTTTAAATTATAATACAAACATCATTATAGACGAAGCTGTACATCGGTTTATCCAAACCTCAAAACGATTCTAATAAACCCGGTAACGCTCACCTTCTTTCGAATGTGCTTGTACTGCTCAGATTAATAGACCTCTCTACATATATGTGTCAACCTTCGTTTCCTTTTTTGTTTCTTTTATTTATTTATTTATTTATTCTTTTATTCTGAAGTATCTTTCTCAAAAAGATTTTGTATAAATATATCCTGCTTAATAAAATTAATTAGTTTTTCAGTACAATTAATATAGTACAATAACGGGCAGTCATTTCTGCATAAAGCGAGTGCAGTTTTTACGGTGATGGGGGAGAAACACAATAAGCAGTCTTGTTTTCGTTTCCATCCTTGTCTTTTCCTTTGTGTTATCATAACAATATTCATGCAAATATTTAAAAATAAAATACGTTTAAACCAATTATATACTGTGCTTCTGATCTCGATCCTAATTGTTTGTGATATGCTGTCATAATCGCAAGCATACATTGCATGAAGGAAGATCTATAATAAATAGTTGGGATTATACTATCTAGACCTACGGCGCAGATTCAAATGGTAGCATTTGTTTTGTGTCTAAACTGTAAGTTTATCGAAAGAAAATCGTGGCTAAACCGTATAAAAAACATCGGGTCTAAACCGTACAGTGCACTTTTACCACTATGGGCTAAACCGTACACTAAACATTATTTTCAAACGCCTTCAAAAGACAAATTGTAGATCTGTGCCACAAACTAGGTAACTCAACGTTAATATCGGGCTCATATGTATATATCCACAGTGTTAGAAAATGTTTAGCGCAGTTGGTAAGCTTACACTGAGGCAAAGTATGACCTCCTTATCGATTCGATTTCTGACTTTCAGTTTCTGCAAAGTTTACCGAAAAATTTGATCCTTATACACAGACATGAACCATAAGGGGGTACGCCGCTGTTGACGGGCGTTATAATTCTGTGTTATGGCACCAATTAAATGACTGAAAGAAAAACCTACATAGTTTAAGCAGTGTAAAATGTGATGCTTACCTTTCAGCCTCCGTTTTGTCCGCCATCTTAGAAAAGTCTAAACATTTGCGGCCATACAGCTTGCACCACATTGTTACCGACGCTGTTACAAACTCACGCATATTCCAAGTTTCATATAACATTTACATACGTATATATAACCCAGACAAATTCGCCTGACGTTGATCTTTATGCAGGAATAGATTAAAGTGAGAGGACGCAGTATGAATCAATAATCACCAACGGCCGGTGATAAAATAAAATTTACGGGTGACATGATCTTTTCACTATCTTCTCATAAAATGTTTTTCACTATCTTCTCTAAATGTACAGTCGGCTGAGCGGTCATTCGGACTGAAAGTAGACTATAACTAGGTACTTTACTTCTCACGACATGCCATCCCATTCCACATCGTACGAATTCGAAGTGTCGCGAACCTATATTTAGAAATGCAGCGAAGTGTGAAAGTTTGCTAATAGAGGTCACTAACTACAGGTGAATTTGCCTGGACTGTACTCTACATTGTCCATATCATATTTACAATGTATATTGACACCTTTGTCAATAGGGAAGATAACATTTAATGCGTACTAAAGGGCAATTTGATATTATCAAAATGTGCAAACAATGTAGACCCAAATCAGCCTCCTAGTTGAACGCAGCTGTTTATAAGGGTAAATATGCATTGATTGCAATGGTTATTTCTGACTAGGAAATGCATCATGAAGAGAAGTAATTGAAGTCTTTAATAATTCATTGGAAAACAATCAGTCACATGATCTTATTTTGTGGACAGCCATTCCCAGAAAGTCTATATTTAATAAGTTCATTGTAACCAAGTAGTCATGTGATATTCAAGGAATTCCAGAATTGTTCAACACCCTTCTTGAATGTTAACATAGTATATATGTTCTGAGCATTATTGGAATGTGGACAATTCTAGAATTGCCATGCGCGTTTTAGGAATTCCAATAATGGCGGACAGTATTGGAATTTTTAAAATATATTTTTCTTGGATTGAAATGAACAAAACCCAGTATATACAGTAGAACATGTCTTAAGCGAGAATTCATTAATTGAGCATAGACGTCTTAAAAAGCAGGTGTTTGTTTAATGAAACCAAAATTGCAGAAAGGTCTTATTGGAGATCATATATGACCTCCCTTTAGGACGATAAACATAACTATTTACAGTATATTTTTAAGTATGCACTAATCACGTACATATTTCAAATTAATATTAATAAAAATTAGTAATTTCAGTGAATATTGTACAGTCTTTAATTAACTTTCAAAAAATAAGCCTTTTTATTTTAAAATTCATAAATATATAACTTAGAATAACGTATTTCATAAGGAGCGTTTCCGTACACGCGTAGCGGGCACTATTGTGTCCCAGCGGGCACTATCGCAATTTAGTGACCGCCCGGTACAGTTTACATAAGTAAAGAAGGAGCGCATTTAGATAAGGTATACTATTGACAAATGTTTAATACAGCTAAACAATATGATACTTGTTATCTACATATACTTAGTAGTTAAACTGGTTATATCTGGGTAACAAAAATACAGCTGACGAAAATTTCCATATGACGCCGATAACGATATTACAACCACAATGGCGAAGGTGTGAACTATTTCTGATATTTTGATTATACCTGTACGTGGTAAACTATCAATACTTTACGAACTAAATAATACTAATAATGTCTCAAAAATGTAGAAATATTGTACTTTGTTAAACTATATATTTCCTTCGTAATAACCGTAATGCAATTTCTAAATGGATCCCTAGAAGCACCGTCCGTATATGGGATCTTGAAGCAATGTTCCGTATAGTAATTAAGTGTAGGAGGTAAAAGTCCGGAAAAGAAAATGTGTAAATGCATACACGTATATTGTTTATAGAAGAGAAACAGATAATTGAACAAGTAACAAATTCGAACTACGGTAAAACTATATATTCCCTTCGTAATTAACCGTAACGCATTTTCCAGAACAAAATCGACCAGCACGCGGGTCAAATAATATAATGATCCCTGGAAGCATCGTCCGTATCTGGGATCTAGAAGCAATGTTCCATATAGTAATAAGTGTAGGATCAAATGTTCCGAAAAGAAATGCATATACGTAAAATATTTGTTGAAGAGAAATAGATAACTAGAGGTCTTTGTCACAAAAACGGATGTCCCCCCTCCTTATAAAAACAATATGTAAAGGGAAATCACTAAACATGTTATGGACCTGATGAATGATACTTCCCCTCATTATGCACTTTCAAAACAAAATGATAACAGATAATAACTCCATCAATATTGATCCCAGAGGTATGGCCCTTGTGCATGACACTTACTTTTATCATGCTCTTTCCATAAATAAAATGTCATTCCAATAGCATCAATCGTTAGAGTTATTGATCGGCCAAAAATGTAACAAAGGGCAATAACTCGAAAATTATTGGAGCAAGAGTTATGGCCCTTGTTCATGACACTTTCTCTCATCATGCTCTCTCCGTGTATGAAGTTCCAATATGATGGCAAGAGCTATGTAGGAGTTATCATCCGGACAAGAAAGCGTTAAACAAACGTACAAGGGGCAATAACTCTAAATTTATTGAAGCCCAAGTTAAGGATCTTATGCATGACACTTTCTCTGATTATGATCTTTCCATGTATGAAGTTTCACTCCAATGGCATATACCATATAGGAGATATCGTCCTGACAAAAAAATGTGATTTTTTTACAAAGGGCATTAACTCCAATATTAGTGAAGCCAGAGTTATGGACCTTGTGCATGACACTTCCTCTCGTCATGATCTTTCTATATATGAAGTTTCTGTCCAATGGCATGAGCCATATAGGAGTTATCGCCCGGACAAAAAAGTGTGACTTTTTTCAAGGGGCAATAACTCCTATATTAGTGAAGCCAGAGTTATGGACATTGTGCATGACACTTCCACTCATTATGCTCTTTCCATATATGAAGTTTCAATCCAATGGCATGAGTCATATAGGAGTTATTGTCCGGACAAAAAAGTGATTTTTTACAAGGGGCAATAACTCCTATATTAGTGAAGCAAGAGTTATGGACCTTGTGCATGGCACTTCCTCTCATTATGCTCTTTCCATATATGAAGTTTCAATCAACTGGCATCAGGCATATCGTCCGGCATATCAAGTTATCGTCCGGACAAAACGTGTGACGGACAGACAGTCAGACAACTCTCACGAAAACAATATGTCTCCCCCATATAAATATGGGGGAGACATAATTAAACACGTTTCGAAATGCGAACTAATTAAAGGTCGTACTGTCCAGGGTTGGGCGGTAAATACCGGGGGCGGTAAATATCGCTCGTAAAAACTTACAAATGCCAGTGTAATGAGGAAAAGTGACCCCCGTAGTAGATAGACCGGGGGTCGATTTACTAAATAGTACTATGACCCCACTGTCATAGTACTATAACCGGGGGGTCGAAGTAAAATTCTGACCCCTGATATAACAAAGTGACTCCCGTAGTAGATCGACCGGGGATCAATTTACTATATAGTACTATGACCCCCGGTCATAGTACTACGGCTCACCCGATTATAGTGCTATGACCGGGGGTCACATACATATAAAAGGTATGACCACTCATATAACAAACTGACCCCCGTAGGAGATCGACCGAGGGGTCGATTTATTATATACATGTAGTACTATGACCCCGGTTATATTTGGGGTTATTGTCCCTAGATAAATTTGGGGGTATTGTCCCTGAATAGTTTGAATTTTACATTAATGATAAACTTTGCAACACTCTTATCTTTGAAACTATTGTGGCTAGAGTCTTGAAATTTCACAGGCATGTTGTCCAGCGTGAGTTATTTTGTATCTTTATAAGTTCAGCTCCCTGTCACTGGTTTTAATTGTTGCTACTGACAAGTTGGAATGTGTTATAGTTTATTACGAACTTTGAGCCACATATAACTCTAAATCTAATAGGGATTGTCTTGAAACTTCACAGAACTGTTGCCCAGCATGAACCTTTGTGATTACAGTTCCCTCTCTCTTGTTATTTTGAAGGTATTGCTCTTGATTAGTTAAAATATGCGTTGAAATAGTTAAACATCTGATGATTTGTACCTTGTTCATTTGTGTCAATTCAATACTGTGTTTGTGTCATTAGTAACATAATCTTTGTATCTTTTTCACAGCTTAAGCAGGAGTCATCTATTTTAAGTGAATGCTTCACACCATGTCAGGTGGCATAATGATCGTTTTAGTTGTGTGACTTGTGTCCATTGATTTTCTAAAGAAAGTTATTGCCCCTGATAATTTATATGTTTGTTTAACTTGCTCAAAATGCGTCATATACCTCAAAGTGACAAGTACAATTAATTTATAAAATCTGAGAAAAGGGAGATCCTTTGAAAGTAATGAAAACAAATCAAATACATGTACTGAAAGCTGCAGATGTTCATGTGCATGCTGTCTGTGCATGTTAGAATTTATTTGTCTCTCAATTAAACACATTGCAGTTACTTTTCTTGATTAGATAGAATTCACATTACAAAGATGTGTGAAGTACAGCTTAAACTGAAACTGTCAAAGTGAAAAATATTCTTATAAAAAGTATTAATCCAATAACACTGTGGCATCACTGATCATAGATCTATAAAGAATCTTGGATGTATTTTTGCAAGGGAGTCACTATATTTAAAGTGAAATGACAGGGAGGGGGTCATAGTACTATCGATCCCCTGGTGGAGGTATTTAGACGAGGGAGTCACTATATTTTCTAATAAGATGACCTGGGATCATAATACTATTTAATATATCGACCCACACACAGACGTGGATGTATATTTCCGAGAAAGTCACTATATTTTATCGTAAAATGACACGCGGTTCATAGTACTATTTAATATATCGACCCCCTGTTGGGTGTATTTTTGCAAGGGAATCACTGTATTTTATAGTAAAATGGCATGGGGGCGATAGTACTTTATAACACATCGACCCCCTAGTGGATGTATTTTGACAAGGGATCCACTATATGTTATGGCAAAATGGCATGGGGGTCATAGTACTATATAATATATCAACCCCCAGGTGGAGGTATTTTGGCAAGGGAATCACTATATTTTATGGTAAATACTGTATAATATATCGAACCCCCCCCCCTTCATGGATGAAATTTGGCAAAGGAAGTGACTAAGTTTTATAGTTAAATGACATGGGTCATAGTACTGTATAATATATCTATCCCACAATGATGGATGTATTTTGGCAAGGATGTCACTATATTTTATAGGACAATTGCCTGGGGGTCATAGTACTATATAATATATCGACCCCCGGTGGAGATATTTAGACAAGGGATTCACTATATTACATGTATCTAGTAAGATGGCATGGGGGTCATAGTACTATATCATATACCGACCCTCACACACGTGGATGTATTTTTGCAAGGAAGTCACTATATTTTATAGTAAAATGGCATGGGGTTATAGTACTATATAATATATCGACCCATCCCCTTGGTTGATGTATTTTGCAAGGGAATCACTATATGTTGCGGTGGTGCGCGGTGTTCTAGTGGACATTTTCGCTGCTGGTGATTGCGAGTAGCGGGTGACTGTACACGACTTATTTGTTGGGGCTTTCTCAAACCATTCGGACGTAATGCTGTTTGAAATTAAATTACCGTCTGCTTTCTTGTCGTCTGCTTATTTTTCAAATACAAGTACAGTAAAACCCCTCTTATGCGACAACTTTATGAATGGAAATAAACGTATTTAAAAGAATTATACATACATGTATAGTGGTTGTCGCATTAGAGGGGGTTTACTGTAGTTTGTTTTCCTTACTTCTGCACTAATGAAAAGCTTTGTCAAACATCTTGGGCCTCAGATTAGCTCTTTTGGTTTGGTGGGATGTGAACTGATTTAAATAAAACATTCTGCCTACTACGGGTGAATTTGGATTCAGACGAAACGCCACATGACGCGGTGTCTCATCTTGATCCAAACTATTTGACACTCTGCTGATATTTTTCGGTACAAAATGCAGAAAATTGTTGTAGTCGGCAAAGTTTCGCAGACGATAACTGCATACCAAGTAGAAGGTTCGCAAGGCAACACAATTATCGTATGCGTACGATGTTAGATGAAAAGGTACCCAATTCTTGATCCAAGATGTATGGGTCTCCAAATCGGTAACTAAAAAATATTAAGTTCAAAACAAAATAAGTATTATGTTAATCATTTAATCCAATATGCTTCCGTCTGCAGATAAGACCGGCACATATGTTCACAATTCGTCCCAAAAGGGACCTTGAATGTCTCCACACAGAGTTCACTGCTCTGTCAGACGAGTTTGGCAATGGCATGCTCGACACTCACACGATATGCTGAATGAACCGTATTAATTTTTCTGCACTGTTGTAAAATCGCTTCCTTACTTTCTGACCAGCTGTACAGAGGTGTAAGCAGTCAGAAGCGGATATCTGTTAGGATATAGCTTGTCTGCTAACAAATTTAATTATGTAAAGAGAGATAATTTGAAACATATCGCCTTTGTCTATAGACGATTGTACACAAACTGCTTAAGAATTATTCTCCAAAATTACAGTTTTTTGTCACTGGCTACTTTTCAACATTATTGGTAACTTTCATTAGATAAACATGATTCTCTCTCGATTATGACTTGTTAAGCAGTTACAATAAAAGGGGAGTTACTTCCCTTATGCAAATGGTTAAAGCACGGTCGACATCTATTTCTATTTTCGGACGTTTTATTGTTTATGTCAGTATGCAATTTGAGTGATAAAATGTACTAAGCAAGCGTAGTTTGCATCTTTAATGTATGACTAAACTTATTTTGTTCAGTAACTTAAACTGCATGAAAATATACAATCGTTTTAGCTCCGTTTTACCGCGCTGTCACGCTGAAAAGGCCATATAGCGCCGACTTTGGTACCCAAAGCCTGTTTCATGACATATCATAACTGTTCTTTTGGTCATGTTTTCATTAATTGAGTTACAGCAAAACAATATCAAAGGAATCACTTCTTTAAAGGCACTTTACCCGCCCTTGTTATACACGTACAACTCTATACATTAGTATACGTTTTAGTCCGCCACTCGCTTCTCGAGAGCCGTGTTCGGCAGCAGCGAAAAATGTCTAGTGGTAACGCGCTTGACTATCAATACGGAGGTCCGGGGTTCAAATCTCGGTCCTTCCCGGAAATTTCAGAGGTGCTTTTCAGTGACTCCCACCCGCATCTCCTCTCGACCAGGGGTTAAAATTGGTACCTGTAAGGGTCACTAGCCGGTACTGCGGCTGCATGATTGCGTCATATGTTAGCAGTGCTCAACATTGTAGGCGAATGACTCAATGACCAGGGGGTAAATGTACAGTCGGCTGAGCGATCATTCGGACTGAAAGTAGAATATAACTAGGTACTTTTTTATTTTATAGTAAAATGACATGGGGGTTCTGTATAATATATCGACCCCACTCTGATGGATGTAATTTTGCAAGAGAGGCACTATATTTTATAGTAAAGTGGCATGGGGGTCATAGTGCTATACAAATACAATATATCGACCCCCATCGTGGATGTATTTTTGATGTGAAGTCACTTTATATTTTAGCGAAATGACAGGGAGGGTCATAGTACTGTATAATATATCAGATCCCCCCCCCCTGGCGGAGGTATTTTGGCAAGGGAGTCACTATATTTTATAGTAAAATGACCGGGGTCATAGTACTATAAAATATATAAACCTCGTGGTCGACCTACTACGATAAAAAGAGTGGGCCACAATAACTATAGTGAGGGGGTCATTATACTATGACAATGGAGTCACTAAACTTTATAGTAAAATGACCGGGGTCATAGTACTATATAATAAATCGACCCCGGTCATTCTACTACGTGGTCACTTTTCCTCATTACACCGGCACGATGCCCTACTCTTGTTATCGGCAAAGCTTCTCTTGTTCCTTTAGATGCCCAGTGTTAATATAGGGCATATTTGGAAATAAGACGAATATTTGAGTTCAAAATCACGAAACGAATATTCGTTTTAAAATTGACCTGCGTCATTAAATTCATTCATATATTTCATAATACTCAGTTTCATGTTAAAAATATCAGACCTGGCGCACAGTCAACAATAATTATGCAAGTGTATCTTATAATAAGCGACATGGACTACCTGCACAGATGCGTATGCACAAGACAAGGTGTCAATGTATTCTGTTTAATCCATTGTCATTTACGATTAGCATTTACGCTTGTTAATTGCACAGTTATTCTATGGTCCCTTTCTTCATACGCTGGCAGGTCAAAATATGCAACTTTATATTATGAAACTCACCAACCAATAATTTATACTACTGAAAATTTTGAAAATATTTGTTAAGATGTCGATCAGTAAGCATAGTACATGTATGCCACACTCCTGTGTTTGAAATAATTTCACGTGTTCCAGTGCCAAATAATCCATTATATGGAAATTAATAACAACCTTCAAAGTATGGGAGTGCAAAACAAGTCACTTAATGCAGAACTACATTACGTACCCGCATATAATCCTACCTTTTTTATGATACTTATTGATTCAAACTAGAGTAAACAAGAACATAAGAAACAATATTTTTAAAGTGCACATATCGGCATCGAGTACAACTGTAGGAAAAGAGGCTACCCCTAGTACACAGCAACAATATGGTATTAAATGTATTAAATGTAACGTAGTAAGCAGCATTAATTTAGATTTAAAACAAATAAACATACAACATACGCTGCATAAGAATGGAAACGTGAAATTAAAATTACAATAACAAAACCAGACACTTGAACGCATCAATTTGTGAGTGCCTGTTTGTCATTCTTGTAAGTTTTATAAAACTAACAAATCCAGAAAACGAATATTCGATTACATTCGAATATGAATACAAATATTCGCATATCATTTTCTGTATTCGTTCCCATCCTTAGTTGTTTGTATATAGAGGGACAGCACAATACTATGGTATCTTCTATTGTAGTCACTGACAGCCAATACAGCCGTTCAAAGTTTATAGATGAGACATCATGAAAACTGTGCCTCTCATTACATTCTGTACTTTTGACACTATTGCAATTATTTTAACTTGTGGACGAGAGAGCTACCGATTTACAATCGAAGATAAGTACTGTACTGGAATTGTTTATGAGAAAAGAAATGTATTGCAATAGCCTCGTGTTAAGATATCAATGTATGAATTATTTTCATTTATAGTAACACATATTTGTTAACTATAGGAACATGATATGAGTTATCTACGACTGTGAAGTGACTCAAGTAGAGTAGCTAAAGCATCTCATCAATAACTATTACTGCAAACACCCAGAATATGTTGTATGACAGTGTTAACTTTCTTCGAGATCATGAATTTCAGTACTTCTTGTTCTGAAAATTGAATACCGCTTAAACCGGTGCTAGGGGGCGTGAGCAGTGTTGCACTTTCAATTACTGTTCATGAACAGACTCAATAAAACCGAGTCTGCAATTTTCTCTTTTTGTGTTGCAATATTTGCTCTCGGGGGATCACGTCCATTCAGAATTTGACAGTTGTTATCCTGGCCGGACTATGGTCTGTATTGACTAGATTCCGAAAACATTTTAAAATAGTCAACTTGAAGAGTGGGGATCAGTTAGCCGTTATTGTTTCTGTCTCTAAATGTGTTTTGCAGAAGGAAGGTGAAGGTGACCAATACTATTATTATTTTGTTTTGTCGGATTGAACTGTTCAAAGAGATGAGTTAGAATGAAAAGTGTCAAACGCTAATTGTTGACCGCTTCATATATACATTTTATTTAATGTGGTAAGTATTTGTAATTTGTTCGCCAATTTACCCAATAAATTGTCACTTAGCTTTCTGAACAAAGTACAACTCAACATTTGTATGATGTAATATTTTACTATAAAGTCAACTGTTTATACCCCGCGTTTAGCTGTATTTATTAGATGAATTATTGGCGCTATTATAATAGGTTTCAATACAACATTGTTTTGTCCAATTTACGGCTGGGGTATAAATACACAGAAAATGTAAAATATCAGCATTTTTTTCTGAAATAAAACCACATCTGACCGTTGTATTTAATGGTGTTTCCCCTTCAATAATCATGTATATGTATTTATTGTGATATGCAATGTGTATTTCCATTTTGGATTTACTTGAGTCGGTTTTTTTAATTTCATTACAATCCGTCAACTTTTGGATTCGATGTGTGCTTTTGAACGAAAACATAACCTTCAGATCAGAGGTCAAGTATCTTGTGACAGGAACTGCTGATCCCCTTTCAAACTATTGGAAAACTGAAGTAAATGTTGTAGTATACAGCAGCTAAGAACTTGCGCAAGGGGCACTCGTTAACCATCCAGAGTCATTATGTCAGTTAATATGCGAAAGGTCAAGATAATATATATAATGTTTGCCTATCAGTTTTAATTGGTTACAAGATAAATATGAGAGTAAGCATACATTCTGTTCATTTTTCGTATTGATCAATCAATACCAAGACATGTACACATATTCGTATCATTAAATAATGTTTATTTTCCATTTTGCAACTATCTTTATATATTCAGATATAGAGGATCTGTTGCGAGTTGCCTTTTAAGATCACATGTTCCTAAAAGAGCCTAAGAAAACGTCATTAAGCGAGCCTTAGCGAACTTAATAACATTTTCTTGGTGAATTTAGGATCGTGTGATCTTGTCGCGTTATGGGCTTCATTTACAACACATTTTCAGTCTTAGATATTTTAATAAATATATTTCATAAATGGAAAAGTAGTAAAGTCAAGCAGGCAAAGCCACATGCAAGACGCAACCACCACCAAAACACCAAAAGACAGCATGACACACACACACACACACACACACACAACCACACACCCAAACGCACACGCACACACACATACGAAATGAACACAGAAAACACCAAAAGACACACAAGAAACAGGGACAAACCACAAGCACAAAGACGCAAGGCAAACAAAAGGAAGGGTGGCAAAGAGAGTACCGCCTTGGCACGGTCAGCAGCAAAAACACCACTGGGGGTTTAAACCGGTTTACGGACGTCCTAACCTCACACTTCTCTCAAAGTCACCCTAGCTTTACAAATATTGTAAATAAAGGTATCCCCGCTGGACTTACCCACAACATAGACGACGGTGAACACAGGACAACAGGTAAAACATAGCATAATAACTGTGACAATCCGTCAAATATGTACTCAATGGCTTTGCTGAAGTCAGAGCACCTGCAGGTAAGCCGTTAAGGGCACGACAGGGAAAAAATAATGCATGAGTCTGGTAAGCTCCTCCTGTATCCAAGTTTAAGAGTATACCATCATAGAGTACTACCCTCGGCCTGTCATCGCGCAAGCAAAGAAGGAAGCGTAGCTACCGACTGTAAAAGGGTCGATAACCAAACATGCAGTGCGTTGCAATATAATAGGATCATAACCTTTCTTTTTAAATTTTTATTTAAACAAATCATGAAAATGGATATGACCCCGAATTTTTCTAAGTTTGTAGATAACATCCCCATAAAATTCTGGTTGAGAAATGCCTTGTCGCAGTAACGTCCGTAGATTGCAATTATATTTACTAATGAGAGGTAAATTTCGATAATAAAATTTAGAAAAGGTTTTCCGAAGTTTGTGATATCTGTAACCTTGCTTAAAAAGTTTATCAGTTATAACTAAATTACGTCTGTTAAAATCTTCAAGCAAAGAACAGGCTCGGGCAAACCTAATAAGCTGAGAAATATAAACACCATAAGATGTAGAACGTGGCACATCCCCATCTAGAAAAGGATAATTAACACTTTTAAAATTAAAATCTTCTCTTTTATCGTATACTTTGGACGAAACTTTATCATTTGTAATTGAAAGATTCAAATCTAAAAATGAAGCATTAATGTCAAATTGATTAGCTTTGTTTAAAGACAGTTCTTTTGGGTAGATTGAAGAAACCATAATATCAAAATAAGGATTATCTAAATTCAAAATATCGTCTAAATACCTTGAAGTTTTATTAAAAGCATTAACAATATCGGTCTGTGTATCAGGTTTTAAGCTAAGCATAAAATCCCTCTCGTAGCAATACAAAAACAAATCAAGAGGGGCACAATTTGTACCCATGGGTATACCAACAACTTGACGATATATGGTATCTCCATAACGCACAAATATATTATCTAAAAGAAAGGTAAGAGATCTACAAACATCAAGGCAAGTCCACATTTTGTAATGTTCAACTTCTGAATTCGAAAAGAATGAACGTTGAACATTACAAGCAATGAACATTTTGTTTTCTCTGGCAAAGGTTTTTTCTATTAATTTAATAAAACTATCCTTTATAAGATGGTGAGGTAGAGTAGTATAGAGTGTAGAGAAATCATAAGAGCTCAGTAAAGAAATGTTATACTGTTCATTTTCAAGTTTTGTTAAAACATCATTTGAATTTTTTATGGACCAAAAAACATTAATACCAGAATTTTCATATATTTTATCACAGTAGCGTTTAACATGTTCTTTGATCGTAGTAAGACAGGACGTCAAAAGTATAGATAATTTAGTAGTGGTACAACAGCTAGAGTTGGCAATAAAACGCGACTTATAACTCTAATACAGCAACACATAGTTAAAGTTCTCTAACATGACTGTCCCTATTCGTTTCTGAGTTGATACTGGCATATGCCTGAGCCAATTACCATGCGGTCCCTAAATTTACCCCATAATACATTTCTATAACCCTTGTGTTATCTCTGTTCCCATCTGATCTAATCTAGACTGTCTGACTGACTGAGCTCTGAACTGACCCTCTAAACTGACTCCCCCAATGTCCATATTTGACAGTACATGTATATATCACTAAGCAAGATGACAGACATTTCCTGTTTTCAGTGCAAGGTCTAGTCTAAAATCTACCATCTAAAACAGTTGCCATAGCAATATTCCCATAAGCTATAATTAATTAATTATCAATCCAAGCAGATCGCGACTCTAAAAAAGTGTTTCCTGGTTCATATTAAAGTATTTCCTGGTTACATAGTTCTCCTATCTATATAATGTTTGGATTCAAACCAAGATATTGGATCCAAATCAAGAGGTTAAAAGTCACTATGTGACACTCGCCTCTTTCTTCATTTCAGATTTCATTGAGTCAACAATTAAGTCTGATTAATACGTGTTTAGCTGTATCGCCCATGAACATATAATATTGATCTATAAATGTATAATTTAAAACCCTTCACCACATATCAATCACACAATACTGTATACAGTAACTCTCTATCGCTATGTTACGATTTACAAAATTCCCAGGATTGTATAAGGCATTCACTAGTGTCAGTATTAGCTTAAGGCTTCAAATGTCAGGTTCATAACACACAATAATTAACACACAGTTCAATAGTTCTTCTCACACAGGTGTAATTCACTGTTTTATCTCTGTAATCCGTTGTGTGTAGGTAAATGTTCAAGTTCACAGTGTATCCGCCTTTAAGCCACAATTTTGCCTTCCTTGTCCCTGAGGAGAGATCTGTATACAGTCTTTCTAACTTCTCATGTCTTCTGCAATGATAAAAATCAAAACACGAAACAGTAAAGTACTTATAATTTACATGACTTAGTTACTTAACATTCCATTTTACTCACTAAACAGACAGTCAAACTCCGAATTGAGCAGATGCTCGTAACATCTCAATTAATTAACACCTTTCTTAATTAACTTTAGTATAGGAAATGATGGTGTTAAATGCGTACCAATTAATTTTGACACATTTGGCAGTTAGCAATTGTCACTTTTAAGCTGAGTAATGAGTTTTAATATCGGACCTAATTGTATTCATTGCGTATAAATTTTCTTACAAACTAGTAATGTAGCATAAGCATTTTGACAGTGAACATATAAAGCCACACAGAATGGCTTTAAAAGTGGAACTAAAAAGAATTAAATGGATTATATGCATGTAACAAGTAGGTAAATTCCCTATGAAATTAATATAATTACGTAACTTCTACTAATGTCTGCTTGTCGTTTTCGGCTGGTCCTGCTGTGGGTTGTTACTGTTGCCATAGTAACCGCTCATTCGTCCCTGGTTGTCTCGACTCGACTTTAGCTAACTGGTTCAGGTCTCTCTGGTTCCCAGACTCTGCGCCGATTCAATTCCGTCAGACAAGTCTCTTGTATATACACACATGTGTATATGAATAAAACAATAGACACTGTTCAAATCTGGCTATTTACACAAAGGTTAATGACCACAAGTATTTCATAGTTCGTCTCCAACTCAAACAGAGAGATTTTTCTCCGTTTAATTTCTCCTCTTCTATCTTGTGTCAAAGTCTTTTTAACTCAACCCTTGAATGTCCGATGTAAGCACACCATAACATGGTCACCATTTGGAGAACTGTACCACCCGCTTGTGTATTTCATGGCATATCAATTATTAATAAAACATATTCTCATGTGTTTACTCATTTTTAATAAAGAGAGTTTCCGCCTTGAAATCTTTGCTTATACAGAGGAGTACCTAGGACCCAATTTTTATCCAATTCTTAACCTGTAGCTACAAAAAGGCATTTAAAACAGCGACTTTATTACAGCATCTTATTATTTTTATTGTTGATGCCCGCCTGAATTTACATTTAGCTAGTTAAGTGGTGGGTTTTTTATGACGTGCACTCTTGCATATTAATTACCGATCAAGCTTATGGGTTACCTCATGACAGTACACATTTTACCCGTACTACTGGTCACATGTCAGTCATTTACATATCAGTCCGGTCAATCTGTCATATACCGGCCCTACTAGATATGATTCTTTTACAATACATCTATTTACACTATGTTGAAGTCTTATTTGCAAACATACACTCACTAACCCTACTTAGATATTTTGCTCTATAGGGAATCTAATAGAACATTGAGACAGGAAGCTAAAGCGTTTTTGACAGTCTGCTTGCCAGGCTTTGTTTTCCGTTTACGCTTATATTTGGGCACAGTTGAGGTAGCATCTATCTCCATGTCATCTGATTCTCTGTTGTCAGAAATAGACCTCTGAGTCTTTAACTCTTCACTTTCTGACCTATCAGATAGATTATCTGTTTCAGTGCCACCTACCGCCTGATTTTGAAAACTATTTGAATTTTTATTTCGCAAATGTTTGCAGTTCTGCAAGGGGAATGTTTTCACTATCACTAGAGTGCTCATGTCTTTGACGCAGTTGCTTAGTTACCAGTGGCGTTTTATGACCGTTATCTGAATTTTCTGATTCGGACGTTGTTTCTTGTGCAAACGCCAAATTTGCCTTTCTAATCGGCCTTTTCGTTTGATTCTCAGGAATTTCCCAATTATCTATATTCGCATACCTTATCTAGGAAACGTGACATTTCACTGTTGAATTGTCAAGCTGGTTCTTAATCACAATCGTCAAAGGTGACTTTTGCTGTATAATTCTATAGAAAGGTTTGAACTTTGAAAGGTTGTATAATTCTATAGAAAGGTTTGACAAAAGAGATGATTTTGATTTTAATATTGTAAATTTTCCTCATCTTGACGGGGATGTTCCCCGTGCTCCATCTTACGGGGTTTATATATCTCAACTTATTCGTTTTGCTAGAGCTTGTTCATCTATTGACGATTTTAACAGTCGAAATCTCATTTTAACTGAAAAACTGCTTAAACAAGGATATAGATACCATAAACTAAGAAAAACTTTCTCTAAATTTTACTATCGAAATCTCTCGCTTATTGGCAAGTACAAATGTAATCTCAAGGTACTTTTGCGACACGGTATTTCACATCCTGAATTTTATGGTGATGTGATTTACAAACTTCGTAAAATTATTGGACATACCCATTTTCTCACTTTGTTCATCAAATATATAAAACAATTCATTAAAAAGGGATATGATCCTGTATTATTACAACATACTGCATGTTTGGTTGTGAACCCTTTTACAGTTGGCAATCACGCTGGCCTCTTTGCATGTACGCCGACAAGAAAGGTTTAGTACTCTATGAAGGCGACCTCTTAAATCCAGAAATGGAAGGAGAACGTCGGATATCTGTACTATTTCATTTTTGTCGTACCCTTTATTACTTTTCTACAGTTACTCTGTTTGCAGCTCAATCATTGAGTACACTAGCGATAGGTGGATACAGTATGTTCAATTAAATGTTTTTTTGTTATACATGCACTTTACCACTGTATTTGCTGTCGCGGTTGTTGTAGATTAGTCTGAGAGGGGGTACGTTTATTTACACTGTTTGTCTTTTAGGATGGGGATGGAATAAGGGTGAGGTTGGGCGCCCATAAACCGGTTTAAACCCCCGGTGACTTTGTCACTGACCGTTCCAAGGCGGTACTTCCATCTTCCTCCTATTGTATGTTTGTTTTGTCTTTGTGCGTCTCTTGTTGTTTTTTCTACCCATGTATATTTGCTGTTTCCTTGTGTTGCTGTTCGGGCGAGTGTTTGTTCTGTATGTGGTATTTCCTGCATGACTCATTTTTGTACTTTTACTAGCGAATTTATTGGTTCTTTGAAAATTCTTATAGTAAACAGTGTCTCCGATTTCGAATGTTATATCTTGTGCAGTGCGATTCGCATAATCCGCGCGCTTTCTCCTTGATTTCTTTAGCTGCGCCCTAACCTTTAAAAATGATTTGTGCTGTTCTTCCAGAATCACCTGGTGGTATTGCTCATCCTGATATTTACGCCTAGGTTTTAGTATATTGTCTATAGGCAAAACTGCTTCTCTGTTAAAAAGGAGAAAATATGTTGCATTTTTTTTTATGTTTCAGAGGTAGAAAAACGCATTCATGTTTAAATGTACATCCCATGTCTGTACGTTTTCCTGCACACGTTGAGCTAAAATAATGTTTAATGTACTGTGACTACGTTCATTAGCCCCATTTGCAGCTGGATTATAAATTGTTGTTTTAACATGATCTATATTTAACGCCTTTAGCGTTTCTTGGAATGCGGAGCTGGTAAATTCTTTTCCATTGTCGGAAATTAGTCTTAGAGGGCAGGAGTATCTACTGTATATTTCATTCATTAAAAATGCATTACGCTTTCAGAAGTTTTGTCTGGAGATGGAAATGCTTCTATGAACCCTGAATACATGTCTACATGTGTACCGATTATTTGAAAGTGTTAATGGATGCGGGCCAGTGATATCTACCGAGACCACGCTAAACGGGAACGGAGGGGCATTTAATTCATCTGACATAGGTGCTTTAATAGCAGTTAGATTGCGTGTCTGGCAAATAACACATTTGTTGACATATGCATATAGCTCTACATACCTGGCCAGTAATAATTTTGTTTAATTGTATGAAATAGTCTTTGACAATCCGGGTGGCCATTCTCGTCATGGTATTGATTAATTACCATTCCAGTCATATGTGACGGAACATATAATCTCAGCCTGGGTTCGTCATCTACATTTGAAATATAGTGTAATATATTATCTACCTCAAGAAATCTATTTTCTTCTGTCTTGCTCGGCTTTCCATGTTTCAGTCTCATCCTTAACTCTAGAATTTTGGGATCTTTGTTTTGTTCAATTTTCATGTCACATTCTGACACCTCTTTGAGTGGCTCTATGAAAGAATCTAGTAACTCACATTCCTTATCAACAATCTGCTTTCAATTTAGGTGTGTTGAATCAATTAGGTTAACGCTTTAGGCTTTTTCAGAATTGCTACCTTGTGGGGAGATCTCGTATGGTTTATCATTTATATTTAACACACATTCTTGATCTAATTCACACCCTTCTTCATTACTCTGATTAATCTTTGTTTTACAAGCAGGCGGTCTGCTTAAGAAATCAGCAACTATATTCTGTTTGCCCGGAATGTATTCAACCTTACAATTGTAACTGGCGATTGTTAAGCTCCAAAAAGCTACTTTCTTGTTCTGTATTTGCGTCTCTAACACATATTTCAATGGCCTATGATCACACCTAATGACAAACTCTGCATTATGTAGATAGTGATCAAGTTTATTTAGGCTATAAAAGATACTACAGCATTCTTTTTCAATTGTACTCCATCTAGTCTGGGTTTCTGTTAACTTATGTGACAGGAAATATACCGGTTTTTCCCTACAAAATACCCAGTTTCATCAGCATCACATTTCTGTGTAAGACATGCACCGATATGGCTCTGCAATGCGTCTGTATACAAAATATAAGGCTTATTTGGGTCTGGATATGAGAGATATGGAATTTGTGTTAACATGTGCTTCAGTTGTCTGAAGCTATTTTCACACTCTTCGGTCCAATTAAACTGTATTTTCTTTGTAGTTAAATTGATCAAAGGTTCTGCTAATTGCGAGTAGTTTGGACAAAAACGCCTATAAAAACCTGCCATACCTAAAAGTGAACGAACATCCCGCTGACACTTGGGTTGCGGCAAATTTCTGATTGCTTCTACTTTAAATGGGTCAGGCCTTACGCCGAATTTATCAATTATGAAACCTAAATATTTCGTCTGCTCCTGAAGAAACTGACATTTCGTTATTTTCAACTTTAGGTTATGATTGTGCAAGCGTTCAAATACGGTATTTATATGTATCAATTGTTCCTCTAGGGTTTCAGAATGGATAAGAATGTCATCGATATAAGATGAGCTGAAGCTTTCGCAGCCTCTAAAAACAGTATGAATCAATGATTGAAAATTCCCCGGGGCTGTTGAAATCCCAAATGGCATCGTCTGGAACTCAAATGCTCCCTTGAAAGTACTAAAAGATAACTTCTGTTTATCATTTTTTCTCCACTGGAATCTGCCAATACTCCAAAATTAAATCTAAACTTGTAAAGTATTTGCTTTTCCCTAAGTTATCTATACAATCATCTATGTTTGCAATTGGTTTGATAATTTTATTAAGCTGCCTAAAATCGACACAAAAACGTTTGCTTCCATCTTTCTTATCAACAACGGTATACAGTATGTAGGACAAACAGGACGTGCTTTGAAAACTCGATTTCGTGAGCATGCATATCAGTGTCGAAATCGTAAACTAAACAATTTTTTATACCAACACTTTCGGAAATCTGGCCATTCTTTTAAAGATGTTTGTTACATTTTCTGGTCCTTCGGGATCATTAGTTTTCATGTTATTAGTTTTGAAAATTGAATACTGCTTAATCCGGTGCATGAGTAGTGTTGCACTTTTAATTACTACTCATGAGCAGACTCAATAAAACCGAGTCTGCAATTTTCTCTTTTTCCATTTCTAATTTTGCTTTCGAGGGATCACCCATTTTCAGAATATTAGTACAAATTGTTGAGCATATAACATATGATAAGGAGGCGACTAGTAGCTTTAAATCGAAAGCTAGATTTATATCTGAATTAAATTGGATCAAAAAATTGCAAACCCTTTTCCTTTAGGACTGAATGATAATATTTACCAGACTGGAAATATTTCAAAAGAACCAGATATAGATATTTTTTCTATTTTTTCTATTAGAAAACGCAAATTTCGATCACATGGCATTCGCAAAAATGGTAATATTAAACTAAAATCTCGTTTGAAAATGACTCTTCTTGATCTACATACTTTACGCCTAACTTCGGGTAAACATGTCATGCTTTCTAGACTTTCCTCCTTATCTATATGTTCATTAAAAGAAATTGACGAGCAAGCCGATAAAATTATTTTTAGATCAGATCCACTAAAAGGAACGGCTAGTTTGATACAAAGCTTTACTCTACATGTTCTCAGACCGCACATTGACAAATTATCTGAACACCAAAGATTCTTCTTGAAAATTCCTTTTATTAATAATGGTATTGATTTTATTGACCTCCAAAGTATTTTAGAGACAAAAATGTAATTGACACTATTCCTAAATACTTTAAAAATACAGAACCATCTATCATCTGCTACAAATATAACAAACCCATCAGAAATACAATTTTCAACTATAATAAAATTGTGGCCGACCTTAATATTGATGATAATATTCCTGATAATTGAGATTGCGCCACCTCAAAATTTTGCTATTCTCCGGCTGGTCATGTGATTACTGGTAATTTTGAGATAATTAAAGATAAACGTCTACGATCTCTTTTGAATAAAGGTCCCAAATATAGAATACCATCCTTGATAGATTTTAACTCTTATCGAGATCAGATTGCGGAGGCTTTACATAATTTTAGTATCAAATTGTGTCGAAGAGAACTAGTTGAGTCTAATGCTCTTTCTTGTTGGAAAAAACTAATTTTTGATATAATTAATAAACGCATTTCCTTTTACAGCTCTAATAAACACCTTCTTCCACCTAAACCGAGAACTTCTGTTAGACATCTTAAAAAGGGTTTACAGGATTTCCATTCAAAATACGTTTTTGTTCCTGCTGATAAGGCATCAAATAATGTGATTATTATTTGACGATTACATTATATCGATGTCTTGAAGCAGTAAATTATTAATACCAAGTCATACATTTCAGTTACCACTGACGAAAAGACCATCATTTCAGACCATGTCAAAAAGTGTGAACAATTTGGAACCGATATTAAAATTACACAACATAAACTTCCTACAATCTATTGGTTACCAAAACTACATAAAAACCATATAAAGCGCGTTTCATTGCAAATTCTAGTTCATGTACAACTACTAAATTGTCCATACTTTTGACTTCTTATTTAACGAAGGCAAAGGAACATGTAATATTCTACTGTGATAAGACTTATGAAAATTCTGGAATAAATCTCTTCTGGTCTATTAAGAACTATTCAGAAGTCTTAAACAAACTTAAGAACAAAAGGTATCTTGCATCCACTGTAAGCACGTGCGATTTTTCTACTCTGTACACAACTATTCTTCATATTTTTATTAAGGATAAGCTTACTAACTTGATCCAGAAAGTATTTGCCCGAGAAAAAACATCATTCTTGGCATGTAATGCTGAAAAGGCTTTCTTTACTGACGAGCAAATGAAATATTACACCAATTGGACTTGCTCAGAAGTTTGCGAAGCACTAACCTTTCTTTAAGATAACATATTTGTACGTTATGGGAATGCTATATACCGTCAGGGTACGAATTGTGCACCACTTGTCGCAGATTTGTTTTTGTACTGCTATGAGAGATATTTCATGTTGAGTTTGAATCCTCAATCACAAGAAGATGTTATAAAAGCCTTCAATGAAATTTGTCGATATTTGGATGATATTTTTAACTTAGATAAATGGAAAAGTAGTAAAGTCAAGCAGGCAAAGCCACATGCAAGACGCAACCACAACCAAAACACAGATAGACAGCATGACACACACACACACACACACAACCACACACCCAAACACACAAACACATACACGAAATGAACACAGAAAACACCAAAAGACACACAAGAACCAGGGACAAACGTTCCACGCATGAACAAATCACAAGCACAAAGACGCAAGGCAAACAAAAGGAAGGGTGACAAAGAGAGTACCGCCTTGGCACGGTCAGTAGCAAAAACACCACTGGGGGTTTAAACCGGTTTAAGGACGTCCTAACCTCACACTTCTCTCAAAGTCACCCTAGCTTTACAAATATTATAAATAAAGGTATCCCCGCTGGACTTACCCACAACATAGACGACAGTGAACACAGGACAACATGTAAAACATAGCATAATAACTGTGACAATCCGTCAGATATGTACTCAATGACTTTGCTGAAGTCAGAGCACCTGCAGGTAAGCCGTTAAGGGCACGACAGGGAAAAAGTAATACATGAATCTGGTAAGCTCATCCTTTATTCAAGTTTAAGAGTATATCATCATAGAGTACTACCCTCGGCCTGTCATCGCGCAAGCAAAGAGGGAAGCGTAGCTACCGACTGTAAAAGGGTCGATAACCAAACATGCAGTGTGTTGCAATATAATAGGATCATAACCTTTCTTTTTAAATGTTTTAATGCGTTTTATAAACAAATCGTGAAAATAGATATGACCCCGAATTTTCCTAAGTTTGTAGATAACATCCCCAACCCTTTCCTCGATGCTCTGATTCCTAGAATTTATCCTAAAGAACTCAAATTGAATAAAGCTAACCCGTCCGACAATAATGCAGCGTTTCTTGACCTAGACCTTAAAATTAATAATGGAATGATTTCTTCTAAAATATATGACAAAAGAAATGATTTTGATTTTAATATTGTAAATTTTCCTCATCTTGACGGGGATGTTCCCCGTGCTCCATCTTACGGGGTTTATATATCTCAACTTATTCGTTTTGCTAGAGCTTGTTCATCTATTGACGATTTTAACAGTCGAAATCTCATTTTAACTGAAAAACTGCTTAAGCAAGGATATAGATACCATAACCTAAGAAAAACTTTCTCTAAATTTTACTATCGAAATCTCTCGCTTATTGGCAAGTACAAAGGTAATCTCAAGGTGCTTCTGCGACACGGTATTTCACATCCTGAATTTTATGGTGATGTGATTTACAAACTTCGTAAAATTATTGGACATACCCATTTTCTCAAATTGTTCATCAAATATATAAAACAATTCATTAAAAAGGGATATGATCCTGTAGTACTACAACATACAACATGTTTGGTTGTGAACCTTTTTACAGTTGGCAATCACGCTGGCCTCTTTGCATGTACGCCGACAAGAAAGGTTTAGTACTCTATGAAGGCGACCTCTTAAATCCAGAAATGGAAGGAGAACGTCGGATATCTGTACTATTTCATTTTTGTCGTACCCTTTATTACTTTTCTACAGTTACTCTGTTTGCAGCTCAATCATTGAGTACACTAGCGATAGGTGGATACAGTATGTTCACTTAAATGTTTTTTTTGTTATACATGCACTTTACCACTGTATTTGCTGTCGCGGTTGTTGTAGATTAGTCTGAGAGGGGATATGTTTATTTACACTGTTTGTCTTTTAGGATGGGGATGGAATAAGTGTGAGGTTGGGCGCCCATAAACCGGTTTAACCCCCGGTGACTTTTGTCACTGGCCGTTCCAAGGCGGTACTTCCATCTTCCTCCTATTGTATGTTTGTTTTGTCTTTGTGCGTCTCTTGTTCTTTTTTCTACTTATGTACATTTGCTGTTTCCTTGTGTTGCTGTTCGGGCGAGTGTTTGTTCTGTATGTGGTGTTTCCTGCATGACTCATTTTTGTACTATTACAATGGGAAAGCTCCATGCAGTTTAGAAGGTCTAATTATATTTGCCTCTAACATTTCGTTAATGTCTTTATCAATAGCAGTTCTGTTATTAAGCTGTGTGCGATATGGCCTTAACTTAATTGGTGGGTGATCTCCTGTTGGCACAGTCATTTTTATACGCCCACCTAATAAAGGTGGTCGTATATTGGCGTGGCCCTGTCCGTCCGTCCATTCGTTTGTTCGTTCGTTCGTTTGTTCGTTCGTTCGTTCGTCCGTCAATATTTTGTTTGTCCGCAGTTTTCTCGGAAAACTGTTTGACAGATATTAATGAAACTTCACACAAATGTTTAATGTATCAAGATCTGAAGCTGAGTTGATTCTGAGGTTCATTTGATTTTTCGTTTCAGAGTTATGGCCCTTGTCCTTAAAAATGCAAATAGTTTGTCCGCTGTTTTCTGGGAAAACTATATGAGAGATATTAATGAAACTTCACACAAATGTTAAATGCAACAAGATCTGAAGCTGAGTCGATTCTAAGGTTCATTTGATTTGTCGTTTCGGAGTTATGGCCCTTTTACTTAAAACATAATGTAAATACATGCAAATAATTTGTCCGCTGTTTTCTGGGAAACCTATTTGAGAGATATTAATGAAACTTCACGCAAATGTTTAATGCACCAAGATCTGAAGCTGAGTCGATTCTGAGGTTCATTTGATTTTTCGTTTCAGAGTTATGGCCCTTTTACTTAAAAAATAATGCAAATATATGCGTATAGTTTGTCCGCTGTTTTCTGGGAAAACTATTTGAGAGATATTAATGAAAGTTCACACAAATGTTTAATGCATCAAGATCTGAAGCTAAGCTAATTCTGAGGTTCATTTGAGTTGTCGTTTCGGAGTTATGGCCCTTGCACTTAAAAGAAATAATGCAAATATATATGAGGATGGCCATAACTTTTTCATTTGAAATATTTACTTCAATTTTTTTATATGGTTAAACCTTAATATGAATTTTCACATATATTGCGGGTTTTTTGGTAAGTCATTTTATTCTAAAGTTATGGTCCTTGAATTTGTGTGTGTTTGTTGCTTTGTTTGTCTGTCGGCTTTTAGTTTGTCTTGTTTTCTGGGAAAACTATTAAAATGATATAAATGAAACTTAACACAAATGTTTTAAGCAACAAAATCTGAAGCTGAGTTTATTTTGAGGTTCATTCAGTTTGTCTTTACAGAGTTATTGCCGTTTCACTTTTCAAAAATCTGCAAATATGAGGATTAGCTATAACGTTTTTATTTAATAAGATATTCACTTAATTTTTTTTAAAAATAGTATCACCTTAATATGGAAATCAAGATCTGGAGCACAGATTAGAAAATGTCAACACTTATAAAGCATGTTGAATCAGAGAAAGTTTGCAAGTGGGCGTATTATGTACCGTATGCGGTACTCTTGTTACTGTGTTGGTTTGAGTTAGTTCCAAATTATTTCTAGCAAACAAATGTCTGTGTTTTAGAAGCAGTGGTAAAATTACATCCTTACGATCTTCAGAGCAATTTAAACCCGTTAAAATATCTTCTTCGGTTAAACCTGTATTTTCTGAATTATTTCTGGTGGTTTCTTCCACCGAGCTAATCTCTTGAGCATTAATTGAATTAATCTTTCCAGGTGCACACCTTTTTCTAAGCTTAATTGTCTTGTGACTTTTGTTAATAACCAATACTGGGATCGTTCTGTCTGTTCTAAGCTCTACCACGGAATCGACCTCTAATTCTGGTTGATTATCAAAAAATGAATTACTTATGTGTTTGAAGTCATAAGTGGTTTTTGTCTTAAATCCTTCATGTTTCTTTAATTTTGCAAAAACAACATTGACCGTTTGTGGTTTTAATACTGCACTTTTACTTAATCTTGTTATTGAAGCAATGTGGTGATCTTCTAGCGAAATAGCAGACGTCTATTCTTAAACAGCCTAAATCGAAATACAATCTAACACCATTTTCTTGTAGAAAATCTCTCCTTAGAATCATATTTCTTACATTATCGACTACAACGAATTTGTGAACTTTTTCAATCTTCCCAATTTTGAAATTAAGCAATGTACATCCATGTATTTTTAGAAAACCTCCATTAACCGATTTTAATTGTATATTTTCTGGCATTTGTTTTAGACTTATTAAACTCACACCAGCACCCGTGTCTACCAACGGCCTGAAGTTTTGTCTGCCCGTTCGTATTACGCACGAAGCAGGATTTCCGCATAAGGGCTGTTCCAGGAAAAAAGGCCTGGGGGTATGAACGCCGGCCAAAAATAGGGGTACCACCAACACAATTTTATTTTTTTACCCCCCTGAACGAGAGAATTAAAATAAGTCAGATACCCACAGCCACTATATATATTATATCTAACTTAGACCCACCACCAAGAAAACTGAAATTTCTGGTTTAAGAGTACTTTCTAGTTTGTTTTACCTCTCAAACTTTGACCAGTTTTACTATGAATATGAATATGCCGTTTTATGCATATAGCATTTGCAACTAAATTGTTTTCTGCATGCAAATCATATTGACAGCATATATTGTTATTCTGTTACATGTATATGTAATTCGATGACAAAATTATTTATTGTAAAGTTCCAGTGTTTCAAAAGCTCCAGGAGCCTCAGCAGGACCAAAATTTTGGCTGTGTGCAAGATATGGAAGAATTTTCTGTCAGTGAGACAACTGATACAATTTGTCAGAAATGCAATGAAAACAGTCTTGATCAGACAGTCTCATTTAGATATAGAATCGATGAAACATTTTCAAAATCAGTGCGCCTATGTCTTTAAAATTTTCGCTGATCTAATCTCTGGGTAACCATCTGTGTGTAAACAGGGGTTTAGTATTATGCTTTAGACGGGCTGTTTTATTTTTGTGTGGCATTTCCTGCTCAACTGTTTTATTTCCTGCACGACTGTCAGACCAAACAAATGTCTGGTAGGTCCTAAATGTATAAGTGAATCTGGACGATACTTCGTTGTCAGTACATTTTACACCCCCACCCACCAAACTTAGCATCTTGTGCCCAAAGTTTCTGTCAGAATGCTGATTGAATTACCGTATTTAATGCGCCCCCCCCCCTTTACAATTGGAATATGTAATAACCCCCAATACAACACAATAACAATTGAAAATATCGCCCCTACCAACACAAATTTAACTCTTTATCATCCCCCACCCACAAAATTTTAATTCATCGGCGTTCCTACCCCCCAAGGCCTTTTTTCCTGGAACATCCCTAAGTTAATTGTGTACGTTTGCTTGTTTGAACTTTCGTCAACGACTTCATTATGACGAAAGTTTTCCCGTTTAAAGATTTTCTATTGCATCTCGGTCTAGAAACTCTAGGCTTTCTACAAACTCGACGGATGTGTCCTTTAATTCCACAATTCCAACATTTAAACTTAGGCCACCATTTATTTTGAGTTTGTCTCTCTAAATCTCTTATTTCTTTTAATTGGGAACATTTTATTACTTTTAATCCTATGTCTACAGTCATCAACAATATGTCCAATGTTTCTACAGTGTGTACAATATTGTCTGGGTTTTAAGCTACCAGTTTTCTTTGTTCTCGTTTTAATTGTCGGTCTGAAATTCGAGTTTTGCTCTGAATTGTCTCTTAATTTAACTCTTTCTCTGACTTTTATCTCATTCGCAGCAAAAGTAACCGCTTTTTCAAAACTCTGAGGTTGTAATTTCATAACTTCAAATGTTATATCCTTTTCTGCCAGACCATCAATAAAAATCTATGTTAACTGTGTTTCAATGATTTGCAATTCTCCATTAACATTATTGTAATGGAAAATAAAATTCCAAATTCTTTCTGCATACATGTGAACATTTTCTCCTGCATTTTGCTTAATTTGACCGAGTATTTTTAAACAGTAGTGGGCGTCATGATCCTCACCAAATCTTGCTTCCAAATCATTTTTGAAATATTTCCACTCTGCTTGTGGAATTTTAGACAAATATCTCTGAATGTAGTCGCTAACGGTATCTTTACTGGTTTGAAAGGCTGTTAATTTGAGCTGATTTCCATTTAATCCATAAACAACCCCATATTTCTCAATTTGCTTCACCCAGTTTTTAAACAATTTTGAATCCCCGTGAAAATTAGGTACGTTTTCTGCAATACTGCAAGCATTTAAAGACGTGGAAACGTTTTGCAATAATTTTGAAATATTCTGATTTGCCATTTCAAAGCACAAAAGAGTTTAAAAGTACTCACGATTCTCCAGTTTTCCTCCTTCCTAATCGTATATAGTGGTTTGTACTCGCTTCGAATCCTGGTCAAACGGCTCCATTTTATACGTGTCGCGTTCTGGGCTTCATTTACAACACATTTTCAGTCTTAGATATTTTAATAAACATATTTCATAAACTCTAATACAGCAACACACAGTTGAAGTTCTCTAACATGACTGTCCCTATTCGTTTCTGAGTTGATACTGGCATATGCCTGAGCCAATTACCATGCGGTCCCTAAATTTACCCCATAATGCATTTCTATAGCCCTTGTGCTATCTCTGTTCCCATCTGATCTAATCTAGACTGTCTGACTGACTGAGCTCTGAACTGACCCTCTAAACTGACCCCCAATGTCCATATTTGACAGTATATATCACTAAGCAAGATGACAGACATTTCCTGTTCTCAGTGCAAGGTCTGGTCTAAAATCTACCATCTAAGGACAGTTGCCATAGCAATATGCCCATAAGCTATAATTAATTAATTATCAATCCAAGCAGATCGCGACTCTAAAAAAGTGTTTCCTGGTTCATATTTAAGTATTTCTCCTGGTTACATAGTTCTCCTATCTATATAATGTTTGGATCCAAACCGAGATATTGGATCCAAATCAAGAGGTTAAAAGTCACTATGTGACACTCTTAAAAGACAACGAGCATAAGATATTTTTTGTCACATATCAAAAAAGAGCATTTTCACCGTTTAAATGACATGTAAACATCGGATTCCATGGTTTGACGTCATATATTTGACGTATGACGTCATATATGTTCTAAAGTGATCTTACACGTGTTACAGATAAGGGAATCTTAACCCGTTGTTCTAACTCGGAGATAAGGGAAGGTATGTGAGAAAAATCATAACGGCTTCGAAATACTGCTCAATCCATAGAAAACCGCCTACGTTTTTGCAGACAGAAATCAATGGCCACGTTCGGTCAGTTTCCGATTTCGAAACACTGACTATCAATGGGGATTCTTCTGCCAATCTGACTACCAATATTGTTGATTTATCATGTTCAAAACGAATTGTCACTCGAGTCGATATTTAGAAACGAATTGGAGATGTTCTATGTAGCAAAATTGCATACGACGGCGGTCTCTACGAAGAAATACATTATATAATTTTGACAGAACAGTTGAATTAAACTAGAGGTTTGTTTTTGTCACAAAAACAGATGTCTCCACCTCCCATCCTCTTTCCAATACACAAGTATAATGTCTGTAACTCCAAACTCCAAAACATAGGTGCACAAGAACTCATGCTGGTGAACATTCCTGTGAAGTTTGGTGACTCTAGTACTAGCGGTTTCAGAGATACGCGCGGCAGAAAGTTGTTCTAATTTTAATTCATCAGAGGCAATCACTCCAAAGTTATAAGGGGGAGACAATTCAAAAACCCCGGGTACACAACAACACATGCTGGTCAACATTCCTGTGAAGTTTGGTGACTCTAGTGCTAGTGCTTTCAGAGATACACACGACACAAAGTAAAGTTTCTCTTATGTTATGCCATAAGGGACAATAACTGTAAAGTTATCAGGGGGAGACAATTAAAAACCCAGATGCACAAAAATTCATTTGGAACATTGAACATTCCTGTGAAGTTTGATGACTCAAGCCCTACTGGTTTCAGAGATATGTGCAGCAAAGTTTGTATAAATTTAAGTGTTCATATCAGGGGCAATAACTCAAGAATTATCAGGGGGAGACAATTCAATATAGGTGCACAACAACTCATGCTGGTGAACATTCCTGTGAAGTTTGGTGACTCTAGTACTAGCGGTTTCAGAGATACGCGCGACACAAAGTTTTTCTAATTTTAAGTCATCAGGGGCAATAACTCCAAAATTATCAGGGGGAGATAATTAAAAAAAAAACCAGGTGCACAACAACTCATGCTGGTGAACATTCCTGTGAAGTTTGGTGACTCTAGCCCAACTGATTTCAGAGATACGCGCGACAAAAAATTGTGACGGACAGACAGACGGACGGACGGACAGACAGACAACTCTGGCAAAAACAACATGTCTCCCCATAAATGAAGGATGCGGAATTCGTGCACTAATCTAGCATGAATCGTTTAGCAGTCATTTGCTTTAGTAAAGGTGATGTTGTTGCTGTTGTGAATCAATTATACTCGTAGATCGCCTTACAAACGTTTTCTGCAAATGTCATTTTGGGATTGAGCATCCACTTCCGGAAACGACTGAAAATAAAACAATAGTCGTTATTAAAATTTTAAACATTTGTATTTTCATTTTCAAAAACAGTTTCAAAGTTATTTTCACGATAAAACAATAAAATCAATAAATATTAAATACTTTTCAAAGGCCTATCAATATCCAGTATTTCTTGCAAAAGTGTTCGCATTAACCGTTACTTGGGGTCATTGCACAAAAAAGTATCTCAAACATGATTCTCACTTTAAATGCACTGTTAAAGCAAATGCCTCCTTATTAGAGGTCACATTGAATGCACTTAAAACTACTCTTTGGCTTAAGAAAAACATCTGAAAAATGAGTTTTCAGAATCCGTGATGAAGTATAAAAGCAAGTGATTCATACTCCTAAATAGGTTTTTCAGCGGTTAGCTATCTATTTTCACTTTTGTTCTAGTTTTCCACCAATCAGAGACTATGTTACATTGTAATTTGCATATGACCTACTAGTAGTTTCTAGTAAACCGTATTTTCATTAGTTAATCCCTTGACTGGCATACAGCCTTTTTACAATGCCTCTACACATGGCCAAACTGAATGTAGGACGTTTCGGCATATGAAATTTCGCCCCGAATGTTTCGACCCAGGACGTTTTGGCCATCTTTTATTCGGCCTAGGACGTTTTGGCAAAAATTGAAAATTTGTATTAAAAAGCAAAAATTGCATAATCAAAATCATTAAATAACTATCTATATGTTAAATATTGATATGTGGTCCATTTTGTTTTGTTCATACATATCAGGATATTAGCTAAGCAGGTGACATATTCACACTTACTCAACATTAGGTACAATAAGTGATAAAGAGGTGCCTTCAAATACTATAGTCACAATGTTTAGTCATTAAAACAGCCCCAGACCACATAACACATTACTAATGATTTACTATCCCATTCAGTTTTGATTTTAGTCTTGGTCCAAACTGTTTGCCACTCACTTTATGCTTTTTGTTTTCAGTCAAAATGTTGTTTAGTTCAACGTTTGAAGGATTCAAATACATGTACAATACTGTAGTCACATAGTTGTTTATTACCATGACCGGTAAAACAATATGAATTATTTATTACTTTGGTCATTATCAAAACTAGAGTATAAATTCTGAAGGATGGTGATCCCCCGAAAGCAAAAAATTGCAACACAAAAAGAAAAAATGCAGACTCGGTTTTATTGAGTCTGCTCATGAGCAGTAATTGAAAGTGCAACACTGCTCACGCCCCCTAGCACCGGCTTAAGCGGTATTCAATTTTCAGAACAAGAAGTACTGAAATTCATGATCTCGAAGGATCAGAAGGTATAACAACACTGAGAATGAAGTACGGGGCGACGTTTTACGGCCGCCACACAAGCACTTAACACCTGCTGTTGTGAAGATTATAAATTCTGAGGGGTGGTGATCCCCCGAAAGCAAAAATTGCAACACAAAAAGAGAAATGTAATACATAAACAATATAACTGAATAAAACTATATAGATCTATGATCCTCAAAAGGTGTTGATCAATTTTGACTATTCAATTTTTGGTGTGTCATACCCTATATCAGTCCCTAAACCATTATCGTACTTATCACCTCATGGTAATGATTGCTGAGCATTATTGCCAGTTTGCCAAAACCACTATTAAACTTTTAAACATTTATTATTATTATCAATTTAATACGACATTTGATCACATCCACTTTGACGAACAGGTAGTTTGCCGAAACCACCATAATTCACAGGCAATGCTATAGGAAATAAAGAATAAATGTTGTTTAGTATATTAGAGTAGTGGCATTAATAGTATCAATTACTATCCCCGCCCACAGCACCAATTAAGGCTCTGGTTATTCGCTCTCTGTGATATAAAGCTACTTACTGAAGGCTATTGTTACGGCTCTATCACCTGGCGCTTTGGATCGAGTAGTAGGTTGAGATAGCTAACTTTATATTGTTTTAAAAATACATGTATATTCAGTTAATGGTGTCACTAATGATGATGCACACACGTCAATTAATGCGTTGATCCAGGCTATAGATAAATACGTTTCTTTACGTAATTAAGCCTCTGCACAAACAAAAACTAAATTCTGTATGTTTTATTCAAGTGTATTCAATTAGTTATCTTCATATCAATATAAATATACATGCTTTCAAGTAAATTTTTATAATAGGTAAAATGAAGAACTAACTTCAGATAGTTTTAAAAAAATACTTTGACATTGTACATTTTAATAATGAATTCCTATAAAAGTAACTTGATTTTTTCCATAATTGCTTATTCTACTCCAAGTCATTTCCATTGCATGCTTCTCTGCTAGTATAATTACAAGCAACCCTTCATAGATCTAGTTCCCTGTACTAACAGAATCTCGAAACATTGAAATTAAGTTGGCAGAAACTTAATATCATTATTGATTTGTACATTATGTCAATATTTGAATGCCGCTGAATATCTTTTTTAAATGATATTTCTTGTTATCTATGATATCTGTGCTGGTCCATCGGATACATCAATTCCAGTGCTCTAAGTTTGAAAATTAAATGCCGCTTTATATATCAGGGGCGTGAGCAGTGTTGCACTTTAACTTACTGCTCATGAACAGACGCAATAAAACCGAGTCTACATTTTTATCTTTGCTATTTTATACGCCCACCTAATAAAGGTGGTCGTATATTGTCGTTGCCCTGTCCGTCCGTCCGTCCGTTCGTTCGTTCGTTCGTACGTTCGTTCGTTCGTTCGTCCGTCAACATTTTGTTTGTCCGCTGTTTTCTGGGAAAAATATTTGACAGATATTAATGAAACTTCACACAAATGTTTAATGCATCAAGATCTGACACTGAGTTGATTCTGAGGTTCATTTGATTTTTCATTTCAGAGTTATGGCCCTTTTACTTAAACAATAGTGCAAATAGATACAAATAGTTTGTCCGCTGTTTTCTGGGAAAACTATTTGACAGATATTAATGAAACTTCACACAAATGTTTAATGCATCGAGATCTGAAGCTGAGTTGATTCTGAGGTTCATTTGAATTTTCATTTCAGAGTTATGGCCCTTGTCCTTAAAAATATGCAAATAGCTTGTCCGCTGTTTTCTGGAAAAACATTTGAGAGCTATTAATGAAACTTCACACAAATTTCAAATGCATCAAGATCTGAAGCTGAGTCAATTCTAAGGTTCATTTGATTTGTCGTTTCGGAGTTATGGCTCTTGTATTTAAAAAATAATGCAAATAGTTTGTCTGCCTTTTTCTGAGAAAACTATTTGAGAGATATTGATGAAACTTCACACAAATGTTTAATGCATCAAGATCTGAAATTGAATTGATTCTGAGGATCATTTGATTTTTCTTTTCAGAGTTATGACCCTTGTCCTTAAAAAATAATGCAAATAGTTTGTCCGCTGTTTTCTGGGAAAACTATATGAGAGATATTAATGAAACTTCACAAAAATGTTAAATGCATCAAGATCTGAACATGAATTGATTCTGAGGATCTTTTGATTTTTCTTTTCAGAGTTATGGCCCTTGTCCTTAAAAAATAATGCAAATACATGCAAATAGTTTGTCCGCTATTTTCTGGAAAAACCATTTTAGAGATATTAATGAAACTTCACAAAAATGTTTAATGCATCAAGATCTGATGTTGAGTTGATTTTGAGGTTTATTTGATTTGTCGTTTCGGAGTTATGGCCCTTTTACTTAAAAAATAATGCAAATATATGCATATAGTTTGTCCACTATTTTCTGGCAAATCTGTTTGACAGATATTAATGAAACTTCATACACATGTTTAATGCATCAGGACCTGAAGCTAAGTTGATTCTGAGGATTATTTGATTTGTTGTTTCGGAGTTATAGCCCTTGCACTTAAAAGAAATAATGCAAATCTATGCAAATATGAGGATGGCCATAACCTTTTCATTTGAAATGATATTTACTTTCAATTTTTTTATATGTTTAAACCTTAATGTGAATTTTCACATATATTGCGATGGTTATGATATGTCATTTTATTCTAAAGTTATGGTCCTTGAACTTTGTGTGTTTGTTGCTTTGTTTGTCGGTCAACTTTTAGTTCGTCTGTTGTTTTCTGGGAAAACTATTAAAATGATATAAATGAAACTTAACACAAATGTTTTAAGCAACAAAATTTAAAGCTGAGTTTATTTTGAGGTTCATTCAGTTTGTCTTTACAGAGTTATGGCCGTTGCACTTTACAAAAATCTGTAAAAATGAGGATTAGCTGTAATTTTTTTATTTAATAAGATATTCACATCATTTTTTAAAAAGTATAGTGTCACCGTAATATGAAAATCAAGATCTGAAGCACAGATTAGAAAATGTCAACACTTATAAATGGAAAAGTAGTAAAGTCAAGCAGGCAAAGCCACATGCAAGACGCAACCACCACCAAAACACCGATAGACAGCATGACACACACACACACAACCATACACCCAAACGCACACACACACACACACACTGACACACGAAATGAACACAGAAAACACCAAGACACACAAGAACCAGGGACAAACGTTCCACACATGAACAAATCACAAGCACAAAGACGCAAGGCAAACAAAAGGAAGGGTGACAAAGAGAGTACCGCCTTGGCACGGTCAGTAGCAAAAACACCACTGGGGGTTTAAACCGGTTTATGGACGTCCTAACCTCACACTTCTCTCAAAGTCACCCTAGCTTTACAAATATTGTAAATAAAGGTATCCCCGCTGGACTTACCCACAACATAGACGACAGTGAACACAGGACAACATGTAAAACATAGCATAATAACTGTGACAATCCGTCAAATATGTACTCAATGACTTTGCTGAAGTCAGAGCACCTGCAGGTAAGCCGTTAAGGGCACGACAGGGAAAAAGTAATACATGAGTCTGGTAAGCTCATCCTGTATCCAAGTTTAAGAGTA
Source organism: Azorinus chamasolen (assembly GCA_963576725.1). Taxonomy (NCBI): domain Eukaryota; kingdom Metazoa; phylum Mollusca; class Bivalvia; order Cardiida; family Solecurtidae; genus Azorinus; species Azorinus chamasolen. The sequence goes on from OY755245.1 coordinate 73,277,662, forward strand.
TACCATCATAGAGTACTACCCTCGGCCTGTCATCGCGCAAGCAAAGAGGGAAGCGTAGCTACCGACTGTAAAATGGTCGATAACCAAACATGCAGTGCGTTGCAATATAATAGGATCATAACCTTTCTTTTTAAATGTTTTAATGCGTTTTATAACAAATCATGAAAATGGATATGACCTCGAATTTTCCTAAGTTTGTAGATAACATCCCCATAAAATTCTGGTAGAGAAATGCCTTGTCGCAGTAACGTCCGTAGATTGCAATTATATTTACTAATGACGGGTAAATTTCGATAATAAAATTTAGAAAAAGTTTTCCGAAGTTTGTGATATCTGTAACCTCGCTTAAGAAGTTTATCAGTTATAACTAAATTACGTCTGTTAAAATCTTCAAGCAAAGAACAGGCTCGGGCAAACCTAATAAGTTGAGAAATATAAACCCCATAAGATGTAGAACGTGGCACATCCCCATCTAGAAAAGGATAATTAACCATTTTAGAATTAAAATCTTCTCTTTTATCGTATACTTTGGACGAAACTTTATCATTTGTAATTGAAAGATACAAATCTAAAAATGAAGCATTTATGTCAGATTGATTAGTTTTGTTTAAAGACAGTTCTTTTGGGTAATTTGAAGAAACCATAGTATCAAAATAAGGATTATCTAAGTTCAAAATATCGTCTAAATACCTTGAAGTTTTATTAAAAACATTAACAATATCGGACTGTGTATCAGGTTTTAAGCTAAGCATAAAATCCCTCTCGTAGCAATACAAAAACAAATCTGCAACAAGAGGGGCACAATTTGTACCCATGGGTATACCAACAACTTGACGATATATGGTATCGTCATAACGCACAAATATATTATCTAAAAGAAAGGTAAGAGATCTACAAACATCAAGGCAAGTCCACATTGTGTAATGTTCAACTTCTGAATTCGAAAAGAATGAACGTTGAACATTACAAGTAATGAACATTTTGTTTTCTCTGGCAAAGGTTTTTTCTATTAATTTAATAAGTTTATCCTTTATAAGATGGTGAGGTAGAGTAGTATAGAGTGTAGAGAAATGATAAGAGCTCAGTAAAGAAATGTTATACTGTTCATTTTCAAGTTTTGTTAAAACATCATTTGAATTTTTTATGGACCAAAAAACATTAATACCAGAATTTTCATATATTTTATCACAGTAGCGTTTAACATGTTCTTTGATCGTGGTAAAACAGGACGTCAAAAGTATAGATAATTTAGTAGTGGTACAACCGCTAGAGTTTGCAATAAAACGCGCCTTATAAGGGTTTTATGTAGTTTCGGAATCCAGTACAAAGTAGAAAGTTTATTTTGTTTTATGTTAGGACCAGACTTAAAATTATTGCACATTTTTACATGTTCCGAGACTATATCTTTTTCAGGTGTTTGAACTGTTATATAAGTTTTTGAATCAGTTAGCTCCTTCTTTAAAACATCAACATAATACAATCTTCAAATAATGATTACATTGTTTGAAGCCTTGTCAGCAGGAACAAGAACATAATCTGAATGAAAATTAGAAATGTTTTTCTTCAAGTAGCGAAATGTAACTCTAGGTCGAGGTGGTAAAAGATGGTAATTTGATTTGTAAAAAGTTATTCGCGTATCAATAATATCGAAAATGCATTTCTTTCAATCCGAAAGGGCATTAACATCAGCATGTTCTCGTCGACACCATTTGATGCAGAATTGTATCGATAGTATTGTAGTTAAAAATAACATTTCTAATAGGTTTATTATATTTATAACAGATGATAGGTGATTCAGAGTTGATGAAATATTTGGGAATAGCATCGATTACATTCTTATCACGAAATATACTTTGAATATCAATAAAATCGATACCTTTATTTAGGAACTGAAGTTTCAGAAAATGTTCAGATTCTTTATCAATACGTGGACGAAGAACATGCTGTGTGTAACTTTGTATAAGTGAGGCAGTATTAATTAACGGATCTGTACGCATATAGATTTTATCAGCCTCTTCGTCTATTGACTTAAGACAGGAAAAGGGTAAAGACGATAAACAAGATAACATAGAATGTTTCCCAGTTTGATTTAGAATGGTATGTAAATCATGAATAGAAATATTACGACGTAATTTACGCTTAATATTACCATTTCTACGTCTGCCATGTGATCTACTTTTACGTTTTCGAATAGAAAATAGAGAGAAAACATCAATACTTAGATCTTTAGAAATGTTGCCGCTTTGGAAAATGTTATCATTAAGGCCTAAAGGAAAAGGTGTTTGTAATTTCTTTATCCAGTCTAGCTCTGTGATAAAACGAGCTTTAGATTTTAAACTACCAGTAGTTTTAGAATCATAATAAATTTGTTCTATTGGTTGAACCGAAACATATTTGAAAGAATGTCCTGTATGACGAAAATGCTGGTAAAGAAAATTGCGTACTTTTTTGATCCGGCAATGGTAACTGTGTTCACGAAACATAGTTTTTAAAGAACGTCCTGTCTGACCTACATATTGATTGCCACAACGTGGCGCATTTCATGTAAGAACATATATAATATTAGATGAGTTTCAGTGTCTAAATCAGAATTAATCTTCACACTTAACACTCTACCATTAACAAGAGATTTAATTGTTGATCTAGTAGAAATGAAATTGCAACACATACACCTCTTACTATTGCACTTAGTAATTATTGGATACACCCTATGTCTTTTGTTCAAATAATGTGAATTTAGATGAACTTTACTTTAACGAATGATAGATTGCTTTAAAGGAGACAAAACGATTTTAGGTCCATTATGAAAACTTTTACTAATAGCCGAAGAGGAAACATGAAAAGATGAAGCAGAAGACAATTTTAGAGGTTTAATACAAACTGACGGCTGTAGTGATTGGAAATTAGCCAGGTTATGAGGAATCTGAACGGAAGACAAAGAGTGTAAGTTTAAGTTAGTAATTTTGAGTTTAGGGAGACTATTCATAATTTGTGTAGTAATTGTAGCACCCTTCTGTAAAAAGCGACATACGTATGTAACGAAAAGTGGTGTAAAATAATAAGAACATACCAGAGGTTATGACAAAAATAAAGAAGACTAAGAATATGAATGAAACATTGAATATGGAAACAGTGAATGGGTAAAAAGTAAGAAGAAACACAAGTAAGGTAAAGTCACACTAGAGAAAACGCAAAGGGCACAAATCTTAAAAGGGAAATTAAAATAGTCACACAATATGTTGGTGAGTACGGGAGCCACCATGAAGTGCATTGTACGGTGTAAAGGTATGAGGAAACACATTGAATGTAGAGCAATTCCTGCAAGAGGAAGAAACCAATATTGATTGGATGTACGGGGAGACGTTTCACCGCCGCCACACTGCACAAACAACACTATTGTGCTTATAAATGGAAAAGTAGTAAAGTCAAGCAGGCAAAGCCACATGCAAGACGCAAACACCACCAAAACACCGATAGACAGCATCACACACACAAACACAACCACACACCCAAACACACACACACAAACACACGAAATGAACACAGAAAACACCAAAAGACACACAAGAACCAGGGACAAACGTTCCACATATGAACAAATCACAAGCACAAAGACGCAAGGCAAACAAAAGGAAGGGTGACAAAGAGAGTACCGCCTTGGCATGGTCAGTAGCAAAAACACCACTGGGGGTTTAAACCGGTTTACGGACGTCCTAACCTCACACTTCTCTCAAAGTCACCCTAGCTTTACAAATATTGTAAATAAAGGTCATGTTGAATCAGAGAAAGTTTGCAAGTGGGCGTATTATGTACCGTATGCGGTACTCTTGTTTTCTTTCGAAGGATCTCATCTTATCAGGATTTATTTGCATTTGAGTTCTGAAAGTGAAGAAACCTTGAGCAGTTCTTGAAAATGAAACATTACTTACGCAGCCCTGGCAGTACAGCTTAAGCAGTATTCATTTTCAAAACTAATAACAGCGAAACTAATAATACCAGAGGACCAGAAACTATAATAACACTGAGAATGAAGTACGGGGCGACTTTTACGGCCGCCACACAAGCACTTAACACCTGCTGTTGTGAAAGCGAAAATTGCAGACTTATTTTGATTGAGTCTGTCCATGAGTACCCCCAGTATCGACGTCAGCGGTATTCAATTTTCAAAATTATGAGAGATCCTTCAAAAGCAAATGCAGCAGTTTAAAAAGAGAAATTTCAGACTCGGCTTTATTGAATCTGTTCATGAGCAGTCATAAGAGGTTTGTTCTTAAACATTAATGGATGACACATCAAACAGATACATAAATTACCACTAATGATTGCTTCTTCGACTGGTTTGGTGGCGTGACGCCAGTTGCGTTCCATCCTTCCCGAATCCGTACGGGTATCTTGCGGCATCAAACTCCTGGTTGGCTTAAGGTTCCATGATTGAAGGTTATCAGGGGTATCTACTGAAGTCATATCTCTATGTCTGCTTATCTCTCGGCTACTGATACTCTGCCTAAACTCTGCTCTGTATAAAGAAAAATATTATAAACATAACACAGTCCGCGTCAGAAGTGACTAATGGCATATGCTATATAAACAACATGGGATTCAGATATTTAAGAATTAGAGGCACTGTTCTGGCTATGATCTTTTCTATTTTAAATCTTATTAACAAACAAGATTACGTGCATTTTAGTACCAATGTCAATTATGCTTAGACGATGCAACTTTGGAACAACGACAGTTCTGGCTATCCACTGTTTGCATTACATGGTTTTGTACCTGTGATATACACACCATGGAAAACTGTTCTGGACAGCTAGCTATATCTTGGGTTTTGTGAGGCCTTCCTAGAACAGAGAGTCGACTAACAGGAAATGTTGTCGTGCCTAATAGAGAGTACAGAAGAGGCTAGTGACAAATTTACCGATAGAGACATTAAAAAAAGTTTAAACACATTATAGTTTGTATGACATCACAATTCACCTACTAGATCAACGAAATGATTCTGACAATTTACGTCATTTGATTTTGAAATGTAACTTTTGTCCGAAATTATGCATTTGAACAAACAGTAATTTGTTTTAATAATTTGCCATTAAGCATTCTCGTCAATGCATATTTTATTCCATTAAAAGTACAAAAATGAGTCATGCAGGAAATACCACATACAGAACAAACACTCGCCCGAACAGCAACACAAGGAAACAGCAAATGTACATGGGTAGAAAAAACAACAAGAGACGCACAAAGACAAAACAAACATACAATAGGAGGAAGATGGAAGTACCGCCTTGGAACGGTCAGTGACAAAAGTCACCGGGGGTTTAAACCGGTTTATGGGCGCCCAACCTCACCCTTATTCCATCCCCATCCTAAAAGACAAACAGTGTAAATAAACGTATCCCCTCTCCGACTAATCTACAACAACCGCGACAGCAAATACAGTGGTAAAGTGCATGTATAACAAAAAAACATTTAATTGAACATTCTGTATCCACCTATCGCTAGTGTACTCAATGATTGAGCTGCAAACAGAGTAACTGTAGAAAAGTAATAAAGGGTACGACATGCTAAACCATACATGTTATATTATTATTGTTATTATTATTATTATTGTTATTTTCTGAGCAAGTCAAATGATACATCTACAGGACAAGACGACATTCAATGTCAAATTTTAAAACATTTTCCTGATGCAGAGATCTACGCAATCACTTTTATATTATTAGCTCACCTGAGCCAAAGACTCGGTATGAGCTATTGTGATCGCAATCCGTCCGGCGTCCGTGCACATTTTCAAACGACATTTCCTCCGAAACTGCTGACCCGAATTTAACCGAATTTTGTCAGAAGTATCGGTGGCTAGGGGGAACGAAATGTTGTTCACATTATGACCGCCGGGCCAAAAATAGCCCCGCCTCTAGGGCTTATCAGTTTTTCATAGGATTTTTTAAAATCTTCTTCTCTGAAACTGTAAGGCCTAGACCTTTGATATTTGGTATGTAGCATGATCTTATGGTCCTCTACAAACATTGTTCAAATTATGACCCCTAGGCAAAATATGGCTCCGCCCAAGGGCTTATCAGTTTTTTATAGGAAAATTTTAAAAATCTTCTCCTCTGAAACTGTAAGGCCTAGACCTTTGATATTTAGAAAGTAGCATAAGCTTATGGTCCTCTACAAAAATTGTTCAAATTATGACCCCCGGGTCAAAAATGGCCCCGCCCAAGGGCTTATCAGTTTTTCATAGGAAAATCTTTAAAAATCTTCTTCTCTGAAACTGTAAGGCCTTGACCTTTGATATTTAGCATGTAGCATGATCTTATGGTCCTCCACAACAGTTGTTCAAATTATGACCGCAGGCCAAAAATGGCCTCGCCCAAGGGCTTATCAGATTTTCATAGGAAAATCTTGAAAAATCTTCTCTGAAACGTTTAGGCCTAGACCTTTGATATTTGTCATGTAGCATGATCTTTTAGTCCTCTACAAAAAGTGTTCAAATTATGACCCTGGGGCCAAAAATGGACCCGCCCAAAGACTTATCAAGTTTTCATAGGAAAATCTTTAAAAATCTTCTTCTCTGAAACAGTAAGGCCTAGACCTTTAATATTTGGCATGTAGCATGATCTAATGGTCCTATACAAAGATTTTCCAATTATGCTGAACGGGCCCAAAAATGGCCCCGCCCAAGGGCTTATCAGTTTTTCATAGGAAACTCTTTAAAAATCTTCTTCTCTTAAACTGTAAGGCCTAGACCTTTGATATTTGGCATGTAGCATGATCTTATGATCCTCTCCGAAGATTCTTCAAATAATGACCCCCGGGACAAAAATGGTTAAGCCCAAGGGCTTATCAGTTTTTCATAGGAAAATCTTTAAAAATCTTCCTCTCCGAAACTGTAAGGTCTAGACCTTTGCTATTTGGTATGTAGCATGATCTAATGGTCCTCTACAAAGATTTTTAAATTATGACCCGGACCAAAAATTGCTAAGCCCATGGGCTAATCAGTTTTTCATAGGATAATCTTTAAATATCTTCTGAAACTGTAAGGCCTAGATCTTTGATATTTGGTATGTAACATGATCTAATGGTCCTCTACAGATATGTAGCTTTGGTTTGTGTCCTCTGCCAAGAATGTTCAACTTACGACCTTGACCTCTGGGCGAAACTTTGCCCTGCCTTGTGGCTTATCAGTTTTTTATGGGAAAAATATAAAATATTATTTTTCTCCGAAACCATAAGGTTTAGACCTTTAATTAATGGCATTTGCCTTTGGGTTCTCTACCAAGGTTGTACAAATGATGACTTCTTGGTCAAAAATGACCCCGCCCCTGGGTTATCTCAGATGAGTGCTTCAGGGCCTCATGGCCCTCTTGTTTTGAATTTATATAGGATTCTGATGTCCCCACCTTCATGTTGTCCATATTGCTAAGCCAAACAAGGATGGACATACTCCTTCAGAATGTCACATTGTCAGTCTTACAAGTTACGTCTGTAAGACGCTTGAAAGAATGATAAATATTTCTTTTGTTTTGTTTCTAGAAATCAAACCATCTTATAACAAATTTCCAAAGTGGATTTAAAAGTCAAAGAAGTACAAATGATCTTATTGTTTAGAATATTTCATTTGCTTTTATTAAAACGAACATAGTATTGTCATATGGAAAATGCTTATGACGAACATGGAAATACGGGTTTTTAAAGACATGAACACTCTAGGTCTCAAAGATAGGCAACCTACTTATGTTTCAGATTTCCTTACACAACTTTTAAAATGAGGATTGTGTCGACACTCTGTTTAATGTTTTATGTTTTAATGTGCATTCTGTCACGTAATGATGCTGTTTCTTGTTTAATAAGGTTTGGTGCCGTGCCCTTTTGTGTGTTTCCCTGTTTACTGTTTTTCTATAACAACAGGAAAAGGGTGACCTCGAGAACGCATTTGTCAATTAATTTATTTGATTTAAAATAAAGGATATGTCTAGTTGTTTGCAACATGTAAATGCATACCATCGCAAGACAACTTCAACACTGTCTTGACAAACTAAGAACTTGGAACAATGATCGCGGTTATAAATATTTAACAACTAAAATGCAATGTGTTCATTTCTGTCAGCTACGAGAATGTCATTAAGGTCCAGTATGAATACTTAATAATATACAAATCCCTGTTGTTAACACGGCCATTTGTTTAGGAATAATGTTTGATAAAAGTTTGTATTTGTGCCACATATAAAACATCGGAAAACAAAATGCCATAAAATCTTACTTTTCTTCTAGATCTGGCTCATACTTAGTAGGGAGACGATCGTAAAGTGCTGCACTGTGTGTGTGCTACGCCTTTATCGATCATTAAATCATTCAAAACTTGACTACTGAAGTGTTTCACATTTTTGCTTTTGCTTTTCAAACTCGTTAAACACGCCTTGAACAGAACTATGCGCAACCTGTTAGTTCAACAAATTCAAAATAGAGGGGATACGTTTATTTACACTGTTTATCTTTTAGAGTTGGGATGGAATAAGTGTGAGTTTGGACGCCCCTAAACCGGTTTAAACCCCCAGTGACATTTATCACGGGCCGTTCCAAGGCGGTACTTCAATCTTCCCCATATTGTTAGTTTGTCTTTGTGCGCCTCTTTATGTTTTGGGGAGTTATGTATATTTGCCGTGTTTTCTTGAGTTGTTGTTTGGGCGGAAGTTTGTTCTGTATGTGGTGTTTCCTGCATGACTCATATTTGTATTTTTAATGCAATTAAACCTACTATCAGGGAATCCCTATTGAATTATAGGTCTTTAAGAAGAGATGATATGATCTTTAAACGCTGTCACATATGAACCCTCATATTACTCATTCATATCTAAGCGAGTAGTTGAGAAATGTAAACCCATTAAGATGTAGAACGGGGCACATCTCCATCTAGCAAAGGATAATTAACAACTTTTCTTTTGGGTAGATAGAATAGACCATTGTTTCAAAATAAGGATTATCCAAATTCAAAATATCGTCTAAACACCTAGTAGTTTTATTGAAAGCATTAATATCAAATCGTATATCAGGTTTTAAGCTTAGCATAACATCCCTCTCATAGTAATACAAAAACAAATCTTCAACAAGAGGGTCACAATTTGCACCCGTGTGTATACCAAAAACTCGACGACGATATTTGGTATCCCCATAGAGAACAAATATGTTATCTAAGACAAGTTAAGGGATCTACAAAGATCAAGGCAAGTCCACATTGTGTAATGTTCAACTTTTGAATTCGAAAAGAATGAACGTCGAACATTGCAAGCAAGGAACAATTTATTTTCTCTGGCAAAGGTTTTCTCTCTTAATTTAATCAGTTCATCCTTTATATGATGGTGAGGTACAGTAGTATTGAGTGTGGAGAAATCATACGAGCTCGATGAAATGAATTGGCCAATACTGTTCAATTTCAAGTTGAGTTAAAATATCACTATTCTTTTTGGAACCAAAATACATTAATTCCAGATTTGTAATATATTTTATCACAGTAACGGTTTACATGTTTACGACATGAAGTCAAAGGTTTCGATAGTTTAGTTGTATTACAACAAATCGAGTTAGCAATAAAACGCGCCTTATAAGGGTTATTTTGTGACTTCGGAAGCCAGTACATATAAATTCGGAAGAGAGGTGATCCCCCGAAAGCAAAAACTGCAACACAAAAGGAGAAAATTGCAGACTCGGTTTTAGTGACACTGCTCACGTCCTCTAGCACCGGCTTAAGAGGTATTCAATTTTCAGAACAAAAAGTACTGAAATAATTTATGATCTCGCAGGCTCAGAAAGTATAACAACACTGAGAATGAAGTACGGGGCGACGTTTTACGTCAACTGTAATATATGTTTGTGAACCAGTTAACTCCTATAAAACATCAACATAATACAATCTTCAAATAATGATTACATTGCAGGGGCAAGACCATAATTTGAATGAATATTCGAAATGTTTTATTCAAATATCGAAATGTATTTTTAGGTCGAGGTGGTAATAACTAGTAATTTGATTTGTAAAAACATTACGTGCATCAATAATAAAAAATACGTTTCTTTCAATCTGAAAGGTCATAAATATCAGCATGTTATCGTCGACACCATCTAATGCAGAATTTACTCATTTTCGACTATTATTATTATTAAACTACTTTTAAAATATTTTTTAATATAATTTTATTATTTGCATTGGCGATATGTATGATATACCAATTCGTATGTGTATGTTGGGTTGTCTTTCGCTTGGAATAGTTGATAGGGATAGGGATCGCTATTTGTGATACCGCGACCCCATCTAGCAAACCCTGAAGTACTGCCTTGAGGTCCAGGTTGAATGGTCTGAAAGCATTGTAAATAGTATCCATAGAAAATGTCATGCAGTGTATTTTAAACAAGCAATGCAATAGAAATAGTTTTAAACTCACATTACAAATATATAAGAAGTGTAAAGTCATTTGTTCTATAAAAGACTATACTATCATCATAATTTCAGCTAAATGTAGTTTGTTCCCAACACCGGAATTACAATTTAAAATAATGTATAATTATAATTTACCTATAGAACAATTATCACAATTCACGCACATGTACCACGAATATAGCAGGTGTATACAAACCTCTACAGGCATTAACTTGAAGCAATAAACATAGTATTTGTCAGCAAAGATTAAACGATAAAAGTCTTGATGAATAACCAGAATGTGTTTATGAATATACACGGTAAACCCACAGGATAAGGACCTGAATCACCTCATTTCATTGCTTTCATTTCATTTCGGTGTCTTTAGATGAAGAAATTTTATCGTCTCGCGAAACTATTTATATGTAGTAATATGATAAACCATATATAATATTGTTGATACATATATGTATTTAACAATCATTATTGTTATGAAATTCAAATTCAATATCTTTTTAACGATACACATTTTAAACGAAATGTTTACTTGTGAATGACATCAAATCGCTGTTCTAAGTGAGACCGAATCTGAAATTAGACATAATGCACATCTCTACTAAGAAGAAGCATTTACGTCAAAAACTACTATCAACACACAGTTGTTTTTTCGGAATGCGGTTTCATATAGCCTTTTGGCTGCCAATGACGATTGTATCATCCCATCATTATTTGATTTCCATTAATTAATACGAATTTTAATCTATTGTAATATTACCTCTCCCATTCCTTTCGTATCAAAAGTGTCATGTATCCCAAGAAATGGCCACACGTGATCTTTTGGTGCATACTCAGAAATGCCATGTCTAGAACTGTCCAAGTTAAATGTTGGCTAAAACAATAATAATACAAATAGGAATAAGGTATTAGAACCAACATTTTGTATATAAAGATAGCTATTATGCGCAAAGTGTGGGATAGTTTTAGATTCGAGGGCTTGGTTCAAGATCTAGGTCAGTGATACTAAAATCGAACACAAAGTTTCTGAAGCAAACTGTACGTTCTACTTGCATTTAACCACTATGTTTGCCACCGCGGTTGTTGTGGATTAGTCGGAGAGGGGATATGTTTATATACACTGTCTTTTAGGGTGGAAATGGAATAACTGTGAGATTGGGCGCCCCTGAACCGGTTTAACACCCAAGTGACTGTTATCACTGACCGTTCCAAGGCTGTACAGCAATCTTCCCACTATTGTATGGTTGTTTTGTCTTTTGTGCGTTTCTTTGTGTTTTGATAGATGTGTACATTTGCTGTTCCCTGCATGTTGTGTTTCCTGAATGACGTATACTTGTACTTTTAGATCTGTGAAATTGACAACCGATGTGTAAGGGTTATAACACTAGTATATCAAATACATTAACACTATGAATTTCGGCTAGATATTACAAGCCCCTCGTATAACAGCGTAATTGACCCAGACTACTGTTAAATATTAACCACAATGCAGCATTACCATTGGTCAAAGTTATTCTGAATGGAAAAGTAGTAAAGCCAAGCAGGCAAAGCCACATGCAAGACGCAACCACCACCAAAAGACAGATAGACAGCATCACACACACACACACAACCACAAAACCACACACCCAAACGCACAAACACACACACACACACACACACACGAAATGAACACAGAAAACACCAAAAGACATACAAGAACCAGGGACAAACGTTCCACACATGAACAAATCACAAGCACAAAGACGCAAGGCAAACAAAAGGAAGGGTGACAAAGAGAGTACCGCCTTGGCACGGTTAGTAGCAAAAACACCACTGGGGGTTTAAACCGGTTTACGGACGTCCTAACCTCACACTTCTCTCAAAGTCACCCTAGCTTTACAAATATTGTAAATAAAGGTATCCCCGCTGGACTTACCCACAACATAGACGACGGTGAACACAGGACAACATGTAAAACATAGCATAATAACTGTGACAATCCGTCAAATATGTACTCAATGACTTTGCTGAAGTCAGAGCACCTGCAGGTAAGCCGTTAAGGGCACGACAGGGAAAAAGTAATACATGAGTCTGGTAAGCATGTATGGTCATCCTGTATCCAAGTTTAAGAGTATACCATCATAGAGTACTACCCTCGGCCTGTCATCGTGCAAGCAAAGAGGGAAGCGTAGCTACCGACTGTAAAAGGGTCGATAACCAAACATGCAGTGCGTTGCAATATAATAGGATCATAACCTTTCTTTTTAAATGTTTTAATGCGTTTTATAAACAAATCATGAAAATGGATATGACCCCGAATTTTCCTAAGTGTGTAGATAACATCCCCATAAAATTCTGGTTGAGAAATGCCTTGTCGCAGTAACGTCCGTAGATTGCAATTATATTTACTAATGAGAGGTAAATTTCGATAATAAAATTTAGAAAAAGTTTTCCGAAGTTTGTGATATCTGTAACCTCGCTTAAGAAGTTTATCAGTTATAACTAAATTACGTCTGTTAAAATCTTCAAGCAAAATACAGGCTCGGGCAAACCTAATAAGTTGAGAAATATAAACCCCATAAGATGTAGAACGTGGCACATCCCCATCTAGAAAAGGATAATTAACAATTTTAAAATTAAAATCGTCTCTTTTATCGTATACTTTGGACGTAACTTTATCATTTGTAATTGAAAGATATAAATCTAAAAATGAAAAATTAATGTCAGATTGATTAGCTTTGTTTAAAGACAGTTCTTTTGGGTAATTTGAAGAAACCATAGATCAAAATAAGTATTATCTAAATTCAAAATATCGTCTAAATACCTTGAAGTTTTATTAAAAGCATTAACAATATCGGTCTGTGTATCAGGTTTTAAACTAAGCATAAAATCCCTCTCGTAGCAATACAAAAACAAATCTGCAACAAGAGGGTCACAATTTGTACCCATGGGTATACCAACAACTTGACGATATATGATATCCCCATAACGCACAAATATATTATCTAAAAGAAAGGTAAGAGATCTACAAACATCAAGGCAAGTCCACATTGTGTAATGTTCAACTTCTGAATTCGAAAAGAATGAACGTTGAACATTGCAAGCAATGAACATTTTGTTTTCTCTGGCAAAGGTTTTTTCTATTAATTTAATAAGTTTATCCTTCATAAGATGGTGAGGTAGAGTAGTATAGAGTGTAGAGAAATCATGAGAGCTCAGTAAAGAAATGTTATACTGTTCATTTTCAAGTTTTGTTAAAACATCATTTGAATTTTTTATGGACCAAAAAACATTAATACCAGAATTTTCATATATTTTATCACAGTAGCGTTTAACATGTTCTTTGATCGTAGTAAGACACGACGTCGAAAGTATAGATAATTTAGTAGTGGTACAACAGCTAGAGTTGGCAATAAAACACGCCTTATAAGGGGTTATATGTAGTTTCGGAATCCAGTACAAAGTAGAAAGTTTATGTTGTTTTATGTTAGGACCAGACTTAAAATTATTGCACATTTTCACATGTTCCAAGACTATATCTTTTTCAGGTGTTTGAACTGTTATATAAGTTTTTGAATCAGTAAGCTCCTTCTTTAAAACATCAACATAATACAATCTTCAAATAATGATTACATTGTTTGATGCCTTGACAGCAGGAACAAGAACATAATCTGAATGAAAATTAGAAATGTTTTTCTTCAAGTAGCGAAATGTAACACTACGTCGAGGTGGTAAAAGATAGTAATTTGATTTGTAAAAAGTTATTCGCGTATCAATAATATCGAAAATACATTTCTTCCAATCCGAAGGGCATTAACATCAGCATGTTCTCGTCGACACCATTTGATGCAGAATTCTTGAATAGCTTCCGCAATATGAGTTCGACAAGCGTCAAAATCAATAAGGGGAGGTAATCTATATTTAGGTCCTTTAGTTAGAAGGGTCCTGAGACGTTTATCCTTAATGATATCAAAATTACCAGTAATGACATGACCAACTGGTTTATAGCAAAAGCTAGAAATGCTACAATCTCAAGAAATAGGGGTATTAACATCAATATTTAAGTCAGAGACAATTTTACTGTAGTTAAAAATAATATTTCTAATAGGTTTATTATATTTATAACAGATGATAGGTGATTCAGAGTTGATGTTATAAATTGATAACATAGAATGTTTACAAGTTTGTTTTAGAATGGTATGTAAATCATGAATAGACATATTACGACGTAATTTACGCTTAATATTACCATTTCTACGTCTGCCATGTGATCTACTTTTACGTTCTCGAATAGAAAAAAATAGAGAAAATATCGATACTTGGATCTTAGAAATGTTGCCGCTTTGGAAAATGTTATCATTAAGGCCTAAAGGAAAAGGTGTTTGTAATTTCTTTATCCAGTCTAGCTCTGTGATAAAACGAGCTTTAGATTTTAAACTACCAGTAGTTTTAGAATCATAATAAATTTGTTCTACTGGTTGAACCGAAACATATTTGAAAGAATGTCCTGTATGACGAAAATGCTGGTAAAGAAAATTGCGTACTTCTTTGATCCGGCAATGGTAACTGTGTTCACGAAACCTAGTTTTTAAAGAACGTCCTGTCTGACCTACATATTGAATGCCACAACGTGGCGCATTTCATGTATTCTCATTTAGAAAATTCAAAACACACCTTCAAACTGTTGAAGAATATGGTCAATAGCGCCAACAAATAAAACTGTTGATGTCTCACGTTTGATCGAATGGAAATATATTCTTGATGAGTCTATAGTTAACGGTATCCTGTATCTTTAATTGGCCAATATTGATTCGGAAAAGACAAATTCCAATAGATATAATTTATACTTTTTCAGAGAATTGAACAATATGTTATCCTTTACCGATTTATATTATTTTAGTTCTCAACAGTATACTATTTTACTATCCCTATTTGGTTCCATTAAGCAATGTCCATTGTAAATTTTAAAACTAACAGCAGACGACACATTTTGCAGACGACCATATGCGACAGCAAATCAATTAAACAATGTTTTAACTTCCATCAGAATTATATAACTAATTTAATTCTCAATTGTACACTATCCTATCCTTGTTTGATATACATTTATGATGTCACTTTAATACAATAAATACCTGTTTCAAATTACTCCTATCAAATGTTCTCTGCCATATCCAGACCTGCACATGTTATTCTCTAGTTATGATAACAACATGCAAATATTAGGCCATATAAAATTCTATTATATGTCTTGAAGAGGGCTTGGCCTGTTGTTAGATTAGTTAAGAATATACTAGTAAATATATTGGTTCACATTTCAATACGTGTGTGAGTCCGTCAATGTTATTGAGATCACCTCACTAGTTCCATTTGTTTAAACTTCACCTTTTATTTAAAGGTGTGATCGTGTACCTCAGAATGCAGTTTGCATATAACAATGAATACTCGTATTTCGGACTAAATTATTCACATCGGGTCATATACCAGTACTACATAGACCTCTCCCGAAATGAAGAAAGTCCAAAATCTTATGTCTTTCAGGAATGAAGATTTGCTGTCTGACTTTTAGTTTATTCTTAACTAGAACTGTCAGCCAAAGGCTAACAAATACCCCCCGACACCTGGCTGCTTGTCTGAACACATATCATCAATCTGATCATATGTACATATAAAACATGAAGAAATCATGCCGCAACCCAGTTTATGTAATAAACTTTCAAGATGTTAAACAATAAAGAAAAATGAACAATAACACAGAAATGCAGAGAAATAAGACCATTTCATGAGGTTTTATCCACACAACATATTTTTCTCATATTCTTAGTAATAAGTTATGGGAGCATTGAAAGCAATGTCATAGTCCATAACCGGTTGAACTCTGTCACAATTTAACGAAAAGCACTTATGCGCTGCACATTCATAAAATAACCTTATAGCATACCTATTGATTCAAATTTATCACTTCTAACATGTAATATTCAATCCAAGATCAATCACAAACATACATAAATCAAACTTTTACAACTGGAAACAACAGTCCTACAGGGAGCGCTATACACAAAAAGACATGACACTAAAACATAATCAAATATGAAACCACACAACTGCAATGCAAAACGTGGCGAAACACACAAAAAGACATGTAAAAACATCTACAAAACAAAGTAGACATTAGGGTGAAAGCAGGAGTACAGTCTTGGAACAGTAAGTAGTCACAAAATGCTATTTTGGACTTAAACCAGGTTTGTGGGTATCAAGTCTTACGCTTATCCAACCTCCCACCTTCATCCAAGTCAAAATGTAAAAGTATAATTATCTTGCGAGACAAATATGACCATATGATATTCAAATAAACCTTGAAACAGAACGTAATTAGTTTAGTGACGTAATAAGCACCAAGCCTTTCTATTACAGGGATTACAGATACGCTAGACAACCCTGATCGAATCTAAAGAAATAAGTCTTCGGACTAAGAAATCAGAGCATATCCTGATCAGACAGTTCCTGCGTGATTTGGGTTTACGCTGTTAACAAAACGTTTGTATAGAATAATTTTCCACGAAGAAAAAGCCCATTAACCTACAGTGCCAGACCTAAGTCACATTTATAACAGAATGTAGCACATCCTTTTTTAAAATTTTAGACCCAAGTCATCCACTGCATCTCTAGTATAAATTTCACTGAAAACAGCCATCGAGACAAAATGTAAATCACATCACATTTTCTTGAACTTCTCGTCTTTTGGTAATTTAAATAATCCTATTTAGCCTCTGTCGGATTAGGAGCTACACCCATAGGCAGGGACACACCCATAGGCAGCATAAATCACCATTTTAGCACTCAAAACGAAGCAGAAGTACATTACGTGCGATTCTTTTCTATACGATATCTAGTTCGCATTTATAGCGAATGTCACAAGTGACGTCATCACAAGGGAGATAAGCGAACGACCAAAATCAGCCAGTGCTTACTTATCGGTGATATATGACAGCGGCTATGTGCGATATGACTGAATTTGTTTGTGTTTTCGAAACTACGTCGTACAAGGTACCCATTTATCAAATATTTACGAAAAAGTGTCCTGCCTGTTTACTTGACCTTTAAATGCATAATTATCTTACTAACCTGTTCTTGGGGACAATATAAGTGACAAAGTTAATGGGCATTGAGTCGACCTATTGGAATAATTCCATGTAGACTGTAAATATGGGAGTTTGTATGCCTTATGAACATCACTTAATGTGATAATGGTTTCTACGTCAGTGTGTTTCAGCAAATGAATAACATTGATCTGTAACGCAATGTGTATTATTGATGTCACACAGAGGTATTATGCATCATGGCTCATTAAAACATTCCCCCGTTTCTGCTACATGTATTAATTCATACATAACAGTCATGTTTTCCCAATGTATCTGTTAATTAAAAGTACTAAACAATATTGCTCCCTCTTTTTCTTCTATCGTGCTTAAATACATGTTACGCAGCCATTTTACGCTTGCGTAAAACCTTGCTTGTGTTTTAACTTGAAACGCCCCTAGTTGCAGTATGCAATACGTTAGTGCTTAGACGACCAGATTCAGGGAGAACGCATATCAATATCGACAAATAAAGCTCTGAAAGTAGGAGATCCTTCAAAAGCAAAAGCAGCAATGCAAATGTGGAAAAATAGTCAAACAGGGAGAGTCTCATACGAAATGACACCGCACCAAACACAATCAAACGAGAAACGGTATAGCCACAAGACAAAAAAAATAACAGGACGCATATCAAGACGAAAAACATTAAACATGAAGCATATTAAACATCAAAGTTGACCATTGACTGAAAGCAGGAGTACCGCCTTGGAACGGCCAGTAACCAAAATCAGCTACTGGGTGCTTAAACCTGGGTTTACGGGTGCCCGACTGAGAAAATTGCAGACTCGGTTTTATTCGGAGTCTGTTCATGGGCAGTTATTAAAAATGCAACACCACTCATGCTTCTTTCCAACGGCTTAAGCGTTACTCAATTTTCAATACTAATAACATCGCAACTAATGATCCAGAAGGACCGGAAAGAATGACACTGAAAATGAGGTACGGGTAATTTTTTACGGCCGTCACACAATCACCTAACACTTGCTGTTGTGAAGTACATCATTCGGAAGCAAAAACTCTTTTTACTGAAGCGTTTAATAAATTTTACAAAGTATCAAATATGTGTGTTTAACGATTTTGCGAAGTTTGTAAATGACTTCACCGTTCAACAACGGATATGAGATACGTAACTTTAACAAACTACATAAATTACTGTTGTATTTGTTAATGAGTAGAACATTACGGCGATAAAAAATATGAAAGGTCTTTCGAAGTTTGACACACATCTGTAGACCTGTTTCAGCACTTTTTCTGAATTAAAAAGGTTGTGATTGTTTAAGATTATCATCAATAGAAGAACAAGCACTAGCAAAACGAATAAACTGGGAAATGTTAACCCCATATACATGTAGCACGGGGAACATCCCCATCAAAATGGAGATAGTTAACTATGTTAAAATAAGTTATTCCTCTTGTCGCTAATTCTAGAAGAATTATTTCCCTTTTTATTGATAAATGTAAATTTTAAAAATTGCTGCAGATATGTCAGGACTGTTTGCTTTATTTAACTTGAGCTCTACGGGGTATATTGAGGTTGGGTGCCCTTAATCCCGTTTAAACCCCCAGTGACAATTTTCAGTGATCGTTCAAAGGCGGTACTTCAATCTTCCTGCATTGTTTGTGTGTTACGTCTTTGTGCTTCTGTCTGTTTCTGTTTTTATAGACATATATTAGGCTATATGTTTAGTGTTCTTTTTGTCATAGTGTTATGTTTGTGGTGTTTCTGGCATGACTCATATTTGTACTTTAAAGGTTAAATAAAGATAATAAAATCAAGCGTGAAACGCCACACACAAGACGTAACCGTTACCAAAACACCGATAGAAAATAATGAGAAACTTTGAACGGTCAGTGACTAATCTAGCTCATAGCAATACATAAAGGAGTCTCCAAGTCTCCAAGTAAAGGTATACAGTTAGCTCTCATTTGAATACCAATACCTATACTGAGGTACCTAAGCGAACCCATATTTTTTTTAGCGGAAAGGCGATTGCATCATTACAATCTTAACAGGTCCACAATGTAACGTATCTACATTGTCCTTGATAAAGAATGCATGTCTAGAAGCAAGGCAATAAATCATACATTACCATATAAAATGTTTACTTATATGATTTGTAAGTTTAGTAGATCGTGTGGTAATGTAACAGAAATTGTAGAAACAAATTACATGTGCTTGGTGTTGCCTTTTTTGCAAACATTGGATATTTTTATAGACCACAAAAGGTAAATTCCGGAATTATCATAAGCTTTATCACATCATCATCTGGCACATTCCTTAACGATGCTATTAGTTTGGACAGTGTAAGATACTGCATGTGGCAGAGTTTTCTATGAAGCGTGTATTATATGGTGTCTTATACAGTTGAGGTATCAAATACATTGCGGGAAAGTTATATTATGTGATATTATCTAATCAACATTGAAATGTTTGCATTTATCAAACTGTTCAAATAGTATGTCATGTTTAGATTACGAGACCACGGTGTATACTTTTGTATTAGTGAGTTAGTCCACATGATAGAGTCGCAAAACGATGATTACATTGTATGATGCATAATCAGCTGGAAAAATCACGTATTTAAGAGTGAAACTCGACGCTTCCCTCTTTGCATGCCCGATGACAAGTCGAGGGAAGTACTCTATGATGGTATACTCATATATCCAGAAACGAGATGAGCTTAACAGACTCATGTATTGCTTTCTCTGTCGTTCCCTTAACGGCTTTCATGCAGTTGCGCTGACTTCAGCAAAGTCACTGAGTACATATTTGACGGACTTTCACAGTTGTTGTTATGCTATGTTATGACTGACGACTTTTGATACCTTTGCAAACAGTGAAGTCCCAGATCAGACTTCTATTGGAGCTGTCTGATCAGGGTCTACCCTGTTTTCATTGAAAATAATCATTCCTTGTTTTCTGTGTTGAGCTAAAACTTCAGTTAATTAACCCTTCCCCCGTTCTGTTGAATATTCATTCAGGAAATAATGACGTCTTGAATATTAATAAGATTATTTTTATACCCACCTTTTGAAAAAATAGGGGTATATTGCTTTGCACATGTCGGTCGGTCTGTCGGTAGATCGATGGTTTCTGAATGATAACTAATAAATGACTTGGTATATAATCTTCAAACTTGCTGTGGTGGTTGGTAGATGACCCCTATTTTATTTAGGTCACTAGGTCAAAGGTCAAGGTCATAATGACCTTAAATGGTGAAATAGTTTCCGATCAATAACTGCTCAAGGGCTTGGCTTGGGATCTTCAAACTTGCTGTGGTGGTTGGGCATGACCACTAAATAACGCATATTGCTTTTGAGGTCACTAGGTCAAAGGTCAAGGTCACCATGACCTTAACTGGTTAAATGGTTTCCGATCAATAACTGCTCAAGGGTTTGGCTTGGGATCTTCAAACTTGTTGTGGTGGTTGGTCATGACAACTAAATGACCCCTATTGATTTTGAGGTCACTAGGTCAAAGGTCAAGGTCACCATGACCTTAACTGGTTAAATGGTTTCCGATCAATAACTGCTCAAAGGTTCGGCTAAGAATCTTCAAACTTGCTGTGGTAGTTGGCCATGACCACTGGATGACTTCGATTGTCTTTGAGGTCACTATGTCAAAGGTCGAGGTCACCATGACCTTAACGGGTAAAATGGTTTCTGATCAATAACTGCTCCAGGGTTAGGCTTAGGATCTTCAAATTTGCTTAGGTTGTTGGGCATGACAAGTAGATGAGCCCTCTTGTTTTTGAGGTCACTAGGTCAAAGGTCAAGCTCACTATGACCTTAACGGGTGAAATGGTTTGCGGTCAATAACAGCTCAAGGATTTGGATTAGGATCTTCAAACTTGTTGTGGTGGTTGATCATGACCACTAGATGACCCCGATTGTTTTTAGGTCACTAGGTCAAGGTCACCATGACCTTAACTGGTGAAATGGTTTCCGATCAATAACTGCTCAAGGGTTTGGCTTAGGATCTTCAAACTTGCTGTGGTGGTTGGTCGTGACCACTAAATGACCCCTATTGCTTTTGAGGTCACTAGGTCAAAAGTCAAGGTCACCATGACCTTAACTGATTAAATGGTTCCGATCAATAACTGCTCAATGGTTTGGCTTAGAATCTTCAAACTTGCTGTGGTAGTTGGTCATGATCACTGGATGACTCCGATTGTCTTTGAGGTCACTAGGTCAAAGGTCAACTTCACCATGATCTTAACTGGTAAAATGGTTTCTGATCAATAACTGCTCAAGGGTTAGGCTTAGGATCTTTAAATTTGCTTAAGTGGTTGGTCATGACAACTAGATGAGCCCTGTTGTTTTTTATGTAACTAGGTCAAAGGTCAACGTCACTATGACCTTAACTGGTGAAATAGTTTGCGATCAATAACTGCTCAAAGGTTTGCCTTAGGATCTTCAAACTTGCTGTGGTGGTTGGCATGCCCACTAGATGAACCCTATTGTTTTTTAGGTCACTAGGTCAAAGGTCAAGGTCACCATGACCTTAACTGGTGAAATGTTTCCGATCAATAACTGTTCAAGGGTTTGGCTTAAGATCTTCAAACTTGCTGTGGTGGTTGGTCATGACCACTAACTGACCCCTATTGCTTTTGAGGTCACTAGGTCAAAGGTTAAGGTCACCATGACCTTAACTGGTTAAATGGTTTCCGATCAATAACTGCTCAAGGGTTTGGCTTAGAATCTTCAAACTTACGGTAGTTGGTCATGACCACAGGATGACCCCTAATGTTTTGAAGGCACTTGGTCAAAGGTTAAGGTCATCATGACCTTAACTGGTAAAATGGTTTTTGATCAATAACTGCTCAAGGGTTTGGCTTAGGATCTTCCAATTTGCTTAGGTGGTTGGTCATGACCACTAGATGACCGCTATTGTTTTTGAGGTTACTAGGTCAAAGGTCAAGGTCACCATGACGTTAGCTGGTGAAATAGTTTGCGATTAATAACTGCTCAAGGGTTTGGCTTAATATCTTCAAACTTGCTATGGAGGTCGGTCATGACCACTAGATGACCACTATTGTTTTTGAGGTCACTAGTTCAAAGGTCATGACCACCATGACCTTAACTGGTGAAATGGTTTCCAATCAATAACTGCTCAAGGGTTTGGCTTAGAATCTTCAAACTTGCTTAGGTGGTTGGTCATGACAACTAGATGACCCCTATTGGTGAATAGGACACTAGGTCAAAGATCAAGGTCATCATTACCTTAACTGATGAAATGGTTTCCGATAAATAACTGTTCAATGATTTCGTTCAGGATCTTCAAACTTGCTGTGGTAGTTGGTCGTGACCACTAGATGACCCTTATAGTTGTTGAGGTCACTAGGTCAAAGGTCAAGGTCGCCATGAACTAAACTTGATCAATAAATGATCAGTGGTTTGGATTAGGATCTTCAAAGTTGCTGTGGTGATTAGTCGTGACCACTAAATGCCCTTTATAGTTGAGATCACAAGATCATAGTTCAGGGTGTCGGGGGTATACATGTTTTACAAACATCTTTTGTTTATAATGGCATATGAACACAGGACATTTTGCATCAGACAGAAGCTGTAGAATCATATCTATGTTACACCATAAGCAAACAGAGCAAACCCTGATCAGACGGCTCCTAGAGGAGTCGTCTGATCTGGGTCTACTCTGTTTGCAAATGCATCAAAATGCGCTTACATACAGGAAAGGGTTAAAACAATTATAGTTTTTGGAATATTGCATTCTAAATACATGTATTAATTTTGTAAGGCCCTTAAGGGTTATTTCAAAATAGTACAGTGTCAAACAGGCATCGTGAGGCTGCAATTGGTCTAAACAGTCACTGGTGCAGTTTATTATAGTCCTATGTAATTTTTTTCATTTTTCAATCAGTTCTTTCGGTTGCTCATATGTATGCGAAGGTTCCTTATTGTTCATTTTTACTGTTAAGTTTGAGCTTAAAGAACCGTCAGCATCCAGTGAAGATCTAAAGTCAGTCTTGTTCTTTCGCATCATACTGAAAACACGTTCTTCTGCATTACTATGTAGAAGTAGTAACACAATGGTAGCTACCCTGAAAAATAGAGGCACTTTGTGTCTAAGATAAAGCCCCCAAGGCATATCTATTCTCACAGATTCTCTTGTAGATCCATCTGGAAAGTTCTCAACAACGGCGACTCTTGATCTCAGATCATCACTGGGATCATGCATCAGCTGATAGTCCCTGAACTGATCCATCAGCAAGTCCATTTCTTGTCACAAAATTCAAGAACCTTACGAAACTTCTCGATAAAAATTCCACAGAATCAAATGATGCTTCAATTCTCCTGTCAAAGTTGATAAACTTTGCATGCATGAGGTACTGGTCGTTGAATGGAAAGGTTTTTATAATGTATATTGCAGCCTGTAGAAATTGTGTTGCTTTGTGCTCTAGACTATCACCATCAGAGACTAACTTCTGTAGAGCAACCTGTAGACATTGTGTTGCCTTGTGCTCTAGACTATCACCATCAGAGACTAACTTCTGTAGAGCAGCCTGTAGACATTGTGCTCTAGAATATCACCATCAGAGACTAACTGTAGAGCAGCCTGTAGACATTGTGTTGCCTTGTGCTCTAGACTATCACAATCAGAGACTTACATCTGTAGAGCAGCCTGTAGACATTGTGTTGCCTTGTGCTCTAGAAAATCACCGTCAGAGACTAACTTCTGTAGAGCAGCCTGTAGATATTGTGTTGCCTTGTGCTCTAGAAAATCACCGTCAGAGACTAACTTCTGTACAGTAGCCTGTGGATATTGTGTTGCCTTGTGCTCTAGACTATCACCATCAGAGACTAACTTCTGTAGAGCAGCCTGTAGACATTGTGTTGCCTTGTGCTCTAGAATATTACCATCAGAGACTAACTTCTGTAGAGCAGCCTGCAGACATTGTGTTGCCTTGTGCTCTAGAATATCACCATCAGAGACTAACTTCTGTAGAGCAGCCTGTATACATTGTGTTGCCTTGTGCTCTAGACTACTAGAGTATCACCATCAGAGACTAACTTCTGTAGAGCAGCCTGTAGAAATTGCGTTGCCTTGTGCTCTAGACTATCACCATCAGAGACTAACTTCTGTAGAGCGGCCTGTAGACATTGTGTTGCCTTGTGCTCTAGAATATCACCATCAGAGACTTACTGCAGAGCAGCCTGTAGACATTGTGTTGCCTTGTGCTCTAGACTATCACCATCAGAGACTAACTTCTGTAGAGCAGCCTGTAGACTTTGTGTAGCCTTGTGCTCTAGAATATCACCATCAGAGACTTACTTCTGTAGAGCAGCCTGTAGACACTGTGTTGCCTTGTGCTCTAGACTACTAGAGTATCACCATCAGAGACTAACTTCTGTAGCACAGCCTGTAGAAATTGCGTTGCCTTGTGCTCTAGACTATCACCATCAGAGACTAACTGCAGAGCAGCCTGTAGACATTTAGTTGCCTTGTGCTCTAGACTATCACCATCAGATACTAACTTCTGTACAGGAGCCTGTAGAAATTACGTTGCCTTGTGCACTAGACTATCACAATCAGAAACTATCTTCTGTAGAGCAGCCTGTAGACATTGTGTTGCCTTGTGCTCTAGAATATCACCATCAGAGACTAACTGCAGAGCAGCCTGTAGACATTGTGTAGCTTTGTGCTCTAGAATATCACCATCAGAGACTAACTTCTGTAGAACAGCCTGTATACATTGTGTTGCCTTGTGCTCTAGAACATCACCATCAGAGACTAACTTCTGTAGAGCAGCCTGTAGACATTGTGTTGCCTTGTGCTCTAGAATATCACCATCAGAGACTTACTGCAGAGCAACCTGTAGACATTGTGTTGCCTTGTGCTCTAGACTATCACCATCAGAGACTAACTTCTGTAGAGCAGCCTGTAGACATTGTGTAGCCTTGTGCTCTAGAATATCACCATCAGAGACTAACTTCTGTAGAGCAACCTGTAGACATTGTGTTGCCTTGTGCTCTAGACTACTAGAGTATCACCATCAGAGACTAACTTCTGTAGCGCAGCCTGTAGAAATTGCGTTGCCTTGTGCTCTAGACTATCACCATCAGAGACTAACTGCAGAGCAGCCTGTAGGCATTGTGTTGCCTTGTGCTCTAGACTATCACCATCAGATACTAACTTCTGTACAGCAGCCTGTAGAAATTACGTTGCATTGTGCTCTAGACTATCACAATCAGAGACTAACTTCTGTAGAGCAGCCTGTAGACCTTGTGTTGCCTTGTGCTCTAGAAAATCACCGTCAGAGACTAACTTCTGTACAGTAGCCTGTGGATATTGTGTTGCCTTGTGCTCTAGACTATCACCATCAGAGACTAACTTCTGTAGAGCAGCCTGTAGACATTGTGTTGCCTTGTGCTCTAGAATATTACCATCAGAGACTAACTTCTGTAGAGCAGCCTGCAGACATTGTGTTGCCTTGTGCTCTAGAATATCACCATCAGAGACTAACTTCTGTAGAGCAGCCTGTATACATTGTGTTGCCTTGTGCTCTAGACTACTAGAGTATCACCATCAGAGACTAACTTCTGTAGAGCAGCCTGTAGAAATTGCGTTGCCTTGTGCTCTAGACTATCACCATCAGAGACTAACTTCTGTAGAGCGGCCTGTAGACATTGTGTTGCCTTGTGCTCTAGAATATCACCATCAGAGACTTACTGCAGAGCAGCCTGTAGACATTGTGTTGCCTTGTGCTCTAGACTATCACCATCAGAGACTAACTTCTGTAGAGCAGCCTGTAGACTTTGTGTAGCCTTGTGCTCTAGAATATCACCATCAGAGACTTACTTCTGTAGAGCAGCCTGTAGACACTGTGTTGCCTTGTGCTCTAGACTACTAGAGTATCACCATCAGAGACTAACTTCTGTAGCACAGCCTGTAGAAATTGCGTTGCCTTGTGCTCTAGACTATCACCATCAGAGACTAACTGCAGAGCAGCCTGTAGACATTTAGTTGCCTTGTGCTCTAGACTATCACCATCAGATACTAACTTCTGTACAGCAGCCTGTAGAAATTACGTTGCCTTGTGCACTAGACTATCACAATCAGAGACTATCTTCTGTAGAGCAGCCTGTAGACATTGTGTTGCCTTGTGCTCTAGAATATCACCATCAGAGACTAACTGCAGAGCAGCCTGTAGACATTGTGTAGCTTTGTGCTCTAGAATATCACCATCAGAGACTAACTTCTGTAGAACAGCCTGTATACATTGTGTTGCCTTGTGCTCTAGAACATCACCATCAGAGACTAACTTCTGTAGAGCAGCCTGTAGACATTGTGTTGCCTTGTGCTCTAGAATATCACCATCAGAGACTTACTGCAGAGCAACCTGTAGACATTGTGTTGCCTTGTGCTCTAGACTATCACCATCAGAGACTAACTTCTGTAGAGCAGCCTGTAGACATTGTGTAGCCTTGTGCTCTAGAATATCACCATCAGAGACTAACTTCTGTAGAGCAACCTGTAGACATTGTGTTGCCTTGTGCTCTAGACTACTAGAGTATCACCATCAGAGACTAACTTCTGTAGCGCAGCCTGTAGAAATTGCGTTGCCTTGTGCTCTAGACTATCACCATCAGAGACTAACTGCAGAGCAGCCTGTAGGCATTGTGTTGCCTTGTGCTCTAGACTATCACCATCAGATACTAACTTCTGTACAGCAGCCTGTAGAAATTACGTTGCATTGTGCTCTAGACTATCACAATCAGAGACTAACTTCTGTAGAGCAGCCTGTAGACCTTGTGTTGCCTTGTGCTCTAGAATATCACCATCAGAGACTAACTGCAGAGCAGCCTGTAGACATTGTGTTGCCTTGTGCTCTAGACTATCACCATCAGAGACTTACTTCTGTAGAGCAGCCTGTAGAAATTGCGTTGCCTTGTGCTCTAGACTATCACCATCAGAGACTAACTTCTGTAGAGCGGCCTGCAGACATTGTGTTGCCTTGTGCTCTAGAATATCACCATCAGAGACTTACTGCAGAGCAGCCTGTAGAAATTGTGTTGCTTTGTGCTCTAGACTATCACCATCAGAGACTAACTTCTGTAGAGCAGCCTGTATACATTGTGCTGCCTTGTGCTCTAGACTACTAGTGTATCACCATCAGAGACTAACTTCTGTAGAGCAGCCTGTAGACATTGTGTTGCCTTGTGCTCTATAATATCACAATCAAAGACTAACTTCTGTAGAGCAGCCTGTAGACATTGTGTTGCCTTGTGCTCTAGAATATCACCATCAGAGACTAACTTCTGTAGAGCAGCCTGCAGACATTGTGTTGCCTTGTGCTCTAGAATATCACTATCAGAGATTAACTTGTGCTCTAGACTAGCACCATCAGAGACTAACTTCTATACAGCAGCCTGTAGACATTGTGTTGCCTTGTGCTCTAGAATATCACCATCAGAGACTAACTTGTGCTCTAGAATATCACCATCAGACACTAACTTGTGCTCTAGACTATCACCATCAGGGACTAACTTCTTCAACTTTTGGCGAGTGGTAAATTTGAATTTGAATTTCCTCCAAACTCTGAAAAACACTTGGGTCGGTAAGGTCAATGTCAAGTAATGTATCAGCTTTTTTCATCTCGCACACCTTGACAAATTTTGTGAGCAAGAAATTCTGCATTTGTTCATGAAGCAGGTGAGCGCTTGGTTCTTTTCTCTGTAGAAACTGATTGAATGTTCCAAATTTCTCCAGCGCAAATTGAAAAAAACAATAGGTATACTTCGGTCATTTTGTTTTCAAAACATGTGGCAAGCCTTTTAAATCTTGCTTGCTTCTCACTACCAGAGAGAAAATAGCCTCTTAAGGGCTCATACATCTTCAGAATTCCTGTCACTGTTGACTCTAGGCTAAGCCATCTGATTGATACATGTTTTAGTACTTGGGTTTATGTTAGCATTATATGCCATGTGACAAGGACAACCCAAGAAGTACACATCCTCGTTATTATCAATTACCCTGGTTTTGATGAAAGTACAAAAATGAGTCATGCAGGAAACACCACATACAGAACAAACACTCGCCCGAACAGCAACACAAGGAAACAGCAAATATACATAACTAGAAATAGCAAGTGGGGGTTAAACCGGTTTATGGGCGCCCAACCTCACTCTTATTCCATCCCCACCCTAAAAGACAAGCAGTGTAAGTAAACGTATCCCCTCTCCGACTAATCTACAACAACCGCGACGGCAAATACAATGGTAAAGTGCATGTATAACGAAAAAACATTTAATTGAACATACTGTATCCACCAATCGCTAGTGTACTCAATGATTGAGCTGCAAACAGAGTAACTGTAGAAAAGTAATAAAGGGTACGACAAAAATGAAATAGTACAGATATCCGACGTTCTCTTTCCATTTCTGGAAGTTCATTTTACCCATATTAACAGATGCATTGTCCACTGAAAAGCTACATAGTTTGACCATGATATATCATTCTGATCATTTTCTTCAGATAAGAGTCATTACTGCCATCAGTTGCAAGGGTATATGGGTCAGTCTGCATCTGACTAACAAGTTTGACCATGATATATTATTGTGTTGTAAAACTGTGTCAAGTTTTTCAAAGATCGCAGCGGCAGTTGCTTTAGATGTTGTACATATGTCCAGAAAGTTACTTGTGACCATATTTCTATTCACGTCATATATTTTCACTGTAAGTGGGTTCATTTTCTTCAGATCAGAGTCATTACTGCCATCAGTTGCAAGGGTATATGGGCCAGTCTGCATCTGACTAACAAGATCATTGTGAAAACTAGGGCCGAGCGCTCCATTCAAAATACAAAATGTTTTTGTTCTAGCACACTGGTAACTTTTTGCAATATCTGAATCTGGGAACATACTTTTAAAGAGTGGTCCACATTTGTCCGCAGTAGCAATGGGTAGGTTATTTTCGACTATGAAATTTGATATTAAAACCTCTGCACGTGACACTTTGTATGTAAGAGGGTCATTTACAGGACGAAAATTAATGATAGGCTGTTTTGCAAGAGATGCAGACTGTCTTTGTGCGGTTTGCACGCAACATGTCTTTTCACGTTAGCTTCGCCCTGATGCAAACATACAGTTAAAAAAAGAAGCCAGGTAACTTGCCAACTCGCACAGGAAATTTTGTTTCCCAGCCGGAATCGCATACGCTTTTGTACAATGCTGCACCCGCTAGCTTGCGGGTTTTCTCCTTAACCGGGGACTTTTCAGAATTTCCCTCCATCGCTACTTAGTAATTATTTACGGAAGACAAGTGATCACCGTTTGTAATTGACGTCACGACGATTCGGCCAAATAATGGGTCGTAATTGGTACATTGTGATATGCATGAGCCGATGCTAGGGTGTTTGAAGGCAATTTAAGGATTCGATGGTCATATTTCTAATCTTTTTTCAAGAATTTAGAAAATGCGTGTGTGATACTGAACTAAGCGTGTCAGCGTGATTTAGATGTAAATGTGTGTGACACACACGCAATGCATGTATCTTGACAGGTTTGTAAGATACCGAACTGGTGGTCTAGTTGTACGTGGAATAATGTAATTGTTAGATACATGTATGTAAAAGGCAAGTAGCATGTATGTTTGAAATATGTTTATTTACTCTAACAGTGCATTTATGTCAGCATGTTACCAGCATGTTCCCGGTGACACCATTTGATAATGAATAAAATGGTAGTAAAGTGAAGTAGTCAACCACACACACATGCAATGCGACGTAGGCAAAACCACCACTGGGGTTTATCAAAGATACCACGGCAAGTTTTGAAACCAATTAAAGAAGGTATTTAAGCCTCTTTGTAAATAACGTATGAAGGTGTTTGTCTTAAATAATGTCAAGCTTGACTGTGATAACATGAACCCGCAGTAACAGAATTTATAGGAATTGCAATTTCAGCTAATAGGAGAATTATTGTCAATATTAAGGTCCGATACAAATTTATAATAGTTACAATCGGTATTCCTAATATATTTCTTACATCATGTTATTGGAGATTCTATTTTTAATAGGTTGGGATGTTCTGAATTACATTTTCCTCGCGAAATGTGCTGTAGACAAACCTTCACCTTGTGTTTTATCATATTGTAAAGCGATGCAACAATTTGTTTGGGACAATTTGCACGTGCAACACTTTCAGACAAACCGTGTCAAAGCCAGCATTCAGGCATGACTTCCCCAGTCATTAGGCTGCAATTAAATTTGTTTAAATAGGTAGAAATAGGGTAGGGACTATATGCAGACAAACAGAAGACTGTGTGAAGTATTGTTCTTCTTAGAATAGAAAGTTAATCCGTCATGTTTAGCAGTTTTGATGAGTATAGATCGATAAGATCTATGCCTATATGTACAAATGGGCTTTCCGAAATATACCTTTTACGGCCTAAAACTGAATCAACCTGTGGCCAAATACCATGCTGAATGTAGTTTTCGTAAGATCACGTTGCTTCTGTGTCAATATCTCTTATTGATGAGGTAAAAAAAGAATACAAGCTAGAGAGCATAGCATTTTATCAGATTGTGTACGTAAATGTGTAGATCTAAATCAGAAGTTCTGATGCGAGCTTTGCGTTTGGTGTTAACGTTTTTACGTTTACCATGTGTTCTTGTTTAACGGTTTCTGATAGAGAAAATAGGAAATATGTCAAATGAAAAGCAGTAAAGTCAAGCAATAAAAAACACAATTACAAGACAAAACATAACGAAACACGCAAAATGAATGAAACATTTGCCATATATAAGTAACCAAAATTCT
This sequence comes from Azorinus chamasolen, assembly GCA_963576725.1. NCBI lineage: Eukaryota > Metazoa > Mollusca > Bivalvia > Cardiida > Solecurtidae > Azorinus > Azorinus chamasolen. The sequence goes on from OY755245.1 coordinate 73,308,994, forward strand.
TAAAACAAAATTTTCAGATCCGTTAAATGCCTTTTAACAAAAAGGCGCATTCAATTTGTCAAAATGCAATTTTTACACTTTATGTGATTGTCGACATTTCTTTTCAGATAGGCGCGGTGATATATGAAAAGAGATGTTACGTAATAATTGAATTGATATACTTTGTATGACTTTGTCATACTATCAAGTACGGCATGCTTTGGTTTGTTTTATTACGGTAATTCTTATGATAAGGTTTTCTGAATTGTTCATAATAATTGTTGAACACGGGCAATGGATCAAAGAAGCACACTTTTAGACTTTATAGTTCTTATCTTGGGGTATAAAATAAGCCTATATGTAATATTGTCCTTTCAGTAAATATAATGAGCTAGTAATTATTACACAGACTCAAAAAGGGGATTCGTTCATCACTTTTATAAAGTTGTAATGCTACACATCTTGCATATCGTTTTTCGTGCTCAGTGAAATGAGACGAACGCTCAACAGCAATTTTTTTAAGTGTCTGTATATATCACACAAAGTTTAAAATACACGAGTTAAGTCCATGAAATACAACTCGGTACCACGTTTCAGAATTGGTCATATTGGTTCCGAGGAAAAAGCGATTTTACGATAAAATTCCGTTCCGGAACTTTCATAAACAACGTCTAAAGTGGTTTAATTTTGTAAGTGATGATTTGCTAGACACCCTGTACCAATATTGTACACTGCATTCCGTAAAATAATAGGTCTCCAATATTAAAGAAAATGTGTTGATATTTCTCTCTTGGCAATACATGCTATGAGACCGTTTTGAGAAAAGCAAAACACCAACTGTATTCCAAAATACCTTCCAAAAAGACAGCGGTTGTTTCAGTCCAGGTTATATTTTGCTTCCAGTGTTGTTTGGTTCTGAATACTTAGTGTAAGTAAATTATGTTATTAAAATGATTTTGAAATCCTTGTAAAAGAAATCCCCTATGTTAAAAAAGGTTGAAGCTCACAGGGATGCCAATGTGTCAAAGTCTGCTTATTTGAATAGAAAGAAGAAATTGAAATTACTTTTAAACTAAGATTAACCCATTCCCTGATATAGACGACTTTTGACGACTCTGTAAAAGTCACTTTGTGAAACCATTGTGATAAATAGAACATTTGCTCCTATAGGAGCAAATGCTCTATTTATCACAATGGTTTCAAACTACAAAATTCTAAAAGTTTCCTTTTCTTTAGTTAATGCTCCTTTTCGGTAGATTTATTCAAAGTGGTTGGATCTAAAAATAGCCTAAGAGGTAATGGGTTAAGGAAATACAGATCGGAAATGATAGTTTCAACAACAATTGAGCAAAGACACACGAACAATCCTAGCATCACCAGAATCGCAAATGAAGTTCCCACTAACATCTACATTTACAACCTTGACGAAACTGTTCATTACCTTCTGAGTTTAATAAATATTCTGGTGTGTGTGAAGAACCTATCTTTAAACTTTTTCATTATCTCACTGATTTCAAAGTTTACCTTTTCCAGAATAATGTCTGGAAAGCCCGTCAGTCCTCTGGGCTTCAGCATTGCGACAGGTTCAGACTGGAACTGCAGAAGGAACTCTCGGTTATACCTTTTCTTGCCTTTCCGATTCTGAGGACTCCATTGGTCTGGAGAGAAAGTTAAAGCCACATAATATTCAATAACAATACTTGTAACAAACTGCCAATTGAAATTAATTCGCACGTTTATATAAAATTGGACATGAAACAAGCCAATATTCCTACCTCCATAGTATGTGTAGCGTTGCATTATAACACCTGCTGATTTTGTTGGCTTAACCTCCTTCACGTTCTCTAAGTCACAAAGTAAGTCATCAAAACGTCGCTTATCTTTAACCTTTGTCGTGGTTTTGATCTTTGATTTGCCTACTTTTCCAATCGATTTTACTACACCTTCATCAACGGTTTCTTCGACATCTTGTCCTAAAACATTTCCCTCTTTCTCTGCTGGGGTGCTTAAGTCCGTAACAACAGTCTTTGTTATTTGTTTTTTCTATATTGTTGGAAACAGAGAAAAGAATGGATACATATGCTAGTAACGTATGGCTAAATTCGGAGATCAGCAACCGTCCCACGATATTCCGATGCTGATCGCTTAACACGTTTCTTCGTTATATCACTGCAGATGTGAATATGATATGTGTACGATATAAAGTCTTGAAAATAATTTCTGATACATTTATTTAAACGTAAGGAATTCAATTTGAAACCATACACATTTATACAAATATTCAAAATGCAATCATTATTGGTACTGACATAGTAGCACCAGAGTATATGCACAATTAAAATTCCCCTTATTAAAGCAACTGCAACTGGTATTGATTTAATGGTTACGATTTGCCATCTTATTAGTTCACGGTCTCAGAATTGAACATGAACGTATAGTGGAAATTAAAATATCAAGAAATTTGTCGAAGATCAACATACACATGGTGACTGCTAGAGCTCATGAGATAATACAGTGTCTTTCTTACCTCTGGTGAAATGTAGTTAACTTTAACAAAATCTCCAAGAGAATTAGCAGACTGAATGATATCCACTAGCACACTATTTTGCTGAAATGTCAGTGTGTATTGTTTCTGTGTACCAAGTGATGCGGATACCTCTCTATATTTGGTAAGAAATTTTTGACTGTTTTTCATGTTAACAAACAAAAGCGGTTCGTTGACAGAGATGCTGGCTTGCATCTGTTGCTTCATATCATGCAGTTTTTGTTTGGCTTGTTCACACATTTCTTTGTTCCCTTGATTGATCTGATCTATCTCCTTGTGAATGCGTTTTAATTCTTTAAGAGAGGCTTCCTCAAGCTTTTTAAGATGTTGAAAGAGTTCATTGTAGAAACCTTCAATACTTCTAGCACATGCATTTTCAGTGACATAGAGTGCCTCCTGCACATCTGCCATGTCTTTTTCAAAGTTTGAAAAACATGTGAGAAGTTCATCCATATTGCTGATGGAAGTCTTAAATTCTGGATCTGTCCTGATTCCCTTTGCAATTTGGGGAATATACGACATAGATTGCTTGCAACTCTCACTGAAAGAAGCAAAAAAATGAAATATTGCAAAGCATTATGTGCATGAGGAATTTAATTCAACTGTAGTTACTAATATGTATGAACGCTTTAAATATGATATATGGATACTAGTGTTTAAAGTATAACTATACATGCAGTTGGTGTTTGCAGACCTCCATTAGCTTCGTATGAACAATTTGTTTTTGATTTCTTAAACGTTTTGGAATACATACTTCCTCAATACTATAACCTGACGGGAGATTTCGATATACATATCAGTTATGATGACAATAATACATCTACAGACTTTAATGGTTGCCTTCAAGCAATGTACACTTTAGCACCCACACTGGTGGTAACTTGTTAGACCTTGTCATTAGAGAGGCGACAAATGATGTAGGTGTACTTAGATTTAGACAATGTCCGTTTCTCTCAGATCATTGCGTTTAGAAAGTTGCCATCAAGTGTAAAAAAGGAAACGTTACGAACAAAATTGTTAAAGTTCGTAACTGGAAGAGTATATCTCACTAAGGCTTTTCGTACGTCTTGATCAACACATTCTCAGTGTTGTTATATTTTCTGGTCCTTCGGGATCATTAGTTTTGATGTTATTAGTTTTGAAAATTGAATACTGCTTAAGCCGGTGCTAGGGGGCGTGAGTAGTGTTGCACTTTTAATTATTACTCATGAACAGACGCAATAAAACCGAGTCTGCAATTTTCTCTTTTTGCATTTCTACTTTTGCTTTCGAGGGATCACCCATTTTTAGAATACATGTATATCACTTGATAGCGAAACTGTTGATAGTTTTGTAAATGTCTTTCAAACAAAACTCCAGTCTTTTGTTAATACACATACTCATGTAAAACATCACAATCCATTATGCAGAGTTTCGAACCCCTGAATTAATTAATGGCAATATTTTGCAACTTAAACGCACTGTACGGAAAAATGAAAATTTTCGGAGAAAATACAAACCAACGCAATTTAAAGATTTAAAAGAAACACGTATTGCCATGACATTAAATATGAAACAAAATGCGTGATTAGTGATAAAGTAACCAATCGCAAAATTGATTAAAGAAAACTTAATAGTTTCGTATAGGAATTTACAGGTACTAACACACAAAAATCTAAAGTAATGGCAAAATTGTAGATAAATTTCTGAATTATTTACGGACAAAATTACATAACATTCGTTAAACACTTACAAGCTGAATTTTTGATAACTTTGAGTATCTCCCAGAATCAGATATAAAACTCCTTATAATTAAACTTCACACAAACTTATATGAGTTAACCACGTACTGATTTCCAAAAGTTTCGACCTCAGATTAAACAACTACAAGAATGAGTCATGCAGAAAGCACCACATGCAAAACACACAATCGCCCGAATAGCACCATGACAAAAACAGCAAATGTACATACCTTTCTTAAGACCAAAGGAGACGCACAAAAACATTACAAACAAAACTTAGGGGAATGATGCCAGTACCGCCTTGGGACGTATCTCCTCTCTGATTAATCTACAGCAACCTGTTAAATATGTTGATATATTTGAGCATTTCACATAAAGTCGAAAATGAGATACCTTCTGTAATATAGATAAACTTAACACTCAATTATGTGAGCTAGATGCACTACCCACCTATATCCTTAGGTCATGCTTACATGAATTATTATCTTCTGTCACCAAACTTATCCTAGGGTCATACTTGTATGAATTATTACCGACTATGTCCAAACTTTGTCACTAACGCTCTTCAACAACTTGGTCAGAATCATGTCTGAGGCCTTGGATAAACACGAGGAAAGTTTCAGTATTGCATGCATAAAACAATGCACACACATAATAGAATGTCTGGAACTACGCAGCAACTCAAGGACATAATGCAATGCCTTAGTCAAACATCCACCACGTTTGGGATGCATTTAAGTACTTAGACCCATCATGACAGAATAAACTATCTAAAATACACAAAAAAGCAGTGCTGTTCATAAAAAATGTTCAACAATTCATTTAAAAGGGATACGATTCTATAGTACTACAACATACTACAACATACTGCATGTTTGGTGGTCAACCATTTTACAGTTGGCAATCACGCTATTTTCTTTTCATGTACGCCGAAAGGAAAGGCTTACTACTCTCTGAAGACGCCCTCTAAAATCCGGAACGGAAGGAGAACGTCGGATCTTTGTACGATCTTTATGTCGAACCCTTTAAAACTTTTCTACAGTTACTCTGTGTGCATCTCAGCCATTGAGTACACTAGCGATAGGTGGACCCAGTTTTTTCACTTAAATGTTTTCGTTTTACATGCAATTCACCACTGCATTTGCAATTGCGGTTGTGAAGATAAGTCGAAGTTGGGATATGTTTATTTTACACTGTTTGTCTTATTTGTCTTTTAGGTTGGTATGGAATAAGTGTGAGGTTTGGTGTCCCTGAACCAATTTCCACTAACGGTTTCAATGCGGTACTTCCATCCTCCCCTATTGTTTATTTGTCTTTGTCTTTGTGCGTCTCTATGTGTGTGCATTTACTTACTTTCATGTCATGGTGCTGTTTTTGCGGATGTGTGTTTTCCATGTGGTGTTTCCAGATGACTCATTCATGTACTTTTCTTTTAGTTATATTTTAGCTCGCCTGTTCGTAAAACAGTAGAGCTTATGCTATACCCTCGGCGCGAGCGTGAGCGTGAGCGTGAGCGTGAGTGGGGGTTCATTTTGAGTCAAATATTACTGTTATGAAGTTAAACCTTTAAAATATTATTACATTTTATTCAATTGTTGACATGTCTTGGATTTAGTTTTTTTGGCCAAAAAAATACCAGGTTAAAGTTTCTGGGACGGGTTGGTATAAAGCTTAATATTTGTGCTATGATGCTGAAATTTGGTGAGAAGTTTTATGTTGTTAAGACCTTTCCAACCATGCCAACATTTTTGCCCTTCTGACCTTGATCATGACCTTTGACCTACTTTTGCAAAAATATTTAAATGCATGGGATTCAATAGGCCTAGGACTTCCATACTTGGTATGGCCATGCCAACATTGTTGCCCTTCTAACTTTGACCTACTTTTGCAAAACTATTTAAATGCCTGTTACATTTGAACCATGAACCAAGGGCTTCCATACTTTGTATGCAACTTACTTGTCTTAAGACTTTTCCAACAATATCATTTTTGCCCTTCGGACCTTGACCTTTGACCTACTTTTGCAAAAATCGTTCAGTGCCTATAACATTTGAGCAAATGGACATATGGCTTCCATACTTGGTATGCAACTTGCTTGTGTTGAGACTTTTCCAACACTGACCTTGATCGTGGCCTTTGACCTGGCCTTGGCCTTTAATATGCAGCTGGCTTGTGTTGAGACTTTTCCGAATATATTATTGTTTTTCCTTCTGACCTTGACCTTGACCTTTGACCTACTTTTGCCAAAATCTTTAAATGCCTATAACATCTGAACCAATAGGCATAGGGCTTCCATACTTGGTATACAACTTGCTTGCGTTAAGACTTTTTCAACAATATCATTGTTGGCCTTTTAGACCTTGATCTTGACCTTTGACCTACTTTGCCAAAATCTTAAAATGCCTATATTGTTGGAACCAATAGACCTTGGACTTCCATACTTGGTATGAACATGCCAAAATTTTGCCCTCCTGACCTTGACATTTGACCTAGTTTTGTAAAAATATTTAAAAGGCCTATAACATTTGAACCAATGAGCTAAAGGTTTTCATACTTGATATGCAACTTTCTTGTGTTAAGACCTTTCCAGCAAAATCATTGTTTTTGCAATGTTAATTAGCTCGTCTGTTTCGAAGAAATCACGAGCTATTGTCGCAACTCCGGCGTCCGCGTCGTCCTTGTCGTTGTCGTCCGAAATCTTAACATTGACCATAACTCGAAAAGTATAAGAAGTATCAACATGACACTTCATAGATGAGTAGATCTCATTGAGGGGAAGGCCCTTACATAAGAACCATAACTCTTGATTTTAAGATTTTGGAGTTATGGCCTTTTATATTGTTTGACAATGACGACAGACGAGCGTTGGCACCCGCTTGCGGTGCTCTTGTTTGACTTTTGACCTACTTATGAAAAGGTCTTTAAATGCCTATAAAAGTTGAACCAGTAGGCCTACGGCCTCCATACTTGGTATGACCATACCAATATGTTTGCCTTTCTGATCTTGACATTGACATGTGACCTACTTTTGCAAGTCTTTAAATGCATATACTTCCATACCTGGTATGTATCTTTTTGTCTGAAGACTTTTTAAAACACACCAATGTGTTTTTACCATGTTACCTTGACCTTTGACCTACTTTTGCAAAAATATTTAAGTGCCTTTAACATTGGAACCAATAAACCTAGGGCTTCCATACTTGGTATGGTCATAACAACATATTTGCCATTCTGACCTTGACCTTAAGCTTTGACCTACTTTTGCAAAAGTCTTTAAATGCATATAACATTGTAATCAATAGGACTAGGGCTTCCAATATTGGTATGTGTCTTTCCTGTCTTAAGAATTTCCAACCTTACCAATGTTTATTACCATGTGACCTTGACTTTGACCTTTAACCTTCTTTTGCAATAACCTCTAAATGCCTATCATATAGGATGCAGTGGGCATAGGGCTTCTATACCCTTCTGATCTTCACCTTTGACCTACTTTTGAAACTGCCTATTTCATTGTAACACATAGACATAGGGCTTCCATATTTGGTATGTATCTTTCTTGTTTGAATAATCTTTTTAAGTTGCTGAAAATTGGTATTTGATTGCATTTTGGTTCTGATATTGATGCAGTTATGTTTAAATTGAATTATTTTTTAAGTGTTCAATATGACACGTTTTAGACTTAACTTATAAACAGGCGAGCATCAGGTGGCTTTGACACCATTTCTGGTTATACTTATAAGTAGTCTACGAATATGCCGCTTGTTACGGAACGGTGCTCAAGAAACAATAGAAGCAATAAATAGTCTTCTTACATTATGGTGGGGGGGGGGAATTTTCCTTTACATTTCATCTTGGGTGAATATGGAATAAGCATCAGGTTGGGTACCAACAAACCTGGTTTAATCCCTCAATAGCTTATGTTTTGCTATTAACCGTTCCGATGCGGTACTCCTGCTTTCACCCTAGGGTCTACTTTGTCATTTTATATCGCATAGTTACCACTGATGAAAAGACCATCATTTCAGACCATGTCAAAAAGTGTGAACAATTTGGAACCGATATTAAAATTACACAACATAAACTTCCTACTATGTATTGGTTACCAAAACTACATAAAAAACCATATAAAGCGCGTTTCATTGCAAATTCTAGTTCATGTACAACTACTAAATTGTCTATACTTTTGACTTCTTGTTTAACGAAGGTAAAGGAACATGTAAAATTTTACTGTGATAAGACTTATGAAAATTCTGGAATAAATCTCTTCTGGTCTATTAAGAACTCTTCAGAAGTCTTAAACAAACTTAAGAAGAAAAGGTATCTTGCATCCACTGTAAGCACGTACGATTTTTCTACTCTGTACACAACTCTTCATCATATTTTAATTACTTACTAACTTGATCCAGAAAGTATTTGCCCGAGAAAAAACATCATTCTTGGCATGTAATGCTGAAAAAGCTTTCTTTACTGACGAGCAAATGAAATATTACACCAATTGGACTTGCTCAGAAGTTTGCGAAGCACTAACCTTTCGTTTGGATAACATATTTGTACGTTATGGGAATGCTATATACCGTCAGGTAATTGGTATTCCCATGGGTACGAATTGTGCACCACTTGTCGCAGATTTATTTTTGTACTGCTATGAGAGAGATTTCATGTTGAGTTTGAATCCTCAATCACAAGAAGATGTTATAAAAGCCTTCAATGAAACTTGTCGATATTTGGATGATATTTTTAACTTAGATAACCCTTTCTTTGATGCTCTAATTCCTACAATTTATCCTAAAGAACTCAAATTGATTAAAGCTAACCCGTCCGACAATTATGCAGCATTTCTTGACCTAGACCTTAAAATTAATAATGGAATGATTTCTTCTAAAATATATGACAAAAGAGATGATTTTGATTTTAATATTGTAAATTTTCCTCATCTTGACGGGGATGTTCCCCGTGCTCCATCTTACGGGATTTATATATCTCAACTTATTCGTTTTGCTAGAGCTTATTCATCTATTGACGATTTTAACAGTCGAAATCTCATTTTAACTGAAAAACTGCTTAAACTAGAATATAGAAACCATAAACGAAGAAAAACTTTCTCTAAATTTTTCTATCGAAATCTCTCGCTTATTGGCAAATACAAATGTAATCTCAAGGTACTTTTGCGACACGGTATTTCACATCCTGAATTTTATGGTGATGTGATTTACAAACTTCGTAAAATTATTGGACATACCCATTTTCTCACTTTGTTCATCAAATATATAAAACAATTCATTAAAAAGGGATATGATCCTGTATTACTACAACATACTGCATGTTTGGTTGTGAACCCTTTTACAGTTTGCAATCACGCTGGCCTCTTTGCATGTACGCCGACAAGAAAGGTTTAGTACTCTATGAAGGCGACCTCTTAAATCCAGAAATGGAAGGAGAACATCGGATATCTGTACTATTTCATTTTTGTCGTACCCTTTATTACTTTTCTACAGTTACTCTGTTTGCAGCTCAATCATTGAGTACACTAGCGATAGGTGGATACAGTATGTTCAATTAAATGTTTTTTTGTTATACATGCACTTTACCACTGTATTTGCTGTCGCGGTTGTTGTAGATTAGTCGGTGAGGGGATACGTTTATTTACACTGTTTGTCTTTTAGGATGGGGATGGAATAAGGGTGAGGTTGTGCGCCCATAAACCGGTTTAAACCCCCGGTGACTTTTGTCACTGACCGTTCCAAGGCGGTACTTCCATCTTCCTCCTATTGTATGTTTGTTTTGTCTTTGTGCGTCTCTTGTTGTTTTTTCTACCTATGTACATTTGCTGTTTCCTTGTGTTGCTGTTCGGGCGAGTGTTTGTTCTGTATGTGGTGTTTCCTGCATGACTCATTTTTGTACTTTTATGTTTAATGTGTTACGGCTTGTACGTTTCGTTATGGTTCTTCTTGTAACTGTATTGTTTCCTGTTTGAGAATGTTTAGTGTCGTGCCTTTTTATGTGTGGCGTTCCCTGTTTGACTTTTTTTTCACTTAAACTTACACTCTTTGTCTTATGTTCACGTTTTTATGCTACAAGTATCAGAAAACAACTTTTAATGCAGTTCAAAATGATGACAAAATCCTCAGAGAGCAAAGTTTCTAAATCGATAACAAAACAATGAACTGTAAGTAACTGTTTCCCTGGCAACCGATCCTTTCACAAATTTTGGAAATTTGACATCTACCTGTAATACTCCTCTAGATCTGTTATTTTTAATGAATCATGAGATCAGTTGTTACAAACATGGAGCTGAGGCATTGCTTTAATGGTAAATACTGTATAAGTGTTTTTTACGCGGGACGAAAAGTTCACGGATCTACCTCAAATTAATTTTTCACGTCTTTATTATTCGCGTAAACTGGGTCAAAATTAATTTTTCACAGAAACGAAATAAAAATCGTTCTTATCTTACCATGTTTTTGTATCTTTTTAGTAAAATAGCCATTGCAAATGTCCCATTTCGAACTAAGGGAAGTAACTCTAAGTAACTCTGATAATAAGAGAGAGGTATATCAATTTACATGACATTTTATAAACGAATAACATTCACTTATTTGGGCATGTTGTTCGTTTAAACAGTTTGAATAATTATCTGACACCAGTGATTTTTCACCCACATAACACTGTAATCTGTGTCACAACAACTGGGCGTATGTTAAAGGCTTCTGATCAAACATCCAATTCACACCTCGGACTGATAAGTGTGACTTCAACACAAACATTCATAATTACATGCAAAAATACACTTTGGAGATGACAACTGACTTAAGACTTACCGAAAACGTAGTCAGTTTGATCTCGTCTTAAAAACCTATATTATAAAAAATACATACGAAGAAAAACTAGTTAGCTGCAAACACTACTATTGCAATTAATTTACAACGGTTTCTTTGAACACTCGATTACCAAATTGGAACAAATTCTCTTTCCATACTCGTTTCTATATTACGTAATCATGCACACCGCATAAACTACGGATATACACGTGGCAAATGGCGGTGAAGGATGTTTACGCTGAAGCATTTGTAGAAAGTTGTCGTCTGTTGTATGGGGAGAGAATGGAATAATTTTTTAGCGAATTATATTTACGCGTGTTTGATGGACACACGAACATAGCGAAAATTTCCTTCTCGTGAAAAAATCCACTTATACGGTTTTACTTTTCTGATATAAACTTATTTGCATATGTATGAATATTTATGAGAACAGTAAAATAATTATGTTGAAATTTTCGAGAGACACTAGTCTCTCCTATATTGCTCAGAGTCTCGGTTTTATTTAGTCTGGTCATGAGCAGTTATTAAAAGTGCATCACTACTCAAGTCCCCTAGCACCGGCATTAAAGGGTATACATTTTTCGTAACTGATAGCATTGAAAACTGGTGATGCTAAATGACCTGAGCATATAACAACACCTGGAGGAATAAAGTACGGGATGACTTTGTACGCTCGCCACAAGCTGTGAAGTACATAAATTCTGAAAGTAGGAGATCCTTCGAAAGCAGAAGTAGCAATGTGAAAAATAAATTTCCGGACTCGGTTTTATCGAGTCTGCTCATGAGCAGTTATTACAAGTTATTAAAACTACGCATGCCCCATATCTCCGGCTTAAGCGGTATTCAATTTTCAAACCATTCAATCGGAGCGTTTCTTATTTCGCAAATACAACAATGAAAAAATTGATATTTAATGTCTGATGATTAGGAAAATAGATGAAAGACGCCGTGGTGAAGGATACTGATACTAACATTAGGGTGCTGGCCACAAATAGCTTGGTGAAGGACAATGATGCAGACGCCTGGGTGAGAGATACGGTACGTCTTAATGAGGGACACGGATAGAGATGTCCGGATGAGTGACATGGGTACAGAGGCCTGGGTGAGGGATAGTTACAGAAGTCAGGATGAGGACAGGGATACAGACGTCTGGGTGCGGGGCACAGATACAGACATCTGGGTGAGGGATATGGATACAACCTTCTGAATGAAGGGCATAGATACAGACGCCGTGGTGAAGGACACTAATACAAACATGATGGTGCTGACCATACATACCTGTGTGAGGAACAAAAATAAGGCTGTCTGGTACAAGACATGGATGCAGGCATCTGGGTAAGGGATACTGATCCAGACGTCTTGATGGGGGACACGAGTACAGTTGTCTTCAAGGGGTCATCGATAAAGACGTCCGGATGAGGGGCACGGATACAGATGCCTGGATGAGGGATACAGTTACAGAGATCTGGATGAGGGTCAGGGATGCAGACGTCTGTGTGCAGGACACATATGCAGACGTCTGGGTGAGGATATGGATACAACTTTCTGGATGAAAAGCATAACTACAGACGTCTGTGGGTCAGAGATACGGATACTGACGTCTGGATGAGGGACATGAGTACAGAGATCTGGATGAGGGACACGGGTAGAGACATCGTAACGAAGGACACGGATACAGACGCAACGGGTACAGATGCTTGTGTGAGGGATACAGATAAAGACGCCACGGGTACAGATGCTTGTGTGAGGGATACGGATAACGACGCCACGGTACAGATGCTTGTTGGAGGGATACGGATAAAGACGCCACGGGTACAGATGCTTGTGTGAGTGACACGGATAAAGAAGCCACGGGTACAGATGCTTGTGTGAGGGACACGGATAAAGACGCCACGGGTACAGATGCTTGTGTGAGGGACACGGATAAAGACGCCACGGATACAGATGCTTGTTTGTGGGACACGGATAAAGACGCCATTGGTACAGTTGCTTGTGTGAGGTACACGGATAAAGACGCCACGGGTACAGATGCATGTGTGAGCGATACGGATAAAGACGCCACGGGTACAGATGCTTGTGTGAGCGATACGGATAAAGACACCACGGGTACAGATGCTTGTGTGAGCGATACGGATACAGACGCCACGGGTACAGATGCTTGTGTGAGCGATACGGATAAAGACGCCACGGGTACAGATGCTTGTGTGAGGGACAAGGATGAGCGACACGGTTACTCACTACAACGGGGATGTGAAAATATTAAATGGTGTTGATCTATCTGCTGAGGTTATCAAATAACCAGCATGCAAAAGAGTAACGGGCATTTTTATAGTCTAGTTTTATCCTTTGTCAGACTTATGCAGAAGCATAAAGATATAGATAAAGAATATCTCGCAAAATTTGAAATTCCCGTGCTTCCTAAATTCTACAACAATGACAGCTAGCGTAGTGAATTAACACAATACGTATATGACACTATGCTGACTCCTATATGAGAAAACTAAACTATACATTAACAAATATGAAACATAGACATACCTATGTTTAAAGACTGCGCAAACTGGACAGCAACTGTCATCATGAAGTCCACAGTAGATAGATATTGTCTGTCCATGATGATCTGGGCACTGGATTCCCGTATCCTGTGTCAACTCTGATATTCCCCAATGTGTCTTTTCATCAATCCCAAGAACTTTATGTATTTTGTTGTACCTGCCGTGATATTGTAAACACGAACCGCACAAACACTCGTCACAATTCTTGCAGTAGCCTACTGCGTCAGTAATGATGTCATTTTCTGCACATATCTTGCACGTCCATTCCAGAACCTTTTCACGTCCGTCTGTTGTCATAGTGTCACTCCCACCCTCCGCCATATTGACGTACTTGTAAATAAGAATGCAAATTGTTTAAATTAGTTAAATGAGACAACACTAAGATAACAAGATAACAAAGAAGATATCAGGGTCCGTTGTACTTCAACTGGTTAAGTTACGTCCACTTCTTTTCCTTTGAACATTAGCTGAGCTTGGTTTAGAACGTAACCGAAAATGAAACTAAAGTGAAATAAAAATATCTGCATGTTCGATATCTTATTAGGTCATGTCTATATCACCAGATTACCTTTTACATAATAGTTTAACGACTGAAGTTTCACCACACACGTAATACAACACCGGCATATCCACATAATAGAACAGTATACTCATAAAACATTATCTGAGAAAGGTTAAACACAATGTGAGACATTCCTATTCGTAATTTGGTGGTTATTGACCATTTACTTCCTGTAGTTAGTTAAACATTTGAAATACGGGTTATTAAAAAATCAATATTTAGGTACGAGTGAATCATGACTAATAAATCCAGACCATAAGCGACAGACACATTGTCAAGTATAAACAGTATAAACAAATCACGATCAAGGACAAAAATGACTTAAAGTACTTAAGCACAAATAAGGACTGTGCAGTAATAACTTAGGGTATGTTACCAATGTAATGGACCCCTTATAAAAAAAAGGGCAGACTGTGGTGATATTTGCAAACAGTTTGGAAGCAGCTGAGACGCCGAATATCACGACAGTTTATGAAATTCGAAACTGTTGGATACTATAGCGATGATTAAACAAATATAAACTTAAAGCAGGCGACAAGTTTTTGCAGACGAATGTCATTTACTTACTATGGAGTGGACTGGGCTTACAGTAACTCCAATGATAAATAAGAATAATGCACACCTTATCTACAAAATACTTTTTGATCACATGCAATGTGTAACGTCATTCACATACACCCCCAGGTTTCTGGAAAACAAGCTGGGACGATTTTCGAAAATGTAAACGGGTTTTCCACAAAAAGCAGTATCATTACTTCGTTTTGTACATAGAGGTTACACGGGTGACTAAGGCCGCAGAGTGATATTGGCCAGTGTCATTGATATTGGCTTTAGTCCGAGGGGCTATATCAAGGTTAGGGTCAATATCACTCTGTGGCAGTATTCACCTGTTTAATAACCTATATATTACATTTGTGGATAGAAAGGGATCTTCCAGGTATAATAATTTCTCAACAATCTGACGTTAGTGAAAACTTCGGCAGTTCAGAGATGGAGAAAGAAAATAAATCCAGCATGAGAAGGGCATGACGCCATTTAGATGTCGTCAAAATGACGATTTTACATCATTAAAGAATAGGCGTTGGGACGAACGGCTAGACTACAATTTACTGCAACGTGTGTTGCGCCTGTGCATAAACAACAATAGCCCCGCAATTCTGAATTGAATCAGGCGATGATTGTCTTCGTTAAAATGGGGGATTGTGGGATAATTGATACTAGTGCGAACACATTTGCAGCATCGGAGTAGAATAAGACCTTCGACACTTAGGGGCATAGAGGCTCTGTTGCTATAGATTTAGAACAATTATGTTGGAAGCGGGTACACTATCGGTTATTTGCCCGTCGCTAGGTCCGCATTGGGCCGCCCAGACATTACGACTCCATTTTCAACTGATGTAAAACCATTTTGAGTGTAAACATGTTACTAATTACAACTGTAATTAATGAATATATAATTTTATACTGTACTTCAATTGTGATAAAATGCCATGTGCGTTACTAAATAGGTTTACGTTAATAAGGTGTAATTATTAAATTGTGTATAAATTTATTTTGGTCAAAAGAATCAAATATGAAGACATCTGGTCTGGATAAAACAAACTTACATAAACGAATTAGGACAAACTCAGAGTAATACCAGTATTTCTCTGAAGGACTTTGCGAATACAATTTACAATTTTCTCGTTTTTTCATTGTTGTTTTTGCTTTCGAAGGATCTACTACTTTCAGAACTTATGAAGTTCACAACATCAGGTGTTAAGTGCTAGTGTGGCGGCCGTAAAAAGTCGCCCCGTACTTCATTCTCAGGATTATTAAATGTTCTTGTCCTTCGGGATCATTAGTTTTGATCGTATTAGTTTTGAAAATTGAATACCGTTTAAGCCAGTGCTATGGGTCGTGAGTAGTGTTGCACTTTTAAATAACTGCTCATTGGCAGATACAACAAAACCCAGTCTGCAATTTTCACTTTTTGCTTTGTTGGTTTTGCTTTAGCTGAATCTCCTACATTTCGAACATATGGAATAGTGATTGTAAATTCTAACTTTAGCTAATGCATTAAGTGTTATCTGCCCAAAGTGTTACCTGTTAAAAGGTCTGTTGCTAAATGCGTCGACTGATATAATGCATTCTGCTTAAAGAGGCGTTTACTCAATGTGGTGTCTGTTTAAACTTCAAACGTCTTCCTGCTTTCTAAGAACGATCAGCTTCTCTTTTATCAAGTCTAAATTATTCATAAGTTGTAAGTATTTACAACTGTCGTTAAAATAGATGGAATTACGATGATGATCATAATATAACCATTTGTAACCACTCTGTGCTTTACATCCAGCCCAACCGATATTTACTTTTTACTTTATGTATTATCATCCTCTTCCCTAAATTGTGGTCTTTTATTGTCACTGAGTTTGGTTGAGGTTTGGTTTTATGGCATTGCTAATATGACGTCAGTGTCGAACAGTCACGGAACAGTTCTATGAAGGTCGTGTGTGTATGTGTCAGTGCGCATTTCAGTTGAGCATCAGGTGTTGCCATGTACTTTCGTGTGTGATTTACAAATTTCTTGCCTGACTTCTATTCTACCACATTTATATAGCACTCTTTTCACACAGGATATGTGCGTTAATAATAACATGTACAAAACTGAGTATATATAAGTACTAATATGTAAAAATAAGTAAATGACCTTACATGCCTTTAAATATCTTCTTTATTTCTTAATAATCACTAACATGTTTCGCCTAATGGCTCATCAGAGTTTGTAATGAAGCTTAACAACGGTCTTGACGATGTGACGTCATGCTCAGTACGAGGGGACGTTACTCTACTGTGACGACGTCACAAACGTCATAATCCGACGTTATCATGGATTGTCGTTCTTTATTAAGTACTAATATATATACTAAAACATTTTTAAAAAAGATACCAGATCACACTGGTTCAAGTATCCCCTTCAGTTAACGCTCAGCATGCGGGCAGTGTTAAAAATGTTTGGTCAGGTGTTTGAAACATGTGACTGAGTGGAGGTTAAAAACACACATGTATTCGTACTTTAAATTGGTTCTCGTCAGAGAAACATAATAAGTAAAAGACACTGGTATATAGTGCGACGCCTAGGTGTGGGATAACGATCAATCTCATCGTAAAATTCGGATGTTATCATGAAAAATCTCAAACTAGCAGCTGTGATCACGAAAAATCTCAAACTAGCAGCTGAAGAGCTAAATTATCTCCGTATGCAAAACTTATCTTTAGCACGATGGGGAAAGCAACAGGAATGATTTAGGTTTTTTGTCAGTGTAAATATGTTTGCTATTTCACTAAAATACGATCAAGAGTCACCCTGTTTGGAAAACGAGCAGACGCTGAGGAACTTACATTGTTATCATACATAGGTTTTGGTGCAACAATATTACTGTAACATACAGGGTCCAGTGCGAAATAACTGCCATAAATAATACTCGGTGCAAAGCTGTTATAACATACAGAGCTGGGTACCAACCTATTTTATACATAGAGTTATGTGCAATAATTTTGTAACATACAGGGCTTTGTGCGAAGCTACTGAAAATCCTTATTTTGAAACTATGGTTTCTCGAATATTTACCCTATAGACCAAAGTGAATCGATCCGACATTACGGCTTCCTTTTTAGATGTGAAAATTCCCATTACACATGATAACGTTTCATCCAAAATATACGACAAAAGGAAAGATTTTAATTTCAAAGTAGTTAAGTATCCATTTCTTGATGGAGATGTGCCCAGTTCTGCATCTTATTGGGTTTATATTTCACGCTTTGTCCGAGCCTGTTCTTAGCTAGAAGATTTTAATACTTAATTATAACTGATAAACTTAACTAGGGGGCGTGAGCAGTATTGCACTTTCAATTACTGCTCATGAACAGACTCAATAAAACCTATTCTGCAAGTTTCTCTTTTTGTGTTGCAAATTTTGCTTTCAGGGGATCACCTGCCTTCAGAATTTATAATATTCACAACAGCAGGTGTTAAGTGCTTGTGTGGAGAAAGTAAAACGTCGCCCCGTACTTCATTCTCAGTGTTGTTATACCTTCTGATCCTTCGAGATCATGAATTTCAGTACGTCTTGTTCTGAAAATTGAATACCGCTTAAGCCGATGCTGGGGGCGTGAGCAGTGTTGCACTTTCAATTACTGCTCCTGAACAGACTCAATAAAACCGAATCTGCAATTTTCTCTTTTTGTGTTGCAATTTTTGCTTTCGGGGGATCACCTCCCTTCAGAATTTTTAAAGCAAAGTTATAGATATCATAAAATTCAGAAAGTTTTTTCAAATTTTTATTATCGCAATTTACCTCTCATTAGTAAATATAATTGAAATCCACAGACAGTACTGCAACAAGGTATTTCTCACCCAGAATTCTATGCAGATGTTTTCTACAAACTTCGGGGTCATATCCATTTTTATGATTTGTTTATTAAACGCATTAACACTTTTAGGAAGAAAGGTTATGGCGTCAATTATTTTGCAACACATTGCATCTTTGGCTATTGACCCCTTTGCAGTCGGTAGCTACGTTTCCCTCTTTGCTTGCGTGAAAAAGGTCGAGACTAACTCTCTGTGATGGTATACTCTTAAACCCAGAAACAAAAATAGCAACACCAAAAGAGAAAATTGCAGACTTTAGTGAGTCTTTTCATGAGTAGTAATTACAAGTGCAACACTACTCACGCCCCCAGGCACCTGCTTAAGCAGTATTCAATTGAAACTTATACCATTAAAACTAATGATCCCGAAGGACCAGAAAATATAACATCACTGAGAATGAAGTACGGGGCCACAACCTGTAAGAAAAAGTGTTTCTTTTAGAAACGTTAGTGACATAAACATACAGTCTTTTAAGACGGAAATTGTATGATCTGACTTAAAAAATACTCAGTTATAATCTTCAGATGCTGATGAACTAGTGAATACATGCACAACTGGGTAATCTTCTCTTTTACAAAAACATGCTCCATTACGCACAAAGACTATAGTTATAAGACCAGGATTTGTCTGGTACACGATGACAAACACCGTTGACGAAAGCTGGAGCGTAAATTGCGTCAGTCAAAACGTCATGCAGATCATCAGATATACCGGAAACAATGTGCTCTGGTAAATAAGATACTATAAGCTAACATTACCTATCCTATTTAACGGACAAAATAACATTTTAGGACGCGATCAGAAAAGTCGTCAATACTAATCCTCATCTTGAATTTACCTCCTGCCACATCATCTCAGAAATTAGCTCAGGATTTGATTTTAGTGAACAAATTTGAGCGCACTTGAAGTGATATATAGACTCAAATTTCAACAACTTGCAACGCCGAAATTCTGGAACCATCTCAGCTATCTTTATCTTTCATTATGATTGATTTCCTTCCTGTTATTGAGCAGGATATCAAGCATATCATCCAGACATCTTCAAGCAAATCATGCGAACATGATCTAATACCCTCATGGTTGTTGAAATCCTGTATCGATGAAATGTTACTGACTAAAATCATCAGTACACCTTACAAACCAGCGTACGTTCCGGAAGTGTTTAAGACCAGTACTCAAACAACCTGGACTTGACCAAAATGGACATAAAGCTATAGATCAGTATCAAACTTACCATCAAAGGTTCTAGAAAAAGCAGTAGACGCACAGATAAAATGTCATTTATGACTGAACAACACGCATGAACAACACCAATCTGCATATAGGAAAAGTACAAAAATGAGTCATGCAGGAAACACCACATACAGAACAAACAGTCGCCCGAACAGCAACACAAGGAAACAGCAAATGCACATAACCATAAAAACAACGAGACGCACAAAGACAAAACAAACATACAATAGGGGGAAGATGGAAGAACCGCCTTGGAACGGTCAGTGACAAAAGTCACTGGGGGGTTTAACCGGTTTATGGACGTCCAACCTCACACTTATTCCCTCCCCACCCTAAAAGACAAACAGTGTAAATAAACGTATCCCCTAGTTCAATTATACGGCAATGGCATTAATGAAGAATGACAATGGCATAATGCAATCCATAGATCAAACCAACGTCGCCATCCTTGTTCTACTTGACCTTTCAGCTGCGATCAATACCATTGACCATAGTACCTTCCCAGATCGTCTGGAAACCGTGTTTAGCATCAGGGAAAGCCACTTCTTACTTAACCTTTTCCCTGTTCTATGTTTATTACAAGTTTCAATACCTAATTAATATTCATGGACAAAATAGTTATAATGAATACATAAGGTGGAGCATTATAGCCATTTTAGAAACTAAAGAACCTATCAAGTTCCAAAAGCAAACAGAGCAGACCTATAGGAGCCGTCTGATCTGGGTCTACTCTGTTTGCAGATGCGTGAAAGCACGTTTATATGAGGGAAAGGGTTAAGTGTGATGTGCCCGAAAAACCATGTTATGTAAACTAAGCCCATTGGTGCTGTCTGCAGACGGATATAATTTTGTGGACGCATCATATGGATTATGCGCCAAAGTGTGAAGGCTGCATTGACTTCGCTCTGATGCGGGAAATACTTCATAAAACTTTCCAAAACGTAACACAATTATGCACGAAGGAAGTGTAAATAGCTTGATGTACTTTTAAGTGATTCTGTTAATGATTTGGACGGAAAAAATTAAATAAATCAATCAATTGTGTGCAATACTGGATTTCTAAATTCAGCTGTGTATGCCTCAGGCATTATGATATACAGGTGAAGGAAAGAAGCGGATTAGTACACAGATACATTATTCAAAGTGTGATCTTTCTTTTATAGGGCAATCATCGCCCATTTTATAGGGCAATCATCGCCCATTTTAAAACCCAACAAGCTAGTATTGTCCAGGTTGAGACAGTTAGGGCTATTAGATTTTAGGCAAATTGGCTTAGCTAAATTCAGAGGCTCTAGAGGGGGTTACTGAAAGCGTATTTTAGATGTAAATAAAGGTGTTCATTTAAACAAATTAAGGGAAATACCTCAGTCAATTCCAATTGTTTCTGAAAACCGTCAAACTGATAGTAGGGTTTCATCTGATGGCGTAAATCTCAGTCACTTGAAACAGTTCCCCAGGTGATTGGGCTGCCGAAAGGCAGCCCAAACTGATACGACTTGGAAAAGGTTGCATGATTAACCGCGGTTCTGTGTTTCTATAACTGCCGACTGCTACGGATTTTTTTTGTTATCTCGTCTGTATTAAAATTCACGAACATTATGATGTTGTTTTTTCAAAATTTATGACGTACCCATTTATTACTGTTTAAACTCCGCATGATGCTTTTGCAGTTTAATTCCCTATGCACATGTTTATGAACATGTTCTTCGAAAGCGGTTTTTCAATTAATCGAAAGGAGATAATCACATAAACAAATGTCATTAATGACAAGGAATGCAAACTGCTTATATGAATTAAAAGCAAATACTGTACTGTATAATTGCAATTATATTTCATATAAGATTGTTTTCATTGCGTTATTCTTAATTGTTATTCTTAATTTCAGTAAGTATTTAAACGTGTATTACGGACACGAACATTTGCGCCCTTTCAATTTTACCCGTCGTTTTGTTCCCGAATGCTAGTGACAAAGCAATAATTGATACAGTTTAATGTACAAAGCACCGTGGGGTAGGGGTAGCGCGTTAGCTTAGAACACTGGGTTCACGGGTTCGATTCTAGGTAGATACGAATATGTTTTTTTTTCTTTTCGTATGTCAATTGTTTCTTTTTATTTCTTATTTGACATTAACGTGCTTTTGTTTTAAATCTATTTTATATTAGCATCCATTCATTAAATCCACACATCGTCCCGTGTGTAGAACCCACTCCGCACTTACACAAATGACAATTTAACTCTGATTTGCTGATGAAATGGCATCAACAAGTTAACAAGCGAATAACTGATTAACTGTCAGCTGAATTTGGTAGCTAGTTGAATACAAACTTTTTTATTTCAAAGTAACTTTGCATAATAAAAATGCAAAGACCACAAAACCTCTCAAACACGACAGGTTAATAAGTGTTAGAATTATGTATCTACATGTATGTTCTTTCTCTGATTTCCATTCATTTACAAGTTTTTCCTCCATTTTTTTCTGCAAGTACACTATATAATCCGCTTTTTTAAATTATTTATTTATTGACATTTAAGGTCTTGGTTTACACTGCTGATCTTGCCACTTGATACATGTTAGGCAGCCATTTTACGCTTGCGTAAAACCTCGCTTGTCTCCATTGTTTCAAAACCTCGCAGGTACACAAGTAAATTCTCAACAGCACCATTTTCTAATAAAACAAAAACTATTGTGCATTTAAAACGCGAAACTCCAGTGCCAGTCAGAATTCAGACTTTAGTAAAAGTATGCTGTATAAACCCTAGGTCAGTCAAAAACAAGGCCCTTTCTATTAGCGACTATATCGTTTCAAATGACTTTGATGTGGTAGCAATTACAGAAACCTGGCTCGGTAGTTCTATAGACAAATCGTGCTTAAGCGAACTGGTTCCTTCTCATTAAAAAGATGTCCCTCGCTTCAATGGCAACCGTGGCGGCGGCGGGGTAGCATTCATACATAAGACTTCAATAGGACTTCGCCTCCATACATCAACAAGAAATAATTATATTTTAAACTTTGAGAACATGGACTGCACTTTAAGTATCCGGTATTTCACTCTGTGCCTAGTAGTTGTTTATAGACCACCACCATCACGTGGAAATGGTCTAAAACTGGGGATTTTCTTGAGAATGAGTGGCCATTTTTCTGATCTAAATTTGCCACCACCGACAGACCGGTCGTAATTGTGGGGGATTTAAACATCCACATTGACATTCCATATGACAGAAACACTGCTAACTTTGTTAGTACATTTGAATCATTTGAATTATCGGTGACGACTGTGTGTCAAACATTGAAGTCACAGATTCTAGACTGTCTGACAGTAGTGGTAAAGTTTCCCGAGATATTTTTTCCGTTACTGTCGAAGCAAAGGCCGCTTAACCTCCAACAATGAGGAAAACTGTTTCATTTCGGAAACTTAGGGCAATTAATGTCAAATCATTCAAAAGATATCTCCTCAACTCGGAACCCATCGAAGCGATTATGCAGACGGCAGATGTTGATGAGCTAGTTAAATCATATACACAAACACTGGCGGCACTTGTCAATAAACAGGCGTCGCTGTGTACAAAAACGATAACGCTCAGACCATCATGTCCATGGTATACCTAGGAACTGCACGATGCTAAGCATGTAAGACGCAAGTTGGAGCGTAACTGGAAAAAGTCCAGACTCACATTAGACCATCAGCTATACAGAGAACAGTGTGCCAAAGTCAAGCTACTAATAAAGTCAAAGATTGATTTCTACTCAGAGAAAGTTGAATCATGCCGGGCAGACTCAAAAAGTCTTTAGAGAGTCACTAAGCATCTGCTAGGTTCAACCAGTGACATCTCATTGCCTAAGACTTCGTCCTCGAAGCAGCTTGCACATGACTTAAGTGACTTTTTCGTTGACAAAGTGGACAAAATACGTGCTGATATTGCATCACGCACTGTTTCCATTGCGCCGATTTACACTGAGATGCAGCATTCAACAAACGTATTAGAAAATTTTGCTACAGCTACAGTAGAAGTCTTGCGAACTGGGCCATATAACTACATGGCTGTTAAAACCATGCCTACCGATTTTGACAAACATTGTAAACTCTTCTTTAGACACTGCCAAAAAGTTCCAAAAAGTTTCAAAAGGTCACATGTCAGACCTCTTTTAAAGAAACCGGATCTCAATTCAAATTAACTTAAGAATTATAGGCCTATATCAAATCTTCCATTTGTCTCCTAAGTGTTAGAAAAAGTGGTCGACAAATGCATTGAGTCCCACTTGAACTCAAACAATCTACATGAGCACCATCAATCAGCACACCGAAAGCATCACTCCTCTAAAATTTCAAAACGACATCCTTCAATCCCTAGATAAAAATGAAGTTACAATTCTGGTGATGCTTGACTTATCGGCTGCATTTGACACTATCGATCACGAAACATTGCTAAAACGCCTAGAAAAAGACTTCGGAATCATTGGGAAAACCCTTGAGTGGATGACCTCCTATCTAAATGACCGCTATCAAATAGTGTCAGTAGATGGGGAATTGTCCACCCCTGTTAACATGAAATATGGCATGCCACAGGGGTCGATCTAAAAACCAAAACACTACATCATGTATACAAAACCTATCGACTAAATCTGCAGAAACCATTTTTATGCCGATGACTCACAATTATACCTATACTTTAAGCCCAAGGACATTTCCTGCCAACAAGAAGCTTTATCACGAGTTGAGAACTGTCTTAAAGAAATAGTCTCTTGAAAGCACCGGAACATGCTGAAGCTCAATACCGACAAAACTGAGGTCATTCTGTTTCATACAAAAGCACAGTAGTACCCGAGGACATTCATGTGCAGGCAGGACTTTCTAAAATCAAACCATCTTTGTGTTTAAAGAATATCGGTGCATGACTCGATTCACAAATGGATATGGCATCACACTTCATTTCGATGTGTAGGTCTAGTTATGCACAGCTCCGACGAATAGGTCATATAAGAAGGTACCTTTCACCTGATGCTACCAAGACTTTTGTGAACTCTCTGGTTATATAACAAATAGACTACGGCAACTCATTGCTGCATGGAATTTCAAAAAACACACTGCGGAAACTTCAAAGAGTTCAAAACACAGCAGCCCGCATCATAACCAGGACTCCTCGATATGATCATATCACGCCCGTTTTGAAAGAAATTCACTGGCTTCCGGTTCAACATTGCATTGAATTCAAAATTCTGACACTTACGTATAAAGCCATGCACAATGAATCCGCCAAGTACATTGTCAACATGCTTGACGTGTACCTGCCCCGCAGAGATTTCAGGTCAGCAAGCAGTTCCTTGTCGTTAGTTGTACCAAAAAGTCGTAAGGTAATTACGGTGTGAGAAGTTTCATGCATGCAGCTCAAAACTCTAGAATGCCCTGCCATCAGGCATTAGAGATGCAAGCTCATTGGAATGTTGTTTCAAAAGATCTCTGAAAACGCATTTCTTCAATATATGTTACTAGGACAGTTTAGGAAAAGTAGCTAATAGTCATTAATTATCATAGCTTACGATTCATTTGCCATTGCAGCCGTTGGGATATGCTGTGGGAGTCAATCTCTCATTGACGGGGTAGATAATCATGTGGTTCCTACCGGTTAGTGATTTCATACTTATTGTATATCATATTTATTGTATATCTATTGTATATCTTTCATTTTATCGGGTTAGATAATCATGTGGCACCTACCGGTTAGTGATTTATATTTATTTGTATATCTATTGCATATCTTTCATTGACCGGGTTAGATAATCATGTGGTTCCTACCGGTTAGTGATTTTATATTTATTGTATATCTATTTGCATATTTCTTTCACTGACCGGGTTAGATAATCATGTGGTTCCTACCGGTTAGTGGTTTACTATTTATTGTATATCTATGGTATATCTTTCATTGACCAGGTGGATATTCATGTGGTTCTTACCGGTTAGTAATTTCAAATTTATTGTACATCTATTGCATATATTTCATTGACTGGATGGACGATCATGCGGTTCCTTCCTGTTTGATTTCTTAGATGAGACTGAGTTTATTATTTTCTCATCTAAACACAATGAGCAGCTTTTACTGTTAGTGTTCCGCATCTCTGGAACTCGTTACCAGTGTCACTACACCAGTCCAGCAGTAAATGCATTAAAATAAAATAGCAATGAAACACGATTCATATGGTAAGCAATACAGGACGTTTATATTGTGTTATTCAAATGTTGGCTCCATGTAATCTATATGATCTAGTATTAACAATGTTTTGCTTAAAGGCATCGATATAGTGTAATTGTCAAATACTAATGACATTATTCGATGCCATATCAGCAGGAATGAAAACTCATTTTGAATCGTAATCTTGTTAACCCACTTTATACGCACGAAGGTAACTTCGGTCGTATTACGGTATTGCGCTTGTTAGTCTATTCGTCCGTCCATTAGCCACATCTTTGTCCGCTCAATAACTTAACAACTATTGGATGTGCAGTCTTCATGCTTAGTAGGAAGGTTGGTCATGGCTAGTAGATGACCCCTATTGTTTTAAGGTCAATCGTTCAGGGTCACAGTGACCTTCCACTCAAAACTCTTGTGCGCCCAATTCATGCTTAGTAGGAAGTTTGGTCATGGCTAGTAGATGACCGCTATTGTTTTTGGGGTCAGTCGATCAAAGGTCAAGGTCACTGTGACCTTTAACTCAAAAACTTTGTCGGCTCAATAACTTGACAACTATTGGATGTGCAGTCTTGATATGACTGGTAGGAAGGTTGGTCATGGCTAGTGGATGAGCCCTATTGATTTTTAGGTCAGTCGGTCAAATGTCAAGGTAAAGGCGACCTTCGATTTCAACGGTCAGGGTCGCAATGACCTTCAACTCCAAACATTTGTCCTCTCAATAACCTGACAATTATTGGGTGTGTAGTATTCATACTTAGCTATAGTAGGAAGGTTGTTCATGGCTAGTAGATGACCCCTATCGATTTTGAGGTCAGTCGGTCAAAGTCATGGTGACTTTCAAATAATATTGTGCATGTTACGACGGCACAAACTTCCGACACACGGGGTTCTTGTTAAAATTCTAGGTTTAGTTGAAGAAGGTGTTCATTTGAGCTATAAAATAAAATGCGTTTATCAATTATATCATTGTTTTCCAATCAAAAACAGCATTAGACTCCCCAGCAATCTCACTTTGACAAGAGTGAAAATCTACCACGGATGGTATTCTATAGTTGAACCTTTATTCAGAAGGGACAATAGACATTTATCTTTAATTAGCTCGAGGTTGTGGGTAATCACATGACCAGTCGGAGAATAACAAACTTTTGAGGTGGCGCAATCTCAACTATCAGGCACATTATCATTAATATTAAGAACGGCAACAATCTCGTTGAAAATTATTTTTATGCCCCCAACGGTGGGCATATAGTAGTCGCATTATCCATCCTTCCGTCCTTCCGTCTGTCCGTCTGTCCGTCCGCCCGTCTGTCCGTCAGTCTGTCATGCGGTCCGTCCCAAATTTGTGTCCGGTCGGTAACTTCTTCATCAATCAATCGATTTCAATATAACTTGCCACAAATGTTCACCAGACAGAGACGATGTGTCGCGTTCAACTCCCTGGTCCGTGGGTCAAAGGTCAAGGTCACAGGGTTCAATTACTTTGTCACAAATTTCGTGTCCGGTCTGTAACTTCTTCATCTATCAATGGATTTCAATATAACTTCACACAAATGTTCACCAGACAGAGACGATGTGTCGCGTTCAACTCCCAGGTCCATGGGTCAAAGGTCAAGGTCACAGGGTACAATTACTTTGTTACAAATTTCGTGTCCGGTCTGTAACTTCTTCATCTATCGATGGATTTCAATATTACTTCACACAAATGTTCACCAGACAGAGACGATGTGTCGCGTTCAACTCCCAGGTCAATGGGTCAAAGGTCAAGGTCGCAGGGTGCAATTACTTTGTTACAAATTTCATGTCCGGTCTGTAACTTCTTCATCTATCAATGGATTTTAATATAACTTGCCACAAATGTTCACCAGACAGAGTAGATGTGTCGCGTTTAACTCCCTGGTCCATGGATCAAAGGTCAAGGTCACAGAGTACAATTACTTTGTCACAAATTTCGTGTCCGGTCTGTAACTTCTTCATCTATCAATGGATTTTAATATAACTTGCTACAAATGTTCAACACACAGAGTCGATGTGTCGCGTTCAACTCCCAGGTCCATGGGTCAAAGGTAAAGGTCACAGGGTACAATTACTTTGTCACAAATTTCGTGTCCGGTCTGTAACTTCTTCATCTATCAATGGATTTCAATATGACTTCACACAAATGTTCACCAGGCAGAGACGATGTGTCAAGTACAATTCCCAGGTCCATGGGTCAAAGGTCAAGGTCACAGGGTACAATTACTTTGTCACAAATTTGGTGTCCGGTCTGTAACATCTTTATCTATTAATGGATTTCAATATAACTTGGCACAGATGTTCACCAGACAAAGACGATGTGTCACGTTCAGCTCCCCGGTCCATATGTCAAAGGTCAAGGTCTCTGGGTACTATTACTTGTTTATCTGTGAATGGATTTCAAAAGAACCTGGCACAAATGTTCACCACACAAAGACGGTGTGTCAACTCCCTGGTCCATGGGTCAAAGGTCAAGGTCACAGGGTACAATTTTGGGGGGCATTTGTCACGTGACTGTGACATCTCTTGTTTCTGATTGGTTTGTTATATTTGTAACACATAGTCGGTGGTTATGTATTTTTAAAGTACATGTATTTAGAAATACAGTCAATTACATTTTTTGTCTCTGAATATACTTTGGAAGTCAATGCCTTTATTAATAAAAGGAATTTTCAAATATTTCGAGGGCTTGGTGCAAAACTATTCTAACTCCTTCACTAAAGTGAAGGAGTTAGAATAGTTTTCCACCAAGCCCTCGATTTGATGTGCTGATATTTTGTCAATGTGTGGTCTGAAAATATGTAGAGTAAAGCTTTTGTACTTAACTAGCTGTTCCAATGAGATAATTTGAACTACAAATGATTGTATCGGCGTGTTCGTCAATTTCTTTTAATGTAGATAGTGATAAGGAAGAAAGTCTAGAAAGCACGGCATGTTTTACCAGAATGTAGACGTAAAGTATGTAAATCAAGAATAGTCATATTCATACGAGATTTCGTTAAATATTACCATTTTTAGATCACCAGAGCACAAAGTGCTTATGGTAAGCTTTTGTGATCACCTAATATCCGTCGTCCGTCGTCGTGTGGTGTGTATCGTGCGTCGTATTTCGTGCATCGTCAACAATTTGAACCTTTAACAATCTTCTCCTCTGAATCTACAGGGTTCTCAGGTTTATTGGCACATAGCAGCATCTGTAGGTCCTCTACAAAAGTTTTATAAATTATATCCCTTAGGTCCAAATTGGCCCCCGCCTAAGGGGTACATTTTTTGCTATAGAAACATACAGTGAAAACGTTTACAATCTTCTCCTCTAAAACTGGAAGGTTTTTAGCCTTCATATTTGGCACATACCATCATGTTTGGGTACTCTACAAAAGTTTCATAAATTATGCCCCTGTGGTCAAAATTGGCCCCGCCCGTGGGGTAGCCAGTTTTCTATAGAAACATATAGTGAAATGTTGTTCTCTGATTGTCTTGTGAGCAATATCAGGGTCATCATGGCCCTCCTTTTATGAAATCCATGTGATCGAGATTTTCCTTAAGAAAAAAATTGAAGAAAAAAATATGTGTATCTGGACCAGTTGATTGAAATGATACCAGTCTGGAAAACAGGGTTTGCAACTTCTTAATTCAACCTAATTCTGCTATAAACCTAGCTTTCGATTTAAAACTAAATGTTGTTACAAATATTCTTAAGTTTATATTTTCGACATTGATATGTATTCTCCCTGAATCTGGTATTCCACCCACGGCCTGTTTGACCAACGTATTGTATACCGAAACTAGTGTTGTTTCAAATATAAAAAAACAAACATAAATAATAATGGTTGTAGTGTAATCCACGTCTGAATTGATCTTGACATTAAACGTTACAATTTCATGTGCACCTTTTAGCATCGACCTTTTTGATTATCGGATGCACCCTGTGTCGTTGGTATACGGACCGTTTGCAAAAAGGAGGAACATGTTAAATAGCAGATTTTAAGGTGGAAGTACAACTCTCAGTCCTTTGTGTTACATTTATTGATCGAAAGAGATGGTATGTGAAAAGATGATGTCGACTGAAGGTTAATTTATTTTAAAAGTAAGTAAGTTTGAAGTGAAGAGAAATGTGTGGGTTTGTTGATGTTTGAAATGTTTATCTCTTGTACGTGTGCTTGTGTTTTATGTGTTCATCCCGTGTGTGTGTGTGTGTGTGTGTGTGTGTGTGTGTGTGTATTTGGGTGTGTGCGTGTGTTTGGGTATGCACATTTAGTTGTACGTGGCATGCTTTCTATCGATGTGTTGGTGGTGGTTGGATCTTTTATGATGCGTTTCCTGTTTTATTTCATGTAATTTAGTAATATGTTGGGACACAGAGTGTATCTTTATATATTTCACTTCTATCAAATCTACTGTAAATTTGTTAATTTGGGAAAGTGATGGAGGGGCACCTGTTCATCAAGAAGTCAATACATAAATGTAGCTACAAAGTGTATTAAATTATTGGTGAACACAACACCTACCACAAGGTGCAGGACATATGCTGATGTAAGAGGCAGATGGGAGTGATGTTACTTGAATATGCGGCAAAGAATTATAACAACATAGATTACCTGTACAGGGAGACTTTTTACAGTCTGATCCGTCTACTCTACCACAGGGAATTTTGCTTCAACAGATTTTGCCGATCCTTCATTTGTCCTAATATTTGCTATATAATACACTATGCTATGTAATAAACTACATGCTACGGTTAATGGCTCATCTTCTCCGTATGTACCTTTTTAATTGAGAGTTTTGTCTGACATTTAACGCCTTTCTACTTCATAATTTCCCCAACTGTTTCTGTCATTGATGTTCGCATGTGTTCCTGAGTCGACTGTAACTAGTACATTTACTCCACAAATGTTTGTTTCCGCCTGAAAGGGTACATGTATATGTTTTTTCTTCATCGGATGGTTCTTCGTATACAGTTCTGACAATGGTGGTTCAGTTTCTGTTGTTCTCTAGATTTAGATTTACAATATGGAAAAATAGTCAAACAGGGAGAGCCACACACGGAATGACACCGCATCAAACACCATCTAACGAGAAACGGTAAAGTCACAAGACAAAACATAACAGGACGCATATCAAGACGAAACACATTAAACATTAAGCATATTAAAAAACAAAATTGACCGTAGGCTGATTTAGATTTACAATACATGTACTGCTCAAAATGTCCTTTTTTACATTTACTACATTTCGTACTCCTTGCTGGGCACATTGAAATTTTAAATCCACAAGCAGACCAGTTCTACTGATTTAATTCATTTTCTTCTTAAATGATGAAGATTTATGCGAGAAGTTTTATTTTGATCTCTAACTTTATCTTCGACGTTCGTAATATTACAGCAAGCATCATTCTCTTTTAAACAAACCACTTGTTTGCCCATTAATTCGTTACTCGAAACTGTATTCGTTCAAATGCCAGGTTTACTTTCGGTTTGAAACAATTGTCAATCATAACATTTCGTGTTGTTACACATATTCTCCTTCTCCTGGATCTGGCACAGTATTTGTGTATATTGTTTCCTGGGTTTCTACATTCGTACTATGCTTTCTTCATACCTGTGTCCTTAACCC
Source organism: Azorinus chamasolen (assembly GCA_963576725.1). Taxonomy (NCBI): domain Eukaryota; kingdom Metazoa; phylum Mollusca; class Bivalvia; order Cardiida; family Solecurtidae; genus Azorinus; species Azorinus chamasolen. Next base: position 73,340,628 of record OY755245.1, read on the forward strand.
CATTGCCCGTCTGAGAAAAATTCAAAACTGTGTAGCCAACTTGACAAGTGAATTCACAACGTTGCTCTGTCACAATTTCAAAAACACAATAAAGTGGAGAATCGACGTTACAATTTTAGTGTACAGAACATAAAGACAATGGTTGAACGTATATCATTGTCGCCAAATTTGGTAAAATAATTCCAGCTCTAAGTCGACGTCTTCGGAATTAAATAGGCCAAGTATCAAAATGAACAACAACGAATCCTTGAAGGAAACTTATTTAATATTTCAGAATCCCTCTGACACATACAGCTGGATGTCCCATTCTAGGGACGTAACTCTGATACCTATAAATTCATTGTGAATAAAGCTTAACGCGTAATTCTTGTAATCACAAAGAACTATCATGATTTTTATTCCAATAAACATTGTTCAAAGAAGTCTATGCATTATTCTAAATTGGAACCGATGTATGCTTGTATGATGGACGATAGTACATGACATTATACATCTACACATCCGTTTATTAAACAGACGAGCTAAAATCACCAAATTCCAATCAAAGTGTCGGCAAACAGGAAGTAGATGATTGAGAGACCTGAATAGGGGAGACACGGTACAACTCACTATGACTATGCTTCACACTAAATACCGCCTAACAGGGTGTTTACGTGCTGCTAAGTTTTATTAATTTTTACTACCATGTCAGATTAGTAAAAAAAATAGACGCGTATATTTTCGCAGCTTAAAATCGGGTACGAGTAACGAACTCGCCAGTATCCAATGTAAATGTACATCCGAGTCAGTACACGCTCTGTATGTACACGCTTGAGTGACAACTGTTATATAGATATGCTAGTGTTACAGGTCTAGATAATTGCCTGTTGGGTCAGTTGTGTAAAGTGAAATATGGCGTCGAGAAGTTTACTTGAGTACTTAAAACCGAATATTCCTAATCCGAATGGTTCTTTGTCGGTTTACAAAGCGTGGCGGTTGTTCACACTATATAAATTGGAGATTCCCGCTAGGAATTCCGCAAGATTCACGCGTGAGCTGGCTGGCTGGTTTCCGACTTCCGCCTTACAAGTACATGTAAGCCGATGGAATATTCGGGAAACCAGTCATGTCAAACATGGAGACTTACGTCGATTTTACAAAATTCGCCCGCAGGTAAATTCGATAATCCACATTGTATTACCCAAATGAGAAAACTGACACTTATGGATAAGGCGAAAAAGCATGAACAACGACACATAAGGCAATTAATTCAATATGACTTCCGATAATTACGGGCATAATAGGTCAGAATATCAATAATAAAACACCTTAAAGAGAATAATACACTAATTTATTTTTATTATCAATTTAACAGAATCTAATTACAAATTAATTTGTAATTTGCATGTCCTGAACATTTTACTGAGTTCATTTTTACTGGTCATTGAGATTTGCAAAACATAAAATCATAAAAATTGAAACCATGTGTTTTTTCGTCAAATTCGTGAACTTTTACAGCAGTAAAAACCGTTATACGGTATCATATCATCCCAGCATACACAAGCGAAGAATCATTCCAGCATACACAAGCGAATAAATCTTTGACAAAAATCTTGTCATTAAACAATCACCCAAATTCAATCAAAGTGTCGGCGAAAAATAACAAGTAGATGAACAACAGACGTGAAAAGTTTACAGGATGGACGTATAGACGGACGGACAAGGGTTACACGGATCCCTCACTTACACAATTCATTTTTATATAAAGAAAACCGCGCCTAATTCGGACACAAGAAAACACAGCAAATGTACATTACTACCAAAAACATAAAGAAACGCACAGACAAAACAAACAAACAATAGGGGGAAGATGGAAGTACCGCCTTGGAAAGTCACTGTGGGTTTAAACCAGGATAGGGCACCTAACCTCACACTTATTCCATCCAACCCTAACTTCTCCCCTTTCTTCTACCCAATCAATTTAAAAGCTTATTTTATTGCCAGTTTCCCACATGAAGCACGCACTAGAACAGTCACTTTACCTACATAGTTTTAGGCAACTGAGAGGGATATACGACTGAATGGTCGCTTATCACGCCAGTGCCGCCAAACACCAACCTTGTAGAAGGATAATATTTAATGACAAGCTGAAATAATATTCATGACAGCCATTTATATACTAGCAATTCGATAAATGAATTTAGGAGATAAACCAAAAAGTAGATAAACTACTGTCAACATTTAAGTTACACTCATGAATCACTTTCCTCCTCGTGAAGCCATCTGAAGAACTGAACGACTTGTCTGAGGGCAGCTGCCTTGCCGTCCAATTCATCTTCAGACATCTGCCAGTGTTTGAATGCCTCCTCAGAAATAATATCCTCATCATATAAAGTATCAAACATGTGTCGCAATACACCTGTAACACAAGAAAATAGAAATCGAAAATGTAAAATGCAGTAACATTATTTATGGTATTGAGCATTTTTACAAATCTAATTAATGATGCAAATGTACCAATAAATCAAACAGATACTGAGACATTGTCATCATTCATCTACATTATAGTTTCTTTCCCAAAGCGTTGACCAGCCTATGCTAACTGAGTTTAGACCAACTGCAAATACCGTTTCTCAAATGTGATGATTATATCGACATTGGCTACAATATGGACTGCTTTTTATGTGCAAATGACACACAAAACCTTTCAATAAGTGCAACTAAAATATTTGTGAACTTCCTTCGAGGTTTTTTCAGAACCTCGTATTAAGTGCATATTTACCAGTGTTTGTTATAGTACTTGTACAACTCGTTTTCTTTTTCGTTTTGTCGTTTCTGAAAGCATTTTTAAAAGCGTAACATGCCAACGTGGAGGTAGAGGCTAATATTTAGTTGTGTCTGTTTTTCGAAGGAAAATATTTGAGCTAGTACAGAGGTTGAGAGATCAACGTATGCGTGTACGGCATGTGTAGCCATTATATTGTCACTAATTGTCAAGTACTCCTACAAGTAGGTAAGGCGTAACCAATGTATAGACCACTCTTTACACGTAAGTGTTAACTTGTCCATTTTATGGTTTGTTTTCATGTTATGTATTGATTTTGAATTATATATTCTAGTTTTAGCAATTTTCTGATCATTTTCATATCGTTTATTTTGTACAATTTTACTTAATGTAGATTTTGAGAAGTATTTAATCTGCATTCATAAACATGTTCTATGGAGACCCGAACACAACTGTGACCTTCAACCGAGCATTAGATTACGAATTGAAGATAACCCTTAAAGGTCAAGTAAACAGGTGGGACACTTTTTCGTAAATATTTGACAAATGGGTACCTTGTACGACGTAGTTTCGAAAACACAAAAAATACAGTCATATCGCACATAGCAGCTGTCATATATCACCGATAAGTAAGCACTGGCTGATTTTGGTCGCTCGCTTATCTCCCTTGTGATGACGTCACTTGTGAACATTCGCTATAAATGTCGAACTAGATATCGTATAGAAAAGAATCGCACGTAATGTACTTCTGCTTCGTTTTGAGTGCTAAAATGGTAATTTGCTTATCAGGGAGCTACAAGAGAAGCTCTCTGATCTGGATCTACTATGTTTGTAAATTTGTTTCAATACGTTTGATCTGGGTCTACTATGTTTGAATTCGCATAAACAGGAACGTGGAATGAAGGGTTTATATTCGTGAAGTAATTTACTCACGCATAATTTTTCATCAGGGAAATAATTTATCATAAATATGATCTTTTTTGCAATTTTGGAACTTGGACAATTTTGACCATAAATCCATAGGAAAAAAGTCATTCTGGATTACTGTAATTTACGGAATTGTTCATTGGGTGCGTTTTATAGTGTTACTGATTATTACCTACATAATGCCCAACTAACTTTGAGGCACCATGACCGCAATGATTGATTCTTTTGATACTTTACCACAGCTACATAAAAGAATGCAACAATACGTAATATACAGGATGCGGGTTTTATGGCCATGTACTAATCATTGTCCCCTGGTGGGTATTTAACAAACGGCCACTATGATAACTGACATCTGGAGACAATGGACCCTGCACGGGGCATTCGTGTGTAATATGGCTTAGTACAATATACTACAATATGACCTAAGGCCATTTAACACATTCATTCATAGAGAAATTCTAATGGCTGTGTTTACTGTTGTTTGCCTACAAAACATGATTAAATTGCACATACGAGTATACTGTAACATTATGATAACAAAATGTAGTAACAGTTATAATGTGTTGACCATATTTTTATAGACATTTTTATTTGTAGTGGGTCCAGATTTTTAAACATAATTCACAAGCTATAGAAACATGGACATATTAATAAAAAATTAGTAATTCTTCAAGACTGACAACCATTTGTTATCAAGATCCACCTTTTCTCATTTTCCCAACAAAATACATATTTTGGTATTTCAACCTTTACTCGATTTTGTGAAAGTAATGCATCATTTTGGTATTGCAAATATTAAAGTAAAATAAATAAATAAATTATTTCCTATTTTTCTGTATTTTGGTGGAATTTTTTTCTTTTTCGAAAGTACGTACATTTATACATTATGATCCTATTATATTGCAACACACTGCATGTTTGGTTATCGATCCTTTTACAGTCGGTAGCTACGCTTCCCTCTTTGCTTGCCCGATGACAGGCCGAGGGTAGTACTCTATGATGGTATACTCTTAAACTTGGATACAGGATGAGCTTACCAGACTCATGTATTACTTTTTCCCTGTCGTGCCCTTAACGGCTTACCTGCAGGTGCTCTGACTTCAGCAAAGTCATTGAGTACATATTTGACGGATTGTCACAGTTATTATGCTATGTTTTACATGTTGTCCTGTGTTCACCGTCGTCTATGTTGTGGGTAAGTCCAGCGGGGATACCTTTATTTACAATATTTGTAAAGCTAGGGTGACTTTGAGAGAAGTGTGAGGTTAGGACGTCCGTAAACCGGTTTAAACCCCCAGTGGTGTTTTTGCTACTGACCGTGCCAAGGCGGCACTCTCTTTGTCACCCTTCCTTTTGTTTGCCTTGCGTCTTTGTGCTTGTGATTTGTTCATGTGTGGAACGTTTGTCCCTGGTTCTTGTGTGTCTTTTGGTGTTTTCTGTGTTCATTTCGTGTGTGTGTGTGTGTGTACGTTTGGGTGTGTGGTTGTGTGTGTGTGTGTGTGTGTCATGCTGTCTATCGGTGTTTTGGTGGTGGTTGCGTCTTGCATGTGGCTTTGCCTGCTTGACTTTACTACTTTTCCAATAGTAATGAGAACGTCCCATTTCATCTGAACCCACTTTGCCTCAATACGAAATTCATCTAAAGTTGTCCAGTTCTGTCTAAAAGTTGTTTGGACCCAACTCATGGGCGGGACCCAAATGGTCCCTCTGATCTGAATCTACACTATTTGCTAATGGTCTTGGTCCTAACCTCATCCTATTTTAAAATTATAGTTTATGAATAGTGTAAATTCACTGACAGGTAAAGTAAGTTATAACTCTTCGCTTGCTATTCACGTCAATATACCTACGTGTAAATAGTGAAAACCCAGATGAGACAGCTCCTACAATGAGACAGCTCCTGTAGGAGCTGTCTCATCAGGGTCTGCACTATTTACAAGTTGATTGTGCAACAAGTGCATTCCATAGCAGTGATTGCACAGCGAAATACGTGTACACAGTGAAGGTATATGTAATTTTACAACAGGGCATGGGTAAAGAAGGAGAAATGTATTTTAATATTCAGCAAGAGAAGGGTTAAAATTAACAAAATAAAACACATGTGTTTAATATTAAGTATCATTGTATTTCACACCTAAAATAAACATCACACCCCATAAATAGTTTCCCCTACTCGATAAAGTGTCACTTTCTATGGTTAATCCATGGACGTAATGTCTGGAAAAGTGTGAAAATAATTTGGGTATTTATAGAAACTGTGGAGTTGGATTTTATCTAATTTTGTAAGCAAACAGAACAAACCCTAATTAGACGGTCCCTGTATGCTCTGATATGGATCTACTTTGTTTACAGAGGCGTTAATTTAAAGGAAAAGGTTAAGTGTCTGTGTACATTCCTCCCTGTCAATGGGATCCCTGAGTGGGATGTACACAAGTGACGTCACGACGCAAGGGAGATAATCATGTATCTATTTTCAAAATGCACGGTTAGCGGTACAATAAAAACTCGATTTAAATCAAAACAAGATAAAAACGGTAAGAATTTTCTACAGCTTGGTGTTTAACTAACTGTATACTATCAGAATTTGACGAAAACCCAATCTGTTGACTTGACCTTTAATATTCCGCTCAATCACCCAATACCGGTATATCAATCCAACACCCATATGTTACACGTAAATGAATTTAGAATATACTTAAATGAAAGCCCAATAATTGTTTAATCACAGTAAAATACGTCTTCAAAAGGTGCCAACACTTGTAGCTAAATTAGATAAATTCATTCTATTTTTACATGCTTAAATGCAATTTTTATGTGTAGATAAGTTATATGAACACGTCATGCATACAGATAATTTACATGTAGCTCTACACATTAACCTGTCTTAATTAATCTTTTAAACAAGACGGTCGTGATGACCTGGATATCGCACACCAGTACGTGGGGCCAATTGTGACCCCAGGGGCATAATTTATATAATTTTGTAGAGGATTTGAACATGATGCTATGTGCCAAATATGAAAGCTAAGAACCTTCAAGTTTCCGAGGAGAAGATTTTCAAAGTTTTCTCTATATGTTCCTATTGAAAACTGGCCACCCCTGGAGCGGGGCCAATTTTAACCCCATGCGCATAGTTTGTATGAAAACGTAGTAAAGTCAAGCAGGAAAAGTCACACACAAAACGCCACCATCACCAAAACACCGACAAAAAGCAATTTATTTAGCAATTTATACACACACAAATACAGTAGAAAGTCACATACAAGACGCAATCACCACCAACACATCGATAGATATCATGTCACACACACAACCAAACACACACGAGAAGAACACAGAAAACACCAACAAATACACAAGCACCGGAGACAAATATGAATAAAACACAAGCACAAAGACACAAGACAAACAAAAGTAAGGGTGACAAAAAGAGAACCGCCTTGGCACGGTCAGTAGCAAAATCACCACTAGTGGTTTAAACCGGTTTACGGACGTCCTAACCTCACACTTATCTCAAAGTCACCCTAGCTAAACAGACATTGTAAATTAAGATATCCCCGCCGGACTTCCCCACAACATAGAAGACCGTAATCACAGTACAAAATGTAAAACATAGCATAAAACCTGTGAAAGTCCGTCAAATGACTTTACTCAATGACTTTGGTGAAGACAGAGCAACTGCAGGGAAGCCGTTAAGGGCACGACAGAGAAAAGGTTTTGTACAGGACCTAAATATGATATGTGCCAAATATGAAAGCCAAGAACCTTCCAGTTTCAGAGAAGAAGATTCTCAAAATTTTAAAATATCTTTCTATAGAAAACAAGACATCCCTGGGGCGGGCAAATTTTGACCCCAGGGGCATAATTTATATAACTTTTGTAGAGGACCTACAGATGACGCCATGTGCCAAAGATGAAAGCTGAGAACCCTGTATGAGAAGATTTTTAAAGGTTCAAATTGTTGACGATTAACGACGCATGCCAACGGACGACGGATATCAGGCGATCACAAAAGCTCATCCTGAGCACTTTGTGCTCCAGTGAGCTAAAAATCAATAACGCGTACTTGTACATCTAACCTAAACGTACCCGCGCCTGTTGATTTCTCAACCTCTGTAATGTCGTAACTCCGACCCTCCCTCGGAGGTTGTTCTTGATGCAGTTGCCATCCCACTGGAACCCGCGTGTGGGGCTTTTGTTAAGACTTTATGTTCCGTTTTTAAAACATTCCAACTTTGTTTCATTTTCATTTAGAATTTCATTATTATCAGAAGGGTTGGATTAGGCAAAGATAACAATACTCATTTTGGCTGAAATCCTGACAAAGACACTATGTACAGAAGTCCCTAGTGTGTCAACTGACCTGTTGGGTGATCAAGCTTGGTAACTAATTCCTGTAGAGCATACAGTGCCTGTAACTCGTATTCCAATCGGTGGTCCAGATATTTCTGTAGCAAGTCGTTCCTATCTGAAATTTTCCTGGGTTCCACACGCTCCTTACCCCTCGATCCTGGAAATCAGAGGACATATATTACTGGCTAGCCATGAGATCAGTAGAAACGACCGATTGCATTCCGTTTTTATGCTAGCTTTACGGCTTAGAAGAAATTACTTAATTTTACATTGATGTACACATTCTTTGTGTATAGATAACAATATACGAAAGCGTCATTCATTTAGTTACCGAATTCTAAAAGCAGGAGATCCATCGAAAGTACCAAAGTAGCAATGCGAAAAGAAAAAATGCAGACTCGGTTTTATTTAGTCATTCATAAGCAATAATTAACGGTGCAACACTACTCACGTCCACTAGCACTGGCTTAAGTGGTATTCTTTTTTTTACTAGAAGCATTGCAACTGATGATCCCAAAGGACAAAAAATATAATACAACGAGTAATTTACACCTGCGGTTTTGAAGTATATAAATTCTGAAAGTGAGAGATCCTTCGTAACACAGTAGCAATGCGAAACGAGAAAATTGAAGGCTTGGTTTTATTAAGTGTTCATGGGTGTTAAAGATGCAACACTACTCACGTCCCCTAGCACCGTCTTAAGCTAAACTTCAACTAAAATATAAAAACCAGACGCATTATTCTTCTGTTTTTCTATTTGTTCAATTATTGGCAAAATATTAACATATTATTTCCGTTCAGATGCGCAAAGTACAATACGAAAATGAAGGAAATAATTTATTAAGCCCATGAACTTAACGTGAGAAAAACAGTCTTACAGTGAGTAACACACACAAAAGGACACGGCACCCAAACATCATCAAACAGTCCTACAGTGAGTAACACACAAAAAGGACACGGCACCCAAACATCATCAAACAGTCCTACAGGGAGTAACACACACAAAAGGGCACGGCACCCAAACATCATCAGTCATACAGGGAGTAACACACACAAGGGCACGGCACCCAAACATCATCAGTCATACAGGGAGTAACACACACAAAAGGGCACAACACCCAGACATCATCAAACGGTCCTACAGAGAGTAACACACACAAGGGCACGGCACCCAAACATCATCAGTCATACAGGGAGTAACACACACGAAAGGGCACAGCATCCAGACATCATCTAACATTCCTAGAGGCAGTACCAAACACAAAAGAACACGGCACCCAAACATCATCAAACAGTCCTACAAAGAGTAACACACACACAAGGGCACGGCACCCAAACATCATCAAACAGCCCTACAGGGAGTAACACACAAAAGGACACGGCACCCAAACATCATCAAACAGTCCTACAGGGATTAACACACACAAAAGGGCACATCACCCAAACATCATCAAACAGTCCTGCAGGGAGTAACACACACAAAAGGGCCCAGCACCCAAACATTATCAAACAGGAAACAACACACTTACCAGACAAAAGTGACGAAACGCACAAAATACATAAAACGTTTATCATATAAAGACAAAGTAGACAACAGGGTGAAACAGGAATATCTACTTGGTACGGCCAATAGCCAAAACGGCTACTAGGGGCTTAAACCAGATGTGTGGGTACCCAGTCCCACGGCTGTCCCTACATCATCCAAGTCAATAAGTAAAGTCCTCATCCACACACTCCATGAGTAACGACGCTAAGTCAAAATAATATTCATATACAACATACTGTAAAACAAGTGGCGTCATGATTATTCAGCGACGTCGGATGTACCGCGTCATGATTGTTCAGTGACGTCGTATGTACAAACTATTTCTACACCGACAATTATAAAAAGATGAAAATAAATACAAGGATTATCGTGAGTTGTAATTGTTAAATTTCCTGGGGTAAAGTACCAGTTAAGTCACCAATAACCCTTACCTTTTATTGCACCATTACAAACAGATGTCATCAGAGCTCGGATAAACTTGTGTTCTTTTATTGTTACTTCGTCCACATTGGAGTCTATCCAATCGAACACGTTTTCATTGTCAGTGTTCTGAGTCACTATCAGAAAGTGTAGTTGGTCTGCGATGGCGTTCAGTGAAAGACCAGTAGAGGAAATGTTAGGGGTAGTGTCCCCACAAAATGTAATCTCCCGTTCCTGTGGAGTGGAAAAAAACTCTGATCGACCTGCATAATTGATATACATACAATTGTACTTTCTCTCTCTCTCTCCGTCTCTTTCTCCCTCCCTCTCTCTCTCAGTCTCTTTCTCCCTCTCTCTCCCCTATCTCTCTCTTTCTCTTTCTCTCCCTGTATGCCTTTGTCTCTCGGTATCTCTCTGTCTGACTTAAAAGACATTGAGATGAGGAAATGCATTAATCTTGTTTTCCTCTCAAATGTCAAGGATATGTTTCGCTTGTCTTTCATTATTTTGCATAGAAAGAATAAATATAAAAGGATAAACTTAGATGTATATATCATATTTAGATGATGGGAAAACTAGCACATGCCAAAGCAATAATCATCCACTTTGTTAACACTGGCATATGTCAATGCAAATAACTTTTTTCCTCAATCTGGTACCAGGGCCCATGCTTATAAAGCTTTTAGTTGAGTCTGAGTTCGTTCTCAAGCGTTTGATTGGTCAGATTTGAGTTCTCAAGCTTTTGATTGGTCAGATTTGAGCCAAAGGCTCAAATCTGACCAATCAAAAGCTTGAAAACGATCTCAGACTCAACTAAAAGCTTTATAAGCATGGACCCTGGTACCAGATTTATAAACTCAGATTTGTTTTGTTCGTTTAAATGATACATAATCCAGCTTATTTACTTCGCTATTGTGTATTATTGCACTTTATACTTGTATCTCAATTCATACTGATCGCATATTTCCGGAGCACTTGTATAAAGTAACAGTGCTTTACCGGAACTACATTCTTGAAAGTAAAAACTAAATAAATCAGAAAAACTGTTAAATTTATAAACCAGTGATAACGGTGAATTTTGATAGTAATAAGACGCACATTCATAAACGTTTATTAACCTTCACCCTGCTCGCCACAAACTGACTCAGACTTGCATACGGTCTGGGTCCACATCAGATCCTGTGGCATCTCATCAGAACCCAAACTGTTTGACATTTGGCCAAGTATTTCTAAACTGCCTGTTCATTTTTTAACCACATCCAGATTTATCTTTTCACAGCAGTATAAGGGTTAAGAAGTCAATTCATATATAATCATACGTTATAATATTTTCAACCATCTGACCTGGATCTTTTCTGTCAAAAGCAGCAATGGAAAAAGGGAGAATTCGGTTTTAGGACATTCGGTTTTATTGAGCTTGTTCATTAACATTTATTAAATTATAACACTGAGTATCCCGAAGGACCTAAAGGAAGGCTTGCATATTTCATGTCGTTAATGTAGAGGTTCAGTTCATTGCATAATTGGCGAACATCTTATTCCTTCGAATGTGGAGTGAGCGAAAGGTTAAACGGTAGAAGATTGAACTATCAAACAAATATATGAATTACTTTTGAAGTCATTGGTAGCTGTCGAGTTATCAACGGCTTAGGTGGCTGCACTGGCCTTGAACTCAATGCTACAGGATTCTGTGCGGGGAACTGAACGTGTCCGAATGCAGTCTGAAAAGGCTGAAATACACATATATATTCTAAAATATTCCCATAGCTGCTCCGTTTTCATGCTTAAATTTAGTGGACGTGAGTAGTGCACTTTTATGAACAGGCTAAATAGAGTCTGCAAGTTTCTCTTTTGGTACTACTACTTTTGCTTTCGAAGGATCTCCTACTGTCATATTTTTTCCTCAAAATAGCAGTGTTTTCAGCATACGAATTATTTGAAGGCTGAAGAACACAAACATACTTAATATTGTTTCATTGTAAATTTTATCCGCCCCTGTCATTTGTGTTGATTAAAGCGATTTTGATTGTGAAATTCGAACATTAGCATTCTTTGAATTTCTCAGGCTTAGGTTGTCGCATTGGATTAATGAAAGCTCGAATCCAGTCTGGTGGAATATAGGAGTCGTCTGATCAAGGTCTGCTCCGTTTGCTTCTGGTATAATATAAATATGATTTTACAGGATCTGTCATTGCCAAAAGAAACGTGTCCATCTGCTTTTATAGCAAATTAATCTCATTAATAATTGTGACGTCATTATTTTTTACATGAATATTCATAGAGAAAAGGGTTTATGTAGATTGTCGTTTCCATGGCGCAATTTATGCACTGTAGGCGCAACCTATGCACTATAAAGGGGTCTTTTCAATTTATGCTATTGTAATCAAACCATTAGTTTCCAAGAAAAGAGTATTTACATATATGCCAAATTATGTTAAAAGCTGACGAGTTCAGAAAGTGTATTTTTTAAATATCGCTGTGGTTGATTTACTTTCCGATATAATCACGAGAAACGCCATTATCATTTGGATAAGCTTACTAACTTCCGATATAATCACGAGAAACGCCATTATCATCTGGATAAGCTTACTAACTTAATCCAGAAAGTATTTGCCCGGGAAAAAATCATTCTTGGCATGTAGTGCTGAAAAAGCTTTCTTTACTGACCAGCAAATGAAATATTACACCAATTGGACTTGCTCAGAAGTTTGCGAATCACTAACCTTTCTTTTGGATAACATATTTGTACGTTATGGGAATGCTATATACCGTCAGGTAATTGGTATTCCCATGGGTACGAATTGTGCACCACTTGTCGCAGATTTGTTTGTGTACTGCTATGAGAGAGATTTCATGTTGCGTTTGAATCCTCAATCACAAGAAGATGTTATAAAAGCCTTCAATGAAACTTGTCGATATTTGGACGATATTTTTAACCTAGATAACCCTTTCTGTGATGCTCTGATTCCTACAATTTATCCTAAAGAACTCAAATTGAATAAAGCTAACCCGTCCGACAGTTGTGCAGCGTTTCTTGATCTAGACCTTAAAAATTGATAATGGAATGATTTCTTCTAAAATATATGACAAAAGAGATGAATTTTGATTTTAATATTGTTAATTTTCCTCATCTTGACGGTGATGTTCCCCGTGCTCCATCTTACGGGGTTTATATATCTCAACTTATTCGTTTTGCTCGAGCTTGGTCATCTATTGACGATTTTAACAGTCGAAATCTCATTTTAACTGAAAAACTGCATAAGCAAGGATATAGATACCATAAACTAAGAAAAACTTTTTTCTACATTTTACTATCGAAATCTCTCGCTTATTGGCAAGTACCAATCTAATCTCAAGGAGCTTCTGTGACACGGTGTTTCACATCCTGAATTTTATGGTGATGTGATTTACAAACTTCGTAAAATTATTGGACATACCCATTTTCTCACTTTGTTCATCAAATATGTTAAAAATTCATTAAAAAGGGATATGATCCTGTAGTACTACAACATACTGCATGTTTGGTTGTCAACCCTTTTACAGTTGGCAATCGCGCTGGCCTCTATGCATGTACACCGACAAGAAAGGTTTAGTACTCTATGAAGGCGACCTCTTAAATCCAGAAATGGAAGGAGAATGTCGGATATCTGTACTATTTCGTTTTTGTCGTACCCTTTATTATTTTTCTACAGTTACTCTGTTTGCAGCTCAGTCATTGAGTACACTAGCGATAGGTGGATACAGTTTGCTCACTTAAATGTTTTCGCTATACATGCGCTTTACCACTGTATTTGCCGTCGCGGTTGTTGTAGATTAGTCGGAGAGGGGATACGTTTATTTACACTGTTTGTCTTTTAGGGTGGGGATGGAATAAGTGTGAGGTTAGGTGCCCATAAACCGGTTTAACCCCCAGTGACTTTTGTCACTGACCGTTCCAAGGCGGCGCTTCCATCTCCCCCCTATTGTGTGTTTATTTTGTCTTTGTGCGTCTCTTGTTGTTTTTATAGTTATGTACATTTGCTGTTTCCTTGTGTTGCTGTTCGGGCGACTGTTTGCTCTGTATGTGGTGTTTCCTGCATGACTCATTTTTGTACTTTTTAACAATCTTGGTATAAAATGCATAAAAAGAACTTTCGAGAACGGAGGCATTTGAATAGAATTGAATTTAATCAATTTCTATAATCGATTACGAACGATATTCCTTTGGAATTGGATATTTCTTCCATCGTTTGAAATGTGCAGATGGATACAGGAAGACGGACAGTTAGGTGTCCAAATAGCTAAAATGATCCCTTCCATTCAAGTTTTGAAGTTCTAAGCATAGAAAATGCTTCAAATTGATGATGACAATGTAGTCTGTTTTATGCAAGATTCCTTCAGAATATATGTACTTCACACCAGCAGGTTTTAAGTGCTTGTGTGGTGGCTTCGGGATCATTATTTTGATGGTATCAGTTTTGAAAATTGAATACTGCTTAAGCCGGTGCTAGAGGGCATGAGTAGTGTTGCACTTTTAATTACAGTGAAGAGCCTCAATAAAACCGAGTGCGCAATTTTGTCTTTTGGCATTGCTACTTTTGTTTTCGATGGATCACCCACTTTCAGAATATTTGAAAAAGAACCTGACATTATTGCTATCGATGTTCTGACTCGAAACAATATTTTTACCGTTCCCTGGTATTAATACTAAACTTGATATTCCCATATGAAATGGTGAAAAAGTGAAAACTCACAGTAGAAACTCTCGCCATGCGTTGATCATGTTGATACTGAAAGGCGGTTGGCAGCTGACTGGATAGTCCACCAAAAGTTAAACGTGGTGGCTGAAAACCACCGTGTATCCTTTGGGCATTGATAAATGTTGGTGTTTGAAAGGGGATGTGACTATACGTGCCAGGCACACCAAAACACTGGTCTGTATTGTTGTTGGGAATGTTGAGCTGTTACACGAAATCAACAATAATAATGAAATATATAGAAATTGTAAATCCTTTTATTTTTTTTAATTTCAAATTGTCAATTTATAGGTCAAAACATAGATTTTGCACCTTTGGTTATTTCAAGTGTTGCAACAAGAATACGATTTATTTAATTTCCGAATGTAGCAAAGGTATATAGGAATATTTCAGATAATGAAATTTCCAGTTTTTAAAATTTCATGTTAATTTCATGCTGGACAGCAGATGCATTGTTATACTGCACCCTAAGACGTATAATTTGCTAATAATGACTGATCTACCGTTTTAAATAACTAGTCCCAACTGCTATAGTTGCTCTTTTCAATATTATGTTAAAATTAACTAATTAGAGACGCATTGATCTGAGTGAGGATTTTCTATTTGGACCTAATCATCTGCATGGAATTGGAAAAGTACTTTCAGTGGAGCAAACTGCGCAATATCGTCAGTATCGTCTGTTTTGGGGATTTGCGTCACTTGACCAATATTTACTTCAGTCATATCGCGTCACCTTGCTAATAACAGGTGGAGGAAGACACCAGATGTATTTTGTGTACGGAACAAATTGTTCATAAGAATACTTGGTTAGAACCACCGTCCCCGACCTACTACAAGCCATCTATAATACTTCCTCAATGAAAGTCCAAATGCCCAGGCCGGGATTCGAACTACACCGGCGAGGGACTAAGTGATTGTGAAAACCATAACCACTCGGTCACAAAGGCTCCGGAAGCCCCTGATGACGGACACAGGACAATGGGTGGTCCCAATAGCCAACTGTGAGAATTTACCAATGCAAATCAAATACGAAAGAGTTTTTGAACATAAAAACAATCACACAATGATCAGTTCGCTTTCTACATTTCCAAGTATCAACATGAACTAGATCTTGTAGAAAATAATAACATGATTAATTCCTTGACATTAATATATTGCAATATACCAGAACATAGGTTCAACTTTCGTTATGGAAAACGGTTATCTAACCCTACCTCTTTAAATGTACAGTGAAGCTCACTTATAACGAAATCCTGGGGACCTTAACATTTATTTCGCTATATCCAAACTTTGTTATATCGATAAGACGAAATTTCGATATAAATGTTTGGATATAGCGAATTTCGTTATAGTATACCAAGGTTATGCAAATTCTGATCCTGACCAGACGCCACATTATAATGTCTCTTATAAAATGTAAAGGAAAAGCAAATTCACATTAGTTATAAATAACAATATTGGTGAAATGAGTTGACCATTTGCTTCCCTATATCAATGGCTCAGTGCAAAACTAGACTGACTCTATAGTTATTCTAGTGAAGAGAATGTTTTATATGCATGTAAGTGCACACTTCAATTATTTATCACATTTATGTTTTTATTCCTGGTGTCGTGATGATTCGTGTACCTTCAATCATTTTTATAAATCTATATGTGCTTATCTATGTATCACGATATAAATTATGACCATCAGTGTTCAGGCAAGTGGCAGTGGTCTCGCTGGAACTACATACTGTATTGGTCTTACCATCGGATTTTGCCTATTTCGGTGCCGATTGTCCGAAAATGTCTTAGAATTGTTATCTGCGGCTGCTTCAATGCAAAGTATGAAGTTGCAACATATATTCTCACAAACGTTTCTATTGGCCGAAATCAAAATATACGATAGGAAATGAGAACATTCATCCAATCAGATGCACGGTTACTAGTCGATTACGATTGCAACTGGTTTCAATCACGTTATCGAAATTGATAAATAAAGCGGGATACCATTCTTCCATCAGATTCGTCCCTTCTGCATTCGGACACAGCAGCATGTTTATGCCTCGCAAAGTGCCCATATTGTATATTTTATGCGCCGTTTTCATTGTTTGTGTGAATGATGCCATAGTGTGTCCTCAACAGAAAACTTGACCATAAACAAAGAGTGGGAGATATGTACATGCAGTGTGGTCAATTACGTTCATTAAGTTGTTTGACGCCCGAGGCGATAGTCGGTGAAGGTGTTTGCTGTACAGGTCTTTATCGCGGTAGGTGTGAAAACTTTTCAAACTGAGACTTTCAGTTGAGTTTGTATTAACCGAACTATTTTTCAAGGAATTTCGTTCTCGGGACAAGGAAATAATTTTCGTTATAACCGATTTTGTATTAAGCAGGCAGATGTGAATAGAAACAAAGAAGGAAAAGATCGGGGAATTTTGTTTCTTTTGTATTATCTGGTCTTTCGTTATATCCGAGTTCGCTATAAGTGAGCTTCACTGTACTACGTATTCATTTGAGATTCTAATTGTATAAATCTTATGTTTGCACCTTTCGTTCGTTATTGATTTGCTGATTAGACAATGTCTGGCTACTGACCCAGAGAAAGTGCTGTATAATTAAGAAACATTTATCTTCAGTTGCCCCATTGACAAGGGATATCCATACAACAGTAATACAATTCTGTAATCATTTACCAACCTTGGAAAATGGTGTATCCCGATTGCCTTGATGTGTCATATATTGGGCGCAGTTTGCTGTAGAACTTTTATCTCGCAGTCTGTGTACCGTTGGGTCCCTGATGTTGTCCCTATTTGGACCTTTACCTATCGCATTAGTCTCAATGCTAGGTCTGTGTGAAGAAGGATAATGTTATAAGATATGTAAATACCCTCTGAATATCTACCCTAAACAGTAAAATATTTCTCCGTTGGATTATTAAAAATGCATACATATATATTTATTGGTACTCATGTCGAATATATTCAGATAATGCACTTCTTAGAGGACCTCTCTTGCTCTTAGAGTATGTACCAAGGTGTATACATATTCTGCAAAATCTATTGTTAGTGCCAACTGATTTATCTCTAGTGTAATGACTCGCATTCGATTTGTCAACATTACTTCTTTCCGTTTGTTATTATACCCCCCTTTTGAAAAAAAGGGGGTATATTGCTTTGCACATGTCGGTCGGTCGGTCGGTCGGTCAGTCGGTCGGTCGGTCGGTAGATCGATGGTTTCCGAACGATAACTAATAAACGACTTGGCCTAGAATCTTCAAACTTGCTGTGGTGGTTGGTCATGACAAGTAGATGACCCCTATTGTTTTTGAGGTCAAAGGTCAAGGTCACCATGACCTAAAATGGTAAAATAGTTTCCGATTAATAACTGCTCAAGGGTTTGGCTTGGGATCCTCAAACTTGCTGTTATGGTTGGACATGACCACTAGATGACCCCTATTGATTTTGAGGTCACTAGGTCAAAGGTCAAGGTCACCATGACCTTAAATGGTTAAATGGTTTCCGATCAATAACTGCTCAAGGGTTTAGCTTAGAATCTTCGAACTTGCTGTGGTAGTTGGTCATGACCACTGGATGACCCCTATAGATTTTGAGGTCACTAGGTCAAAGGTCAAGGTCACCATGACCTTAACTGGTAAAATGGTTTCTGATCAATAACTGCTCAAGGGTTTGGCTTAGGATCACCTTGACCTTAAAGGGTGAAATGGTTTGCGATCAATAACTGCTGAGGAGTTTGGCCTAGGATCTTTAAATTTGATGTGGTGGTTGGTAATGACCACTAGATGACCCCTATTGTTTTTTAGGTTACTAAGTCAAAGGTCAAGGTCACCATGCTCTTAACTGGTCAAATGGTTTCCGATCAATAACTGCTCAAGGGTTTGGCTTAGAATCTTCAAACTTGCTGCGGTAGTTGGTCATGATAACTGGATGACCCCTATTGTATTTGAGGTCACTAGGTCAAAGGTCAAGGTCACCATGACCTTAACTTGTAAAATGGTTTCTGATCAATAACTGCTCAAGGGTTTGGCTTAGGATCTTCAAATTTGCTTAGGTGGTTGGTCATGACAACTAGATGAGCCCTATTGTTTTTAGGTCACTAGGTCAAAGGTCAAGGTCACCATGACCTTAACTAGTGAAATGGTTTGCGATCAATAACTGCTCAAGGGTTTGGCTTAGGATCTTCAAACTTGCTGTGGTAGTTGGTCATGACCAGTAGATAACCCCTATTATTTTTGAGGTCACTAGGACAAAGGTCAAGGTCACCATGACCTTAACTGGTGAAATGGTTTGCGATCAATAACTGCTCAAGGGTTTGGCTTAGGATCTTCAAACTTGCTGTGGTGGTTGGTCATGACAACTAGATGACCTCTATTGATTTTGAGGTCACTAGGTCAAAGATCAAGGTCATCATGACCTTAACTGATGAAATGGTTTCCAATTTATAGCTGCTCAATGGTTTGGTTCGGGATCTTCAAACTTACTGTGGTAGTTGGTCGTGACCACTAGATGACCTCTATAGTTGTTGAGGTCACTAGGTCAAAAGTCAAGGTCACCATGACCTTAATATGTGAAATGTTTTCAGATCAATAAATGATCAGTGGTTTGGCTTAGGATCTTCAAAGTTGCTGTGGTGATTAGTCATGACCGCTAGATGACCTCTATAGTTGAGGTCACTAGATCAAAGGTCAGGGGGTCTGGGGGGTATACATGTTTTACAAACATCTCTTGTTTTCATTTTAGCATGCAGATTCAGTGGCTTGTTTGAAATGTAACTTTCAAGAATGTCCCCATTGGCTTTGTTCCGATAACATATGTCGCTTTCCACAAATTTCATATAGTCCTTAAGTTGGTTGCTAGTGAAGATACCGAAGCACAATCTACGACCTCGAAGGATGTACATGAGGAGGGTTTTGAAGATTGTTACACTGTATTATCATAATCTGTCAATTGATTGTTCCAAACATTGTCCCGCCCGGTATGGCTAAAGTGTTTTTGTTTATGAAATGAACTGTTTATTTTCAGATCGCGGGCTTACATAACTAATAGATATGTAATTAGTTATCATGTGCGAATATCACTTCCTAAAGTATTATAATCATAGATACAATATGTGATAGAGGCATATGATAAAACAAAATCCCGTTATAGCATATTCAAATAAGAACAAAACCAAAGCAATGAAAATTCAGTGGCGATTGTAGCAGACCAATTTCGATGACTGTATGTGTATACTAACATGACCACAAGAGGGTTCTGGGGCACAAACAAAAACACCGATATAGGACAAACTGGAGCACAAACTACACATAACCAGAACATAAAAGTCGCCCCGTACTTCATTCTCAGAGTTGATTTTTCTGGTTCTTCGGGATCATTTGTTTCAATGCTTTAAGTAATGAAAACTGAAGATGTCCTACTTTCAGAATTTTAAAGAGAAGCATTCAGTTACATATGCATACAGATATAAAATGGTGTTGTATATGGAATGGAGGCTATGGCACACTAGATAAACAGCTTTGTTTCTCCCGTTTGGGCTATATAATACAAGCAAATATTTAGAGGCTTATACTCGAGGGCCTAGGTGGGGCCCCATCCCACCCCTAAGTGGTGGTTCTTAAGTGGTGGTTCCGTGCCACCCCTCAGTGTTACACCAAGACGCTGTTTACGGCGGCACACTTGGCCAACCATCGGCGCATCAAATATTTTTGTGTCCCCGTCGCATCCCCTCGGCGGATACCTACGATGGGCTGCATACCGTTAAGCGCTGGTTTAATTACATACCCGGCGTCCTTGTCATAGAGCATTTCGGTGTGTGTTACACTGGTGTGTCTATTGTATATGAGGGCAGTGAAAGGGTGAACTACATGTAAGTGACTTACATCTGGCTAACTCTGCATGCGGGTATCACAGAGAAAGAAATGCAATGCGGTACAGCAGATACTTTAAAAAGGAAGTTACATCTGGCTAGCTCTGCGAATGGAGATATTTGTGGGAGTATTGCATTATACATTGTGTTAGACTTCGGAAAGGGTCGGGGACTCAACCGCAAGCAACAAATATCAGTTATGCATGCTGGTATCACAAAGCACATAATAGAGACGGAATACGGCACAGCAGATAATTTGTAAAAAAAGAAGTATTGTGACGATAGAAATGTCCCATAAGTAATAGTGTATCTGCATACATGTACATACTGATACAAACGTTCTATTACATGATGGTGTATACACACACATACCAGTGACATATTGTAACACCCAAGTGTTTTCTTTATTTACAAATGAATCTATATCTATTTGATTATCTACATCACGTTTTAGACAATTGTCGTGTTATAGGATCACTGCAGACTTGTGCATTTCTGTGTAAAATCATCAATTATTTACATTTGACTTTAACTTCCATGTTTGCAATGGCCATTTTAAGCATTGAATTCTGGGTAGTTTAACGTTGCCAGGATCTTGTAGACACTGTTCACCACCTGATCAGTCTTTCCTATACATGTATTTGAATAGCCGCCGGCCCGTTTCAGCATTGTAATAGTAATTTTATATTTAGAAGTGTAACTTTGTCCATTTGAATTCAATGGCGCTCGTTAGTTACCACATCGCCATGACTCATTTGAACGTAAATCCACTTAGCGCCTTGCACAAGTAGCCTCTGTCGAGTAGAGTACACCCCTAGATATACAGCATTATAAATAAGCATACGCCTGCGATGACACCTATATTTTTATACAGGTATATTAAGTTCTGTTGTTAACTGCCTTTGGTTATGTAAACTGCCTGTGACTACAGACCTATTAAATCGTTAATGGTGATTGACGTCGGGTTGTTATTTCCATAAACAATAGGCCTACAGAACGTACATGCCGTTACAATATATAGATATAACCATGCATGCACGAGCGAGAGCTATGAGAGAAGAGCTCTTCGGAAAAAAATGGTGTGTGGCCTACTTATACGAGATCGAGCGTAGCTCTACGAGAGTTGAGCGATCAACTAGATCATTTCAGTCGTAGGATCAGATCCTATATGGCATACCTTTGGCCATACCTTATGTGAGGGCTGGATCTCCTGTTAAGCCAAATAGGCAAGCCACGGAGAGAAAGCTGACGAGTTTGACCCTTAGCCTCCTGTTAAGGCGAGGGCATTTAAGAAGAAAGGTTATGGTCCCATTATATTGCAACGCACTGCATGTTTGGTTATCGACCCTTTTACAGTCGATAGCTACGCTTCCCTCTTTGCTTGCGCGATGACAGGCCGAGGGTAGTACTCTATGATGGTATACTCTTAAACTCAGATACGGGATGAGCTTACCAGACTCATGTATTACTTTTTCCCTGTCGTGCCTTTAACGGCTTCCCTGTAGGTGCTCTAACTTCAGCGAAGTCATTAAGTATTTATTTGACGGATTTGAACAGCTATTATGCTATGTTTTACATGTTGTCCTGTGTTCACCGTCGTCTATTTTGTGGGTAGGTCCGGCGGGGATACCTTTATTTACACTATTTGTAAAGCTAGAGTGACTTTGAGAGACGTGTGAGGTTAGGACGCCCGTAAACCGGTTTAAACCCCCAGTGGTGTTTTTGCTACTGACCGTGCCAAGGCGATACTCTCTTTGTCACCCTTCCTTTTGTTTGCCTTACGTCTTTGTGCTTGTGATTTTGTTCATGTGTGGAGTGTTTGTCTCAAGTCCTTGTGTATCTGTTGGTGTTTTCTGTGTTCATCTTGTGTGTGAGTGTGCGTTTGGGTGTGTGGTTGTGTGGGTGCGAGACTCTGAAGGACTACCATAACTTGTATAACCGCGCTGATACGCTGCTGGTCGACATAATCACGACCTTAAGGAAGACTTGCCTGTGCATATACAAATGTGACCAGGCTCACTACTACACGAGTCCGGGGATGTTGTGTTACGATTACCAATATCGATTACAACCAGCACATCATCGAGCAGTGGCTGTGAGATGGTATTTCGATGGTGTCAAAACGGTATGCCAATGCAAACAACCCCAGATCATGTATCTGGATGCCAACAATCTCTACGGCTGGGCTATGCACCAGTCACTCCCACTGAACAACTTTAAATTGATAGGAAACTGTGACAAGTGTTTTTATATTTTCTTGTCATTTGGAATCATTAGTTTTGATGTTATTGCTTTTGAATATTAAATACTCCTTAAACCGTTGCTTGGGGCGTGGGTAGTGTTGCACTTTTGATTACTTTTCATAAACAAACTAAAAAAAACGAGTCTGAAATTTTCTCTTTTTGCATTGCTGCCTTTGCTTTCGAAGAATCTCCCACTTTCAGAATATAACCATTGCATATATATGTTATATATATTACATATGTATATCCGGAGGCCCTATCCTGATGGAGCTGGGTGTCAGTGAGCACGATGAGTAGTTTCTCCTGGACAAAGCCTCGACCCGGCCAATCTTGAAGATAATACAGCATGGGCTCGCCATGTTGGTTGAAGAGACGTTCTACCAGGTATACATATAAAGACCACACAGGTTCAGTCACATGGCAGCCGCCCTCCAGCTCACAAGGATGGTAAATGTGCCGAACGCCGAAATAAGAAGGGAGCATTTGCTCTTTCAAACCAACGGGGCTTTCAGGAAGAACAAAGGGTTGCCGTGGAGAGGCACGTTTCTAGGTAGCCTCAGAAGGCCGCTTGCCAGTGACAGGCAACCGGGCCATCCACTTGGATGAACACTCACCCGAGGAGAGTTGCATCTCCTGAGCCAAAAGAGTCATTCGACAAGAATGCAGTTGAAGCGCTCCACAACTCTCCTGGTTATGATAGGTATCCACGCGGTCATGCCTTACCTCTACATGGTGTTTTGCGATCGGTTTATAAACCACGCACATAAACTTGTGCCGGGATCAACTTGGAGAAGCTTTGGCCATTGAAGCAAACCGTACTTGTAAATGCGTTCAAGGACTCCCGCATCCTCTTTGGCCTCTTTCGTTTATAGGGGTTAGCCACGTCCACAATGACAAGAACGTGGTTGTAGGTCTTCCTGTGCAAGCAGTGGCGGGGCAAGAAGAGGAGGTGAGCTTGATGGACCTCATTCGGGGTAGAAACATCGAACTTCGGTATTGGAATGTGTCTCGGGCGGGTAGATAGATCTACCAGATCACATGCATTTTCAGCTTGATAGCATGATGTATCTTAGGAGACATTGGTGTTTTATTGCCGCGACCCCTTCCATTAGTCTCGAGGGTTGTAGTAAATATTAGACAGCATACTGTCAGGTGTTGTACATGAAGACATTTCAGCAAGTCGATCAGTTTCCAACATTGAAATGCCTCGGGACATTGTTCACTCATTTCTATCAGAACCGGTAAATTGTCTCCTGCAAACTTATATAAAAGCCGTCCATCTTCAAGCCACTCCTGCAGAATCTCAGCGAAATATCGAAATATTCAGGCTGCAAGACATGTAACCACAGTGGGATATTTGTCCATAGGGGTAAAGGCTCAGATCAAACATGCAACGGAATACTTCATCGGGCAATCCTATGCTTTATACCATCTACATAAATTCTGAAAGTAGGTCACACACACATACACATAGACATACACATACACACACACACACACATGAGAGAGATGCAAATCTCAAACACCAACAAAGTACTAGAAAAAGACACAAGACCAACATACTAGTAAGGGAGACAAGGAAAGTGCCGCCTTAGAACGGTGAGTGGCAAAACCACCCCTGTGGTTTTAAACCGGTTTAAGGACATCCTAACCTCATATTCGCTTAACTCTCGCTGCCAGTGTCGCATATGTGATTACTTATACAAACAGTTTGGATCCAGATGAGATGCCGAGTAACTCGGCGTCTCATCATAATCCAAACTGTCTAACTGTCAAAAATAAAAACTGAAAGTTGTAGCAGACGACAAAATCTGAAGACGACATAATTTGGCAGCGAAAGAGTTGAAGTCACCCTAGTCACAAAAATTGTATCCTAGCCAGACTTCCCCACAGCACAGAAGACGGTCAATATAGAACAATATGCCAAACATAGAATCAAAATAACAGTGAACGTCCATCGCTTTGCAGAAGTCAGAGCAACTGCGGGGAAGCCACAAGGAAACGGCAGAGAAAAGGCAACAGTTAAGTTCGGTAAGCTCATCCGGTTTCCGGGTTTAAGAGTGTACCATCATACTGATTCTAGTACTTTCGTTGATGTTTGAAATTTGCATCTCTGTCATGTGTGTGTATATGTGTATGTTTAAAGGTGTACCATCAGTACTACCCTCGTTATGACATCTTGCTAGTAGTGTGGCTACCGACTACAAAAGGGGTCAACAATCAAACATGCAGTGCGTTACAATATAATTGGATCATAAACGTTCCTCCTGAAGATCAATGCGTGTGATAAACAAATCCTGAACATGGATACGATCACAATGTTTCGTTACATTATAGATTACGTCACCATAGAATTCTTATTTTTATGCTATTCATAAAATGGTTTACTTTTTATTATATAGCGAGAATCAGATCGTACGTGTTTGCCGGTGTATCTTTCAACGTGGGTATACGAGGTTGTTCTTCTTCGCTTATTGTGTCACCACGAGTGCATCCATCAAACCTGTGGGTATCAACTCCTGGACCTAGTTGATGGCTCCCTTTCACTTTCCGCTTATAAATATGTGAATAGAATATTTACTTGTATTGTTTAACAATTAATACAAACTAATTTTTTAAACTTACATTACATGAATTTTTTAATCAATGAATAAGGGTTATAAAAGTAATATATTTATCAATGGCAGTTTGAATCCTTTGTAGATTTTAAAACAATAAATAAATTTAAACCCAGACGACCATATTTTGTAGACGATAATATGCGACAGTGAAAGGATTTTACTTCCATTACATTTATGTGACTAAATTTAATTCTCATTTGTACACTATCCCAGTATTTCCAATAATGATATAATTTTTAATTGAATGTAGATTTACCTGTTTCAGTTTACTCTTATCAAATGTGCTCTGCCACACATAGTTTGGTTTATACTCAGCAATACCATGGCCAGAACTGCGCCTGTCAATATCCGGCTACAATAACAACAATAAACACTTTGTAATAATTGTGAAAAAAAATGAATACCGCTTTGAATACGGATGCTACGGGGGCGAGTAGTGTGGCACTTTTAATACATGTCCATGAACAGAATCAATAAAACTGAGTCTGCAATTTTCTCTTTTCGCATTGCTGCTTTTGCTGTGAAAGGTTGTAGATTAGTCGGAATGGGGATACGTTTATTTACACTGTTTGTCTTATAGGGTTGAGATGGTATAAGTGCGAGATTGGGCTACCCTAAACCGGTTTAAACCTCCAGTGAAACTTGTCACGGACGGTTCCAAGGCGGTGTGTCCATCTTCCCCGTTATAATCGTTTGTTATCTCTTTGTGCGTCTGTTTTTGTCTTTTAATCGACACGTACATATGCTGTTCGTTTTTGGCACGAGACTGTTCGGGCGAATGTGTTTTTTGTATGATGTGCTTCCTTCTGCATGACTCATACTTGTACTTTAACAACACGATTAAGGCAGTTAAATATAGATCAATAAGAACTTGGATCATTGATGGCAAATCTTCTGACTAACAATTGATGGATACTCCGGATGTTGTACAATCATGAAGGACTAAAATCTTGAAAGCAATAACATAAATATTGTTTTCAGTTCCGTGCAAGACCAGGTTTATTACCCGTATTCCTTATGCCACATTAAACATTAAAGAACCTTTACAAAAAACACAAAAATAACAACAGTTGTAACAAATTTTTGTTGTCAGGTTGATGTGATTTGAACATTATAAGATGTATTCCCTTTTCTAGGTTTACACACAAAAGTCTCCAGCAAGACCAGAAGCACCAATTAAGTGCGCTCGCGCATGTACATTTACGACATTCACAGAACTGCCCCTTGCCTGCTCAGTATAAAATATTCTGATTTGTGTGAATTACCTAACCATAAGTTGTTTCATTATCTTTCTAGCTTCAGATTTTACCTTGTCCAGAATAATGTCAGGAAATCCCGATAATCCTCTGGGCTTCAGCATTGCAACAGGTTCAAACCGGAACTGGAGAAGGAAATCTCGGGTATACTTCTTCTTTCCCTTTCGATTCTGAGGACTCCATTGATCTGGTGAAATATGTAAAGACACGAGCTATACAAAAACTTAATTTTGAATAAACAGGTAAACTGAAGTGAATTCACACTCTTTATTTCGCCTGCTGATTCAGGCGGGTTCTTTATTTTGAGCAAGACTGACATCTTCCAATAAGGCTGTAAATATTGTGTAATACTATACATTTATTAGTGAAAATACAATAATGTGCAATACAATAATACAAAAAATATTATGCGACTTAGAACAACATGTAATGTATAGACAAACAAACAACATGGCTGCCGACTGACCCTACAAAACAAAGTCAAATTAACATTTCTTTATTTGTTAGAAATACATTATCAAAAGGTACAAAAGCATGATGAATGAATATCTATCATGAAATGGTGATGCATAATAAAATGAAATAAGATGATTACCTGTAAATATATATTAATGAAAATACAACCATGTGCAATCAATACAAAATATATTGGCCGACTAAGAACAACCAATATTAATGCACACGATTGGTCAGGAAACTTAATTCAAATAACAAGTGAGGTTTTACGCAAGCGTAACATGGCTGCCTTAAACATGTTTAAACAGGGTAGAAAATAAACAGAGAGCAACATTATTTAGTAATGTTTATTAAGAGATATATGAGAAATTTTAAAATGATTGCAGAATGAGGAAAATGCTTTTGTTTGTCTTTTAAAGCTTTTGCTTCCTTTTGTTTGCCTTACGTCTTTGAGCTTGTGATTTTGTTCACGTGTGGGTTGTTTGTCTCTAGTTCTTGTGTGTCTGTTGGTGTTTTCTGTGTTCATCTCGTGTGTGAGTGTGCGTTTGAGTGTGTGGTTGTGTGTATGTGTCATGCTATCTATCGGTGTTTAGGTGGTGGTTGCGTCTTGTATGTAGCTTTGCCTGCTTGACTTTACTACTTTTCCATTAGTAAGAGTACAAGTATGAGTCATGCAGGAAATGCAACATATAGAACAAACAGCCGCCCGAACAGTACCACAAGAAAACAGTAAATGTCAATAACTATCAAAACACTAAGAGACGCACAACGGCTAAACAAACAAACAATAAGGGGAAGATGGAAATACCGCCTTGGAACGGTCAGTGACAATAATCATTGGGGTTTAACCCCATTTAGGAGCGCCCAACCTCACACTTATTCTATTCCCCCCTAAAAGGCATGTAACATGGTGAAAAGTTGTGACTCGACAGGGACTCGAACCAGGGCCTCTGACTTACCATGCCAACACTCTACCGACTGAGCTACCAAACTACACAGTAAAGTTTATCAACTATTTCACCACGATCTCTACCCGGCTACACACATACCCTCTACACAATAATTCGTCCCGATTTTTTAAACAAAGAACATTCCACGAGTTTCTTATTATTATAATTTATTTTAATACAAATGGAAAAGTAGTAAAGTCAAGCAGGCAAAGCCACATATAAGACGCAACCACCACCAAAACACCGATAGACAGCATGACACACACAAACACAACCACACACCCAAACGCACACACACACACACACACACACACACGAAATGAACACAGAAAACACCAAAAGACACACAAGAACCAGAGACAAACGTTCCACGCACGAACAAAATCACAAACACAAAGACGCAAGGCAAACAAAAGGAAGGGTGACAAAGAGAGTACCGCCTTGGCACGGTCAGTAGCAAAAACACCACTGGGGGTTTAAACCGGTTTACGGACGTCCTAACCTCACACTTCTCTCAAAGTCACCCTAGCTTTACAAATATTGTAAATAAAGCAGTCACACTGCGGCATATTCACGATGGCGTCAAATGTAACATGGTGAAAAAGTTGTGACTCGACAGGGACTCGAATCCAGGGCCTCTGACTTACCATGCCAACCCTCTATCGACTGAGCTACCAAACCACACAGTAAAGTATATCATCACAATCTCTACCCAGCTACAGACAAACATGGTAAACTAGAGGGTTTTGTCACAAAAAGAGATGTCTCCCCCTCGCACCCACACATACACACTGTGACATACTGTCATATTTCTGTACATGAGAACTCGACGGACTAGATGTGTAACAGACAAACAAACAACTTTAACAAAAACAATTTGTAAAGGAAAATAACTCAAATATTGCTACCATAGTAATGGACTTGATGAATGATACTTCCCCTCATTATGCGCTTTCCACACGACATTTTTCAAGAAAAAATTATAACAGCTAATAACTCCAAATATATTGATACCAGTGTAAAGGCCTTTGTGCATGGCACTTCCTCTTAGCTCTTTCTATAACTGACATGTCATTCCAATAGCATCAGTAGAACAGGAGTTATTGATCGGACAAAAATGTAACAAAGGGCAATAACTCCAAAAGTATTGAAGCCGGAGTTATGGCCCTTCTACTTGACACTTTCTCTCATCATGCTCTTTCTATGTATGAAGTTTCAATCCAATGACATGAGTCATATTGGAGTTATCGTCCGAACATGAAAGTGAAACAAATGTGCAAGGGGCAATAACTCAAACATTATTGAAGCCAGAGTTATGCACCTTGTATATGACACTGCCTCTCATTGTGCTCTTTCCATGTATGAAGAGTCAATCCAATGACATGAGCCATATAGGAGTTATCGTCCGGACAAGAAAGTGTGAACCAAATGCACAAGGGGCAATAGCTCAAATATTAGTGAAGCCAGAATTATTGACCTTATGCATGACACTTCCTCTCATCATGCTCTTTCTATGTATGAAGATTTAATCCAATGTCATGAGCCATATAGGGGTTATCGTCCGGACAATAAAAGTGAAAAATGTACAAAGGGCGATAACTTAAATATTAGTGAAGCCATAGTTTTGCACCTTGTCGATGACACTTTCTCTTATTATGATCTTTCTATATATAAGGTTTCAACCAACTGGCACCAGGCATATAGAAGTTATCGTCCGGACAAGTATGATGGACAGACAGACAACTCTCATAAAAAGAGTATGTCTCCCCCATATAAATATTGGGGGAGACATAATAAACGTATCCCCTCTCCGACTTATCTACAACAACAGCAATGGAAAACACAATGGTAATTTGCATGTAAAACGAAAACATATTTAAGTGAAACAAACTGTATCCACCTATCGTTAGTGTACTCAGAGTAACTGTAGAAAAGTAATAAAGGGCACGACAAAAACGAGATCGGTACAAAGATCCGATGTTCTCCTTCCGTTTCCGGATTAACGAAGTCGTCTTTTGTATGTGTATATTCCTGCTTGACTAAACTATGAACAGTAATTCAAAGTGCTACACTACTCATGCGCCCTAGCACTGGCTTAAGCGGCATTCAATTTTTATAACAAATAACATCGAAACTGGTTACCCTAAAGGACCAGAAAACAATGAAAATGTACGGGCCGACTTTTTAGGACCGCCGTGTTTTGAAGTACATAATTATATTCTGAAAGCAGGAGATCCTCCGAAAGCGAAAGCAGCAATGCAAAAAGAGAAAATTGCAGGCTTGGTGTTATTGAGTACGTTCATAAGCCGGTGCTGGGGGCGTGAGTAGTGTACTACTCATGAACACACTCAATAAAACCGAATCTGCAATTTTCTCTTTTTGCATTGCTGGTTTTTGCTTTCGAAGGATCCCTTACTTTCAGAATTTAAGCAGTATTCATTTTTTCAAAACCGAGTCTGCAATGTTCTTTTCGCATTGCTACTTTTGCTTTTGAAGGATATCAAACTCTCAGAATATATTAATTAAAGATAAACTTACTAACTTAATTCAGAAAGTATTTGCCAGAGTAAAAATATCATTCCTGGCATTTAATGCTGAAAAGGCTTTCTTTACTGAAGAGGCAATGAAATATTACACCAGTTAAGCTTGCTTAGACGTTTGCGAATTACTAACCTTTCTTCTGGATAATATATTGGTACGTTATGGAAATACTATATACCGTCAGGTTATTGTTAACCCTATGAGTACGAATTGTGCACCACCAGTTTCAGATTTGCCTGATACTGCTATGAGAGAGATTTCATGCTAAGATTGTACCCGCATTCCCATGCATACGTCATAATAGCCTTCAATGAAACTTCTCGATATCTGGATGATATCTTCAACTTAGATAATAAATTCTGAAGGGAGGTGATCCCATGAGAGCAAACATTGCAACACGAAAAGAGAAAATTGCAGACTCGGTTTTATTGAGTCTGTTCATGAACAGTAATTGAAACAGTAATTGAAAGTGCAACATTGCCCACGCCTCCAGCACCGGCTTAAGCGGTATTCAATTTTCAGAACAAGAAGTACTGAAATTCATGATCTCAAAGGATCAGAAGGTATAACAACACTGAGAATGAAGTACGGGGCGACGTTTTACGGCCGCCACATAAGCACTTAACACCTGCTGTTGTGAAGATTACCCTTTCTTTGATGTTATGATTCCTACCATTTACCCAGAAGAACTCAAATTAAATAAAGCTAACCTTTCCAACAGCAGTTTTTCTTGATATAGACCTAAAATCTGACAATGGAACTTAAAATTTATGACAAAAGAGACGATTTTGATTTTAATAATGCAAATTTCCCCCATCTTGACGGATATGTGCCCGTGTCCCATTTTACGGGGTTTACATATCTCAATTTATTCGTTTCGCTAGAGCTTGTTCTTCTGTTGTTTTAACAGTCGAAATCTCATTTTAACTGAAAAGCTGCTTAAGCAAGGATATCGATATCATAAACTAAGAAAAAAAATCTCTAAATTTTACCATCGAAATATTTCACTTATTGGCAAGTATAAGTGTAATCTTAAGGCGCTCCTGCGAAAAGTATTTAATATCCGGAATTTTATGGTGATGTGATTTTTTCGTAAAATTTTGGACCCATTTTCTAATTTTGTTCATCAAATATGTTAACAAATTCATTAAAAATGTATATGAATATGATCCTATGATGATACAACATACTGCATGTCTGGTTGTCAACCCTGTTACAGTTGGCGATCACATTGCCCTCTTTTCATGTACACTGACAGGAGAGGCTTAGTACTCTATAAAGACGACCTCTTAAATCCGGAAACGGAAGGAGGACGTCGGATATTTGAACCATCTCGTATTTGTCGTACCCTTTATTACTTTTCTACAGACGCTCTGTTTGCAGCTCAATCACTGAGTACATAAACGATATGTTGATCCAGTTTCGTTCACTTAAATATGTTTTCGTTTTACATGCAATTTGCCACTATAGTTGCCGTCGCGGTTGTTGTTGATCGCCGCATGAGCGGCGATCACTAATGGAATGTTCAAAAGTATTTACCCATGTAGGAGGGGTAGCGACAAGTTTTACAAGGTCTATTCAGCGTATATCGGTGAGGAGAACGAAATGAATTGGCTCATGAGAGCGTGGCAGAGAATAGTTTCTATCTGCATTATTGATGTAGTGAAATATGTGATGTAAAAACCTTCATACGATGTTTAAAAAGAAATTTATCAAATTTATTGATTAAATTATCATGAGAGTGATAAATGTTTTAATGAAGTTTTATTGTTTTATTTATTTTTATTTAAAAAAAGTCGTCAATATAGTAGCATGATTACTTTATATACATCTTCAATTTCCCTTGAAGTATGTCTGGCCTGATAGCGTAGTGGTTAACACGGTCGCCTATCGTGCAGTCAGCCCTGGTTCGATTCTCACCGCTGACGAAACTTTTTTTTTCTCTCTTTTTCCTTTCTATTTTTTTTTAATGATAGTT
Source organism: Azorinus chamasolen (assembly GCA_963576725.1). NCBI lineage: Eukaryota > Metazoa > Mollusca > Bivalvia > Cardiida > Solecurtidae > Azorinus > Azorinus chamasolen. The sequence goes on from OY755245.1 coordinate 73,373,287, forward strand.
AATGATAATTATCCATATTAAGTGTTTTTTCTTTCAACTTATACGTTATTTTTGGTAAAACAAATTTGTAGAAAAATTTAAAATAGTTCCTGTTGTAAGAAGAAATTCCTACACCTACTATACAAATAAACCTCTACTGTACATATAAACTTAGTTTTAAAATGCTACCCCTTTATTACGTCACTAGCGGCTGTAGAGACGGGATAAAAAATTTATCCTCTTACGTTTTGGTATCGTCAATATGCCTCTGAACCAATCAATGACCGCCCTAGATATTTGTGTCAAGTTTCATGTGATACTTCCAACAATGCATATGTCATAATAGTTTTACCAGGTATTTACTTGTTACAGTTTGCAACAGAGTTCTTTATCAGCATGCCATAGTATATATAGGTCTTTGATTTATCCTCATTTTTTTAGCTCACCAGAGCACGACGTGCTCATGCTGAGCTTTTAGGATCGTTGGATGTCCCTCGTCTGTTGTCCGTTGAGATACCACATCAAGTGGCTACAAATGTTATCAGATCTTACTGAAATTTTATCAGAATGTTTGTCCACATGCAATCTTGGTCAAGTTCAAATATGGATCATGTCGGGTTCGAAACTAGGTCACTACGTCATTACACTCTAGAGGCTACATATTTCGTTAAGTTTTTAATGAAATGTTGTATTTCAATTGTCTTAACAAAACAGTTCCTTATTAAAAACCTTCCTTGTACACAAATTTCCCGGCGATCCAATGCCTTGCATCAGTATCCGTCTTGTAGAATAGTTGGAAAGGGATACATTTATTTACACTGTTTGTTTTTCAGCGGTTAGCTGTCTATTTCCACTTTTGTTCTAGTTTTCCACCAATCAGAAACTATGTTACATTGTAATTTGCATATGACCTGCTAGTATTTTCTAGTAAACCGTATTTTCATTAGTTAATCCCTTGACTGGCATACAGCCTTTTTATAATGCCTCTACATATGGCCAAACTGAATGTAGGACGTTTCGGCATAGGAAGTTTCGCCCCGGATGTTTCGACCCAGGACGTTTTGGCCATCTATTTATTCGGCCTAGGAAGTTTCGGCAAAAATTGAAAATTTGTATTAAAAAGCAAAAATTGAATAATCAAAATCATTAAATAACTATCTATATGTTAAATATTGATATGTGGTCCATTTGTTTTGGTTTATACAGATCAGGATATTAGCTAAGCAGGTGACATATTCACACTTACTCAACCTTGGGTACAATGAGTGATAAAGAGGTGCTTTCAAATACTATAGTCACATTGTTTAGTCATTAAAACAGCCCCAGACCACATAACACATTACTAATGATTTACTATCCCATTCAGTTTTGATTTTAGTCTTGGTCCAAACTGTTTGCCACTCACTTTATGCTTTTTGTTTTCAGTCAAAATGTTGTTTAGTTCAACTTTTGGTGGATTCAAATACATGTACAATACTGTAGTCACATAGTTGTTTATTACCATGACCAGTAAAACAATATGAATTATTTATTACTTTGGTCATTATCAAAACTAGAGTATATAATACATAAACAATATTACTGAACAAAACTATATAGATCTTTTATCCTCAAAAGGTGTGGATCAATTTTGACTATTCAATTTTTGGTGTGTCATACTTTATATCAGTTCCTAACCCATTATCGTACTTATCACCTCATGGTAATGATTGCTGAGCATTATTGCCAGTTTGCCAAAACCACTATTAAACTTTTAAACATTTATTATCATTTTGCTATCAATTTAATACCACATTTGATCACATCCACTTTGACGAACAGGTAGTTTGCCGAAACCACCATAATTCACAGGCAATGCTATAGGAAATAAGGAAGAAATGTTGTTTAGTATATTAGAGTAGTGACATTAATAGTATTAATTACTATCCCCGACCACAGCACCAATTAAAGCTCTGGTTATTCGCTCTCTGTGATATAAAGCTACTTACTGAAGGCTATTGTTACGGCTCTATCACCTGGCGCTTTGGATCGAGTAGTAGGTTGAGATAGCTAACTTTATATTGTTTTAAAAATACATGTATATTCAGTTAATGGTGTCACTAATGATGATGCACACACTTCAATTAATGCGTTGATCCAGGCTATAGATAAATACCTTTCTTTAAGTAATTACAGCCTCTGCACAAACAAAAACTAAATTCTGTATGCTTTATTTAATGTGTATTCAATTAGTTATCTTCATATCAATATAAATATACATGTTTTCAAGTAAATTTTTATAATAGGTTAAATGAAGAACTGACTTCAGATAGTTTTAAAAAATACTTTGACATTGTACATTTTAATAGTGATTTCCTATAAAAGTAACTTGATTTTTTCCATAATTGCTTATTCTACTCCAAGTCATTTCCATTGCATGCTTCTCTGCTAGTATAATTACAAGAAACCCTTCATAGATCTAGTTCCCTGTACTAACAGAATCTCGAAACATTGAAATTAAGTTGGCAGAGATTTAATATCATTATTGTTTTGTACATTATGTCAATATTTGAATGCCGCTGAATATCTTTTTAAAAGATATTTCTTGTTTATGATGGGGACGGAATAAGTGTGGGGTTTGTCGCCCCTTAACCGGTTTAAATTCCAGTGACGATTGTCTCTGATCGTTCCAATGCGATACATCCATATTCCCCTGTTGTTTGTTTATTGTGTCTTTGTGCGTCTCTTTTTGTCTTTTATATGCGAGTACATTTACTATTATTGTTGTGATGGGTTTCTTTCTTGTTTGTTGTTGTTTGTTTGTTTGGTTTGGTTTGGTTTTTTGTTTGTTTGTTTTGTTTTTTGTTGTTTTTTATTTGTTTGTTTGTTGTTGTTTTTTGGGGGGTCGTGGTGCTGTTTGGGCGGGTGTGTGTTTTGTATGTTGTGTTTCCTGTATGACTCATATATGTACTTTTACTAATCTGCAATTTTTTTCTGTACTGCACCACCTTAATCCATTGGTCATTTATTGTTAAGTGAAACTGAATATGAACTATACCAACATTCGTACCTCCATAGTAGTTGTATCTTTGTATTTGCAGTCTAACGTCTGTTTCTTTGGCTGGCCTGATCTCCTTCACATTCTCTAGTTCACAAAGTAAGTCATCGAAAGTTTGATTATCCGTAATCTTTATCGTGGGTTTGGTCGTTAATTTGTCAACTTCTTCAAAATATTCTACCCTGTGTGGAAATGGTTCAAATACATCTTCTTCGCCAACAAGAACTTCTCCAAAAACATTTTTCTCTTTCATTGCTTCCGACGTTAGTACAAGTTCCGGGTTTATCTCTAAAGGCGTGCCTAAGTCCGAAGCAACTGTCGTGGTTATGTCTGTTCTCTATATTGTTGAAAACAGAAAAGATTTAATGCATGGGCATACTATAATGCTAGTAATGTATGTCCAAATATGTAGGTCAATCACCGTCCATCTAGAATCTACAGAACGCTTAAAACTTTTTCACCTTTATATTACCGCATCTGTGCATATGAAACGCATACAATATGGAACCTGAGAGCATAATGTCCGACACATGTATTTAAATGTGTGTATTTGAAATTGAACCCTTACATATTTATCCAAATATTCAAAATGTAATCATTTTTGGTATTGATATAGTAGTGCTAGAGTATAAGCATGAATAAAATTAGCATTCATTAGACCCAAAGCTACAGTTTTTGGTTTAATGTTATCATTTACCATCTTATTATGTCTCCCCCCCCCCCCATATTTATATGGGGAAGACATATTGTTTTCGTGAGAGTTGTCCGTCTGTCTGTCCGTCTGTCTGTCTGTCCGTCTGTCCGTCACACTTTTTGTCTGGACGATAGCTTCAATATGCCTGATGCCAGTTGATTGAAACTTCATATATGGAAAGAGCATAATGAGAGAAAGTGTCATGCACAAGGTTCATTACTCTGGCTTCACTAATATAGGAGTTATTGCCCCTTGTAAAAAATAACACTTTTTTGTCCGGACGATAACTCCTATATGGCTCATGCCATTGGATTGAAACTTCATATATAGAAAGATCATGACAAGAGGAAGTGTCATACACAAGGCCAATAACTCTGGCTTCACTAATAATGGAGTAATTGCCCTTGTAAAAAAATCACAATTTTTTGTCCGGACGATAACTTCTGTATGGCTCATGCCATTGGATTGAAACTTCATATATGGAAAGAGCATGACAAGAGGAAGTGTCAAACACAATGTCCATAGCTCTGGCTTCACTAATAATGGAGTTATTGCCCTTGTAATTTTTTTCACAATTTTTTGTCTGGACGATAACTCCTATATGGCTTATGCCATTGGATTGAAACTTCATACATGGAAAGATCATGATAAGAGAAAGTGTCATGCTTAAGGTCCTTAACTCTGGCTCAATAAATTGAGAGTGATTGCCCCTTGTACATTTGTTTAACGCTTTCTTGTCCGGATGATAACTCCTACATGGCTCTTGCCATTGTATTGAAACTTCATACATGAAAAGAGCATGATGAGAGAAAGTGTCATGAACAAGGGCAATAACTCTGGCTTCAATAATGTTTGAGTTATTGCCCTTTGTTACATTTTTTGTCCGGTCAATAATTCCTGTTCGACTGATGCTATTGGAATGACATTTCATTTATGGAAAGTAAGTGGCATGCACAAGGGCCATAACTCTGGTGTCAATACTTTTGGAGTTATTAGCTGCTATCATTTTTTTGAAAAATGTGGTGTGGAAAGCGCACAATGAGGGAAGTATTAATCATCAAGTCCATAACATTTTTAGTGATTTCCCTTTACATATTGTTTTTATTAGAGGGGAGACATCCGTTTTTGTGACAAAAAACTCTAGTTATTTCATGGTATCCAATTTCAAATATGAAAGAAATGTACAAATAAATGTGTCAAAATACATGTCGAAGATCAACATACACATGGTGATTGCTAGAACTCATAAGATAAGACCGTGTCTTTCTTACCTCTGGTGGAATATAGTTTACTTTAACAAACTCTCCAAAAGAATTACCAGTTTGAATCATATTCACGAGCAAATTATTTTGTTGGAATGTAAGTGTGTACTGTTTCTGAGAACCAAGTGATGCCGAAACCTCTCTACATTTGGCCACAACTTTCTGACTGTTTTTCATGTTAACAAACAAAAGAGGTTCACTGACAGAATCGGTTGTTTGCATCTGTTGTTTCATATCATACAGTTTTTGCTTAGCTTGTTCACACATTTCTTTATTCCCTCGATTGGCCACATTTATCTCCTTGTGAATGTGTTTCAGTTCTTTGATAGAGGATTTCTTAAGCTTTTTAAGATGTTTTAAGAGTTCATTATGGAAAACTTCAATACGTCTAGCACATTCCTCTTCAGTGACATTGAGTGTTTCCTGGAATTCTGTTATGTCCTTTTGAAATTTTGAAAAACATGTGAGAAGTTCATCCATATTGCAAATGGCAGTCTTGAATTCTGGACTTGTCCTGATTCCCTTTGCAATTTGAGGAATATATGACATAGTTAGCTTGCAACTCTCGCTGAAAAGAAGCAAACATTATACGACAAAAGCGACTTATTGCAAACATTAATTTATAAGGAATAAGGAATTTAACTCAATCACAGTTACTCATACGCATCAAAACATCTCCAACAACATCGTATTCATCTATAGGGATCCGTACCGCTTCATGAGAGTTTATATACTATATCATAACGAGGGCTCCAACTGGCAGAAAGGACAACCGTGTACCACAAGTACAAATATGACTGTAACTCTTACATTTTAAATGATAATTTCATAATTCTCTCGGCTATTGAAAGCCAATATAAATATTCTGATAGAAACGTATGCACTAGTATCATTCTAACAACGATTTTCTCAAAATTTCACGTGTTTTCTGTGCCATTGACAAACGTTCGTTCACCCGGTCTCACCGTATCACAGCAATAACCCGGTGATTTGCAGTTCAATAAAACAACTCCATTCTATCACCAATCTCCATTTATCTTGTCCTCTAAATAAGTAAGCAATTAGCACCAGCGAGCTTTCCATCTGTCAATTTGTTTCTGTTAGCCATTTTTGCAACAAATACGAATGCAGCCATTTCATTGGATGAGGGAAGGAAAACTTTGGAAACCAGTGATTTCGCGTACAATGGCTCCTTCCTCGACGATTTGAAGCTAACTGCCAAAACCCGCTAATTTTACATCATTTTTATGCTGGGGATTAAGATGGAGATTGTGATGGAATCGAGGTTTTTATTGAATCATGCCATCTTTTTGTACTTTTGAACTGCATCCAGAGAAGAAAAGACGTAAACTTTTGAATAAATCATTGTAGGATTTATAATAATGCATATGATACCATCAGCAGATTATACTTATTTCGGGGGATCAACTCCTTTCAGAATTTATTTGGTAGTGCAATATCTTGGCTATCAATAAGCGAAAGAATTACTAATTTATCATATAAATTGTTAGAGTAACATATTTGTTTGTACTTGGGGTATACGGTGTCCGTTCTGTTAGGTGGAACCCTTGTTTATTGTATAGTATATATAGACTCCCATGAAGCGGTACTAAAATGGTCATTTTGGCATATTTTTCCTGGGCATTCCGATGTAGAACAGAATTCAGACAGAACATGTCGAACGAAAGCCAACAGCAAGTGTAATATTCACAGAAAAACATTAAATGGAAAAGGTTATATAATTATGTATACCTAGACTTTCTTCAAATTGCCGATGGCTGAGATTTAAGATGATTATTGATGATCCTTGACTCAACGTTGTAACCCTTTCCCTCATAAAAGTACATGTAAGAGTCATGCCAGAAACACCGCATACAAAACACAAAACCGCCCAAACAGCACCACGACGACAAACAGCAAATGTACATGTATATAAAAGGCACAAATACACACGCAAAGACAAAACAAACATACAATGCAGCCATACTTGGAACGGTCGGTGACAAAGGTCACTGGAGGTTAAAACAATTTCCCCGCCTTTGAAAACAAGCTGATCCATAGTCTGCTCTGTTTCCTTATAAAATTATATAATACGTCTGACAGTTTCTACCTATGCCAAACATCATGTGTATATGCCATTATAACTTTTAACCTAAAAAGTGTTCATGGTGTCATTATTTCTTAGATGAATATTCAACAGGGAAATAGTGAATCATACACATCTGTGTCTTTCATTTGCTGTAGTGGAGGTAAAAGCATTGATAACAAACAATTCGATCTGAGCGTTTCTTATTTCGCTAAAACAACCATGAAACGGACGGGGGTACAATTAGCTGGGTGATGAACACAAATACAGACATACAGACATCTGGTACAGGACATGAATACAGACATCTGAGAAAGGGATACTGATACAGACGTCTGGATGAGAGACATAGATACAAACGTCTGTAGGTGGGGAACATGGACACAGACACGAGTACAGAAGTCTTAATGAAGTCAAAAATAAAGACATCTGGATGAGAGGCACGGGTACAGATGTCTAGGTGGGGTACACAAGTACAGACAGCTGGTGACGGATGAAGAGGTCTAGTTGAGGGACACGGATACAGACGTCTTGGAGCGGGACATAACTACAGATGTCTGGTGCAGGACATGGACACATGCGTTTGAGTGAGTGATACGGATACAGTCGTCTGGATGAGAAACATGCATACAGACGTCTATGTAAGAGAGTAATGGATACAGACATCTGGCTGGAGGAAACTGATGCAGACGTCTTGATGAGGGACACGGGCACAGAGTCTTAATAAGGGATAGGGATACACCGCCTGGATAATTGGCATATATATAGAGTTATAGACATCTTAATAAGGGACATGGGTACAGGCGTCTTAATGAAGGACGCGGATAAAATGTCAAGGGACACTGCTACAGACGCCTAGGAGATGGATACGGTTACAGAGGTCTGGGTAAGGAACACAGATCCAGACGTCTGGGTGGAAGACACGGATACATACGTCTGGGTGCGGGGCACAGACACATATGCCTAGGTGAGGGATACGGTTACAGATATATAGGTGAGGGACACAAATACAGACGTCTCGGTGATGGACACATATACAGACGTCTGGGCGAGGGACACATATACAGACGTCTGGGCGAGGGATATGGTTACAGAGGTATATGTGAGGGACACGGATATAGACATCTGGGTGTGGGATACAGATACAGTGTTGTTATTTATTCTGATCCTTCGGGGTCATTAATTTTAGTGCTTTAGTTTTTAATACTACTTAAGCCTGTGCTAGGGGCGTGAGCAGTTTTGCGCTTTTAATTACTGCTCATGAACATACTCAATAAAACAATCTGCAATTTTCTCTTTTTGCATTGCTATTTTGCTTTTGAAGGATCTCATTTATCAGGATTTTTGTAATGCGGGACATGTATACAGGCATCTGGATTATGGATACGGACATACCAGCCTAGATCAAGAGCATAGATACAGATGTCTATGGGTGAGGGACACGAGTACAGATGTCTAAATGAAGGATGCGGATAAACCGTCTGGATGAGGGACTTAGATACATATATATGTGGGTGGGGAACACGGATAGGCGTGTTCATGAAGGAAATTGGTACAGGCATATGGGCAAGGGATACTTATGCAGACGACTGGATGAGAGACATTGATACAAATGCCTGTGAGTAGAGGACTCGGATAGACGATAGACGTCGCCCCGTACTTCATTCTCAGTGTTGTTATACCTTCTGATCCTTCGAGATCATGAATTTCAGTATTACTTGATCTGAAAATTGAATACCGCTTAATCCGGCGCTAGGGGGGCGTGAGCAGTGTTGCACTTTCAATTACTGTTCATGAACAGACTCAATAACACCGAGTCTGCAATTTTATCTTTTTGTGTTGCAATTTTTGCTCTCGGGGGATCACTTCCCTTCAGAATTTTTAATGAGGGACACGGATAAAGACATCTCGATAAGCGACACGGGTATAGGCGCTTTAATGGGGTTGCAGTTACAGACGGCTGGTCGTGAGACAAGGAACAAAACGTCTCGGTGAGGGACACAGATATGAACGTCTGGGAGAGGGATACCGATGCAACCGTCTGGATGAGGGACATAGATACAGACGTCTCAGGGTGAGGGACATGAAAACAGCCATGAGTCACTAACACTTTATTGATTTGATATAACGGGGTGTCAAATAAATTGGATCTTGGTTACAGGCAATATTACTCGGTGTCCAACATTGAGCTATTTGCTGAGGTTATAACAAAATACTGCATAACATGTAAAAGATAAACGACATTTTAAAACAGTCCTTTATATATTTAGACAGGTTCCTTAAGGATTTATGGTAATGTCGTGGTCTATTTTCATCCTTTGTCAGACGTATGCATAAGTGACAAAATTCTATAATTCTTAATTCTATAACAATGGCATGTAGCGTAGTAAACAAATATCATACTTATGTGACACTACCTTCTCTCTTATATGAGAAAAATGAGCCATATATTTATCAATATGAAACATACCCATGCTTAAAGACTGCGCACACTGGACAGCAACTGACATCATGAAGTCCACAGTACATAGATATTGTCTGTCCACGATGATCTGGGCATTGAATTCCCGTATCCTGTATCAATTCGGATGTTCCCCAATGTGCTTTTTCTTCAGTCCCAAGAACCTTGTGTGTTTTGTTGTATCTGCCATGATATTGAAAACACGAACTGCATAAATACTCGTCACAATTCTTACAGTAGCCTACTGCCTCATTCATGAGGTCATTTTCTGCACACAGCTCGCACGTCCAATCCAGACACTCTTCATGTCCGTCTACCGCCAAAGTGTCATTCCCACCCTCCGCCATATTGGCATACTAGCAAATAAAAATGCAAGTATTTAAAACAGTTTAATGAAGTAACACTAAGATAAACAAAATCAAACAAAGACCTCAGAGGTCGTTGTACTTCAACTGATTAAAGGTATGTCCCGCTTCTTTTTCGTTTAACAGTACCTGAGATTGGTTTAGAACGTAACCGAAAATGAAACTGAAGTGAAATAAAATATCAACATTTTCGATTTCTCGAGCAGATATGTAATGTTTGTTTACAAGATCAAAGGGAACTAAATTTCATTGGTTGAATACCATTTTCATACAAGTGATATGTGCGTAAACTTGTGATTCTTTTCGTAATTTATTTAACATTTTAAGTTATACCTCACGTGTAAACAAACATCGGAATCTGAAATAAATAAAACAGTTATACTCGCAAAACCTTTTCCAATGAAGGCTTAACACAAAGTAAATAGACATTCCTGTGTACATAAATTGGTGGTTCCTAACCAATTCTACTTCCTCATTTGTTCATGTTGAATGAAACACCGGTTGTTAGAAAATCCAATATTCGGATACCGGTGCATTATGACTAATATACCCAGGCATGTGCGATAGACACCTAATCAGGTATAAACAGTATAAACAAATCGAGGAAAAAGAAATGTCCCACTTAAGCACAAAAAAGAACTATATAGCCATACCGCAGTACGTGTAACCTATATGTTTGACAAAAAAGGGTAAACTTGTGATGATCGTTGAAAACAGTTTGAAACCAGATGAGACGCCGAATAAGTCGACGGTTTATCGAAATCAGAACTGCTCAACACTGTGACGCTGTTTAAACATGAGGAGGAAATGTTCATCTATAGACTTGAAGCTGGTGACAAGTTTTACAGACGAATTTATTTAGTTATTGTGGAATGGGCTAATCACTTCAACGATAAATCAAAACAATGCATTCCCTGTTTTACAAAAATACATTAATTCTTTAAACCTTGTGTTTGTAAAGGCCTCGCACTCCAAGATTCCTTGAAAACAACCTGGGTTGATTTTTTTAAATTGTAAAGGGGCTTTGCACAGGTAGCAATATCATTGCTTTTGTATTGTACATAAACATATAAACTTATGAGGAGGCTTGGCCTGAATAACACGTACCTGCAATTATTATACAATTCCAAGTGAGTTACTAAATAGATTTACGTCTAATACATGGAAATATTAAATCGTAAATGAATTTCCTTCGGTCCACGGGGTCAATAATGAGATTTTACATATAATTAGTTTTATCCGTATAGCGGTGACATAAATCCATATAATCTCATAAATGTGCATTGAGCATACGGTAGAGAAGAAACCTGAAAAATAAATTGTAATCTAAAATATAAATAACTCAGCAAAACAAGAGTACTGAATGTAACTGCGTTAATAGTTTTTAGTATACTGATGAATATATATCATAGAGAGCAATACAATAGCGTATAGTTTATAAAGATCAGTAATGGCTTTAATACTCTCCCATGACTATTTCAAAATGAATGGACATTTTATTTAATTGTTTAGATATTTTGCTATTTACCACAATGAAATGTATTCAATTCTATTCTATTCCATTCCATTGAGTACAGGGGACATTGGCTCAAGAGCACAAAGTGGCAACTAAAGACTACTGTATGGTCAACTGTAGAATTTATACTGTAAAGTAAAACCCTCGATTTTAATTGGTCAATTAGCCATTTGTACAGAGCCATGCATCCCTCAAAATGCTAATGTATATATACGGAGTCATCAGCAACAATGGAATTTCCCCCGCCGAGCTTCATTGCTATAACATAAAAAATGGCCGACCGGCTTCACTTCATCAATTCGATCCAAACAAACGCTCTCAAACGAAATAACAAGAGTTTGGGGCGGAACAAAGTTATCCGTTGAGAAACATTTTTGTTATAGTTGTTGTATAACAATGTAAATGAACCCGATACGTCGGGAAGGTCTTATTCTGCTCTGATGCTGCAAATCAAAGTGCATGTGCGCGTACCGATTTGCCTCAAACCTCTGCTTTTCAACGCCCAATTCGATTCAGATTTTATTTATACACATGCAAAATACACGTACCTGTAAATTGCAGTATAGCCGCTTCTTCAAACACCCATTTTTTAATATCATAAAACCGTCATTTTGACGTCATCCAAATGATGCCGGAATTGCGCCATTCCCCAATTAAATTTAACCGTTCTCGTGCTGAAAATAGTGTCTGCTTAATCTCTGATCTGCTGAAAGTTTTACTAACACCTGATTATTTCAATCCTTTGAGAAACTAATGCACTTGGGAGATCCCTTTCTATCCACAAATGTAATAAGCAGGTTATTACACGGTGAACTAGGGTCGCAGAGTGATAAAAACCCTTACCTTACAGTATGAGGCCCCTGAAGAGAAGCAAAACGACGCCTACATTAACAACGCTAATTAACAGCTACAAATATTAAACCCTGCAGTAAAATAAAATCGTTATACAGATCAACGGCAGGGTATCTGACTGACTTTTTATTCTCTGCTGAGGCAAGTACATGTAGCCCTCGCCTAACGGCTCGGGGCAACATGATTTTCCTCAGCAGGGAATAAAAAGCCAGATACCCCGCCGATGTTCTGTATAACTAATAGTATACATACAGTTCCCAATAATTTATTATTATATTATTGCATAACCATTATCTAGAGTTAAAACTGTTACAGGCACTTATTTGCACGACCAGCTCTCTGTTGCTGTTCGGGCGAGTGTTTGTTCTGTATGTGGTGTTTCCTGCATGACTCATTTTTGTACTTTGCAGACGGTAGTATCAGAATTACCCAGTCGATTAAGCATATAGGATGCACGGTGATACTCGCCACAGGGAGATACCGAGTAACAAGTCGTGTAGCGTATGATCGTACCTTCTAGAGCGTGTCTAAGGGTCGCAAAAAGTGTCGCTTATATGAACTTATAGGTTTTCAATTAAGTCTCAAAATCACATTATTCACCTTATAACTAGAAGTGTGATCCCTGATCAGGCAACAAGCTGTTAGGCGAATGATCTTGACTTAACAAACTTACAGAACTTAATTAGGACCAGCCAGTTCAAAATAATACAAGTGTTTCTCTAATTGATTTTGGGAATAGAACTTGATATATCAATAATATTGACAAATCAAAAGTTGTTGATAAACATCTCCGGTATAAAATATCGACAACAGTTTTCACGTTCAAAGGATTTAAATGCTCATTTACCCGATTAAGTCAAATAATTGTATTTCTAGGTAAAATAGAACATTGAAACTACAGTGTGTAGCAAAAGTATGCTCAACGTATAATCTGCTAAAAGGGTCATCTGTGAACATTGAAGTCAGCTGAGCATGTTGTCGTTTAAGAGTCGTCTGCACAAAATTGTATCTGACTAATGAGTCATCTGTTACACGTGTTCGTTGTCAAAAACTGCATTTTAACTGATTCTAAGATGACCGGCTTCTGTTATCAGATCTAAACTATTCATAAATAATTCTGAATTTTAACAAGTAACGTTAACAATCGTCGGAATTACGTTGAACATACCATAACCATTTGAAACTATCCTCGACAATTACTTTTCGGTAAGGCCTTTTGTGACGTTATATAATATTACCATACTGTTGCGTAAGTTGTGGAGTATCGTCCTGACTTCAATGAGTTTGGTTGAGGTTTGGTTTTACGGCACTGCTAATATGATGTAGTGCTGAACAGACAATGAAGTTCTATGAAGGTCGTGTGAGTGCGCATTTCAGCTGAGCTTCTGGTGTTGCTGTGCATTTTTGTGTGCGATTTCCAAATGTACGGCACTGCTTATATATCGGTGTGGATCAGGCAAGGAACCGTTATATGAATGTCGTATGTGCGAGCGCTGATTTCATTTGTGCTTCTGGTGCTGCTGTGCACTTTTGTGTGTCATTTCTAAATTTCCTGCCTGATTCTATTCTATTTTAGTCGGTATAACGTTCGCTGTCGGAGTGGGAGATCATGGGGTCGATTCCTGACAGGATCACACTGGTTGAGGTACCATTTCAGTTAACGATCAGCATGAGGGCAGTGTTGTAAATGTTTGGTTTGGTGTTAGAAACGTGTGACCGGGTGGAGGTTAAAATCGCACATGTATGCCTACTTCATACTGGTAACGTTAGACAAACAGATAACAAGTAGAAACAGATATAATGCGAATGTGAGTGGGGTAAATATCAACCATATATCGGTGTTTTACACTAAAGATTCAGAGAATGCAAAGAGGGGTCTTCTGCATTCAAACCCCTTTATCTCAATGATGTCCATTGGCACTAAGTTGAAAACCACGGAAGTTAAACACCAGGCCAACAATTCTCAGCCTCAGGTGTGGATCTTATCATGAAAATCTAAACTAGCATCAGAAGAGCTAAATTATCTTTATATGCAAACCTTATCTTTAGTACGATGATCAAAGTAATAGGAGCGATTTAGTGTGGGGTTTTTTTAATTGTAGAAATGTTTGCTATTTCACTAAGACACGGTCAAAGAGTCAGTCTGTTTTGGAACCAGCAGGCGCTGAGTGACCTTGCATTGTTGTTATACATAGGGTTTGGTGCGAAACTACTGCCATATATAAGACTCGATGCAAAGCTGTTATAACATACAGGACTCTGTTCAAAGCTATTGTTTTACATAGGGCTCACCGCAAAGCTATTTATACATGTGGTTCTGTGCAATAGTGTTGTAACATACAGGGCTTGGTGCGAAGCTACTGATATACATAAGCCTCGATAATACGCTGTTGTTATACATAATGCTCGGTGCAAATATGTTGTTATACACGGGACGCGGTGCAAAACTAATGTTATGCACAGAACTCGGTACAATGATACTGTTATAGAAAGGGTTCGGTACAAAGCTATTGTTATACAAAGAACTCGTTACAAAGCTATTCCTATATAAAGGGTTCAGTACAAAGCTATTGTTATACAAAGGGTTCGGTACAAAACTATTGTTATACAAAGGGCTCAGTACAAAGCTATTGTTATACAAAGGGTTCGGTACAAAAGTATTGTTATACAAGGGGCTCTGTACAAAGATATTGTTGTACAAAGAGTTCGGTACAAAGCGATTTTTATACAAAGGGTTCAGTACGAAGTTATTGGTATACATAGGGTTTTGTGCAAATTTGTTGTGAAATATAGGGCTCGATACAAAGCTGTTGGTATACAAAGGGCATTGTGCTTTTAAAGAGCTGGGGTTGCGTGCGTGCGTGCGTGCGTGTGTTGCTTTATATCGATGGGTTGGTGGTGGTTGCGTCGGGAACAGGTCAAGATGTACCCACCACCAAGATATACCCACTATTTTTTGGTCAAGATGTACCCACTCTATAATTAAGATGTACCCACTCTAAAGTCAAGATGTACCCAATTACAAAATGTGTATGCGGATATCATAAAACTGTTTAGAAAAAAAGTTTATAATGAACAGATGAATTTGAATGTGAACTTTGACTAGAAACGTTTGACAAAAACAAGAGCCGAAATTACCTTGAAATGATAATATATTTTATCCATTTATGGCCATATTTCAACAATCAATCTCATTAATGACTTTATAAAACCTCGTATAATGCGATGGTTTAAAATGGATGTATTTTGTGAGCTGGGTATGCAAGAATTTCAAGAAAATTATTGTTTGTGATTTGTGGTCAAATTATTCCATAAGTTATTAATTTCATACTAACAATAAGTATGAAATAATTTATATTAATTTGATGTAGTTTTTATACCCCTGTTTACGATGTTTTACACGTGTCCGTCCGTCTGTTTGTGTGTCACACTTTTACGTGCAGTTGGTTGTCACAGTTTTTTCATTGTCTTATATCTCACTAACTATTATAGCTATTGGCAAGGAATTATATATTCCATACTTCCATTGCGCACCAGCCCATGCTGCCTGCAAACTCAATGTCAAGGTCAAATGACTTATGAATTTTACGTGCAGCTCGGCAAGCACCAACACGGTGGCATCGCTGTGTCTTACAGACACAATTTTCTAATTATATAATATTTACAAAATAGTTCTAACCTTCATTACATCATTACATCCTTACCCTATGAATGCATACTTGAAAATGAATTCCCATTCCTTGCATGGCACATTACAAGAATCTTTACTCGGTCAAACTGCGAAAAATTATAATTGAATAATGATTGCATACGGGTGTGAAAAATCTTATTGACTCAAACACAGTAAGTAATTAGTGTGCAGTGTTTGTTTCACATTTTGGCTGTGAACGACAACTTTTATGAGGTGTCATAACATGAAGTAAGAAGTTTTGGATACATTAGTTGATTTTTAGCGATAGATGGGTTTTTATATTCATTTATGTTTAATAGATTTATGTTATCAATAATTTAGAAGGTGAGTAAGTCCTTTAATTATTTAATGTTATAAAAAGTAAGATACATTCCAATACTCAGAAGACTATTCTACTCATATAATGCACTGCCTCAATCAATCACTTTGAGTTCTGTTAATCGTTCTAACTAAGAACATGCATGTACAAATCAATAAATCATGGGTTCACCTAAATTTGCAGGCGGGTACATCTTGGCCAAAAAGTGGGTACAGTTTGACCTGGGTTGGTACATCTTGACTAGGTACATCTTGGTAGTGGGTATACAACTTTACTACTTTTCATTAAATTTTCAAAATGTTGATGTTTTTGTTTATGGCTATATATAAAATATTATTGGTTTGTGTAGTTTTATAATCTAGAAGAAAACATAGCTTCATGACGTCGTTTTGCATCATTTAATGTTTCATTTGTATGTTTGGTTCCCTTATTTTGGGTAGATCTACGGGACATTATGTTAAAGAACAATTTTCTTTTGTTGCGAAATGTTATAATGTGGTCATTTTCTTTTATTACAAATAAGCTGTGCGTTACAGTAGTCCCGACCGTTAGCAACCGGTTGTTAGATTAACTACTAGGCCCAGAAGGAATAACATAATCTTATATTGGGGTAGACATTCTTGACGTGTATAAACCATAGCATTACAGTCAAGTAGCAAGTCGCTGGTTGCAACCGATTGTTCATGTGACGTGACGTGGGCCCATTACTGAACGCAGGGTCGGTGTTTTACCTCCACCCAAGTTTATATTTAATCCGGATTAATAGACGCTCGATATCAATAGACGCTCATTGAAAAATTAATGACATTATAGCCTAATGTGTCATGTTTTTAAATATTATTCATTGATTTAATCCAGGGTGTCATAAGTTGATATAAAAATATACAGCAGCCAGATATTAAATGTGTGATATGTGGAAATCAACGGAGTATTGCGATGTAACTTCCTCATGGACGTGCGACGCCCCGAACCGTTCGGCCTCGTACACTTTCGCCCAAGATGAAAATTGGTACGCATTAAATCCCGTTCAATGTTCACTGCATTCAGCTCACCTCTGTCATCTCTACCCAGGATATATCTTGGTCTCCTGATCCACCTCTGTCGTAGTAAGCCCAGCTAATTTGCTAAATATTCTTGATTTTTTTTTTATTTTCATTGATCTTTTATGTATCGTAGACTCACCTTCTATCGAACCTCACCTGTTTATCGAACCTTTCATTTTTTGGTGTTTTACGCGTGTACAAGTGCATACTACGTCATAAAATCATGAGCATCGTTGCTTTGTCTGTAAAAAACGCCTCGTAGCTTTAAAAACGAAATATACATAAAAAACAGGTCAATATATTTTATTTTTCCTTCAACTATGCTAAACATATGAGAAAACTCTTAATACGTTATAGAATATCAACATAAATTGAAAAGTGTACCACATTTTAAAATGTTTGACAGCTCTGACTCATTCAGCTTATGCAAAGGTCGTGTGCCCATGATGAAATCACGTTATTATGAGTATTATGTTACAGTAAACAGTTTCTAAAATAAAGGTTCGATAAGAAGGTGATATTTTTCTGGCAGCCATTTTTGTTTTTGTTATGTGGGTGGTGGGGAACACTGGATTATTTGGGGATTAGTAGATGAGAATAAAATTACTTGTTTCAAGGTATGAATAAAAGATTATTTTTAACTGCTGATTTATTTTTTTTCTTCAATATTCACGGTAAACGGACGTTTTCTGTTCCTGGTCAAAGGTTAAGAGGTTCGATAGACGGTGAGACCATGCTACTTTTCGTTTCTATTATAAAGTAACATACATACTTTTTCACGCCTATGAGCAATGTAAACGCCTATGAGCAATGTGCTATCTGCAAATAAACCAAAAGTATTCTGTAACAGATGTGAATTTTGGGGCCTAGTGTCTATCGTATGGGACCCACACCTTCAGGGTGATATCGTCAAGTTAGAAAATATCCAATGTAAAGCCACTGTAAATTCATCACAGGCGACTATAAATCAAAGGACTAAAAAGGACATGCCTCTGGGGTTCCCCTGATTGTACTTCTGCAGTCTTGATGACATAACATAATTTGTTCATTTACAACTGGCAGGTGTAAGATAAAAATATAGGTTTACCGAGAAATCGCCTAGTGAGGAAATCGCCTACAATTAGATATATATAGTAATCCAATTGGAGATTTCGCCTAGAAAGCAATTATATAGTGATTGTATTTCGCACCAATGGTACAGGTATGGTTAACATGACAGAGCTATAAAGAAAGTTTGTAACACGATTAAATTGTTCTGTGGTATTGTTTTCCAAGATGACTTTTTCAAGATGACCAAGATTGATCGATTAGTGTAGCCGATCACTACATAGAATTTGACAGACGATAATTATAAATACGGAGCGGTAATTATACCACCAATAGTCATGCAGAAAGTAAGAATGTCATACGCATTGAACAAGTTATATTCGAATATTTATGGGATCCAGATAATCTAACAAGAAATAAGACTCATATTATAACTGTTTCGTACATATGACATTTTCAGTTTCTGCAAATATTCGGTATATAATTACCAACCCCTGTAAAAATATGGGGGGGGGGGGGTATTATTGGCTGTCAAATTCCAGGTGGTGATCAGAGGCTGCACTGTCCAATCTTGGTCATATTGATCAAGAAAACAACACAACATGACAATTTATTCTTGTTACAAAAATTCTTTATAGTTCTGTCATGTTATCTTTACCTGTACCATAGGTGTGAAATACAATCACTATATAATTGCTTTCTAGGCGAAATCTCCAATTGGTTTACTATATATCTAATTGTAGGCGATTTCGTCATTAGGCGATTTCTCCAGCACCCGAAGTATACACTGACCCAAAATGAAAACTTTACACTTTATTTGTTGGAATATCTGTTTTGTTAGCGTACATGTTTTTGTAAGATTTACACATGATTATCACAATTTCATTGCGGATGACGATTATGCAATTATTTTCCAAATCCCAGGTCTCTTTATAAATGCGTCCAAGCTTGAAAAACGTGTTCCTTACTTTGCTTGTGCCAAAGAACAGGTGTTTCACTTACAGGTTTTCCACTGACAAGTAATCATATGCTGCTCAGCACCACGAAGTAAATACAGTATTTACTTCGTGTCAGCACTGATAATAAAAAATTTATTTGTTTTACAAAACGTTTGCCTTTAGTGATGCCACATCTTTCTCAAGATCAAAGAAACCATGCTCAGGGTGGGGTCAATGGTAAATAACGTCCCACACCATTTTGGCTGCTCTAGACAGACTATTCATAATTTAGTGAACCGATACAACATTACTGGGTCTATCCCTGCAAGACCAGGCCACGTACGTGTGACAAAGTTACGTACTGATCGAGTTATCATGTTGACTCACCTACGTAATCGTTTTTTTACCAGCAACCATTACTGCTCGTCGTTACGGGGTTCATGCACAGACAATTATAAACCGTTTGAGGCAGAACCAAGTTCCTATTCGTGCTCGTTGTCCATATACTGGACAGATGATGACACCTCGCCTCCGAGATTCCAGGCTGTTATGGGCATGACGTCAATTGCATTTCACACGGAACCAGTGGCAATCAGTACTTTTCAGCGATGAGTCTCAGTTTACCGTCAGCCAGGCAGATCGCAGAACACGCATCTATTGCCGTAGAAATGAATGACTTGCAGATTGTTCTATTCGGGAGAGAGACAGGTTTGGTCGTGGCAGTATTATGGTCTGGGCTGGGATAATGGGAAATCTGAAAACTGACTTGGTCATCATTCCAGGAAATATCAATGCTCAGCGTTACATAAATTTTTAAACAACACAATGATACCATTCATGCAAAATAACGGACTTGGCATTTTCAAGCATGACAATGCAAGACCTCACACGGGTCATATCACCACACAATTCCTCGCTCAAAATAACGTTAATGTCTTGCCTTGGCCCGCTTTATCCCCAGACATGAACCCTATAGAACACATATGGGATGAACTTGGTCGGAGGGTCAGGTTCAATTATCAAAGTGATACCATAAATGACCTCCAAAATGCTCTTCTGTTAGATTGGCAACGTATTCCTAACATGCTCTTACAACGTTAGGTAAATTTAATGAGGCGACATATTCTGCAATGCATTCGTAAAAATGGAGGTCACACAGGTAAATGGTGATTTTTATAACATCACTTTAAGTATGCAGTCAGAAATTTCTTGTTTTCAAATGCTGTGTGATCATTTTAATTTTTAAGAAATTTTCATTTCGACCCTTCTCAATGGAATAATTCATTAAAAAATATGCAATATCTGATTTTCATTCAATAAATTGCACAGTGATATCAATATGGCATCGAAGCTTGGATTACAAAAAAAATAACCCCGAATATAAATTTATTATCAAAATATATACATTTCTTCTCCTTTCAATTACTTCACTCCATCATTAATGATGATTATGTGAAGGCGCTGGATAAAATATTGAAACTAATTTACAAATGAGGATAGGTGTGAACTTTTTACAGTGACATGCATACAAAACAAATAAAAATGATCGAGTCCTTGCATAAATTCATTACTGCAGGGATAGTCACTATGGACTTGAATATCTGAACAGATGGTGCTATGTGAGCTATCTCTGGCAGTAGGTTCCACTATGGGATGGTTCGACAATAGAATGAATATTTGTTAGTATCTTTATTTGAACTAATGGGTCTAAAGCTATGACTGGTATAATTTCGGGTAACTATGTAGTGTACAATCTTGTAAAACATGATTAGCCAAGCCCTTGTCCTGCGTGTTTCTAAGGGTGTGGCGAAGATTATTATTAGACTGAATTGGCCGGTTTCAAACACCACATTGGACATTATTTAGAACTGAGAGAATAAATTCACAACACTTTTAATTTTATCCTTTTCACAATAAGTCCATATGTTCAACTGTATTCCTAACAAATCTAATAAATCCTTAAGTAAATCCAAACGTTCTCTCCCAGCTATATCAAGTTAGACGTTTATATACTGACGGCAATACCATGGAAATCACGAAGATCATGCTTTCATCATGTCATTGAAATATAATAGAATACTCCAACGGAGTTTAAAAGCATGATAATAGATTTACATATTAATACTCCGGTTTACATAACAACCTATATCCCGACGGAGTGAAAATATACTTTGTGAACTTTAAAGAATACTCCGACGGAGTTAAACAGTAACTCGTGAAACTTCACGACACTCCCGCCGCCGTGTATAAACGACTATGCTTAATAAGGTAATAAGTTCATAAACATATCATGTTTCACATCTTATCATGTAATAAATTAAATTTCAAACTTAACTTTAACAAATATAGTTTTGTTACGTAGAGTGTAATGGGAAAATATGCGTTAAGGCATTGTCCATAATGTCCAAACAATATTGGTACTTAAACTTTCCAAGATTTCCAATAAGTGTCATCATAATGCACAGCCTTATGGATTGGCTGTCCGTCTTTGTAGGTTGTGATGCGGGTGCCTGTGCGCATCCATACCTCTGTCTCTGTCATGTACATATGCCTGTCCATCCTAGTATTATCCTCATTTGGATCCAGTATTTCGACGACGTCACTGTCACTAGCTGACGTTTCGATAGCCGCATTATCCGATCCACTAGGGTCAAAAGTTTCAATGGCGTCACTGTCACTCGCGGATATTTCTTCTGCCGTCTGGTAATAATTCCCATACTCGGTGTCATTATCACACTGAGGATTCGTTTCACTAATATCACTAAAGTAACACAAATAATTTTTAGCCTCACACTGATGTTCACTACCTGTGCTATTATTATCTGGCACTACACTGTTCCCATCGCCGGCGATTAGTTCCACTTCACTTATATCACTAATATCTCCAAATTTGTCCAAATCAAAGTTGTCAACAACCACCGCTGAACTACGCTGAAAATCGTCGTCGTCGTTAGCACAGTTGAGCAGATCAAATATGTCGTCGTCGTCGGATGAAACGTCATCGTAGTACGACGTGGTTTCAACTGTTGACACTCGTGTCGCCTCCAAAGCCAACGCCCTTGCTTCTCCTTTCGTGTAATCATGGAATAAAGTTAGATGCTTCCACAGGTAGCTTCTGCGTATAAACTTTGAAGGGCAACATTCCACCACACATCTCCATATTTTGTCTGTGTCTATATGCTTCTCTGAGATGTGCCTCTTCAAGTTTCGTTTATATTTGTACTCCTTGTTACAGGTATCACAAATGAATCCCATTTTAGTTTGTGATTACACAGCCTTCTTTTACTAAAGTTACGAACTAAATGAATTGTTATTTAGACCGTCCATGTTAAGCTTCGCTTTGCACGTGCACCACGTTCCTCTTAACCAAAGGCAATCTCCGCTTTTGCTCCGCCGACCATGCTCCGTCAGAATTTTACACAAAACACAACACACGTTGTAAACGAACACTTGCTCCGCCGGGATAACACGCACGGATTAAATCCTCGCTGTTCCGACGACCACAATAAACCGTATACATTCTAATAACAGCACAATTTGTAGTTGTATGTACATGTAATTCTATATACATGTTTCTTTCGCTATGCGCACGGATTTCAAGACGTCACTCCGTATGATAAGATCAGCATGCAATATCTGAAACACTATCTATGCACAAACACATCGTTATAAGTTTCACATTTATAATACACATTTAACCTATTGCCACGTTCAACTATTTACACGTGCACCGTGGACATATCCCAAGTAATCACTACGTTATGATAACTGCTTATAAATTTTGCATCTTGCTACTTTGGCAGCTGCTCTCTCAGGGCGTTCATTCATGGGCTTGTTACTCTTTGGTTGTATGATGTCACGTGTGTGCTCCGTCACTTCAAGAGGGAACAACAAATTAAGTGGTCGTTTAATCAGACGACCAGATGAAAGGCGAACTTCCGCTGATCTCACAACTTTGTCACGACTCTGTTTGAGAGACTGTATTCTACCAAGTTTCCAGCAACTTCTAGGGAGATCCTCCTTCACGTGAACAACGTCACCTAGGTTTGGTGTACACTTTGCCTCAATTCTACGTCGTTTTAAACTTGTCTGTGTTCTTTCTCTGAGACTAAGCAAGTAATCATCCACCCAAAGTTTCCAGAACGCGTTCAATAATTTCTGACCTTTATGCCACATTTTCAGTAAGTTCTCAGCAGTACTTTGAGAAGGCATGTAGGTGACATCCTTGTCATCTTCGTCAATTTCAGGGGCAGAAACTCGTGGATTAATCGTTAAGAAATGACCCGGAGTAAGCGAAATGTTTGAGTTTATATCTTCTCCCACGTACACTAATGGTCTGGAGTTCACTACAGCTTCGGTTTCTTTCAGAAAAGTTTGCAACTGGATCAATGTCATCAATTTGCGTCCTATTGCCTTGCGCATTGATCTTTTGACGATACCCACTAACCTTTCATAGAAGCCTCCCATCCAAGGAGCTAACTCTACTATAAAGTTCCAGTGTATTCGTTTCTCAGAAACATAGCTTTGGACATCGTCATCTGTACATACATTTTTCCACACAAGGTCTAGAGTTCTGTTTGCTGTTTTGAACTGCAAAGCGTTGTCTGAAATTATTTCTGATGGTACACCTCTTTGGGAAATGAATCTTCGAAAAGCTAACAGAAATTCTTTTGCAGTCATATCTAGCACAAGCTCCAAATGTATAGCCCGAGTCACTAAGCAGGTGAATAAACATACCCAAACTTTTTGAGTTTCGGGTGCCATTTTGACATATAATGGACCTAAGTAGTCAAGTCCGGTATGAGCAAACGGCGGCGACTCCGTAACCCTCGAATTGGGAAGAGGTGGCATCTGTGGAACTGGATACGGTCCACCCTCATTTCGTCTACACACTCTACACTGCCTAAGCACTGACTTTACGATGGCCCTTCCTTGTGGTATCCAGTATTTATACCGTATATGGCTAAGTGTCTGCGATTCTCCACTATGTAACAGTTGTTTATGGTGTTTCTCTATTACTAACACTGTAAATCTGTCCTTCTTCGGCAAAAGTATAGGGAATCTGCTACCTTCAGTTAGGGTTGCGTTTTGTAGCCTCCCACGACATCGCAAAAGCCCACTATCACCAATGAATAAATTTAACTGGCGTACTGTGTTGTTTCTGTTGTTAATTCGAACTGATTTAAGCACCTCTTCATAATGTTTATGCTGAATATGTTTAAGCCACAGTAATTCAGCTTTATTGAGCTCAGTTGATGTCAGAGATCCATGTTTGACAGGAACACGTTTTCTGATGATCCAGATGAATCGTAACACATATGCCGTAAGTCGAAGAAGCTTTGACACTGATGAGTAATCTTGATGGTCTATCTCAAAAGGAGCACTCTGTGGCATTTGAGCTATTGATTCTTTCTGGCAATGTACATCTTCTGTTACATTTCGCACTGTATCATTAGCACTTAAAGCTTCCTCCATATCAAGAAATTCTTGCGTACACAGTGGCCAGTTATTCCGAGACTGATATAGCCATTTAGGCCCATGCCACCACAATTCACTAGAAACAAGATTCTTTACAGTTGTACCTCTCGAAGCGATGTCAGCAGGATTCTCCATTGATTTCACATATGAGAACTTCACGTTGTTGTGCTCCTGTATCTCATTCACCCTGTTTTTCACAAACACATGTAAATCCTTTTCGGTGTTAATCCAATGAAGACAACACTGCGAGTCTGTGAATAAATGAATGGTTTCTATTGGCACTCTCAGCTGCTTTTCAACAAACTTGATACATCGAACCCCAATCAATACCGCCATAATCTCTAATTTAGGTATTGTCATACTTTTCAGTGGCGCAAGTCTACTCTTAGAGAATATGAGTTCCACTTTTATTTCCTCCCCATTAGTTACTTTAAGATACACCGCAGTAGCATATGCTTTCTCTGAAGCATCACAAAAACAACAAAGACTGTATATTACTTTCCCACTTATCCCTTTGACCGACACCCATCTGGAAATGTTCTGCTCACAGAGTGTTCTAATATCTGACCTAATTTTGACCCACTGTAAATGATCATCGATTGATACTTCGTCATCCCAATCAAGATTCTTGGCCCACAAACGCTGAATTAACAGCTTACCATTCAACAGAACGGGGGAAAACAATCCTAGAGGATCGAAATTTGAAGCAATCTCTTTCAAAACAATTCTTTTTGTTGCTTTCTCATTGTTTCCTGTCAAATTCTGGTATATATGTGTTCACAACTCTGTCGTTTGTCATCCACTCTCTCAGATTCATTGAAGCATCTTTGAACACTGACTTTGCTCCGTCGTAGAATTCAATGGCTTTTCCGTCAGATTCTTCTCCCGTTATAACATTATCCACATATATATCATTCTTGATATTTTCTGTAAGGTCGATCTTGTACGTGGCTAGATGGCTCTGAACTGCTGCACCCAACAAAAATGGACTCGAGATCATCCCGAAAGGAACACGAGTGAATCGATACTCTTGTATATTTTCGGGACTTACAGGTTTAGTGATGTCTTTCAGCCACAAGAATCGTGTCACATCTCTTTGATCCTTTTGCAGCCCAACTTGGAGAAAGGCTTTCTCAATGTCCGCCACAATGGCCACTTTGTAGAGTCTAAATCGCATTAACATCCCACAAAGGTCTTGAAGTATCACAGGACCACGATACAAACAGTCATTTAAACTCTTATTCCCCTCGCGTGATTTTGCCGAAGCATCATACACAACACGCAATTTTGTTGTTGTTTTCTGTGGTGTAATTACGGCGTGATGGGGAATACATGTATAATGTCTTATTCCGTCTGCTTGATGACGGCTGGTTTCTTCTATAACCCCTTTGTCAAGTTGATCTTTGATCACAGCGTTGTACTTTTCCATCAGCTGCTCATTTTTCGACAGTCTAGATACTGTGGACCTCAGTCTACCCAAGGCCAGTGTCCGGTTTTCAGGTAAGTTAAACTCTTCTTCTTTCCAAGGCCACGTTACTTGATAACGGCCGTCTGCAAATATAAGGGTCTCTTGGAACTTTTGTAGGGCAATCTCATCACTTGTTTTAGTCAACTTATCAGTTATGCCAATAGATTCAATGTTCCAAAAATCTTCTAAATCAGGTTTTGTTGGAATGACGTGGTCGACGCTTGTGAATGCACTTTCCCTTGTCACATCACTTCCGTATGTCATTACAAACATGCTTGTCTCACTTGCAGACTTGGTGAGTTCGCTCACACGGCCAGTTAGGATCCAGCCAAGCTTCGAGCTGAGCAAGTAAAGTCCAGGATCAAGTTCTATCCTTTGCGGAAGAATTAGTTCCATGTAATAGTCATTTCCTACCAGAACCTCTATAGTAGATGACTCTTTCACACCAGGTATGCTGTCGGCTAAATCCACAGAGTTAATCACGTGTTTCACTTGCTCTGACAACAAATGCTTTACAGGGTTTCTTTGGGTTTGTCCACTTATTGTTGGCACTATATTAGCTGATATTTCCATTATACTTCCATCTTTAAGTGTAACACACAACTGTGTTGCTTTTGTTTTAATAACCTTTGGCCTTTCACTTCCGAAGGTCACTATTTTCAGCTCTTGCTCCAACGTTGGTTTTAAGTGGAGCTCGTTGGCCAGCTTCTCGGTAATATAGGTTCTTTGCGAGCCCGAGTCGAACAGAATTCTGACTTGTTTTCGAGCCAAACCATCCGGATTACCGACTTGCTTTCTTGCAGTCTGCATCAAAACCATTTCATCTGATGAAACCAACACATGACCATCAGGAATGTCACCTTTCGCTGATGACGGTTCTATACTCACTTCTTCAGATAAATGTGACAGAGAGGATTTGACACCAAACCGTTTTGGGCATAAACTCCGGTGGTGGTTATTGAAATCACCACAATGAATGCACGATTTCTGTGACTTACAATCTCTTGCTCCATGTCCCTCTTTCAAACATTTGTAACACGAGCCTCGAAGTTCCCTTTTCCTCTCTTCAACTGATTTATATTTTACACATTCGTCACTCCAGTGCTTCGCACCACAATATCTGCACTTATTTTTGAAACTCTCTTTTTGTTTCACATTTGCTGTCAAGGCCTCAGCGCTCAATTGCTTCGTTGTATTTTCATATCTTTGCCTGTTGTTAGGCGTTGAATGATTCAACCTGCCCGACAGTTGATTTCTGTTCATATTGGTCCTTCCTTTGTTCTGAGGAGGCAACTCTCTGTTCTCACTATTATCCGTTTTCATAGCTTTTTCACACGCTGTAATGTATTCACGTAATTTGTCACGCAAACTGTACACTGTCCACTCATTCCACAGACCATTATGAAATTCCAATTGTCGGAGTACAAATTCGGGCAATTCAGACCGAATCATGGAAATGAATACATGCTGGTTCACATTTTCTTCAAGCACTTCTAGGCTTCTTATATGACGTTCAACACTGTCGAGAAATAACCTGAGACTATCAACCCTTGCACTAGGAGCAGGAATATTAATGAGTTTTTGGTAGTGTAGGTCGACAACCTCTTGCTTATTGCCGAACCTTTCCTTAAGAATTCCTATGGCAACACCATAGTTTTCATTTGTCAAGGCGAGACCGTCAACAGCTCGCCTCGCTTCTCCATATAGTTTGCTTTGGAGATAGCTGAACTTTTCAATGTTGGAAAGCTTTTTATTTATGTGTATGGTACACTCAAACGTATCCCAGAATGTGACCCATCTTAATTTATCGCCGTTGAAAGACGCCATATCTAACTTAGGTAACTTTACTGAGTTACCTTCCCTTTCCTTTTTATCCAGCTTTTCGAAATATTCCTTTTGTTTTTCCATCTGCATAAGCAACATATTTTGCATCTGTTGCTGCGCTTCTAGCATTCTAACACTTTCCGATAATTCTGTTTTTGTTTCCATTCCTTCTTTGACTTCAGTCTCTTGTTTAACGAGAGCGTCTATAAACAGTTCCAGCTCTATGGAACACTGTTCAGCCCCAAGGATAAGTTCACTATCATCATTTACCACTTTCTCCACGAATTCCATATCACTATCACCTATTGCATCACTAATTTTAACCATATGCTCCTCCAACTTCGTAGTGTAAAGTTTCAATAATTTCATGCTTTTCTTGGAATCTTGCAAACACGTGTCTTTGTCACGCCTTGCAAAGTCACTCTCCATGATTGACCGTGCGTTTGTCGTTTCTCTATCTAGGGTGTTACGGTATCGTGTTCAAACACCCTTTAAAGAGGAAACGTTTGCCATGCTGTAGATGTGAAGAAAAGAAATGCAGTAAATAAAAATTACCTTGAAAATCCTTGCAATCCGTCCTCCTTTCGAATCACTAAACAATATAATTGATGAACACTAAACAAACGCACTGATAATCCATATCTCCTCGAATGCTCCTTCTCACTTGGTTCCCGCTGTTTCCCGGGTTCCGGCGCCAAACAATGTGGCGAAGATTATTATTAGACTGAATTGGCCAGTTTCAAACACCACATTGGACATTATTTAGAACTGAGAGAATAAATTCACAACACTTTTAATTTTATCCTTTTCACAATAAGTCCATATGTTCAACTGTATTCCTAACAAATCTAATAAATCCTTAAGTAAATCCAAACGTTCTCTCCCAGCTATATCAAGTTAGACGTTTATATACTGACGGCAATACCATGGAAATCACGAAGATCATGCTTTCATCATGTCATTGAAATATAATAGAATACTCCAACGGAGTTTAAAAGCATGATAATAGAATTACATATTAATACTCCGGTTTACATAACAACCTATATCCCGACGGAGTGAAAATATACTTTGTGAACTTTAAAGAATACTCCGACGGAGTTAAACAGTAACTCGTGAAACTTCACGACAAAGGGTGGCCAGCCTAGGGTTTCCAGCATGTCTTTTACTGAGCTAGTATTTGTGGTATCTGTTACTCACAAATCTAGCTGTCCTCCTATGAACTTTTTCAATTCTATTGACTTTGTTTCTGTTGTAAGGGTCCCAGACAGTGGATGAATATTCAAGTTTAGGTCTGACAAGGGCTTTGTAAGTGTGACCTTTAACTTTAGAAGAAGATATTTTCAAGTTTCCTTTAACCCTTTCCCTCATATAAACGTGTTTTGACGCATTTGCAAACAGAGTAGACCCAGATCAGACGGCTCCTAGAGTCATGGTCTGCTCTGTTTGCTAATAGAATTTGATAGGTCTGTTTCTTTGCTTTCTAAAATGTCTACAGTGTTGCACCTTTGAAATATTTCTTTATAACTATTTTGTTCATGAATATTCAGTAGGTATCGAAATTTGGAATAAACGTAGAAAAGGGAAAGGGTTAAGAAAACCAAGAGATTGATTAGCTTTTGAATTCTATGTAAAGTTTTCATTTTGGGTCAGTGTAGTTCCCTGAAAATTTGTTACATCAAAGTTTGAAAAGGCAACATTTTCACATCAGGATTAACCCTGGTTCCCTGATGACCAACTTAACCCTGGAAATATGGAAGATGGAACATTGCAGCCATTTTAGAAAATAAAGAAACAGATCTTTAAAATTTCACTAGCAAATAGAGCAGACCCTGATCAGACGGCTCCTCTAGGAGCCGTCTGATCTGGGTCTACTCTGTTTGCAAATGCGTGAAAACACGTTTATTTGAGGGAAAGGGTTATGGTTGATGCAATTCTTGAGTGAAGTTACCATCATTTATGAGTCGGGTATTGACTGTTTGAGAGAAGTAACCATTATTTACCAGTCAGGTATTGACTTTTGAGAAAAGTTACTATCAATTGCCAGCCAGGTATTGACTGTTTGAGAGAAGTTACTATCAATTACCAGTTGTGTATTGACTGTTTGAGAGAAGTTACCATTTACCAGTCGGGTTTTGACTGTTTGAGAGAAGTTACCATTCAATTACCAGTCAAGTATCGACTGTTTGAGAGAGATTACCAGTTAGCTAGTCAGGTATTGACTGGTTATGAGAAGTTAGTTACCATCATTTGCCAGTTGGGTATTGACTGTTTATTTAGGGCCCACATGAAGATGCAGGTGCTCTATAGTAATCAGCCTGTCCGTCCATCCGTCTGCCTGTCCATTTTTGGTTTCCGCACAATATCTCCTTAAGGAATGGTCTAATTTTCAACAAACTTGCTCAGTGTACTTGATATCCAAGAACCTCACATGGGTTCTGTGTTCGGCAATTTCCACACATTATTTGGTAAATTACGGGCATTTTAACTTAGGCTGCTGCAATCTGATTAGCCAATTGGTTTCCGTGCAATATCTCCTCAAGGAAGGGTCCAATTTTCACCAAACTTGATCAGTGTACTTGATATCCAATTACCACGTATGGGTTCTGTGGTTTGCATATTCTGCTCATATTTATTGATGATGATACAATCTGGTTGGCTGATTGTTTCTGTGACATATTACTGAAAGATTGGTCCAATTTCTAAACTTACTCACTATATGCTTATTATTCAAGTACCTAGCAAAGAGTAACCAGTTAAGCAAATTACATGCATACAGTAAAACTCGGTTATAATGAAGTCGATAACAATACCTCCTGTGATGACGATACCTCCTATGTGGGTGGGGCCCTTCCTCAACAGTAGTCTAGTTTCTTTTACATAATCAAAGCTTATATTTATATATGTGCAAACAGAGTGGACCTAGATCCGACAGCTCCTGTATATCTGTTTACTTTCAGAATAATATACATGTAGCTCTAATTCAGTAGTTACCACTTGATAAAAAAGTCATGGCATTCATATAGTCTTTTAAGATTCAGCTCATCAGAACTCATTAGGTCGTTAATTCTTGTGTGAGAGGTCATTAATTAACCCTTTACTCCACAAATATGCGGGGGCCTCCATGGCCAAGTGGTTATATGGTCTTCGACTGACAATCGCTTAGCCCCTCACTGCTGTGGGTTCCAATCCAAGTCTGGGCATTTGAATTTTTCATGTGAGGAAGCCTTCCAGCTGGCTTGCGGTAGGTCGGTGCTTCTACTTAGATGTTCCTCTGTGCATGACACAATGCAATTTGTTCTGTACACAGAAAAACCTCTGGAGTCTTCCTCCACCTGTAATTAGCTGGACGTCGTGATATATGACTGAAATACTGTTAAAAAATGATGTAAAACCTGATAAAACCAAACCATAAATATGCTTTTCTATGCCTTTCAAGCAGAGTAGACCCAGACCAGACGGCTCCTGACCCAGACCAGACAGGAACTCCTACAGGAGCCGTCTGATCAGGGTCTGCTCTGTTTGCTAATGGTATAATATAGATATGATTCTACAGTTTCTGCCATGGAAAAACAAATGCTGTGTCAATGTGCTATTATAATATTAATCTAATTAATATTCATAACATCATTTTTGTGTCCCCTGCCAAGAGGCAGTGTGTCACTTAGAGATCACTGTTACGTCATCTGTCTGTCAGTCTTTACGTCTGTCTGTCCATCACACTTTCAATTTTTGGCTGTCATTTCTAAACTAATCATTATAGAGCTTTCAAATTTAACATGTGTCTTCCTCTCACTGAGGACCATTGATGTAATTAAGGTCCATAACTCTGCATGCAATACTTTTTGAGTTATTCCCCTTTGTTCTGATTTTCGTCACACTTTCTTTTTTTGGTTGTCATTTCTAAACTAATTATTACAAAGCTTTCAAATTTCACATATGTCTTCCTCTCATTGAGGACCATTGATGTAACTTACTAAGGTCCACCACTCTGCATGCAATACTTTTTTAGTTATTCGCCACAGTTTTTGTGTCAGTTACGAGCAGGTGACACATTTGTTCCTCCGAACACTCTTATTTCTTACATGAATATTCATGGAGTAAATGGTTAAAAGGCTGTATATTTGCAAACTATGACTATCTATCTAGCATTTTCATTTTATTTCTCAGGCCTGATGAAAATGCTTCACCAGTGGACGATATACCAACTGGAGACAAAATGGTCTGCAGTCGAGGACAAGATGACCAGAGTATGGAACTGTCCTGTGCATGCAAACCTCACCATTCAGTCAGTATTATAGGTGTGGTCATTCTGAGTGAAGCTCGGACAGTGGAGTGCTATACAAGCAGAGATGGATACCTGAAAACAGTGAGAGGGATAGCGGTTGAACAAACAAACTCTTATACAACCGAGGCGGTGTCCACAGAAGATGATGTGAAATTGTTCCACACAATGATAAAATTTGAAGAAAAGATAAAAGATGTGACTTTAAAGGTAGGGTTAAACTGTAAACTTCAACTGCAAATACCATAATATTTGGCTCGATAGACTTAACCCTTTCCCTGTTCTATGTTTATTCCAAATTTCAATACCTACTGAATATTTAGTTATAATGAAATATGGAAGGTGGAACCTTGCAGTCGTTTTAGAAACTAAAGAAACAGATCTATACAATTCTATTAGCAAACAGAGCAGACCCTGATCAGACAGCTCCTCCAGGAGCCGTCTGATCTGGGTCTACTCTGTTTGCAAATGCGTGAAAACATGTGTATATGAGGGAAAGGGTTAAACGAAAAGTGCTCCTGAATGAGAAATTTGATCGGAGTTTACACTTTTTGCTGCTCCATTAATTTCACTTGACAGTCATGAAAATGATTCAGAATTGAGTTATGGAGCTTTACAAACACATGGAGAGGGAAGATTGGATGTTTATACAGAATATAATTAGCTCAGATTGTCTTGTCTTTGACAAAGACCAAATATTGTTTAACCCTTTCCCTGTTGAATGTTCATGCAAGAACTAATGACATTGTGTATACAATGGATTTATTAGCTGCATATTTATAATGGCCTATGTACACATGAAGTTTTGGTATTGGTGGATAATGTAACAGGAGCCATCTGATCTGGGTCTTCTCTTTTTAAAAGGCATGAAAAAGTGCTTATATGAGGGAAAGGGTTAATAGTTTCCAGAGCTGTAAATAAGCGTCTTATAGATATATATATACAAATACAGTAAAACCTCTCTATAACAGCAACTAAATTACATCTAAGTGTTTTGTGTTAAGGCAAGTGGCTGCTTAAAGCAAGGGGAAAGCAAAACAGAATGCTCCTACAGGAGCATTCTGTTTTATTTTCACCTTGCTTTAAGCAGCCAGCTGCCCTAAATACCAACTATTTTACACAATTTAGTGTCCGTTATAGAGAGGTTTTACTGTATTGTATTTCTCAGCCAAGCTTGTTGATACCTCATAAAAGCGTCCTAATGAGTACCAACAAGAAAGGGCAGAGAAATGTAGAAAGTTAATTTTACCAAGACTCCCCACATTTGCCTGTTATCTAGAGCTCTGGTATTTCCCATTTATGCTTATTATCAAGATCTCTGGTACATTCTTCATATGCCTACTATATAGAACACCGGTTCGTCCCTTATTAAGTTATACATCTGTTATTTCAAGCTCTGGTACTTTCTTCATATGCATTTATATTTAGCGCTGTGGTATGTCCCTCATATATCTATTATCTAGAGATCCGGTACTTTCTTTATATCGTGTTACCTTGAAATCTGGTACTTCTCAAATAGTTCCCAGATACTTCCCTCACATGCCTGTTACCCAGTACCCAGGATCCCGGTCTGGGCATTTGGATTTTTCATGTGAGGAAGCCTTCCAGGTGGCTTGTTGTAAGTTGGTGGTTCTACTTGGATGTTCTTCTGTGCATGAAACAATGCAATTTGTTTCATGCACAGCTATGGTACTTACTTTTAATTTCTTGGTTTAAAATTTGATCATTTGGCATAATAAAAATACTTTTTGTTCACCTTTTAACATTAACAACCTACCCTAGTTTGCTTTCTAGGATCCTGATGTTTTTATTGATTTTAGAAGTCACAATATTGCCGTAGCTTTGATGTTGTCATTGTCCAAGTTGTCATGTTGTGCATTTGTCATAGTTTCAACATGAGTGCAGCTATCCCTTGAACCCTTTCCTTCGTGAATATTAATGTAAGATATAATGATGTCATGAATATTTATTAGATTAATTTGCTATAATAGCACATGAACACAGGAATGTTTGGCCATGGCAGAAACTGTAGAATAATACCTATAATAATATAAGCAAACAGAGCAGACCCTGATCAGACGGCTCCTATAGGAGCCATCTGATCTGGGTCTACTCTGTTTGCAAAGCGATAGAAATGCGTATTTATGGAGTAAAGGGTTAAAATACAATTGCTCACCATCACAAGGCATTACTCTGACATGCATCATAAGGGCTTACTCTGACATGCATCATAGGGGCTTACTCTGACATGCATCATAGGGGCTTACTCTGACATGCATCACAAGGGCTGACATGCATCACAAGGGCTTACTCTGACATGCATCATAAGGGCTTACTCTGACATGCATCATAAGGGCTTACTCTGACATGCATCATAAGGGCTTACTCTGACATGCATCATAAGGGCTTACTCTGACATGCATCATAAGGGCTTACTCTGACATGCATCATAAGGGCTTACTCTGACATGCATCATAAGGGCTTACTCTGACATGCATCACAAGGGCTTACTCTGACATGCATCATAAGGGCTTACTCTGACATGCATCATAAGGGCTTACTCTGACATGCATCATAAGGGCTTACTCTGACATGCATCATAAGGGCTTACTCTGACATGCATCATAAGGGCTTACTCTGACATGCATCATAAGGGCTTACTCTGACATGCATCATAAGGGCTTACTCTGACATGCATCACAAGGGCTTACTCTGACATGCATCATAAGGGCTTACTCTGACATGCATCATAAGGGCTTACTCTGACATGCATCACAAGGGCTTACTCTGACATGCATCATAAGGGCTTACTCTGACATGCATCATAAGGGCTTACTATGACATGCATCATAAGGGCTTACTCTGACATGCATCACAAGGGCTTACTCTGACATGCATCATAAGGGCTTACTCGTACATGCATCATAAGGGCTTACTCTGACATGCATCATAAGGGCTTACTCTGACATGCATCACAAGGGCTTACCTCTGACATGCATCACAAGGGCTTACTCTGACATGCATCATAAGGGCTTACTCTGACATGCATCATAAGGGCTTACTCTGACATGCATCATAAGGGCTTACTCTGACATGCATCATAAGGGCTTACTCTGACATGCATCATAAGGGCTTACTCTGACATGCATCATAAGGGCTTACTCTGACATGTGGCACTTTAAAACTTTGATTTTCACTAACATCTGAGAATTTGGCATTTGCAAGCAATGCTCTTCTTTCAAGCATGAGACAGAAACATGTTTTTAATGTCTGACATGATTTGTTTTAGTTCCTTGGCTTTGGAAGTAAACCAAGCTTTACAATCGGCAAGCTGCAATTTGTGCTGGTGTGTGTGGATGAGCAGAGGGGTCAACCAGCCGGCATTGACATGTCAAAGGTCAAAGGGTATCTTAGCAGCATGGGCACCAGTATACCAGAAGGAGGCCTGAGTTTATTGAAGAGTGTTGAGCAGTATCAAGCAGTAAGTGTATCCTCATTGTTAGAGATGTATATATAAGAGAAGTATTGTTGAATATTCATATAAGAAATAATGACAAGGGTTACTTGTTATTTTTAACATTTTGACTAATCTGAGTAATTATTGTATCAAAAGTAATATTTAAACCCTTTACTCCAGGAATAGTTAAGACATAAATATAAATGACATACTGAATATTAATTTGATTTATTTTTAGCTCACCAGAGCACAAAGTGCTCAGGGTGAGCTTTTGTGATTGCCTGATGTCCGTCGGCGTCCATCGTCAACAATTTGAACCTTTAAAATTCTTCTTCTCTGAATCTACAGGGGTCTCAGCTTTCATCTTTGGCACATAGCATCATCTGTAGGTCCTCTACAAAAGTTATGTAAATTATGCCCCTGTGGTCAAAATTGGCCCCGCCCCAGGGGTTGGAAGTTTTCAATAGAAACATATAGTAAAACTTTGAAAATCTTCTCCTCTGAAACCAGAAGGTTCTCAGCTTTCATATTTGGCACATAGCATCATGTTCAGGTCCTCTACAAAAGTTATATAAATTATGACCCTGGGGTCAAAATTGGCCCCACCCCAGGGGTGGGCAGTTTTCAATAGAAACATAGTGAAAACTTTGAAAATCTTCTCCTCTGAAACTAGAAGGTTCTCAGCTTTTATATTTGGCACATAGCATCCAGGTTCAGGTCCTCTACAAAAGTTATATAAATAATGGCCCTGGGGGTAAAATTGGCCCGCCCCAGGGGTGGGCAGTTTTCAATGGAAACAAATAGTGAAATCTTTGAAAATCTTCTCCTCTGAAACTGGAAGGCTCTCAGCTTTCATATTTGGTACAGAGCATCATGTTCAGGTCCTCTACAAAAGTTATATAAATTATGCCCCTGGGGTCAAAATTGGCCCGCCCCGGGGTGGGAAGTTTTCAAAAGAAACGTATAGTGAAAACTTTGAAAATCTTCTCCTCTGAAACTGGAAGGTTCTCAGCTTTTATATTTGGCACATAGCATCATGTTTAGGTCCTCTACAAATGTTATATAAATTATGGCCCTGGGGTTAAAATTGCCCCCGCCCCAGGGGTGGGCAGTTTTCAATAGAAACAAATAGTGAAATCTTTGAAAGTCTTCTCCTCTGAAACTGAAAGGTGCTCAGCTTTCATATTTGGCACAGAGCATCATGATCAGGTCCCCTACAAACGTTATATTAATTATGGCCCTGGGGTCAAAATTGTCCCCGCCCCAGGGGTGGGCAGTTTTCAATGGAAACAAATAGTGAAAACTTTGAAAATCTTCTTCTCTGAATCTGGAAAGTTCTCAGCTTTCATATTTGGTGCATAGCATCATTTATAGGTCCTCTACAAATGTTATATGAATTATGGCCCTGGGGTCAAAATTGGCCCCGCCCCAGGGGTGGGTAGTTTTCAGTAGAAACATAGAGAAAACTTTGAAAATCTTCTCCTCTGAAACTGAAAGGTTCTCAGCTTCCATATTTGGCTCATAGCATCATGTTCAAGTCCTCTACAAAAGTTATATAAATTATGCCCCTGGGGTCATAATTGGCCCGCCCCAGGGCCGACTAGTTTTCTATAGAAACATATAGTGAAAACTTTGAAAATCTTCTCCTCTGATTGTCTGGTGAGCGGTTCAGGGCCATTCTGGCCCTCTTGTTAGAATGGCTCATGGGCATTGGAATTTTTTTCCATAGTGGAAACTGTAGAATTCTATCTATATCATATGCCTACAGGAACCGTCTGATCTGGGTCTGCTCTGTTTGCAAAGGTGTAGAATTAGTGGCCTTTCAATTATTTTTTATACATGTATTTCAAAAGAAAGTGATGTGCTTGATGTAAGCTTTTTTAAAATGATTATTTTTTATTCTGTAAACAGATTGAACTTTTATAATGTATTTGTGAAAAATATTACCTTTTTCACACAAAACTTTGCAAAACGTCAAATCAGAATAGTTATTGTACTATAAAAACAGTTAACTCGTTACTCCATAAATATGCCTTTTAATGAATTTGCAAACAGAATAGATCCAGATCTGTAGGAAGTGTCTGGTCAGGTTCTACTCTGTTTGCTTATAGAATTATATAGATCTGATACTACAGTTTCTGATATGGCCAAATTGTGAGACACTTTAAAAGGTAAACGTTGAATGTAAAAGACAAATACGTGTATGTACATGTAATGGATATTTGGGCATTTTTGCATTTTTTTCCCCCATTTTTGAAAATTATCAGTGTCAAACAGTTTGGACTGATCATGATAAGTTATTTTGCATCTCATCTGGATCCAAACTCTTTGTGAAGATGGTCACAAGTGCAACCCTTTGATTGTAATTATGACAGTTTGACTCTCAACATTTTCTTTGCGTTTCAGACTCAACTTTCAGGTTACAGTGGTTTACAGTCAATTCTGGCTTCACAGTCTGCTGGTTTGACAGGTCGTCCTCCAGACAGACTTTCTGCCCTGCTGTCAATGATCACAAGCAACAGAACAGTGACACAGTCTCAGGAAAGTGATCTATCCAATCAGAGCAAAGCTGAAGAATCACATGACTATTCACAGACTATTTCTAGCCAATCAAATCCTAGTGCTGTAGATTTTCCTGACAATCAAAGTGAAGACTCTATGTTTGCAATGTTAAAGGGGATTTGTGGAAAAGTTAGTGCAATGAGAGTATCGCAAGATCATAAATCACAGGAGAATTCGGACAGGACCAGGTAAATTTCTGTATCTATAATTATACAATGTACTGAAGTTTGTTGTTTCTGCAAAACAAGTGCATGCTTTTGTAAAATTCAGCTTGTAGAATAGAATTAGATCACTGTTAACCATTGTCATGCTAAGAATGAGCTGACTGACATTTGCTAACAGGTTTAATCCAGATGAGGCCTCAATTAGATGACATCTCATCAGGATCAAAACTGTTAGACACTCAAATGGCAGTTGGCATTTCATCAGGATCCAAGCTGTTAGACACTCACACAGTAGTTCCTCAAAATCAGGGGATGGATGAGTCAGTTAAATTGCAACTGATCAGGGTTTTAGCAGGCTTAACTTTTTTGGTACAATAGAGGTTTATGGAACAAGTAAGATTTATGGCACAATAAGGGTTTATGGCACAAGAAAGGTTTATGGCACAAGTAAGGTTTATGGCACAAGAAAGGTTTATGACACAAGTAAGGTTTATGGCACAATAAAGTGGCACAATAAGGGTTTATGGCACAAAAAAGGTTTATGGCACAATAAGGGCTTATGGCATAATAAGGATTTATGGCACAAGAAAGGTTTATGGCACAAGAATGTTTTTTTGGCACAATAAGGGCTTATGGCACAATAAGGGTTTATGGCACAATAAAGGTTTATTGCACAATAAGGGTTTATGGCAAAAAGGTTCTCTCATTGTAATACTGTGGGTTAGACATCCCTTTTCAAGAATTGCTCCTTTATTTCTCCACCAAACCCTATACTGTGACCACTTTTTAGAATTGTCTCGATGAGGAATGAGATTATCAGCTGATCTGTTTCAAAGAAAAGTCAAGCTATTGTGATCACTTGGTTGTAGGCGTTGTCGTCGTCTTTGGCTTTGTCAGCGGCGCTGTCAGCGTGCAAAAACTTAAATGTGGCTCATTACTCGAAAAGTATAAGAGGTATCAAAACGAAACTTCATAGGTTGGTAGATCTCATTGAAGGGAAGGCCCCTACATAAGAACCATATCTCTTGATTTCAAAATTTGGAGTTATGGCCCTTTTTTTTTTATTTAATTTTTAATTTAGCTGGATAAGCACAAATCAGACGAGCGTTGGCGCTGCATGCAGCTCTAATTAAGATTTGGGTATGCACCTATATCTGTAGCTTTGAGAAATCTGTAGTTTCCTTTGTAAACAGTTTGCAGACTCTGCATCTCATCAGGATCCAAACTGTTTGAAAGAAATGTAAAGCAGATGACAGTGTTTGCAGATTAATATTATTTGCCACCTAAAGAGTAAATGTCTTGTATTACAGTAAAACCTCTCTATAACGGCTACTAAATTGTGTTAATTATGTCTCCCCCATTTATGGGGAGACATATTGTTTTTGCCAGAGTTGTCTGTCCGTCCGTCCGTCCATCCGTCCGCGCTAACAATTCTTGTTCATGGGACTAGATAATTGCATGAGAACAAAAGATCTTTTGTTCTCATCGGTTTTATGT
Source organism: Azorinus chamasolen (assembly GCA_963576725.1). Lineage (NCBI taxonomy): Eukaryota > Metazoa > Mollusca > Bivalvia > Cardiida > Solecurtidae > Azorinus > Azorinus chamasolen. The sequence goes on from OY755245.1 coordinate 73,413,312, forward strand.
GGCTTATTTTCAGTTTATGTGGCTATTTCGAACAAAAGAATAGCCACATACACTCAATCCGTTAGTCCGTCCGTCCGTCCATCCGGACATGCTAACAAATGGGTAGTTGTGTGACTTTTTCCTTTGATCTTTTCTTGTGTGACTAGTCCCACAAGAAAAACTATTTTTGGCTCTAACTTTGGAAAAGAATGATCTGGAAGCTAACCCTAACCCTAACCCTATGTCCCACAAATGGCCAGGTCAATGTCACAAGAAATGGCCAGGTTAATGTCACAAGAGATGGCCAGGTTAATGATTTTACTTGTGGGACTAGTTAGAAAAAGTCACACAACTACCCTTTGGTGAGTGCGTCCGTCCGCCTGTCTGTCTGTCACAAACTTGTGTCGTGTGTATCTCTGAAACCAGTTGGGCTAGAGTCACCAAACTTCACAGGAATGTTCACCAGCATGAGTTGTTGTGCACCTGGGTTTTTTTTTAATTGTCTCCCCCTGTTAATTTTGGAGTTACTGCCCCTGATGACTTAAAATTAGACAAACTTTACTTAGTGTGGTGCATATCTCTGAAACCACTAGGGCTAGAGTCACCAAACTTCACAGGAATGTTGACCAGCATGAGTTGTTGTGCACCTGGAATTTTAGAATTGTCTCCCCTGTTAATTTTGGAGTTACTGCCCCTGATGACTTAAAATTAGACAAACTTTACTTAGTGTGGTGCATATCTCTGAAACCACTAGGGCTAGAGTCACCAAACTTCACAGGAATGTTCACCAGCATGAGTTGTTGTGTACCTGGGATTTTTGAATTGTCTCCCCCTGATAATTTTTGTGTTATTGTCCCTGATATGATAATTTAAAATTAGAGAAACTTTGTGCTGCACGTATCTCTGAAACCAGTAGGGCTAGAGTCACCAAACTTCACAGGAATGTTCACCTGCATGAGTTGTTGTGCATCTGGGGGGTTTTAATTGTCTCCCCCTGATAACTTTGGAGTTACTGCCCCTTATGACTTACTTTGTGGCATGTGTATCTCTGAAACCACTAGTATTAGTCACCAAACTTCACAGGAATGTTGACCAGCATGTGTTGTTGTGTACCCGGGTTTTTTGAATTGTCTCTCCCTGATAATGCTGGAGTTATAGCCCCTGATGACTTAAATTAGACCCTGATAAGTTTGGAGTTACAAACATTACACTTGTGTATTGGAAAGAGGATGGGAGGGGGAGACATCTGTTTTTGTGACAAAAACAAACCTCTAGTTACTTGGTATTTGCGGCAGGTGGGTGCATGAAGCAAGGTGAAAGTAAAACAGAACGCTCCTATAGGAGCGTTCTGTTTTACTTTCACCTTGCTTTATGCACCCACCTGCTTTTAACACAAAATACTTAATGTAATTTAGTGGCTGTTATTGAAAGGTTTCACTGTATTTATTTTCTTAAATAGAAGGTTTGTTCCATTTTTTCCAGTACTCAGGGAGGTAAAAATGTCAGAGCCATTAAATAACTGAGAGGAGAAGGTTATATTATAATAGGGTTTGGTGGAGAAATTATTTTAGTACATGTGTTTGAATACACCCTTTTATCTATGTTTGAGATACATCCCTGTATTTGAACTTTGTATTTGAAATGCAGCCCTTTATCTAGGCCTCGCGATAAGACAGTTAAGTGGGTGTCTCATCACATTACAAACTATCTGACACACCTAGCATTGATTTTAATCCTTTAACACTACCTGAGAGACATGCCTTTTGCAAAAGTATGTTGGCATATAGCATGTAGATATTATTCTCCAGTTTCTGCCATTACCAAAAATGCATGTGTTCATATGCCATTATGCCAGATCAGTTAATATTATGATGTCATTAATCATCAGGTAAAGGGTTATTTCCATTAATCATATTAGGTAAACTCATCCAACACAAAACTTGTAACCCATCCATTTTTAGCTCACCTGAGCTGAAGGCTCAAAGTGAGCTATTGTGACCACTGACTGTCAGTCATCCGTCTGTCTGTCCGTCTGTCCATTCACTTTCACTTCAAACAATATCTCTGAAAGTAGTAGATGGAATTTGATGAAATTTATTATGGATGTTCCTTGGATGGTTCCCTACACAAAGTGTTCAAATCAATTGGAACCATGCAGAACTCTGTTTGCCATGGCAACAAAATTGAAAAACTTTAAAAAGCTTCTTGTCATGCACCACATGGCCCAGAGCCTAAATATTTGCTGTGTAGCATTATCTGGTAGACCTTCATTAAGTTTGTTCAAGTCATAGCCCTGGGGTAAAAAATGGCCCTGCCCTAGGGTCACTAGCTATGCATAGGAAAAAAATAAAAATATTCTTGTCAAAAACCACATGTCCAAGAGCTTATATATTTGGTGTATAGATTTACTTAGTATACCTTTATGAAGTTTCTTAATATCATAGTTCCAAGGTTGAAATTGGTCCTGTCCTGTGGGTTATACTTTTAAAAAGACTTCTTTACATCAGAAACTACAGTTTAAAGGTTTCCCCTTATTCACAGTTGGCCAGAGCAGTCCAGTTAGCTAATGAGTGTTATGTCGTTATTCACCCCTAGTGTCAGTACAGTAGGAATTTTGTACTGCAAAACAAAATTCAGAAACCTCTTTTTGCATATCTATGCCCTACATTAAGCTGCCAGATATCAATATAGAGCCCATCAGTGTATCTGTTGTGAAGTTCAACTTAATACAAGTTCAACTGTACTATACTCGAGCATTCTTTCAATACTGTAATGTTGTCTGCTTCAGAATTGTTGTCTGCTTAAGTTTGTTCATATTGTTCTTAACACATATCCATCTTACAATTAATTCTCTTGTACACACCACATAAATGAAGTTACACTTGCGTCAGATCAGAATCCATTTTACCGTGTGCTTATTTCTGTCAAGTCATGCTCAGTAGTGATAGGGTTGACACTGAGTTTCTGTCATCTGTTAGAAATGTTGTCTGCTGAAAAATTAACATTGTCAATATATCACTATAACTCAGGAGGCAATATAGTGGGCCAATGGCCCTCTTGTTCATTAACCCTTTCCCTGTTCTATGTTTATTCCAAACACCTACTGAATGGTCATGGACAAAACAGTTACTGGTATAGTGAAAAAGTTCTAAAGAAACAAGTTATATCAAATTCCATTAGCAAACAGAGCAGACCCTGATCAGATGGTTCCTGGGTCTACTCTGTTTGCAAATGCGTGAAAACACGTTTATATGAAGGGGTTCCTGCAAAGGAATTTATGCTCGTCATATCTTTTACATTGATTGATATAGCAAATAGTGCAAACCCTGACTATGTTGTGTCCCATGTACATGTTTTGGATCTACTATGTTTGTGTCCCATGTATAGGTTATGGGTCTATGTATAGGTTATGGGTCTTCTATGTTTGTGTCACACGTACAGGTTATGGGTCTATGTATAGGTTATGGGTCTACTATGTGTGTGTCACATGTATAGGTTATGGGTCTATGTATAGGTTATGGGTCTACTATGTTTGTGTCACAGGTATAGGTTATGGGTCTACTATGTTTGTGTCACAGGTATAGGTTATGGGTCTACTATGTGTGTGTCACATGTATAGGTTATGGGTCTATGTATAGGTTATGGGTCTACTATGTTTGTGTCACATGTATAGGTTATGGGTCTATGTATAGGTTATGGGTCTACTATGTTTGTGTCCCATTTATAGGTTTTGGGTCTATGTATAGGTTATGAGTCTACTATGTTTGTGTCACAGGTATAGGTTATGGGTCTACTATGTTTGTGTCACAGGTATAGGTTATGGGTCTAATATGTTTGTGTCCCATGTATAGGTTATTGGTTTAAATAATATGTTTGTGTCCATGCACAGGTTATGGGTCTACTATGTTTGTGCCCCGTGTATAGGTTATGGGTCTATGTATAGGTTATGGGTCTGCTATGTTTGTGTCCTATGCATAGGTTAAGGATAAACATGAATTTTCAAATATATGTAGATTATCCCAAAATTCAATCAGGTCAAGCTTACCATGGATATTCAGGGATTTTTAATGACAACCAGTGCAGAAATAGTGCAGAACCTGATGTGAGAACTCCTCCAAGAGACCTCTTATCTGTGTCTACACTGTTTCAAAGGACATTAGTGACTCTGATGACTCATTTCCCACACTGAAATTTCTTTGAAAAATTACCTTTCAACACTTGATAACTTTAATCTGCTACAAGTTCTTAAAGTACATTTTTCTTCCATATTTATCAACACATGTGTCAGGGTGTTAACCCTTTCCCTCATATGTACACCTTTTCATGCATTTTTAAAGAGAGTACACCTAGATGAGATGGCTCTGTCTGATAAGAGTCTGCTCTATTTGAAATTTTATAGGTCTGCCAAGGTCAGACATGCCTTTCTTCATGTTCCATTATAAATATTTTGACTCATTAATATACATGATGTCATTATATACAGGGAAAGGGATAACTAGTCCAGAACCTCATGAAATGTCAACATCTCATCTGTATCCAACTGGTTCATAAAAGTCATCATTTCAATTCGATTTAACCCTTAGCCCACCACATATATTTTACCACTTTGCTCACTTTGAATATTAATAAAGCAAATCTTTACAAAAATATACAGGATATGTTGAGATGAATTTCCCAGACAAAAACATAAAGCATGCACACATGGATTTTCCATGGCTAACAGTGCAGACCCAGATGAGAGAGCTCCTATAGGTCAGTATAGGAGCTCTCTCATCTGGGTCTACAATGTAACTAATTGTTTATTGCATATTCAGACCTGGCCTATACACAAAATACATATGCTAGTACAAACATATAGTCATATAGTACAGATGAACTGACGGATGAGCAAACAAGTTGTTTAACCCTTTCCCTCATGTAGACATGTTTTCACATTCCATATTTCAGTAAAAGTATTTTCTCAATGAACATTCAGTAGGTATTGAAATTTCGAATAAACATAGAACAGGGAAAGGGTTAAAGTTCAAACAGTAGAACAGTTACACATGTACTTACTCATTGTTATACCTGTATCACATGTTGGTCTATAGCCTGTACCCAACTCTCTCCTACACTATTTTTAGACCCGACCTCTTTCAATAAATCAACCCAAAAGGCGGATTTCCTAGAGGAAAGGAAACTTTAAGAATGATGTAGTTTTGAATCCATTGTGATAAATAGAACATTTGCATCACAAATGTCAGTATGAGGGAATGAGTTAAGGAGTTAAACTGCCAATAGTTTTACAGATGATAAACCAGACAAAGTACTTTACCAACAATAATTGTCTTGTCTTTATTTTCAGCAGTGAACAAGATGAAAACGCAGAACTATCACAAGATGTCAGTGACGAGTCCGACGCCAAGCTGCACCCCTTGAATATTGAGGTCTTGAAGTCCACATTTGAAAAGACAGCATCTGAAATTGTGAGCCGTAGTGAAGAGAGACTGATGAAATTTTTGGATGTCCGGTTGAATGAGATAGAATTACGAATAAACAATAAACTGGACAACATGATGAAGACACTGCAGAAAAATGGCCATCCGCCACAGGTAGAAAGTGAAGAGACTTGAGAAAGCGAAGAGAATTTAACAATATATAACTGTTAAAAACAATATGAACTGTGATGAAATATATTTATAAATCAATGCTCTAAAATATGATAAACTTTTACTCTGTAATCCCACCCTTTTTTGGCCTTTGAAACACAGAACAGTAAACCCTCTCTATAATGGCCACTAAATTATGTTAATTAGTTTGTGTTTAGGGCAGATGGCTGCTTAAAGGAAGATGAAAGTAAAACAGAACGCTCCTTTAAGCAGCCACCTGTCTTTAACACACATTACTTGATGTAATTTAGTGGCCGTTATAGGGAGCTTTTACTGTATACCCAGATCAGACTGATCCTGTAGGAACTGTCTGATAAGAGTCTGCTCTGTTGGCTTATATGCTACAGATCTGATTTATTAGCAATAAATTTTGTTATGTTCTATTTTTAGCTCACCAGAGCACTTTTGTCGGTGTCAGTCGTCAACAATTTGAACCTTTACAAATCTTCACCTCTGAATCTGCAGGGTTTTCAGCTTTCATCTTTGGTACATATCATCATCTGTAGGTCCTCTACAAAAGGTATATAAATTATGCCCCTGGGGTCAAAATTGGCCCCGCCCCAGAGGTGCCTTGTTTTCTATAGAAACATATAGTAAAACTTTGAAAATCTTCTCCTCTGAAACTGGAAGGTTCTCAGCTTTAATATTTGGCACATAGCATCGTGTTCAGGTCCTCTACAAAAGTTATATAAATTATGCCCCTGGGGTAAAAATTGGCCCCGCCCCAGGGGTGGCCTGTTTTCAATAGAATCATATAGTGAAAACTTTAAAAATCTTCTCCTGAAACTGGAAGGTTCTCAACTTTCATATTTGGCACACAGTATCATGTTCATGTCCTCTACAAAAGTTATATAAATTATGGTCCTGGGGTCAAAATTGGCCCTGCCCCAGGGGTACCTTGTTTTCTATAGAAACATATAATAAAATTTTGAATATCTTCTTCTCTGAAACTGGAAGGTTTTCAGCTTTCATATTTGGCTCATAGCATCATGTTCAGGTCCTCTACAAAATTTGTATAAATTATGCCCCTGGAGTCAAAATTGGCCCCGCCCCAGGGGTAGCCAGTTTTCTATAGAAACATACAGTGAAAACTTTGAAAATCTTCTCCTCTGAAACTGAAACTCTCATATGTGGCACACAGCATCATGTTCAGGTCCTCTACAAAAGTTATATAAATTATGCCCCTTGGATTAAAATTGACCCTGTCCCAGGTCCGGCTAGTTTTCTATAGAAACATATACATGTATTGAAAATCTTCTTCTCCGATTGTCTGGTGAGTGATATCAGGGCCTTTCTGGCCCTCTTGTTAGCTATGTGATCGCTTAATGTCCGTCGTCTATCGGTGTGCGTCGTCAGTTGTCAACAATTTGAACCTTAAATCTTCTCCTCAGAATCTACAGGGTTCCCAGCTTTAATCTTTGGCACATATCATTATCTTTAGGTCCTCTACAAAAGTTATATAAATTATGCCCCTGGGGTCAAAATTGGCCCCGCCCCAGGGATGCCTTGTTTTCAATAGAAACATAAAGTAAAACTTTGAAAACCTTCTCTTCTGAAAACGGAAAGTACTTAGCTTTCATCTTTGGCACATAGCAGCATGTTCAGGTCCTCTACAAAAGTTTTGTAAATTATGCCCGGGGTCAAAATTGGCCCCATCCCAGGGGTGTCCAGTTTTCAATTGAAACAAATAGTGAAAACTTTGAAAATTTTCTCTGAAATGGGAAGGTTCTTTGCTTTCATATTTGGCACATAGTATCATGTTCAGGTCCTCTACAAAAGTTGTATAAATTATAGGCCTGGGGTCAAAATTGGCCCGGCCCCAGTCAAAACTTTAAGTATCTTCTCTGATTGTCTGGTGAGTGATATCAGGGCCATCATGGCCCTCTTGTTAAAACAAGAATTGAATAAATATATTAACCCTTTTCTCCATGAGTCTTCGTATACGAAATAACATCATCATAAATATTGATTACTTGTTATAAGTGTACATGGACACAGGACCTGTAAGCAATAATAGAAACTGTAGAATCATTTCATATTATTTCATAAGCAAACAGAGCAGACCCTGATCAAACAACTTCTACAGGAGTTTCTGATCTGGGTCTACTTTGTTTGCAGAGGCATATAAAGGCACATTTATGGAGTAAAGGCCAAACACTGGGTGGAGACTTGCATAAATATCCATGTTGTACAGTAAATGAATAAAGGGGTGATAAATGTAGCTATGTACCAGTTGTGTCATCAGTGAGCTTTGATACATGTAGCTGTGTACCAGCTGTGTCATCAATGAGATTTGATACATGTAGCTGTGTACCAGCTATGTCATCAATGAGCTTTGATACATGTAGCTGTGTACCAGCTGTGTCATCAGTGAGCTTTGATACATGTAGCTGTGTACCAGCTGTGGCATCAATGAGCTTTGATACATGTAGCTGTGTCATCAATGAGTGATACATTAGCTGTGGCATCAATGCGCTTTGATACATGTAGCTGTGTACCAGCTGTGGCATCAGTGAGCTTTGATACATGAAGCTGTGTACCAACTGTGGCATCAATGAGCTTTGATACATGTAGCTGTGTACCAGCTGTGTCATCAGTGAGCTTTGATACATGTAGTTGTGTACCAACTGTGGCATCAATGAGCTTTGATACATGTGTTGTGTACCAGATGTGGCATCAATGAGCTTTGATACATGAAGCTGTGTACCAACTGTGGCATCAATGCGCTTTGATACATGTAGCTGTGTACCAGCTGTGGCATCAAAAGAGCTTTGATACATGTAGCTGTGTACCAGCTGTGTCATCAGTGAGCTTTGATACATGTAGCTGTGTACCAGCTGTGTCATCAATGAGCTTTAATACATGTAATTGTGTACCAGCTGTCATCAATGAGCTTTAATATGTGTAGTTGTGCCATCAATGAGCTTTAATACGTGTAGTTGTGCCATCAATGAGCTTTAATACGTGTAGTTGTGCCATCAATGAGCTTTAATATGTGTAGTTGTGCCATCAATGAGCTTTAATACGTGTACATGTGTACCAGTTGAGCACTAATAAAGCAGTAAGACACAGAAACATACAATAAAGTGTTCAAACACATTACTGTCACAAAGTGCTCGAACAATGATAAAAACAGTGATAATATTTATCTTCAAATTTGGGCAAAGAGAATTGAGCATATTTTATACATTTTGAATGCTGTCATTCAATCTTAAATATATCTGCATTATTGAAGACATCCAAAACGAAAAAGTTTTTTGTCCCAAATGAAGATCTTAACATAATTGACTTGACCCTCGTTACAACGACATTCTTTACGGAGAATTATATAAATATCACATTTCATGAAGGGTGGCAGCATGTATTGTCAATCCAATATTTGTTTTATTATACTGATCATCACAATCAATTTCATCACTAAACAAGATTATTCAACAAAAAGAAACTTTATAAATGTTGTTTGGTGATCAAATTTCAAGCATCAGATGACGCCACGCACACAATTTAATAAGCTATCACTGATCTAGACGAGTAGTTGCCAGTAGTTACCTCCCTTGAATTGTAATGTTACACTCACAAGATAATGTTGTTAATAATAATAATAATAATAATAATAATAATAATTGTTTCATGGCAGGTATCAAGAAAAATTTGTATACAAAAGTCATGTGAGATGTAATAGTTTCACTTTGTGACCTAAATCTTATGAAAATGTATCAACAAAGTGTATTTAACGTTTACTTCAACGGCAATTTCAGATTTTGAAGCCTGTACTGTGACTGACGCTGTTCCAAGGGACTCTTGTCACACATAGATCCACCTATACAGTGACTAAGACTGTCCCAAGGGACTCTCTGTCATGCCTAGACAGGTCCTCCTAAACTGACTGAGACTGTCCCAAGGGACTCTGTCATACTTAGATCATCCTATACTGTGACTAGCTTTCCTTCACACAAATTCTCAGGGGTGGTTATTAGGGCTCACCATGTTTCATTTTTCTTTGGAAAATGTTATGCACATTTTATATTTGACAACACACAATGCAATACAGTTCTTATTTGAAAAGATGTGTTTTTGCTCCCTGTATACCCAAAAATGAAGAATTAACCCTTCACTTGATAGGTATACCTTTTAACACCTTTGCAAATAGAGTAACCCAGATCAGATGACCACCTGATAAGGGTCTTCTCTATTTGCTTAAATAATATAGATCTGATTCCACACACAGTATGGCTGTATGCGTCATGGTCAAATCTTCCATTATTCACAAAGTCATTGTAAAAAGTCAGCTAATTAATATTCATAAATGTCTTACATGAATATTCATGAGGGAAAGGGTTAATTAGCTACATTCCTACAAGGCTTGTCATTTTATACATAAAATCAAGACAAAGACCATATATACATACAAAACAACAGTTTATTTGAATTCATTAAAAATGCATAATATAAAGTTATTAACAACCATGTTTATCACAGTCTATAGGGATCAGTCTAGATCGCTCTGTAAGATAAAAATATCTTCTTCAGCACTTTCTGGCCCTCATTAACTCTTTAACCCTTACAGTGTGGGACCGAGTCACTAATGTCCTTTGCAAACAGTGTAGACCCAGATGAGAGGGCTCCTAGGGGAGCCCTCTCATCAGGGTCTGCACTGTTTGTCATGTTACACTTTTCTTTAGAAAACATCCCTAAATATTCACCATAAGCTTGACCTATTTGAATTTTGGAATATTCCATTTGAAAATTCAGCGTTGTAAGGGTTAAATGATAGCGATACTTTGCAAAGAGAGTACATAAAGATTGGATTACTCCTGTAGGAGCCATCTGATCAGGGTCTGCTCTGTTTGCTGATAGAATATCTTAGATCTTGTTTTGTACTATTTGGTATAACTATGTAGTCACTTGTTTCATATAACACTATTGAGTAAGTATTTAATTTACCCTTTACTCCATGAATATTCATGTATTAATAAGATTGTTATAATAGCACTCATAGGAATTTTTGGCCATGGCAGAGACTGTAGAAACAAATCATAAACAAACAGAGCAGACCCTGATCAGAGGGCTCCTACAGAAGCTGTCTGATCTGGGTCTACTCTGTTTACAGAGGCGTATAAAGGTGTATTGTATTTATGGAGTAAAGGGTTAATGTTCATGATAGGTGGAGTCTGCCATGAATAATCATGGAGTAAAGGGGTCATAGGAGTCTCATGGTGCCAGTACAGTAAAAACCCTCGAAACTGGGTGTTTAACCCTTTCCCTCATATAAACGCATTTTCACGCATTTGCAAACAGAGTAGACCCAGATCAGACGGCTCCTATAGGACCAGGGTCTGCTCTGTTTGCTTTTCACATGATATAGATCTGATTCTACACTTTTTGTCATAGCAAATAATTCCCTTGAAAAGTTTATAGTATAAAAATTGAGCTATTAAATATTCATGTTGTCATTATTTCTCACATGAATACAGAATAGGGAAAGGGTTAATTTAGTAAAAATATCGGTCTTGGAGACAGGTTGACGGCTTAATGCAGGGTGAAAGTAATGCAGAAAGCTCTTTCAATGTTCATGTATCATCATTAAAGTAAATCTAATTACTATTCATGATGTCATTATTTCTTACATGAATATTCATTGAGTAAAGGGTTAAGAACCTATAACAAACCCGTTTCCTCTTCAATTAGAAGTATGATTTGGAACCAGACACAAGCTTGTGTCTCATCTTCAAGGAGAGGGAATATGATTTGGAACCAATCACAAGCCTTTGTTCCATCTTCTATTAGAAGGAGTATGGTTTGGAACCAATCACAAGTGTGTCTTGTCTTCAATTAACCCTTTACTCCATGAATATTCATGTAAGTAATAATGACATCATGAATATTAGTACTAATTGTTCTAACAGCACATGGACACAGGTTTGTGTGGACATGGCAGAAACTGTGGAATCCTATCTATATTACAGTAAAACCCCGCTAATGCGACCACTTAATGAATAAACATGGGTGCCTTTATAAGCAGGTGGTTGCTTAATGCAGGACAAAAGTAATGCAGAAAGCTCCTCTAGGAGCTTTCTGCATTACTTTTGTCCTGCATTAAGCTACCACCTGCATATAGCACCCAGAATTATACCTCTTTTAGGTGGTCGCATTAGCGGAACTTTACTGTATATCAATTTATAATACAGACATGATCCTACAGGAGCTGTATGATCTGGGTGTATTCTGTTTGCAAAGGCATAGAAAGGCGTATGTATGGAGTAAAGGGTTAAGAGGTTATTTAATTTGGAACCACTTACAAGCCTTTGTCTAATCTTCAGTTAAGCAACAAAGCCTGTGCCCTATGTTTGTTTAGAATGAGCATGATTGGAGAAAACATTTCTAATTACATTATTACATTATGATAATTATTCTTAACTTCAATACCTACAGAATATTAATGGACAAAATAGCTATAATGAAATATGGCAGGTGGAACATTGTAGCCATTTTAGAAACTAAAGAAACAGATCTATCAAATTCCATTAGCAAACAGAGCAGATCCAGATCAAAGACAGACGGCTCCTATTTGATCTCTTTTTGCAGATGGGTGTAAAGGCGTTTACATGAGGGAAAGGGTTAAGACAGATGGTAGCCTAATACAGGATGGAAGTTATGCAGGAGACTACTCTAGGAAATTTCTGCATTACTTTCATCTAGCATGTACCCTTTACCTCATGAATAAACATATATAGAAAATGACATGAATAATTTTAAAAATCATTCATGGCATATCAAATATAGGATTTATGGTAATGACAGAAAGTGTATAAATAGATCTACATGTATATAAATCCATGAGCAAACAGCAGATCCTGATCAGCTGCTCCTACAGGATCTAATCTCGGTCTACTATGTTTTCAAAGGCATTAACCCATTTCCATTTATAGGCACCTTTGCAAACAGAGTTCATCCTGTAAGAGCTGTCTGACCAGGATCTACTCTGTTTGCTAATGGTAACTGATGGATATTTCTCCAGTTCACAAGTCAGATGGCTCATACAGAATCTACTCTGTTTGCAAAAGAGGATAGGTGTCTCTGGTAGGTAACTGTTAATTACATGTGTGATCCCTCAGAACAAGTGAACCCTATACATGATTAACCCATTCCCTCATAGGCTATTTTTAGATACAACCTCTTTGAATAAATCTACCGAAAAGGTGCATTTACTAGAGAAAAGGAAATTTTTAGACTTTTGTAGTTTGAAACCATTGTGATAAATAGAGCATTTGCTCCTATAGGAGCAAATACTCTATTTATCACAATGGTTTCTCAAAGTGACATTTACAGAGTCGTCAATATGAGGGAATGGGTTAACATACATGTAAGATATATGATTAGTTTATGAATATGAAACAGCTGAATAGTTATAATGGCATATGAAAATGGGATTTAAGTTCATGACAGAAACCGTAAAAGCAGATCTCTATCATTCCATAAGCAAACAGAGTAGACCCCTGATGGGGCTGTCTGATATGGGGCTATTCTATTCACAAATGTGTTAAAAGGGGCTCTCTATCAAACTTCTTGCACACCAAGTAACTGTGATCTGCAAAATTTGTTGTATAATGCCATTTTCAAAAAAAAAAATTTCATTTAGTTCTCTCATTAAATGCAGACAAAGGGCCAAATCAGTTTGGATCCTGATGATATGATGAGTTACTCAGTGTCTCATCTGGATTCAAACTGTTTGGGCCCATAGTGTTGAAAGAGTTGACAACTGTTAATGTTTAGAATCTTGATTAGTTTAACACTCAAGCTCAAGTTTGGAGTATTTACACATTTATTTCACATTTCAAAAATGCATTTTTTTTCTTCTTCAGTCTTTTCAGTTTATATGTAATGACATGTTATACATTAATCAGCAACTTTATGTATTTTGTTGATTCTTTGGAGAATTTGACCCTCCTTGTCTCGCAACTTGACTGCAACCTCGCTCTGAAATTAAACAAAATAATTCTGCTATTCACACAATGACTACTCAAAAGAATCTTATTCTGGATCTTTTACCCTTTACAGTAAAACTTATTTATAACGAACTCTGATAAAGCGAATTCCCGCTTATAGCGAACTAAATTTCGTTCCCCGGTCGATATCTTCATTAATTCTATACAGACTATAATGTTTAGTGCTAAGTTGGTTAGAGGGAATTTTCGCTTATGGCGAACTGATTTTCCAGTACCATTATTCACAAAACACTTTTAAGTTTCACCTTGCTACTATCTTCAAGCACCTGTGTATTTCGCACGATTAACACCATGTCGCATAGGTGTTAAAACACACACTAGTGTTGGGGCGAACTGTGAAGCGATCCGTAAAGCATGTATTCTTCACGGTGGTAAGGCATAATTAAACACTGATAGCCGCGGGGCATATATATATGCACTTAAAGTATGGGTTATAGCTAAACATTGTTAAGATATGATGTTCGTTTTTTATTTTCAAAATAAATACTTGAAGTCTTTTGGTTTTGTTATTCCCTCCCCGTTCGCATATTATTTCAGCATTTTCCGCTAAAAATAGAATCTACCGCTGACTCCGATGAAGACACAGATCACAGTTAATCCTTCAGTCCCTTGGAATTCATTATAACCGAGTTTTACTGTACTCCATGGATATTCATGAAAGAAATAATGACGTCATGAATATTAATTAGAACAATTTGTAAGATAACATATTAACTCGTGGTATTTTTGCCAAAACAGAAACTGTAGAATCGGATCTACACATATATTATTCATCAAGCAAACAGAGCAGACCCTGATCAGACGGCTCCTACAGGGGACCGTCTGATCTGGGTCTACTCTGTTTGCAAAGTCGTAGAAAGCGTATTTATTGAGTCAAGGGTTAACCCTTTACCAGATAGAGGCACCTTTAATGCCTTTGCAAACAGAGTAGATCCAGATCAAATGATGCCTATAAAATCTGGGTCTCAGTTTGTTTTATATGAAATTATATAAAACTGACCAGTTTCTGTCATTTCCAAAACTTACTGTGCCCATATATCATTATAAAAATCAAGCTAATAAATAGTCATTGTGCCATTATATCATACTTGAATATTCATGAGATAAAAGGAATATGGTTGATGGTGGTAGGTTAACCCTGGACTTCATGATTATTCATGTATATTACGTTTAATTAGATTGATTCTTATAATGCAATGGCACAGGAATCTTCGGCCATGGCTGAAACTACGGAATCTGCTATAATATATCATAAGCAAACAGAGCAGATGCTGATCAGACGACGCTTACAGAAGCCATCTGATCTCAGTCTACTGTTTGCATAGGCGTAATTAGGCATATTTGTGGACTAAAGGGTTGTCGCAGGATGAAAATAATGCAGAAAACTCATGGGTCATTTAGCATTAAAAAGTACTGTCAGTACTCCAACACTTCACAAATACTCATGCAAAAACAAAAATCTATGATTAACCCATGTCCTCATATGGACGCTTCTGTAAAAGTCACCTTCTTAAACCACTGTGATAAATAGTGCATTTGCTCCATAGGAGCAAATGCACTATTTATCACAATGGTTTCAAAACTTCACAATTCTAAAATCTTCATTTTTTCCATTCAATGCCCTTTTCAGTATTTAAAATTTATTCAAAGAGATTTGGTCTTAAAATAGCCTTTGAGGTTATGGGTTAAAAATTAACTTTAAATTCAGTATCAAAAATGTAAGATATAGAAATACAGAAGTTTACAGAAAGTTATAGCCATATCAGATCTGTAACATCCAGGTAAGCAAAACAATCCTAATTAGACAGCTCCTACAGAAGCCGTCAGATCTGGGTCTGGCAAAACCATGGAGTAAAGACTTAATGTCATTTTGTACGAAATAGTAAGTGAGTCTTGTCTGAGGAATAAGCGCTATAATGGTCAGCCTTACCTGTAGTCCTGAGAGCATTTCTTTTGTAACACTTTCCACGACCTCTCGGACATCATCGGGGGTAAGTTTGGCAAAAAGATCTGACTGGGACACCTGTCTTTCCAGTTCCTGGGCAGCATCGGGCTTCTGGTCCTCTGGCTGAAAGAACAAAAGTTAACTTTAAAATTGGTTGGATTTCTATGGTAACTGTTTCTATTGTACAAACTGGGTAATTGTATGGACAGAGTATTTGTATAAGCTGAGTAATTAATTGTTGTTTGAGCTGAGTAAATGTATGCAGCTACAGTTGGACCTGTCTTATGGAACCATTTATTGAATGAAAACAGGAGTCTAAAAGCAGGAGGTTGATTAATACATTGCAAAAGTAAGGCAGAAAAATACTTCTTGTAATACTTTTGACCTGCATTAGCTACCACCTGTCTTAACCATTTCCCTCATATAAACGCTTTTTCACGCATTTGCAAACAGGGTAGACCTAGATCAGACGGCTCCTGTAGGAGCCGTCTGATCAGGGTCTGCTCTTTGTGCTAATAGGATTGATAGTTCTGTTTCTTCACTTTCTAAAATGGCTAAAATGTTCCACCTTCCATATTTCATTATGTCCATCATTTGTCCATGAATATTCAGTAGGTATTGAAATTCAGAATAAACATGGGAAAGGGTTAAAGACCAGTAATTTCTTCTTTTAAATGGTTGATTTACCCTGTGTTTTATAGATATACATTTTAGTACTTGTGCAAACAGTGTAGACCCAGATCAGATGGTGCCCATTTGATCAGGGTCTGCTCTGTTTGCTTAGGGGAATGATATAGATCTGGTTTACAGTTTGTGCCAAAGCTTCCTGTACCCATGATGGCCCTGCATCACTCACCTGGTAAATAGGTCAAGTGATCTATCATGAATGTCTACCAAATACAGGATCATCTGTAGATCATTGTGGAGAAATTTAGTGGAAATCAACTCAATGAATTAGATGTCATTTAACCCATTCCCTCATATGCTGTTTTCAGACCCAACCTCTTTGAATAAATCTACCAAAACGGAGCATTTACTAAAGAAAAGGAAAATCTTAGAATTGTGTAGTTTTTAAACCATTGTGATAAATAGAGCATTTGGAATGGTTTCATATACATACGTTTGCAGAGACTTCAATATGAGGGAATGGGTTAAAGAAACTGCCGTTTTAAATATATTTTAGCTCTCTTGACTTAATTATTCAGCATATTGGAACAAATTATACAAATCTGATTGGTGGGACCATTTATATAAATGTGGTAATGGGTCACCTGCAGATCATTTCTGTGAAAATTTGTGGAAATCCATTTTAATAGCGATTTAAGAGATGTCGTTTAAAGATGTTAGTTTAAATCTGTTTTAGCTCCCTTTACCTACCTATTCAACAGGTCAGAACAAATTTTCTCACATAACTTCCCATATCTCCAGGTTAGAACAACGGGTTAAGATTCCCTTAGCAGTAACACGTGTAAGGACACTTTAGAACATATATGACGTCACACGTCATATATGACGTCAAACTTGGGAAACCAATGTTTACATGTTATTAAAACAGCAAAAAAACATTGTTTTGGTTATGTGAGAAAAATAATCTGATGCTCACCTTTTTAAGATCAAATGTTCCTAAACTCGCCAAGAAAATGTTATTCAGCAAGCCTTTTCTTAGGCTCATTTAGGAACATTTTATCTTAAAAGACAACTTGTGACAGATCCTCTATATATTACTCTTATAGGTATCCTAAAGGTTATTCCCCGTGACATTTGGTGAGATACCAGTCACTGGTTTAGGGAATGTAGTCTAAATAAATCTTTGTTCAAAATCTAATTTAGCTCCAGTGCCCTACTTATGCAAATGACCAGAACAATTTATGCAACTTTGATAAAGGGTCACCTTAAGATAATTCTTGTGAAATTTGGTGGAACTCCATTAAACTGTTTAGAAGTTGATTTCATTAAAGAAACTAAGATTGGGTGATATTTTGGGTAACTAGTGTACACATATCTGTCAGGTGCAATGTAGACTGTGTAGCTTACTGACTGTATGTAACTAGTGTACAAGTATCTGTCAGGTACTATGTAGCTTGTTGACTGTAACTAGTGTACACGTACCTGTCAGGTGCTATGTAGACTGTGTAGCTTACTGACTATGTAACTAGTGTGCAAGTATCTGTCAGGTGCTATGTAGCTTGCTGACTGTAACTATGGTACACATATCTGTCAGGTGCTATGTAGACTGTGTAGCTTACTGACTATGTAACTAGTGTACAAGTATCTGTCAGGTACTATGTAGCTTGTTGACTAACTAGTGTACAAGTATCTGTCAGGTGCTATGTAGCTTGCTGACTGTAACTAGTGTACACGTATCTGCCAGGTGCTATGTAGCTTGTTGACTAACTATGGTACAAGTATCTGTCAGGTGCTATGTAGCTTGTTGACTAACTATGGTACAAGTATCTGCCAGGTGCTATGTAGCTTGTTGACTAACTATGGTACAAGTATCTGTCAGGTGCTATGTAGCTTGTTGACTAACTATGGTACCAGTATCGGGCAGGTGCTATGTAGCTTGTTGACTAACTATGGTACAGGTATCTGTCAGGTACTATGTAGCTTGCTGACTGTAACTAGTGTACACGTATCTGCCAGGTGCTATGTAGCTTGTTGACTAACTATGGTACAAGTATCTGTCAGGTGCTATGTAGACTGTGTAGCTTACTGACCATAACTAGTGTACAAGTATTTGTCAGATGCCATGTAGACTGTAGCTTACTGACTATGTAACTAGTGCAAGTATCTGTCAGGTACTATGTAGCTTGTTGACTAACTATGGTACACATATCTGTCAGGTGCTATGTAGCTTGTTGACTAACTATGGTACACGTATCTGCCAGGTTCTATGTAGCTTGTTGACTAACTATGGTACACGTATCTGCCAGGTGCTATGTAGCGTGTTGACTAACTATGGTACACGTATCTGTCAGGTGCTATGTAGCTTACTGACTATGTAACTAGTGTTCAAATATCTGTCAGGTGCTATGTAGCTTGCTGACTGTAACTAGTGTACAAGTATCTGTCAGGTACTATGTAGCTTGTTGACTAACTATGGTACACGTATCTGTCAGGTACTATGTAGCTTATTGACTAATTATGGTACAAGTATCTGTCAGGTGCTATGTAGCTTGTTGACTAACTATGGTACAAGTATCTGCCAGGTGCTATGTAGCGTGTTGACTAACTATGGTACACGTATCTGTCAGGTGCTATGTAGCTTACTGACTATGTAACTAGTGTTCAAATATATGTCAGGTGCTATGTAGCTTGCTGACTGTAACTAGTGTACAAGTATCTGCCAGGTACTATGTAGCTTGTTGACTAACTATGGTACAAGTATCTGTCAGGTGCTATGTAGCTTGCTGACTGTAACTAGTGTACAAGTATCTGCCAGGTACTATGTAGCTTGTTGACTAACTATGGTACAAGTATCTGTCAGGTGCTATGTAGCTTGTTGACTAACTATGGTACCAGTATCGGGCAGATGCTATGTAGCTTGTTGACTAACTATGGTACAGGTATCTGGCAGGTGCTATGTAGCTTGCTGACTGTAACTAGTGTACACGTATCTGTCAGGTGCTATGTAGCTTGTTGACTAACTATGGTACAAGTATCTGTCAGGTGCTATGTAGCTTGTTGACTAACTATGGTACAAGTATCTGTCAGGTGCTATGTAGACTGTGTAGCTTGCTGACCATAACTAGTGTACACATATTTGTCAGATGATATGTAGACTGTGTAGCTTGCTGACCATAACTAGTGTGCAAGTATCTGTCAGGTACTATGTAGCTTGTTGACTGTAACTATGGTACAAGTATCTGTCAGGTGCTATGTAGACTGTGTAGCTTACTGACTGTAACTAGTATACAAGTATCTGTCAGGTGCTATGTAGCTTGCTGACTGTAACTAGTATGCAAAGATCTGTCAAGTTCTGTGTAGCTTTCTGACTGTAACTAATGTACAAGTACTTGTCAGGTGCTATGTAGACTGTGTAGCTTTCTGACTGTAACTAATGTTCAAGTACTTGTCAGGTGCTATGTAGACTGTGTAGCTTTCTGACTGTAACTAATGTACAAGTACTTGTCAGGTGCTATGTAGACTGTGTAGCTTTCTGACTGTAACTAATGTACAAGTACTTGTCAGGTGCTATGTAGACTGTGTAGCTTTCTGACTGTAACTAATGTTCAAGTACTTGTCAGGTGCTATGTAGACTAGCTTGTTGACTATAACTATGGTACACATATTTGTCAGAGCTATGTAGACTGTGTAGCTTGTTGACTGCAATGATGGCATGTGTATATTTGTTGATATTTTCTGACAACCACAAATAACATAAGTACTGGGCATTTTGGCTAATAAACATTTCACCTCACAGATACACCGTTTCACCCTTTTTCAAACAGGGTAGACTCAGATCAGATTATGCCTACAGAAGCCATCTGATCAGGGTCATCTCTATTTGCTCATGAAATAATATAGATCGGTGTCTGCAGTTTGTCATAGTCACAAAGTCCCTCTTCCATAATGCCATTATAAAAATTAAGCCACTGGTATTGAATATTCATACACGAATTCTTTCTTATAAAATGAATATTCATGAGGTTAAGAGTTAACTAGTAGTGCTTTCTTGAATTCACCTCAAAAGAGGAGAACAAGTGTGATATTAGTCCAATTAAACAGGGAACCAGTAGAACAAGTGTGATATTAGTCAAATTAAACAGGGAACCAAGTAATCTTATTAGATAGTTTGATGAGGTTACAGTTTTTGCAGTGGTAAAAACCTTCTCATGTTTAACCTTTTACTTCATATAAATGATTTTTTCATGCCTTTGCAAACAGAGTAGATCCATATGAGACAACTGTAAGAGTCTGATCAGGGTCTGTTCTGTTTGCTTATTCTATGAACATCTTCCTGATAATCTTTGCAAAAGGTTTGGATCAAGATGAGATGTCAAGTAACCAGGAGGGCCTTCAGAGTGCATGCTCTTTGACACTGTTGGAAATTTTTTAAAAATGAGGCAAGAAAAGATGAGAATTTCTGCTGACAAAAATTACACAGAGTGTTGATGGGAAACTAGAAAAGTAAATGATAGGACATGTTACTATAAGTTGTAAATCATGTGCAGAATAACCTCAATATTAACCCTTTACTCCATAGATATGCCTTTCAACACCTTTGCAAACAGAGAAGACCCAGATCAGACAGCTTCTATCAGAGCTGTCTGATCAGGGTCTGCTCTGTTTGGATATTGAACAATATAAATCTCATTCTACAGTTTCTGTCATGACTAAAATGTCGTGTAAATATGCCATGATAAAAATGGAGTACAGGTTAAATCATTCCCTCATAGACTACCGGTACTTTAAGACCAAACCTCTTTGTATAAATCTACTGAAAAGGAGCACTTACTAAAAAAAGATTTTTAGAATTGTGTAGTTTTGAAACTAATAAGATAAATATAGCATTTGCTTCTATGAAACAAATGCTCCATTTATCACAATGGTCTCAAAAGATGACTTATACAGTGGTGTCAATATGAGGGAATGGGTTTCACAAATGGAGCCATGTTAAGGTGGAAAAAGCCATAGATAAGGGATGTATTCAAATTCTACAGTCACCATTTCTCCACCAAACCCATGTTGTGATCTCTCTTTAGAATCAGCTCTGCAAGTGGTCACAACATAAAGTTTGATAGGGAAGTAAAAGAGCCTTGAGAAAATCTCTATACATCCTATCTATGCATTTGATGGAGGGACTTTGGAGATAGGTGGGGAACTCCTGATTTTAAATCATCTTACCACCCTCTTTTTACTGTCAGCAGACCTCCGGGCTGAGCCTTTAGCTGAAGCCCGGGCTGACCCCTTTGCAGATCCCCTTGCTGAGCCCCTAACCTTTTGTGCTGAGCCCCTAGATTTAGGGGACACAGCACGTGATCTGGGGGTTGAAGGAACTGATTTCTGGGATATATGGTCATCAGCTTTCTTCTGCAATAATAGTGTCATCCAAATTTGCCTGTTACCTGATACAGATGATGTTTCAGACCCTTGCAAACAGAGAAGACCCAGATCAGACAGCTCATGCAATAGCAATTTGATCAGGGTCTGCTGTTTGCTTATGACTATAGATCTATGATTCTAGTTTCTGCCATGGAAAATAATATCATATGTGTTCATATACCATTATAAAAATTCAGCTAATTAACTCTTTTCTTAATAAATACACCTTTCTATTATATCTAGATCAGGTGGCTCCTGCATGAGTCATCCGATCAGGGTCTGCTCTGTTTGCTTATGATACAATATAGATATGATTCTACAGTTCCTGCCATGGCCAAATATTCTTGTACCCATGTGCTATTATAACAGTTAATCTAATTAATATTCATGATGTCATTATTGCTTAACATGAATATTCAAGGAGCAAAGGGTTAATAACCACTTTTTTACACCTTCACAAACAGGAGCCATCTGGTCTGGGTCTACTCTGTTTGCAAAGGCGTAGAAAGTTGTATTTATGGAGGAAAGGTTTAAATATTTTTTTATATTGACATATGAATGTATTGAGAGGTTGTTGAAGAGAGGTTTAATTGTAGAGGTTGAAGCATCATCTTTTTAACTTAATCTTTAAATACAGAATTTTCAAATGGACTATTCCAAAATTGAAACAGGGTAAGTTTACCTTGAATATTCAAGGATGTTTTAAAGAAAAGTGTAACATAAAATGAAAAGGTGGGAAAAGTGAAGTGAAGAACATGACAAACAGTGCAGACCCTAAGGAGATGACTCCTCTAAGAGCCCTATAATCTGGGTCTACACTGTTTGCAAAGGACTTGTTTCTTGCACTGAACGGTTTAACTCTGAATATTGAAAAGAGATTTTTGTTGAAACGTGGGATAGTCCATCACTGTTTAACTGCACAATAATGGGATCAAGTTTGCCACAGGAATTTAAATGATTTAAATGACAAACAGTGCAGTCCCCATTTAAATGCTCCTGGAGGAACTTTCTGATTTGGGTCTACACTGTCTGCAAATGCCAGTTAATTAATTTCCAAGTTTAAAAGGATTTATAAAGATTACTACATGAAGTATGTCTAGCAAAATGTTTGGTCTCCTCATGGTAGGAAAAACAGACAGAGCAGATCCTTTATTAATTAACTCTTTTTCAACAAGAAAAATTAATTTATGATGATATTTACAAACAGTTTGGATCCTAGTGGGTACTTTTATTTCTCATAAATCTATTAAACAGGTTTAGTCCGACATTTTTGTACCCGCAATAGTACTATCATACTATCAGCATTACACAAAATGGTGATGCCTGATAGGTTCAGGAAGACTGGATCTTACTTCAAGCATCACCATGTTGTTTTAGCAATGTAGTCACTAGTGTGACAACCCTTCAGTCATAATATATATAAGTCAATGCCAAGTGACGATAGTTCCCAGGCAGTAGAATTCAACAGAGAATCATGTGTGCATTTGTAAATTTCTAGGAGAAAATTTCTCCTAGATGGTTTATTTTAATTATTTAGCTTACAAAGCACCATGTAGAGATGTAAACAACAAATTTGGCCCAAGAATAAGGCTAAAGGTTGGGCCAATCAAAGGAACCAGATTGGAACCAGAATCGCTAGGAATAAGTAGCATGATACATTTTTTTCCGTATTTCATAAAGTTCTGTAAAAAACACTTTCAAATGACCACTTAGTAAATACAACAAAGTGGTCTCTAAATACAGCTTTATACAGTTGGTTTGTTAGTACTAGGGTTTTACGTTGCTTTAACAGTACTTTCAGTCATAACTTGCCGCCCACCTACCTGTAATTACAGGTGGGGGAACCTTGCCTGAAACAAATTGCATTGTTCCGTGTACAGTACAACACCCGGGTAGTGTCACCGACCTACCACAAGCCAGGTTGGAAGGTTTCCTCACATCAGCTTTAACCCTTTCCCTCATAGAACAGTTTTGCACACATTTGCAAATAGGGTAGACCCAGAAGCCATCTGATCCGAGTCTGCCCTGTTTGCTTATGAAATTATAACAGATTTGACTCTACTGTTTCTGCCAATACCAAAATTCCTGTGTACATATGCTATTCAGCTAATAAATATTCATAAAGTGAAAAATTCCATATAATGTCATTATTACAGGGGAAAGGTTTAACTGAATGAGCAGTTTATAGCTACTGATGTACAAGACATAGCAGAGACTCACCTCGGGGGAGGGGGTCGGGGGCGGGGTGGCGATGTAGTCTTGATAGATATCCTCCTGTACACCCTCATCTAACGGTGGCGGGAAAGGCACATCAGCCGCCTTAGCGACCTCGATATCCAGCTGGACAAAAAAATAAACAAGAACAATAAGTCAAATACAAATAGATCTGACACTACAGTCTCTAGCAATACCAAAATATCCTGTCTACTCTGTTTGCAGGTGTGCGAAAAGGCATTTACACTAAAACCTCTCTATAACGACCACTAAATTGTGTTAATTAGTTGGTAGTTTGGGCAGGTGGTTGCTTAAAGCAAGGTGAAAGTAAAACAGAACGCTCCTATAGGAGCGTTTTGTTTTACTTTCACCTTGCTTTAAGCATCCACCTGCCTTTAACACAAAATTCTTGATGTAATTTAGTGGTCGTTATAAAGAGGTTTTACTGTATATGAAGGAAAGGGTTAAGCAAATAGTTACATGTACAAAATGTATATGAAATAATTTAGACCTGATTCAATAATGTCTGAAGTGATCAAAATCTTACAGTATTTTGTTATTGGTCATTACATATAAATCTATACACGAGGTAAAGAGTTGAACATTCAATGTATCCAAACTGCTTACAAATACATGTACTATAATGAACTGACCAATAGCTTTGAAAGGATAAAGACCTTGACAACATTAGCCTTCATCAGACTGAGTGTGACCTACAATGCATCATCTGCAAACAGCTTGGATCCATATGAAAATGCAGAGTAACTCGGCATCTCATTAGATCCAAGCTGTTTGACACTTGGTCCAAAGTTTCTTGAAACAAAAGTAAACTCAATGACTAAGTGTTTGACCATTTCCCTGTTTGAGCTGTCGGATCAGGGTTTAATCTGCAAATGTGTGAAAAAGTGTTTATATGAAGGCAAATGTTTAGGAGGTATCATTCTGACAGAAAGATAATGGATATCTTGATACAATTTAATACTTACATCTGTTCCTATGATTTCCTCTGCTTGTGAGTGAGAGAATAAATACAAATATAATCTGTAGTGCTGGAATAAACTGAAAAACAAAATAATGTCATAAATAACACATAATAACATATAATAAATAACATATCATAAATAACACATAATAACATCATAAATAACATATAAATGACACATAATAACATATAATATTTAAAGTAACATATCATAAATAACACATAAAATCATAAATAACACATAATAATACACCATAAATAATAAATAACATATTGTAAATAACACATCATAAGTAACACGTAATAATACATCATGAAAAGGACATTATAACACGTCATAAATAATACATAATAAATAGCACATTATAATGCAGAATAATTTAACCTTTTCAACAATATGGACCATTATTTTATTACCTTTGCAAACAGGTTGGATTCATACTACTTGAAGTCTTATCCAGTTCTACACTGTTTGACATTTTTAATTGAATTTTTGAAGAAAAATGACGAAAAAATTGAAGCAAACCACAGGTTATCCCTGATTTACGTTTAGCTAGTGTACAAAAGCAATTGATCTCATATTACCATTGGATACAGTACTTGCTGTAGGCAAAAGTATGTTTTCAATATACAGGAAATCAAGTTTAAAATTTCTATTGAACCTTTCCTCCCTTGAATATTCATGCAAGGAATAATGATGTCATGAATATCAATTAGATTAATTTGTTATAAGAGAACATGGACACGGGAATTTTTGGCCATGGCAGAAACTGTAGAATCCTATCTATATTGTATCATAAGCTCCTGTAGGAGCCCTCTGATCTGGGTCTACTCTGTTTGCAAAAGCATAGAAAGGCGTACTTATGGAGTAAAGGGTTAATAAAAGGTTGAACTCAATTAATCAAAGGCATAGTTTAGATGGGTACATAGTTTAGATGGGTACATCAAACATTTTCTCAAGCATAGATCCTTTACTTCTCCACCAAACCATTTGATACAATACAAGACAGTAGTCAAAACAGGATGATTTTAGTGCCAGCATTTAACCCTTTCCTCCATAAATACGCCTTTCTATGCCTCTGTAAAAGTCCCCTGTTGAAACCATTGTGATAAATAGAGCATTTGCTCCTACAGGAGCAAATGCTCTATTTGTCACAATGGTTTCAAACTACAAAATTCTAAAAAAAAAATCTTTTCTCTAGTTAATGCTCCTTTTTGGTAGATTTATTCAAAGTGGTTGGATCTAAAAATAGCCTACGGAGGAATGGGTTAAATACACCCCTTTATCCCATTCCCTAACATATGGATGCCTATTACTGAGGCCTCTGTAAAAGTCACTTTTTGAAATGATTGTGATAAGTAGAGCATTTGCTCCTTTTGTTACCATGGAATTCTAAAATTTTCCTTTTTTCTAGTAAATGCTCCTTTTCAGCAGATTTATTCAAAGAGGGTGGGTCTAAAAATAACCTATGTGAGAATGGCTTAACTATGACTTTGGTGATATTAATGGAATTTTATCTACTCACCAATTTTGAACATATGATGTAATATCTTTGGCCTGGTGTACATTGAAGAAATCTAACCCGGATGACCTGGAATCGTCAACACCAATACCAGACAGCATCTTCTGTAGTTCCATCATATTGTCAACCAGATTCATTTGTTTTTCTGCAGAAAAATACTATTTTATCCCTTTACCCAATGACGATTCATATAAAAATAAAGACATCTTGAATATTAATTGGTTGAATTTTGATAATGGCATATGAAAACAAATAATTTGGATCATGGCATATACTGTAGATCAGATCTTTATAATTCAATAAGCAAAGAGAAATCAATGCTAACATTTCTGTAACCCTTTACTCTATGAATATTCATGTAAGAAATAATGACATCATGAATATGAATTAGATAAAACTGTTAAAACAGCACAAGGACAATGGAAGTATTGGTCACAGCAAAAACTGTAGAATCATATCTATATTGTATCATAAGCAAACAGAGCAGACCCTGATCTTGTAGGAACTGTCTGATCTTGGTCTATCCTGTTTGCAAAGATGTAGAAAGGTGTTTATATGAAGTAAAGGGTTAATCAAACTCTAAATATTGCTCATTAACTCTTTATTCGATAGAAACGCTTTTTCACACTTTTGCAAAGAGGGTAGACAATATGTCAAAGTGTCAAATAATTCTGATCCTAAAGAAGTTACTTGCTGTCTCATCTGAGTACAAACTATTTACACAAGTTACCACAATTTCTCTGTTTGAATACAAAGAAAACAAAGAACAGCTGATCGCATCATTAATAGTTTAAAAGACTGTCTCCCATTTCATTTCCAAGTCTTGATCAGAATGTCAAACAGTTAGGATCGTGAGTTACTCTGCATCTCATCTGTATCCAAACTGTCAGCATCTCATCTGTATCCAAACTGTCAGCATCTCATCTGTATCCAAACTGTTTCCAAAATCTACCACAAATTTGATAGTAGAGTACTGAATGTTGACAGATTTATAAACTGTTTGCATACAGAAAAACTTTTCCTAAGTGGCCATTCAATTATTGAACATAGTGATACCTGCATTAAGCTACCACCTGCCTTACAGATCCCATAAGTAGACCTGTTTTTGAAGACGACTTAACCCTTTCCTCCATAAATACGCCTTTCTATGCCTATATAATAATCGCTTCTTAAAACCATTGTGATAAATAGAGCATTTGCTCCATAGGAGCAAATGCTCTATTTATCACAATGGTTTCTATACTAAACAATTCTAACATGTTCCTTTCCTCTACTAATGCTCCTTTTCAGTATATTCATTCAATGAGTTTGGGTCTAAAAATAGCCTGTGGAGGAAAGGGTTAAGACAGATTCTACAGTACATGTTATAATTCAAGGCCTCACACAGGAACTTAACCCTTCACTCCATTTATATGTCTTTTAACACCTTTGCAAACACAATAAACCTAGATCAGACGGCTTATGTAGGAGACATCTGATCTGATTCTGCTCTATTTGTTTATAGAATAATGCAGATCTGATTTATCTTTAGTGTGCATGTTTGGTTTTACGATGCTGAAATATGATACAGTAAAAGGCGACATAAGTGTAGAATGATCTTACCTTTGATATTGTCTAGAAGTCTATGTATGACTGTGAAGAAACCGGAGACCTGTTGAGCATTGAAATTGTGTTTGACTGCCCAGTATACTGCTGAGGTATAATAGTCTAGTACTGACGCTTGTGTCAAGTCGATGTGACGGTTCTTCAGAGAGAAAATTTCCATCAGTTTTCTATGGTGCAAAATAACAAAAGCAATTGAATAATTTGTATCTGCAGTGATTTAATTCGTGATATGCAAGTATACATGTATATATTTACCTCATAATGGGCCCTTTCTAAACCCTCAGTGAAAAAAGTGATTTTCTTTTTTTCTTATCTAAACCTCTCAAATAAACCTGAATATTACAAAGCTTTCAGAAAACAAATATTGTTTGACATTTCTTCGCTATCTGATATATAATTTATCTCTGTACTCCATAAATATGCATCTTAAATGTCTTTGCAGAGAAAAAACAAACAGGGGAAGTAAAGCAGTTTAACCCTTCCCTTCATATAAACATGTTTTCAAGCATTTGCAAACAGAGTAGACCCAAATCAGACGGCTCCTATAGAGTGTTAATAGTTGTTTCAAACAGGCTGTAATCTGAGCTGACTGAAAATTAATACAACGAATGATGAAATGTTTAGAAGTCAGAGCAAAACCATAAGCACTAAATCACAGCCCTGCAGTGATAATTGTTGTCTCCTCAAAATCTCAGCTGCTTCAATCTTAAGCAAGTTTGTTCATTAAATGAAATGTACAAGTGTAAACAATGTCAAATTCAGAGGCAGTGTGTAATCAGATTCTAAGCTGTTTACAATATTTTTGGATAAATGAACAAATTGGAGCATAAAACAAGTTTTCAGGGTAATAATTTCAATCAACATTATAACAGCTAGTTCACTGTCAGTACATACCAGAATACCAGATCAGTATCATATTTTGAATTTTTTAAATAGGGAAACAATTTTAAGGAGCTTTAATGAGACCAATACCTGCAGAAAGACTTTCAATGAGCTTTAACAAGACCAACATTTCCATATAGACTTTCCCATATATACAGCACTAGCCTGGTAATCTGTTTATCCTATCAACACAGAAAATCCCATCTTTCATCCAACTATCCTTAGATTCTTTCTAAACCAAGGAAGGCAAATTACCATTAATCAAATGAAAATGCTTGAAATACATGTAATTTCATTGAAAGTAGTCCATTGGGGTCATTCATATAAACACGTCACATGATATACAGACCTAATATCAAATGTTTATTTGGCACCCCTCTTATGTCATTAAACAAGATGGTGACAGGATAAAACACTATGGTGAATGGATAAGATAGAGCAATAGATAAAGGGGTTTATTCCAAACCCTACATTGCGACTACTTCAAGACAATTCTAAGGAGTGGTCACCGCATATAGTTTGGTTGAGAAATAAAGGAACTATTCTTGAAAACAATGTTTATTTTATGTATCTATGCTATGCTTCTGCAGTTTCTTACTCTTGCATTTGGATGACCTCTAATGGTAAAAGTTCATTTGTCTGTTCCTGCGTCAAGACTTGGTAAGCCAGTGACCCCTTCTCATCACCTTCGTCATCCTGTAGCAGAAAAATATAATGCACACAGAACTTGAGATAAGATGCGTAAATTAAAACATTTTCAAGAATTGTTTTATTTCTCCACTTAACCCTATGTTATGGGCACTCTTTAGAATCGTCTTGAACATAGGGTTTGGTGGCAAAATGACGATTTTAGTATCGGAGTACACATATTTATCTGCTGCACTGGCACTGACCTATGAGCAGGCACGTATCCAGGCCTGGGGCCTGACAGACAAAAACCCACCACCACCACCACCCACCCCCGCTCAATAACTAGTAATGAACGAATAACTCCATACATTCCAAACATTTTTATTTTTTTTGGTGACTTAATATTGGGAATTTTCCTTCAAAAATTGGGGGGAAAACACACTTTTTGCCATTGGGAATATAGCTGAATAATGGCTATAAAATCAGTCCAAAAAGCCCTGAAACTCTTATTATAATACAGGATAAAATGGAATATCTTTTTCATTGTATACATAAATTTGTTATAACCAGGTGAGCCTCTTGTTAAACTGTAACAATTGATGTTTGTAGTTTTGATCAGGGTTGTTTTCACATTTAGAAGAAAGAACTATTGTGATGCTATGGTTAGTTGATGTTGAGTGTATATATTTGGATATTTTGCTTTTTATATAGTTTGGTAATGTTCAGAAAAACAAAATAATCTATGTATTCGCATTTTCAATTGTTTATTCTTACAGAAAATCTTTTTTTTTTTACCTTTAGGCAATCTTGAAAATATAGTTTTTTAATCTTTTTGCATAAAATTCAAAAGGATTTTTATTTGAGATCAATGAATGAAAGAATGATCATTTTCTTTTAAAGGTAAATATATTTAATCAGACAACTTTTATATGTGTACATGTAGTTATATTTCTTATTTTAATAAATAAATGAAGATGATTTTCAAACAACTCTTTTCTTTATTACTTTTAATTGTGTTCTTGCCAATCTTGGTAGGTCAACATGTATGTCCTTAAATTAAGACACAGAAGCAGCTGCTAGTTCTGAGATGAAGAATTAAATGCAGAGTCTGTCCATGGAAAAAAACTTTAATCATGATCAAATGTCTGTCTGTCTGTCAATGGCAAATTTTTTTAACCATGATCATGTCTGTCTACCTGTCTGTCAATGGCAAAAATCTTTAGTCATGACCACATGTCTGTCTGTCTGTCAATGGCAAAAATACTTTAACCAAGATCACATGTCTGTCTGTCAATGGAAAAAATTCATGATCAAATGTCCGTCTGTCTGTCAATGGCAAAAAGCCTTAGTCTTGATCACAACTTTTGTGTTAGGATAAGTTGTGTAAAGTTCATACATTGAAACCTTGGTGATCATTCATCATGCTTTAAGTCTATACACTGAAACTTTGGTGTAAAAGGAACCGATTTTCCTATAGTATAACAAAATTATATCATGATAGAGTGATTCAGATAAGAGGAAATTGCACCATTCAATGCACATACAAAATTTTTGGGACTACCGCTAGGGGACACCCCTCGGCCTCTCCTGTACCCTCCCCAACTTGCCCCCCCCCCCCTCCCGAAATTTCTTGGTATGGCCCTGATGAGCCTAAAACGTTCACCCAGTAAAGGGGTAATTGTCAGGCAACTCTATTGTATTTGCTATAAGAATTGCCTGGGGGGAGTAACAAGAAAATTGTTTGAAGCAGAGATATAGACAAGAGCACCGCAAGCGGGTGCAAGGCTCGTCTGTCGTCATTGTCAAGATGAACATGCATACCAAAAATGAAGGTTGTAAATGAAAAATTGAAGAAGTTATGGTCAATGTTAAAATTTCGGACGACGACAACGACGCGGACACCGGAGTTATGACAATAGCTCGTGATTTCTTCGAAAAAGACGAGATAAAAATGATTTAATAAATGTCTGGATTAATACTTATCTGTTTTACAGTTCTTTGCACATATGTTTGGTGTCTACACGGCTTACAAAGATTTAAAATGCGTCTTTCTCATCAACCCTTTCCCTGTTCAATATTCATGTAAGAAATAATGATTTTTGTTTTGCTTTGTAAAAAAAACCCTGTAGAATCGGCAATATCCTGGAATAGCCCCCACAGCTATAATCGCAATATCTAGGAATGAGTGTATAGTTAAATACCAATGGAGGCAATGTCAAAGGTATTCCGATTCATTCCATGGTTTGGGGAGCTATTCTATGATATTGTCGTAGAATCAGATCTATATCATAATCATGTTTTCTTCTTCTTCTTCTTCCAATACTGGAAGCAATAGCAAAAGCAAACAGAGCAGACGCTGATTAGACGGCTCCTATATATCCCCTTCTCCTGTATTACCGTTCCCCATAGCAAAATAATTATCATGAAAACAATTACTTTAAATGCAACAAGGAGCTTCCTTGAAGGAATAGTGAGAAAAAATATTTTTCTATCGGAAAATAACACTTTAAGTAAACAAATAACCCAACAATTGAACCAAATGTCGGTTCTTTTAACTCACTCAATGCTGCAAATGCAGCCTCCATGTTTCCTATATTGCCGTTCCTATGACGTCATAATCTCCCACTCAAAGGTGTTTGAGCACAGTTGGGTCAAATATATACTGCACAAGAAAGGTTAAGTCCCAGACACTCACTATACCTAATACACATTTTGAGTCATGTTGAACTATATATTAATCGAAATCATTTTCAAAAGCACCATGAACAAAATAAGACAGAATTATCAGCCTTGTAAATTCAAATGTTATTTTACAAAAAGTGTTTACTGAGATTTGATTTTAAAAAATACTTTGAAATATACAGATTACAATCAGCTGAACAGATAACACTTAAAATTAAAGAAATACCAACATATTTACAATTTAGATGTGTACTGGGGCATTTTATTCAGTACAGAAATGTATTTATGCTGTCTGATAACAGACTCCATTGTACAACATTTGACATGGGTCATGTTCATAACATGAACCCTAAGTTTTGCTGAACAGTATACTTGTGACGTGTTATTTGCTTGGTCACGTAATAAGGACCTGCCTGAACGTTTCCGCGGCATCTGTCAATTTTTTAAGCTTTGAAAAACGGATTATTTTTGGGAAATATTGTTAGAAAAATGGTGTCACGTGATGAGAATGTTTATATTTTTGTTGAAAATAATCTTTTTCTTTAAAGTTTCATTCAATTTACCTGTTTTTTCCCTATTTTTTTCGGCTCTGTATCTAAAAGTGTTTTATTTACAATCGAAAAACACTTTGAGCGATGACGTAGAGAGGTCGCACGCGCCATATCAAACGCTTTTGTGATGCGGACGGAATAATAGGAAAGAACGGAAATATAGGAATCGAGGATATAGGACTAAGGAGCTGTCTGATCTGGGTCTACTCTGTTTGCTAATGCATGCAAATGTTTCTCTGGATCTACTCTGTTTGCTAATGTGTGAAAAGGTGTTTATATTAGGGAAAGGGTTAATCAGACAATCTATTACAGCACTATCTTAAATTATATATACAAGACCCAATTTAAGCTGCACTAATTGTTTACATTTTTAATTTGTGTAAATCTCTTGATCGTCATCATGTTCTCCCATTAATTCGCATACCTCCATCGTAACCTTTTTGCCTCTGCCCTTCCCATCCCCTTTCGCTGAAAAACTTGCACTGGATCCACCACTTTTACTGCTTTTCCCCGATAATCGAGACTGACTTTTTGCGGCCATGTTTATATGTTGCTAGGTTTACTTTCTCTTTCCTTGAAGAGTACTCTATCAAGGGAATTAAGTTAAAATACATACCTTAGATGACTTCCCTTTGGCTTTACCCTGGAAAAAATACAAGAGCAGAGACATGTTAGTTAAACTTGTTAACAGAGTGTCAGTAGTGATTTGGAACGCAACAACTTGTCTATATCTAATAATGGACAGATGTTAAGAAAAGGTTCATTCAAGATATTAAACTAACGATGTAAATCTAGATTCAATATCCGACACTAGATTAATTAAAATAAAACATGATCCCTCAATTAGATGCTAGATCTAGTTCTATTCAATATAAAACTTTTGTATTTCGAAATATAACATAATTATCGTTCTTCATCACATTTTTATTCTTTTACATCTGTTTTTTTTTTCAGCTAAAAATAAATATGAATATGAATGATGAAAAACAAAATGAAGAATGATAATTTGAATGAAAAATAAGCTTGCGTGATGTCAAATTATTTGGACTAATATGCTACATCTAGATCTACTTCCTTACATCAAGCAGATTATTAATTTACAATTTTATAAAACTTGGCCTTGTTAAATGCTACACCTTGCAGAATACAGACATTGAATCTAGATCTAGATATAACAAGATGTGTTCGTGAAACACTATGCCCCCTCAATATAATATTTGACCCTGAAGGATGACCATGACCTTGACATGTCACCCCTCGAAATGTGCAGCTTTATGAGATACACAAGCATGCCAAATATCAAGTCTCTATCTCTACTGGTCCAAAAGTTATGGCCAATGTTAAAGTCGGTGATTTGACCCATATATTTGACCTCTGGCCTTGAAGGATGACCTTGACCTTAACATGTCACCCCTCAAAATGTGCGGCTTTATGAGATACATATGCATGCCAAATATCAAGACTTTATCTGTACTGGCTCAAAAGTTAAGACCAATGTTAAGGTTGCGTTAAAGTTACAGACAAAGAAACAAGACAATTTGACCTTTGACCCTGAAGGATGACCTTGACCTTGACATGTCACCCCTCAACATGTGCAGCCTCATGAGATACACAAGCATGCCAAATATCAAGTCTCTATCTCTACTGGTCCAAAAGTTATGGCCAATGTTAAAGTCGATGATTTGACCCATATATTTGACCTCTGACCTTGAAGAATGACCTTGACCTTGACGTGTCACCCCTCAAAATGTGCGGCTATATGAGATACATATGCATGCCAAATATCAAGTCTCTATCTGTACTGGCTCAAAAGTTATGACCAATGTTAAAGTTGCTGAAAAACAGACAAACAGACAGACAGGGCAAAAACAATATGCCCCCCCCCCCCCCCCCCCGATCTGATCGGGGGGGGGGGGCATAATAATTAGATTTGTTGTAATTTTTGGCTATATCTGAATGTTCACCATCTAATGGACAATTACTAGATCTAAATTACAAATGTAATAAATCTACAATACAATGCAATACACTATGATAATGCGAGCGATGCGTTGCACAATGCAATACACTATGATGATGCGAGCGATGCGCGATGCGTTGCACAATACAATACAATACAATACAATACAATACAATACGATAAGATGCGCTGCGATGCGTTGCACAATGCAATACAATGCAGTACAATACAATACGATATGTACAACATCATTCAATGTCGGAATATGGTTATATAGATCTAGTGTCAAACATAAGCTATGTATAGATCTAGATCTATAGTTTTGACTGAGATTTAGATAGAGATCTAGATATGTTCAGTGTGTTAGATCTCGAATCTATATTTGGCAGTCTAACTTCAATTCAGTCTATTGATCAATAGACCTCTATTCATCGCGATTAATTAAACTCTAGAAGGGTTCAGCGATTACTAAAGATACAAGATAGATCTATAGTTCTAACTTCTTACAGTGGCCGTGTAGCCTGTCTTTCCCTAAATTGGGTTTATAAATTGAGTGCACGATAGTTTATAAAAAACCTTAAGAAATACTTAATTATCATACCTTTCTGCTCATTCTGCCCTTTACTCCAGTAAAATCAGTGTAAAGTAAAAGAAATCTGAAAAGAAAAGGGACTAGGCCATTGTTACTCTCATTTGACGTTGTAACTATCCAGATGACGCAAGTAAGTAGTACATGACGTCATTATGTATACCAGGAACGTCATCACACACCAAGAACGTGTTAATAAGTACAACAAAAGCATGAGATGACTCAGATCTAGATCTAGATCTACCGTATTTCACTAATCGCAGCTGAATGCATGCAGGCGCGTATCTAGCGATACGCACTTACGCACGTGCGTAACATCAATTTGAAAGTTGAAAAATTAGTTCTATGGCCAACATTGATAAACGATAAATAGAGCAAATGCTCTACAATGGTTTAAAACCAGAAATCTACACAAAAGTCAATTCTATATTTTCCAAGGAGTGCGTGGGTGCCCTCGAACCCATATAGCCACAGTTCGTTGGCCTACGGTACATTTGGATTCAGCTACACTACTGGCATGACTGATCTTGATGACGAATCTTTGCCATTTTATAAACATGACAGCAGACTTTACAAGTCTACTATTGCACACATCTACTCAAGAATTTGCTCGTTTTCCTACAATAAATGTCGAATTAAGTAGAGGCTAGATCTAGATCTATATAATCCAGACCACATAGATATATGTTTGCTCCGAACGAGATCGAGTCATTTAATTTAGCAGTTCTTGGTCTAACATGTTTTTTTAAAACCTGTGTAGATCTATTTAAAACTTAAAAAATGTGTTCGAAAATCGCATTTTGATTAGATATAGATTCTATTTGATATATGTAGATCTAATCTTATGTTTTGACAATTTTACTGTTGCTGTTATTGTTGTTGTTGTTGTTAATGTTTTGAGCAAGTTTATTTGGAGTCTAAGCATAACACTCTTTATGCTTTGTAAAAGAATTGAAGAAAACTCCACTTCGGAACATGAAATAGACGAAAATAATCGGAGAAATAGTTTTAGATCTAATGCACAAACTCAGTTCACAGAGGTTTGAGGATGGATCCCCGATCACAGGCGTCTGGCTCATGAAATGTGTCTAAAATAAGTTAAATGTCCCTAAATTGACGTTTTGTAACTTCCGGAGTCAAAAATAAAGTTTTGGGCGTTTTGAGACAAATCTGAAAATTCGTATATTCTAATATATGGGGCGTTTTGAGACAGAACTGAAAAATCGTATAATATTATTCTATATTAGCATTTATACGAAATTTCAGCTTTTTTCGACTCCAGGTGTTACAAAACGTCAATTTATGGGCATTTTAACTTATTTTAGACATATTTCATCAGCCGGACGCCTGTGTCCCCGATCAGGATATGTCTTTTTCGTTGTTTCAATTTAGAACTACTACCCTGTGGAGCACAGGTAGATATACACAGGACATGTAGATATACACGACATGTAGATATACACAGGACATGTAGATATACACAGAACTTGTAGATATACACAGAACTTGTAGATATACACAGGACATGTAGATATACACAGGACATGTAGATATACACAGGACATGTAGATACACACATGACATGTAGATATACACAGGACATGTAGATATACACAGGACATGTAGATATACACAGGACATGTAGATATACACAGGACATGTAGATATACACGGAACTTGTAGATATACACAGGACATGTAGATATACACAGAACTTGTAGATATACACAGGACATGTAGATATACACAGGACATGTAGATATACACAGGACATGTAGATATACACAGAACTTGTAGATATACACAGAACTTGTAGATATACACAGGACATGTAGATATACACAGAACTTGTAGATATACACAGGACATGTAGATATACACAGAACTTGTACATACTATACAGCACAGATAGATCTACACAGCATATTTAAATTAGATATACATGTACACAAAACAGGTATATCTAGACAGAACGTGTAAGCTACATCCACACAGCACAGGTTGATATACACAGAACATGCACAGTAAAACCCCTCTTAACCGGACGTTAAATTTAGTATAAATATCGGATTTGGGGACAGGTGAGAGCTCATGCAGAAAGCTCCTCTATGAGCTTCCTGTGCGACTTTCACCCTGCATTAAGCAACCAACTGCCTAAACGTAGCCTATCTGGATTCTTCTCTACTAGAATTCCGGTTTAGAGGGGCTTTACTGGACATATATATGTTACAGTAGAAATTGCGATTCAGGACAATCGTCGATTCTCCTAGAACAGATTGCGATCGCATTCTCTCCTAGGACAAACTCTGATCCTCTTTTTTAAACCATTCACAATTATGTGTTGTTTGTCATGTTTTGAATATAAACTTGTGATCTTAAAATAATATGTTCTTCCAGTAGAATTGTAGATTTTCTTTGTAGAGTTAAAGTGTCGTATATATATAGTGTCGCCAATAATAATGGCGTCTCTTCTCACCCGTCGTGTAAAAGCCTATATAGGATTCTACGACGTATAGATCCAGATACAGATACAGATAACACAGTTATTAACACTAACAATAAATTATTCTAGTAGAAATGTACATTTTCCTAGAAGAATTAAAGTGTCATATCTAAATTTAACTAATAATATAAATTCTGCCAGTAGAATTGTAAATATTGATGATAGAATTACAGTTTTTCTTTGGACAGACTGTGATTGGAATATGTACTAGTAGAATCGTTGATTGTCATCACGATGTATTAGGATCAGAGTATGTCCTAGGAGAGATTGCGATCGCAATCAGTCCTAGGAGAATCGACGATTTTCCTGAATCGCAATTTCTACTGTGACATATATACCCAGCACAGGTAGATATACACTTTTAGTTCATGATAGTGACGACAAAGCAGATGATGGATGGATAAAATACAAAACAGAAAACTTTAATATAATTATGTACACGCAGGTCCCGAGATTATTAAAAATTTTGCTCGAGTCTGAGATCATTATCAAGCATCTGATTGGTCAGATTTTGAGCAAGTTTTATAACCTCAGACCCAGGTCTACGCAGGATTTTACCCCTCAAATGACAGAGTTTAGTTTGCAAAATATCCTGGTACATAGTTCTGTATCATTTGCTTTATTGTATATTCATAATGTAGTATCGAATGAATAATACTGTTTGTTGCCGAATTGTTACAATGGACCATGAACAATGTATTTTACCAAAGCACACAGTGCTGAATCAGATCTATATTTATTTCGCAAGCAAACAGAGCAGATCCTGGTCAGACAGCTTATTTATTTATTTATTGTGCGTTGGTCAGGTTAACCATTTCCTTCAAATAAACACATTTTTACGCCTTTGCTAAAAGAGTACAGCCAGACCATACGGCTCCTATAGGAGTCCTCTGATCAAGGTCGTCTCTGTTTGCTTATACAGTAAAACCTCTCTTAACCGGAATTCTAGAAGAGAATAATTTAGATATTTAAGGCAGGTGACTGCTTAATGCAGGGTGAAAGTCATGCAGAAAGCTCCTCTAGGAGCTTTCTGCATGGCTTCCATCCTGCATTAAGCTGTCACCTGTCTCCAAGTCCGATATTTATACTAAATTGAACGTCCGGTTAAGAGAGGTTTTACTGTAGTATAATGTAGATCTGAGTCTGTAGTTTCTGCCTGAGTCAAACTATCATGTGTTCATATGCCATTAAACTAAATACTGATGTCATTATTTCTTTCATGAATACAAAACAGGGAAATGGTTATGGGTTTGCTTACACATTATCACAGGGGTCTATAATGGCTCTAAAATGCAAATTACCGCTATATCAAGCACAGGGCCGTCGTGTTCAAAGGCGAACTCCCGTAGCGATAAAATATTGATTAATGTAAATGATAAGTCGTTGTTTAACCCTTGCCCCGAGGTTATAAAACATTTTACTTGAGTCTGAGATCATTCTCAGGCATCTAATTGTTGGTCATGTGCTTGAAAATTGTCTCAGACTCAGAAGTTTTATAACCTTGGGCCCAGGACATGCTCAGTTTAGTACACAGACTCTGGTCGGGCTTTGCTCGGTAGTGTTAATATTAAGAAAATGTTTACTATTCTTTCCCCATTATGTGAACAGTAAAGCCAAAATATCATCCCACCAAATTTTATAGGGGACAAAAAACCACTCATATACATAATGTACCAAACTACTGCATCTAACAGTCACTCATATACATAATGTACCAAATTACTGCATCTAACAGCCACTCATATACATAATGTACCAAACTACTGCATCTAACAGCCACTCATATACATAATGTACCAAACTACTGCATCTAACAGCCACTCATATACATAATGTACCAAACTACTGCATCTAACAGCCACTCATATACATAATGTACCAAACTACTGCATCTAACAGCCACTCATATACATAATGTACCAAACTACTGCATCTAACAGCCACTCATATACATAATGTACCAAACTACTGCATCTAACAGTCACTTATATACATAATGTACCAAACTATTGCATCTAACAGTCACTCATATACATAATGTACCAAACTACTGCATCTAACAGCATACAGTGGAACATGTCCTAAGCGTCCATCAAAAAGAGGTCTAATTATGAGTCTGTAAGGCCGGTTGTAGCTTAATTCAGGACAAAAGTAATGCAGAAAACTTCTGTAGGAGCTCTATGCATTACTTGTGCTCTGCATTAAGCAACCACCTGTTTTTAAGACGCCTATATTCAATAAATGAATGGACGCTTAACCCTTTCCCTCATGCAAACGTGTTTTCACTCATTTGCAAACAGAGTAGACCCAGATCAGAGCCGTCTGCTCTGTTTGCTTATATAATTTGATAGATCTGTTTATTTACTTTCTAAAATGACTACAATAGTCCACATTCCAGATTTCATTATATCCATTTTGTTAATGAATATTCAGTAGGTATTGAAATTTGGTCTAAATATAGAACAGGGAAAGGGTTAAAACAGGTTCTACTGTAGTTACTTGGTTACTGGTTAGTGTTTTAATAGTAACAACAAAAACAAGAGGTATATGCACACGTTATTGTGATTCCTAGCTCAAATTGGTTTTCAAACTCTGCCAAGATACTGCTCGGTTTAGTACATAGACTCTGGTCAGGTCTTGTTCGATTTAGTTTGTAAACGCTGATCAGGTCATGCTCAGTTTAGTACACAGGCTCTGACCAGATCTTGCTCGATTTAGTTTGTAAACTCTAACAAGACCCTGTTCGGTTTAGTACATAGACTCTAATCAGCTCTTGCTCGATTTAGTTTGTAAACTCTGGCCTGGTCCTTTTCGGTTTAGTACGTAGACCCTAAGCAGGTCTTGTTTGGTTTAGTAAATGTAAATTCTGATCAGGTCATGTTCGGTTTAGAACATATACATGTATTCTAACCAGGCCATGTTCATTGTAATTTGTAAACTCTGACCAGGTCTTGTTTGGTTTAGTACGTAGACTCTGGTCAGATCATGCTCGGTTTAGTACGTAGACTCTGACCAAGTCATGCCTTGTTTAGTACGTTCGGTTTAATTTGCAGACTCTGGTCATGTCTTGCTAGGTTTAGTTTGCAAACTCTGACCAGGTCTTGCTAGGTTTAGTTTGCAAACTCTGACCAGGTCTTGCTAGGTTTAGTTTGCAGACTCTGGTCAGATCTTGTTAGGTTTAGTTTGCAACCTCTGATCAGGTCTTGCTAGATTTAGTTCATGGAATCTGGTCAGATATTTTGCGGGTTTTAACAGTAGCAT
This sequence comes from Azorinus chamasolen, assembly GCA_963576725.1. Classification (NCBI taxonomy): domain Eukaryota; kingdom Metazoa; phylum Mollusca; class Bivalvia; order Cardiida; family Solecurtidae; genus Azorinus; species Azorinus chamasolen. Next base: position 73,454,317 of record OY755245.1, read on the forward strand.
CCAATTCACTGAAGCTTCTGACGAGTGACAGACTGTACAGGTCCTGATCATAAGCGACGGCGCTGAGTTTAGGCCACAATGTGTGGACAGGTCCATGTATAAATGCAATGACAACGAGCTATATATGTAACAGAACTGGTGAAATAGCATGCAGTCAGACCGGAAATCGAACCCGGGGCCCCTCACTTACAGGGAGAGTGCTCTACCGACTGAGCTATCCGAACCGCTTACTGTTTTTCACCCAGTACCTGTACCCAGCCTGTTACACTCCTCCCCCTTTTCCTTGAGATTCTCGCCGAATCTGCACAAGAAATCATGGGTATGCACAGGGTTCGAATTTCAAATTGGGCACCAACTGTAACAGGACTGGCGAAAAAACATGCAGCCAGACCGGGAATCGAACCCGGGACCCCTCACTTACAGGGAGAGTGCTCTACCGACTGAGCTATCCGAACTGCTTACTGATCATTCTCAATCATCTGATTGGTCAGATTTTGAACAATCATACTCAAAAAATGTTTTATAACATCGGGGCATAGAGCTTGGTGAAAATGTAATTTTAGTACTGTACTACATGTATTTGAAGTGCGCCCTTTAACCCTTTACTCCATGAATACGAGTTTCTACGCCTTAGCAAACAGAGTAGACCCAGACCAGACAGCTCCTGTAGGGGCCTTCTGATCAGCATCTGCTCCGTTTGCTTATGACAGTAATGTAGGTATGATTATACAAAAAATCATGTGTTCATATACCATTATAAAAGAATTCTAATTAATATTTATGGCGTTCTTAATTCTTACATGAATATTCACTGAGTAAATGGTTAACCCTTTCCCTGTTCTTTATTCCTTTCAATACTTACTGAATATTCATGGACAAAATAGTTATAATGAAATATGGAAAGTGGAACATTATTGCCATTTTAGAAAGTAAAGAAACAGATCTTTCAGAGTCCACTAGCAAACAGAGCAGACCCTGATCAGACGGCTCATAGGAGCCGTCTGATCCGGGTCTACTCTGTTTGCAAATGTGTGAAAACACGTTTATATGAAGGAAAGAGTTAACACTGTGACACTGGACGCTGACTACCTACCAGCACTACTAGTCCAGTGTTAGTCCGTTAGCGTTTAGATCTGCCTCACCACAAGCAACAGCTTCTAACAAACACTACAAGTCCAGTATTAGTCCGTTAGCGTTTAGATCTGCCTCACCACAAGCAACATCTTCTAACAAACATGTAATGGCACACACTTTTAATTAATTCTTACACTATTTCAATATTCAAATAAGACCGGCTATACATATTACCGTTTGCATTAGCTTCTTGTTTCCCTAAACGGCTCGGGTAGTTTTTTTTCTTTACAGTCTTCGAACCGTACACAGTGCCATACATAGATCCTCCACTGTTAATTGAAATTCGAACTTCACATACACACTGAATGTAAATTCAATATCACATCATTTGTTTATAGAGACCATGTACTTGTTATATTGTTTAATTTGAATTTGTTAAATAGAAATGTTCCACCGTAGAAGCAATATACACACACGGCTGATTTTATTGAAACAAGGCACAACTATATCTACATATAGATATATCGGCTGAGATTTCGGCGCGGATCGAAATGTCGCCCGCTCTATGTTTTTAACTGTTTCATGTTTACTACAAATATAATTCTCCATTTAGCCATTCGTCTTTTGAACCTACTAGCATTTTTAAAAAAATTGCAAAAACACGAAATCGTTGAGTTAAGATTTAACTAGGATCCAAACAGTGTTAAAATTAAGTATTTACCACTCTGCCCGTAATCAAAAGGTCAACCCTTTGCATGCTAAAATGTCGTCTGCTCTTTCAAATTCGTCTGCTTCGTTTCTTATTCTTTGTTCAATAAAACAAAAATCGTCATATTTTCAAACATTACCAGGTATTGTCGGATCTGAAACAGCTTGGTCCTAATAAATCAAGAGTCGAGTTACTCGAGGTCTTATCTGGATCCAGACGGACTGGGTGTTTTATTTCGGTCACGTTCGGTACGATAAGTCTAACCTCTTTCCTGCTTTTGAACCCATACAACGCTGAACTTTCAAATGGACTATTCCAAAACTCAAACAGGCCACGCATACGGTGAATATTCAGGGATTTTTTCTAAAGATAGGTAACATGACAAACAGTGCAGACCCTGACTAGGAGCCTAGGAGCCCTCTCATCTGGGTCTATACTGTTTGCCGAAATTGGCATTGGCGAGCTGGATTCAGAGCAGCTGCCGAGCGAATCTCGGCAGTTCTAGTAATAATATGAAGTAACATCAATGTTCTGGGTGGTTGGCGAACAGACAATATAGTAGTTTCCCAGAATATTTATCAAAGCATAAGGACAAAAAATTAAGCAGACATTAATTGCAGCTGACTATTATTTTTTTTGCAGCAGAAGAAAGATTAATGTATAATAACCATTTGGTCATGTTTAACCTTATACGAACAGTGTGATTAGAATGGCGTTTCAGTGAAAATCGTTTAATCTCCTTTGAAGTTATTAAACAAATCAAACACCAGACTGCTATCTGACCTTTCATACTAGCTATGTTTACAAAAAGAAATTTAAATAGTAAATTGGTTCTATACCAAACACGTCGATAAACTGTAATCTACCGCAGAGCTGTTAACTGCTGCCAATATAACTGGTATCACTATCACCGTGTTATAAAACTGAAAACAGTGATCATGATGATGGTGATGATGATGATGATGATGATGATGGTCACGATGATCATGATGATGATAATTATTAATGATAATAATAATGGTTACGATGATGATCATGATAAAGATAATGGTGGTGGTGGTGGTGGTGGTGGTGGTGGTGATGGTGGTGGTGGTGGTGGTGGTGGTGGTGGTGGTAGCGGTGGTGGTGATGATGATTAGCGCCGTTCGAAAGTAAAGCGGAGAGCTCCATTAGTAGCTTTCTGCATTATTTTCGACCTGCAATAACAGAATTAGACCTATTTCTAATGGTCGCTTAAGACAGTCCCTACTGTAAAAGTGATAATGATAATGATAATGATAATGATGATGATGATGATGATGATGATGATGATGATGATGATGATGATGGTGATGATGATGATGATGATGACGACGATGATGATGATGATGATGATGATAAATAAATAAACATCCATTGTGTCCAGGTAGGGTGAAACTATGGAGAATAGAAGATCAGTGCCGTATATGGGAACGTTTATCTGGGAAACAGTTTGGTCGAACTTTAGCGAAAGCAAGCGTTATCCGAAGCCAGATTAGATAACCTTTTCCAAAAATATTTGACTCTAATCTTGTATTCTGTTTATTCTGTCAACACAGATAAAACTTTTTTCATCAACTATCCTTAGTTCCTTTCACCGCGTGACTACGTGTACATGTATTTGCATTATATGTAATTGCAAATCAAGATCGGCGAACTACCGTTATACATGTAATGAAACGGTTAATTCGTAACAGATGTTTTGACTAAAGCTCAAAACATCATTAACGCTTCCAACAACGGGACACGCATGCTCCGTCATTTGAAACCAGTGTAGATCCAGATCAGAGGACTCCTAGAGGAAGCCTCTGATCATGGTCTGTGCTGTTTGTCATTCAAAACCCTCTAGCAAAGTTAAGCCTTTCATACTGAGTGGGCTCTATAGTTGAACATTGATGGGCTATTCCATTCTGGTAATTCAGGGTTGAAAGAGTTAAACAAGATGGTGACAGCTGGATAAAAAGGAATACAACGCAGTTTTATACTACACGTACGCATAAATATGACTTACAATTGCAACAGCTTTATTAAAGATGGGACGCCGTTAATAATTTGAACATAATTACTCCAGGAATAATATTAGTTATACAGTTCTTTCCTAGGGTACATGACGATTTATTCCATGCTGAGGAAAAGCACGTTGCCCGAGCCGTTTTACCAGCCGGGAATAAATCGACATGTACCCTGGTAAAGAACTGTATAACGAATTTATTATACTGCAAAACTTTACTGTTTGGATAATTTATATAAATCTATTTTCGCACGTTGAATCACTAAACACGCTTATTTCCCTAAAAGCGCACCAATACATTATTTCTAGCCGAAGGTATCCGAAGCGGCGTGTATTGTATTTCATCGGCGTTCGTTTTAAAATAGATGGCTGAACGATATAATAACTCATCTAAAACAGGGAATTAATATAATACATAAATACTTAAACTGCTCTGATCTAATATTTCGACCACTAAGGGCCTTTGTCAAAGATTATCATGTCAAAATACACGTCACATTTTTGTTACATGCATTCAGCCATAAAATCAAAGTTTATGGCTGAATGCATGTAACAAAAATGTGACGTGTATTTTGACATGATAATCTTTGACAAAGGCCCTTAGTGGTCGAAATATTAGATCAGAGCAGTTTAAGTATTTATGTGTCATCTAAAACTGTTTTATTGATCATTTCAAACAATATTGTTTTTAATTCATTTCTGCATATCTTATGGCGCGGACGTCAACGTTAGTATTCCGCGACGTCAGTGACGTCACGCCGTAGACCCGTTACGCCGACGTCACATCGGTTATAATATGAAATAAGGCACTGCCTCTACCGGGAATCGACCATTGACATTTTACATTTGACATTTATGTCAATTTATTGTCAAAACAGTCAAACAAGAAAAGTGTCGCAGTAGGTGACAAATGCCCCCAAAGCAAAGCACTAGAAATGGAATGTGATTTGTAAGCAGGTCTGCATATGCACTCCAAAATGAAAGTAAAGACTGCATAGTATGAGCAGAATTTGAACTTAAGCTACCACAAAAGACAAGCTATTTTGTATTTGAGGTCAAATGCCAAGGTCATGGCCACATGACCTACAAAAAGTATGCGACATTCCTCCATCCGGAGATGAACTCCCACACCATATTTAGTGATGATCCTAGCTGATTTGGTGTAGGGATATGCTGTGCACAAGCTTTTTTTTGTAAATGAAGCCCAAGGTCAAGGTCACATTGACCTATGAATAGTATGTGGCACCCAGTCATCCCAAGATGTACTCGCACACCATATTTGGTGATCCTAGCTGAAGTAGTGTAGGAGATATGCTCCGGGCAGGCTTGGTTGTAAATGAGGTCAAGGTCACATTGACCTAAAACTAGTATGCTACACTCTACCATCCTAAGATGAACTCACATGCCATATATGTGATCCTAGCTGATTCGGTGTATGAGGTTTGCTCTGCACAAGTTTATTTTTTAAATGAAGACCAAGGTCAATGTCACTTAAATGGAGACCAAGGTCAAGGTCACATTGACCTATAAATAAAATGTGACGCTTAGCCATATGCCCCATTTTTTTATTTTAAGGAAACAAAATGAATACTTGGCAAATGTTCACCGATTATTCTTACAAAAATACTGGTACATAAAAATCTGTTCAATGGTTTAATGCTCCCTTTAGCCATAGAAGGGATTTAGCCCAATCTATGGTGGCCATTTTAGCTTGTCTGCTTTTTAAAGGAAAAAAAGAGCTATGTAGTAACTCCACCATCTGCATTTCCGTTGTCACTGTTCGAAAACTTTAACATTGGAACCCCCAAGTAGTGCTCTTGTATTTTATGGGTTACAACTTTGTAAATGGTCACCTAAGGAACATTCCTGCCAATTTTTTTTAAATCTGATCAGTGATTTCAGAGAAAATATTTATTTGTTTATTAAATTTTCACTACAGCAATTAAAGTAAAATCTACCCAGCCTCTGGTGGAGTGAACCTTGAGTAATAGTTCTTATACATGGTACACTGTCTACTAGTGATTAAGCCATTTATAAAATTAAATTTTGTTTGACCCAGTGAAGAAGAAAATTAAATCAAGGATAAATTTCAAAATCTGTGATGTGAGAGTTAAGGCCCTTGTACCTGGTACACTGTCTACTCATGATATGGGCCAAGTTATATGGAGATATGTTGATGCAAAATAATGGCTTGGCTGTGACAAAATCAAATGGACAAACAGACAGACATATATATGTGCTTACACAACTGCCACTTTGGCAACTGTTGAGCTGACAACAAGCAGGCTAGACAAATATCAGGTCAATCACTGTAAAAGTACTTCTACTTCTACTTCTACATTTTAGTGACCACCTTCAACTGGCTGAAGTTTATGTCACTGGAGGTGAAATGCGCCACGAATAGGGGGCCAAATATAAGTTAAAACTATTTACAGTGATTATAAATTAATGGGTGTAGGAGTGACTTTTGATAGCAGTTTGGAAGGATTCAATAGAATCACTCCCAACTACAGTCAAAGGCAGGCCATTCCAGTCCTTAATGGTCCGAGGGAAAAAGGAGAGTTGTCTTGATTGTGTTCTGCATGATGGAAGTTGGTAGGCGAGAGTGTGCATATTGCGGGACTGTCTGAGTGGCGGTAAAAGTCTATTATTATTTGGAATGGCAACCAGATTGTGTGAAATTTTGTACAACATAATGAGACGTGCATCTGTCCGTCTGTCAGCAAGGCTTCTCCATTCTAAGCTGTTCAGCATGTCACCAACACTAGAAGTATTCCTAAATCTGTTGGTGACAAACCTAGCAGCTCTCCTTTGCACTTTTTCTATATTAGTTATATCTTCATTAATGTACGGGTCCCAAACTGAACTGGCATATTCTAAGGTTGGGCGTACTAGGGATTTGTATGCCTGTTCCTTAACTGAAATGGAGCTGATGTTTAAGTTCCTTTTGAGGAAACCAAGAGTTCTGTTGGCCTTATTGCATATGTTGTTTACGTGGGTTTGCCATTTAAGATCTGACTGTATTGTGACACCTAGATATTTTGCCTTGTCAACATGTTCTAAAACTTGACCATGAAGGGTGTATCTGTAGTTAAGTGGGTGCTTGTTTCTGCTGACAGACAAGACATTGCACTTGTCTGGATGAAAAGCCATTTTCCATGTTTGTTCCCAACAACTAAGTTTATCAAGGTCATCCTGAAGATTTTTACAGTCATTTTTGGATTTGATGGTGAGATATGCCATTGTATCATCCGCAAAGAGACGTACTGTAGAATTTAAACCAATGGGTATATCATTTATGTAAAATAAAAACAGACTAGGGCCCAAAACAGATCCCTGAGGTACCCCAGACTGCACCGGAACATACTCTGATTTCTCACCCTCCAGGACTACAGCCTGAGTACGGTGTGATAAAAAATTGTGGATCCACTTGTTAGTTTTACCTTGTATTCCATAGTGCGAAAGTTTATGGGTTAAAAGATTGTGACTGACTTTAGCAAAAGCTTTTGAGAAATCCATGATTAATATGTCTGTTTGAGATGATTTTTCTAAATTATTTGTAATGTCATCTATGAATTCTAAAAGCTGCGTTTCACAGGATCTATTTTTTCTAAAACCGTGTTGCAAGGGATATAAGATGTTGTGTTTATCTGCATGAGTCATGATAGCACTAGTTATGATGTGTTCTAATAGTTTGCAACAAATACAAGTCAATGAAATGGGTCTATAGTTTTCTGGGTTATATTTGGACCCCTTCTTATAGATCGGAGAGACGTGTGCAGTTCGCCAGTAGGTGGGCACTTCTCCGCTGTCAAATGATTTCTGGTAAATGAGACTTAAAATAGGAGAAATTTCGTGAGAAAGCTCTTTAAGGAGTCTTGGTTTCAGTTCATCGGGGCCACTTGCCTTGGTTGGGTCAAGATTCAGTAAAAGTTTTGTGATACCATTAGTTGTTATTTCGATGTCCGGCATTGTAGGATAGGTGTTATTATCTCTCATGTAGGGTTTATTTTGAAATTCATCTAAGGGTATATCAAAAGTGTCAGAGAAAACTGATTGGAATTGTGCATTAAGTGCATTTGCTTTCAGTTTAGGATCTGTTAACAATTTGCCATCTTTCTTTAGAGATGAGATATCATTATAGTCAGTTTTTTTTGTATTTGATGTAAGACCAAAATTTCTTCATATTACCAAAACTCTTTTCATCCTCACAGGGGGTCAAAATTTGTTCAATGTACTGCCAGTATGATTGTCTTAACTGTCTTTGGATATGATGTTTCAATTCTTTGTATTTCTTACGAGCATTTTCACTACCAGATTTCTTCATTTTTTTGTACAATCTATCTCTTCTTTTTAATAGTTTTTTAGTTTCAATCAAGTAAATTAACAATCAGTAATAAAAACTCATACATATTATGTTTATGTGTGCAATTTTGAAATGAGAAGATGAGTTGTTATTGGTTGATAATGAAATGTTGATAATGCATACAAAATAAACTCAATTAGCTATCCCATCAATGAATTAAGATCCAGTTTAAATTATATTATATCTATCTTAAGATACACATGGACAAGAAAGTGAGAAATATGACAGGAATTAGAACAAAAGTGTTCAAAGGAACATGTGTCACCTGCCAGCAAATAAAAGATGCCATGCAAAAAATAAGCTCGGTCACCCTGCTAAAGCAATGTACATAAAAAGTGGACATTGTACTTTACATGTATCATAAAAATGGGACATTATTTTTTCTTTTTAACCCTTTCCCTGTTCTATGTTTATTTTCAAATTTCAGTACTTACTGATTATTCATGAACAAAATAGTTGTAATGAAATATGGAAGGTGGAGCATTGTAGCCATTTTAGAAACTAAAGACACAGCTCTACCAAATTTCATTAGCAAACAGAGCAGACTCTGATCAGACAGCTCCTCTGGTCTGGGTCTACTCTGTTTGCAAATGCGTGAAAATATGTTTGTACGAGGGAAAGGGTTAACCCTTTCGCTCATACATGTACAAACGACATTTATGTAACTGCAAACATAGTAGACCCTGATGATGGCTGATCAGAAGGCTCCTATAGGCTCTGTTTGCTAATTGAATTTGATAAATCTGTTTCTGTAGTTTTTAAATGGCTATAATGTTCCATCTTCCATATTTCATTAATCTATTTTGTCCATGAATATTCAGTAGGTATTCAAATTTGGAATAAACACAGAACAGGGAAAGGGTTAAAGGTTGTCTATATAGCAAATAACATACTCCAAAAAGCCTTTCCAATAGACAGTGCTAGGATTTGAACCTAGACTTCCCTCTATGGCTAACCCAAGAAGGTGTTCTTCCATTAAACTACACTGATTGCATTTATGGAAAATGGCAATTTGGAGCAGAAGCTAACTTAGACCTGATATTCATACCTACATTGTATTTTTCAGTATGTTTAAAGAGATGTGAGGTTTTTAGACAGGAATCTAGGAGCATGTCATGTCTGATAGATTCCCTACCACATCCCACTCCCCTAAAATGTTTGACTATATCAGAACAGCCAAATTTAGATTTACTGTTGAAGTACATCCTCTATGCTTCTTGATTAACTTGTTAGTTTTAAATATACATAGATTGCATAGTTGTAAAGTTGTGTTTAAAATTTACAAAAAATAAACAACATGAAATCTGATTCTCCAAACCTTTAGTATTTGAAACATATAATCATGCCTAACCTACTAAATAGCCACATTATACATGTAAATGCTGGTATACTCAATATGACATCACACATCAGGATGGATAATGCCGCTGTTGAATGCTTACTGGCAAAAGGTTTGTTATTTTAATCTTTTACCTCATGAAAATTAATGCAGGAAATATTTGGCACTGTATGAACACTAATTAGCTGAATTCTTATAACGGTACAACTACATGTAATGTATTATAAACTTACGAGTTTTTGGCCATGGCAGAAATTGTAGTATACTCTGTTTGCAAAGGCATACTGAGTTCAGAGTAGTGTTAACATGTAGTTCTACCTGACATATCCTTAACTGTAACATAATCAGTGCTGAATGGAAAGGAGTATACATATTCCTTGCAAGCCGGCCCACTATTCCTACCAAATGCCATTCAAATTCAACTGTTGTCTCTGGAGAAGAAGAATTTTAAAGGTTTTCTATATATATAGTTATAATCTTATAATTATATTCATAAGGAAATCTAGCCCTGCCCCTGACAGGCATGTTTTTTGAGATATGAACATACATGTAGCTTTAACAATTTTTGTAGAGGACTATTTCTATGAAATATCATTAAATTGTGACCAAATGTTTTTGGATAAGATGTTAACCCTTTCCTCAATAAGTACGCCTTTGAAAGGCTTTCTATGTCTTTGCAAACAGAGCAGACCCAAAGTTGAAAGGAGCCATCTGATCAGGATCTGCTGTGTTTGTTTGTGAAACTACAATAGATCTGACTGTATTCTACAAAGCTAATAAATATTCATGATGTCACTATATTTCTTAAATAAATTTATATTCATGGAGCAAAGAAAAAAGTGTTAAATATTTTTTGTTGCCATGCAAATTAGAGTTCTACATGGATCCAGATTCTTTTAACAATTTTGAGTACAAATACAATTTATGTAGAGTTTGGTTACATTCTGCCATGTAGTATCGTCGGAGATGGTGTTTAAAACAACTGCTGATGGACGGTCGGACGCCGGACGATCCTAAAATTCACCTGAACATACTCAGGTGACCTAAAATGCAGCATATTCCTTGCAAGCCACTTCGCGGAATGCTGGTTATAACATAGAATTATGTTTCTTGCATTCTCGCTATATGTGTACTTCCATACTGGAGCCATTTTATTTCACAGTCATGTAACTTGCACACTGTGTAATACTTCAAAATCATGGTTATTTCGTGCAAATGAAAAGAAATTTCACAGTGTGTAGGTTTATCATCACTTATACAGCTATACAAGCGCGCTTTTATGGCGAGGTGTTAGTGCTCATCACTGCAAACCTGGCGATCCAGGGTCTGAGCGGGTATGTTTCTTTATAAGAACACCCGGTTACATTTGGCGCCCAACGGGGGACTGACTGTTACACTGCATGAGCTCCGAGTTCGATTTCCAGTCATTCTCATACCCATAGAAATTTGGGACGAATTTCAGCTTGCTTGGGGTGTATGTTACAGTGTTATAACAGCAATGTAATTAAGCCTACTAGGAAGCCCTTTTTAATAACGAGCGGTTGTGTACTGTAACATAGTCCTATACCAGTTGCATCCCAACATTGTTGTTTTGGGGAATTTAGTTCGGCGACAGAAAATCAATGTGTTCCTGTATGAGCTGTTTTATCTGGGCATACTCTGCAAAAGTGTACTGAACTGAGTAAATGTTAACTAAGTCAAACCTGACACATCGTAACATGGGGTCTGTAACATTGTTATGGATGAATATCATGAAAGTTGTTCGTAAAAAAGCAGTATATATTCCTCGCAAGCCGCTTTCGTCATTCAAAATAAGATAATTATAATGTAACATATCGGTAGTCCTACCTGCCGCGTGCCAACATAATGAAACCTCAATCATTGTAAGTTTTCTGCGGCATAATATTGTAAGTCCGAGTAATGTTAAAATACACCTTACTTCTCACAAGCCGCTTTGCGGCTTGCGCGGCTTGCTGGTCATTTCAATATTATAAATAACAGTTGCATCCCAACATTGTTGTTTTTGGAAATTTAATTAATTTGTTTAGTGACAGAAAGTCAGCGTGTGCCTGTATGAGCTGTCTAACCTGGGTATACTCTGCAAAAAATGTAATTAATTGAGTAAATCATTTTTGTTAACAATGTCAAACCCGAGTCCTAACATTGTTTGAGCATCATGAAATTTGTTCGTAAAAAAGCAGTATATTCTTAGGTATTCTCTGCATACATGTAATTAATTGAGTAATGCTAACGAAGTCAAACCCGAGTCCTAACATGGGGTCCGTAACATTGTTATAGCTGAGCATCATGAAAGTTGTTCTTTAAAAAGCAGTACATTCCTCGCAAGCCGCTTTGCGGCTTGCTCGTCATTTAAAAAAAAGATTATTATTAATGTAACTTAGTCCTACCTGCCACGTGCCAACATAATGGAACCTCAGTCATTGTAATTCTTCCGCAGCTTTACGTCCAAGCAATCATGTTAAAAACACCTCAGCCGCTTAAATCTCGCAAGCCGCTTTGCGGCTTGCTCATTTCATTATAAAAAAGCAGTATATTCGCTACGCGGCTTGCTCGTCATTACAACAGCAATGTAAGCACTACTAAGGGAGCCCTTTGCAGATGGCTTGTTATACTTATCGTTACTTATCGTTATTTTCCGGCTCAGGTTCGTGAGGATCCTCTATGCTGGACTCTTCTCTTTTTGTTCGTTGTTCTTTTGTTCCGGTTCTTATATTGGCCTTATAGTTAAATTTAATTTCTTGATTTTTCCAAAAGTTATCTAACCTGTTTTTGAATGTGTTTAAGGTTTTTGCATTTACAACCTCTTCAGTTAAGCTATTCCACATATTAACTGTTCTTATGCCAAAGCTGTTTTTTCTTAAGTCTAGTTTTGCTCTTTGGGGGTAGATTTTCTTTCAGTTTCCCCGTGTTGATGTTCTTTGTATTTGGTTTAAATTTATGTTATGATAAAGAGTGGTTGTGTACTGTAACATAGTCCTACCAGTTGCATCCCAACATTGTTGTTTTGTGACAATTAATGTGTTCGGTGACAGAAAATCAGCGTATTCCTGTATGAGCTGTCTAAACTGGGTATACTCTGCAAACGTGTAATTAATTGAGTAAATGTTAACGAAGTCAAACCGGAGTCCCAACATGGGGTACAAGATACAAGATACAAGAAGCTTTATTTAACGTCGGTTTTCAATGTACAACTATAAAACACTAGCTCCTAAGAGCTATTTTACCGACATAACAGGGTATAAAGAAAAGTAACATAACAAATAAAAGGAAACACATAGCAAATAAAAGAACAAGCCTAAGGTTAGCATTAAAATAGCATTACATTTACATAAAGCACATAAATCATGTACAACTAAAGCTGTTAAAAAACATAAAGCCTCACAAGCATGACAATCACAGAAATTTTAATACATACAAGTAGCTAAAACAGTAGATCACAGAGAAAACATCACAGTGCAAGCAGACAGTACAAAACAGTATCAAGCACACATACAACAAGAGCATGTACTACCTGTCCAGGTGCGGATCAACCTAGTGAATTCCTTCAGCTCTCCTGCCACTCTAAACTCATTTGGTAGGCTGTTCCACACCTGTGCAGCAAAGTACCTAAAAGAGTTCTTACCATATGTGGTGCTATTTACCCTTGGTATATCCACTAAGTTATCATATCTGAAAGAGTAAGAGCACTGTTTATATGTTAAAATATCTTGGAGATATACAGGTGTCATCTTGTTAAGAATCTTATAAGCCTCAATAGCCATGTTCCTGAGTCTGCTAATATGTAGTGTTGGTAAGTTAGCCTTTGTGAGCAGATCCTCGTATGTGCTCTCAAAGTCATTATAGACTAAACGCAGAGCTCTGAACTGTAGCTTTTCAAGCTTATCAGTATTCTTTTTTGAACAAAAGTGCCACACAACTGGGCAATAGTTAAAATTTGACCAGATAAAAGATTTATAAATCATAAGTTTGACTGTACTTGGTAAAAACTTACTGAGCCTCAGTAAAACATTAATCTGTCTGGCTGCCTTTTTACAGAGGTTTGATATATGGGTATCAAACCTAAGTAAAAAGTCAATATCGACTCCAAGGAGTTTGACGCTATCTTCACATACAATATTTGTTCCATTTATCTCAAAACCTGGATTTTGTTTACGTCCTTTCTTTCCAAGGACTATCGCCTGGAACTTATCAGGGTTAGCCTGCATGGCATTGTCTTGAAACCATTTGATTAAAACCTCACTTTCTTTTGAAAGAGTCTGGTTAACTAAGTTTATATCTTTACTACTGAATGAGAGTGTATTATCGTCAGCATAGTTGTACAGTGTAGATTCCTTTATAAAATAAAATATATCATTGATAAAAATATTGAATAACAGAGGTCCCAAAATAGATCCCTGCGGGACCCCTTTATGGATCCTCTGCCATTCACTGTACTGCTGACCAAGTTTGACTCTTTGGTTTCTATTTGACAAATAGTTGTGTAGAAAATCACAAGAGCTTTGTGTCAGTCCATATGCTTGAAGCTTACTAATTATTAGGTCATGCGGTAGACAGTCGAAGGCCTTGGACAGATCCATTAGAACAGCTCCCACATGTTCATTTCTGTCCAGAGCGCTCCGCCAGTCCTCCGCAAGACGTAAGAGAGTTGTCTGACATCCGAAACCTTTCCTGAAAGCTGACAGAAACTCATGAAAAACAGAACTAAAATACTCGTTAAGCTGATTTGCCATCAGTTTCTCGAATATTTTAGAAGATGCTGTCAGAATGCTGACAGGTCTATAATTCTTCTTCATGAATGGGTCATCTTTTTTGAATACTGGTGTTACCTGTGCCTCTTTTAGTCTGTCAGGGAATTTATTTGTTTCAATTGATTTATTAAAAATATTAGCTAAAGGCTGACTGATAACATCAGCACATATCTTCACTATCTTAGGTGGTAAATTATCTACACCTGTGGCCTTCTTCTTATCTAAACCTCTAAGAAGTTTATCCACTTGACAGCTATTAACAGGTTGAAATTCAAACCTATTATTTTCAGTATGCTTTTGTTTAATTGCTTCAATACTGGGATGCTGTTGACTATGGTCACTGTTTGCATTAATACCAATTTCTTTTGCGATATTAATATAGAAGTCATTGAATTTATTACATACTTCTGTTTGGTCATTTACCAGTGTTTCATTTTCAAGTAAGATTATATCGTTCGCAGATTTACACTGCTTAGATGATAAGAAAGGTTTAATGGTAGGCCAGAAATCTGTTGATTTCGGACCTCCACTACATCTTTCGAAGAAATAAAGTTTGATTGATTGACGTCTTAATTTAGTGACATAATTTCTTTGACGTCTATATAAATCCCAATTATGATTATTTTTGTATTTATGGTACTTATTGAAGAGCATTTTCTTTTTGAAAATCGCTTTTCTAAGTTCGCTATTCATAAATGGTGGTGGGTCCTTTTTAGGGTATTTTTGTTTCTTTGGCGCATGCTCATCCACAATCTCCATGAGGAGCCCCTCATATGCCCAGTAGCAGTCATCGACGTCATCAAAAATATCAGCCACATGTAGGGGCGCCCCCTGGACATCCCGGATGAACTCAGCCTCCTGGAAATTTTTGTAACTGCGAAATGTGATCTTTTGTCTTTTATTAGAAGAAGTATTTTCTTTCAGTGTGGATCCGAACATGTGATGACAATCACTGAGACCGCAGTCATAGTTTATTGTGTTACAAAACATATTCGGTTCATTTGTAAGAAAAACATCTATTAACGATGGTTTGTTGTTTTTCATGAAACAAGTTGCATTTTTGACTAGATTTACTAAGCCAAAAGTATCACATATGGTTTTCAAAGGTAAGCATTTATTCTCATCAAGAAGATTATAATTTAGATCCCCAATCACACATATGTGATCATACTTTATAAGTATTTGATCCAATCTGTTTGTGAGATCATTCTCAGAAACATTATTATCTAGATCAGGTTTTCTATAGGAGCATAAAATGCCCCATGTACGTTTGTTTAGTCTAAATTCTATGAAAATACTTTCAATATCTGTACATTCTAGATTTGGTACTCTTCTGATTGCAAGGTCAGATCTATAGAATACCATCACACCTCCCCCCTTTGCATTTCGATCCTTCCTTTCAAGTTTGTATCCATTAACATGGAACAAGCTATTGCTAAATGAATTGTCAAGTTTGGTCTCTGCAACAATTAAGATATCACATAGTTTATCCTGTAAGATTGTTTTCAGATCATTAAATTTATATCTGATACTGTTTATGTTTATATAGCATATTATTGGTTTTCTGGTGTTACCTTTGCGTAGCTCTCTTAGTTCCTTGAAAATGTCATGTGTTTTTTCACTTTCACTATCACAAGTCACATTTGAGTCATCAATATTGATCGGTAGGGCACTGTCATCAAGACTCTCATCAGTTCTCATTGATACATCAGATGACAGTGTTCCTGTAGAATTAAAGAATGAGTCAGTAAACATTGTTATTGCTGAGCATCATGAAAGTTGTTTGTAAAAAAGCAGTACATTCCTCGCAAGCCGCTTCGCTCGTCATTTAAAAAAAAGATTATCATAATGAAACATAGTCTTACCTGCCGCGTGCCAACATAATGGAACCTCTGTCATTGTATTTTTTCCGCAATCAAACAATCATGTTAAATACACCTCGGCCGCTTACCTCTCGCAAGCCGCTTCGCGGCTTGCTCGTCATATCATTATTAAAGTTCACTATTTTACAATATAGCTTATTTGTTGCACCCTCTCAAGTGTATTTAAAGGCATTATCTGTATTGTTTGTTTGATGAAGACTTGTTTTATTTACAGAAATTCGTCGAATCGAGTCAATTTCAAGATGGCGGCAGCTGTCAGAAGAAAATTGAAGAATGTCCGAAATGTAGCGATAGGAATTTTCTAAAAAACTGACTGTACCACGATTTATTATCCCATTTACGGCCTCGCCGAATCAATTGTATTTCTCAGAAAATTACATGTCGATTTCGGATTTTCGGCGCTGGTCAATGCTTTTCAATGAAAACTCCCGAAATAGCCTAATGGATTTTGTCACACAGTTTTTACAGGGTTAACCTTTTGTACCGTAGAGGGAATCGACGGCGCCTTCGGCGCCCGGTCGATTCCCTATTATTAGTTATACAGATCATTGGCGGGGTATCTGACTTTTTGTTTCCTGCTGAGGAAATTCATGTTGCCCGAGCCGTTAGGCGAGGGCTACATGTATTTTCCTCAGCAGGGAATAAAAAGTCAGATATCCCGCTAATGATCTGTATAACGATTTTATTATACTGCAAAGTTTAATATTTGTAGCAGTTAATAATTTATTAGCGTTGTTAATGTAGGCGTCGTTTTGCTTCCCCTCAGGGGCCTCATACTGTAAGGTAAGGGCTTATAATATCTGTATAATAACCAGCTTATTACATTTGTGGATAGAAAGGGGTCTTCCAAGTGCATTGGTTTCTCAAAGGATTGAAAGAATCATACGTTAGTAAAACTTTCAGCATATCAGCGCTTAAGCAGACACTATTTTTCAGCATGAGAACGGTTAAACTTAATAGAACGATTGGCGCTATTCCGACGTCATTTGGATGACGTCAAAGTGACGGTTTTATAATATTCAAAAATCGGTGTTGGAAGGAGCGGCTATACTACAATTTACAGGTACGTGTACTGTGCATGTGCATAAATAAAATCTGAATCGAATTGGGTGTGGATTGTCTTTGTAAAAGCAGGGGTTTAGGGCCTAATCAGTACTTGCACAAGCACTTTGACAACATTTTCAGCATCAGAGAGCAGAATAAGACCTTCGCCAAGTATCGGGTTCATTTGCATTGTTATACTACAACTACAAATGTATAACAAAAATGTTTCTCAATGGATAACTTTGTTCCGCCCCAAACTCTTGTTGTTTCGTTTGAGAGCGGTTGTTTGGATCGAATCGACGAAGTGAAGCTGGTCGGCCATGTTTATTTTATTGTAGCAATGAAGCGAGGCCCTCGACGGGGGAAACAATTCCATTGTTGCTCATGACTCCGTATGTACATCAGAATTTAGAGGGATACACGGCTTTTATACATGGCTAATTGACCAATCAAACTCGAGGATTTTACTTTGCAGTATAATAATATTAGTTATACAGATCATTGGCGGGGTATCTGGCTTTTTGTTTCCTGCTGAGGAATTTCATGTTGCCCGAGCCGTTAGGCGAGGGCTACATGTATTTTCCTCAGCAGGGAATAAAAAGTCAGATATCCCGCCAATGGTCTATATAACGATTTTATTAATACTGCAAAGTTTATTATTTGTAGCAGTTAATTAGCGTTGTTAATGTAGACGTCGTTTTGCTTCCCCTCAGGGGCCTCATACTTTAAGGTAAGGACTTGTAATATCTGTATAATAACCAGCTCATTACAATTGTGGATATAAATGGATCTTCCAAGAGCATTAGTTTCTCAAAGGATTGAAAGAATCAGACGTTAGTAAAACTTTTAGCGTTTAAGCAGACACTATGTTTTAGCATGAGAACGGTTAAACATAGCCTAATTGGCGCAATTCCGACGTCATTTGGATGACGTCAAAATGACGGTTTTATAATATTCAAACAAATGGGCGTTGGAAGGAGCTGTTATACTGCAATTTACAGGTACGTTTACTGTGCATGTGCATAAATAAAATTTGAATTGAATTGGGTATGGTTTGTCTTTGTAAAAGCGGGGGTTTGGGGGCTAATAGGTAGGTGCACAATCACTTTGACAACACTTGCAGCATTTAAGCAGAAAAAGACCTTCACCACGTATCGGGTTCTTTTACATTGTTATATAACAAAAATATGTCTCAATGGATAACTTTGTTCCGCCCCAAACTCTTGTTATTTCGTTTGAGAGCGGTTGTTTGGATCGAATCGACGAAGTGAAGCTAGTCGGCCATTTTTAGTTTGTTGTAGCAATGAAGCGAGGCCCTCGACGGGGGAAATTCCATAGTTGCCCATGACTCCGTATATACATCAGAATTTAGAGGGATACACGGCTTTTATACATGGCTAATTGGCCAATCAAAATCGAGGATTTTACTTTGCAGTATAATAAGAACTCATGAATGTGCCCGGCTAGTTAACCAACCAGAAGTGAGGTCTAATTATCATACTGCAAAGTAAAATCCTCACATCTGATTGGTTAACTAGCCGCGTACATGAGTCCATGACGGTGTCTTTATAAGGAAATTTAGTCAGAACAAGTTTATCCTATAAATGTTAGTTTGATCGAGTTTATCTTAGAAAGGTTAGTTTGGGCAAGTTTATCTTATAAATGTTAGTTTGAGCGAGTTTACCTTATAAATGTTAGTTTGAGCGAGTTTACCTTATAAATGTTAGTTTCAGCGAGTTTATCTTGAGTGAGTTTATCTTATAAATGTCAACTTGAGCGAATTTATCTTATAAATGTTATTGTGTGCGAGTTTACCGTATTCATTTCAGTTTGAACCAAGTTTACCATATTCATTTCAGTCCTGACGAGTTAACCTTATAAAGTTCACATTGACCGAGTTTATGTTATATTGTTCAGTCTGGACGAGTTAACAAATCGAACATATACCTCAAATAGATGTTTACTAACGTCTTCGTAAAAATGAGTAGACCTAGATCAGACGGCTCCACTAGGAGTCGTCTGGGTCCATGCTTATAAAGCTTTTAGTTGAGTCTGAGTTTCGTTTTCAAGCTTTTGATTGGACAGATTTGAGTTCTCAAGCTTTTGATTGGTCAGATTTGAGCCAAAGGCTCAAATCTGACCAATCAAAAACTTGAGAACGAACTCAGACTCAACTAAACGTTTTATAAGCATGGACCCAGGTTAATTTCTGCTGTTGTTCGTATACATTTGTATATGATCGCTATAGGCGGTTTCTATTGTCAACCATTTCCATATTCTATATTTATTCCAAATCTCAGTACCTGTTGAATATTCATGGCCAACATAGTTATAATGAAACATCGAATGTGGAACAATTGTAGCCATTTTAGAAACTAAAGAAACGGCTCTTTCAGTTTCGTTACCGAACAGAGCAGACTCTGATCAGACGGTCCCTACAGGGTCTACCCTGTTTGTAGGTGCGCGAAAATGCGTTTATATGAAGGGAAATGTTAAGTGAAGAAAACTGGTTCAAGAAATAAGACATTCGATAACACCAGTCTAAAAAGGAAAAGTAACTCTAACCTACCAATCCAATATTGAGTCGGCGTGGCCTCATATGAGTGCAGCGTTGAAAATCCATGTATCAGACGTAATCGGTGATCGCGGAATAACATCTTTGTACTCGGGCGTCCAATTTAATAGCTTTTATATAAAGTATAGTAATATATTATTAGTTATACAGATCATTGGCGGGGTATCTGGCTTTTTGTTTCCTGCTGAGGAAATTCATTTTGCCCGAGCCGTTAGGCGAGGGCTACATGTTTTTCCTCAGCAGGGAATAAAAAGTCAGATATCCCGCCAATGATATGTATAACGATTTTATTAATACTGCCAAGTTTAATATTTGTAGCAGTTAATTAGCGTTGTTAATGTAGGCGTCGTTTTGCTTCCCCTCAGGGGCATCATACTGTAAGGTATGGGCGTGTAATATCTGTATAATAGACAGCTCATTACAATTGTGGATAGAAAGGGATCTTCCAAGAGCATTAGTTTCTCAAAGGACTGAAAGAATCAGACGTTAGTAAAACTTTTAGCGTTTAAGCAGACACTAGTTTTTAGCATGAGAACGGTTAATATGGAAAAATAGTCAAACAGGGAGAGCCACACACGAAATGACACCGCACCAAACACCATCTAACAAGAAACGGTAAAGCCACAAGACAAAACATAACAGGACGCATATCAAGACGAAACACATTAAACATTAAGCATATTAAACAACAAAATTGACCGTAGGCTGAAAGCAGGAGTGCCGCCTTGGAACGGCCAGCAGCCAAAAACAATAAAAAAGGGCTACTGGGGGACTTAAACCTGGTTTACGGGTACCCAACCTCGTCCTTATCCTACTTTCACCAAAGTCAAAATGTAAATAAAATCCCCCCCTCCAGACAACACCACAACATGCATAACGATGTCTGCCAAAATGAAAATGATTTGAAAATAAACGTTAGAGGTAAACAAGCGACGTCATCATGTAAATGACGTCATAATTTAAAAGTACGGGAAAACTATTTGAAACACTTCTACACCGACATTTAATTAAAGATAAATCGCACGAAGATACAATTACTAGTGGATATTAAGCATGCAAAACTGTTTTGTTTGAAAAAGAATAAACTTGACATCGTAGACATGTACTCGATGACTATTCAGGTCAGAGCAGCTGTGGAGTAGTCATTTGGGGTACGACAGAACTGGCAAAATACAAATATCTAATTTCCTCCCTCCGTAAACGGGTTTCAGAGGGAATCTTCATAGAGTATTAAGCATTTTCCGTCGTCGCACAAGCAAAGAGGAAAGCATAATGACCAACTGTAAAGGGGTCGACCACCAAGCATGTAGTGTGCTGCAATATAGAGGGGTCATATCCCTTTTTAATGAATTGTTTTATACGTTTGACAAACAAAGTATCAAAATATGTGTGTCCAATAATTTTTCGAAGTTTGTAAATAACATCACCGTAAAACTCCGGATGTGAAATACCTAACTTTAGAAATGTACGTAAATTACAATTGTATTTGCTGATGAGTAGAATATTAAGGTGGTAAAATTTTGAAAATGTTTTACGAAGTTTGTCATATCTGTAGCCCTGTTTTAGTAGTTTTTCAGTGATAATAAGGTTACGATTGTTAAAATCATCAACAGAGGAACAAGCTCTAGCAAAACGAATAAGCTGAGAAATGTATACACCGTAACATGTAGCTCGGGGAACATCCCCATCCAAATGAGGATAGTTAACTATTTTAAAATTAAAGTCATCCCTTTTGTCATAAATTCCAGAAGAAATTGTTCCATTGTTTATAGATAAATTTAAATCTAAAAAGGCTGCAGATATGTCAGAACTATTTGCTTTATTAAGCTTGAGCTCCCTAGGGTAAATTGAGGTTATCATAGAATCAAAGTATGGGTTATCAATATTAAAAATGTCGTCTAAATAACGAGCTGTATTGTTAAAGGCATTGATGACATCCGCCTGTGAATCGCTGTTAAGGTTAAGCATAAAATCCCGTTCATAACAAAACAAAAACAAGTCTGCAATTAAAGGAGCACAATTGGTTCCCATGGGAATACCAATGACCTGGCGATAAACAGAATTACCAAAACGAACAAATATATTATCTAACAGAAACGTAATAGCGTCACAAAGATCTAAACATGTCCATAAGGTATATTTATTTGTAACGTCATTGGTAAAGAACGCATGTCTAGAATTACAGGCAATAAATGATACTTTTTCTCTGGCAAATGTTTTATTTATAAGATTAGTAAGTTTGATCTTAATTAGATCGTGTGGTAATGTGGTATAATGTGTAGAAAAATCATAAGTGCTTATAGTGTTAGCTTGGTGTTGCTTGATTTTTAATTTAGTTAAAACCTCATTGGAGTTTTTTATAGACCAAAAAAGGTTAATTCCTGAATTCTCATAAGCTTTATCGCAGTAACGCTTGACATGTTCTTTGACCGCTGTTAGACACGATGTAATTAGTTTGGATAGTGCAGTTGTTGTGCACGAGACAGAATTTGCTATGAATCGTGATTTATGGCGTTTTATGGAGTTTAGGTATCCAGTACATCGTCGGAAGTTTATGATGTGTGATTAATATATCAGCATTGAACTGTTTACATTTATTAACATGTTCAGATATTATGTCGTTTTCAGACTTAGAGACCACAATATATGACTTTGTCTTAGTTAGTTCTTGTTCTAAAACATCCACATAATAAAGTCGTCAAACGATAATTACATTGTTTGACGCTTTATCAGCGGGAACAAACACGTATTTAGAGTGAAATTCTTGTATACTATTTTTTAAGAAGCGAACTGAAGTCTTAGGTTTAGGTGGAAGAAGGTGAATGTTAGATTTGTAAAACGCGATACGTGTATCCATTATATTTGAAATTTGTTTTATCCATTTTGTAAGGGCACTATTGTCTGCATGTTCTCGGCCACACCATTTTACACTGAAAGTACAACAAGAGCACCGCGAGACGGGGCAATATACGCCCGAAGGCTGTTCTATAAAATTATGTTGAAAAATAAAGGAGGAGTTAGTTGCACAAGAAATTGCTACCCGAAACTATCAAAGGGCAATAACTCCAGAATGAAAAATGATATGAGAGTTATCTCACTGATATGCACAACTACACATCAATATCTATCATTCCTGAAAGTTTGAAGAAATTATGTTGAAAAATAAAGGAGGAGTTAGTTGCACAAGAAATTGCTACCCGAAACTATCAAAGGGCAATAACTCCAGAATGAAAAATGATATGAGAGTTATCTCACTGATATGCACAACTACACATCAATATCTATCATTCCTGAAAGTTTGAAGAAATTATGTTGAAAAATAAAGGAGTTAGTTGCACAAGAAATTGCTACCCGAAACTATCAAAGGGCAATAACTCCAGAATGAAAAATGATATGATAGTTATCTCACTGATATGCACAACTACACATCAATATCTATCATTCCTGAAAGTTTGAAGAAATTATGTTGAAAAATAAAGGAGGAGTTAGTTGCACAAGAAATTGCTACCCGAAACTATCAAAGGGCAATAACTCCAGAATGAACAAGAGGGTCGTCACGGGTGACAAATGCCCCCAAAGTGTTTGACACCGAAATGCATTTTGGCGGAAAAACAATACGACGTAATGCAGGTGTAACATGAAATTTTGATGCTGTTAAAAATGACACAGGAGTCAGTTCTTAACATTAGAATCAGAACCTTTGACGATTATGATAGCTAAGAAAAGAGCCAAGGGTCAAAACTTAGTTAAAAAGGACCCTAAGTCATTCTCAACGTTAAAAAGGACCCTGGGTTGATTGTCAATGTTAAAAACAGATCCTGGGTAAATTCTTAACGTTTTAAAAAAAAGACACGGGGTCAAATTTCAATATTAAAAAAACATACTGTGTTGATTGTTACTGTTAAGTTGATTCTTAACGCTTAAGAAAGACCCTATGTCGATCCTTAACGTTAAAAACATACCCTCAGTCAATTCTAAACGCATGGTCAAAGTTTCATGTAACACTGGCTCTTAGACAGCTGCAACAGAAGTTACCTAATATGGATCTACATTCTTTGCATAAGCATGTATAGCATCTGATTTAGGTAGTGTTGTAAGCAAGCAATGAAGACCCAGTAGCTCCTACAGGAGCTGTCTGATATGGGTCTATATTGTTATAATGCTGTAATTCATCTGAAAGTTCTGACAGTGCAAGTATTTGAACAGCATGGCCTACCCATGTATGAATAGTATTTAGATCTCTTTATAATGTCTGATTCATGCTAATGTAGTAGCAAACAGTGTAGACCCTGTAGTTTGATTTGGGTCTACACTGTTTGCCTAAGCATACCTGTCCAATACTTACAAATTACAAATTTGGAATCTGTAACTGATAAGGTATAGGAGATATTCTCCGGACAAGCCTTTAGTAAAATCAAGGTCAAAGGTCAAGGGCACATTGACCTGAAAATGGTATGTGACACTCCGCCATCCCAAGATGAACTCACACACCAAATTTGGAATCCGTAGCTGGTAAGGTATAGGAGATATGCTCTGGACAAGCTTTTTGTATCTGGTAAGGTATAGGAGATATGCTCCGGACTGTAAAATTGAGGTCAAAGGTCAAGGTCAAGGTCAGTGATCTGAAAATGATACACGACTCTCCGCCATCCCAAGATGAACTCACAAACCAAATTTGGAATCCGTAGCTGGTAAGGTATAGGAGAAATGCTCCGGACAAGCTTTGTGTAAAATCGAGGTCAAAGGTCAAGGTCACAGTGACCTGAAAATGGTACGCGACACACCGCCATCCCAAGATAAACTCACACACCAAATTTGGAATCCGTAGCTGGTAAGGTATAGGAGATATTCTCTGGACAACCTTTTTTGTAAAATCGAGGTCGAAGGTCAAGGTCAAGGTCACAGTGACCTGAAAATGGTACGTGACATTCCTCCATCCCAAGATGAACTCACACACCAAATTTGGAATCCGTAGCTGGTAAAGTATAAGAGATATACTCCGGACAAGCTTTTTGCAGCTGGTAAGGTATAAGCTTTTTGTAAAATCGAGGTCAAAGGTCAAGGTCACAGTGACCTGAAAATGATACACGACACTCCGTCATCCCAAGATGAACTCACATACCAAATTTTGGATCCGTAGCTGGTAAGGTATAGGAGATATGCTCCGGACAAGCTTTTTGTAAAATCGAGGTCAAAGGTCAAGGTCAAGGTCACAGTGACCTGAAAATGGTACGCGACACTCCTCCATCCCAAGATGAACTCACACACCAAATTTGGAATCCGTAGCTGGTAAAGTATAGGAGATATACTCCGGACAAGCATTTTGCAGCTGGTAAGGTATAAGCTTTTTGTAAAATCGAGGTCAAAGGTCAAGGTCACAGTGACCTGAAAATGATACGAGACACTCCGTCATCCCAAGATGAACTCACATACCAAATTTTGGATCCGTAACTGGTAAGGTATAGGAGATATGCTCCGGACAAGCTTTTTGTAAAATCGAGGTCAAAGGTCAAGGTCAAGGTCACAGTGACCTGAAAATGGTACGCGACACTCCGCCATCTCAAGGTGATCTCACACACCAAATTTGGAATCCGTATCTGGTAAGGTATAGGATATATGCTCCGGACAAGCTTTTTGTAAAATCGGTCAAAGGTCAAGGTCAAGGTCGCAGTGATCTGAAAATGGTACGCGACACTCCTCCATCCCAATATGAACTCACACATCAAATTTGGAATCCTTAGCTGGTAAGATATAGTTGATATACTCCGGACAAGCTTTTTGTAGCTGGTAAGGTATAAACTTTTTTAAAATCGAGGTCAAAGGTCAAGGTCAAGGTCACAGTGACCTGGAAATGGTACGCGACACTCCGCCATCCCAAGATGAACTCACACACCAAATTTGGAATCTGTAGCTGGTAAGGTAAAGGAGATATGCTCCGGACAAGCTTTTTGTAAAATCGGTAAACGGTCATGGTCAAGGTCACAGTGATCTGAAAATGGTACGCGACACTCCTCCATCCCAAGATGAACTCACACACAGAATTTGGAATCCTTAGCTGGTAAGGTATAGGAGATATACTCCGGACAAGCTTTTTGTAGCTGGTAAGGTATAAGCCTTTTTTAAAATCGGGGTCAAAAGTCAAGGTCAAGGTCACAGTGACCTGAAAATGGTACGCGACACTCCGCCATCCCAAGATGAACTCACACACCAAATTTGGAATCTGTAGCTGGTAAGGTAAAGGAGATATGCTCCGGACAAGCTTTTTGTAAAATCAAGGTCAAAGGTCATGGTCAAGGTCACAGTGACATGAAAATGGTACGCGACACTCCGCCATCCCAAGATGAACTCACACACCAAATTTGGTATCCGTAGCTGATGTGACAAAGGAAATATACTC
Source organism: Azorinus chamasolen (assembly GCA_963576725.1). Lineage (NCBI taxonomy): Eukaryota > Metazoa > Mollusca > Bivalvia > Cardiida > Solecurtidae > Azorinus > Azorinus chamasolen. The sequence continues at coordinate 73,480,502 of OY755245.1, forward strand.
CGGACAAAAGGTACACACACCCACACACACCCCCCCCCCACACACACACACACACCCACCCACCCACACACACACACACACACCCACGCACGGTGCGATCACTATATGCCGCCAAAGCCTAGCTTTGGGGGCATAAAAATGATATGAGAGTTATCACACTGATATGCACAACTACACATCAGTATCTATCATTCCTGAAAGTTTGAAGAAATTATGTTGAAAAATAAAGGAGGAGTTAGTTGCACAAGAAATTGCTACCCGAAACTATCAAAGGGCAATAACTCCAGAATGAAAAATGATATGAGAGTTATCTCACTGATATGCACAACTACACATCAGTATCTATCATTCCTGAAAGTTTGAAGAAATTATGTTGAAAAATAAAGGAGAAGTTAGTTGCACAAGAAATTGCTAACGGACGGACGGACGGACAGACGGACGGACGGACGACATGCGCCATACCATAATACGTCCCTTCGGGCGTATAAAAATGAGTCATGCAGGAAACACCACATACAGAACAAACACTCGCCCGAACAGCAACACAAGGAAACAGTAAATGTACATAACTAGAAAAAAACAACAAGAGACACACAAAGACAAAACAAACATACAATAGAAGGAAGATGGAAGTACCGCCTTGGAACGGTCAGTGACAAAAGTCACTGGGGGGTTAAACCGGTTTATGGGCGCCCAACCTCACTCTTATTCCATCCCCACCCTAAAAGACAAACAGTGTAAATAAACGTATCCCCTCTCCGACTAATCTACAACAACCGCGACGGCAAATACAATGGTAAAGTGCATGTATAACGAAAAAACATTTAATTGAACATACTGTATCCACCTATCGCTAGTGTACTCAATGATTGAGCTGCAAACAGAGTAACTGTAGAAAAGTAATAAAGGGTACGACAAAAATGAAATAGTACAGATATCCGACGTTCTCCTTCCATTTCTGGATTTAAGAGGTCGCCTTCATAGAGTACTAAAACTGAAGTCTAACAAAGATTCTATAATTTTGCTACGGCAGATTTCGAAATCTATCAAAGAAGGTAGTCTGTATTTAGGTCCCTTAGTTAGTAAAGTACGGAGACGTTTGTTTTCGATAATGTCAAAATTGCCTGTAATAACATGACCAGCCTCGGCGTAACAGAACTTAGAAGAATTACAATTTCAACTAACAGGAGTATTATTTACAATATTAAGGTCCGATACAATTTTATTGTAATTAAAAATAGTATTCCTAATAGGTATTTTGTACTTATAGCAGATAATTGGAGATTCTAAGTTTTTGAAATAGACTGGGATGGTATTAATTACGTTTTTATCGCGAAATATTGATTGTAGATCGATAAAATCTATACCTTTATTAACAAAAGGAATTTTCAAAAAATATCTTTTATGGGCAGACACTGAATCAACGTGTGGTCGAAGAACATGCCGAGTGTAGTTCTGAATGAAAGAAGCTGTATTATATAAAGGATCTGTTCGTAAGATCACTTTGTCTGCTTCTATGTCAATGTCTCTTATAGAAGAAATAGACAAAGAACATAGACGAGAGAGCATAGTATGTTTGCCAGATTGTAGACGTATATTGTGTAAATCTGAAACAGACGTTTTAAGTCGAGCTTTGCGTTTGATATTGCCGTTTATACGTAAGCCATGTGATCTGGTTTTTCGTTTTCTAATTGAGTAAATAGAAAATATATCAATGTTAGGGTCTTTAGAAATAGTTCCGGTTTGATATATGTTATCATTTAGGCCTAAAGGGAACGGTGTCTGTAAAAATTTTATCCATTTGAGTTCTGCCATAAATCTGGCTTTAGATTTGATGCTGTTTGTAGAATTATAATCATAAACAAGATGTTCAACTGGCTGAACTGTAATATCTTTAAATGAATGACCCGATTTACGAAAATGCTGGTATAGAAGTTTTTTATTTTATTATTCCGGCATTGATATATATGCTCACGAAATCTAGTTCTTAGTGATCGTCCAGTTTGTCCTACATATTGTATACCACAGAGTGGTGCATTTCATGTTAAAACGTAAATCACATGAGAAGTTTTACAGTTAATATTTGTTGTAAATTTTGTGGTAAAAACTCTACCATTAATTGTAGATTTAATGGTAGAATTACAAGATAGATATTTGCAGCACATACACCTCTTAGCATTGCACTTATCAATGGTTGGATACATTCTACGTCTTCCGTGCAAAATCCGTTTATTTTGAATTATATTAACTACAGTACTATGTTGAATAGATTTATGTAACGGAGAAAGTACCACTTTTGGGCCATTGTGAAAACAGTTGTTAATAGAAACAGAAGGTAGGTGGAACGATTTTGCAGAATAAAGGTTTAGTGGCTTTAAACACAATGAAGGTTGAAACGATCTAAAATTACCATTTTGTGGAATTTGCACAGATGTCGTAGAATGTAGTTTTAAAGTTTGAAATTTGCTCGTAGTTGTATTCATAGTTTAGTTGTAAGTAGAGGGGCACCATACTGTGTTCAACGATACATGGGTATTTAGATGAATAGAGCGAGTTCGGCTCTTAGGTACTGCGATATTAAATTGGTTATATAGTGCATTGATATAACAGTATAACATAAAAATGTTATATGTTTATAAACATAATTGGCGCAATTCCGACGTCATTTGGATGACGTCAAAATGACGGTTTTATAATATTCAAACAAATGGGCGTTGGAAGGAGTGGTTATACTGCAATTTACAGGTACGTGTACTGTACATGTGCATAAATAAAATCTGAATCGAATTGAGTGTGGTTTGTTTTTGTAAAAGCGGGGGTTTGGGGGCTTATCTGTATATGCACAAGCACTTTGACAACATTTGCAGCATCAGAGCAGAATAAGACCTTCACCACGTATCGGGTTCTTAAACATTGTTATACAACAACAATAACAAAAATGTTTCTCAATGGATAACTTTGTTCCGCCCAAACACTTGTTATTTCGTTTGAGAGCGGTTGTTTGGATCGAATCGACGAAGTGAAGCTAGTCGGCCATTTTTAATTTGTTGTAGCAATGAAGCGAGGCCTTCGACAGTGGAAATTCCTTTGTTGCTCATGACTCCGTATATACATCATAATTTAGAGGGATACACGGCTTTTATACATGGCTAACTGACCAATCAAAATCGAGTATTTTACTTTGCAGTATAATAATAATAATCTTTATTAGAATCGCGTCATTGCATGGAAGTATACATTAAATGCAAAAAGCATTATGTACAATATCATTCAAATATAAAATAAAGTATAACAGACTAACACGGGTATATCACAATCAACAAGGCAAGATATGATACTTTTAACTTAGAGTCGATTTTCATCATACAAATTAACACTATAGCTTTGAAGCTATTTCAGACATGATGATATTACCCAGTAATAATAGGCTACAAACAAACAGCCTGTGAAAATAGAAATCTGTGAAATAAATAGCTTTCCACATAACATATGAAGTTTCCTCTAAATGTCCAAGTAATATAAACTTTAAGGCTAATTATCAATGTTCATGTAAAGCGTTAAGGTAAATATACTGGCTTGGCAAATTGGCATCCCCTTAGAGATCTTGAACGTAACATATCCGTTTTTGTTTATAAAAGAAAATACTGAACACTACACAACACTTGTCCCCAACTTTTGGTCACACGTTGACTCCTCGATATCGTTGTATTTTGTTGTTTTAGATTTTCCATTTTGTTTCAATAAGTGCTGTTGATTTCTGGTCGTCCTGGTTCATGTTCATGTTCCGTTAATACTTAATTACAGTAAAACCTCTCTATAACGGCCATTAAATTACATCATGTATTTTGTGTTAAAGACAGATGGTTGCTTAAAGCAAGGTGAAAGTTTCACCTTGCTTTAAGCTGCTACCTGCCCTAAATACCAACTAATTAACACAATTTGGTGGCCGTTATTGAGAGGTTTTACTGTACATCTACAGTCATTGCTCTAAGTGAGACCTAACCCTGTAGACCCTGAATTGGTCTAGTCCTGCATGGTGACATGGTCTAGTTCTGCATGGCGGCGTAGTGGCGTGGTCTAGTCCTGCATGGTGACATGGTCTAGTTCTGCATGGCGGCGTAGTGGCGTGGTCTAGTTCTGCATGGCGGCGTAGTGGCGTGGTCTAGTCCTGCATGGTGGCGTAGTGGCGTGGTCTAGTTCTGCATGGCGGCGTAGTGGCGTGGTTTAGTCCTGCATGGTGACGTGGTCTAGTTCTGCATGGCGGCGTAGTGGTGTGGTCTAGTCCTGCATGGCGGCGTAGTGGCGTGGTTTAGTCCTGCATGGTGACGTGGTCTAGTTCTGCATGTCGGCGTAGTGGCGTGGTCTAGTTCTGCATGGCGGCGTAGTGGCGTGGTTTAGTCCTGCATGGTGACGTGGTCTAGTTCTGCATGGCGGCGTAGTGGCGTGGTCTAGTCCTGCACGGTGACGTGGTCTAGTTCTGCATGGCGGCGTAGTGGCGTGGTCTAGTCCTGCATGGTGACGTGGTCTAGTTCTGCATGGCGGCGTAGTGGCGTGGTCTAGTCCTGCATGGTGACGTGGTCTAGTTCTGCATGGCGGCGTAGTGGCGTGGTCTAGTCCTGCATGGTGACGTGGTCTAGTCCTGCATGGTGGCGTGGTCACAAAACTTTAAGGAAACACAGCTAACTGTAATCACTACCATGTTACAACTGCCGCTGTATGTAATTGTTTGGAGGAAGTCTGTTTCTATTAACTTTATTAAAGATAATAATTTATTGCGTGATCAGTAAGTGGGAAAGATAACCATTTATTGCGCAATCAGTAAATGGGATTTCAACCGAATGACGGTGCAGTTAACCAATTTTTAATGAGACACTTGTTTATTAATGGAGTTGTCGCTTTAGATTGGGTTTACTGTAAACGTCATTATGCTTAATAGCTACCTTCAAATTGTGTTTGGTCTCCTGATATCGCAAACCGATACTGACCTGACAATTATTTCTGTATTGAAGCGCTTGAGTTTCTTTTTTCTCAACAGTTGTAGTAAGTTTGAAATTAACCCTTTCCTTCATATAAACTCCTTTTCACGCCCTGGAAAACAGAGTAGACGCAGATCAGACGGCTCCTGTTAGAGCCGTCTAATCAGGGTCTGCTCTGTTTGCCTATGGAACTGTGTAGATCTGATTTTACACTTTGTGTCACAGTCAACATTTCCTTTATTGATAATGCCTTATAATATGCAGTTAATTAATATTCATGATGGCATTATTTCTTACATGAATACTGAAAAGGGAAAGGGTTAATATGCATAACGGAAATATATGTGTAAAGCCATTATTAGAAAACAAACATGACATGTCTGATATAGCAGCAGAAAGGGGTCATGTTTGTTTAGGTCTGATACAGCAGCAGACAGGGGTCATGTTTGTACATGTCGGATACAGCAGCAGACAGGGGTAATGTTTGTTCATTACTGAAACTTGCTTAATATCCAAACAGAGTTCATTCTTCTAACAGCATGTCGAGGGCTTGGTGCAAAACTATTGTAAACCCCTCGATGTGTTCTTATGTAGCTTGGAGATGAGCGGAGTGCAGGTTCTCGGTATGTCGTGTGTGTACAGGTCTGATACAGCAGTAGACAGGGGTCATGTTTGTACATGTCAGATACAGCAGCAAACATAGGTCGTGTGTGTACAGGTCTGATACAGCAGTAGACAGGGGACGTGTGTGTACAGGACCGATACAGCAGCAAACAGGGGTCATATTTGTTCAGGTCTGATACAGCAGCAGACATGGGTCATGTTTGTTCAGGTCTGATATAGCAGCAAACAGGGGTCATGTTGGTACATGTCGGATACAGCAGCAGACAGGGGTCATGTTTGTACATGTTAGGATACAGCAGCAAACAGGGGTCATGTTTGTACATGTCGGATACAGCAGCAGACAGGGGTCATGTTTGTACATGTTAGGATACAGCAGCAAACAGGGGTCATGTTTGTTCAGGTCTGATACAGCAGCAGACAGGGGTCGTGTTTGTACATGTCGGATACAGCAGCAGACAGGGGCCATGTTTGTTTAGGTCTGATACAGCAGCAGACAGGGGTCGTGTTTGTACATGTCGGATACAGCAGCAGACAGGGGCCATGTTTGTTTAGGTCTGATACAGCAGCAGACAGGGGTCGTGTTTGTACATGTCGGATACAGCAGCAGACAGGGGCCATGTTTGTTCATTACTGAAACTTGCTTAATATCCAAACAGAGTTCATTCTTCTAACAGCATGTCGAGCGCTTGGTGCAAAACTATTGTAAACCCCTCGATGTGTTCTTATGTAGCTTGGAGATGAGCGGAGTGCAGGTTCTCGGTATGGGCGATTTATTTTGTGGGTGAAAACATCAGCTCTAATCCAAGGGAAAATATAAGCAGTAACTACCAACACAAGTTCAAAACCCAATGTATGCTAGGAAGAAATGGCAGGGCAGTCCAGACTGGACACAAAAAGTGACACGACAGTTCAACAGAATAAGTTCTCATGACGCTATCACAAAATGCGTAAAGGGAGTCAATTTCTCTAACAAATTCCAAATGCAAACTAGCAGTTCACTCCCTTACAATCGACCCCCCCCCCCCCCCCCCCCACACACACACACACACACACACACTACTTTACTCTATTGAAAGCACTTTTTCATCCAGATTATGAGAAATGAGTAATACGTTTGGTATCATGTCTGATAAATTGTTTTTAAATGCCCACGAACCATTAAATTTTGATCTTTAACACAAGCGGCAGCTTCATGCAGTGTGAAAGTTATGCAGAAAGACTTTCACACTGCATTATGCAGACACCTGCTTACAAGGGCAAAACGTCTTCATTTCTTAAATTTCGTAGGAGCCTATCGAGTTTTACTGTATATTTTCATTCCAAATAGTTATCGGCCTCTCTCAGTGTAAAGCGAAATTGTTTGATTTTGGTACTAATGCCAAACATGTTCTCTAATCAGGCGTCGAACTTATAATATAGACTGTGCTAGCTAATTATTCTTCGCCCTCTCTGAGACAACACTGTCAGCGCAAAAATGGTTTTGAAAATGGAACAAAGACCTATGATACCATGTTATCATAGGTCTCTGAATGGAAGTAGATCTAGTATCTCCCTTGTTAACATGCGGCATTATAAGTTGAAGCAATGAAAGATAAACTGGTATTTAAACTGCGTACTAGATGTAATATTCTTATGTTTTATTTCTGTACTGGTAGTACGTAGTAGTAGTAATACATGTAGTTATAAGTATCAACTCAAATGAGTATTGTCAGGTGACAAATAGCATGTGAGTTCTACTACTACTTAATGATACTGACTCTCTGGCATCTAATATGCAACTGACAATGCGGACTACTATCACTGAGGATTAGGGCAGTAAAGGTATCTATAGTCGGTTTCATATTTTAAGCAGAATACATTATACTAGAGAGATGTATTAGACTATTTAACCATTTCGTTGCCATACTCTGTCGTCTGCTAACTTTGTCGTCTGCTAGAAATTTTCATTCTTTTGATTTTCTTCATTTTTGTTTCAAAAACATAGTAACAGTAACAAACAGTTTGGATCCTGATGAGACGCCGAGTTACTCGGCATCTCATCTGGATCCAGACTGTTTGCATAGGTAATCACAGATCCGGCATTGGCAGCGAAAGGGTTAATGGTTCTTGCGCTATTCAATTTTGTAAAAAAGATAATAATATAGAATGCATTTCATTTAGTTCCGAGACTGGATACAACAGTTACATAAGCTTTTCCAGCTTCTTGGGCTTATTTGGATTCGTTCTCTTCAAATGAGTTTCATTCCAGTAACTTCCGTTATTCTTTTGTTGAATCACTTCCCCTAATGAATATTTATATGTTTCTTTATGAATAAAAATCCATCTGTACATTTATGGACTGAACCTCACTATTCACTTCTATGTCATTAAATCTATATATCCCGTGGAACCGGTAATGAAACACTTACGGGCAGTATCGGAATTTGCATAAAACGTGGTAGATAAATAAAATGTTGATTATGCATATATTAATGGGGAATTACTTCTATGTATAATTCAAACTCAAAGTGGTTGGTTCATAAAACAAACTAGAAAAAAGAGAAGGCCCTGCAGATTATCTTTTCTCGCTTCTCAGTCGTGCTAGATAAGCTGAGTTACTAAAAATAGCCGTACTAGAAATCCTTATCTGGAACACCCCGTGACTAGTGTATTCATACGCGCGATTGGGTAAACTCAATACAGGAAGGACTTCTTACAGAATTATACCAACATTTCTATAGGCAACAACCTTATAAATTGAAATTGATATAAGTAATTAGCACGAATATGAAATTCTATTTATCATATAAACACTTTAAAAGCCTATTTAATTAACCGAAGACGTTGTTTTGTAGTCACTCAGTCATTTATATTTACGCCAAAACGTAACGTTTGTGGTTGTCATAACAAATGACGTCATTAGAGGGTTAATACACGTTTTTTCGGCCGAAAACAAACGTGTATTAACGCTATTCTTGCATAAAACTAATTTTCTGCTCTCCTGCACCAATTTAATTCTTCAAAATACAAGCAAAACAACGGCAGCAAAACTATACACTTCTTTGACACTTCGGCGATTTATGCTGTTTCCGGGCCACTGTTTTCTTTTGGACGTCAATTCATGATTGTATCAAATACCGTTTACACGGAATTTCATTCAAAATGTCTATCACTAAAAACAGTTCATTGTCGGTGCTCCTGGAAATACTCACACCCCGGCGTTCACCTAGCTTAGGCCAAAACGCTGTAGCATTCGCGTCCATTGTTTACCTTAGGCCCGTAATAGGTATAATTAAAACCGGTCAACAACAGCGCGTGAGCACGAGAATCGCCTTGTTAATACATGGTATAGCGGGACTACAACAGCACGTTTTATGCAAGAATTTGGTGTCACGCCTAAAGTTATGCTGCGGTCTGTTGCTATTAGATATGGAAGTCGTATTACGCAATGTAAAGTAGTACTTCACAAATTCGTTAATTTTCTTGGTTTTAGGGCGTATTTCAGCGAGAAAAATAATCAAGCATGGGATTTGTTAAAGCCGGGGGGTTCTATACCCTCGGTTGGTCTGTTTCTATCGGAAACTCGCTAAAGCTCGTTTCCGACTGGAACAGACCAACCTCGGGTATAGAAACCCCCGTCTTTAACAAAACCCATGCTTGATTCTATTATTGTTGAATATGGCATTTTTGATAAAACAAAGGCAGATAACTCTGGACATGTGGTGATATTCAACCCCAAAACTACAGGTGTCTTCCTCTCATAATACTATGCATATACTATACCAAATATGTGAGGTACTGTTTGAGTTATCGCGTCACATAAAAAGTAACAAAAGTTGAACGTGTATGCCATTTTGGATGGATCAAGGGCAGATAACTCTAGACATATTGATCCGATTCAACCCAAAAGCTATAGGCATCTTCCTCTGATGATACTAAGCATATTCCCTTAAAATGAACCAAGAGGTGAAGTACTGTTTGAGTTATTGCGTCACATCAAGTGTTGAAAAAGGTTGATGGCCTTTTTGATGAATCAAGGGCAGATAACTCTAGACTAATAGCATGGGTTTTGTTAAAGACGGGGGTTTCTATACCCGAGGTTGGTCTGTTCCAGTCGGAAACGAGCTTTAGCGAGTTTCCGATAGGAACAGACCAACCGAGGGTATAGAACCCCCCGGCTTTAACAAATCCCATGCTTGATTATTTTTCTCGCTGAAATACGCCCTAAAACCAAGAAAATTAACGAATTTGTGAAGTACTACTTTACATTGCGTAATACGACTTCCATATCTAATAGCAACAGACCGCAGCATAACTTTAGGCGTGACACCAAATTCTTGCATAAAACGTGCTGTTGTAGTCCCGCTATACCATATATTAACAAGGCGATTCTCGTGCTCACGCGCTGTTGTTGACCGGTTTTAATTATACCTATTACGGGCCTAAGGTAAACAATGGACGCGAATGCTACAGCGTTTTGGCCTAAGCTAGGTGAACGCCGGGGTGTGAGTATTTCCAGGAGCATCGACAATGAACTGTTTTTAGTGATAGACATATTGAATGAAATTACGTGTAAACGGTATTTGATACAATCATGAATTGACGTCCAAAAGAAAACAGTGGCCCGGAAACAGCATAAATCGCCGAAGTGTCAAAGAAGTGTATAGTTTTGCTGCCGTTGTTTTGCTTGTATTTTGAAGAATTAAATTGATGCAGGAGAGCAGAAAATTGGTTTTATGCAAGAATAGCGTTAATACACGTTTGTTTTCGGCCGAAAAAACGTGTATTAACCCTCTAATGACGCCATTTGTTATGACAACCACAAACGTTACGTTTTGGCGTAAATATAAATGACTGAGTGACTACAAAACAACGTCTTCGGTTAATTAAATAGGCTTTTAAAGTGTTTATATGATAAATAGAATTTCATATTCGTGCTAATTACTTATATCAATTTCAATTCATAAGGTTTTTGCCTATAGAAATGTTGGTATAATTCTGTAAGAAAAGTACAAAAATGAGTCATGCAGGAAATACCACATACAGAACAAACACTCGCCCGAACAGCAACACAAGGAAACAGCAAATGTACATGGGTAGAAAAAACAACAAGAGACGCACAAAGACAAAACAAACATTCAATAGGAGGAAGATGGAAGTACCGCCTTGGAACGGTCAGTGACAAAAGTCACCGGGGGTTTAAACCGGTTTATGGGCGCCCAACCTCACCCTTATTCCATCCCCATCCTAAAAGACAAACAGTGTAAATAAACGTATCCCCTCTCCGACTAATCTACAACAACCGCGACAGCAAATACAGTGGTAAAGTGCATGTATAACAAAAAAACATTTAATTGAACATACTGTATCCACCTATCGCTAGTGTACTCAATGATTGAGCTGCAAACAGAGTAACTGTAGAAAAGTAATAAAGGGTACGACAAAAATGAAATAGTACAGATATCCGACGTTCTCCTTCCATTTCTGGATTTAAGAGGTCGCCTTCATAGAGTACTAAACCTTTCTTGTCGGCGTACATGCAAAGAGGCCAGCGTGATTGCCAACTGTAAAAGGGTTCACAACCAAACATGCAGTATGTTGTAATAATACAGGATCATATCCCTTTTTAATGAATTGTTTTATATATTTGATGAACAAAGTGAGAAAATGGGTATGTCCAATAATTCTACGAAGTTTGTAAATCACATCACCATAAAATTCAGGATGTGAAATACCGTGTCGCAAAAGTACCTTGAGATTACATTTGTACTTGCCAATAAGCGAGAGATTTCGATAGTAAAATTTAGAGAAAGTTTTTCTTAGTTTATGGTATCTATATCCTTGTTTAAGCAGTTTTTCAGTTAAAATGAGATTTCGACTGTTAAAATCGTCAATAGATGAACAAGCTCTAGCAAAACGAATAAGTTGAGATATATAAACCCCGTAAGATGGAGCACGGGGAACATCCCCGTCAAGATGAGGAAAATTTACAATATTAAAATCAAAATCATCTCTTTTGTCATATATTTTAGAAGAAATCATTCCATTATTAATTTTAAGGTCTAGGTCAAGAAACGCTGCATAATTGTCGGACGGGTTAGCTTTATTCAATTTGAGTTCTTTAGGATAAATAGTCCTTCCTGTATTGATTTTACCCAATCGCGCGTATGAATACACTAGTCACGGGGTGTTCCAGATAAGGATTTCTAGTACGGCTATTTTTAGTAACTCAGCTTATCTAGCACGACTGAGAAGCGAGAAATAGTAATCTAATTCAACCCCAAAATATAGGTGTCTTCTTCTGGTGATACTAAGCATATGCCCTTAAATGTGAAGAACTGATTGAGTTATCGCGTCACATCAAAGGTGTTGACAAAGGTTGATGGCATTTTTGATGAATCAAGGGCAGATAACTCAAGACATAGTGATCTGAGTCAACCCAAAAACTATAGGTGTCTTCCTCTGGTAATTCTTAGCATATACCTTTAATATGAAACAAATATGGGAAGTACTGATTGAATTATCGCGTCACATCAAAGGTGTTGACAAAAGTTGATGGCATTTTTGATGAATCACGGGCAGATAACTCAAGACATAGTGATCTGAGTCAACCCAAAAACTATAGGTGTCTTCCTCTGATAATTCTTAGCATATACCCTTAATATGAAACCAATATAGGATTACTGTTTGAGTTATCGCGTCACATCAAAAGTGTTAACGGACGGACAGATAGACGGACAGAAAATGTGATTCCTGTAGAGTTCTTGCATTTTCAATATAGGGCCCCAACAATGTGAAAATTATGAAAGAAACATTTCCCCTGAATAATTGGTACAGGCTAACACGGGAACCAGTAATGACGCAGTTAGTAAACAAGTCAATAAAACCACCGTATGCAACCTTACCATCGGGAACTTACTTTCATTTGTTTGGTTGGTTCTGATTCAGAGTTTAAATGCAACTTGTCTCAAAATTATGAAAATTTAATAGCAATCAAATGTTCTAAAAATAAAAATAAAGCCCTTCCAACCGCCTTCATTTTGTTTCATTGAAGAGATGATAATTTACAGACTAGCTTAATTTTGTCTAAAATAATTTTATTTTTCAAAATATCATACTTAGTGCATCGATATTGGTACTCTCCTTGATATTGCAATTATTTGTTTTAAATTATTATGGTGAAAATGCAGATTATTATATTAAGCAAACTATTATTCTGAAGTTTACAATTTTACCGATTCCAAAGAAAATCATATAAGCGATTAGCAGTAGGCTATGCGGTAGTGGATCCTGTCAGTTTAGGAGGTATACTGTGCAAAACACTTGAACATATTGTATCCTCTTCTATCACAAAAACACTTTACTGACTATAATCTCTTCTTCGAACTACAGCATGGATTCAGGGAGAAAAGATCCAGCCAAACTCAACTGCTAATGCTTGTAGAAGAATTTATGAAATCTATGAACCAGAAGCAATAGACTGACCTAATCCTGACTTTAGCAAAGCTTTCGATACAGTAAAGCATAAAAAAACTACTCTACAAACTTCACTAGATCTACTATGGAATCAGAGGATAAAACTCTTACATGGGTAAAATGTTTCCTTGACAACAGATCACAGACTGTACTTGTAAAAGACTCAAATTCTAATGCCATCTCTGTCACTTCTGGAGTACCAAAGGGACCACAGTGATGGGACCTCTCTTATTCCTTATCTATATTAATGACCTTCCGAATAACATTGCCTCTACTGTACGCATTTTTGCAGATGACTCTGATCTCTATCTATATCTGGCAACAGCTAGCACAACAAACCCAGACTCTACAAAAAGACCTCATATGCCTTGAAGACGGGGGGGGGGGGGTGTTTGAACACACACATATATCGATAACATAACAAAAAATGCAAATCAGACACTCGGTTTCCTTAGACGAAATATCATTAAAATCAACTCCCAGCAAATAAAATCACTCGCAAAACTTTAATCAGACCGCAGCTAGAATATTGTTAAGCAGTATGTGCTCCACACACAGAGTAAGGGTATACAACAGCTAGAAGCTGTCCAAAGGCGATCTGCACAATGGGTTACAAAAACTACATCAGAACTGCAAGTGTCACTGACATGCTTCTATCACTTCAGTGGAGACGTCTTGACCTTCGCAGGATTGACCAGAGACTCGTCATGCATGTTCCACAACATAGTAAACTCAAATGTAGCAATAGCTCTACCACATCAAAACTACCTCACTCAAAACCCAAGTAAGATCATCACACCACAAAGCATACAGACTGGTCCAAACAAACTCAGATTACTGAAAAAATATTCCCGCACTGGAATCAGTGGAATGCGTTACCGCCAGATATCATTACATGATCTCCCAACTGCATCATTCAGCTTGGCTGTCAAACTTGTTGATCATGCCTCACCGTAAATGAATGGAGAAGTATTTTAATCTTTACTTACACTGTACATAGATACTCAGCTTTCATTTCATTGTTATTTCCTTCAAACAGTATGTCGTGACGCGCGTCAGTCTACACATGTCCCCGTAAGGGGTTTGACTTTATGGAAGATAGACAGATGACCATGTGACAGTCACGTGATTTAAACAAAAATAGTGTCGTATGTGTGTTTTCACTGAATTCAAAGGATTTACAGGACTTTTTCAAGGTTTTAAGGTCATGCAGTTACTTTTGGGCTTAACCAGAAATACATTTGTTTGTGCTCACGCTGAAGTAAATATATATTTTAACATTTCTAGGTGGAGAAACTTTCATCCTCGGTGTGAATGATGTGACCTACAGTAGTTTTATGTCTATTTTTAACCAAAATGATGACGTTATGTACAGCTTTCATTGTTTATAAATTAATCGACGAATCAAAGTAGGTGCGTCATTATTGGTCCGCGTCAAAATGGGTACCTGCACGATATATATCTACAGCTTTGTACATTTCGTATTTAGATCTATATAAAGTCATATTTTCATGATTTAACTGTCCATTGTATGGGTAATTAATAGCACTCGGCATCAAACTTATTAGATTTATTGGTTACCCTCCAGTCAGTGGTCAATCTCTCTGTGTGTCTCTATCTCTCTCTTTCTCTCTCTCTCTCTCTCTCTCTCTCTCTCGCTCTCTATCATCTATCTATCTATCTATCTATCTCTCAGTTCTGTTCTTGATCTGGGTTTACAAACCCCATTCCGATTGATTAATTTGACTTTTCGACTGAAAGTATCCATTGGAAAATATTCATTGCCATTCGGGTCGCCTTTTATTAAAGCTGAGATACAAATACCGAGGACTGCCGAATGAAGTAAAACATGAGTTTCTATCATGAAAACAAAGAATCAAAGCGGGGTTTTTAGATAATTTAACTTATTTAGAAAAACAACAACAATGGTGTTCTAGAAATTCTTATATAATGCTTACATATAAAAACAACAATATCGCTTTAATTCTAATGAAATTTTCTACACTATTTTGCTAAAGAAATCATGAACTGAAAGTAAAAACAGAAAGTAGAGATCTATGCCATGGGCAGTAGGGTCAGGGGCATCTATGTACGCGCCTCAGTATCCTCACAATGTGAACTTGAGTCATAATAACTCATAGCGAGTTTCATATTATTGTTTACAATTTGAAACATCCTCATCCTTTGATATACGTCTGAAGTTGTTGTTCAAAGTGCCTCTGAAATGGAAATCTTAGACGACAGCCCCAGTGATGGGGTGATTATCATCAGCAGTGATTCCAGTTCGGACTCAAATTCCAGTTCAAAGGTAGGTTTGAACTGTACTCTTGATTTATGTGTATAACACTTTCCCTGGTGAATATTCATAGCTGAAATAATGACATCATGGATATTGTTTATTAACGTTACCAGGGTTTCACCATAGGTGTTTGTCGTGTGCTACCCCACTACCCGGCCATCCCCCCCCCCCCCTTTCCCGTCTGCAACTACACAGAAACATATTGAAAATTGGCCAAAACAATCTCAAAAATGTCAAAACATTGTCAAAATACCATAAAATAACATTTAAAAGTGAACTAAAAAAATCTGATTTTTTTTGTTCACATCAATGTAATAGATAATAACCCTTTAGCAACATGGTTAGAGTGTCAGATTAGTATTCTAGAGGTCAGGGTTTCAAATCCTGGTAGAGGCCAATAACTTTTCGCCCCTTAGAATTACTTCATTGGCGACGAGGATAATTTGGTTTGTATGTGGGGATGCATTTAAAGGCTTAGTGGGAGGGGAGGAGTATGGTGATCGGCCTGTGTAAGGCATCTCCAACAGCCTTGCTGTTGGGTTAACCCTTTAGCAACATGCAGGGTTCGCACAGACCTGGAAAAGTCATGGAAAACGAGGTCTGCCTGGAAAAATCATGGAAAACTGAAATTTCAAATTTTATCATGGAAAAATCAGGGAATTTAGAGAAAAATCATGAAACTTACCAATTACACCCTTGAATAATTCCTTTATTTGCAGATTTACCAACATATGAATTTTCTTGGCATGAAATTAAAAAAAGAAGAGTTCATAACCGAAAGTAGATCTGGTCGGCGTTATGAGTAACATGAATTTTCTACTATGACACCGGTAGCGAACAGTCATTGGTCCGAAAATGGATTTCCGGTGCACCGGCTCATTTTTTGGAACTCCTCTGCTCTTTTCGTTTGTCCATTATTTATCGCATGGTGAAAATCTGCCCAGCGTTCGGTGATGGCTTAAGTGAGAAACCGGTTGCAACCAGGGACTTTACTACAGTCCATTAGTCCATTGTAAGATTATGTGATTCCCTCTTGGCTTAGTAGCTAAACACTGGTTGCATACGGTCGCCACTAGCCACCATTGAACGCACCGCTGTTTTTTCGAGCTCAACAAAGTATGAAAATTTTGTAGCCCGGCAACGGAATGTGTCGGTATAATCCAGTCTATATAACAAACTGTACAAAGACAGAAGAACAGCTAAGGAAAAGAGGCAAGAGATATAAAAGTTAAACAAATTGAGACTGGCGTACTCGCTATACCTACATAAACACAAATAAATAATTGTTCTTGGTGTTTAGCATTCATTTCTAACAAAGAATATTCAGTTTGCAAGCTTAAAATCATTGCTGGAGGCGTATAATATATCATGGAAAAAATGTTTTTGTCATGGAAAAATCATGGAAATATCATGGAATTTGATTGTCAAAAGTCTGTATGAACCCTGAAGTTCAGAGGTCTGGGTTTTGAATCCCGGTAGGGGCCAGTATTTTTCCTCCATTAGAATTACTTAAGTTCTATCGCTATGCCATGTGTGGCGGCCATAAGTGTTGCTACCGATAAACTACACCCGTGGAATTTCTATGGGTACGGAGAACAATTTGCAATGACATGAGAGCACAAACAGCTAGGGTCCCATGTTGGATGCCAAATGTAAACAGGGTTTATACCAGTATGGGAATCAGACTCAAGACCTCTAAATTCCTAGTCAAGCACTCTACAACATCACCATAAAAGCCGACTTGCACAGCATGGCTGTACAAGTGTTGATACAGATAAAATACACCCCATGACATTAGCTGAATTCTTATTAATGGCATAATATTTTATGTACATGTACTCATAATGGCATATGTACTCAGAATGTTTAGTTACTGGTAGAAACAGTTTTTAACTGTAGTGTCAGATCTATTACAATTTCAAACAGAGCAGACCCTGATTAGACTACTTCTACAGAGCATTTGCACGACAGTAAAGGCAGAGGGGAAAGGGCTTCTTCTCCTTCTGTCCTAGCTTTGAAACAGGATCTAAAGACATTGTCATTGTTTAGCAAGTGCCAACCCAAATCAACTTTTATGGAGTTCTTTTCAGAGTCTGATAATCCATAGACCCCACTAACTTAACAATTTTAACTACAAACTTCTAATGCATCTCTTACAAAAACAAATAGACTATCTACAGTATCAAAATTACAATATTGACATTTCAGATGAAATTCTGTGAATTTTCACCATCTTCAACCTCCCTCACAAGGTAGAGCCCAGGCTTAAGATTTTGCGACCCTGACCTAGTGTGACTTTATGCAATAAATTGTACCAGCACTAATGTGACAGCATGTTCATTATGAAAGAAATTAGGTGTTAGAAAAAATGGCATGAGTTTACCACTTAAAGGGGAGGGGATATACTTTTGGCTCCAAAGTCGTGTATACTTAGGTCCATCTCAAATTTGTGTGTACATGTAATGCATAACCCTAAAAGCATTTGCCCCACAGACTTGAAACTTCATGATTATATTATTCAGGGTGTGAACTTTTGCACCTGGCTATTTTTGTCCAACAGCAATTAACAAATAACAGAGTAATGGGACTTGCTTTTGTGAAAGTATGCATGTCATTCATAACTCTACAGATATTCAAACTTCAGGAATATAATTATTATTTAGATTCATATTTTCATCCAACTGCAATTAACCTTGATGAAATTGATTTTGTGAAATATTGCATTCTAAATTTGTGTCACATATAACTCTGCAACTAATTGTGCTAGAATGATGAAACTTTGGACATTTATTAATCACTACCGGTATGTCATGCAGGCTTTTTCACCTTGGTATTTTTACCAACCACATTAACCCTTTACCTGATAGAAGCGGCTTTTAGCGTGTTTAATTTATTCCTCCACTGAAGAAAATAGTTCAATTTTATATAGTCATGAACAAATACCATAGGAAATATTTTCTATATCCTAGCAGTTGGTAGCTTAAAGCAGGCTGAAAGTAAAGCAGAATGCGCCTTAAGGCGCATTCTGCTTTACTTTCAACCTGCTTTAAGTGGCCACCTGTCTCCACAACTAGAAACAGGCTATTGGGTAAAGGGTTAAACATTATCAGAGTTATGGGCCTTAACCCATTCCATCATAGGATATTTTTAGACCCAACCCAAATCTACCGAAAAGGAGCATATACCGGTACTAGAGAAAAGGAAAATGTTAGAATTGTATAGTTTTTATACTTTTGAAACCATTGTGGTAAATCACATTTATCACATTGGTTTCAAGAAGTGACTTTTACAGTGGCATAGAAAGGCGTATTTATGGAGGAAAGGGTTAATCTTGTGACAATTTGCAATTTAAGTTTCTGTCGCATGAATGCTAGAATGATTAAACTTTGGGCATGTAAAGTTTGTGGATTAAAATGTTCTTCTAGTTATTTTTATCCAAACACAATTAAGATTATTGGAGTTATGGACCTTGATGTGAAAATGCATGTGTTTGAAGTTTGTGTCATACATATGTAACTGAACTCTGAAACCAGTGCTGCTAGAATGATAAAGCCTTAACAATGTTTCATTCAGCAGGAATGCTTGTGCACCTGTGTATTTTGATATAATCACATTCACAATGAACATTGACTGATAGTGCTATGGGCCTTCATTGGTAAATATTGTCAATTGTAAGTTTGTGTGACTTGTAGCACTGTAATATTAGTGCTAGAAGTATGAAACCTCAGGAATGTACATGTATACATCAGCATGTAAACTTCTGCACAGGTCTGTGCATTTTCATCCAAATTCAATGAAGATTAATTGAGTTATGAGCTGTTCTGTTGTGGAGATTGGTGCTTTAAGGTTTAAGTTTGTGTTGCATGCAACTCCGAAACCATTGCTGCTAGAATTAACCCATTACCTCATAGGCTATTTTTAGATCCAACCACTTTGAATTTTGTAAATCTACCGAAAAGGAGTATAACTAGGGAAAATGAAATTTTTAGAATTGTGTAGTTTTATAGGAGCAAATGCTCTATTTATCACAATGGTTTCACAAAGTGACTTTTACAGAGTTGTCAAAAGTCATCAATATTAGGGAATGGGTTAAGCTGCACGGGAAACCTTGAACTTTTAACACTTTACCTTATGTGCATGCACATTACATACAAATCTGAGTAATCATCATGTTATTATTGCATCCAAGGTGTGAGAAAGTTGAAGGTTAGGGGACATTCGTATCCTATGGAAACATTTCTAGTTTGAGTTGAACTCTCAATGAACCAAAAATTTTACAGGTCCCTACAGTACATATAACAATCTTTTCAGTCTACTGCGCTCGAGAATGTTGTCAAAATGAATGATTTTGTAATTGGTAAAAACCGTAAATTCATTTACATTATATTTTGTTGTTTATTTTAATCCTCAGCATTTTACTGACAAATTTGAAATAACAGTTTTGATCAAAATGAAACTGGCAACAACTTGGCTTCTTATCAGCATCCACCTGTTCTCATCAAGATCCAACTTTCCTGTTTTACACTCCAGCACATTTTCTTTTAAAAGAAATAAAAGAAAAAATTGCATAAGGGAATGAAGCAGGTGACAATACCTGGACCAGTGGTATGTGTATGTACCGGGGTATGTAGATGACAATTGCTCAGAGTGCAGAAATTAAATTAACCCTTTCCTCCATGAATATTTATGTGAGAAATAATGACATCATGAATATTAATAAGACTATTTTCTATAATGGCACATGGACCGGGAATGTTTGACCATGATAGAAACAGAAGAATCAGATTTATGCAATTCCATATGATAAGCAGACAGAGCAGACCCTGATCAGACGGCTCCTATAGAAAGATGTATTTGTAGAGTAAAGGGTTAAATGATTGTTAAAATCAAATGTTCCGATGGAAGAACAAATTTAATGATGCTTGTCAAATACTCCACTTTTGACTGGAGTACAAATGGTAGTTCAGCAGTGCCCTCTTGTCTCTGTTTTTCAGTTTGTGTTGTATTTCAGTTGTGTTGTTTTACATTTTTTTGTTGAAGTTTGCATTTCTTTCGGCATAAATTGATGAATCCATAGACGTGCGCACAGACTGTAGATATTTTTAAACTGATAACTTTATTCACATGTATCGCCGGTAAGTTCAATTTCTTTTTAAAACTTTGTCCTTCATATAAACACCTTTTCACATATTTGCAAACAGAGTAGACACAGATCCTATAGGAGCAGACTTATCAGGGTCTGTGCTGTTTGCTAACTGAATTGGATAGATCTGTTTCTATACTTTCTTAACCCTTTCGCTGCCAAACTGTGTTGTCTGCTAACTTTGTCGTCTGCTACAATTTTTCATTCTTTTGATTTTCTTCATTTTTGTTTCAAAAACATAGTAACAGTTACAAACAGTTTGGATCCTGATGAGACGCCGAGTTACTCGGTGTCTCATCTGGATCCAAACTGTTTGCATAGGTAATCACAGATCCGGCATTGGCAGCGAAAGGGTTAAATGGCTACAATGTTCCACCTTCCATACTTCATTGTAACTACAGTAGACCCTGTCTTAAGTGACCATCAAAAAGAGGTCTAATTATTGGTCTGTAAGGCAGGTGGTAGCTTAATACAGGTCAAAAGTAATGCAGAAAGCTCCTAATGGAACGTTCTGCATTACTTTGCCCTGTATTAACTCATTCCCTCATATTGACGCCTTTTGACACCTCTGTAAATTTTGTAAAAGTCACTTTGTGAAACCATTGTGATAAATGGAGCATTTGCTCCTATGGAGCAAATGCGCTATTTATCACAATGATTTCATAACTACACAATTCTAAAATTTTCCTTTTCACTAGTAAATACTCCTTTCCGGTATATTTATTTAAAGGGGTTGGATCTAAAAATAGCCTATGGGGTAATGGATTAAGCAGCCACCTGCTTTTTAAGATGCTTGTGTCCAATTAATATAAGGTCACATAAGACAGGTTCTACTGTATTTTGTCCATGAATGTTCAGTAGGCATTGAAATTTGGAATAAATATAGAACAGGTAAAGGGTTAACCCTATCTGCTGAAGCTGTTATTTTATTTTTCCAATGTTGCATTGAAATTATTCAAAGTTTAATCCTTTACCGAAAGAATACTCATGTTAGAATTGATGAATGTATGAATATTAATTAGTTAACCCTTTCCTCCATAAATACGCCTTTTTACACCTCTGTAAAAATCTTTGCTCCTATAGGAGCAAAATGCTTTATTTATCACAATGGTTTCAAACTGCAAAATTCTTAAAGTTTCCTTTTCTCTAGTTAGTGCTCCTTTTCGGTAGATTTATTCAAAGAGGTTCATGTACCTAAAAATAGCCTATGAGGGAATGGGTGAAATGTTTATAAAGGCATTTTTTAACAAGAAGTCTTTGATCAATTCAGAGTTACAGATAAGGTTGCATACCCAAATATCAAAATCTCCATTTCTCCACCAAACCCTATACTGTGAATACTCTTTAGAATCATCTCTGCCAGACAATTCTAAAGAGTGGTCACAGCATAGGGGTTTGGTGGAGAAGTAAAAGAGATTGTTTTGAATTTTTTTTAATTTATTACTCATCTTATCTGGAGCTGTAATCATGGCAAATTTTTTAAAATTATATCTATAATTCTGTGTTACAGTATTTCATAAAACAGCAGAGCAGACCCTTATTTGATGGCTCCTACAGAAGTTGTCTGATCAGGGTGTACTCTGTTAATTAATAAGGCATCTCAATTGAGTAAAGGGTTAGATTATTTAAATGATCTCGGGCATTGTTGATATCTGCTACATTTCTAAGATTACCAATTTGCAGTACTCAGATACATTACTATAGATAGAACCCTGGGCTAATTTCTCACAATATATACAGAAGAATCTCTCTTAGTGACAATATTATTGTCCGTCAGTCCGGCCTCAAAAACGATACCTTGTGGGACTATGAGAACTAGAGATCTTTTATTCTTCCTGTACTTGTGGGGCTATTTTCTGGTCTTGTGTGACTTTTTTAAACAAAAGAAAAGTCCCATAAGGCTTATTCCTTAAGAACGTCTGTCCATCCATCCGTCTGTCCACTTTTGGTTTCCGCACAGTATCTTCTTAGGTCCAGTTTTCACCAAACTTGATCAGTGTACTTGATATCCAAGTACCTTGCATGGGTTCTATGTTCGGCAATTTCAGTGCATTTTTCGGAAATATGGAAATTTTCACTTAGGCTGCTGCAATCTGATTAGCTGATTGGTTTCAACGCAATATCTCCTCAAGGAATAGTCCAATTTTGACTAAACTTGCTCAGTGTACTTGATATTCAATTACCTTGCATGGGTTATGTGCATGTTAATGAAAACTATGGCCTTTTTCACTTAGGCTGCTGCAATCTGATTGATATTCATCAATATCTTCTTAAGGAATGTTCAAATTTTCACCAAACTTGCTCAGTCTACTTGATATCCAATTACCTTGCATGGGTTCTTTGGTTGGCATAATTCTGTTCATATTTATTGATGATGATACGATCTGGTTGGCTGATTGTTTCTGTGACATATCTTCTGAAAGATTAGTCCGATTTCTATCAAACTTACTCACTGTATTCTTATTATTCAAGTACCTAGCAAAGAGTAACAAGTTAAGCAAATTACATGCATTAATTAATTATGCTGCTGCAGTTTGGCATTAGGAAAACCAGGCTTACAATATACAGGCGTATGTGATACCTCTTACGCAGGCAGGGCCCTTCCTAGTTAATTTCAGTGAGTCCACTAATTGTAATTCAGTCATTCCACCAATTGTAGCTCGGTGAGTCCACCAATTGTAGCTCAGTGAGTCCATCAATTGTAACTCAGTAGGTCTGCCAATTGTAGCTCAGTCGTTCCAGTAATTGTAGCTCAGTGGGTCAGCCAATTGTAGCTCAGTGGGTCCAGTAATTGTAACTCAGTGCGTCCACAAATTGTAACTCAGTGGGTCCACCTATTGATTTCATTGATTGTTTGTTTATCATTGAATACAAAGACCTCAGTTCAATAGCTAACATTTGAAATTACCTTCATGTCTGATATATGGCAACATCATTTCAAGCATTTCCATAGCAACATCTAGACAGCATACTAACGAGCGCCAATTGATATCCTTACACCTAATAATTAGTTTTGCAGACGTCAAAATTTTGCGTGGAACTACATGTTAACAAATATGGCGTTTATGACAACTATCAAAACAACTACAATTTGTTTGTGTTACCGTTTGTTCAAAATATAAACAAATACTGGTAATCAAATGCGAACAGCAATGGCGTCATTAGACTTCCTGGAAGTTCTCATAGTTATTAAATTGTGCTACCAGCTTAGATATTCTGCAGTAAAATCTTATGAACAGCTACAACATATAATAATTATTTTATTTTCATTGTGGAGTAGTACATTAGGATCAGACTTGCTCTGTGGTCAGATACTGTGTAGTTTTACATCAGGATCAAACACACTGTGTAGTACATCAGGATCAGAAACTTTGTAGTAGTATTCCAGGATCAGACTCACTGTGTAGTACATCAGGATCAGAAACTTTGTAGTAGTATTCCAGGATCAGACTCACTGTGTAGTACATCAGGATCAGAAACTTTGTAGTAGTATTCCAGGATCAGACTCACTGTGTAGTAGTACATCAGGATCAGACACACTATATGTAATAGTACATCAGGATCAGAAACTTTGTAGTAGTATTCCAGGATCAGACTCACTGTGTAGTAGTACATCAGGATCAGACATTGTAGTACATGTAGTATAATACATCAGGATCAGACATTGTAGTTACCCATCAGGATCAGACACACTGTGTAGTACAGTAAAACCCCGCTAATGTGACCATCTAAAAGAGGTATAATTCTGGGTGCTAGATGAGTGTGGTAGCTTAATGCAGGACAAAAGTAATGCAGAAAGCTCATAGAGGAGCTTTCTGCATTACTTTTGCCCTGCATTAAGCAACCACCAGCTTATAAAGACATGTATGTTTATTCATTAGAGGGGTTCTACTGTAGTACATCATGATCAGACACACTGTGGTAGTATACCAGGATCAGACAAACTGTGTTGAGTAGTACATCAGGATCAGACACACTGTGGTAGTATACCAGGATCAGACAAACTGTGTTGAGTAGTACATCAGGATCAGACACACTGTGGTAGTATACCAGGATCAGACAAACTGTGTTGGGTAGTACATCAGGATCAGACACACTGTGGTAGTATACCAGGATCAGACAAACTGTGTTGAGTAGTACATCAGGATCAGACACACTGTGGTAGTATACCAGGATCAGACAAACTGTGTTGAGTAGTACATCAGGATCAGACACACTGTAGTAGTATATCAGGATCAGACACACTGTGCAGAAGTACATCAGGATCAGACACACTGTGTCATAGCATATCAGGATTAGACACATTGTAGCGGTACATCAGGATCAGAGATATGATGTAGTACTAAGTAGTATGTTATTATCAGACCTACTGTACAGTAGTATGTCAGGATCCAAAATTATTGAAATGGAGATTCACTCATTTCATGTTATATCAATTTATTATTTGTTATACCAATTTGAAGTTTTATTGACATTAAACATACAAGCTGTTCATCACAAAGCAATATCATTAGAAAGAAAGTACTCACAAAACTTGTGCACATGTCCATGCATACTATAGTTGTTATAAGCCATGTATTTTTCACACATATGGCAAACCATCGTATTAGGACCATTCCTGGTATCCAATTTGATGCTTTATCTGTATTGTATGTTGATAGGCTAATTGTTACATAAATAATGCAGGACTGTGTGTATAGTGCAATGTAACAATAATTATATGGAACAAAGGGACTGTGGCAAAATAGAAATATAACAATTGGCTCTGGACAGGTATATGCCCCATGGTACCAGGCTTTTAGAACAGTTGTCAGTCAAAGGGATGTGGACATATGCCCCTTGATACCAGGCTTATTATAGAACAGCAGTCAATCAAGGGGCTGTCAGCTCAGCACACAGGTTGATCAGGATTTTACTGGGACTGGTAGTATTCATTCTCTATAGTAAGTTTATTTTATACAAATTTCATTTCACTTTGTTTCACATATAATTAATTGCCAAATATGGGCATTATATCCATATCTTCAGCAATATTAGTTACGTTTTCCCTTATTGGAAAGTGTGTGCCATGCACTCAGTATAGTCATATATTATTCTGTATTGGAACATTTTTGGCAGACATTTCATTTAAGATTAAAAAACTCTATATACTGTATACACCTAGTTGAAATATCTAACATGTAACCACTGTTCACTTTAATCTCTGTTGTTTATTTAATGTCAAGGATGCACAATTTAAATGTTCTCAGAATAACTAGAGAGCAAGGATCAATGACAATTAAATTGAATTAGTTGTTAAAACTGGAATTAAGAGACATCTGATATTGAATAATCTGATAGTATAATGCCTCACTATCAGTTTAAGCAATCCGGACTGAACTTGTCCGGACCTCCTACCCATTTTGCATTTAAATGATGTTTAAATGAGTTAACTGAGGGTGCCAGTATGGGTGACGGTCGTTTCCTCAAACTGCCAGTTTGTCAAAAAGGTTATGCAGTACATAAGGGGTTGTCATTTTGTCAAAAAGGATTATTTAGAGAATTGATTTATATATCCCCTTTTTGACGAACTGGCAGTTTGACGAAATGACCTATATGATTAGATCTATTAACCTTAGTTTGGATCTAGATGAGATCTGGATCAGAGCTGTATGCTTTGTGGTGATTAATTAACTCAGAAATAGTGAAGTATGCGACAGTACCGTATACTTAAGCACGCTACGGGCCAATTTGTGATTACTGTTTCAATTAGTTTGGGTCTATATCCAAAGATTTTCTGTATACATATTATTGTTAAGGATTTTATTAATGTTGATCAGCATTTGCTTAAAATTCTGGGATGTATACTATCTGGTCCCTGGGACTTAGACGGGTTGATTGTCTGACTCTATCTTCTGTTATATCGCAGCTGTTCAGAGTGGAGACTGCTGTATCTATATCTACAGTCGGTACTGTATCTATATCTATAGTCAATACTGTATCTATATCTACAGTCGGTACTGTATCTATATCTATAGTCAATACTGTATCTATATCTACAGTCGGTACTGTATCTATATCTATAGTCAATACTGTATCTATATCTACAGTCGGTACTGTATCTATATCTATATCTACAGTCGGTACTGTATCTATATCTACAGTCGGTACTGTATCTATATCTACAGTCGGTACTGTATCTATATCTATAGTCAATACTGTATCTATATCTACAGTCGGTACTGTATCTATATCTATATCTACAGTCGGTACTGTATCTATATCTACAGTCGGTACTGTATCTATATCTACTGTCGGTACTGTATCTATATCTATATCTACAGTCGGTACTGTATCTATATCTACTGTCGGTACTGTATTGTATCTAACATTCAGTACTGTATCTATATCTACAGTCGGTACTAGCTGTATCCATATCTACAGTCTGTACTGTATCTATATCTACAGTCGGCACTGTATCTATATCTACAGTCGGTACTGTATCTATATCTATATCTACAGTCGGTACTGTATCTATATCTACAGTCGGTACTGTATCTATATCTACAGTCGGTACTGTATCTATATCTATAGTCAATACTGTATCTATATCTACAGTCGGTACTGTATCTATATCTATAGTCAATACTGTATCTATATCTACAGTCGGTACTAGCTGTATCCATATCTACAGTCTGTACTGTATCTATATCTACAGTCGGCACTGTATCTATATCTACAGTCGGTACTGTATCTATATCTACATTCAGTACTGTATCTATATCCTCTACTGTGAATACATATTACACTGACAAAGTGTGAATTCAGAGTATCAGCAGTTTCTTTATCTGTTGCGGTAAAATATCCATTATGTTGTTCTATGTGACTTGTGGTTACAGTTGTCTTGGTATTTATCCTTATGAATTTCCAAAATCCCTTGCTGTTTGTTTTGGCATTGAGTGCTACCCTTTTCTCATATCCATATCTGGATCTTCTCAGCTCGTAGTTGACTATATTCCTTGATTTTTTATACTTTTCATAAGTTTGTAGGTTTTTACAGTGTTGGTATTTGACCCATTTCTTTCCTTTCATCTTATCTCTTTACTCCACGAATATTCATGCAAGAAATAATAATGGTACATAAACATGGGAACTTATGGCAACACCAGAAACATTAGAATCTGTTCTACATAGAGCTATAACCCTTTCCCTTATTAAACGTGTTTTCACACATTTGCAAACAAAGTAGACCCAGATCAGACGGCTCCTATTAGGAGCCGTCAGATCAGGGTCTACTCTGTTTGCTAATGGAATTTGATAGATCTGTTTCTTTAGTTTCTAAAATGGCTATAATGTTTCACCTTCCATATTTTGTTATAACTATTTTGTCCGTGAATATTCCGTATGTATTGGGATTTGGTCTAAATATAGAACAGGGAAAGGGATAACATGGCAGACGGGGCTTTCTTAGAATGCTACTACCGCGAGTCCAAGCCAGTCTGCTGTGACAATGGCTGGGTTATAACTTTATGGTTGCAAAAGTGTAGAGAGGGGTATTCACGGAGTAAAGGCTTAAGGAACATTCCTGCCAGGTATCCAATCTGATGCTTTATCATTTCATTTATTCTTAGTTTTGATCATACATGATCTGAGGCCATTTTCAGGCAATTTTGAGAAGAAATATATTTTAATAAAAAAAAATGGGCTGAATTTAAGACACTGATATTGAAGGCATTTTTTATCCCATATCCAGTCTTACAGCATACATTGTTATTTACACATTTTACATGGCTTTCAACGGTCTTCTAAACACTAATTTCCCTCATATAAATGCCTTTTCATGCATTTTTAAACAGAGAAGACCCAGCTCAGGGTGTACACTGTTTGCTTTTGACATGATACAGGTCTTATTTTACAGTTTTTGTCAAATTAAAAAACTTCCCTTGAAAAGTTTATACTATGAAATTGAGCTAATAAATATAATGATGTCATTATTTCTTACATGAGTATTGACCAGTGAAAGGGTTGACTCAAATGAAGCACCTTTTGCTCAGTGTCTTGGAGCATACATTACTTGATATCAATGATATGTTTAATTGTCTCAAATCTTATTATTTCACACCTTTTGTAGCATGGCATACAACTGTATTACTTGAGCACCTATTATTCAGGCTTAAATGTTATAAGTAAAAGTAAGGCAAAATTAATCAAGGAAGAAACAAAATAAGTAGAATAAAGTGATATTAGAAAACTGTGACAGTGAATGCTACAGAGGGATTTTGGGAACATCAGGTTTGTAACTTTGTGGATATTGCTAGTTTGTGTTAATTGTTAACCATTTCCCTAATATAAACGTGTTTTCACGCATTTGCAAACACAGAGTAGATCCAGATCAGACAGCTCCTAGAGGAGCCATCTGATCAGGGTCTGCTCTGTTTGCTGATAGAATTTGAAATATCTGTTTATTTACGTTCTAAAATGGCTAAAAAGTTCCCCTGCCATATTTCATCATAACTACTTTATTCATGAATATTCAATAGGTATTTAAATTTGAAATAAACATAGAACAGGGAAAGGGTTAAGGTAGCGACATATCCTCAGCACATGCCATCAGAAAATCATATCTAATAGACTAATACTACCAGAATGATAACCACAGTTATTTTGCATCATCTGATAAATTTGAATTATCTGTATCTTTCCATCATAAAATTATATAATATATCCAATGGAGAGATTCTATTGTAAGTGACATTTTCCATTAAACTAATTTTATTGCCAGTTACCCATAACTCATTTATTAGATTGATTATCATACTGAGCTTATTTTGTCAGGTGATCTACATAGTTCAGGCTACCTAGAGGGAAATGTGGCTGAATGGTTGCCAGTTAATTTTATTAGTGCATGCTCTTGCAGTTCTTAACATGAGATTAGCTAGAATCACATGGTTTTACTCTCTGTAAATAGATGTCACTTTGTGCTATGATATATTAATCTACAGTCTCCTATAATTCTTTAAAGAATGGCTGTGTACATGTTATGTTGGTTAACAACCTATTTCCGTATGTACATGGATGTGACTTAAATAAATATTCATAATATACTTAAATTATTAGTTTCCCCTTTGATGCCCCCCTCCCCTCCCCCCTCCCCTCCCCCACCAATACTTATTCTTCTAATTCATATAGTCATTACTTGTAATAATCATGGGTTTATAGATTGAAGCACATGTCACCTTATGTTACTTATCCTGGCTCCTAATACATGTAAGTGGTCTAAGTACTTTCTTAGAACAGATTGATGATACGCTGGGAGATAACTAAGACCAACCTAGTAGGGCTTCAAGTCCCTGAACCCTTTCCTTGTTCAGTATTCATGTAAGACGTAATGACAACATGAATATTAGCTCAATTTTAATCATGTAAACTTTTCAAGGGAATTGATTGCTTTGACAAAAACTGTAGAATCAGATCTATATCATGTCAAAAGCGACGAGAGCAGGCCCTGATCAGATCACCTGAGACTCCTATAGGAGACATCTAAATAGGTCTAATCTGTTTACATAATGTTTAAAAAGGCATTCATATGAGAGAATTTAGGTTAACCCTTTACTCCATAAGTTCACCATTTTATACCTTTTCAAAAAGAGAAGACCCAGGGTCTGCTCTGTTTGTTTATGAAATGATAATTTGCATTCTATAGGAGCTGTCTGATCTGGGTCTACTCTGTTTGCAAATGCATGAAAAGATGTTTGTATGAAGGAAAGGGCTAAATAAATATGCAACAGGGAAAGGATTAACCCTTTATTCCATAAATACGCGTTTCTACGTTTTTGCAAACAGCAGACCCAAATTAGATGGCTCCTATAGGAGCCGTCTGATTAGAGTCTTCTGTAATTGCTTGACCCTTTACTCCATAAATATGCTTCTGTACACTTCTGCAAACAGAGAAGACCTAAGGGCCTGTTCTGTTTGCTTATGAAATGATAATTGGCAGTCTATAGGAGCCGTCTGATCTGGGTCTACTCTGTTTGCAAATGCACTAAAAGGTGTTTGTATGAAGGAAAGGGTTAACCTTTTCCCTCATATAAACGTGTTTTCACGCATTTACAAACAGAGAAGACCCAGATCAGACGGCTCCTAGAGGAGCCATCTGACCAGGGTCTTCTCTGTTTGCTTGAAGAATTTGAAAGCACTGTGCCTTTACTTTCTAAAATAGCTACATTTATCCACCTGCCAGATTTCATTATAATTATATTGCCATGAATATTCAGTAGGTATTGAAATTTGGAATAAACATAGAACAGGGAAAGGGTTAAATGAATATACAACAGGAAATTTGGATTAACCCTTTATTCCAGAAGTACACCTTTGTTCACCTTTGCAAACAAGGTAGACCCAAATCAGACTTCTATAGGAGCCATCTGATCAGGGTCTGCTCTATTTGTTTAACCCTTTCCCAGTTCAATATTTATTCAAAATTATTTCGATACCTACTGAATTAATTTATGGCAAAAATAGTTAAAATGAAATATGAAAGAATGATGGAACATTGCAGCCATTTAAAGAAACCAAAGAAACAAATCTATCAAATTTCATTGGCAAACAGAGTAGACCGTTGATCGGTTTGCAAATGTGTGAAAAGGTGTTTATGTGGAGGAAAATTTTAAAGCATTATATAGATCTGATTCTTCAGCTTCTGCTATGGCCAATGTTCCTGTGTTCAATGCCCCATTACAATAAAACAACTCCCATTAATATTCATGATGTCATAATTATTCCTGCATAAATGTCCTTGGAGTAAAGGGTTAAGTCTTTGCACATGTAGTAATTGTCTGGAAAAATTGTCGTCTGCTGTAATCCTCATAGTACATTTTTCCTTTAACCCTTTCCTCCAAAGGCTATTTTTAGGTCCAACCTCTGAATGAATCTACCCAAAAGGAGCATTAACTAGGGTGATAAGTAGAGCATTAATTTTGCTATTATAGAAGCAAATGTTCTATTTATTACAATGGTTTCAAGAAGTTGTGATTACAGAGGCATAGAAAAGCGTATTTATGGAGGAAAGGGTTAATTTGTTTGAGTCAGCTTAGAGAGCCAAACAGTTTGGTCGTGCTGAGTTACTTAGCATCTCATCTACATGTTCAAGAATATAACTCCTTTATTTCTCTACCAAACCCTATGTTATGACTGGATGATTCTAAAGAGTGGTCACAACATTATATAGGGTTGACTATTTTAACCCTTTCCTCCATAAATACGTCTTTCTACACCTCTGTTATAGTCACTTCTTAAAACCATTGTGATAAATAGAGCATTTGCTCCATAGGAGCAAATGCTCTATTTATCACAATGGTTTCTAACTACACAATTATAACATTTTCCTTTTCTCTAGTAAATGCTCCTTTTCGGTAGATTCATTCAGAGGTTGGGTCTAAAAATAGTCTATGGAGGAATGGGTTAATATTTGAGTATGCACCTTTATCTGTTGCTCTGTTATAGTGTTGAACCTGATACAGACATGAAATAAAATAGATATAGTTTCTGCCATGGCCAGGAATACCTGTGTTTGTATGCCATTAAAATTTCTTTATCTTACATGAATTGAATATTCATAAGGTAAAGGGTTCATTAAGACTGTTCTTTGTTATTGTAAGCTACGAATATTGACCTTTTTATCTGAAGCTGCATCTCTTCTCCCGTTCAAGCACTCATCCACTTAGAAAAATAATGTCCTTGTTCTTTCAGTTTCAGCAATTAGTACTCAGCCTATCAGAAGAGATCTGACCCATACTGTGTTTAATAAGCAACCTAACTGGCATTAAATACACACAGCTAAGATCCATGAGACCATGTCGCCAAGTAACTAGGTCTCTTATAAGGATCAGAACTGTTTGATACTTGGTCAATATTTTCTAAAATGTTTTTAACAAAATGGAACATAAATAAAAATTGTAGCCAATCAGAGTGTACACAGACATTTTTTTTCAGCAGGCTACGTGTTCATTGTTTGTCATAATTGAGACAGATGGCAGATTAACACTTTCCTTCATATAAATGCCTTTTCACGCATTTGCAAACAGAGAAGACCCAGATCAGACGGCTACTATAGGAGCCGTCTGATCAGGGTCTGCTCTGTTTGCCAATTGAAATCCAAAATAAATCTGATTCTGGGTTTTTAAGGTCAATGTCTGATCTGTTGCTTACATGTACATGTATGTATTAACCCTTTCGGCCATGAATATTCCTGGAAGAAATGACATCATGCATTTTAATTCAGACTGCATGATTAAAATAACACATAAATATTTAACCAAGCCAGAAAGTGTGCAATTAGATCTTTATTATGTTGTAAGCAAGCAGGTGGAGGCAGGGCTCTAGAAATTTTCAAATCCCAACTGGTCCAGCCGGTAAACGGACATTAGCCCCCCCCCTCCCCCGGACATTTGCCACCTATTTCTTGATGAGCGGACATTTGCCCCTTGTCCCCGTGGAGGTATTCAATGCCTGACATTGGCTGTACTTTAAAATTTACAGTAAAACCTGCCTTCACCACATAATGAATACGATACACTGTGGGTTGATATTAGCAGGTGGCTGCTTGACCCTTCCCTTTTGAATATTTATGTAAGAAATAATGATGTCATGAATATTTATAAGTTGAAATTTTATGATGGCATAATATACAACAGGCCCATATATAGGAGCCATCTGATCTTGGTCTACTCTGTTTGCAAAGGCATAAAAAGGCGATTGTATGATTGAGGGAAAGGATTAATACATGGTGAATGTAATGCAGAAAGCTCCTAAGAGCAACCACCTGTAAATTTACTTCACTCATTGAAAACCTTGTATTGATCCATAGTACTTACCTAAAGTTGAATAAACCCATTACCTGATGAATAATCATGTAATAACTTCATAATAATTAATGACTTTCTGCATATATTTATTTGTTGACGTGTTACAATTAAAAATGGTATTTGAAGAGGATTTTTTTATACGCCCACCTAATAAAGGTGGTCGTATATTGTCGTGGCCCTGTCCGTCCGTTCGTTCGTTCGTTCGTTCGTTCGTTCGTCCGTCAACATTTTGTTTGTCCGCTGTTTTCTGGGAAAACTGTTTGACAGATATTAATGAAACTTCACACAAATGTTTAATGCATCAAGATCTGAAGCTGAGTTGATTCTGAGGTTCATTTGATTTTTCATTTCAGAGTTATGGCCCTTGTCCTAAAAAATATGCATATAGTTTGTCCGCTGTTTTCTGGGAAAACTATTTGAGAGATTTTAATGAAACTTCACACAAATGTTTAATGCATAAAGATCTGAAGCTGAGTCGATTCTGAGGTTCATTTGATTTGTCGTTTTGGAGTTATGGCCCTTTTACTAAAAAAATAATGCAAATACATGCAAATTGTTTGTCCGCTGTTTTCTGGGAAAACTATTTGACAGATATTAATAAAACTTCACAAAAATGTTAAATGCATCAAGATATGAAGCTATGTTGATTCTGAGGTTCATTTGGTTTTTCATTTCAGAGTTATGGCCCTTGTCCTTAAAAAATATGCAAATAGTTTGTCCGCTGTTTTCTGGGAAAACTATTTGAGAGATATTAATGAAACTTAACACAAATGTTTAATGCATCAAGATCTGAAGCTGAGTCAATTCTAAGGTTCATTTTATTTGGCGTTTTAGAATTATGGCCCTTGTATTTGAAAAATAATGCAAATACATGCAAATAGTTTGTCGCTGTTTCCTGGGAAAACTATTTGAGAGATATTAATGAAACTTCACACAAATGTTAAATGCATCAAGATCTGAAACTGAAATGATTCTGAGGATCATTTAATTTTTCATTTCAGAGTTATGGCCCTTGTCCTTAAAAAATAATGCAAATGCATGCAAATAGTTTGTCTGCTGTTTTCTGGGAAAACTATTTGAGAGATATTAATGAAACCTCACAAAAATGTTTAATGCATCAAGATCTGATACTGAGTCGATTTTGAGGTTTATTTGATTTGTCGTTTCGGAGTTAAGGCCCTTTTACTTAAAAAATAATGCAAATATATGCATATAGTTTGTCTGCTGTTTTCTGGCAAAACTATTTGACAGATATTAATGAAACTTCATACACATGTTTAATGCATTTGATTTGTTGTTTTGGAGTTATGGCCCTTGCACTTAAAAAAATAATGCAAATCTATGCAAATATGAGGATGGCCATAACTTTTTCATTTGAAATGATGTTTACTTCAATTTTTTATATGGTTAAAACTTAAAGTGAATTTTCACATATATTGCGGGGGTTTGATATGTCATTTTATTCTAAAGTTATGGTCCTTGAACTTTGTGTGTTCGTTGCTTTGTTTGTCGGTCAACATGAAACTTAACACAAATGTAATTGTTTTTAGCAACAAAATCTGAAGCTGAGGTTATTTTGAGGTTCATTCAGTTTGTCTTTACAGAATTACGCCCGTTGCACTTTACAAAAATCTGCAAATATGAGGATTAGCTGTAACTTTTTTATTTAATAAGATATTCACTTCAATTGTTTTAAAAATAGTATCACCTTAATGTGGAAATCAAGATCTGAAGCACAGATTAGAAAATGTCAACACTTATAAGGCATGTTGAATCAGAGAAAGTTCGCAAGTGGGCGTATTATGTACCGTATGCGGTACTCTTGTTGGTCATGGTAGAAACTGAAGAATCAGTATTATATAATTCCATAAGCAAACTGGATCGTCTTATCAGGGTCGGTGCTGTTTAGAATGCATCGTCAAAATGCATCGTCAAAATGCATCTCTGTCAGGAAGTGGTCTAAAATTAGTTCAACACCATTTTAAACCTTATCCCACAGATTTTCTTCTCGATTTTGAATCAGGTACAAATTTGACTTACAGTAAAACCTCTCTACAATGACCACTTAATTACATCAAGTATTTTGTGTTAAAGGCAGGTGGGCGCTTAAAGCAAGGTGTAAGTAAAACAGAACGCTCTTGTGAAAGTAAAACAGAATGCTCCTATATCAGCGTTCTGTTTTACTTTTTGACCTTGCTTTAAGCAGCCACTTACCCTAAATATCAACTAATTGACACAATTTAGTGGCCGTTATAGAGAGGTTTTACTGTACTTCCGATTTGATTGAGCTTTTGTGGCACTTTTTACTAAAATTTATGCCATTAACCCTTTCCCTGATATAAACGTGTTTTCACTCATTTGCAAACAGAGTAGACACAGATCAGACGGCTCCTAGAGGGTCTACTCTGTTTGCTAATAGAATTTGAAAGATCAGTGTCTTCACTTTCTAAAATGGCTATAATGTACCACTTTCCACATTTAATTTTATCTATTTTGCCCATGAATTTTCAGTAGGTATCAAAATTTGGAATAAATATAGAACAGGGAAAGGGTTAAAGCAGCCATGACACAAGATTTTGAGAACCTATTGACCAAGTGTCACTCAACATGCATCTCAACTGGATCGAAGCTGTATGCAAATGGGACTCTGGTCACGGACAGCGGGGTTATCTCTGGAGGAGTTAACTATCAAAGAAACTTTATAATGGAGCAGAGAATCTATTAACCCTTCGCTTGCTGAATTTTAAAATACAGTTCTCCTAATCTTTACCCAAGCCCTGTTGTATAATTACATATATATATTCACTGTGTACAAGTATTTGTCTGTGCAATCACTGCTGTGGAGTGCACTGGTTGCACAATCAACTTGTAAATAGTGCAGACCCTGATGAGACAGCTCCTGCAGGAGCTGTCTCATCTGGATCTCCACTATTTACAGGTAGGTATATTGACGTGAATAGCAAGCGAAGGGTTAATAGCTTAGACCCTGATCATACTGCGCTCCTGTAGGAACATTTTAATCTTGGTCTTGCATGATGTGGCCAAGTTTGTCATGTGGAATATTTAGGGTTATTAGAGTAAGCAGAAAATATGAAGCAGAGGACATTTTCATGTATGATATCGTTGATCTACATTAGCAGATACACGTGGCCATAGATTATTGGCTTTTGAGTGTACATTACTAATAACAATCTGTAAAGAATCTTAACCATACTACCAATAAACTCACCATGGCTCGCGCAAACTTTGCATCTCATCTGGAGGCAAACTACTTTATGCTGATTGTGTTTGGAACATCAAAAGAGATGGATAAAATATGGGGCTTGATAATGAAAGCAGACGACAAAGTTTAGAAGATGTTTGTTAGGAATCGCATTCAGTGGATTAATTCAGAAGGAGGTTACTGAGTGTTGTGCAGAGATAAATTACAGTGGGGTTACAGATTATGATAAAATATCATATGACTGCCATCATAGTTTTAATACTGATAAACTCACTGTATAGGTAAGCATATTTAGAAAGTATTGCCATATTTACCATAGATACATCATTGTTTCTGTCATCTTTCCTGTATTTACACTAAATAGTAACATCATCTTTTTGTATTTGCACTAAATACATAATATTTACTGTATTTGCACTAAATACATAATATTTACTGTATTTATACTAAATACATCTTTCATTTAATGTATTTACACTGAATACACCATGTTTATTGCATTTGCACTTAAATAATCATTTTTACTCTTTTTGCACTAAATGTATCATTTTTACTGTATTTAGGCAAAATACATTTTTTCTGTATTTATCCTATACGTTAACTCGGGGTTCTTGCGAGGGCGAGAAATTTGGTAATTTTCCCCATCAAAATGAGAAATGTCTCCATTTTTTTACTGTCATTGGGACAAGTGTCTCAAAAAATGTCAGTTCTTACCAGAATAATCCAATGCAGACAGATCAGATTGAGATCAATCAAACTGTGAATATGATCAGAGAAAATATTAACATGTCAAGGAAATCAGTCATAGATCCACAGATTCATAAACACAGCATTTTCTCAATGAATAATGGTTAAAAAAATATTTTGACACTTGTCGGTGTCTCACAGATTTGAAAATATCCCAGTACTTCTAACTGTTAATGGGACACATGTCTAGAACATTTTCAATCCTCGCCAGAACCCTGTAATAACTATAGCTGTATTTACCTAAATAGCAGGACACTCATTAACCTTGTAAACTGATTGTGTAGAGCTGATATCGAGTACCCTTATTATCCACCATTGGTGGGGGATTGTTTTTGAAGGTCATCCTTCAAGGTCAGAGGTCAAATCGGGGTCATAGTGTTTTTGCCCTGTCTGTCTGTCCGTTTGTTTGTTTGAGGACAACTTTAAAAACTTTTGAGTCAGTACCGTGAGATAGAGACTTGATACTTGGCATGCATATGTATCTCATAAAGCTGCACATTTTGAGTGGTGACATGTCATGGTCAACATCATCTTTCAAGGTCAGAGGTCAGATATATAGGTCAAATCACTGACTTTAACAATTTGGCCATAAATGTTGAACCTGTAGAGATAGAGACTTGATATTTGGCATGCAGGTTTATCCCATGAAGCTGTACAGTTTGAGGGATGACATTTCAAGGCCAAGGTCATCCTTAGGGTCAAGGTCATACTGGGGGCATAGTGCTTCACAAACACATCTTGTTCTATTTGTACATCAGTCTTTCCATCTTTCTGGAGTCTTATCTCAGAAAAAGTAGAAGTTACAAGTGTTTCTATGAAAATTAGTGTATATGCTTAATACCATAAGGAAAAATAGTTCTTTTAACCCTTCGCTTGCTGTTCACATCAATATACCTACTTGTAAATAGTGCAGACCCAGATGAGACAGCTCCTACAGGAGCTGTCTCATCAGGGTCTGCACTATTTACAAATTGATTGTGCAACCAGTGCACTCCACAGCAGTGATTGCACAGCGAAATACTTGATATATGTTAAAAATAATGTAATTATACAACAGGGCATGGGTAAAGAAGGAGAAATGTATTTTAAAATTCAGCAAGAGAAGGGTTAAGTATCACTCATATTGCCCAAGGAACACTAGAGTTGTGGCCCTTTTTTTACCAAAAATGACTTCTATCATTGTTTTGGTGGTGGGGTGTATCTTGTGTGTTGCTTTTCCTGCTTGACTTAACCCTTTCCCTGTTCTATAATTATTGCAAATTTTAATACCTACTGAATATTCATTAACAAAATAATTATAAAGAAATATGGAAGATTGTAGACATTTTAGAAAGCAAAGAAACAGAGCTATCAAATTCTATTAGCAAACAGAGCAGACCCTGATCAGACGGCTCCTCTAGGAGCTGTCTGATCTGGGTCTACTCTGTTTGCAAATGCGTGATAACACGTTTATATCAGGGAAAGGGTTAAAACGTTTTCAATCGTATGAATCTGAGGTAGAGTGTTAACTGTGTACACACTGGAGATTAACCTTCTACAGGCAGTGCATCAATATTCATGTCAGAAATAGTGACATCATGAATATGAATTATATTCATATTTATAATGGCATAATGAAAACAGGAAATGTTGACCATGTCAGAAGCTGTAGTCATATCTATTTTATTTCATGAACAAACAGAGCAGACCCTTATCAGATGGCTCCTGTAGGGTCTGCTCTGTTTGCTAAGGCGTAGGCTCCTGTAGGGTCTGCTCTGTTTGCTAAGGCATAGACACTTTGAAGGCATAATTATAGAGTATAAGATTTAGTGTGCAAACCGTTCAGGGTCCATGCTTATAAAGCTTTTAGTTGAGTCTGAGTTTCGTTCTCAGGCTTTTGATTGGTCAGATTTGAGTTCTCAAGCTTTTGATTGGTCAGATTTGAGCCAAAGGCTCAAATCTGACCAATCAAAAGCTTGAGAACGATCTCAGACTCAACTAAAAGCTTTATAAGCATGGACCCAGATCTAGATGAGACGCTGAGTAACTTAGTGTCTCATCATCCAAACTATTTTATATAGTTTGTCACTGTGTTTCGGTCAATGTTTCCTCAAGAGAAATTGATAAAAATGACGAGTTTTAGCAGGCAAACAATGGCATAATACAAGGAGACTCATGATTAGAATAATGTTTGGTGATGCCATGTCAGTCTTTAAAATCTTATCTTTTCTTATCTTTGAAATTATGCTTAACCCACCTTCATAGGCTGATTTTAGACCCAACCTCTTTGAATAAATCTGCTGAAAATTAGCATTTACTAGTGAAAAGGAAAATATTTAGAATTGTGTAGTTCTAAATTATAGATCTGAAACAAATGTGATAAATAGAGCATGGATTTGCTCCTTTGAAGCAAATACTCTATTTATCACAATGGTTTCAAAAACTGACTTTTGCAGAGGCATCAAAAGGTATCAATATGAGCTGGGCTCAAGCTAGAGGGTGATTCTCTGATTTGGGAGAAAAAATCTCCTTTCCTTGTTGGCTTCTCACTGTTTTAAGCTCCGGGAGAAGTTTAAATATATGTAGAACATAATTATAGGGAGATACAAAATAAGGACCAAAATTTGTCCCTGAATCCTAAAAAAATTCTCTCTGATGGAGAGAGAGCTCCAGCTTGAACCCTGATGATCATGAGGGAACAGGGTTAATAATTATCTGTAGTAGTAAATTGTAGTTGTTCATATTGATTACTTGCTCTGCACTAAAGCAGTGCCAGCTGGTTCATTTCTTTAACCCTTTTCCCTTATATAAATGTTTGTTCATTTGCAATCAGAGTAGACCCAGATCAGATGGTTCCTAGAAGAGTCTGCTCTGTTTGCTTATGAAATCATAAAAGATTGCAGTTTCTACCAGTACCAAAAATTCATGTGTACATACTGGTATGTCATTAAAAGAAAGTTGATAAAAATTAATAATAATTAATAATATCATTCAACAGGTACAGGGTTGGAAGAAAAACAGTAAACAACAACAGTGACTTCAGTGCTTGACTCAGTTACTAGTAATTATACTATAACTGTGTGTCCCCACTTTCCCCACTTTTATTTAATTGTTATTATAGTACCGTAATTGGGTTGTTTGGTGGTGATGGGGGGCAAATCTATTTTATAGGGTAACAACAGACTAATTGGTGAAAATGTGTAAAGTGCTTCACATAATTATTTGGGTTTATTTTTGTCAGACTTTGGAATATGAAGATAAAAATTATTACATGTACTTGGTGTTGAATTTTATCAAAAATAGTAAAGAAACATGCTAAAGAAATAGAAATTGTATCAGATTTTATCAT
This sequence comes from Azorinus chamasolen, assembly GCA_963576725.1. Taxonomy (NCBI): domain Eukaryota; kingdom Metazoa; phylum Mollusca; class Bivalvia; order Cardiida; family Solecurtidae; genus Azorinus; species Azorinus chamasolen. Next base: position 73,521,139 of record OY755245.1, read on the forward strand.
GAAAATGCATTAATTATGTATAAGAAAATTAATAGTTTTGTTCCAGAATAATTCAGAAAATTAATAAGACAATTTTCTAATTTGTGAAATAAGAATGAATTTTTTTTTACTTTAGATAAATAGACAAAGTGAAAGGTATTCAAAGGTATTCAATTTATTTTACAAATCAGAAAATGTCATTCTAATTTCTTAATTCTCTTGTAATTCTGGTACAAAATTAAATAGTAAATAAACATGATAATGAAATATAAATTTTGTATTAGAGTTAAACTTTGCATTTCTTAGTATCAATTAATAAATAGTACTATGTTAACCCTTTCCTCCATAGACTATTTTTTAGACCCAACCTCTTTGAATGGATCTACCCAAAGGAGCATTTACTAGAGAAAAATAATTTTTTTAGAATTTTGTAGTTATAAAGCAGTTTACCCTATTTATCACAATGGTTTTATAAAGTGACTTTTACAGAGGCGTATAAAGGCGTATTTATGGAGGAAAGAGTTAAACAGCACTATGTTAAGTAAATTTATATAACTAATACAAGTACATGTATATATATTTTTTTAGCTCACCTGAGCAAAGCTCAGGGTGAGCTTTTGGGAGACTTGAATGTCCGTCGTCCGTCGTTCGTCGTGCGGTGTGCGTCGTGCGTCGTCAACAATTTGCTTGTGAACACTCTAGTGGTCACAATTGTAGTCTAATCTTCATGAAACTTGGTCAGAATGAATGTCTTGATAAAATCTCGGACGAGTTCGAAAGTGGGTCAAGTTGGGTTAAAAACTAGGTCACTAGGTCAAATAGTATGAAAACCTTGTGAACCCTCTACAGGTCACATTTTTAGCCCAATTTTCATGAAACTTGGTCAGAATGATTGTCTTGATAAAATCTTGGAGGAGTTTGAAAAATGGGTTATGTGGGGTAAAAAACTAGGTCACTAGGTCAAACAGTAGAAAAACCTTGTGAACACTCTAGTAGTCACAATTTTAGTCCAATCTTCATGAAACTAGGTCAGAATGAATGTCTTAATAAAATCTCAGACGAGTTCGAAAGTGGGTCAAGTGGAGTTAAAAACTAGGTCACTAGGTCAAACAGTAGAAAAACCTTTTGAACACTAGTGGTCACAATTTTAGTCCAATTTTCATGAAACTTGGTCAGAATGAATGTCTTGATAAAATCTCGGACTAGTTCGAAAGTAGGTCAAGTGGAGTTAAAAACTAGGTCACTAGGTCAAACAGTAGAAAAACCTTGTGAACACTCTAGTGGTCACAATTTTAGTCCAATCTTTATAAAACTTAGTCATAATGATTGTCTTGATAAAATCTCAAACGAGTTTGAAAGTGGGTTATGTTGGGTTAAAAACTAGGTCACTAGGTCAAATAGTACGAAAACCTTGTGAACACCCTAGATGTCACATTTATAGCCAAATCTTCATGAAAATTGGTCAGAATGATTGTCCTAATAAAATCTTGGACAAGTTTGAAAGTGGGTTATGTGAGGTCAAAAAGTAGGTCACTGGGTCATATCTTAGAGAAATCTAGTTTACACTACAGTGGCCACATTTTTAGCCCAGTCTTCCTCAAACTTGCACAGAGTGTTTGTCTTGGTGATATCAAGGTTGAGTGTGATCATGGGTTGGGTGGGAATAGAAAGTAGGTCACTAGGTCAAGTCTTAGAAAAATTGGAGAGCACATTTTTAGCGCAATCTTCATTGGTCAGAATCATTGTCTTGATAAAATCAATATACTAAATCTTTGAAAATCTTGTTATGCAGAACCACTGCTCATGATCCACTGCTCATGATCCACTATCAACATTGTTCATATATTGTCCCTAAGTTCAATATTGACCCTACCCATGGGCTACCCTGCAAAAATCTTAAATCTATGGTAATCAGGTGAGCGATTAAGGGCCATCTTGGCCCTCTTGTTTTTATTCATAACAGATGGAGTTTTGCTTGAATTTCCATCAAGTTTAGGGATATACATGGATAACGTTTTCAACAAATGTTGTCACACAGTTCATGCTTGTTGTTATATTTTAGTCCAACTTATTTAAATCAGCAAACAAGCTCTTCATGCTGTTGAGACTTGACCACCAAAAATACCTCATGAATATGTATACATGAGATGGGTACTGCATGCATGAGAAACTGAATTTGCATAATGCATGGTATTATAAACAAAGAAATATTTTGCCAAATCAGGTGCTGTAGAAATTCATATTCAGGGGTCCAAATAACTTAAGATTCGTAAATTTAAACATTTTCAAGAATAAATCCTTTATTTCTCCACCAAACCCTATACTGTGATCACTCTTTAGAATTGTCTCAAAGCTGTGATCACTCTTTAGAATTGTCTCTTTGAGAAGATTCTAAAGAGTAGTCACAGTATAGGGTCTGATGGAGAAATGATGATTTTAGTATTCAGGTACACAGCTCTGATATTTACAGTAAAACCTCTCCATAACTAAATAACGTACATCAAATTGTTTGTGTTAAAGGCAGTAGGTTGCTATAAAGCAAGGTGAAAGTAAAACAGAACGCTCCTATAGGAACATTCTGTTTTATTTTCATCTTGCTTTAAGCTGCCACCTGCCCTAAATACAAACTAATTAACACAATTTAGTGGCCTTTAATAGAGAGATTTTTCTTTATATCATTTCATGTCCATTTTCTCTATTAATAACCTTACTATAACACCTTTGCAAATAAACCAGACCCAGATCAGAAACATTGGCTCCTGTTGGGTTTCTAATTAATATTCATAATATAATTATTTCTTACATGACTAATCATAATGGAGTAAAGGGATAAATAAGTAGAGTAGATGGGAGTCATTTGATCAAATATCTGATCTGGATCATAGTAGACAGGAGACATCTGAGTAGACATCTGATCTTGATCAGAGTAGACAGGAGACATCTGATCTTGATCAGAGTAGACAGGAGACATCTGATCTAGATCAGAGTAGACAGGAGACATATGATATGGATCATAGTAGGCATGAGACATCTGATTATACATCTGATCTTGATCAGAGTAGACCGTATACATCTGATTGGACCTGGGTTTAGTCCGCAAAGGCGTGAAAAGCGTTTATAATATGAAGAAAGGAGTTTATGCTGATATTTTATTAAGGATAAGTGTTACCCCTGTTCTTCCACAAGTAGATTACAGTTAGCTGGTTTATCAACATCCTATATATATAGACACATTTGGAGTCTTTTCTGCTGAAAACTGCTGATTTATTTCCTTACATACTCTATTTAATCTGTTCATTTCCTTTTATACTTTATGAACACCATTTATTTCCTTTTATATTTATTTTTTACTTTAACCCTTTCAATGCTGTTTTTTAAATGGACTATTCCAAAAGTCAAACAGGGATTTATCAAAAGAAAAGTTTAACATGCAAACAGGGCAGACCCTCAGCATTAGAGGGCTGCTAAGCCCTCTCATCTGGGTCTACACTGTTTGCAAAGGCTATTAGTGACTTGTGTCCTGCACAGTAAGGGTTAGGGACCCTTTCCCGAATATTCATGTTAAAAATGTCATGTAGTTCATGATCTGAAGTTTTATAATTATATAATTATGTACACATGAAATTTGGGTATTGGTTGAATCTGTAGTCAGACATTTTGTAATTTTATAAGCAAACAGTCTCAGCAGACCTTGATCAGATGGCTCCTTCACGAGCTGTCAGAATCGGCGCCTTTTGTTGGTTATTTGCCCCTGTCCAACTTAGGTGGCGCTACAGTCACCGAATGGGTCCTTTGTTACACTTTTGTTTTCTCTTATTCATTGATTTCGCACTGATTGGACACAGATTCTACCTTGAGAATAACGAAGGATGTTAAAATATAATATTTACATTCGCCCTGCAATGTCCTTATATAACCTTATTCTAAAAAGAAAGTTGCATAACCTCATGAACACCGGAAGCACGTCATTCATTTCTTAAATATAAGAAATACAATGGAATATAAATATAAGAAATAAATGACGTGCTCCCGGTGTTCATGGGTTATGCAACGCATAGCTTTACGAGCAAAGATTCACGTGAAGCCCTTCGGGCTTCACTAACTTTGCTCGTAAAGCTATGCGTTGCATAACCTCATGAACACCGGAAGCACGTCATTCATTTCTTAATTGTATCCATTTTCAAATTATTTTTTTTTTTTTTTTTAGTTTTGCACGTTTTTAAAAATGCAGTTACTACAAAATTAATGTAGTTAAATGATCAGTTTTACCCTAAACCCAAGAAACTGACAGAAATACATGACTGAACAGTACACACATTTCAGACTGCTACTTAAATGTAACAAATGTCTTTATTTAATCGCTTAACCCATAATATGCCTTTCAATGCCTTTGCAAACAGAGTAGACCTAGATCAGAGGGATCCTCTAGGAGCTGTCTGATCAGGATCTTCTCTGTTTGCTTATGATATAATATAGATCTGATTCCATAGTTTCTGCCATGCCCAAATTTTCCTGTGTTAATATAGCATTATAAAATAAATTAAATACATTATTTCTTACATGTATATCCATAGAGTAAAGGGTTAACAAAACAACATCTAATCGAAAAGTTGATGAGTTTTTTTGGGGGGGTGGGGGGGGGGGGGGGGGGTGATTACAAGACGGCGAATGGACCTTCAGTAGTGTTTGTACGGACATTCAGTATTGTTTGTGTACTGTCCTGTAGCGTGTCATAGATAAGTTATCATCATTTTTCACACCCTGTGATACTTTTGTGTCGTGACCTCAAAATTTAATTGGTAAGGACTCTAGTTTATTGAATAGCTTCAGCAATCACAAGGAGAAAGGGCTGAGGAAGGGCCGGCCTAACAGGAAATGCAGTCAACCAGGGAACAGTGGTATCTATCTACATGATATAATTATATCACAATTAAAAAAGTATTTACGGTAGCTTAAATAATACTTCGTTTTACTTCTGCAATTTAAAGTTTGATTTGTACTGTCCAATTTCAGAAAACAGAAAAAAACAAGAATAATACTACAACTTGGATACTGATCAGAAGCTAGCTGTTATTATACATGTATAATAAATAGTTACCAGTCAGAATGATTGCATCCTAATGATGACGTCTGTTCTGTTTTTAATCAAATAAACATCTTACCTGGGTCTGTACCTTTTTATTTAGTCACTGAAATTTGCAAGAGAAGTTCAGTGTCCTGAAGGCTTAATATTCAAATGAAGTTGTCAAATTTCTGATGAAAGAGTTAAATTTTAATCTAGAGTGGTGCAATCGAATGATGTTTGCAAAACAATCAATGCAGACACTGATGAGAAAACCTCTAGAAAAACACTTGTCAGGGTCTTCATAGTAGACTGGTTTCCTACATTTTGTAAAGTTTAAATATTTTAATTTCATTAAATTTTGATATCTGATATAAATTAGAAATACAGTAAAATCCCGCTAAAGCGACCACTTAAAAGAGGTATAATTCTGGGTTCTAGATGCAGGTGGTAGCTTAATGCAGGACAAAAGTGATGCAGAAAGCTCCTAGAGGAGCTTTCTGCATTACTTTTGTCCTGCATTAAGCAACCCCACCTGCTTATAAAGACTCCCATGTTTATTCATTAAGTGGTTACATTAGAGGGGTTCTACTGTATATTCGGAACACAGCAAATTTTTTTTAGCGCTGTACCATACAGTCAAATATAAGTGTGAATTCTAATCAGTCATAAAACTTTTTTTACAATAGGACCTGGATCAAACTTCTTGAAAATGTTAACGCTCTATTCCATTAATATTTATGTAAGAAATGATGGGATCATGAATATTAATCAGATTAATTTTTCAAATGGCATATTAACACATGAATCTTTTGCAACAGTAGGAACTATAGAATCAGATCCAATTTATTCCATAAGCAAACAGAGCAGACCCTGATCAGATAGCTCCTACACTGTACAGGAGCCATCTGAGACCCTTATCAGCTGATAGCCCCTACACTGTATAGGAGTCATCTGATCTGGGTCTACTCTATATGCAAAGGCATAGATCAAAGGTGTAATTATGGAGGAAATGGTTAAATATATATTTTTCAAAGTGTTTCAACAATCAACTAGATAATTTAAATTATTTTGTTGGTCAATCTTATGAATTACTTCAGTAAACACAAACAATGGCGATCGATAAAATCAGAATTTATCTGGATGTGGGACCTACTCGGTGACCTATGAATTAAATTCCAGGAGATAACCCACAAAAGACACCCATTAGGTTTACTCTGTGTGAAAAGTGTTTATATGAAGCAAATGTTTAAAGCAGTAAATTTCCTTACATTTCCAGACATAGTGTATCACTTTCGTTTACATATTTACAAAGGGAGTAGATCTAGATCCTGTAGGAGCTGTCTGTTCGGGGTTTAGTAGATCTAGATCCTGTAGGAGCTGTCTGTTCGGGGTTTAGTAGATCTAGATCCTGTAGGAGCTGTCTGTTCGGGGTTTAGTAGATCTAGATCCTGTAGGAGCTGTCTGTTCGGGGTTTAGTAGATCTAGATCCTGTAGGAGCTGTCTGTTCGGGGTTTGGTCTGTTTGTTGATGATATAATACAGAGCTGACTCCATAGTTTCTGCCATGTTAAAAACCTCCTTTATTCATGATGCCAGTGTAAAAATTCAGCAGACCAAAAATTACTTAGCGTGCAAAGAGTTAAGTACCGCAGGTATTGAAAGGGTTATTAGTAGTTTCGCTTCAGTTAAGCATAGTGTCACTTGTTGCTATACATGTGTATGGAAACTGCATTTCGTGGGTAAATAATGTTAAATAACCTTTTGCAAACAAATGTGTCACAGTCTTACTGTATATTTCAATGGGAGCAGAAAAGCCTGCCATTTTAGAAAAAAATAAAGAAAAGTTCTTTTGAACCCTTTACATGATGATAGTGACACCTTAACCCTTCTCTTGCTGAATTTTAAAATACATTTCTCCTTCTTTACTCATGCCCTGTTGTGTATTTAAGAAATGAATGACGTGCTTCCGGTGTTCATGAGGTTATGCAACGCATAGCTTTACGAGCAAAGTTAGTGAAGCCCAAAGGGCTTCACGTGAATCTTTGCTCGTAAAGCTATGCGTTGCATAACCTCATGAACACCGGGAGCACGTCATTTATTTCTTATATTTATATTCCATTGTATTTCTTATATTTCAACGGATTTTTTTTTAAATATTATATACCGGTCACGTAATAGCTGCTATCTAGGTCGTTGCCAGGTTCGTTTCTAATGTAGTAGGATCTCTATATATGGTATGAAAAATAGTCCCAAACACATATTATAAATATAGAATGAATACAAGATTTTAATCAGTAAATTGTCCAGCTATGTTTAAAGAAAAGATTATCGAGATATTTCAAATCATATATATTTACGAAATGTTGGTATTAAAGCATCTTCTTAAATGTAGGTCGCGGTGTCGAAGCCAATTTACTCACCCGCCATGCTTGATCAAAAGCGGGTCACAACGTTGGATTTTATTCTCGGATTTTTCTTTGTTAACGGTAAGGACATTGACTTATTTATGCTTCACTCATTACTTGATAATATATTTTGATACGCCACGGCTGTTAAAGTTGGCAATATTATGTATTCAAGCGGTAATTCTCAGTAAGAAGATGCCACATTTCAAATTTTCAGGGCCGCTTAAACGGCAAAACACAGCGGAATTCTGGGAAAAGGAGAACCGACTTAAACCGGTATTGAAATGAACGTTCATGGGAAAATGCAACTTTCTTTTTAGAATAAGGTTATATATATATAAGGATGTTGCAGGGCGAATGTAAATATTTACATATATCTTCACTGTGTACAAGTATTTCGCTGTGCAATCACTGCTGTGGAGTGCACTGGTTGCACAATCAACTTGTAAATAGTGCAGACCCTGATGAGACAGCTCCTGCAGGAGCTGTCTCATCTGGGTCTTCACTATTTACAGGTAGGTATATTGACATGAATAGCAAGCGAAGGGTTAAAGGTTTAATCCTTTCCTTGTCCAGTATTCATGTAAGAAAAACTGACATCTTGAATATTTTGTAGCTGAATTTTTATAGTGTAAAAGTTTCAAGAGAATTATAGTTTTTTTCTGCAAAACTGTAGAATCAGATCTTATATCATATCAAAGGCAAACAGAGCAGACTATGATCTTTTAAAAACTGTGTGAAACAGTTTGAATTTTGATGTACCACGCAAGTGCTCAGTGTCTTATCTGGATCCACACTATATGCAAAGATTATCGCAAATTTGCTTGTGTAAAGGTCAAATTCTTCAAAATAGCATCGGTGTACATTTGTAGTCTTTTTAACCTTTATTGCATAGTATATAAACCCTTAACTAAAGATGTTATGGATTACCCGGGTACATGTACTTGGTCAAAATGCTTAAATAACCAACAGGCAACCAATCTGTATGATGCACATAATGTACTAATTCTGCCATACATTCTGCAAAAAAAAGGTAATTAAATATGAAGAAAATATGAGCGGCAACAAATCGCAGATATCAAAATCTTGCAGACGACACAAAGGATATTAACACTTTGCAGGCTAAATCATGGTCTGAAAAACATGCGGTATCTACAATTTTGAATGTTTTATGTTTCTTCCATTTCTCCTCGAGAGTACAGTTAGTGTGTTTACCCTTTCCATCATAGATACGCCTGTCTACGCCTCTGTAATAGTCACTTCTGGATACCATTGTGATAAATAGAGCATTTTGTTCCATAGGAGCAAATGCTCTATTTATCACATTGGTTTCAATACTACACAATTCTAACATTTTCCTTTTCTCTTGTAAATGCTCCTTTTTATGCCCCCATTGACGATAGTCAGGGGCCTGGGGGCATATTGTTTTTGCCCTGTCTGTTTGTCTGTCTGTTTGTCTGTTTGTCAGCAACTTTAACATTGGTCATAACTTTTGAGTCAGTACAGATAGAGACTTGATAGTTGGCATGCATATGTATCTCATAAAGCCACACATTTTGAGGGGTGACATGTCAAGGTCAAGGTCATCCTTCAAGGTCAGAGGTGAAATATATGGGTCAAATCACCGACTTTAACATTGGCCATAACTTTTGGACCAGTAGAGATAGAGACTTGATATTTGGCATGCTTGTGTATCTCATGAGGCTGCACATTATGAGGGGTGACATGTCAAGGTCATCATTCAGGGTCAAAGGTCAAATTGTCTGTTTCTTTGTAACTTTCTTTGTATCTCATAAAGCCACACATTTTGAGGGGTGACATGTCAAGGTCAAGGTCATCCTTCAAGGTCAGAGGTGAAATATATGGGTCAAATCACCGACTTTAACATTGGCCATAACTTTTGGACCAGTAGAGATAGAGACTTGATATTTGGCATGCATATGTATCTCATAAAGCCGCACATTTTGAGGGGTGACATGTCAAGGTCAAGGTCATCCTTCAAGGTCAGAGGTCAAATATATGAGGGGGCATAGTGTTTCACAAACACATCTTGTTGGTAGATTTACTCAAAGAGGTTGGGTCTAAAAATAGCTTATGGAGGAGTGTGTTTAAAATGATCTGGATATTGAGGAGCACAGTAACGTGTCCTCTCATCTGGATCAAAACTGTTTGCAAAGGTTACTTGTATACCAAACTTTTTAAGAGAGTTTTCCGTTAAGTTAACCCTTTCCCTCATGTAAACGTGTTTTCATGCATTTGCAAACAGTAGACCCAGATCAGACGGCTCCTAGAGGAGCCGTCTGATCAGGGTCTACTCTGTTTGCTAATAGAATTTGAAAGATCTGTGTCTTTACTTCCTAAAATGGCTACAATGTTCCACCTTCCATATTTCATTATACTTATTTTGGCCATGAATATGCAGTAGGTATTGAAAAATGAAATAAACATAGAACAGAGAAAGGGTTAAGTGTCTTTGTTGGTTAAGGGTTTGGTTGAGACAATGTATGGAAGTTCCCATTCATTTCCAAATTCAGAGATAAATATAGATTTTGGGATTTTGAAATGACTCATTTGCACACATTTGTATTGTGACCTAAAATGTTTTTGTTACCAGCATAACTTTCATACGGAGAGTACTATGTAACCCTCGTCTTCATTTCATACCTTTGCAATTTTTTTTATACGGGATACCCAGATGAGACAGCTGCTGTTGGAGTTTTCTGATCAGTGTCTGCTCTGTTGACTTATGGCATAATGTAGATCTGTATCCAGTTTCTGTCCACTTGAAAATGTCATATGTTGATATGCCGTTATAAAAAGCAATCTCATTAATATTCATTTATGTCATGATTTCTTACTTGAATATTCAACAGGGAAAGGGTTAATAATTATGTGAAAAAGTAATGTCTGTTCAAAGTTGAATTTGATGCAATTTTGACAACTTCCCATTCAATCTAACTTTTGAGAAACTATTGACTGAATGTCAGACAGTTTGGATCCTGACAAGATGCCAAGTTACTTATCATATGGATCCAAACTGTTTGCAAATGCAATGTGCCAGATTGTGCTTAACCCTTCACTTGCTGAATTTTAAAATACATTTCTCCTTCTTTACCCATGTCCTGTTGTATAATTACATATATCTTCACTGTGTACAAGTATTTCGCTGTGAAATCACTGCTGTGGAGTGCACTGGTTGCACAGTCAACTTGTAAATAGTGCAGACCCTGATGAGACAGCTCCTGCAGGAGCTGTCTCATCTGGGTCTTCACTATTTATAGGTAGGTATATTGACGTGAATAGCAAGAGATCCTACATCCTGAATACTATTAAAGATATTTTACTGAGACTGATTACTTGCTTCTAGTATCATTGGACACTATTTTAGTCCACTATCAAGCATTTTTACACTAACAATTCTGAGAATAGTCGAGCCTGCTGTCCTCTGACAGCTCTTGTTTTGCTCGTCTTACATTTTGATACAAAAATTAATTACTATTCCTGTGTATAATTACCATTCCTATGTGAATGATTACTATTCATATGTGTATAATTATTATTCATATGTGTATGATTTTTTTTATGCCCCAAAGATCAGATCTAGGGGGGCATAGGTCAGAGGTCAAATATATAGTTCAAATCACCAACTTTAACATTGGCCATAACTTTTGAATCAGTAGATATAGAGACTTGATATTTGGTATGCATGTGTATCTCATGAAGCTGCACATTTTGAGGGGTGACATGTCTAGATCAAGGTCATCCTTCAGGGGCAAAGGTCACCGCCTTTAACATTGGCCATAACTTCAACCAGTAGAGATACAAAATTGATATTTGGTATGCATGTGTATCTCATGAAGCTGCAGTTTGAGGGGTCACATTTCAAGGTCAAGGTAATCCTTCAGGGTCAAAGGTCACCAACTTTAACAATGGCCATAACTTTTCAACAGACTTGATATTTGGTATGCATGTAACTGTCAGTAAGGGGTATACATAGACTGACTGTCAGTAAGGGTTATTACATAGGCTGACTGCCAGTAAGGGGTAGACATACGCTGACTGTCAGTAGGGGGTAGACATAGGCTGACTGTCAGTAAGGGGTATACATAGGCTGACTGCCAGTAGGGGGTAGACATAGGCTGACTGTCAGTAAGGGGTATACATAGGCTGACTGCCAGTAAGGGGTATACATAGACTGACTGTCAGTAGGGGGTATACATCGGCTGACTGTCAGTAAGGGGTATACATAGGCTGACTGTCAGTAGGGGGTATACATAGGCTGACTGTCAGTAAGGGGTATACATAGGCTGACTGTCAGTAGGGGGTATACATAGGCTGACTGTCAGTAAGGGGTATACATAGGCTGACTGCCAGTAGGGGGTATACATAGGCTGACTGTCATTAGGGGTATACATAGGCTGACTGCCAGTAGGGGTATACATAGGCTGACTGTCAGTAGGGGGTAGACATAGGCTGACTGTCAGTAGGGGGTATACATAGGCTGACTGCCAGTAAGGGGTATACATAGGCTGACTGTCAGTAAGGGGTATACATAGGCTGACTGTCAGTAAGGGGTATGCATAGACTGACTGTCAATACAGAGTAATAGGGGGTATACATAGGCTGACTGCCAGTAGGGGGTGTATACATAGGCTTACTGCCAGAAGGGGATAGTAAGGGGTATACATAGGCTGACTGCCAGTAGGGGGTCTAAGGGTTAGAGTTGACCGCCAGTAGTTGGTATACACGAGACTGACTGCCAGTTACACAGTAGAGGTTAATAGTGGTTATACTTAAGGTCACTGCCAGTCTGCCAGTATGAGGTATTAGCAGTTATTCATGTTTGCACCATAACGCATTGGCAAGAGAATTGGTGTTTTGTTTCTTCCAAGGTTGGTCTAGATATGGAAAAGATAACAACATAAACCTTTAACTACCTGCTTGCTAATAATTTTGTGACAGTTCTCAAAGTTTCCTTTTCTTTCATTTCTCTTCAAAACTACAGCTGCAGGGATAAAGAGGTTATATCATGATTGGACAAACTGGATCCAATCTGTTTGCATAGATTATCATTCATTTGCCGCTGACAAGCAAATAGTTAACTCATCTACTAGACGTTTGGTCATGCACTATTATAATAGGAGAACTGTCTTCTTTCTTGTTAAAAATACTACAATACTTGTGTCAGACAATTTGAATTATCAGTCCTGGATTTAATAGACACCTCAGCTGGATCTAAAACTATTCGCTAAAGTTATGGTAAACTAAGTGGACAAAGTGACAAGCTAAGGTACTGGAATGTTTAATGGATTAGTGCATATGATTGGAGACATATTGTAACTGGAGTCACATTGTATAGACTGTATTAGCCAATTGTCTCTTGAATTATTTTAACCAGACATTATATAGACTGAGCTGATCAATTATCTCTTGAATTAATTCAATCCTTCGAATGTTGAATTTTCAAATTGGATAATGGTCTATCAATGCATGATATTCATGATATTCATGGTTTGTAAATATTCAATTTGCTTGAGGATTTTTAATGACATACAGGGTTTCTCCAGATCAAAGGACTCCTGACTGACTGTGGAATTCTAATTAAAAGGATGTTTGCCAGATCTATTTTAAGTTGTAAACAAACAGAGCAGACCTGGATCACATGCCCCCTGCAGGAGCCTTCTGATCTACCTGATTTGCAAAAGAGTGAAAATGCATACAGTAAAACCTCTCTAATGGCCACTAAATTTTGTTAATTAGTTGGTATTTAGGGCAGGTGGCTGCTTACTTTCACCTTGCTTTAAGCAGCCACCTGCCTTCAACACAAACTACATGTACTTGATGTAATTTAGTGGCCATTATAATGGGGTTTTACTGTATCTATGAAATAAAGGCCTTAGGGTGAATCTGTCAATTGGTAATTTGCCTTTTTCTCCAAAGGAAAGATGGGGTTTGGAAATCTAGGTCAAATGTTTCCTGGAATTATCTGCCCTGAACCTTCTTCAAGGGTCACAGTGGCTAATGAGAATGAACTAGACAGAATCAAGCTCAGAACTGGAAAGAACAGTTTGTTGGCAGACTGATTGATTTCTACTGGGGAGTAACCCTTTCCGCCATGAATATTCATTTTAACAAATAATGATGTCATGAATATTAATCAGATTAATTTATTAGCTCGACTATTCGAAGAATAGTGGAGCTATCCTACTCGTCCCGGCGTCCGCATCACAAGTTGGTTAAGGTTTTTGTTAAAGTCCACTTTTTGCCTTTAAACTTTGGAATTAAGCTTTGAAACTTGGAACACTTGTTCACCATCACAAGCTGCATCTGTAGGCAAGAGTACATAATCTGTCAAGCATTTTGACAGAATTTTGGCCTTTTTAGCTCGACTATTCGACTAATCCTACTCGGCTCAAGGTCAAGGTCACATTTGAAGGCCAAGTGATTTAATCTTCAATTTCCATTACATTTCATGTCCGCTCCATATCTTCTAAACCATTTGAAGGATTTTCATAAAACTTGAGTCAAATATTAACCGAATTGAGATGATGTGCAGAACACATGTGGCAGTCATGTCGGCTCAAGGTCAAGGTCACATTTGAAGATCAAGTGTTCTTACCTTCAGTTTCCATTATATTTGTTTCCGCGTCCTATTTTCTTAACAACTGGAAGGTATCACCTTAAGGTCAATGTCTTAATTTAGGTGGCGGCGGTGGGGGATATAGCTGTCCTTTGGACTGCCTTGTACAAGTATTGTGGTAAAGTGGAAGGGTCTTCAAACATTTCCGTTTAGACCGTACCTACACACTCGTAACTTCCGTTGATAATTTTACTGTAGAGCAGTCTAGCGGAAGTTGAGCCTTGAAAGGTAAATACGATTCTTACTCTCACTTTAAAAGTCATAAATCTACCAAAGATTAAGTTTGAAATGAATGATTTGTATGATTTCGGTCAACAAATGAACCAAGTAGGATGTCTGCGGGTTATTTCAAGTCTTATATCGGCGCAAATATGATTAAATTTCCGAGTTCTTTAGCCTATACAGATACTACCGTGACGGAGATAATAAAAACTCCAAATTTTCGGTATGAAATAAGAGCTCCCTGTCTGCGTTTTGCTTAGCGCCCTGGCGCTTTATATAAGAGGAAATACGGTATGCCTAGATTCACATATTTACTAACCCAAAGATTCATTCACTGCAAGGTCTACTCTGTTTGCAGATGCGTAAAAGGGAAAGGGTTAAGAGATGTGCTGATCAACAGAGGTTTTTACTGTAATTTGTAGCCCAGTCCTTTATGTAATATGTTTTAGTATAATTTGTAGCCCAGTCCTTTATGTAATATGTTTTAGTGTAATTTGTAGCCCAGTCCTTTATGTAATATGTTTTAGTGTAATTTGTAGCCCAGTCCTTTATGTAATATGTTTTAGTGTAATTTGTAGCCCAGTCCTTTATGTAATATGTTTTACCCTTTCATTCATATAACCTCTTTCACACCTTTGCAAACATAGTATTATATCTTTATTTCAGTCTCTTCATGGTATGCATTATTTACATACACATGAAATCACAAAACATATTTAACCATGCCATTCAAAAGAGAATTATAAGAGACTAATAAGTACATTTATCATAACACACTCAGTTTCTCGATAGTCATATATCATATTTCGAGAAACCAAACCAGAAAATAAAAATAAAACTATGTAAATAGTAGACTCTGATTACATGGCTCCTGTAGGAGCGGCGAGCCATCTGACGAGGATCTACTGTTTGCTTATGTCATGATATAGATCTGGGTCCATGCTTATAAAACTTTTTGTTGAGTCTGAGTTCGTTCTTAAGTTTTTGATTCGTCAGATTTGAGCCTTTGGCTCAAATGATCAAATCTGACCAATCAAAAGCTTGAGAACTCAAATCTGACCAATCAGAAGCTTGAAAATTAACTCGCACTCAACTAAAAAGCTTTATGAGCATGGACCCTGATTCAACAATTTCTGCCAATACCAAAAATTCAAGGGCACCTATATATGCCATATAAGAATTTGTCTAATAGATATTCATGATGTGTTTATGTCCATTATCAACAGGGAAAGAGTTAACCATTTACCAGATATATATGCACTTTACTAAATGCCTTTGAAGACAGTAGATCAAAATCAAACAGCTTTGTTTGCTCATGAAACAGTATACCTGTAAGTGAGACAACAATTAATTGACAGGTAACAATCACTAGTGCACTGAGTTAATGCCCCAGTGGTTACAATTATTTGGTGTGTGCACTGCATGCTTTTTTCCAGTTAGACTTTAAGTGAGCAGTTGTCAGGACTCACCTCACCATATTATAGGAAAAGACATTTATGGATTAATTTTCTTATTTGAGGTATGAACTGTTATCTCTTTGGCTGGTAGAGACACCTTTGCAAACTGAGTTGGAGCTGTTTTACCCATTTCTTCATAGGCTATTTTTAGACAAATAAATATACAAAAAAGGAGCATTAACTAGAAAAAAGGAAAATGTTAGAATTTTGTAGTATATTGACACATTTGGAGTCTTTTCTGCTGAAAACCACTTATTTATTTCCTTACATACTTTATTTAAGTGAATATTCATGTAAGAAATAGACATTGTGAATATTAATTAGATGTATATATGAAAACTTGAAATTTTGGCTATGGCAGAAACTAGAAAGAGTAAAGCCTGACCAGACAGTTCCTTGTAGGAGCCGTCCAAAAACTAAACCCTGACCAGACAGTTCCTTGTAAGAGCCGTCCAAAAACTAAACCCTGACCAGACAGTTCCAAAACTGTTTGACAGGTTGACCCAAAATGTTTGACACATTGACCATATTTTTGTAAAGAAATAAGAAATTTGATTGTAAAGGATTGAAGCAGATGACAACAGTACTGTAGTAGATGGAAACTTACTTTGTGTGTAAAGAGGTAAAGAGTTATTTAGCTTCACAAACACTCTAATACTGGGTGTTTGAATTATACAGGGTTATGAAATTGAGTAATATATGTATAACTGCTGCACTAATTGACCTTACAACAGGATTTTTGATTGACAGCTAATGAACCGGTCAGTAAGCCATAACTGATAAGCCCAGCTGACCTGTTGCTGTCCGCCATTTTGTCAGACAAACTATACATATCAGACACCATAGTGAAATATATTGTTTTCCTAACAAAATGGTTAAACGTTGCTGTTATGGCTTACGTAATACTGATTCACTTTATAAGAGATAATATAACTGCTGCACTAATTGCGATAATTAGTGTGATTTGCCTTTCAAAGTCCCTTTGAGTGAAAATGAATTGTCTATGTTTCTTTGTTGAGAGAAACATTCAAATCTGTTTAGAAATTTAACTCTTTGCACGCTAACGGCGAAACTGATTACTTATGCAAACGGTTTGGATCCAGATGAGACGCCGCATAATACAGCGTCTCATCAGGATCCAAACTGTTTGTCACTTCAACCATATTTTTGCTAAGAAATGAGAGAAAGTTTACTTTAAGAATTGAAGCAGACGACAATTGTTGCAGACGAACAATTACTTTAGCATGCAAAGAGTTAAGTACTAAATGTCATAGTTTCATTGAACCCAAACTTCCAAAATCGGATTGTCACCTACTTTTGAAAACTCAAGGTTATAGAATAAACACTTTGACTGTTGGTGGTGAATCTACAAACAATTTTAGAGTACTGGCATTTACAAATAGTGTAGACCCAGATCAGAGGGCTCCTATGTCAGTCAAAATCCTCTCACAAGCGTAAACTTTATTTATTGAATGGACTTTACATTTAACCCTTTCCTTTTCATGCATTTTCAGACAGAGCAGACCTAGATCAGAACAGAACAGATATTTTATTCGGCATTAACATACAGTGTTCATTGCCATACATACATACAATATCATAAATGGCATGTAGGAGCCGTCCGATCAGGATTTGTTGTGTTTGCAAATAGAATTTGATAGAACTGTTTCTTTATAGTTTCTAAAATGGCTACTTTCCATATTTCATTAACTGTTTGTACATGTATATACATATTAAATTCGGATTCTAACACACCTCGCGCACACATCTACATAAACAAAGAAGGGACGTCGTATCTATGTTTGAATTCTCAATAAAACACCGCACACGCGGTAACGGCTTAACGTGACGTAATATGGCTTCGAAAATTCGTACGGCAAGAAACATAATGCCGTTGTGGCGGTGCAAATTATAGTTAAATTGAAGTGTTAGAATCGAAATAATAAATTTATACCAGTGTTTTATCGTGCAGTCGAACACGGGTAGTTGTTGAGATGCTTATAATTAAATCACTCGGCCTATCGGCCTCATGATTTAATTACTACGCATCTCAACTCCTACCAGTGTTTGATTGCACGATAAAACACTGCTATGAATTTATTATTTCTTAAATAAATATAGAACAGGGAAATGGTTACCTGCAGTGAACACTGCAGGTAACCCTTTCCCTGTTCTATATTTATGTTCACTCAATATGAACGACTTAACCCTTTCCCTGTTCTATGTTTATTTTAAATTTGAACACCTTCTGAATATACATATACAAAATAGCTCTAATGAAATATGGAAGGTGGAACATTGTAGCCATTTTAGAAAATAAAAAACAACATATTTATCAAATTCCATTAGCAAACAGAGCAGACCCTGATCAGACGGCTCCTCTAGGATTCTCCGTCTGATCTTGGTCTTCTCTGTTTGCAGATGCATGAAAACACGTTTATAATAGAGAAAGGGTTAAACTTGCTTGAGCATTTTGTATAACAAACAGTGCAGACCCTGATCAGAGGGCTCCTCTGACATATGCTCATAATAAAATATTAAGTCTTAAAAACTCTATGAATATTCATGAAAGAAGTAACGTCGTGAATATTAATTAGATTCATTTTATAATGGTGTATGAACACAGGAAATGTTACTGTAAAGTCATATCTATATTAACCCTTTGCTTGCTATTCATGTCAATATACCTACCTGTAATAGTGAAGACCCAGATGAGACAGCTCCTGCAGGAGCTGTCTCATCAGGGTCTGCACTATTTACAAGTTGATTGTGCAACCAGTGCACTCCACAGCAGTGATTGCACAGCGAAATACGTGTACACAGTGAAGATATATGTAATTATACAACAGGGTATGGATAAAGATGGAGAAATGTATCTCAAAATTCAGCAAGCGAAGGGTTAATTTTGTCATAAGCAAACAGAGCAGACCCTGATCAGACGGCTCCTACAGGAACCGTCTGATCTGAGTCCAGTTACCTGGGCTAAACAATGGAAATGTCAGGATCATTCTCCATCCTGTAATTATAAAGATAAACATCTTAATTGACTGATAAAGCAATCCTTTTGCTGACAAGGTCTGTGTGCACATGTCATTTTTAACAGTTCAATCAGCTGATTGAATACATGATATACATGTAACTTTTGTCATTGCTTAAGGTCATAAATTACAATTTTCTTCCATTTCCGTAAACAAACCTCTCCTCCCAGTCCATCCACATAGACAGTACTGATATAGTGACTAGACCTCTCCTCCCAGTCCATCCACATAGACAGTACTGATATAGTGACTAGACCTCTCCTCCCAGTCCATCCACATAGACAGTACTGATATAGTGACTAGACCTCTCCTCCCAGTCCATCCACATAGACAGTACTGATATAGTGACTAGACCTCTCCTCCCAGTCCATCCACATAGACAGTACTGATATAGTGACTAGTAACCCTTTAAACCTCTCCTCCCAGTCCATCCACATAGACAGTACTGATATAGTGACTAGTAACCCTTTAAACCTCTCCTCCCAGTCCATCCACATAGACAGTACTGATATAGTGACTAGTAACCCTTTAAACCTCTCCTCCCAGTCCATCCACATAGACAGTACTGATATAGTGACTAGTAACCCTTTAAACCTCTCCTCCCAGTCCATCCACATAGACAGTACTGATATAGTGACTAGTAACCCTTTAAACCTCTCCTCCCAGTCCATCCACATAGACAGTACTGATATAGTGACTAGTAACCCTTTAAACCTCTCCTCCCAGTCCATCCACATAGACAGTACTGATATAGTGACTAGTAACCCTTTAAACCTCTCCTCCCAGTCCATCCACATAGACAGTACTGATATAGTGACTAGTAACCCTTTAAACCTCTCCTCCCAGTCCATCCACATAGACAGTACTGATATAGTGACTAGTAACCCTTTAAACCTCTCCTCCCAGTCCATCCACATAGACAGTACTGATATAGTGACTAGTAACCCTTTAAACCTCTCCTCCCAGTCCATCCACATAGACAGTACTGATATAGTGACTAGTAACCCTTTAAACCTCTCCTCCCAGTCCATCCACATAGACAGTACTGATATAGTGACTAGTAACCCTTTAAACCTCTCCTCCCAGTCCATCCACATAGACAGCACTGATATAGTGACTAGTAACCCAGTACTGATATAGTGACTAGTAACCCTTTTTCTGTTGAACATTCATATAAAGAAATGAGAACATCATGAATTTCAGAATATTTATTAGCTGCATTTTGTATATACATGTAAATACAGGATTTTTTTAACCTTTAGCCCACCACATATTTTTTATCACTCTGCTTTCTTTGAATCAGGCAAATATTTACAAAAATATACAGGATATGTTAAAATTTCCTAGGCAAAAGCATAAAGCATGCAGGCACGGATTTTCCATGACATACAATGCAGATCCAGATGAGAGAGCTCCTATAGGAGCTGTCATCTAATGATCTTGGTCTACACTGTTTTCAAATGCAACTATAGTTAATAATATTGTGACTGGTGGGCTATAGGGTAAACAAACAGGACAGATCCTAATCCTGCAGGATCTGTCTGATCCTCAGGTCTACACTGTTTATGAAGAATCAGTAAGGCAAAGGGTTAGCCTTTTAACCCGTTCCTTCATATGATATAAACATGTTTTCACACATTTGCAAACAGAGTAGACCAAGATCAGATGACTCCTATAGGAGATGAGGGTCTGCTCTGTTTGCTAATGAAATCTGAAATATCTGTTTCTTTACTTTCTAAAATGGCTAAAGTTTCCCACATTCCATTATTTACTTATAACTATTTTGTCCATGAATATTGAAGTTATTAGAATTTGGAATAAACATAGAACAGGGAAAGGGTTAATGCAGAAGTATTCATTCAAAGCTGCAACAGTTATGATTTTTTTTAACTCTTTCCCTGTTCAATATTCATGTACATTGTAAGAAATATGACACCATGGATTATAAGAATGATTTTTATAATGTAAACTTTTCAAGGAAACTTTTTGCACAAACAAAAAACTACAGACTTAAAGATCTGTATCATGTCAAAAGCAAACAGAGCAGACTCAGTGATCCTATAGGAGCCATCAGGTCTGTGTCTACTCTTTTTGTAAATGTGTGAAAAGTGGTTTGTATTAGGGAATTTTAGGGTTAACCCATTCCCTCATGGGCTATTTTTATGCCCCCAAAGGCGGGCATATAGTGATCGCATTGTCCGTCCTTCCGTCTGTCCGTCTGTCCGTCCGCACTCACCAAAGGGTAGTTGTGTGACTTTTTCTAACTAGTCCCACAAGTAAAATCATTAACCTGGCCATCTCTTGTGACATTAACCTGGCCATTTCTTGTGACATTAACCTGGCCAGTTGTGGGACATAGGGTTAGGGTTAGGGTTAGCTTCCAGATCATTCTTTTCCAAAGTTAGAGCCAAAAATAGTTTTTCTTGTGGGACTAGTCACACAAGAAAAGATCAAAGGAAAAAGTCACACAACTACCCATTTGTTAGTAAGTCCGTCCGTCTGTCCTTCCGTCCGGAATTCGTGTCCGGTCTGTAACTTCTTCATCTATCAATGGATTTAAATATAACTTGCCACAAATGTTCACCAGACAGAGACGATGTGTCGCGTTCAACTCCCAGGTCCATGGGTCAAAGGTCAAGGTCACAGGGTACAATTACTTTGTCACAAATTTCGTGTCCGGTCTGTAACTTCTTCATCTATCAATGGATTTCAATATAACTTGCTACAAATCTTCACCACACAAAGACGATGTGTCGCGTTCAACTCCCTGGTCCATGGGTCAAAGGTCAAGGTCACAGGGTACAATTACTTTGTCACAAATTTCGTGTCCGGTCTGTAACTTCTTCATCTATCAATGGATTTCAATATAACTTGCCACAAATGTTCACCACACAAAGACGATGTGTCGCGTTCAACTCCCAGGTCATGGGTCAAAGGTCAAGGTCACAGGGTACAATTACTTTGTCGCAAATTTCGTGTCCGGTCTGTAACTTCTTCATCTATCAATGGATTTAAATATAACTTGCCACAAATGTTCACCACACAAAGACGTTGTGTCGCGTTCAACTCCCAGGTCCATGGGTCAAAGGTCAAGGTCACGGGTTACAATTACTTTGTCACAAATTTGTGTCCGGTCTGTAACTTCTTCATCTATCAATGGATTGCAATATAACTTGCCACAAATGTTCACCAGACAGAAACGATGTGTCACGTTCAACTCCCTGGTCCATGGGTCAAAGGTCAAGGTCACAGGGTACAATTACTTTGTCACAAATTTCGTTTCCGGTCTGTAACTTCTTCATCTATCACTGGATTTCAATATAACTTGCCACAAATGTTCACCACACAAAGACGATGTGTCGCTTTCAACTCCCAGGTCCATATGTCAAAGGTCAAGGTCACAGGGTACAATTACTTTGTCACAAATTTTGTGTCCGGTCTGTAACTTCTTTATGTATCAATGAATTTCAATATGATTTGGCACAAATGTTCACCACATAAAGATGATGTGTCGCTTTCAACTCCCAGGTCCATATGTCAAAGGTCAAGGTCACAGGGTACAATTACTTTGTCACAAATTTCGTGTCCGGTGTGTAACATCTTTATCTGTCAATGGATTTCAATATAACTTGGCACAAATGTTCACCAGACAAAGACGATGTGTCGCGTTCAGCTCCCTGGTCCATATGTCAAAGATCAAGGTCACAGGGTACAATTACTTGTTTATCTGTGAATGGATTTCAAAGGAACCTGGCACAAATTTTAACCACACAAAAACGATGTGTCAACTCCCTGGTCTATGGGTCAAAGGTCAAGGTCACAGGGTATAATTTTTGGGGGCATTTGTCATGTGACTGTGACATCTCTTGTTAGATCTAACCTCTTTGAATAAATCTACCGAAAAGGAGCAATAACTAGAGAAAAGGAAAAATTTAGAATTTTGTGGTTAATGAAACAATTGTGATAAATAGAGCATTTGCTCCTATTAGGAGCAATGCTCTATCACAATGGTTTCATCAGTGTGACTTTTGTAGAGGCATCAAAAGGCGTCAATATGAGGGAAATGGGTTAATTCTTGTATCCAAAAATATAAAATAATTGAATTTGTCTATGGCAGTACCGAAGAGAAATAGATATATAAACAAATAGAGAAGACCCTGATTAAACACCTTCTATAGGAGCTGTTTTATTTAAAATCTAGTGCCAAGGCAAATTATTATGTAAGCTTAAACCTTTGATCTTCTCTGTTAGATCTGGGTCAACACTTTTGACCATGGCTAATAGTTCCTTTGTTCATAATGCTACTATAAAAAATCATCTAGCCAATATTGATGATGTCATATTTTATATGAATATTCATGAGGTGAGGGTTGAAGCAATGGACAGTGTTATCCCATTCCCTCATATTGACGCCTTTTGACGCCTCTGCAAAAGTCACCCGTTGAAACCATTGTGATAAATAGAGCATTTGCTCCTAATGGAGCAAAATTTTGCTCTATTTATCACAATGGTTTCAAAACTACACAATTCTAATAAAAACCTTTTCTTTAGTTAATGCTCTGTGACAGACCAAAAGTCGTTAAAGTTGGTACTAGTAGCTCCCTTGTCTACGCTCGACATTATACGGGTAGTTCTTGGACTGGTACTCTGCCCGGTGTCAGGATAATGTGACTGGGTGCGATGCCCTTGCCATGTGCCCACGGCAGGGGTATTCCAGTGAGGCAGCACTATAACTTGTCTCATGCGGGTGCCGTCTGCAAATAACTAAAATACTGTTGGTCGGACGTAAAACCCAACTCACTCCTTCACTAGTTAATGCTCCTTTTTGGTAGGTTTATTAAAAGAGGTAGGATCTAAAAATAGCCTATGAGGTAATGGGTTATCACACTGTGGATGAGGGAAATGAAACTTAACCCATTCCCGCATATAGACGCCTTTTGACGTTTCTGTAAAAGTCACTTTGTGAAACCATTGTGATAAATAGAGCATTTGCTCCATAGGAGCAAATGCTGTATTTATCACAATGGTTTCAACACTACACAATTCTAAAAATTTCCTTTTTAGTAGTAAATGCTCCTTTTCGATAGATTTGTTCAAAGAGGTTGGATCTAGAAATAGCCTATGCGGAAATGGTTTAACTGACATTTGCAAACAATGTAGACCCAGATCAGAGTAAATCCTCCCATCTGATCAGGCCTGGCTTGAACTGTTTGTCATTCAAAATTCTTTAAAAAATGAATGGACTCTATTGTTAAAACTTGATGGACCATCAATACCACTTTAAATTTTCAGCATTCAAAGGGTTAAATTTGTACAGAAATTTTGTGCCAAGTCCTCTGTATCCATTCATATGAACACCTTTCAAACAGAGTAAACCCAGTTCAGAAGGCTCCTTTAGTTTCTAAAAAGGCTACAATATACAATGTAACTGTTTTGTCCATGAATATTCAGTAGCTATTGAAAATTGGAATAAACATAGAACAGGGAAAGGGCCCGGGTATATATAACAAGACCCCATAATTCTCTTGAAGCTGTATGCAAATGCTTTTACATGAAAGGTTTAAATTTATTCACTTCTTTAATTACATTTTGATCAATTACAAGGCATGAATTGGAGGTTGATTTTGCAAAATTACATCATAAATTACATTCACCAAAACACCTAAGCATGTTAAATCATAACTATTTTATCATAAAGTTTAAGATATTGTAACAAGTACACAAATCAGTGCTCTACTTTCTCAGGGTTTCAGGTATGACTTTCAAGTTGACGGTCCCATGAAAAAAATTAAGGCCAGCCCCCTCCCGACTGCCCCCCCCCCCCCCCCCCCCCCCTATATTATTGATTATAATATTATCAGAAAATTCAGTAGAATGCTAAAGGTTTGAAGCCTGTGTAAATACCTTTGCCAGTTTGTGTAAATACCGTTGCCAGTTTGTCTGTTACTAAGAAAGTGTTAGCTCAGGAGGGCACCATGGATATACAGTTCCCTAACCAGAGACTTTGCTGTCATTAAAATCACTTAAACAATGTGCCAACCCGTCCCACAGTCATAACATTGTGCCAACCAGTCCCACAGCCAAAACAATGTGCAAACCAGTCCCACAGCCAAATACTGATCTGTAACTGACAACTCTTCTGCACATCTCTTCTGTTTCCTCTCTCTCAAGACTATCAGCCAGAACTGCTGGGACCTGGTCGTGAAGCCACCATTCTTGTTGCAGAGCTGTCTTACATCCTGATAGGATGTGTGGCATTGTGGTGTGGCCTCCACATAAGTGGCAAGAAGGGTGCTCAGAGTATCAGGCAGCAGGCCCCAGGTGCGATGGTGTCCTATGGATACAACTCTAGTTGATAATGCCATTATACAGATCATTCTAAATAAAGTCATTATTTCTGACATGAACATAGTTTAGGGAAAGGATTAAAGCAAACAAGAGATATCAAGCTTGTGAAGGGTTAATGTTTTGTTATTGTTTTCCTTTCAGAAACCACAGTGCATCAACCTTGTTGATGATGACGATGATGATGAAGTATATTTCATGCCAAAACCTAGAAAGAAAATGGTCAGTGAAGTAGCAGATGACTTGCCTAAAATTCGACGGAAACATCATCACAGATACTCAAAGTATGGAAACATGATTTTGCAGATACAGTAAATTTACCTCTCTATAACGGCTACTAAATTGTGTTAATTAGTAAGTATTTAAGGGCAGGTGGTTGCTTAAAGCAAGGTGAAAGTAAAACAGAACGCTCCTATAGGAGCGTTCTGTTTTACTTTAACCTTGCTATAAGCAGCCACCTGCCGTTAACTCAAAATACTGGATGTAATTTAGTGGCCGTTATAGAGAGGTTTTACTGTATTCTTTAGCCCTTCCCCTGATAAATATTCATGTAAGAAATAATGTCTCTATTAGAATTAAATAGCTGAATATCTATAATGGCATTATAATGCACAAAGTAAATTTTGGATATAGCAGAACATGAATTAAGTTTGAATTAGTGAATTAGTGTTGAATTAAGTTTATAGTTCATGAGCAAATAGAACAAAACAATACAATACGAAAAAATAGTCTGTATAATATATAACAGTTAACATTAGCTATGAATAGTTATTATATTACTTTTATTGGGACATGTTCTAGTTCAGATATATTTTTTTTCAGTCAGTAAGAGTATCTTTTCCCCAAACATTCAGTTTTATTTAAAAATCATACATAACAGTCAGTAAGAGTATCTTTTCCCCAAACATTCAGTTTTATTTAAAAATCATACATACTGTAGTTGTGTTATTTTATCAAAGGTTGGAGCAAATCTCTAGTATTCTCTTCTTACAGTACTTTGGTGTTCTCCACCTACAATACAATACAATAGTAATTTCTGCATACAATACAGCAATACTTTATCAAAGGATGCTGCACATCTCTTGTATTAATATTCTCTACCTACAATACTCTAGTGTTCTCTACCTACAATACTTTAGTATTCTCTACCTACAATACTCTAGTGTTCTCTACCAACAATACTTTAGTGTTCTCTACCTACAATACTCTAGTGTTCTCTACATACAATACTTTAGTATTCTCAACCTACAATACTCTAGTATTCTCTACTTACAATATTCTAGTAGTCTCTATCTACACTACTTTAGCATTCTCTACCTACAATACTCTAGTATTCTCTACCTACAATACTTTAGTGTTCTCTACCTACAATACTCTAGTATTCTCTACCTACAATACTTTAGTGTTCTCTACCTACAATACTCTAGTATTCTCTACTTTACAATACTTTAGTGTTCTCTACCTACATTACTCTAGTATTCTCTACCTACAATACTTTAGTGTTCTCTACCTACAATACTCTAGTATTCTCTACTTTACAATACTTTAGTGTTCTCTACCTACATTACTCTAGTATTCTCTACCTACAATACTTTAGTGTTCTCTACCTACAATACTCTAGTATTCTCTACTTTACAATACTTTAGTGTTCTCTACCTACAATACTCTAGTATTCTCTACCTACAATACTTTAGTGTTCTCTACCTACAATACTCTAGTATTCTCTACTTTACAATACTTTAGTGTTCTCTACCTACAATACTCTAGTATTCTCTACTTTACAATACTTTAGTGTTCTCTACCTACAATACTCTAGTATTCTCTACTTTACAATACTTTAGTGTTCTCTACCTACATTACTCTAGTATTCTCTACCTACAATACTCTAGTATTCTCTACCTACAATACTCTAGTATTCTCTACCTACAATACTTTAGTGTTCTCTACCCACAATACTTTAGTACTCTCTACCTACAATACTCTAGTATTCTTTACTGTAGTACAATGGGGGTGTTAGCAGGATAAAGTTTAGATAGTTAAGACGTCAGAATGATAGTTAGCGTATTAAGGGTTGAGTGTGCTAGTTAAAGGTTTGAGTGTGTGTGTGTGTGTGTGATTTTGGACGACAGGGAAATAGGCATGTTAGCTAGAGTAATTAATCATATGTCGCATGTATATGTTCTAAGAGAATTGTTATTAAAACTTATGAAGAAGAACTTTTCATCTTGTTGTCTTTGTAATACACTACCTACAATACTCTAGTATTCTCTTCCTACAAAACTCTAGTATTCTCTACCTACAATACTCTAGTATTCTATACCTACAATACTCTAGTATTCTCTACCTGCAATGCTCTAGTATTCTCTACTTTACAATACTTTAGTATTCTCTACCTACAATACTCTAGTATTCTCTACCTACAGTACTCTAGTATTCTCTACCTACAATACACCAATACTTTATCAAAATATGTAGCAAATCTCTAGTATTCTCTACCTACAATCCTCTAGCATTCTCTACCTAAATGTACTCAACTATTGTCTAAACCTGCAATACAGCAATACTTTATGAAAGATTGGAGCAATTTCTGCCTACAATACTCTAGTATTCTACATACAATACTTTAATATTTTACATACAATATTCTAGTATTCTCTACCTACAATACAGCAATACACATGCTTTTGAAGGTTAAAGCAAAACCCTTGTATTCTCTTCCAAAATACAGTAAAACTCCGTTAATGCGACCACTTAATTAATAAACAGCCTCTAGCATCATTTAAAGCAGGTGGTTGCTTAATGCAGGACGAAAGTTATGCATAACTTTCGTCCTGCATTAAGCTACCACCTGCCTCTGCCACCCAGAATTATGCTCATTTTTGGTGGTCACATTAGAGGGGGTTTACTGTACAGCAATACTTTGCCTGATAATTTGAGGCTGTAACAAAGAACTTGCCTTGTTTAACCATCTACTTAACTCTTTGCTTCATTTATACACCTTTTAATTCCTTTACGAACAGAATAGACCTATAAGGGACAACTCCTTTAGAACCATCTACTTAAAGATATTTTCTAAAGAGCATTGTTCATCATCATGTTCAAAGTTAATGTAAATTTTCCCCATTTCGAGTGTATGGGTCTTGTTCCAAAAATGATGGAGAATTTTTTGTTACTACCAGTACTTCTGTATTACTGGTAAAATAGCATGGTTATTTATTGTAACTTCAGAATTACTGGTAAAATAACATGATCATTTGATGGTCATTTGTTGTTTCTTCTGTAAAACTGGTTTATTGTTATTTCAGGTATTACTGGTAAAGTAGCATGGTCATTTGTTGTTACTTCAATATTACTGGTAAAATAGCATGGTCATTTGTTGTTACTTCTGTATTACTGGTAAAATAGTATGGTCATTTGTTGTTACTTCAGTATAAATAGTATGGTCATTTGTTGTTACTTCAGTATTACTGGTAAAATAGCATGGTCATTTGTTGTTACTTCTGTATTATTGGTAAAATAGCGTGCATGGTCATTTGTTGTTACTTTTGTAAACTGGTGGCATGGTCATTTTTATGCCCCCGTTGACGATAGTCAGGGGGCATTATGTTTTGCAAATGTCCATCCGTCCGTCCGTCTGTCCGTCTGTCACGCTTTTAGGTGCAGTTGGTTGTCACAGTTTTTCAAGTGTTATAAGTCAGTAATTTCTAAACTTATACACATGAAACTTCACATACACATCAATTACCATCTGTGCTATCATTTGGCACCCGACCCATGCTGCCGGCATGCCCAAGGTCGAGGTCAAATGACTTGGAAATTTTACGTGCAGTTGGTTGTTACATTTACATGCAGTTTTTTGTCAGTTTTTTCATTGTCTTATATCTCCCTAACCACTGTAGCTATTGCCATGGAATTGCATATACACATTAAACACCATCCATACTTTCATTGCACACCCAGCCGATGCTGCTCGCAAGCCCAAGGTCAAGGTCAAATGACTTGGAAATTTTACATGCAGCTAGGCAAGCACCTACACGGGGGCATCACTGTGTCTTACAGACACAATTTTCTAGTTTGTTACTGGTAAACAGTTTTACTTGTAAAATAGCATGGTCATTTGTTGCTACTTCTGTATTGCTGGTAAAATAACAGACAGACAGATATTTTATTTATGTCTCCCTTCTATACAAACATGAGTAAGTAAAATGTATGGAACCACTCAAATATGAGTTATGAGAGACAGTGTAAACCTTAAAATGTAACAATTAACTACGAACCTAAAACCATGCAACTTAGCGTATGGTTAAAAGCATATGCTTATAAAATACAACTAAACTAAACTAATCTAAACTTTCATCAGCATGCTAAAATGTTTCAAAATATACATGTTAATTATATACATCATCACAGCATTATTTATACAATTGCTGTTGTCTATACAGTAAAACCTGTGTTAAGCGGCCAGTCGAGGGAAGCGGCCGAATTGACCGCTTAAGCGAGGTGACCACTTAATCGAGGGGTGGATATTTTGGGATATTTTTCTGTTTGGCCAGACAATCGCAAAATATATCTACATGAACTTTAATGCCTTATCCAAAGCATTATGTATGTTACCCTTGTAAATACATGTACAGGTAAAATACAACATGTACTGTAAATTGCATGCACAAAAAAAAATAAACATCAGGCAGAATCATTCGACACATCCGGAAATACAAATGTACATGTCTACACTTCACTCGATTCTCTAACGTGAGGAACTTACATTTGGAAAAGGCGTGAATATTTTGTTTTGATGTTATCTCTTTTGTTTCGGTAACGTGCAGACAAACTTCTCAACACCCAGATATTTGCATATTAACATGTAAAGGAGTTGAAAGGATTATCAGGCCATCGATTATAATCTTGCCCTAAGGCCAAGGTCGACGCTTGGTTTATTTCGTTCACTTCCGACATAACGAAAAACACCGAAGCGGCCAATCTATGCACTTTCTCGACACAACGGAACTTTCCGAAGCGGTCACGATATTTCGATCGGTGATTTCCGTAATGTCGGAAAGTTACGATGAGTAGTCACCATTTTGACATGTGTCAACAGTTGGCTGTGTATTGGGTTTTCACACATTTCAATCTGGCCGCCAGGCTGTCTGCTGGCCGTCTAATGGGGTCGAAATATAGGGGTTGGGGTGAAATATGGTGGCCGCTGGCCGCGGAAGGAAGGTGACCGTCTAAAACAGGTGCATTATAGACTGATTTGCGTCGGGAGGATTTCAAACTGACCGTTAAGACGAGGTGACCGTTCATTCAAGGTGACCGTTAGGTCAAGTTTTACTGTATATACATTAAAATATCGTGGCAGGTCTTGGCACTATATTTAACAACATGAGCATCAAACAGAATAAATTCAAATTTCTTAGAATCACTAAACGTTGTGAAAGAAACACTGCTTTCCGATATTTTCATGTATAGGCTATTTCTAATTTCTCTATATAATGGACATTTTAACAGAACATGTATTTCATCCTCGATCTCATTTCTACAGTTGAAACAAGTCCGCTCTTCTAAAGGTAAAGCTTGATACTGACCGGTTTCAACTTTTTAAATTTTGCCAACGCACTACGATGACTTCTGGATAATATACATGTTTTGACATAGCTCTCAGTTTCGTGCACTGTTTTATATAGTCTGTACTTTCTAAGTTTATTTCCTGAGTGTGGATTTCTAATACTTCTCTCAGAGTTTATACACATATACCAGTCGCTTTTAAAACGTTTTAAATATGGTCTCTTGTAGTCTATATTTTATTCTGTTTTCCCATAAAACTGACCTATGCTTAATTTAATATTTGCTATTTTAAACTCATTTTACTCTATAGCACCAGTTCTTCGTTTGATTCCTCAGCCGGTGTGACCATATAAATACACGTTTGTTCATTCTAGTGTCACTCATGTTATTGGAACGAAACCAGTATCCTAAAACGCACTTCCATTGTCTTACTGATGATGGCACCCAACCAATGTCTCCATGCACAGCTGCATTCTGGGCATATTTACCAACTCCAAGGTAAAATCTACAAGTACGATTTTGTACAGCAATGATCGAAGAAAATTCTCTTGTCCCCCAGACTGCTGCCCCGTACTAGGCTATAATTGGCACACCATACTGTCATAAATTTTGGTAAACACTTCAAAAGGCATTCCACCCATATGTTTGAATTTCGCTATTAGTAGACCGTGCGCTCTAGTTGCCGACTTTGAAACATATTTTGCCGTGATATTATAATCGAGTGTTTCACTTAGGATTAATCCAAGGTACTTGTACATGATAACATAGTCATTTGTTGTTAATTCAGTATTACTGGTAAAATAGCATAGTCATTTGTTGTTACTTCTGTATTGCTGGTAAAATAACATGATAACGTGGTCAATTGTTGTTACTTCAGTATTACTGGTAATCGGCATCTCATCTGGATCCAAACTGTTTGCATGGGTTCACACTTATCCGCCCGCAGCAGGCTAAAGGATAAAAACAAACACCGGTCCCTACATAAACACATTAACTCAAACAAACATAACATAATTTCCCATCCTCAATCTCCCGAATACTTTGTTTTCTGTTTCAAATTGCCATCGTAAAGCGTGTGATGTTTAATTGACACTATCAGAATAAACATCCAATTGAAGCCAATCTTACATGTGAAAAACTGTCAACTCGTATATGCCGCCATTAATGTAATACTGTACACACAGCTGATTACTGGCTCCTATCAAGCCAATGATGCCCTGGTAGCACGGGAACCAGTCAGTAGACAGTACCCTTTAGCTGCCTGGTTCCCAGTCATATCATTGATTTGATAAGAGCCGGTAATCATTCGAAAGAGGTAAATGTTACTCACCGGAGCAAAATTAAGTGACGTTTGTCGGTCTTTAGAGGTGTCGTTTGTGAGAGGCAAGTTTGTATTGAAAATGCACGGGGGCAATTTAAGACTGTCGTTGTAAGGAGGATGTCGGTCGAGAGAGGTGACGTTACTGGAGGGAATACTTTATAACTTTTTTATCTGTGAATGGATTTCAAAATAACCTTGCACAAATGTTCACCACACAAAGACGATGTGTGGGGTTCAGTTCGCTGGTCCATGGGTCAAAGGTCAAGGTCATCCTTCAAGGTCAAAGGTCAGGGGCATAGTGTTTCACAAACACATATTGTTATCTTTAACATTGTCATTGTTAAACTATAATGACTATCACAATGTTCGTTTTACTATTGGCAGTAGTATTGGTTTCTAATTTTTGGATCAATGCATTGACATCGAGACAGCCGCTATCGCGATAAATCGATCCATCGTTACACCCCTATCTGTTAGTAACTATGTACATGTACTGTGCCACTTTTACAATCAGTCGACACAAGGTATTGCTGTGCCACACTTCACTGTTAGTCACTAGGTACAGCTGTGTCACACTTCACTGTTAGTCACTAGCTACAGCTGTGTCACACTTCACTGTTAGTCACTAGCTACAGCTGTGTCACACTTCACTGTTAGTCACTAGCTACAGCTGTGTCACACTTCACTGTTAGTCACTAGGTACAGCTCTGCCACACTTCACTGTTGGTCACTGGGTACAACTGTGCCACACTTCACTTTTGGTCACTAAGTTTAGCTCTGCCACACTTCACTGTTGGTCACTAAGTAACACTAAGTGTTTGTCACTGTTATGCCACTTTTCACTGTTGGTCATAAGATAACATGCTACATGTATCTCTTTGTCACAAGGTAAAGTTGTGCCATACTTTACTGTTGGTCACAAGGTACATCTTTGCAACACTTCACTGTTGGTCTCTAGGTACAATTTTGACATTTTTTACTGTTGGTCACTAGGTGCTGTGCCACACATAACTGTTTGTCACTAGGTATAACTCTGCCACAATTTACTATTAGTCACTAAGTACAGCTTTGCCACACTTCACTTTTGGTGACTAGGTATGGATGTGCCACATTTCACTGTCACTGGGTATAGCTATCCACACTTTACAGCCAGTCACTAGTTATAGCTCTGCCACACTTTACTTTTGGTCACTAGGTACAGCTGTGCCACACTTCAATTTTAGCTCCACTATTGGAAGAATAGTGGAGCTTCCTACTCACCCTGGTGTAGGTGTCCGCGTCAGCGTCCCCATCCTTGTCACACCTTGGTTAAGGTTTTTGTGAAAGACCACTTTTTGCCTTTAACCCATCACCTCATATGCTATTTTTAGACTCAACCTGTTTGAATAAACCTACCAAAAAGGAGCATTAAATAGAGAAAATGAAACCATTGTGATAAATAGGGCATGATGGTTTTGATAAAATCTTGGACGAGTTTGAAAGTGTGTCACTTGGGGATAAAAATTAGGTCACTAGGTCATACAGTAGAACAAATTTGTGAACATTTAAGAGGTCACATTTTTAGCCAATTCTTAATGAAACTTGGTCATAATGATTGTCCTAATAAAATATCGGTCAAATTTGAAAGTGGGTAAGTCGGGTAAAACACTAGGTCATTACTGACTAGGTCAAACAGTAGAAAAACCTTGTGAACACTCTAGTGGTCACAATTTTAGTCCAATCTTCTTGGAATTTGTCAGAATGAATGTCTTGATAAAATCTCGGAGGAGTTCGAAAGTGGGTCAAGTGGAGTTAAAAACTAGGTCACTAGGTCAAACAATAGAAAAAACTTGTGAAAACTCTAGTGGTCACATTTTTTGTCCAATCTTCATGAAACTTAGTCATAATGATTGTCTTGATAAAATCTCAAACGAGTTTGAAAATGTGCTATGTGGGGTTAAAAATTAGGTCACTTGGTCAAATAGTAGGAAAACCTTGTGAACACTCTAGAGGTCACATTTATAGCCAAAGCTTCATGGAAATTGGCCAGAATGATTGTCCTAATAAAATCTTGGACCAGTTTGAAAGTGGGTCATGTGAGGTCAAAAAGTAGGTCACTGGGTCATATCTTAGAAAAATCTAGTTTACACTCCAGTGGCCACATTTTTAGCCCTGTCTTTCTCAAAATTGCTCAGAGTGTTTGTCTTGGTGATATCAAGGTTAAGTGTGATCATGGATTGGGTAGGAATAAAAAGTAGGTCATTAGGTCAAATCTTAGAAAAATTACTCTAGAGGGCACATTTTTAGCCCAATCTTCATTGGTCAGAATCATTGTCTTGATAAAATCAATATACTAAATCTTTTAAAATCTTGTTCTGCAGAACCACTGCTCATGATCCACTATCAACATTGTTCAAATATTGTCCCTAATGTCAATATTGGCCCTACCAATGGGCTACCCAGCAAAGATCTTAAATCTATGGTAATCAGGTGAGCGATTAAGGGCTATCTTGGCTCTCTTGTTTTGTTTTTGCCTTGTCTGTGTGTTGGTTGGTTGGTTGTTGATTTGTGGACAACTTTAATGTTGGTGATAATTTTGTAGCCATTCTACATACATACTTCAAACTTGGCATGCATGTGCAACTTGTGGAGGCGAATATATTTAGAGGTGGCTTATAAAGGTCAAGGTCATACATCAAGGTCAAAGGTCAAATCGAGGCATAGTGTTTCACAAACGCGTCTTATTGGTTAAGGTTTTTGTTTCAGTCCACTTATTTACATAGCCCTTTGAGATTAAGGTTTGAACGTTGGAACACTTTTTCACCATCACAAGCTTCATCTGTAGGGTAGGGTACATAACTCTGTTACGCATTTGGACTGAATTATGGCCCTTTTTAACTAAGAAAATTTAGTTAAGGTTTTTTGTTAAAGTTCACTTATTTCCATAACCCTTTGAGATAAAGCTTTTAAACTTGAAACATTTGTTCACCATCACAAGCTTCATCTGTAGACAAGAGTGTATAACTCTGTCAAGCATTTTGACAGAATGATGGCACTTCTTAAATTAGAATTATTTTTGGTAAAGGTTTTATGGCCCATTTTAACTTTTAACTTAGGATGTTTGGCTACGGTTTTTGTTAAGGTCCACTTATTTACATAACCCTTTGAACTAATGCTTTGAAACTTGAAAAACTTGTTCACCATCACAAACATCATCTGTTAGAAAGAGTACATAATTCTGTCAAGCATTCTTTTTCTTAAAGATTTCAAAGAGATTCAACATCTTTAATACTATTAAAATTATTTTACTGAGACTTTGAAAGTTTGCTTCTAGTATGATTGGACACCATTTTATTAGCTCACCAGAGCATGAAACTTTATCAGAATTATTGTTTTGATAAAGTCTCAGACGAAACTTGGTCAGAATGATTGTCTTGATATACTCGAGGATGAGTTTGAAAGTGGGCCATGATGGGTTAAAAAATAGGTCACTAGGTAAAATAGTATTTAAAACCTTGTGAGCACTCTAGAGGTCATATTTTTAGCCAAATTTTTATGAAACTTTATCAGAATGATTGTTTTGATAAAATCTGGGTCGAGTTTGAAAGTGGGTCACATGGGGTCAAAAATTATGTCACTAGATTAAACAATAGAAAAACTTAGTGAACAGTCTAGTGGTCACATATTTTGTCTAATCTTCATGAAACTTGGTCAGAATGATTGTCCTATTAAAATCTTGGACGAGTTTGAAAGTTAGTGCTGTGGGGTCAAAAAGTAGGTCACTGGGTCATCCAATATCAGACAACAACCGTTGGAACTTTGAAAATCTCCTCCTTCAACATTGAAAGGTTCTCAACTTTCGTATTTGGCACATAGCATCACCTTGAAGTCCTTTACAAAAGTTATATGAATTATGCCCCTGGGGTTAAATGAGGTCCCACCCAAGAGGTGGTCACTTTTCTATAGAAACGTAGTGAAAACTTTAAAAATCTTCTCCTGATTGTCTGACATGAGTGCCTTCAAACACAATGTCATGTGATTTCAAAAACAGTTTTTCAAAAATTGTAGATTATGGTGAAAGCAGATAAGTTTTCTGATCCGGATAAGCTGTATCCGGCCCATTTGATCCTGTTTTACTGGATTGATTTTTCTATTAGATATTGATGGGTCATTCCACAAATGAAAATTTAAATTTTATTGTTGATTTCAGATCATGGCTGAAACACAAATCTAACGACCCTGTTGTTGTAAAGAATGAAGATGTAGAGGATCCTGTTGAGAGGACACACTCACAGGAGGAAGAGCCACCAAGGGTTCCCCCACTCCCTGATCTGCCAGACCTTCTGCGGGACACACCTTCAGACCCACAGTACATGCACAAACAGCAAAACTTGCATACTAACTCCTGCACAACTAAGACCATGATCCCTGGAAATATGAGTCGTGGACAGCCAGTGAGAAAGAAACGAAAGTCGATAGACAGCCTCAAGTCTGAATATATAGCCCTTGTGGGAGAATTGTTTGCTGTTAGTGATAGTGATAGTTGCCCGCTTCCTTCAACACCAAAGCATGCTAAAGAAAACAGAAGTAGAAGTAACAGTTCTGAACAGGGCTCTCATAAATCTTTTTATTCTCCTCATGGTTTAGAACGTAAAATCCGATCTCGTAATTGGTCTGAAAGTAGCACTGACAACAAAGCTAGGTCTCGCAATTCATCGGGAAATAGTTGCTCTTCAATAGGTGCCATATCTGAAAGGAAGTCAAAATCGCGCTATTCCACGGACAGTAATGAAAACATCTCTAGATCTCAGGTTTGGTCTGAAAATAGCTCAGAAATTAGCCAGCTGTCTTTAAATGCATCTGACAGTTCTTCTGTATTATCAGAGCATACACCATTGACACAAAATAGCAAGAAGTCTTCTTGTTTTAAGAATAAATCTTCTGAGAAGAAAAGGATTTCGAGATCAGATAATAGTGATCAGGAACGACACAGAAAGAAAATGAAGAGGGAAATACGAGCAACTCACCATCGAGATCATCGCTCTAGATCTAAGTCCCACAAATCACACTCACGACAAAGATCTCACTCTCGCTCAAAGCACAGACATTCAGTAAAACACAGTCGGTCATTCTTGACAGAAGGGCGTAGGTCCAGCAAACCCGTTGTTAACATGTTAGATAGAAATGTCTTAATGCAAGATAACAGTTTAAAATTAAAAGTAGGAAGTGTTGAAATGTCAGATGCCGGCAGTCTTTCTGATGATTGCTCTGATACTAGCTGTGATTCATCATTAAGAAGTGCTGAAGTGCCTACTAGAAACTCAGGGGATGTGTCAAATAACATTAGTGTTAATCAACCAAACTTAATAACTGCTGAGAAAGGTTTGAATGATATTGAACATATAGAAGTCATCACAGAAAATTTAAAACATGTAAATATAGAGAAAAATATTACGAATGGTGTTAAAGTTGATAGACACTTTCTTGATGTTTTACCAGGGGTGAAAGACCAATCCGAAAGAATTTCATGTGACTCAGATTCAATCACTTTTGACCTTATAAGTGTTTCAGAAAGTAGTCAAGATGAATATGAAACAAAGTCTCCAACAAAAACCACAGTTCCAACAGAAACAGAATGTCTGCCTGACATAATAAGTATTAGTAGTGACGAGAACAATATGGATCAAGTAGGGGACAGTGGAGTTTATATGAAGGAAATTGAGTCTGGGTCTCTTGAGTGTGAGGACTTTGGTAGTGATATTAATGATGAAAGTCTTAATGAGAAAGATGTGAATGGAGAACAGAGTACTGAGGCTGGGTGTGGGAGAAATAATGATGCTTTCTCTGAGGATAATGACACTGGAAAAGTCCCATTGAAAAAAAATATAGCTCTTGTCAAGATAAGAGAAAGAAACATTTTTGAAGTTTTAAGTGATGCAGAAAGCCTGCCAAGTATTGGCGATGATGTTGAC
Organism: Azorinus chamasolen; assembly: GCA_963576725.1. Classification (NCBI taxonomy): domain Eukaryota; kingdom Metazoa; phylum Mollusca; class Bivalvia; order Cardiida; family Solecurtidae; genus Azorinus; species Azorinus chamasolen. The sequence continues at coordinate 73,559,126 of OY755245.1, forward strand.
ATGGAAATGCCAGTTCTGGAGAAAACTTGTCCATATTCAGAAAATGTCAAAACTACATGTAGGACAAAGAAGGAAATTCCAGTTTTGAAGAAGGAAGAAAACACTGAAGGTATTGAAATAGGAAATCATGAAAGTGTTATGAATAAATCTGAACTTGTAAGTCCTAATGTGCATTCAGTTATGGGTATTAATAGAAGTTATGTGACAATGACAGAAGTAAGGAGTCCATTTAAAGATGAAAGTGCTGCATTGAAATCTGAAAAGAAAACTCATGATGTGTCCCTAGAAGACACTGAAATAAAAAGAGTAAAACTAGGTAGTTTAGTTGATACTGATGACTGTGATATTTTTTCTAGACATTTTTCTGTAAAGTCAGTGAAATCAGCCCCTTCATTACACATAAAGTCTCTCTCATCACAGACCTCGCATTCTTCCATGCCTTCATTTATTTCACCTGCAAAATCCTCCACCAGATCTTCGTGTTTGTTTGTAAGTGCAATCTCAGGGTCATCAACCATGTCAATAGAGGATCAGGTGGATCAGTTGGGAAAATACCTTGGGGAATATCTCAAAGTGGACAATGTCAACCCCAAAATGGGGGAGATGCCAGAAGTTTGTCAGAACATTATACAGGGTTGCGAGGAAGATGGATTTATGAATATCGACTATGCCAACAAGTTTCTGGAACATTTTTCAAAGAAGTATTTTATGCCCAATAAAATCATGAGACAGTTAATGAAACATACCTTGGTGAAGAAAGCTTCGAAAGAACAACATGTGTATTTTTGTAAAAGATTTGTGAGTAGATACCCTAATCGATGTCTTGTCAAATGGAAACATGTGGACATTTGTCTTAATATGTTGTCTGCAGAAGAAGGACAGACTGAAACAGACAAAGCATGTGCATTTATCTATTTACAGCTGTTAATTGATATTCTTAAGTATAATTTGTACTCAAAGGACTTGTCTGGACCTAGAGAAATACAGAGGAGCTGTGCCTATAGGTTGTTATCGGCAGAGGTTGGCAGTAGAAATCGTCGAAAGCTTTTACTCTATCTCGAGGAGCTGTTGATTGGAACTGGACCAAACATGGATTGTGGTGTTAAAGATAACGCTGGACCAAACATGGATTGTGTTAAAGATAACAGGACTGCTGATGACAATGAAACTATTGATGATGGTGGTGATTCAGACATAGAAGGATATTCGGATGATGATACAGATGAAGGCATAGCTGAAAATGAGGCTGGAGATGATCCATTGCTAGATGCCGCCATAGTTGATTTACCTAGAGCAATACAGGTATGGGTATTTGTTGTTTTGTAAAGATTTAAGTTGACCTTTTTACCCAGAGCATATTTTGTAGGGAGACTAGTCATTATAAATAGATGACCCCTATTGATTTGATTAGAAGAAAGATCGAACTCCAATGTCAAGATCTAAGTAAAAAATTGCTAAATTGTTAGCCTTGTCATACATTTTGGACCATTTTAGTTAGACACTTTAATCTTGGCTTGAACATTCATCTCCTGAGGCTTCAGCTAAACCCTTTACTCCATAAATAGACCTATCTGTGCCATTGTAAACAGAGTAGACTTAGATCAGACAGCTCCTACAGGAGCCATTTGACCGGGGTTGGCTACGTTTGCTTATGATATATATATATATATATATATAGGTTCTACAGTTTCTGCCTTGGCCAAAAAACTCCTGTGTCCATGTGGTATTAAAACACACTAACCTGACATCATTATTATACCCCTGCAAACTTGTTTTAGGGGGTATACTGGAATAAGCCTGTCGGGCGGATGGTTGGTCAGGCAGTTTGTCCGCATTTGAACATGAGTAGTTGGTCTCGCAAACTCCTCCTTCAGGTTTAAAGTAACTGAAATTATATTTTGTATGAATAATAACCACGAATGGTAGATGTGCAAGATGCAATTTTCATGGGTTTAGCGTTGGACCTTTTGGAATTATCTCCCCCTGAACTTTGATTTTTAGCGCACCTGAGCAAAACTCAGGGTGAGCTTTTGGGAGACTTGAATGTCCGGCATGTGTCGTGCGTTGTCCGTTGTCAACAATTTGCTTGTGAACACTCTAGTCATCACAATTGTAGTCGAATCTTCATGAAACTTGGTCAGAATGAATGTCTTGGTAAAATCTCGGATGAGTTCGAAAGTGGGTCAAGTTTGGTTAAAAACTAGGTCACTTGGTCAAATAGTAGGAAAACCTTGTGAACCCTCCAGAGGTCATAATTTTAGCCCAATTTTCATGAAATTTGGTCAGAATGATTGTCTTGATAAAATTTCGGAGGAGTTTGAAAAATGGTTAACATGGGGTTAAAAACTAGGTCACTAGGTCAAATAGTAGGACAACCTTGTGAACACTCTAGAGGTCACATTTATAGCCAAAGCTTCATGAAAATTGGCCAGAATGATTGTCCTAATAAAATCTTGGACACGTTGAAAGTGAGTTATATGAGGTCAAAAAGTAGGTCACTGGGTCATATCTTAGAAACATTTAGTTTAAACTCTAGCGGCCACATTTTTAGCCCAGTTTTCCTCAAACTTAATCAGAGTGTTTGTCTTGGTGATATCAAGGTTGAGTGTGATCATGGATTGGATGGGAATAAAAAGTAGGTCACTAGGTCAAATCTTAGAAAAATTACTCTAGAGGTCACATTTTTAGCCCAATCTTCATTGGTCAGAATGATTGTCTTGATAAAGTCAATATACTAAATCTTTGAAAATCTTGTTCTGCAGAACCACTGCTCATGATCCACTATCAAAATTGTTCAAATATTGTCCCTAAGGTCAATATTTGCCCTACCCATGGGCTACCCATCAAAAATCATAAATCTATGGTAATCAGGTGAGCGATTAAGGGCCATCTTGGCCCTCTTGTTTTTATTGTCACGCCTTTGCAAACAGAGTACTCAGTAGACCCAGATCAGACAGCTTCTACAAGAGCCGTCTGATCAGGACCTGCTCTGTTGGCTAATGAAATTTGATAGATCTGTTTCTTTAGTTTCTAATATGGATACAATATTCCATATTCATTATAACTATTTTGTCCATGACTTCATTAGGTGTTGAACTTTGGAATAAACACAGAACAGGGAATGGGTTAAACAGATCACTATCAGGTACAAGGTTGTGTGGTTTACCCTTTCAAAATAGAGTTACTTTCATGTGTGTTACTTGTCTGTTTCAGTTACTGTCTGGATCCAAATGGTATGGTTGGGTTATCACATATTGTGTCTGCTTCAGTTACAATCTGGATCCAGATGGTATGGATCAGGTTATCACAGATTGTGTCTGCCTCAGTTACTGTCTGGATCCAGATGGTGTGGATTGGTGTCTGCTTCAGTTACTGTCTGGATCCAGATGGACAGGTCTGAATTGGTATCTGCTTCAGTTACTGTCTGGATCCAGATGGACTGGTGTGGGTTGGTATCTGCTTTAGTTACTGTCTGGATTCAGATTGTGTGGATTGGTGTCTGCTTCAGTTACTACAGGTATATGGATCCAGATGGTCTGCTTCAGTTACTGTCTGAATCCAGATGGTGTGGATTGGTATCTGCTTCAGTTACTGTCTGGATCCGGATGGTCTGCTTCAGTTACTGTCTGGATCCAGATGGTGTGGATTGGTATCTGCTTCAGTTACTGTCTGGATCCAGATGGTCTGTTTCAGTTACTATCTGGATCTCCAGATTGATTGCGTTTCTTGGTGTCTGCAAACAGGGAAGACCTAGATCAAGAGCCAAATACTGACTCTACTGTACTGACTCTTCATTGTTTGCAAAAAATGTATATAAAAGAACCTATACCTCATAGAGGTGCCTTTTGAGAGTGGTCTAATCAGGTTCCACTCAGTGTGCTTAGTGGAATAATATAGATCTAAGTGTACAGTTTCTGTGGTGGCCAAACAAAACATTACATCCAGTTAATATGTCTCCCCCAGTATACTTGGGGGACATATTGTTTTTGTGGGCAGCCTCTGTCCATCTGTCTGTCTGTCTTTTCGTCTATTTGATTTTAATTTGTCCGCGCATTTCTCCAAAACCTTTGGTTGAATTTTCATGAAACTTCATTGGATTGATCAGCACCATAACGAGTTGTACATATCTTATTTCTGTTTCGGTTCAATGATTTTCTGCAGAGTTATGTATCAAAAACAATTCTAGTTATTATATTGATGTCATTATTGTTTTTCTTGAGTTTCTGAAGTAAAATATTAGTATGAAAGTACTGTTTATGTTTCAGGACCTGCTGTGTTTGAGTGTAGATTGCAGCGTCTGTTGTATAGACAGTGCAAACCAGTTAGCAAGGGACCTCATGACCATATACCTCAGTCTGCCGGACCTCGAAAAGAAACACCAGCTGCTAGAGTCTATGTCCTCACAACTGCTCAAGTACACACTGATAGATCTGCTCTTGACCGTGCAGTACTGTGATACCCGGCCTGTTGGAGGCTTTCCCAAGTCATTGAAAGCTGTTATAGAAAGCTTCTTTAAGGTAAAGACATAATTGGTTTAACCCTTTCCCTCATATAAACGTGTTTTCACGCATTTGCAAACAGAGTAGACCCAGATCAGACGGCTCCTCTAGGAGCCGTCTGATCAGGGTCTGCTCTGTTTGCTAATAGAATTTGATAGATCTGTTTCTTTGCTTTCTAAAATGTCTACAATGTTCCACATTCCATATTTATTTATACCTATTATATGAATGAATATTCAGTAGGTATTGAAATTTGTAATAAACATAGAACAGGGAAAGGGTTAAGTCCATTCTCTATGAATATTCATGTAATGAATAATGTATGTATGAACATGAATTAGCTTAATTATGAACGCCACAGCCCTCCAGAATGACTTCAAGAATGCAACAGGGGTTCGGGTTTCAACTCAAACCATTGGAAACAGACTGCATGGTGTTGGCATACATGTACTACTCACAATTTGATAATGATCACTTTTTAAAGTTAATGTAATTTGAAGTTTTTGTGATTACCTGCAAGCAGGTGACACATGTGTTCCTTCGAACACTTTTATGTGCAAAGGTATTAAAAATTGTGGATTAAATGGGTTTATAATATGCATGATATTGAATATGATTTTTTTTTTAAGGCAACCCCTATGATTGACCCATTGACGTCACCGATTTCTCTGCCTGATGTCAGCGAGATGTGGCAAGGACAGTCTGCATTTGTTACTGCTGCAGATGTGGAGGAGCTTGCTATGTTACTGTATTACGTGGTTGAGAGTTACCTCAAATGTTCAGAGGGTAAGTAATGTCTCAATCTGTCACATGGTGTACCCTAATTACCTGGAGGCTCCGTTAAGGGGCTATTTCATCAGGGTCCTCACTGTTTTCTACTATGTTAGTTTAACTCTTTGCACGCTAAGTAATTTTTCGTCTGCAACAATTGTCTTCTGCTTCAATTCTTAATATAAACTTTCTCTCATTTTTTGCAAAAATATGGTCGAGATGACAAACAGTTTGGATCCTGATGAGACGCCGCACTATGCGGTGTCTCATCTGGATCCAAACTGTTTGCATAGGTAATCACAGTTACGCCGCTAGCATGCAAAGAGCTAATCTAAAGTTATCAAAATGACGCCAAGTTGATTTGAGATTGAGTGTCCCAATACTTAACCCATTCCCTCGTATAAACGCCCTTTAATGTCTTTGCAAACAAAGTAGACCCAGATCAGACAGCCCCTGTAGGAGCTGCCTGATCAGGGTCTGCACTGTTTGGGTGTGTAATTATATAAATGTGATTCTAAAGTCTCTGCCATGGTAACCAAATCATGTGTTTATGAACCATTATAGCAATTCAGCTAATGAATATTCATAGTGATTATTTGATTATTTCTTACATTAACACATTATCCCCTAGTGACGCATTTTTGCGCATCTATAAAAGTCACTTTATGAAACCATTGTGATAAATAGAGCATTTACTCCTATAGGACCAAATGCTGTATTTATCACAATGGTTCCAAACTACAAAATTTTAAATTTTTCCTTTCCTGTAGTTAATGCTCCTTTTCGGTAGATACATTCAAAGAGGTGGTGTCTAAAAATAGGTAATGAGTTAATGTAGGTAAGGGGTTAGGGGGCTTAGGGTATACTGCAGTGCTTATATTATTATCCCTCTCCTCCATGAATATTCTTCTAAAATATAATGGCATCTTGAATATTAATTAGATTAATTTGTTATAATAACACATGGACACAGCAACCTTTGGCCATGGCAAAAACTATAGAATCATATCTATATTATACAGGAGCTATAGGAGCCGTCTGATCTGGGTCTACTCTGTTTGCAAAGGCATAGAAAGACATATTAACGGAGTAGAGGGTTATATGTGGCTCAGCATTGATCCTTTACCTGACAGGTGTGTTTGGAAGACTTTGCAAACAGAACAGGTCTGCTGTTTGCTTATGAAATAATATAGATTTGATTCTACAATTTCTCCATTGCAAGAAAATCCTATGTTTCTTACATGAATATTTATCAGGTGAGTTAACAGAGAAGCTTTCATGAGGTATCCATGGTTTTTCTTGACCTATTTAAACCTTTACTCCATAAATATGCCTTTACAAACAGTGTAGATCCAGAGTAGATGGCTCCAATACGAGCCAACAGATCAGGGTCTGCTCAGTTTGTTTATGAAATAATACAGATATGATTCTAAAGTTTCTGTTTATATGATTCTACAATTTCTGTCATGGTCAAGATTTCCTGTGTCCATGACTTTTTTTTGTGCTGTTATACAATTAATCTAATTAATATTCATGATGTCATTTTTTCTTACATGAATATTCATGGAGTAAAGGATTAAGCAAAACTTTTTTTAAAATTGCAGAAAAGTTAAATGTAGCGCTCAAACTGCGAAATCGGTTAACAGAAGATGATTGCCAGATTAAGGACACAGATAGAAGTGAGCTTGGAAAGATGCCAAGTCATGTGACCTTTCTCGAAGTCCGTCTTCGAAATTTGACATCAGAACTGAGCGTGAACACCGAGGACTACCTGTTACAGCTGAGCTGTTTAGTTGATCTTGGTTGAACAAGGTAGGTAGGCACTTCCCGAGTCCCTTGCCAGTTTTAACTTTTTGAATGCTGAAAAAAAATCACAGTGGAATAGTCCATCATTGTTTAGCCCTGTACTCCATGAATATTTATGTAAAGAAATGATATCATGAATATTAATTATCCCTTTCCCTCATATAAACGTGTTTTCACGCATTTGCAAACAGAGTAGATCCAGATCAGACGGCTCCTAGGAGCCGTCTGATCAGGATCTACTCTGTTTGCTAATAAAATTTGATAGACCTGTGTTTTTACTTTCTAAAATGGGTACAATGTTCCACCTTCCATATTTTATTATAACTATTTTGTCCATGAATATTCAGTAGGTATTGAATTTTGGAATAAACATAGAACTGGGAAAGGGTTATATTATTTTTTTATACTGGTACATAACCACATTAATGTTGGCCATTTCAGAAACTGTAGAATCCAATCTATATTATTTCATAACTAAACAGAGGAGACCCAGATCAGAGTTCCTACAGGAGCCATCTGATCTGGGTCAGCTCTGTTTGCAAAGGCGTAGAAAGATGTATTTATGAAGTACAAGGTTATGATATAATTTAATTGGGATATACAGTAAAACCTCTATAACTGCAACTAGATTGTGTTAATTAGTTGGTATTTAGGGCAGGTTGCTGCTTAAAGCAATGTGAAAGTAAAACAGAACGCTCCTATAGGAGCGTTCTGGTTTACTTTCACATTGCTGTAAGCAGCAACCTGCCTTTAACACAAAATACTTGATGTAATTTAGTGGCCGTTATAGAGAGGTTTTACTGTACTTGAATCAGGTTGTCAGTTGAACCTGATCAGACCTCTAACCAATGTCTGCAATTCTCTCTTCCATCGTACTGGCCATATTCAAGCAGCAACATGATTGCCAGCTGTGAGTGGCTTGTTAATTAGAGGCCTGGGGATTTATAGAAATGGTCATATTACTTCTCCACGTCATATGAACTCTCCATGATTGTATGTCTTTTCCACGTTTTTGTTTTGATGTGGCATTTGTTTTATGGTGTCTGAGTCATACTTGTGTGTAAGAGTGAAGTGATATTGTATATTGTACAGATAGCCTACCAATACCCATGTTACCCTAAGTATTTAACCCTTTACACCATAAATAAGCCTTTCTAGGCCTCTGCAAACAGAGCAGACCCAGATCAGACGGCTCCTAGGAGCCGTCTGATCTGGGTCTGCTCTGTTTGCTTATGAAATAATGTAGATTTTTAAATTTTGATTATACAGTTTCTGCCATGGCCAAAGCTTTTGTGTCCATATGCCATTATAAAAATGACTTTCATTGATATGCATGATGTCATTATTTCTTACATGAATATTTATGGAGGAAAGTGTTAAACACACGAAATTCGCCACTCCATGGGTTTGTAAAGCTGAATAAGTCAATTTGACAGTCTTTTTGTAACTTTAACCCAATACTCCATAAATACAGTTATATATTCGTGCAAGAAATAATGATATATGAATACATCTGCAGAAAAGGTTGACCATGACAGAAACTGTAGAATCAGTATCCATGCTTATAAAACTCTTTAGTTGAGTCTGAGTTTGTTCTCAAGTTTTTGATTGGTCAGATTTGAGCCTTTGGCTCAACATCGACCAATCAAAAGCTTGAGAACAAACTCAGACTTGCAAAGGTGTTAAAGGTGTATTTATGGAATACAATGTACAGGGTTATATTAGTGAGACTTGGTCTGAATGATCAGTTTGATCTGGGTCTACATAATTTGCCTAACTTTGTCCAAATACTTATGGTAATTAGAGCACTCTGTACTCTCTTTGCAAAATGTTAACCCTTTGTGGAAAATGAATGTACTGAAATTTGCAAACAGTGTTACCCAGGTCAGAGGCTGCTCTAAGATCTCTTTGCTCAGGGTCTGTACTGTTTGTCATTCAAAATATGCTTACAAATTAAACCATGAAATATTAAATGATCCGTTCCACTCTGGAAAGTCTGCATTCAATGAATAGATTGTGTATGTAGAATAAGGGACACTGGACACGTGTTGCCCTGATCATTTAGTTAGTGACAGATGGTGATAGTGATTCGTCATCTGCTATAACTCTTTCAACAACAATGGACCAATTTTTATTACTTTTGCAACAGTTTAGATCAAGATATGACACTATATACCTTGGTATCTCTTCAGAATCCAAAGTGTTTGGCACTCCCGTATGGCTGTGTTGTAAAGAAATGCAAGAAAATGTTCCTTTAGAGTTGAAAGCAGACATTAAGACTTGCAAATGAAAATAACTTTAATGTTGAAGGGTCTCTAAATAAGGTTGTCTGCAAAATGTTGTCTGCTTCAATTATCAGATTAAGTTTTTCTCAATTTCTTTTAAAAAATCTGGAACAGATTTCAAACAGTTTGGAGGAATCTGTTGAGATGTTGAGTTACATGATATGTCATCAAGATGCACACTGTTTACGTAGTTTTTTTCGCCTTTTAACATAGTCACAGGGGAACATTAGCAATATTTCATCATCTTTGTTTACATGACCTAGTTAGGACAGCAGGTATAGATGAATACTGAAAGCATTAATTTTAGTTAGGCCTCTGCAACTGTGTTGTCGGCTGCTCCAGTTATTGTCTGCTCCAGTTGACATCTGCTCCAGTTGCTGTATGCTCCGTTTATCATCTGCTTCACTTGCTGTATGCTCCAGTTATCATCTGCTTCAATTTTCATCTGCTTCAGTTGTCTCCTGCTTCAGTTGCTGTATGCTCCAGTTGTCATCTGCTTCAGTTGTCATCTGCTTCAGTTGTCTTCTGCTTCAGTTGTCATCTGCTTCAATTGTCATCTGCTTCAGTTGTCATCTGCTTCAATTGTCTTCTGCTTCAGTTGTCTTCTGCTTCAGTTGTCATCTGCTTCAGTTGTCTTCTGCTTCAGTTGTCATCTGCTTCAGTTGTCATCTGCTTCAGTTGTCTTCTGCTTCAGTTGTCATCTGCTCCAGTTGTCATCTGCTTCAATTGTCATCTGCTTCAGTTGTCATCTGCTTCAGTTGTCATCTGCTTCAGTTGTCATCTGCTCCAGTTGTCATCTGCTTCAGTTGTCATCTGCTTCAATTGTCATCTGCTCCAGTTGCCATCTGCTTCAGTTGTCATCTGCTTCAGTTGTCTTCTGCTTCAGTTGTCATCTGCTCCAGTTGTCTTCTGCTTCAGTTGTCATCTGCTTCAATTGTCATCTGCTTCAATTGTCATCTGCTTCAGTTGCTGTATGCTCCGGTTGTCATCTGCACCGGTTGTCATCTGCTTCAGTTTTCATCTGCTTCAGTTGTCATCTGCTTCAGTTGTCATCTGCTCCAATGGTATTGTCTGCTCTATTTGTTGTCTGCATCATTTAGAAAAGTGATGTATGCTACCATGATCTCAGACAGTTTGACTTTTAATGACAACACAAGTTTGGCACTATGTCTTACAGTTTGTAAAGATTGTAAAATACTGGTATGTCTATACATGTATATGTAAATACTAAAATTGCTGGAGAAAAAAAATAAATTACAAAATCATTGCAAACAGTGCAGTCCTGATTCAGACCACTTTAGTATGAAATTTCCAATATATATCTACACTGTCTGCAAATAGATTAATTTTTTTATCTGAGGCACCTTTTAATGCCTTTGCAAATAGAGTATACCCAGATATGATGGCTCTAGGAGTTGTCTGATCTGGGTCTGCACTGTTTGTAGAACTGATTCTGTGGTTTTTACAATATTCACGGTATAAACTCTTTCTAGACTACTAAATTGAATTTGAGTATATTGACCCAATTTCTGTGCATAAGTAGGTCACAGAAGCTCAAATAATATTATAATCTGCTGTAAAACTGTTATTATAAGTGGTACTAATCTGCTGCATAAATACTAGTAGGTCACATGAGCTGAAAATAGATACTAGCAGGTTACAGGAGCTGAAAAATAGATACTAGTAGGTCACATGAGCTGAAAATAGATACTAGTAGGTCACAGGAGCTGAAAAATAGATACTAGTAGGTCACACAGGAGCTTAAAATAGATACTAGTAGTCAGAGGAGCTGAAAATAGATACTAGTAGGTCACATGAGGGCCCCCCCCCCCCCCCAAAAAAAAAAAAAGAAAGAAAAAGAAAAAAAAAGGGGGGGGGTTGTTGTTAAGATACTAGTAGGTCACATGAGCTGAAGATAGATACTAGCAGGTCACAGGAGCTGAAAATAGATACTAGTAGGTCACAGGAGCTGACAATAGATACTAGATGTCACAGGAGCTGACAATAGATTGTATTGAACATCACAATTATTGCTCTATGGAATATGACCAAACTCCACAAAAATAATTTTTAGATGGTCCCTCTATGAAATTTATAGAACTGGTGTTGGCCCGATACATATGTAGGTCAAAGGTAAAACATATGTATGAACAATTTCTTTAACCCTTTCCCTGTTTTAACCCTTCTCTTGCTGAATTTTAAAATACATTTCTCCTTCTTTACCCACTCCCTGTTGTATAATCACATATATCTTCACTGTGTACAAGTATTTCGGTGTGCAATCACTGCTGTGGAGTGCACTGGTTGCACAATCAATGTGTAAATAGTGCAGACCCTGATGAGACAGCTCCAGCAGGAGCTGTCTCATCTGGGTCTTCACTATTTACAGGTAGGTATATTGACGTGAATAGCAAACGAAGGGTTAATATTCATGTAACAAATAATGACATTATGAATACTATAGTTGAATTTTTTGTAATTGCATAAATACACGGGGTATTCTGGTATTGGTACAAACATTAGAGTCAGATCTGTTATAATTTCATAAGCAAACAGAGCTGATCCAGATCAGATGGCTCCTGTAAGAGCATCTGATCTAGGTCTATTCTGTTTGCAAATGTGTGAAAAGGTGTTTATATGAAGGAAAGGGTTAAATGACATCTCCTAACCCGCTAAATGGAATATGACCACACTTTAAAACAATTATCCTCGACATAACAGATCATTAAAATTTTGTGCTATTAACAAGGCGAGTGATACACACCTAACATGGCTCTTTGTGTTTTAAAAAATCAGTACATATGTTTGTATTTCAGAGAAGACCTAGTAACAAGTGTACAGATGATGCAACATTTGCCAGCTGGTAGCCAGTCAGTAGATATGGGCCAACAAAAGTGAACAAAGTTGACTGCAAAACCAATGCAACATTGATTACTTGGATCTACGTGTAATGATACCAAGGACAGAAGGAGCTACAAGAAAGTCACCAATAGAATTAATAATCAGGACACAATTTTTTTAGGGCCCAGACTAAAGGGCTGTTATTTAAAAGGACAGACTTCTGGCCAATTATTTAAGGCCATTGCTTTGGGCCTACACTTTAAGGATATTATGTAATTATCAGGTTTGAGGCCTACTATTTAAGGCCCAGACTTGAGACCTATTATTTAAGGTCCAGGCTTTAGACTTGTTATTTATGGCCCAAGCTCGAGTCCTGTTACTGAAGGACCAAACTTGAGTCCTGCTACTGAAAAACATTACTTGAGTACTATTACTGAAGGACCAGACATGAGGCCTGTTATTTTAGGTCCATGCTAAAAGACCTGTTTAAACCCAAACGTTAGGCCTATTAGTTTAGGCCCATTCTTGAGACCTGTTCAGGCCCAGGCTTTAGGCCTGTTAGTTTAGGCTCAGACCCGAGGCTTGTTATTTAAGGCCTAGGCTTGAGAACCTTTATGTATGTGTCTGACTTAAGGCTTGGTATTTAACCCTTTCCTCCATGAATATTCATATAAGAATGAATGATGTCATGAATATTGATTGGATTATTTTTTATACTAACACATGGATGCAAGAACTTTTGGCCATGTCAGAAGCTGTAGAATCATATCTATATAATATCATAATCAAACAGAGCAGACCATGATCAGACCACTCCTATAGAAGCCATCTGAACTGGGTCTACTCTGTTTGCAAAGGTGTAGAAAGGCATATTTATGGAGTAAAGAGTTAACCCATTCCCTCATATTGACACCTTTTGACGCCACTGCAAAAGTCACCTGTCGAAACCATTGTGATAAATAGAGCATTAATTTTGCTGCTATAGGAGCAAATGCTCTATTTATCACAATGGTTTCAAACTACAAAATTTAAAAAAAAAAAATCCTTTTCTCTAGTTAATTCTCCTTTTCGGTAGATCTAAAAATAGCGGTTTGATCTAAAAATAGGTATTGGGTTAAGGGACTTGCTTGAAGCCTATTATATAAGGTGTCTTTGCCAAGGAACAAAGCAACAAGAAGATAATGCCAAAGATAAATAGACACATTTCAAATCCTAAACTGTTATTTCTCCGTTAAACCCATTGTGACTACTCTTTAGAATTGTCTTGAGGAGTGGTCACAACATAGGACGTGCTTGAGAAAAGGAGCTATTCTTAATTTTGTTTTTGATTTATTAGTTGTTGTTTGTAAACTTTTTGTCATAATTATGTTGAAGTTTTGAGCAACAGTGAGTTTACAAAATGTTTAGCCCTGAATTTGATCCCAAGAAACTTGTTTTTTTGTCATCGGGATACAAACTGTTATGTTAATGTGTTTTTATTAACCCTTTACTCCATGAATATTTATGCAAGAAATAATGATATCATTATTTTTACATGTAATTAGAATATTCTTTTTAAGGACACATGATCACAGGCATTTTTGACCATGGCAGAAACAGTAGAAATATATCTATATTATTTCAAAAGCAAACAGAGCAGACCCTGATCAGACGTCTTGTATAGGAGCTGTCTGATCTGGGTCCACTCTGTTTGCAAATGAGGGAAAGGCATATTTATGGAGTAAAAGGTTAAAAGGATTGTATTGTACTTTTGTATTTGTATTTTGTATTTGTATTTTGATAGCAGTGTATTTTTCAAGAACTTAACCCTTCCCCTGTTTAATATGTATGGAATAATGACATCATGAATATTCATTAGCTGATTTTTTGTTATGGCATATGTACACAGGATGTTTTGGCTCTGGCAGAAACTATAGAACCAGAAAGGGTGTTTATATGAAGGAAAGGGTTAAGTTGGAAACTAATGTTTGCAGACGACAGTTACTAAGAAGGTTGAGATTTATGAGTGTTAAGATCTTACAGTCACAGCCCGCTCCACCATAATCCTCTACCTCAGGAATGTCCATGTGATATAAATCCCATCTTGAATATTAATGTTTTATAATGGCATATGACCACAGAAAATATTTGGCCATGGCAGACACAACTATGGTCGGAATCCGATATATATATATATATGTATATATATGCAGTCACAGGTTTTTTTCCCCAAGTCATTTTATAGCCGTTATTGGGCTATATGTTCCCAATGGCAAAAAGGGTGTTTTTTTCCCAATTTTGATCGAAAAATTCCCCAAGTCAGAGATAAAAGTGTTTAGCCAGAAAATTCAGTCAGACCAAATCTTCTTCAATTCATAAAAAAACAGCAGACCCAGATCAGACAGCTCCTATAGGAGCTGTCTGATCTGGGTCTGCTGTTTGTTTATGAACTTTAGGGGTTTGGGCATGACTGGGTCTGTTTTGTTTGCAGTGGGCATTGGAAGTAAGGAATTTGATAAAATCATCTTACAGCTAAAAATATTCCCATATCAGACAAAATTCCCAATTTCAGGGATATGCGTCATTTGCCCAAAATGGTGGAAAAAAACCCTGAGACATAGCAGACCCTGATGAGAGGAGTCCTGCTAGAGCTGTCTTGTGTGGATCTTCTCTGGTTGTCATGGCAATGAAAAGTGTATCTATTAAGATCACTGACCTGAACCCTTTCCCTGTTGAATATTCATATAAGAAATAATGACATCATGAATATTTATTAGCTGAACTTTTATAATTGTACAGGATTTGGGGGGTTTGGTAGAAGCTGTATAAGTCAAATCTATTATAATTTCGGAAGCAAACTGAGCAGACACTCATACAATTAACCTTTAGCCTGCTATGGGCGGATGAGTGAATACCTATGCAAACAGTTTGGGTCCAGATGAGACGCTGAGTAACTCGGCGTCTCATCAGGATCCAAACTGTTTGACACCCTGATTTCATTTTTGTAGACAAATTGATTATAGCTTGAAGTTTAGAAATGTAGTAGGTGAACAATTCTGTAAAAATAATTTGCTCAACCCTTTCCTTCATATAAATGCTTGTTCGTGCCTTTGCAAACAGAGTAGACCCAGATCAGATGACTCCTATAGGAGCCTTTTGATCAGCGTCTTTATGAAGTTATAATAGATCTGACTCTTCAGTTTGTACCAATACCGGTTTGTGTAATGAAAATTTCAGTTAAATCTTAACTCTATGGATATTCATGAAAGAAGTAAAGACATCACAAATATTAATTATGTTAATTCAACTTAATTGTTATAATAACACATGGACACAGAGATGTTTGGTCATGGGAGAAACTGTAGAACCATAGTTATATTACTTCATAAGCAAACAGCAGACCATGATCTGGGTCTACTCTGTTTGCAAAGGTGTAGAAAGGTGTATTTTATTTTTGTAAAAGGGTAATAAATATTCATAATGTCATTATTTCTTACATGAATATTCCTCAGGTAGTGTTCTGATGGTGTTAAAATTAAATTGTTAAAACTTAAATTGTTAAAACTTTACAATGTATCAGTTTTGCTATTTGAAATTTGTGTTTATCCCTTTACACCATATATAAAGCCTTTGCAAACAGAGTAGACCCAGATCAGATGGCCTCTGTATGGGTCGTCCGATTAGGATCTCTCTGTATGCTTATGGAATAATATAGGCCTGATTCTACAGTTTCTGCCATAGCCGAAGTTCATGTTTATGTCCAATTATAAACAATAATGTAATTAACATTGGTGATGTCATTATTTTTTTACATGATACAGTAAAACCTCTCTATAATGGCCACTAAATTACAGTAAAACCTCTCTATAATGGCCACTAAATTACAGTAAAACCTCTCTATAATGGCCACTAAATTGAGTTAATTAGCAGGTATTTAGAGCAGGTGGCTGCTTAAAAGCAAGGTGAAAGTAAAACAGAACGCTCCTATAGGAGCGTTCACCATTCTTTAAGCAGCCACCTGCATTTAACTCAAAATACTTGATGTAATTTAGTGTCCATTTTAGAGGTTTTACTGTATTCATTAAATGGTGATTATTGTCACAGGGTATGATTTGCATCCGAAAATAGAACTTTGTGATAAAATACGAACATTATTTTTCTTGTTAGATTTGTATTGTTGTTCAGTTTTGTCTAAGATGAAGCTTTCAGTTTTGAGTGAAAGTGTTGCACAAATTGTATCCTGATGGGGTATCAGATTACATGCCAGTTTCATCAGGATCCAAACTGTTTACAGTAAAAAACCATAAGTGCCCTAATTATTCTGAGGGTCTTGAGGCGTCAACCCTGATCAAACTGCTCTGGTCAGCTTTGGTCAAACATTTTGCGTAAACCTTTACTTCATGAATACTCATGTAAGATTTAATGATCTCAAGAATAGTACCGGTAGTTAGATTGTTATAATTTCACACAAACACAGGAGTGTTTAGTCCTGGCAGAAACTGTAGAAACATATCTGTATTTCATAAACAGTGCAGTTTCTGATCAGACAGATCCTATAGGAGCCGTCTGATCTGAGTCTACTCTGTTTGCAAAGGTGTAGAAGGGTATATTTATGGAGTAAAGGGATAATTGGAGGTGTCACTATATTTTATTTGAGATTTTTTAGTCTTTTGTATATTTTTGTATCATTTTCACAGAACTGAAATGCCTAGTCGTAGTTATTGTCATAGTAGACATACTTATCAAATATGTGTTGCCGTTGTTTACAAGTCATTACCATGGAAACGGTTATGCAGGGTTTCACTTTATATTACTTTTCATGTCTCCCCCTCCCGATCCGGGGGATGGGGTGTGGAGCATATTATTTTTGCTCTGTCTGTCTGGTGTTTGGTTGGTTGGTTTGACCCCAACTTTAACGTTGGGGATAATTTTGTCACCATTGCACATACATACTTCAAGCTTGGCATGCATGTGCAACTTGTGGAGGCAAACATTTTTACGGGTGACTTATTAAGGTCAAGGGAGCTTCTGTGGCCGAGTGGTTATGGTCTTCAACTGACAATCGCTTAGCCCCTCACCTCTGTGGGTTCGAATTCTGGTCTGGGCATTTGGATTTTTCATGTGAGGAAGCCTTCGTCGATGGTTCTACCTGGATGTTCTTCTGTACAAAAAACAATGCAATTTGTTCCATGCACAGAAGAACCTCTGGAGTCTTCCTCCACCTGTAACTAGCTGGACATCGTGATATGACACAATACAATACATGTACTGTTAAAAACGACGTAAAACTCGATATAAACCAAAAATCAAACTAAGGCCAAGGTCATACACCAAGGTCAAAGGTGATATTGGGAGCATAGTGTTTCACAAACACATCTTGTTAATGCTCAAATGAACAATGTATTTACATGCCAGAAGTACATATACTGGTATAACAGTACTGCTGTACTCTGTTACAGTACTGTTGTGCCAAAGTGAGTTATTGAGATCGCTGTGTGTCCGTCATTCAGTATGGGTTGTTATCAGTCTCATGAGGTCCTCCATTAAAGTCATATATATGTAAATGGTTCCAGTAGCTCTTTACTCCATGAATATTTATTAAGTCTTTACTCCATAAATATGCCTTTGCAAACAGAATAGACCCAGATCAGAAGGCTCTTGTAGGAGCTGTCTGATCAGGGTCTGCTCGTAATGCTTTTTATATAAAATAGATATGATTCAACAGTTTCTGTCATGGCCAAAACTTCCTGTGTCCATGTGCTGTAATAGCAAATAATCTAATTAACCCTTTACTCTATAAATATGCTTTTCTGTGATTTGGCAAACAGAGTAGACCCAGATCAGATGACTCCTGTTGGAGCCATCTAATTAGGGTCTGCTCAGTTTGCTTACGACATAGTATAGATCTAATTCTACACTTTCTGTCTTGGTTAAATATTTGTGTGTTCAGGTGTTATTTTAGAAATACAGCTAATAAGTAAGCATGATGTCATTAATTCCTACATGAATATTCATGGAGTAAATGGTTAAATAGCACCTTTCCATAAGCAAACTGAGCAGACATTAGCTGTCTGATCTGGGTCTGCTCCTTTTGCAATGGTGCCAAAAGTCGTATATGACAAACATGGTTAAATGACATCTGTTGAACTGCAAAATGGATTCTGATCAAACTTGATAGGAATTTTCTTAGATGGTCCACTATCAAAGTGAAATACAGTGGTAGATGTACATACTAGATCCCTTGACCTATTAACTAGGTGAGCGATACAGGGTCATCATGGCCCTCTTGTTTTTAAACTACCAGGGGTATATATTTGAAATAGTGCTGAGTTTCATTTTGTGTTGTTCTTGACTGTATCTTGCATAATAAAAAGTAATTATTAGCTTGTGTCATTTTTGAAGAACTGCCATAGCCTTGATGTATTGGGCATTGTCGTTGTGCAAGCTCTGTGACAAACTCAACCCTTTCCTTCATATAAACGTGTTTTCACGCATCTGCAAATAGAGTAGACCCAGACCAGGTCTGCTCTGTTTGATAATGGAGTTTGATAGATATGTTGCTTTAGTTTCTAAAATGGCTACAGTGTTTCACCTTCCATACTTCACTATAATACTTTTGTCCATGAATATTCAGTAGGTATTGAAATTTGGAATAAATACAGAACAGGGAAATGGTTAAAAAGAGAGCATTATCATTAGCCTTGGTCTACAGGGTGTCCCAAAAAAAACGGAACCCAGGATTAAGATATGCAACTTATCCCATTTCTGTCAATATTGCTAACTTAAATTAAATGTATATACATGTAGCTTAGTAGAGACAACATTTTGCCATATAGTCTAAATTTTGTCTTAACATATTCATTAGTTTTTAAGATATCAACATTTAAAAGAAAGCATCCAAAATCCGTTTTTAACTTGATATAGGCATGGACTATGCAATGTACGCATATCGTCTTAAAACAGATTTTAGGTGTATTCATTAAAATGCTCAAATCTTTAAAACTGATGTATATTTTTAAGAGAAATTTGGCAGAAACGTGCACAAATGACATATCTACGAAAGTAAATATTTGCATTTTAAAGTCTCTGATTACATTGGTTAAAATAATTATTTGATCTAGGGTTCCATTCTTTTTGGGACACTCTGTACATGGTCTGATTTTGCCTGAAAGTTTGTTTCCTCACTGTTTTTAGAGTAAAAAAAATGTAATGACAGTGTTACAACAAGAATTAACCCTTTATCTGATAGACATCTGTTGATGATTTTGCAAACGGTAGACCCAGAAAAGATGGCTCCTGTAGGAACTGATTTTGCAAACGGTAGACCCAGAAAAGACCGCTCCTGTAGGAACTGTCTGTTTAGGATCTTTTCTGTTTGATTATGATTATGGAATTTCATAGAATCGATTCAACAGTTTCTGCCATGATCAAATATTCATGTGTTCATCTACCATGATAAAAGTATATGTAATTGATATTCAATTATTCATGATATCATTATTTAGTTGATATTCAATTATTCATGATATCATTATTTAGTTGATATTCAATTATTCATGATATCATTATTTAGTTGATATTCAATTATTCATGATATCAAAATGTAGTTTATATTCAATTAGTCATGATATCATTATGTAGTTAACCCTTTCCCTTATATAAACGTGTTTTCACGCATTTGCAAACAGAGTAGACCCAGATCAGACGGCTCCTAAAGGAGCCATCTGATCAGGGTCTGCTCTGTTTGCTTATAGAATTTGATAGATCTATTTCTTTGCTTTCTAAAATGTCTACACTGTTCCACCTTCCATATTTCTTTAACTTTTTTGTCCAGGAATATTCAGTAGGTATCAAAATTTGGAATAAACATAGAACAGGGAAAGGGTTAATATTCAATTAGTCATGATATCATTATTTTGTACTTGTACATGAATATTTGTAAGGTAGTGTTAAATGCTTCACTATGCCTCAGACCTGACAGATCAAAACCAATAACCGAACTGTTGCTCACCAGAAACAGGCCCTTGCAGTAGTGGAAAACAATCTAAACCACTGCAAGCTTTAGAATCATAGTATCTACATCTCATCAGCAACAAACTGTTTCACATTTCTCAGTTTCCGAAAAGGAAGAAAATACATAACTGTTTAAATGCCTTTGCAAACAGAAAATACCCAGATTGGACAGTTCCAGTTTGAGCAGTCTGATCAGGATCTGCTATGTTTGCTTATGAAAGGGTATAATTCTTATCTACAAGTTACATGTACGTCAGAGTTAAAAATTCCCTCTTTCATAATAATACATGTACATGTATAATAAAAACCCAGTTGGTAATTAATATGCATATAAAATTTCTTGTTTGCTCTAATTCTGAACATATTGAGAGGGATTGTTCTTTTCTTTTCAATAAATCTTAACCATTTCCCTCTTATAAATGCCTTTTCATGCATGTGCAAACAGTAGACCCTGATCAGATGGCTCCTATAGAAGCCGTTTGATCAGGATCTGCTCTGTTTGCTTATGAAAATATAATAGACCTGATGTATAGTTTGTACTATTAATACCCAAGATCCTATATACATATGCCATTATAAAAACATCAGCTAATAAATCTTCATGATGTCATTACAGTGCTCCCTCTCTACAACGACACCTTTGGGATACGAAGAGTGTATGTGTTGTTCAGAGGGAGTTGTTATAGGGAGGGAAAATCAAACATAATTAGCTTGTTTGCAGATCCCCAGATAAGGTGTATTTCGAGAACTAAAACCGTTATGCCTCTATCAAACCCTATGTTGTGACCACTTTTTAGAATCCTAAAGAGTGGTCACAACATAGGGTTTGATGGAGGCATAAAGAAAATGCGATGGAAAATTTTGTTTCTGGAGCCTTGTTGTTTCGGAAACAGTGACATGCGTTGTTGTAAGGAGGGAATCGTTATTGAGAGGGCCGTTGTAGGGAGGGAGCACTGTATTTCTAATATGAATACTGAACAGAGGGTGGAAAGGGTTGATCGGAGTGCTATTTTTAGATACAACATCTTTGAATAAATCTACCGAAAAGGAGCATTAACTAGAGAAAAGGAAAATTTTAGAATTTTTTAGCTTGAACCATTGTGATAAATAGAGCATTTGCTCCTATAGGAGCAAATGCTCTATTTATCACAATGGTTTCACAAAGTGACTTTTATAGAGTCATCAATATGAGGGAATGGGTTAGGTTGAAATACTCTTTTTATGCCCCTCACAAGGTGGGAGGCATATAGCCATGCTGTTGTATGCCTTTTGTCTGTACATACATCGTGCAAATATTGTGTGTCCCAACTCATACACCAACGGGAAGATTTACTTCAAACTTTCACTGATGAACAACTTTGATGTGAAGATGCTTGTAAAGATGGAAGTTTTGCTCCAACCATTTTTATACGTCCACCTAATAAAGATTGTTGTATATTGTAGTGGCCCTGTCTGTCCGTTCGTTCGTACGTACATACATATTTTGTTTGTCACCTGTTTTCTCAGAAAACTATTTGAAGGATATTAATGCATCAAGATCTGAAGCTGAGTCGATTCTGAGGTTCATTTGGTTTGTCGTTTCGGAGTTATGGCCCTTACACTTAAAAAAATAATGCAAATACATGCAAATATGAGGATGGCCATAACTTTTTCATTTTGAATGATATTTACTTTAAATTTTTTATATGACATTGCTTTAATATGGATTTTCACATATATTGCGGGGTTTTTTGTATGTCATTTTATTTTAAAGTTATGGCCCTTGAACTTTGCATGTTTGTTGGTCAGCTTTTAGTTTGTCTGTTGTTTTCTGGGAAAACTATTAAATGGATATTAATAACACTTCACGCAAATGTTTTATGCAACAAAATCTGAAGCTGACTTGATTTTGAGGTTCAGTCAATATGTCGTTACAGAATTATGGTCCATACACTTTACGAAAATCTGCAAATATTAGAATGGCTACAACTTTTTAGCTCACCTGAGCAAAGCTCAGGGTGAGCTTTTGGGAGACTTGAATGTCCGGCGTCCGGCGTCCGTCGTCAACAATTTGCTTGTGAACACTCTAGTGGTCACAATTGTAGTCCAATCTTCATGAAACTTGGTCAGAATGAATGTCTTGATAAAATCTCGGACGAGTTCGAAAGTGGGTCAAGTGGGATTAAAAACTAGGTCACTAGGTCAAATAGTAGGAAAACCTTGTGAACCCTCTAGAGGGCACATTTTTAGCCCAATTTTCATGAAACTTGGTCAGAATGATGGTCTTGATAAAATCTCGGAGGAGTTTGAAAAGTGGGTTATGTGTGGTAAAAAACTACGTCACTAGGTCAAACAGTAGAAAAACCTTGTGAACACTCTAGTGGTCACAATTTTAGTCCAATCTTCATGAAACTTGGTCAGAATACATGTCTTGATAAAATCTCGGACGAGTTCGAAAGTGGGTCAAGTGGGGTTAAAAACTAGGTCACTAGGTCAAACAGTAGAAAAACCTTGTGAACACTCTGGTGGTCACAATTTTATTCCAATCTTCATGAAACTTGGTCAGAATGAATGTCTTGATAAAATCTCAGATGAGTTCGAAAGTGGGTCAAGTGGGATTAAAAACTAGGTCACTAGGTCAAACAGTAGAAAAACCTTGTGAACACTCTAGTGGTCACATTTTTTGTCCAATCTTCATGATACTTAGTGATAATGATTGGCTTGATAAAATCTCAAACAGGTTTGAAAGTGGGTTATGTGGGGTTAAAAACTAGGTCACTAGGTCAAATAGTAGTAAAACCTTGTGAACACTCTAGAGGTTACACATTTATAGCCAAATCTTCATGAAAATTGGCCAGAATGATTGGCCTAATAAAATCTTGGACATGTTTGAAAGTGGGTTATGTGAGGTCAAAAAGTAGGTCACTGGGTCATATCTTAGAAAAATCTAGTTTACACTCCAGTGGCCACATTTTTAGCCCAGTCTTCCTCAAACTTGCTCAGAGTGTTTGTCCTGGTGATACCAAGGTTTAGTGTGATCATGGGTTGGGTGGGAATAAAAAGTAGGTCACTAGGTCAAATCTTAGAAAAATTACTCTAGAGGGCACATTTTAAGCCCAATCTTGATAAAAGCAATATACTAAATCTTTGAAAATCTTGTTCTGCAGAACTACTGCTCATGATCCACTATCAACATTGTTCAAATATTGTCCCTAAGGTCAATATTGACCCTACCCATGGGCTACCCAGCAAATTTTTTTAAATCTATGGTAATCAGGTGAGCGATTAAGGGCCATCTTGGCCCACTTGTTTATTTAATAAGATATTCACTTCAATTTTTTCTTATATAATATCACCTTAATTTTGTGATCTGAAGCACAAATTAGAAAATGTCAAAACTTGTATAAGGCATATCGAATCAGAGAAAGTTTGCAAGTTTTCTTTGAAACTTTGTGTAAACGTATAGTAGCGTAAAAATATGTAGGCCTGCCAGCATCACTCGCATTAATCTTGGAATATCAGAGTTACCATATTATGGTCCTTTCGCAAAATGTAACATTTTTTTCTCTCCAGAACCATATCTCAGAGACTATTTGGAGTTTTCTATGAAACTTTGTGTAATTTTTAAGTAGCATAAGGACATGCTGCCCTGCAAGTATCCTTTATATTGATCATGAAACACCATAGTTATGACCCTTTGTTTGCGAAAAATATTATGTTTTTGCCTGTCAAGCTATTTCTCAAAAACTGTTTAGGGTTTTTCTATGAAACTATGTGTAAATGTTAAATAGCATAAGGAAATGTTGCCCTGCAAATATTAATCACATTAACATTGAAATACCAGAGTTATGGCCCTTTGTTTGTCAAAAAGTTAACTTTTTGTCTGTCTGTCATATCTGAGAAACGGTTCAGAGTGTTTTTCTTTGAAATTGGTTGTAAGTGTTAACCCTTTCCCGCATAATATCGACGACTTTTGATGACTCTGTAAAAGTCACTTTGTGAAACCATAGTGATAAATAGAGCATTTGCTCCTATAGGAGCAAATGCTCTATTTATCACAATGGTTTCAAACTACAAAATTCTAAAAATGTTCGTTTTCTCTAGTTAATGATCCTTTTCTGTAGATTTATTCGAAGAGGTTGTATCTAAAAATAGCCTATACGGTAAAGGGTTAAGTACTATAAATAGATGTGGCCCTGCAAGTGTCACTGACATTGACCTTGGAACACCAGAGTTATGGCCGCAAACGACTTAACCTTTTTGTCAGTCTAAGTCATAATCTCAGAAACTGTTGGAAATTTGTGTAAATTGTTCGTACTATAAAAAAAATGCAGCCCTGCACATATCATTCACATTGACATTGGATCACCAGAGTTTTGGCACTTTTTGTGCGAAAAACTTAACCTTTTTTGCCCGTCTGGTCAATAACTCAGTTCAATACTGAGACCAGCACTTGTTTGGCAGGGGATATTAATTTGTAATTAGGGTATTCAACAATTACCAGACAGTATAATTCCTATAGCCATAATATATATTAGGCATGATACCTTTGCCATGCTTATCTCTTTGGGTGCCAGTGACATTTATTTTATAGTCTTCAGTGAAAAAAATAATAACTTCTGCAATTTTCAAAGTTAATTATTAGCTCACCTGAGCACACAAAAAATCATCCGTAGGTCTAGAATTATATGCCTTTGATTAATAAATTATTTTTTTAAAAAATCACTGTTTACACATTAATACCTAGTGTATCACAATGGTTTCAAGACTAAACAATTCTAAAACTCTCCTTTTCTATAGTTAAGGCTCCTTTTTGGTACATTTGTTCAAAGAGGTTGGGTCTAAAATAGCCTAGGAGAGAATGAGTTGGCACTTTTGTTTCTTCTTGAATCCAAAATTGAAATAATTAATAATCTTTATGTCATCCTTGATATTGACGAAACTGACAATTTTCATTATTATTTTTAGTCCATGCTTTTGAGTGTGTGTGACTTATTAAGGTCAAGGTCAAATGTCAAGGACAAAGGCCATATCGGGGCCATAGTGTTTCACAAACACCTCTTGTTATAAATGCATCGCTTTAATTATCATTATGTTGTTAAAATTTTAAATGTATTGTTATTGTAAACATGTTACTTACACAATATTTAGATCTGTCTGTGTGTCTGTCTATCTATCCTTTATTGATGATCCTAGAAACCTTTATATTTTCACAGATCCTGATTATATCTAGATGTAGATGCATAGTTATGTGCCTTTTCTCTTTCAAAATGTGTATTAATCCTTTAAGTGCTGAATTGTCAGAGTTGATTGGCCTTCAGAATTTAACAATAGTCATTTCAGTTTAACCCTTTCCCTCATATAAACGTGTTTCCATGCATCTGCAAACAGAGTAGACCCAGATCAGATGGCTCCTATAGGAGCCGTCTGATCAGGGTCTGCTCTGTTTGCTAATAGAATTTGATAGATCTGTTTCCTTGCTTTCTAAAATGTCTACAATGTTCCTATATCCTTATTTCTTTAAAGCTATATTGTTAATGAACATTCAGTAGGTATTGAAATTTGGCCCAAATACAGAACAGGGAACCAGGGTTACAAGAGGATGACAAACAGTGCAGACCCTGATTATTGGCTATTGAAGTACACAGGTGTGAGCTATCAACGACCACCCGTGTTAAGACCGCATGGAAGAAGTTTAAGGAACTGCTACCTCTCCTCTCGTCCCGTCACCTGTCATACAAGACCCGCGGTAGGGTGTACAGCTTGTACGTACGCAGCGCAATGCTCCATGCCAGCGAAACATGGCCGTTGTCCAGACCAAACCTCCTTCGCCTTCGACGAAATGACAGAGCCATGATCAGACAGATCTGCAAGGTAAAGCCAGAAGACGTGGCTACTGTCAGATCGAGCGAGTTACTGGCAAGACTTGGTATTGAGGACCTTGATGCCATCCTAAGGGAGAAGAGGTTACGCTGGTTTGGGCATGTAGAAAGATCCAACGGAGCGATCAACAATGTCTTCAACATGGAGAAACGGGGAAGACATCGGCCTGGACGGCCCAAGATGACCTGGAGAGCACAGACAGATAGAGACCGTCGTGAGTGGGGACTGCAAGAGGTTGATCCATGTGACAGGGAAGCCTGGAGAAGATGTGTTAAATCTGCCATGCGTGCAGCGAGCCAGTTACCTGGAAGGGAGCCCACTGAAGTGGAAGATGCTCCTGCACCTGCACGTTAATCAAAAGACCGATAACTGAAACTGAACGGTCTAGAAATGCCAGCTCACTCATTTCCTGCATTAAACCCTTAGAATATGGGACACACATGCACTGGCATTTGAAATCGGTGTAGACCCAGATCATAGGGATCCTAGTGGAGCCCTTTGATCAGGGTCTGCATTGTCTGTTATTCATAATCCTCTGACATGTTTAACCCTTTGCTTGCTATTCACGTCAATATACCTACCTGTAAATAGTGAAGACCCAGATGAGACAGCTCCTGCAGGAGCTGTCTCATCAGGGTCTGCACTATTTACAAGTTGATTGTGCAACCAGTGCTCTCAACAGCAGTGATTTCACAGCGAAATACTTGTACACAGTGAAGATATATGTAATTATACGACAGGGAAAGGGAACGGGCAAAGAAGGAGAAATGCATTTTAAAATTCAGCAAGCGAAGGGTTAAGCTGTTTATAACGAGTTAACAGTTGATCACTGATTGGCTATTACACTGTGAAAATTCAGTTTTTAACCATTTACTCCTTGTAATTCATGTAAGAAATAATGGCATCATGAATATTGATTAGATCAATTTGTTATACAGTAAAACCTCTCTATAACGGCCACTAAATTTGTTAATTAGTTGGTATTTAGGACAGATGGCTGCTTTGAGATCTCGCCTGGGTACATACAGCAAGCATATTATCACAAATTCCTTGTATAGAGAGATTAACCCTTTCCCTGTTCTGTGTTTAGTCCAAATTTCAATACCTACTGAATATTCATGGACATAATAGTTTTAATGAAATATGAAAGGTGGAACGTTGTAGCCATTTTAGAAAGTAAAGAAAGCAATCTGTTAAATTTCATTAGCAAACAGAGCAAACCCTGGTCAGACAGCTCCTATAGGAGTCGTCTGATCTGGGTCTACTCTGTTTACAAATGCGTGAAAATGCTTTTATATGAAGGAAAGGGTTAATCCATCACAGAATGATATGCTTTCCCCTTTTCCAGTTCAATATTCCTACAAGAAATAATGACATCATGAATATTTATTAGCTTCACTTTTATGTTAACCCTTTTCTTGCTGAATTTTGAAATACATTTCTCCTTCTTTACCCATGCCCTGTTGTATAATCCATATATCTTCACTGTGTACAAGTATTTCGCTGTGCAATCACTGCTCTGGAGTGCACTGGTTGCACAATCAACTTGTAAATAGTGCAGACACTGATGAGACAGCTCCTGCAGGAGCTGTCTCATCTGGGTCTTCATTATTTACAGGTAGGTATATTGACCCGATTAGCAAGCGAAGGGTTAACTTTTTAAGAATTTGTTAGCTTTCACAGAAAACTTTATATTATGTCAAAAGCAAACAGAGCAGACCCTGATCAGATGGCTCCTATAGTAGTTGTCTGAACTGCGTCTACCCTGTTTGCAAATGCGTGAAAAGGTGTTTATATGATGGAAATGGTTAAATGAGGGATCTAAATTGAGCTAAATACATGTAATGTAATGTAATGAGTACACATGCAAAGTACATGTACATGTACTATCTACACATATGTGCCTTTTAAAACAGGTGGCTACTATTGTCTGCCTTTAGGACCCTTTTAATAAACCTCTATTTAGTGGGCACTTTAGTGAAGTTCTGCTGTTTTTGGTTCACTGTCTTGTAGTTTATCCCTTAGTGACTTATACACATACAAGAAGACACTTATTATGATTATTAATGACCTTTCACCATTTCCTTCAAATAAACGCCTATTCATGCCCTTGCAAACATAGTAGACCCAGATCATATGGCTCTCATAGGAGCCATCTGATCAGGGTCTGCTCTGTTTGCTTATGAAATGATATACATGTATCTGATTCTGCAGTTTTTGACATGACCAAACATTTTGTGTTCACATGCCATTATAAAAGATATCTATCTATATAACCAATTCCCTCATATTGATGCCTTTTGACACCTCTGCAAAAGTCACCTGTTGAAACCATTGTGA
Source organism: Azorinus chamasolen (assembly GCA_963576725.1). Lineage (NCBI taxonomy): Eukaryota > Metazoa > Mollusca > Bivalvia > Cardiida > Solecurtidae > Azorinus > Azorinus chamasolen. The sequence continues at coordinate 73,587,522 of OY755245.1, forward strand.
TAAATAGAGCATTTGCTCCTATAGGAGCAAATGCTCTATTTATCACAATGGTTTCAAACTACAAAATTCTAAAAAAATCCTTTTCTCTAGTTAATGGTCCTTTTCGGTAGATTTATTCTAAGAGGTTAGGTCTAAAAATAGCCTATGAGGTAATGGGTTAAAGCAGTTCATCTAATTAATATGCATAATATCATTATTTCGTACATAAATATTCATTAAATAAAGGATTAATTGAACTTTATAATGGAAAGTAGAATAAGAAAATTCATTGCCATGGCAGGCAGTAGAAAATCAAAACTGTGGAAAAAGATGTAAAAATGTGGGATTGTATACAAGATCAGAGTTTAATTGAAGATAGGGCTTGTGTAAGTGCATTGATGTTATTGGGGTAACTGTTGTTGCCATTATGAGTACATGTGTATGTTCATTAAATAATTTTTCAACGAAGATTGTTTAAATTCTATGATTTTTATTGTTATGTTTAGTAATTTGATATGAAAATTAAATCCTTTTCTAAAATAAAATGATCTTTGATTCTTTATTTTTCTCTGATTTGGCTGAATTCCGAACATGTTTTATTATGCCCTTGCCATAAAATGGCTGGTGGCATAAAGGATTGCCCATGGATATCATCATATTATTGCATCCCTTTGTCATTCCATCCTGTTGTATCTTTCTGTTTTACATGTAGTTTGGTTTGAATAAATTTTAGATCGAGCTGAACTTACATTCCAATGTTCAAAAGAGCTCTTGAACTTTGAAAATTATGTCCTTTGATCATCTTTTATTTTGGACTTTTTTTTGGCACTTGGACCTTAAGTTGTTGCATCAAGTTTCAACTGTATTTCTCCAGTTCATTTGGTACAAAGTGCCAAGGTGATCTATTGGCGCCATGCGTGGTCATCAACAATTTCTTTCCCTGTTCAGTATTCATGTAAGAAATAATGACAACATAAATTCATACATCGTCAAAACAATGCTATACCTCTTCCAAATGCAAATTTAATCCAGATCACGAATTGGGCATATAAATATACATGATAAATAAATAAATATTCATGATGTCATCAAGCAAACATGCCTTTATTAACTCTTTCCCTATATTTTGACCTTTCTTTAGAATTGTCTCTTCGAAACAATTCTAAAGAGTGGTCACAACATAGAGTGTGATGAAGAAACAAAGAAGTTATTCTTGAAAATGTTTTAATTTACGTATCTTATCTGGACCTCTGCCTATAGGAACCATCTGACCAGGGTCTGCTGTTTGCTTATGGAATTAAAAGGATTCTTGAGTTCTTGCCATACTCAGAATTTACTGTATTTATGTACCTGTATGAGCAATAATCTAATTAGGGCCCCACACCTTGGTGTGGGTGCCCTATAGTAATCACCCTGCCCGTCACGCTTTTTTTTGTCCGCTCTCCAACTCAGTTTTCATCTGTTCTTCACCAAACTTACACGGAACGTTTATAGGTTTAGAATCTTGACCAAGTCTGATTATCGGCAGAATTCCATGACAACATCTAAGTGATAATCGTTGATTCAGTCAAATTTTGACGTTTTAGCACTGTCCGCTCTCTATCTGAAATAGTTTTCGTCTGATCTTCACCAAACTTACACAGAATGTTCATAGTTGCAAAATCTTGACCAAGTTCGATTACCAGGTAAATTGCTATAGACACTCTTGATTCAGTCAAAATTAGCCATTTTATTCTTCATTTTTCATTTGATCTTCACGAAACTTGCAGAGAATGTTCATAGATGTAAAATATTGACCAAGACTTAGTTTGATTACCAGCTAAATTATATTGCACATCTCTGAGTTGTGGCCCTTGATTCAGTCAAAATTTGCCGTTTTAGCCTTGTCCGCTCTCTAACTCAAATAGTTTTAATCTGATCTTCACCAGCCATGCTGAGAATGTTCATAGGTGCGAAACCTTGACTAAGATTAATTACCAGTCAAATCGCATTACACACCTAAATTATATTACACACCTCAGGCTCTGAGTTGTGGCCCTTGATTCAGTCAAAATTTGCAATTTTAGCCTTGTCTGCTCTCTTACTCAATCAGTTTTCATCAGATCTTCACCAAACCTGCAAAGAATGTTCATAACTGTAAATCTTGGCTAATTTTGATTACCAGCTAAATTACATGTGACACCTGAGTTATGACCTTTGATTTTTAGCTCACCTGGCACAAAGTGCCAAGGTGAGCTATTGGGATGATCCTGTGTCGTGCGTCGTGCGTATGTGCGGGCGTCAACAATTTACTTAAACATCTTCTTCTCTGGTACCACAAAGCCAAGAGCTTTGATATTTGGTATGTAGCATGATGTAATGGTCCTCTACAAAGATTGTTCAAATTATGTCCCCCGGGCCAAAAATGGCCCCGCCCCGGGGCTTATCAGTTTTTCATAGGAAAATCTTTAATAATCTTCTTCTCTGAAACTGTAAGGCATAGACATTTGGTATGTAGCGTGATCGAATGGTCCTCTACTAAGATTGTGCAAATTATGATCCCTGGGCCAAAAATGGCCCGCCCCGGGGCTTATCAGTTTTTCATAGGAAAATCTTTAAAAATCTTCTTCTCTGAAACTGTAGGGCATAGACCTTTGGTATTTGGTATGTAGCATCGTCTAATGGTCCTCTACTAAGATTGTTCAAATTATGACCCCAGGACAAAAATGGCCCCGCCCCGGGGCTTATCAGATTTTCATAGGAAAATCTTTAAAAATCTTCTCTAAAATTATAAGGTATAGACCTTTGATATTTGGTATGTAGCATTATCTAATGGTCCTCTACCAAGATTAATCAAATTATGACACCCGGACCAAAAATGGCCCCACCCTGTGACTTTTCAGTTTTTCATAGGAAAGTCTTTAAAAATCTTCTCCTCCAAAACTGTAAGGTCTAGACCCTTGATATTTGGTATGTAGCATCATCTAATGGTTTTCTACCAAGATTGTTCAAATTATTACCCATGGACCAAAAATGGCCCCGCCCTGGGGCTTATCAGTTTTTCATATGAAAATCTTTCAGAATCTTCTTCTCTAAAACTGTAAGGTCGAGACCTTTAATCTGTCATTGAAATCATAAATCTGTTACGTACAGGTGAGCGATTAAGGGCCATCATGGCTCTCTTGTTTTAAAAATTGACCGTTTTAGGCATGTCCACTCTTTAACTCAAATATTTTGCATCTGATCTTCACCAAAAGTACTGAGAAATGCCATGTGGGGCCCTTCCTGACTTGGTCAGTGTTCTAGTTAATATTCATGATGTCAGAATTCGCATACATAAATATTCATGGAGTAAACGGGTTAACCCAGTATTCCATACAATACCGGCCGGTACATTATGGGAAAGTGAACCTGTGATTCAAATTCTCAACCTGAATATTTAAAAAACATTTTCACACAACTGTGTCAGTCAAATGTAATGATCCTTCCAACATTTTCCATCAGAAACCATAATGGAAGAATGATTTGCATGAAGATCAAAGGGAAATAACAATGTATTTTAAACCACATGATTTGCAAGAGTTACTTCTCTCTTTTATGATGGTGCGTAGACACAGGAATATTTGGTTAGTACAGGAACTAGAATTAGATCCAGATATGATGCTAAGTGACCATATTTTATCAAACATTAATCCAGATGAGATACTGCACACATATCAAACACTCATCCAGATGAGATACTAAGTGACCATGATACTAAATATCCATATTTTATCAAACATTTATCTCAATGAGATATTAAGTGACCATGAAACATTGATCAATTAAGATGTGATGCTAAGTGACCATGAAACATTGATCAAGATGTGATGCTTTAGTGACCACACATTTATCAAACATTTATCTCAATGAGATATTAAGTGACCATGAAACATTGATCAATTAAGATGTGATGCTAAGTGACCATGAAACATTGATCAAGATGTGATGCTTTAGTGACCACACATTTATCAAACATTTATCTCAATGAGATATTAAGTGACCATGAAACATTGATCAATTAAGATGTGATGCTAAGTGACCATGAAACATTGATCAAGATGTGATGCTTTAGTGACCACACATTTATCAAACATTTATCTCAATGAGATATTAAGTGACCATGAAACATTGATCAAGATGTGATGCTTTAGTGACCACACATATAAAATATTTATCCAGATGAGACACTAAGTGACCACATTGATGATTCATTGAATAAGATGCTAAATGGCCACACATACCTCTTTGCACGCTAAGTAATTTTTCGTCTGCAACCATTGTCGTCTTCTTCAATTCTTAAAATAAACTTTCTCTCATTTTCTTTGCAGCAACATGGTCAAGATAACAAACAGTTTGGATCCTGATGAGACGCCGCATTATGCGGCGTCTCATCTGGATCCAAACTGTTTGCATAGGTAATCACAGTTTCGCCACTAGCGTGCAAAGAGTTAAGTTTCAGGGCAGTATAGTAAAAGAAAAGGTATAGAAATGATAGGAAGGGCAGAAACAGACAGGTCAAAGGCAGAAATTAGGATAGTGTATTGACCGCTTTCGATCCCTCAAGTCGGACCAATCCGACTACTGTAGTGGTGACTGGTCCCTATAGGTTCACCCAATCACCACAGCTCCAATTGTCTTTGGTACTAACGATCAGAGCCTAACTTTTAGAAGTTTAAAAAGTTGACAGGCCCTCCCTGAATGCTACCAGATCAAGGGCCTCGGCAACCTCAGCCGGTAAGGAGTTCCTGGAGCTGTAAGAAGCTAATGCTTGAAAGATGTCATTTGCCGCAGGAAAGTATCTACAGGTATGAAGGTGACCCAGATGAGATACTAACCCTTTCCCTAATATAAACATGTTTTTACGCATTTGCAAACAGAGTAGACCCAGATCAGACAGCTCCTAGAGGAGCCGTCTGATCTGGGTCTACTCTGTTTGCTATTATAATTTGATAGATCTGATTCTTTACTTTCTAAAATGGCTACAATATTCCACCTTGCATATTACATTTTAACTATTTTATCCATGAATATTCAGTAGGTGTTGAAAATTGGAATAAACATAGAACAGGGAAAGTGCTAAGTGACCACACATTTCACCAGACCTTATCTGGAACTGTTGGACACTGGTTGAGGTTTAGAGACGAGGTTAACATTAATATTTACCTTAACCCTTTACTTTATACAAACACTTTTTCACACCTTTCCAAACAGAGTAGACCCATATCAGACGATTCCTGTAGGAGTAGTTTAATCAGGGTCTACTTTTGCATATTTCAATCATTAATTGGGGGGTGGGTGGGGGGGGGGGGGGTCCGCGGGGGGGGGGGGGGGGTCCCAGCATGCGTCAGGCACCTTTGCTCCAGAGCACAAAGTGTTAAGGGTGAGCTGTGATCGCCTGATGTCCGTTGTCCTTCAAAATGTGTCTTCAGTCTTCAATAGTTTTAACTTTTAAAAAATATTCTCCTCTGAATCTACAGGGTTCTCAGCTTTCATCTTTAGCACATAGCATCATCTGTAAGTCCTCTACAAAATTTATATAAATTATGGCCCTGCCCCAGGGGTGCCTAATGTTTTATACAGAAACATGTAGTGAAAACTTTGAAAATCTTCTCCTCTGAAGCTGAAAGGTTCTCAGCTTTCATATTTGGCACATTGCATCAACTTCAGGTCTTTTACAAAATTTATAGAAATTATGCCCCTGGGGTCAGAATTTACCCAACCCCAGGGGTGGCCAGTTTTCTATAGAAACATAATTATAAACATTGTAGTGAAAACTTTGAAAATCTTCTCCTTTGAAACTGGAAGGTTCTCAGCTTTTATAATTGGCACATAGCATCATGTTCAGGTCCTCTACATTTCCTTTTTATAAAGTATGCCCCTGGGGTCAAATGTGGCCCCACCCAAGGGGTGGCCAGTTTTTTTAGAAACATATAGTGAAAACTTAGAAAATCTTCTCTGAAACTGGACGGTTCTTAGTTTTCATATTTGGCACATAGCATCAACTTCATGTCTTCTACAAAAGTTATACAAATTATGCCCTGGGTGTTCAAATGAGGCCCCGCCCCAGGATGGGCAGTTTTCTATAGAAACGTAATTTGTGCAAAACTTTAAAAATCTTCTCTAATTGTCTGGTGAGCGATATCAGGGCCATCAAATACAAATACAAATTTTATTTATAGTCGGATGACATTTAACAAATAACATAAGCTATGTATAGCTTTTGACCGACCATCATGGCCCTCTTGTTATAATAGCACAGGGGACACAGGAATATTTGGCCATGGCAGAAACTGTAAAATCATTTCTTTATTATTTCATATAAGCAAGCAGAATAGACCCTGATCCTACAGGAGTCGTCTGATCTGGGTCTTCTCTGTTTGCAAATGCATAAAAAGATGTTTATATGAAAGAAAAGGTTAAGTAGAAAACACATTTTTGTTTATTATTTAAAGTGTACTGACTATCAAAGGGATAAATTTATCTCACAGGATCTAATAAGACCCCAGCTGGACGTGTTACATACTCAATGTGTTGACCATTCATGATAAGACTGATACCAAGATAGAAGATTTACTGACAAAAAGGTAAGTAAAAAATAAGCAGTCTGTATTCAACAAAAGATGTAGACAACAAAGGCAGATTACGGGTATTAAGGTAGCTTAACGTTTATCATGCTGATATATTAGATGTCTGCTTAAACTTGAACCTGGAGCTATTTTTTACCTCTCATTCGTTCAAGCTTTTGAGAAATAACTAACCGAGTGTCATACAACCTGTACCATGATTAGACACCAGGTCGGAGTAAGTCAGTGTTTAATCTTGATCTACACTGTTAGCAACATGTTTGTCAGGGCACATTTAATAGGGCAAGGGTAAAGGAACGGTCAATTAACTCTTTGCATGCTAGCGGCTAAACTGTTATTACCTATGCAAACAGTTTGGATCCAGATGAGACGCCGCATAATGCGGCGTCTCATCAGGATCCAAACTGTTTGTCATCTTGACCATATTTTTGCAACAAAAATGAGAGAAAGTTTATTTTAAGAATTGAAGTGGACAACAATTGTTGCAGACGAAAAATTACTTAGCATGCAAAGAGTTAAGTTTTACACTGTTAACCCTTTACTTGTTCAGCATTCATGGAAGAAATAATGACATTACGAATATTTATTAGCTAGAGTTTTATAATGGAAGATGAACACATGGAAAATTTGGCTCAGAATCATATCTATATTATACCATACGTAAACGGAGCAGACCCTGAGCAGACGGCTCCTATAGGAGTCTACTCTATTTGAAAAGGCATTTATAAAATGAAAAGGTTAATGTTACTCTCTAGAAAATGTTTTGACCAGTCCACCTAATTAACCCTTTGAATGTAGAAGTTTACAAAGTGGAATGGTCCATCACTGTCTAATGATAGAACCCATTCATTGTCAAGGGATTAAATCTGCTAGAAGATTTTGAATGACAAACTGCAGACCCTGATCAGATGGCTGTCTGCAAATGCCAATACACCCAATGTCCTGGAATCAAAGTGCTATTCCTGACAATGTACAAACTGTCAACTGCATTAAACTTAAACCCTTTAACTCTGCATGCCATGTTATTGTTGTCTATAAGAAAATGTCATCTTCAACAAAAGGATACCGGTAAGGATGTAGGAGTGTCATTGAAGCTGTACACAATCAGAAAGACTGGTCCACCTAATTAATCCAGAGATACACAAACCTAGCATACAAAACACCTCTGTAACCCTTTCCTTCGTATAAACCTGTTTTCATACATTTGCAAACAGAGTAGACCCAGATCAGACAGCTCCTATAGGAGCCATCTGATCAGGGTCTGCTCTGTTTGCTAGTGGAATGTGAAAGATCTGTTTCTTTACTTTCTAAAATGGCTACAATGTTCCACCTTCCATATTTCATTATAACTACCGTATTTTGTCCATGAATATTTAGTAGGTATTGAAATTTTGGACTAAATATAGAACAGAAAAAGGGTTAACCCATTAATCCATCAATAAGCCTTTCTACGTTGTTGCAAACAGTGTAGACCCAGATCATATGTGTCCACATGTATATAAAAGAACTAAAACCCTATATAATAAGCATTAATTAAAGAAGTATGGCTCATGCTAATAGTTTTAAATACTACACCTAGTAACCTAGCTTGTATCTCATCAGAATCCTGTAAAAATGTATGAATTAAAATGCCAATTTTCAAAATCTAAGTAGATGACAATTTTGCAGATGATAATTATGTAGCACGCAAAGATTTGGTGTCACTCTCCAAATAAGAGTACTTCACCAGTACACAACAAGCCACAAGACACTCCAGTGATATTTGTACAGTTTTTCAGGTTTTCTTCAAATTTTGCTAAATCCCTTGAGTAAGTAAGCTTATAGGTGATAATATCTTAAATCACCATATCCTAATAACCTTAAAGATTTGGTCTGACACACAAGCGTTAGCAAATGGTGCAGACCCAGATCAAATGGCTCCTGAATTAGCTGTTTGATCAGGGTCTACACTATTTGTTACTATGTCAGTCTAATTTAAAGCTTTTAGATTTAGTGTGCCAAACTGGCTTTACAAATTGGTGGAGAGGTGAGGTTGGATGTCTGAATACTTAGGGTATCTCAGTGTCGATATAACAATGGGGTACATAATCCACTCAGCCATATTGACACACAGACTGTGTAGATCTGGACCGAGGATGGACATATAGTAAAACCCCTCTAATGCAACCAGTTAATGAATAAACATGGGTGTCTTTATAAGCAGGTGGTTGCTTAATGCAGGACAAAAGTAATGCAGAAAGCTTTCTGCATTACTTTTGTCCTGCATTAAGCTACCACCTGCATTTAGCACCCGGAATTATACCTCTTTTCGGTGGTCACATTATCAGGGTTTTACTGTATATCATATCTATAGATTTTATACCTTCCTACATGTGTAATTATGAGCAAATTGTACCAATTATCTTAGCAAATATAGCAAAATTGTGCCATTTATCTTAGCAAATCTTGATGAGACACATAATACGGTAACTCAGCATTTCAGTGGTGTCCAGACTGTTGAAACAATGATATATGTAATGTGTTATTATTTATTTATTTTTAGAAAAAATGGAAGACAAACATACATCGAGAATATTGAAGTAAACAAAACATTTCATACTGAACTATTTCATTGCCAAACGCTCTGGAAAGCTGACTCACAGGGCTGGCTGTAATGGCCAACTCTGTAAACACCTTTGCAACCAGCTTGTATCCAGATGAGACTGTGACCAAGTAACTTGATGTCTGATCAAGATCTGACCTGTTTGAAACATTACTTACATTTTAGAGAACAAATTTATGGGAAAATCTAAACCTTAAATCAGATGGCATTGTTTGTGGACAAAACAAGAGTCCTAATGATAGCAAAGTGTTTTTTTCTTTCCAGTTATGGAGCTAAAAATAGGAGTAGTTCATCCAGTGTCAGAAGAATGTGACTGGGTTTGTGTCAGTACACTTTGTTCTTGTATCTTTAGCCCTTCAAATATTTACTTTATGAATATTCATGTAAGAAAAATTGGCATCATGAATAATAAATTAATCAGATTAATTGTTATAATAGCAAATGGACATAGGATTTTTTGGCAATGGCAGACCCTAAAGAATCATATCTATATTATGTCATAAGCAAACAGAGCAGACCCTGATCAGACAGCTCCTGATCTGGGTCTACTCTGTTTGCAAATGCGTAGAAAGGTATATTTATGAATATTAATTACATGTAGATGAGAATTTTTATAATGGCATGCAAACACAAGAAAGTTTGGTCATGACAGAAACTTCATAAGCAAACAGGCCACACCCTGATCAGCCAACTCCTACATGAGTCATCTGATCTGGGTCTACTCCATTTGCAAAGGCATTCTAAGGCATATCTGAGAAGTAAAGGGTTAACCCTTTTCCTGTTCTATGTTTTTTCCCAATACCTACTGAATATTCATGGCAAAAATAATTACAACGAAATATGGAAGGCAGAACATTATAGCCATTTTAGAAAGTAAATAAAGAGATCTTTCAAATTCCATTAACAAACAGAGCAGACCCTGATAAGACAACTCCGATCTGGGTCTACTCTGTTTGCAAATGCGTGAAAACGTATTTATATGAAAGAAAGGGTTAAGAGGAAATGCCAAGTAACTTTTTGTCACTCTGATCATCTGGAAAGATATTTAATCCTTTACTCCATGAATATTCATGAAATAAATGATGTCCGACATCATGAATATTTATCAGATTAATTCTTAAAATGGTATATTAATGCATGAAATGTTTGCTAAAGTATAAACTGAAGAGTAGAATCAGATTTATATTTATACCATAAGCAAACAGAACAGATCCTAAATCAGATGGTGTAGAAGCCATCTGAGCTGTGTCTACTCTGTTTGCAAATGTGAAGAAAGGCTTATTTATGGAGTAAATGGTTAATAAATCTACATAATTATGGCATTAAAGCATATGACAATTTTTGCTGATGATGACACATGCTTAGAGTTTCATGTATTTGGACACAGTATTATTAGCATTTCATTTGATTTGGATCTGAGTATGGTATAAACTGTACAATTGTTCTTATTGAATATTCATTCATACTCATCATAAATATGACCGACTCACAATCAAGAATGCTATTTTTGTTACAGACAATTGCTGACTGTCAAAACTGAATAATTGGAGTTGAATAGTCATTCAGTATTTAGCCATAGAGTCTAGTTAATATGAACAAGTTAAACATGTCAGAGGATTTTGAATGAAAAACAGTGCAGACCCTGATCAGAGGGCTCCTCTAGGAGCCCTCTGATCTGGGTCTACATTGTTTGCAAATGACAGTGCATGCATATCCGATATTCAAGGGTTAAATAGTTTACTGGTAAGAACAAATAACAGAATATAGATAGATTAGATCCAGATAGCTTTATTTAGCATATTGGGTAATGTAATTTGTCATGGGCGTGACATTCTTTCATGCATTGTAAAACCATAATAGACAAGGTTAAGCCTTTGAATGCAAGAACCAATTGTGCTGTCATATGCAGACAGTGTAAAGTCAGACCATAGGGCTCCTATAAGAGCCCTCTGATCAGGATCTGCATGATTTGCCATTCAAAATCCTGTTTAAAAGTATACCCTTCATACTTAATGGGCTCTATTGTTTAACATTTATGGGTCATTCCACTTTGAAGAATCAGCATTCAAAAGGTTAATTATAATTACATGTAGAGTATATATATTATACAAGAAGGTAAAACTAAATGTAACAAATATTATAGATAGATAGATAGATTTTATTTCTTTCAGTAACTTATACATGTAGTATCTCGTTACATATACAGATATTCAATACATATGTATCACATGACAATAATAGAAAACACACACTTCAAACAACCTCAATCACTTCATAAATGAGTATTCCTTTACCATGTATCTTGGTGCCATACTGGAGAATTCATAGTTGCGGAGAATGAACATATTGTCAAGCCATTCAATTGAAATCGTGTTAATTAATTCACACTTCAGGTCAATTTCTTGGGATAACTAATAACAATTCCTGACGTCTGCTATTTGCTTCAGTAATAAAATGAGATAAGCTGATCAGCATTTGCCTATTCTTTGATTTTAAAAGTTCTATAAATTTATGCATGCTTGGCCTTTCTCTATAGTACTTTTTTACATACTTTCGTCTGATATCGTCAAATGCATTGCATTTTATGATAAAGTGAAATTCGTCTTCTATATCACGTGCCTCACATAATTGGCAGATTCTTTCATTTCTTTGTATTCGCTCTCTCCCATATCTGCCCGTCTGTATGCGCAGATTATGAGAGGCAATTCGAATACATGTAATCCATTTTCTTAACCGTTTGTTTCCAATTATATTCAAGTAGTTTTCTTCTGCAAAATCATCTTTTATATTAACGTAAAGAGTATTTAACACAGCATTTGACTGTATATCATTATACCATTTCTGGTGAAAGCAATCTATAACCCTTTGCTTAAATGATAATACAAAAAGCCTGGCATCTATATTTTGTGGATCTATCCAAGCATAGGAAAAACCGTAATCATCTAACAGCGTTTTTACATTTCTAACCCAATTTTTCTCACCATTTTCATACCCATCAAGTGATACTTGATACAGGCACTTCACTATGACATTATCTGAGTTTACTAATTTCAACCAATATTTAATAATTTGAACAAACCTATTGACAAATAAGGGATACCGACCTAACTCACCATATACGGCATCGTTACATGAATTTTGCCGGACACCCAATATCATCTTGCAAAATTTAAGGTGGATTCTTTCCAGATTTTTAGATTTTGTAAAACCCCAAACCGGACATGCATAATTAATGATAGATCCAACAAATGCATCAAATAACTGCATGGCTGTTTTCGGTCTAACCTCAAATTTATTGATATTATGGAATAAAATATTCATTGCTTTAAGAGCCTTATCGGCTAAACACTGGTTGTTCAAAACAAACGAACCCGTATAATTAAACGTAATGCCCAGATAGTTAAAATCATCAACAACTTCTAAAACAGAATCATTATAATACCATTGCTCGTTGTTCCATGTTTTACCTCTTTTACGAAAAACGACAATTTTCGTTTTTGCTGTATTAACCTCAAGTCCCCATATATTGCAATACTGATGTAATTTATCCAAACTAGCTTGAAGATCTTCTGTCGAGTTACCTACAATCACCATATCATCAGCAAAACAGAGTAACATTATACATAATTCGAAAATATCAATGCCAGAGTTTACATTGTCTTGCAAAAATAGTTCTAAGTCTTCAAGGAAGAGGGCAAACAATGCCGGCGAATTGTTTTGGCCTTACCGTAAGCCCACCGATATGCTGAAAAAATCAGAAAACGAGTTACAGTGTTTTATACAAGATTTAACGTCTGCATACATAGCTCTAAATATAACAAGTATTTTGCCATCTAACCCCATATTAAATAGTTTGAACCATAATGCGTTAGTATAAACAGAATCAAACGCCTTTTTGAAGTCTACAAATGCGCAAGGCAATCGCAAGTTCTTATTTAGTGTCTTAACAATCAATGCGTGTAAAGTAAATATAGCGTCAACTGTGCTCCTTCCTTTCCGAAATCCGAATTGGCAATCCGATAATAAGTTATTGTTTTCAAACCATTTTTCGACTCTTGTCGTTAATATACTAGTAAACAGTTTTCCTAGATTACTCGATAGAGTAATACCACGATAATTATTTGGATCACCCCGGTCATTTTTCTTATGCAGCGGGACAATATACCCTTTAGACCATACTTCTGGGAAGTACCCAGAATCAAAAATTTTATTAAATATATCAGTTAAATGTCCTATTAGTATATCTGAGGATTCTATGAAATATTCATTTAATAAATTATCACGAGGAGCACAAGCCCTGTTACGTTTCAATATTCTGACAGCGCTTTCCACCTCTAGGATTGTAATAGGAACATTTAACTCCTCGAATGTCGGATTTATTACATTGAAATTGCTATGTTCATTAAAGTTATAGTATACATATTATAGAAGAAGGTAGAAGAAATGTAACAAATATTATAGTATACATATTATACAAGAAGGTAAAACTAAATGTAACAAATATTATAGTATACATATTATAGAAGAAGGTAGAAGAAATGTAACAAATATTATAGTATACATATTATACAAGAAGGTAAAACTAAATGTAACAAATATTATAGTATACATATTATACAAGAAGGTAGAAGAAATGTAACAAATATTATAGTATACGTTTTATACAAGAAGGCAGAAAAAATGAAACAAATATTGTAGTATACATATTATACAAGAAGGCAGAAAAAACAAATACTATAGTATACATATTATACAAGAAGGCAGAAAAAATAAAACAAATATTATAGTATACATATTATACAAGAAGGCAGAAAAAAATGAAACAAATATTATAGTATACATATTATACAAGAAGGTAGAAAAAATGAAACAAATATTATAGTATACATATTATACAAGAAGGTAGAAAAAAATGAAATAAATATTATAGTATACATATTATACAAGAAGGCTGAAAAAATGAAACAAATATTATAGTATACATATTATACAAGAAGGTAGAAGAAATGAAACAAATATTATAGAATACATATTATACAAGAAGGTAGAAAAAATTAAATAAATATTATAGTATACAGTGAAACCCCGCTAATGCGACCACTTAATAAACAGCCACTGGTGTCGTTTAAAGCAGGTGGTTGCTTAATGCAGGACGAAAGTTATGCAGAAAGCTCCTATAGGAGCTTTCTGCATAACTTTCGTCCTGCATTAAGCTACCACCTGCCTATGCCACCCAGAATTATGCCCCTTTTTGGTGGTCGCATTAGCGGGGTTTTACTGTACATATTATACAATAAGGCATCCAAGACCGATATTTATACTAAATTGAACATCTGGTTTAGAGGTGTTTTACTGTACACCCAGACAGCTTCTGTTTGAGACATCTGATCAGAGTCTGCCTTGTTTGCTAATGAAATAATACAGATAGGTTTCTACAGTTTCTGCCATGGTCAACTTCCTCTTGCTAATACAGTGCTCCCTCCCTATAACGGCCCTCTCAATAACGATTCCCTCCTTACAACAACGCATGTCACTTTTTCCAAATCAACAAGGCTCCAGAAACAACTTTCAATCGTTTTTTCTTTATGCCTCCATCAAACCTTATGCTGTGACCTCTCTTTAGAATCGTCACTTTGTGACAATTCTAAAGAGTGGTCACAACATAGGGTTTGATAGAGGCATAACGGTTTTAGTTCTCGAAATACACCTTATCTGGGGACCTGAAAACAAGCTAATTATGTTTGATTTTCCCTCCCTATAACAACTCCCTCTGAACAACACATACAATCTTCGTATCCCAAAGGATGTCGTTGTAGAGAGGGAGCACTGTAATACATTCATAAAACATTTGGTTAATTCACTATTTCTTACAGGAATCGTCATTAACCCATTACTCCATAGATATGCCTTTTAATGATTTTGCAAACAGAACAGATCAGAACATAAATATTTATGGAGTTAAGGGTTAAGTAAAGGGTCAAAATACACATACCATATTATTCCTAATAAACGCCCCCGGGGCTTAACATTTTCCAAAAGGGGGGCCATTATTAAGGTAAGCTTTTTCCTAAATCCAATGTTTGGAAGTTTTTGTTAATGTTACATTTAAGTGTTCATTAAAATGATCTAAACTTTTGGATTGACTGGATTTTATCAAGATATACTGGATTTGGATGGATTTGGATTTTACTTTGAGTTTAGCCTGGTGAGTAGATTTTTCCTACAAAAATAGCAGAGGAGCCTTTATTAAGGCAGGGGCTTCTATTAGGAATAATACGGTATATGGATTATGTCTATAAATATATTATACAATTATTCATTTAATCTTAAAATCTTATTCATGGTCATTTCAGTTGTATTTGTCTGAGCATGACAACCCAATAGTGATTGATGGTCATTCAGTCATCCCGATTGCCACAGAAGTTTGACCAGCAAACAACACCATGACCAAAACAAACAACAAACAAACTGACTAATGTTGACCAAAACCTTTGTCTGTTGTGTTATACATGTGTGGAATTAGTAACCTAAGGTCCTTCTTAACCCTTTCCCTCATGTAAACGCATTTTCACGCATTTGCAAACAGAGTAGACCCAGATCAGACGGCTCCTAGAGGAGCCGTCTGATCAGGGTCTGCTCTGTTTGCTAATAGAATTTGATTGATCTGTTTCTTTGCTTTCTAAAATGCCTACAATGTTCCACCTTCCATATTTCTTTAAAACTATTTTGTTAATGAATATTCAGTAGGTATTGAAATTTGGAATAAACATAGAACAGGGAAAGGGTTAACCCTCAATTTCTTCATATAAACACCTGTTCTTACATTTGCTAATAGAGAAGACCCAGATCAGATCAGGGTCTGCTCTGTTTGCTAATGGAATTTGATAGATCTGTTTCTTTATTTTCTAAAACTGCTGCAATGTTCCACCTTCCAATATCATTATAACTATTTTGTCTTTGAATATTCAGTAGGTATTGAAACTAGGACTAGATATAGAACAGGAAAAGGGTTAAGTATTTGCAAGCAAAAATATTTTGTTACTCTTCCTCACGCATAGAGTGTAACACTATGGATCCTGATGAGATATCAAGTTACATGGTATCTGATCTGGATCAAAACTGTTTGCAAAGGTAGTCACAAATTCACCAGCTGCATGCAAATAGTTAAAACTTTTCCTGATACAAATGCATGCCTTTACAAACAGAGTAGACTCAGATCAGATGGTATTTGTAGGATCTATCTGACCAGGATATGGTCCACATGCTTATTAGCCCTTCCCCTCATATAAAAGTGTTGTCACGCATCTGCAAACAGAGTAGACCCAGATCAGACGGCTCCTAGAGGTCTGCTCTGTTTGTCAATGGAATTTGATAGATTTGTTTCTATATATACTTTCTAGAATTGCTACAATGTTCCATCTTCCATATTCCATTATAACTAATTTGTCAACGAATATTCATTAAGTAACGAAATTTGTAATAAACTTAGAACAGGGAAAGGGTTAAATAAATCAAACTGATTTGACAGTTTCTGCATGTTCAAAAAGACCTTGTTCATAATGCTATTACAACTTTTCAACTAATCAATATTAACTATTTCTTACATGCATATTAATCGGGTAAACTGTGAGTGAGATATTGTTTTGACAAATTACCAAAAATATTACATGCTGAGAATTTTAGGTAATCTGCACACTGATGAAACAAAACTAATCTGGATCCAAGCTTCATTGATAACTGACTGGTGTGTAAGGGGTTTAACCTTTTACTCCATACACTTGTATATATACATTTGCAAACCAGAGTAGACCCAGGGCATGGTCAGGGTGCTGTTTGCTTATTGATTCTACAATTTTTACCAAGTCAAATCTTTTCTTGTTCATATGCCATTATAAATATTGAACTAATTAATATTCAAACACATTATTTCTGACATGAATATTCATGGAGTAAAAGAGTTAACCTATTAAATTTGTGTAGCCAAATTGTGACGCTAACACATTGACTGTATTTTGGAGAAGAGAAACAGAATTATAACTCTTAGACTTGCAGGTAACAGCTCTGTAGCATGCAAAACCTAATTAATATTCATGTAAGACAAAATGACCTTATGAATATTAATAAGCTGAATTTTAATAATGGCATATGAACACAGGCCATTTTTGCCATGATCTATATTACACATATTTCCTACTGGAGCCATCTGATCTGGGTGTACTCTATTTGCAAAAGTAGTTAAAGGTTTTTCCATCAGGTTAATGGTTTAAAGAGGGTTTCCTTATGCAAACAGCAGTTACGAATTCCAACACCAAGATGACAAACATTGTCCTTCATTGGTATGTTCAGCTATCTTAGCCCTTTACCTCATGAATATTTATTAAAAATTCATGACATCCTGAACATTCATTAACATAATTTTAGCAACTGCCAATGCAACAAGGATAATTTTGTCTGTGTCAGAAACTGTAGAGATTTCATAAGCAAATAAAGGTAGAGAAGTTTCTGATCTGATGGCTTCTACTGTTTTTGCTGTGACATGACAAGGTGTTTCTATCAGGTGAAGGGTTAACCCTTTGCTCCATAAATACACCTTTCCTAACAGAGTAGACCTAGATCAGATGGTGCGTATAGGATCTGTCTGATTAGGGTCTGCTCTGTTTGCTTATGGAATAATACAGATCTGATTCAACATTTTCTGCTTTGGCAAAGATTGCATGTGTTAATATGCCATTTTAAAAATCAGTCTAATTAATATTTGTGATGTCATCATTTCTAACATGAATATTCATGGTGTAAAGTGTTAAGCTGTTTTCTTCATAAATTGTTGTCTGCTTCAATTTCCATTTCAGGTTTTTCCTCTTTCCTCCCTTTCTGAAATAGAAAACCAATGTTTCAAATAGTTTTGATCGATGCAAAATTACCATATTCTGTGTCTCATCTTCATCCAAATTATTATCGTAGTATAACAGATTTGCCTACTTATTCAGCTATAAATTATGTCGGATATTAACCCTTTACTCCATAATTATGCGTTTAACGCCTTTGCAATCAGAGCGGACCCAAATCAGAGGGCTCCTATTGGAGCCGTCTGATCAGGGCTTGCTCTGTTTGCTTATGATATAATATTGATCTAATTCTACAGTTTCTATCTCACAGAGCCAGAATATGCTATGTTCATATGCAATTATAAACAATAATCTAATCAATATTTATGATGTCATTATTTCTTACATGAATATTCATGGAGTAAAGGATTTAAATCTTTATACTGCCTTGAATTCATTAAATAACAAATGAAGAAATAGCTTGTTGTTTAATTTTCAAGTACCCTTATTACCGTAAATATTCACACACACTTGAGGAAACAGTGAAGATCCAGATCCTGAAGGAGCAGTATGACCAGGGTCTACTCTGTTAACAACTACAGTACCGACTGTATGTCAGTCTATATAAAAATATTAAAATGGTGCCAAATTGACTCCTGTAAGTGTTGTCTGATCAGGATCTGCTCTATTTTCTTATATATTCTTATAGATCTGATTTCCCTGTTTGTGCCATCGTAAAAACAATTCCTGTGTCCATATATCATAATAAAAATTCAACAAATTAATATTCATGATGTCATTATTTCTTACATAAATATTCATGGAATATAGGATTGAGGTAACAGGGTAGTCATTGTGTCAATTAATTCATGTGTGATTTTTACCTAATCCATCAGATACTTACAGATAAAGAAGGTCTGAACTCCCTATTTAATACACATATGAAGTTAACTCTTTCCCTCATATAAATGTGTTTTCACGCATCTGCAAACAGAGTAGACCCAGATCAGACGGCTCCTAGAGGAGCCGTCTGATCAGGGTCTGCTCTTTTTGCTAATAGAATTTGATATATCTGTTTCCTTGCTTTCTAAAATGTCAACAAAGTTCCAGCTTCCATATTTCATTAAAACTATTTTCTCCATGAATATTCAGTAGGTATTGAAATTTGGAATAAATAAAGTACAGGGAAAGGGTTAACTCTTTACTTAATGACTGTATGAATATTAATTGTGTTAAATTTTAGTATGAAGATTTCGGCCATGGCAGAAACTGTGGAATCCTGAAAGATGGCTCCAAAATCTGGTTCTACTCTGTTTGTGAAGGTAGTGTAACAGGCCAGGTACAGGTACTGGGTGAAAAACAGTAAGCGGTTCAGATAGCTCAGTCGATAGAGCACTCGCCCTGTAAGTGAGCTTGGGGCCCCGGTCCGGGTTAGATCCCCGGTCTGGCTGCATGTTTTTTCACCAGTCCTGTTACAGTATTAAAAGGTGTAACATTGAGGTAAAAAGAAAAAGGAGATTTGATCTGAACTCCTAATTCACATATAAATAGAGATTCAGACCTCCCAATATGCATAGAAATAGAGGATCTGAATTTACAATTCACATATAAATAGAGCAAGAGGATCTGGACTCCCAATACACATATAAATAGAAGATTTGAACTCCCATATACACATACATGTATAAATAGAAGATCTGAATTCCCAATACACATATCAGTAGAGGATCTTTGAGGATCTGAACTCCCAGTACACATATAAATAGATCTACAGGATCTGAACTCCCCAATACACATACATGTATAAATTTAACGCTCTTTAGGGGCCTTTTTCAAGTCGATCATCCAAAACAGTTTGGATCCAGATAAAACATCATGATGATGTATGTAACACCTTCATAACAAACAAAATCTGTTATCTCTTATCCTATTTTTACTGAAATACCTTTAAGAATTGAAGTTGGCAGCATTATCCGCAGAGAACACGCTAAAGGTTGATTGATTATTGATTAGTGAGAGTTGTCCCCCTTGGCATATTTAACATGCAGTAACCTGCTGTATATAGATCTTCCGTTGACAATGTTTACTGAGGGTTTAATCTCAATTTAGGTTGCGTCGTTGTATGTCCCAGGTGCTAAACAATTTTATGGAATAGACATAGCAGAGTTAAAAATAAAATCACTCGGTTGGAATTAAACATTGTTACATTAGATTTAAGGTGAGTTTTACATCCAGTTTCTTAGTACATGAATACGGTATATGGATGATTAAGTTTAATTGGAAACTGTGATTAGAATAATAAAACTTTAATTGAATTTTAGGCTGGTAAGTTGGCTAGTTATTTGGCATACTTCCAGGAAGTATTTGGCTGTGAATTTTAACTCTATGCACACTATATAAGTAATTCTCCTTGCAATAATTGTCGTCTGCTGTAATTCAGAGTAAATATTTTGTTTTTATTTATGCATTCAAAACATAGTGTCACACGGTTTGGATCCTGATGATGTAGCGAATTATTTTACTCACCGCTAATGTGCCTACAGTTTACTGTTAATAGATCTACCTAACATACCCATGATAGAACCATGTACATGCATTTATGATGACCTTTTGGAATATGTACAATAAAAACTCTCTAAACCGGACATTAAATTAACTTATAATAAATATCGGTTTTGGAGGCAGGTGGCAGCTTAATAGCTTAATGCAGAGTAAAAGTCATGCATATATTTAACCCTACATTGTGCAGCCACCTGCCAAAAATAATCTAAATTCTCCTCTACTAGAATTCCGGTTTAAAGGGGTTTTACTGTAGATACAAATGAGGTGCTGAGCAGCTCAGTGAGTGACAGATCAGTACAGTCAGTGCTTGACACACAGATCAACGAATAAAAGATTGTTAAAAAAAATCAGACAGGCATCTTTCTTGCAGACTATGTATGGAGAAGAACAAATTGTGACAGTGCTTTAAACAACTAAATGTGTTATGTTTCCATTTTTTCCACTAGTGAATCAATATTGATTGAAGGTTGTCTTTGAATAATAATCTATTTTGTTAAAAATGTAATAACTTGTTCAGTTGCAAATGGTGAAGACCCTGCAGCCGACAAATATCAGTTTATGCCGTTTTTCATTCAAAATCCTCATGCAAAATTTAATTCTTTCATATTTAATAGAACACAATTATTCCATATTGAAAATTCAGTATTCAAAGGGTTAACCCTTTCCTCCGTAAATACGCCTCTCTACGCCTCTGTAAAAGTCACTTTAAGAAACCATTATGATAAATAGAGCATTTGCTCCTATATATAGGAGCAAATGCTCTATTTATCAAAATGGTTTAAATTTAACTACAAAATTCTAAAATTTTCCTTTTCTCTACTTAATGCTTCTTTTTGGTAGATTAATGCAAAGAGATTGGGTCTAAAAATAGCCTACTGAGGAAAGGGTTAAGCCTTTACTTCATGACTATACCCCATGCCTATATACCTATACCTCATATCTTCATCCCATACATTTACCTTATTGCGTTTACCTCATCCATTTTCCTAATAATATTTACCTCATTCATTTATCTCATAATTGTTAATCTCATAAATTTGCCTCATACCTATACCTCATTACCATTACCTCATCCCTTTATTTCATACCTTTATCTCATAGTTTTACCTTGTATACCTTTGTCTCATACTTTTACCTCGTATACCTTTATTTCATACCTTTTCCTCATACCTTTACTAGCATCTTATCCCTTTACCTAATACCTTTACTTCATTACCTTACTCTTTCTTTTTATCTTATGTCTTTACCCATACCTTTATCTCATAAGCAAACAGAGCAGATTCTGGTCACATGGTTCTTACAGGAGCTATCTGATCTGGATTTACTCTGTTTGCAACAGGTTAATCTGTGAGACAAAGCCTGAAAGGGTTAAGTTCAGCTCCTAATTTTGTAGAAATTGTGGTTATAGTTTGTACTGTACAAATGACCATGAGGAGTGTCCATTTAAACTGATATCCATGCTATTGTCACAACTTGGCCATGGTAGTGCTATACACTGGTCAGTGTCTATACTGTTTGTGAATGATGTAAATTACCTTTGCAAACAGTTTAGATCTAGATAAGACACTCCTATACATGTATCTGCATCTAATCAGCATTTTAAATGTTTGACACTGTGGCAGAGAAAAAATAAAACTTTGAGAATTAAAGCAGATGTCATTTGTTTTGCATGTAAATATTTACTTATTGTTCCGGTCAAAAGATAAAAGATCTTTATGAGCACATGTACATTGAGAAATATTGAAATGTGGTCAAACCCAGTAGGCAAATTGATCACACTTATGAAGATTCTCTCTACCTGGTCTGAACCTGAACTGTTAGCAAATATGAGAGGAGCATTTATAACACTTTACTCCATGAATATTCTTATATTAAAGAAATAATGGCATCATAAATATTGACTACATTTTTTTCTGAAATAAACCGTTTATACCTTAATCCAAGGTCGTTACGTTCAACTCATCTTCCCTTCCAGTGTTACATTTTTTATTGTAATAGCACATGGACACAGGAATGTTTTATATCAGAAGCAAACTGAGCAGACCATGATCAGATTGCCCCTACAGTAGCAGTTTGATTTGGATCTACTTTGTATGCAAAGGCATAGAAAGGCATATTTATGGAGCAAAGGGTTAGCCCTTAGTCAGCCACATATTTTTTTTATCAATCTTCCCTCTTTGAATATTAATGAGGCAAATCTTTACAGAAATATACAGGATATGTCGAAATGGTTTTCCTAGGCAAAAGCATAGAGGATACAGGCATGGATTTTCCATGGCAAACTGAGTCAGACTCAGATGAGAGCTAGAGCTCCCATAGGATCTCTCTCATTTGGGTCTACACTGTTTGCAAATGCAACTATAGTTGTGACTGGTGAGCTATGGGTTAAAATGTTTGTACAGTGGAACCTCTGCAAATAGATGGCTTCATGAATAAATATGAATGTCTTTAACTCTATAAACCTTAGCAATGAATATTCATGCAAGAAATTATGAAATCATTCATACCAATTACCTGAGTTTTGAAAATAATATATTGATACAGAATATATTGATACAGGAAGTTTTGGCCATGACAGAAACTGTAGAGTCTGATCTGTACCATTTCATATTAAGCTACAAGAGTCATCTGATTATGATTGATGATCTACTCTGTATGCAAATGCTTTATTAAAATGCATATTTATCTATTGAGTTCTGGTGTGATTGTTATAAAGCAGATGGTTGTTTAACCCTTTACACCACAGGCTATTTTTAGACCCAACCTCTTTGAATAAATCTACCGAAAAGGAGCACTAACCAGAGAAAAGGAATTTTTTAGAATTTTGTAATTTGAAACCATTGTGATAAATAGAGCATTTACTCCTATAGGAGCAAATGCTATATTTGTCACAATGGTTTCATAAGTGACTTTTACAGAGGCTTAGAAAGGCGTATTTATGGAGGAAAGGGTAAATCCTTTCCTTTATATACAAAGAGATGAGCCACAGAGTAGATCCTGATCAAACGGCTCATATAGGAGCTGTGACGATCAGGGTCTGCTCTGTTTTCTTATGAAATAATACATCTAATTATTCAGTTACTACTTTGGCAAAAATTGCATGGGTTTTTTATATGCCATTAATTTTAATATGAATCTAATTAATATTCTTGACATCATAAATATTCATGAAGTAAAGGGTTAATGTAGTTGTAGAGAGATTTTACGGCATTGTGGTTGACTGATTGTTTATAATATCAGGGTGGACCCATTACACATATACAAATAACTCCTTATGTACAAGTACAAAATGCTTTGAAGTGTATCAGACATGTCATTATGTCTGTAACAAAGGCATGTGTACTGGGTTTCCGATAAATTTGTAAATGTATGATTGTGGTCAATTATTTACTGATAGTAAATGAATGAAATGTGATCTGGTACAAATAGCTGACAGAATTGTCTATTCTGCATTTCAAAATCAATGAATGATTCCAACTTTGAAAACAGTTGTAAAATTGTTAAATGCTTTAACTGTCAAAAACCGATTTTCCAAAAAACACAGTGAAAGTGATTACATGTAGAAAAGACACCAAGTAGCCCTTCAGTAAAGGTTTGGCCAACATATAGTATTCATTGTACTGTCTTGTTAGACTTAACTTTATAACCCTTTCCCAGTTCTATAAGGGAAATAAGGGAAACAAATAAATCCTTATACCCTGCTATAAAAATGATGTCTGCTTAATCTCCTATCAGTTTCAATTTTACTTACATCTGATTCATTCTGAAAGCTTTGGAGAAAGTTTTGACCGAGTGTCAAACAGCTTGAATCCTGATGAGACGCCAAGTTACTCGGCCTGTCATCGGGATCCAAGCTGTTTGCAGATTGCTGGAGTTAGGTCCTGTGCAGACATACGGTGATCCATCAGCTGTATCCGTGTTTCCCTTCTCCATTCTACTCTTTAGCCTATTATGTCATAAAACATAAATTCAATATACAAAAAGTGAAAAATGTAGCAGTCAACCATTTCATTGCGACAGTTTTTTCCTTGCTCAATATTCATGTAAGAAATATTGATATCATGAATATTTATTAGCTGATTTTTTGTGATGGTATATGTACGCAGGATGTTTTGGTTTAGGCAGAAGCTGTAAAATCAGAACTATACTATGCAGTAAAACCTCTCTATAAGGACCACTAAATTATGTTAACTAGTTGGTATTTGGGGCAGGTGGTTGCTTAAAGCAAGGTGAAAGTAAAACAGAACGCTCCTATAGGAGCGTTCTGTTTTAGCATTAACCTGCCTTTAAGCATCAACCTGCCTTTAACACAAAATACTTGATGTAATTTAGTGGTCGTTATAGAGAGGTTTTACTGTACCTATAAGCAAACAGAGCAGACCCTGATCAGAAGGCTGGTATAGTCTTCTCTGTTTGCAAAGGTTGTGAAAAGGCATTTATATAAAGAAAAGGGTTAATTCAGTCTTTGTACATTATGGGATATCTATTAATATCAAATGTGACTGAAAATTGTTTTGATCCAGCTAAGCTGCAGAATAAACTCGGTTTCTCATCAGGATCTAAGGTATTAGACACTGTGATTATTTTAAATTGGAGAAAAAATTGAAATTTAAGAACTGTAGCAGATGACAATGTTTTGTATTAGCCCTTTCCTTCATATAAATGCATTTTCATGCATCTGCAAATAGAGTAGACCCAGATCAAATGGTTCCTTCTAAGAGTTGTCTGATCAGAGTCTGCTCTGCTTGCTTTTGACATGATATAGATCTGATTATACAGTTCTTGTCAAAAAGTAAAAAAATATCTTGAAAAGTTTACATTACAAAAAATGAGCTAATAAATATTCTTATTTCACATAGACATTACTTCTTACATGAATACTGAACAGGGAAAGAGTTTTCCATCTAAATGCATTTTCACGCATTCACATTTGCAAATATAGGAGCCATCTGATCAGGGTCTGCTCTGTTTGCTGTTTCTTTTAGAAACTGTTTGTTTACTTTCTAAATTGGCTATAGTATTCCACCTTCCATAATTCATTATTACTATTTTGTCAATGAATATTCAGTAGGTATTGAAATTTTGAATAAACAAAGAACAGGGAAAGGGTTAAAAGGTAAAGAAGTGTTCAAAGGAATAAGATAAGTATTAATACTTGCAGCAGACGATAATATCAGGACAGGATTTTAGCGGGTATACTAGTTAGACTACACCCAGTAGGTGTCTGTCACCCTTCGCGAGTCACATTGTTCGTATATATACATGGTATATTTAATCTCGCCAATGGCCTACTATATCGGTACCTATAAAAATATTTTTCACTCTGTCATGGTGTAGAGATCTCTTTGCTGTTTTGTGCGATGGTGGTTGGTCATTTAGAACACAAGGACATAGATATGATATTGATGGACGTACAGATGTATATATGATATTGTCGGTGCTTTTAGAAACAGTATATCTTTGTTGTAGATATAAGTTTCAACTTAAAATGACATAGTTGTAATTTCAAGGTAAGTGTTTTCATATACTAGTATTACAATGTGTAAGTTTTTGCATTATTTTACCCGCAATCTGCTTTAAACAAAATAATGTCTGCTCAAATTTGAATCCTGCGTAATTTTGATTCTTAGTCTGACCCAGTCAAGTTTTTTATCTAGTGTCAAACAGCTTGACTAGGTGTCTCATCAGGATCCAAGCTGTTTGCAAATGCCAGACAAATCGCGCATAGCAAGGGATGGGTTAAAGTTTTGAATGATATAGCAGTAATATGTAGACTTTTATTTTGTAAAAGCCCCATCTGGGCTGAGGAGCTGACAACCCTTCTCATGCTACATATTTCACTTTGAATATTAATGACAGAGGTCCAGACAAGATGCGTAAATTAACCCATTCCTCCAAATGCTATTTTTAGATCCAACCTCTTTGAATAAATCTTCCCAAAAGGAGCATTTACTGGAGAAAAGGAAAATCTTAAAATTTTGTAGTTTGAAACCATTGTGATAAATAGAGCATTTGCTCCTATAGGAGCAAATGCTCTATTTATCACAATGGTTTCAAGAAGTGACTATTACAGAGGCGTAGAAAGGCGTAGAAAGGCGTATTTATGGAGGAAAGGGTTAAAACATTTTCAAGAATAACTTCCTTATTTCTCCACCAAACCCTATGGTGTAACCACTCTTTAGAATCGCCTCGAATAAACGATTCTAAAGAGTGGTCACAACATAGGGTTTGGTGGAGATTCGCACCATCATCTGTTGCCCTGATTACGTGAACCATTTTAAAGGTGGATCAACAGTACCCACTGATTTATCATGGAAAACAGTGCAGACTCATATAAGACAACCTCTAGGACCTGTCACATATGGGTCTAAACTATTTGCAAATGCAGTTGTCAGTATGAGAAGGTTTAACCCATTCCCTCATATAAACACCTTTTTAAACAGAGTAGACTCCTTTTAGGAGCCATCTGATTTGAGGGTCTGCTCTGTTTTCATATGAAATTATAATAGATCTGTTTCTAACAGTACCTAAAACTCCTGTGTACATATGCCATTATAAAAATTCATGAAGTGTGAACATTTAGTAACTGCAGTACTAAATATTCCCAACATCATTTCTTACATGAATATTTTACAGGGAAAGGGTTGACTCTTTGCATGCTAAGTAAATTGTTGTCCACCAAAATTGTCATCTGTTTTAGTCCACTTTCTTTTCAAACATCAGTTAATGAGTGTCAAACAGTTTGGATCCAGATGAGATGCTGAGTCACTCAGTTTCCCACTGTATCAAAGCTGGTTTAAAGAGTCGTCAGAAATTCATCCATAGTGTTCACAGTTCACAGAGCATTATGTGATTATTGTGCTGCTGTCTGCACAATGCTGTTCGACCCAATTCTCATTTCTTGCATAAATATGCAACATGTATCCTGTTTCTAGATCTGTTAACAAGTATTCTGTTTCTGATTTGCATCCACAAGCTGGGGAATTTTGAAATGGATAAGACTTAGAGGTAGAAAAACTCATTGCCGCAGTCACGGCAGTGTGTCCAATACAAAAAAACTCATCACCAGTTTTTCGAAAACAGTGTCATAGATAAAAGGGGCATACTGGTATTTCAAATACTAAAAACTTAATTTCTCCACCAAATCCTATGCTGTCCCCTATCTTTAGATTCTAAAGTGGAGAAATAATGGATCTAGTCTTAATCATTTACTCCATGATTACAGATATCATGAATATTAATTAGATTAATTATTATAATAGCACATGGACACAGGAATATTGGCCATGACAGTCATATCTATATTATATCATCAGCAAACAGAGCAGGCCCTCATCAGATGGCTACTACAGGAGCCTTCTGATCTGGATTTGCTCTGTTTGCAAATGTGTGAATAGGCGTTTATATGAGGGAAAGTATTAATTTTAAACAAAAATCTTATCTCTACAAGCTATATTGGTGGTTCTATATTATATCATAAGCAAACAGATAAGACCCAGATCAGATGACTCCCACATGAGCCATCTGATCTGGTTATATTCTGTTTGCAAAGTGGTTGCATTTGAATAAAGGATTAACTCTTTACTACATAAATATGTCTTTCTTCGCTTTAGCAAACAGTGTAGACACTGGTCGGAAGGCTCCTGTAGGAGCCATCTGATCAGGGTCTGCTCTGTTTGCTTATGATGTAATATAGATATGATTCTACAGTTTCTGCCATGGCCAAAACATGCTGTGTCTTTATGCTATTATAACAATTAATCTACATAATATCCATAATATTATTTATTTTTTCACACGAATATTCATGGAGTAAAGGATTAAGGGACTGTAAAGATGACCTGTTTCTGTACCATGTGTACTACAGATTTGTTCATTCAACTTTCCTGTCGGAAAAATAAACAAGCACTTGTAGTAGTCAAAATGACACTGTTTACATTACAACCCCCAGTCTTCTGTTGTTTGGTGTGTTGACAATCAGAGGGGAGAGGCTGAGAATTTGTTTATGTTTTCAAGACATTCATTTGCGTTTACTAGAAACGGTTGTACTTAATGACATACCTGATAATGACACATTTTATGTACAGTAAAACCTCTCTATAATGGCCACTAAATTGTGTTAATTTGTTGATATTTAGGGCAGGTGGCCGCTTAAAGCACGTTGAAAGTAAAACAGAACGCTCCTTACTGGAGCGTTCTGTTTAACTTTCACCTTGCTTTAAGCAGCCACCTGCTTTTAACACAAAATAATTTATGTAATTTAGTGACCGTTATGGAGAGGTTTTACTGTATTAGCTTACAGAGTAGACCAAAATCAGACAGTTCTCTGATCTTTTTGCTTAGGAAAAAATATAGACTTGGTTCTATACTGTTATTATCATTATTATTATTATTATCCCTTTACTCTATTAATATGCATTTCTATGCCTTTGCAAACAGAGTAGACCCAGATAAGACAGCTCCTGTAGGAGCTGTCTGATCAGGGTCTGCTCTGTTTGCGTATGATATGTTATAGATATGATTCTACAGTTAGTGTAATGGCCAAACATTCCTGTGTCCATGTGCTATTATAACAATTAATGTAATGGACGGATATTCATGATGTCAATATTTCTTACATGCATACTCGTGGAGTAAAAACTTATTACAGCGCTCTTTTCACACATGATGTTGTGCATTCTACAGTTTCTGTCATGGTAAAACATTTGATGCATTTGTTCATAATGCCATTATAAAAATTCAGCAAATCAATGCATATACATGTATTTATACATTCATTTTTATGCCCCTATAGGGTAGCATGTTGTTTTTTCCCTGTCTGTTGATTTGTATGTTGGTTGGTTTGCTGGTTTGACTTTGTCCTCAAATTTAATGTTTGAGATAATTTTGTATCCATTACACATACATACTTCAAACTTGGCATGCATGTGCAACTTAATTATAGAGGCGAACATTTTTAGGAGTGACTTATTAAGGTCATGGTCATACATCAAGGTCAAAGGTCAAATTATGGGTCAAATTTAGATTTGCGAAAATGTTGTCTCTATTCAACATACATGCCTCAAACTTGGCATACATGTGCAACTTATGGAGGCGAACATTTTTAAGGGTGACCTATTATAAGGTCAAGGTAAAACATCAAGGTCAAAGGTCATATCGGGGGCATAGTGTTTTACAAGTTTTACACATCTTGTTTCTTCTAAATAAAATTAATATTCCTGAGGTAAATGTAAAGTAAACAGCAAAGTTTGCAAACAGTGTAGACACAAAGCAATCACTGTGTTCAAAATGTGGTATGTGATGTTGGTCTCAATGCAAACACTGATCACAAGACTCCTGCAGGAGCTGTCTGATCATAGTCTACACAGTGAAAAAGTGTTTGCATAAAAATGTGACTCTATGAGGTAAAGGGTTGAACCATAATTATTAAATCAGGAATCAGTGAAACAACATGACCTTCACAGAACAATCAGATTGAGCTACCGATAATGATGCATACCCAAATACATAATACTAAAATCGTCATTTCTCCACCAAACCCTATACTGTGACCACACTTTAGAATCGTCTTGATGAGTGGTCACAGTATAGGGTTTGGTGGAGAAATAAAGAAGTTATTCTTGAAAATGTTTCAATTTACACATCTTATCTGGAGCTCTGAACAATTCCTTGCCTGCTCCACAATACTGATGTTTTTTCAGATCTTTTGATAAAGATACTATTGATTGTATATAAAATTGATTTCTATATTGTGCTGAATAAATAACTCGTTAATAAATCAGGGTCAATTGGCATTGTTTTGGCATATGTTTTTAATTTGCTCCACCGTCATGTGAGAATTAAATCTATCATACAAGATATGCCTATGATATACAATGTATGCTGGCCCAATGGTTTAATTTAATTAATTCACACTAGAATTGAATCCCTGTTGACATATGCAAATAGTTTTGGTCAAAATGGGACATCACGTAAATCAGTGTCTCATCAGGATCTAAACTGTTTGATACTCTGATAAAGGTTTAAGGGGAAAAAAAGAGAATGCATTTAAGAATTTGTAGCAGATGGCAAAATGTGTATACAACAGATACCAGAGTAGGCAAAGAGTTATTTGAATTTTGCCAGGGGGCCATGCCAAATTGATATAGCTGGACAGCTTGTTATCTGGTACAAAAATGTAGTTGTTAACTATGTTTTTTTTGGGTAGAATTGCTTCGGAATAATTTAAGTCTCTTAACTCTTTAACTTATGAATATTCATGCAAGAAATATATTATGAATCTTTATTAGCTAAATTTTATCAGTGGTGTATAAACAGGGAACTTCTTGCCACAATAGACACTATATGATATTATTCCATGAGCAAACAGAGCAGACCCTGATAAGACAGCTCTTAACCCTTTACTCCATGAATATTCATGTAAGAAATAATGATGTCATTAATTTCAAATCGATTGATATTTATAATGGCACATATACATGGGAATATTTGACCATAGTAGAAGCTGTAGAATCATATCTTTATTATTTAATAAGCAAGCAGAGCAGACCCTGATCAGACAGCTTAGGACCTATAGACACAGGGCCCTTTTGAAACTGCTATCCTGGTTAATTACATCATATTTGAAACTTCAACGCTGAATTCTCAGTGTGGAATTTAACCCTTTCCACCATAAATAAGCCTTTCTATGCCTCTGCAATAGTCCCTTTATGAAACCATTGTGATAAATAGAGCATTTGCTCCTATAGAAGCAAATGCTCTATTTATCACAATGGTTTCAAACCACAAAATTCTTAAATTTTCCTTTTCTCTTGTTAATGCTCCTTTTCGGTAGATTCATTGAAAGAGGTTGGATCTGCTCCTTTTCGGTAGATTCATGAAAGAGGTTGGATCTAAAAATAGCCTATGGAGGACAGGGTAACGTAAAAGCCCAATCAGTATGACAGGCTTGAATGACAAACAATACAGACCTCTTCTAGGATCCCTCTGATCTAGGTCTACATTGTTTGCATTAAAATTTTGCCAGTGCGGGTCCCACATTCAAAGGTTAAAGATATAAAGACGTCCAGCTCATTCTGACATTTCACATATTGTTATTAAAGCAGATACCATTTTTGGCACTTAATTCAGTGAAGGGTCAGTTGAATAAGGTAGCACCATACAGACAGGGATTAAGCGTGTTAGTAAAATTGTACGATTGCCAAATAAAGACATGCTTCAATAGGACTCCTGTATGTGGTGTTTGGTGTTCCGGTGGATTTAACTCCATGAGCACTGAATTTTCAAATTGAAATCTTCCTTATTTACAACTATAGTGAAAGATTTGCAGAATATAAAATGGCGACAGTATAGACCCAGATTGGAGAGGCTCCTACAAAATCTTCCAGTATTGGTCTACACTGCTTGTAATTGTCAGTTACATTATTTTTAGCTGTTAAAGGATTAATAAAAGAATGTTAATTTTTGATAGATTATTCTGTCCTTAATTCTTAGAGTATTAGTTGTGACCGAACTAGTATAGTTTAAACAGTCTGGATGCCAAGTAACTTAGCCCCTTGAAGGCATAACATTTGCTACAATCTGATTGTACCCGTGAGAGAAAATATTGCAATATGCGGCGTCTGATCAGAGTCTACACTGTTTGCCTACGTCCCATATATGGGATCGTTGGAGCAAATTGAGGGCTTGGTGCAAAACTATTCTAACTCTTTTACTTTGTGAAGGAGTTAGAATAGTTTTACACCAAGCCCTCGAAATGGGTTAAACTTTACTCCATAAATATGCCTTTCTATGCCTTTGCAAACAGAGTAGACCCAGATGAGACAACTGCTGTAGACCTCTATTAACCCATTGCTCCATGTACACACATTTTAACACCATTGCAAACAGAGTAGACTCAGAGAAGACAACTCTTATAGGAGCTATCTGAACAGTCAGTGCTGTGTTTGCTTATGGAATTATATAAATCTGTTTCTACAGTTTCTGTCATGACCAAAGTTTCTTAGAGTCTCTACACTTGTCTGTCACTTTCTTGGGTTTTAAAAATAAGAAACAAAGAATTTCATGGTCATCTGTCAATTCTGTAACATTTTATGGTAGACTTATTAATGGTGCATTATGGTATTACAGTAGAACCTGTCTTAAGAGACTTTATATTAATTGGACACATGAATCTAAACATATTGTTGCTTAATGCAGGGCAAAAGCCATGCAGATAGCTCATATAGGAGCTTTCTGCATTTCTTTTGACCTGCATTAAGTTACCACCTGCCTTACAGATCCATAATTAGACCTCTTTTTGATGGTCGCTTATGACAGGTTCTACTGTATTTGACTCATTTTCTTACATTGTTATATACTAACATGTGAATACACTGTTAGGACAAAATAGTACAGATACATCTACAGTTAATCCCCTCTAAACAGGATGTTCAATTTAGTATAGATATCGGTCTTGGAGACAGATGGCAGCTTAATGCAGGGTGAAATCTTCCCATAGAAGCTTTCTGCATGACTTTCACCCTGTATTAAGCAGCCACCTGCCTAAAGGTATCTAAATTCATCTCTATTAGAATTCCAGTTTAGAGGTGTTTTACTATATAAGCAAACAGAGCAGACCCTAATCAGATGGCTCCTGTTGGAGCCATCTGATGTAGGTCGGCTCTGAATTGAAGGTAGAGGATTATGTATAGATTTTCTTGTTTGAAAAAGAACATTTTATTTTCAGATAGTTTGGAACCTGTTTAGATACCAAGTAATTTAAGTCACTCAGCTGTTTAACCCTTTGAAAATTGAAAATGGAACGGTCCGTCTTTGTTTGACGATAAGAGTTCATTCTTTAGGAAAGGGTATAATTTTCTAGCTACAGTGAAACCCCGCTAATGTGACCACTTAATAAACAACCACTGGCGTCGTTTGAAGCAGGTGGTTGCTTAATGCAGGACGAAAGTTATGCAGAAAGCTCCTATAGGAGCTTTCTGCATAACTTTCGTCCTGCATTAAGCTACCACCTGCCTCTGCCACCCAGAATTATGCCCCTTTTTGGTGGTCGCATTAGCGGGGTTTTACTGTAATTTTGTATGACAAACAGGGCAAGGGCTGATCTGGGTCTATGTTGGTTGCAAATGCCAGTACATGTACTTCGTTTCCCAAATTCAAAATGTAAAGGATTAACCCTTTCCTTCATATAATCGAGTTTTCATGCATTTGCAAACAGAGTAGACCCAGATCAGATGGCTCCTATAGGAGCTGTCTGATCAGGGTCTGCTCTGTTTGTTAATGGAGTTTGATAGTTCTGTTTCTTTACTTTATAAAATGGCTACAATGTTCCACCTTGTATATTTCATTAGAACTATTTTGTTCATGAAGATTTAGTAGGTATTGAAATTTGGAATAAACACAGAACAGGGAAAGGGTTAAAGTGCCCTTACTTAAAAAACATTACAAAATACAAAAAGGTTTGTAGAAGAAAATGTTATCATAAGTGCTTATGGCTCAGTCTAATGGCATAAAACTAATTGTGAAAATTGTTATCAACACCTTTAAGCCCTTATTGTACCAATCCCGGCTTTACTGGCATTCATAGCCAGATTAGCTCTAGATAAGATGCCAAATATATAGTGTCTGATCAGGATCCAAGTCATTTGACACTTGGTTAGTAGTTTCGATAATCTATAACGGAAGGAAATTAGTTTAA
This sequence comes from Azorinus chamasolen, assembly GCA_963576725.1. NCBI lineage: Eukaryota > Metazoa > Mollusca > Bivalvia > Cardiida > Solecurtidae > Azorinus > Azorinus chamasolen. The sequence continues at coordinate 73,621,791 of OY755245.1, forward strand.
ATACTGGAGCAGCAAAGGTTTGAGCATACAACGAGTTTTAGCTAGGGATATATGTTAATGTCATTTTTTCCTTTTTACGTATTTTTTATTGGTCTTTGATGTTTCGTAAAGTCACAAGATATGTGAAAGGTCATTATCATTTTCTTTAGTAATGCGTAATTATCTTTGAGAAATCGTCATCTTCAATTTTTTTTGGTTGTATTAACTATTTACTTCAAAGATACAACCTTTAAGCCTTTGCAAACAGTAGAACCAGATCAGATATCGCCTGTAGGACACATCTGATCAGAGTCTGCTCTGTTTGCTGATGAAATTCTATAAAACTGATTTCTATGATGTCTGCCATGACAAAAAGTTTATAATGCCAAAGTACAATGCAGCTAATAGATATTCATGAATATCACATACATGTACATGTATGAATATTCATGAGGTAAGGGATTTAGAGTTTGCTTCAATTTCCTTTCTTTTTTGCAATATTTAGAACTCAAAATGATTAGCATGTGTTGTTGGCATCTAGATCTAAATTATTTGTACAGATGATCACAAATTCTGGTATACTTGGACTTAACCCTTTCCCTGTTCTGTGTTTATTACAAATTTCAATACCTACTGAATATTCATGAACAAAATAGTTATAATGAAATGTGGAAGGTGAAATATTGTAGCCATTTTAGAAACTAAAGAAACAGAACTATCAAATTCCATTAGCAAACAGAGCAGACCCTGATCAGACGGCTTCTATAGGAGCCATCTGATCTAGGTCTACTCTAGATCTATTTGCAAATGGGTGAAAACACGTTTATATGAAGGAAAGGGTTAAATATGAATCAGCGTAATTTGAAGATTATGTTCTGTTAAGTTTCTTATTTCACTTAATATTTCACATTAATGTTTTGCTTAGACCCCAATCAAAATAGCTTTAACCCTTCAAATAAACACCTTTTCAAGCATTTGCAAACAGAAAAACCCAGATCAGACAGTTCCTATAGGAGTGAATCTGATAAGGGTCTGCTCTGTTTTCTTATAGTATAACACAGATCCAATTCTACACTTTTTGCCAAAGCCAAAACATCCAGTGTACTTAACTACATATGCCATCAGAATTCAGGTAAAACATATTCTTGATGTCATTATTCCATAAATGAATATTAAACAGGGAAAGTGTTAAAAGGGTTGGAAATAGCAAACAATGTAGACCTTTAACTACAAAATAGCAAACAATGTAGACCTTTAACTACAAAATAGCAAACAATGTAGACCTTTAACTACAAAATAGCAAACAATGTAGACCTTTAACTACAAAATAGCAAACAATGTAGACCTTTAACTGCACATTTACCCTATGAATACAGGAAATGGGGGTACTTGCATTTATAGACTGTACATGTACAGTAAAGTTCCGCTAATGCGACCACCTGAAAGAGGTATAATTCTGGGTGCTAGATGCAGGTGGTAGCTTAATGCAGAACAAAAGTAATGCAGAAAGCTCCTAGAGGAGCTTTCTGCATTACTTTTGTCCTGCATTAAGCAACCACCTGCTTATAAAGGCACCAATGTTTATTCATTAAGTGGTCGCATTAGCGGGGTTTTACTGTATGAGTATACTCAGATCAAAGAGCTCCTAAAAGAAGCCTCCGATCAGAATTCAAAACCCTCTAGCAAATTATATTCATTCAGACTGAATGGACTCTATCGTAAGATCTGGATCTACTCTGTTTGCAAATGCATAGAAAGGTGTATATATGGAGTAAAGGGTTAACCCTTTCAACCCTGACTTTACATTTCTATTGGAGCCGTCTGATCAGGGTCTGCACTGTTTGCTTATGGAATTTGATAGATCTGTTTCTCTACTTTTTAAAATGGCTACAGTATTCCACCTTCCATATTTCATTATAACTATTTTGTACATGAATATTTAGTAGGTATTGAAATTTGGAATTAATATAGAACAGGGAAAGGGGTTATTTAGACCCAGAATTAGACTATTTTTAAGTGAATATTGTAGAGAGTTTTTATTGTGTTTTAAGTATAAAATTTCATCATGTCTTATGACATTATTTAATTTTCCATTTCAGATGTGTCAATAAAACGTGGATCTTGTAGTGGAATGGGACAGTCTTAATTCTGGTTTTGATTTCATGTGGAATATCAACATTGTGGAGTTGGTCAAATATCAAAATGGTGATCTGAGGTTTGTATAAATTTCTCTTCTTAACCCTTCTCTTGCTGAATTTTAAAATACATCTCTCCTTCTTTACCCATGTCCTGTTGTATAATTACATATGTCTTCACTGTGTACAAGTATTTTGCTGTGCAATCACTGCTGTGGAGTGCATTGGTTGCACAATCAACTTGTAAACATTGCAGACCCTGATGAGACAGCTCCTGCAGGAGCTGTCTCATCTGGGTCTTCACTATTTACAGGTATGTATATTGACATGAATAGCAAGCGAAAGGTTAACTTCTTATCCAGCTTATTAACTAGTGACACCTTTCCCAAATGAAAATAAAGAAGACTTAACTGCATGATGGGTTGTTACTACTTAATGAATATACATGTAAACAGTTAGGACATTTATATTACATGTATATATTAACAATAATGAAGTTTCATAATGGCATTATGAACAAAGAAAGTGAAAATAGACCCAGATCAGACAGCTCCTGTAAAAGTTGTCTGATCAGGGTCTTTTATGTTTACTTATGGAATGATTCTATAGTTTTATGCCTTCTCTTGCTGAATTTCAAAATACATCTCTCCTTCTTTACCCATGTCCTGTTGTATAATTACATATGTCTTCACAGTGTACAAGTATTTTGCTGTGCAATCACTGCTGTAGAGTGCACTGGTTGCACAATCAACTTGTAAACATTGCAGACCCTGATGAGACAGCTCCTGCAGGAGCTGTCTCATCTGGGTCTTCACTATTTACAGGTATGTATATTGACGTGAATAGCAAGCGAAGGGTTAACTTCTTATCTAGCTTATTAACTAGTGACACCTTTCCCAAATGAAAATAAAGAAGACTGAACTGCATGATGGGTTGTTACTACTTAATGAATATTCATGTAAACAGTTAGGACATTAAATAACATGTATATATTAACGATAATGAAGTTTCATAGTGGCATTATAAACAAAGAAATTGAGAATAGACCCAGATCAGACAGCTCCTGTAAAAGTTGTCTGATCAGGGTCTTTTATGTTTACTTATGGAATGATTCTATAGTTTTATGCCTTCTCTTGCTGAATTTCAAAATACATTTCTCCTTCTTTACCCATGTCCTGTTGTATAATTACATATATCTTCACTGTGTACAAGTAGTTTGCTGTGCAATCATTGCTGTGGAGTGCACTGGTTGCACAATCAACTTGTAAATAGTGCAGACCCTGATGAGACAGCTCCTGCAGGAGCTGTCTCATCTGGGTCTTCACTATTTACATGTAGGTATATTGACATGAACAGCAAGCGAAGGGTTAATGCCAGGACCAAATTCCTTTGTTCATGATGCCATTATTGATAGTCATACAATCATTATTTCTTATATGAATAATTAAATACAGTAAAACCTCTCTATAACGACCACTAAATTACATCAAATATTTTGTGTTAAAGGCAGGTGGCTGCTTAAAGCAAGGTGAAAGTAAAACAGAACGCTCCTATGGGAGCGTTCTGTTTTACTTTCACCATGCTTTAAGCAGCCACCTGCTCTAAATGCCATCTAATTAACACAATTTAGTGGTCGTTATAGAGAGGTTTTACTGTATTCAGAAATAAAAGGTTAAAACCAGTAACTGTTTAATAGACAATATAAGTGATGTAGAAAGCTCCTAACTTTTGTCCTGCATTAAGCTTCCACCTGTCTTGACCCTTTTCCTCATAGAAAGGCACCATTAGCAACCTTTGAGTAAATGAAGATCAGACAGCTCCTGATTGACCCTTCTTAACAGAATCAGCTGTGCTTGCTTATGAAATGGTGAAGATCTGATTCTACAGTATTGTGGAACATGTATTATAAAAATTGAACCCATTAATATTCATACAGTTGTAGGAGCCATCTGATCAGGGTCTGCTTTCTGTTTTCTAGTGGAATCATAGATCTGATTCCAACAGCTAAATTGCTGTGGCCAAAACACTGTTTGTATACATAGTTATACCATTATAAAAATTCAGGTAATAAATGCTTATGATGTAATTATTTCCTACATGAACTCTTCACTCCATAGATACAGCCTTTAAACGCCATTGCAAACAGAGTAGACCCAAATCAGGCAGCATCTGTAGGAGCAGTCTGCTCAGTTTGCAAATAATATAGATTGTTGTAGAGAGGTTTTACTGTATTGAATGAGGCTATATCATACAGTTACCCATGCCGTGCTAAGGGTTGACATTTTACTCTTAACCCTTTCCTTCATATAAATGCATTTTCATGCATTTGCAAACAGAGTAGACCCAGATCGGACAGCTCCTACAGGAGCTGTCTGATCAGAGTCTGCTCTGTTTGCTAATGGAATTTGAAAGATCTATTTCTTTACTTCCTAAAATGACTACAATGTTCTACCTTCCATATTTCATTGTAACTACATGTATTTTTGCCATGGATATTCAGTAGTTATTGAAATCTGGAATAAACGTAGAGCAGGGAAAGGGTTAAGTCTAAAACTTTATCTGTTGTGTCATTTCTGTATTTTTTGTTACAACATTTTGCATGCTAAACAGACCAAATACTATTGGTAGGAGTGCTGTATTGTCACAAGATTTGCCATTCTGCATCTTCCTTTCATTTTCTCTTTTTTTTTTGTTAGAACAGGTTTCGCTCTGTATAATCTCAATGGGGCATCTTGTCATATTATTAAATGTTTATGGAGAAATTGTAACTATTTATGATGTGTTGCCCGCATTCTGATCAGATTTCAGATATAGGATATCATCTGATGTAAGATACGGGTAAGTTGTCATAATGCTGTATAGCAATTGAATTCTTGATGATCTCTGGAAAGTTCAGATTCAGATTCGACACTGACAAACATGGCCTCTCTTTAGGTTGAAAATATAAATCATTCTATACTCTGATAGTTGTATTTCAAGCAAATGGAAGAATTATTTGCTTTAAATCTTTCAATGCTGAATTTTTTCAGAGTGGAAAAGTCCTAGTCCCTCATTGTTTATTGGTATAGTCCTACAGAATGTAAGGGTAAAATTTTCAAGCGATATTTAATGAAAAACAGTGCAAACCATAGATCTAGGAGACATCTGATCTGGGTTTACACTGTTTTCACATGGCAGCACACTGGTTTTAAGAAGGTGATTATTTTGCAGTTATAATTACTTTACCAGTGAAGAGTTAATAAAAAATAGAATAGTCCATCACCACTTAACACTTTCCTTCATATAAACACTTTTTCATGCATTTGCAAACAGAATATGAACCCAGATCAGATGGCTATAGGAGCTGTCTAATCAGGGACTGCTCTGTTTGCTAAATGAATGTTATAGAACTGTTTCATTACTTTTCAAAAATCTATTTAGTTTTTTACTTTTAAGTCATTCAATTTTGTGAAACCTAAATAACTATTCATAGCTTTGTTTCGAAATCAATTGAGAGTAAGGCATGCCTTGGTCAAACAAATCCTTTGGCTTCCATAGTTTTCTATCTCAGGAATAGTCAGCTGTTTTCAAAATATTTAGCTGTAATGTAAAACCCCTCTAAACCAGACTTCTAGTAGAGAAAAAATTAGATACTTTTAGGCAGGCGGCTGCTTAATGCAGGATGAAAGTCATGCAGAAAGCTCCTAGAGTAGCTTTCTGCATGACTTTCACCCTGCATTAAGCTGCCACCTGTCTCCAAGACCAATATTTAAACGTCGAGTAAAGGTCGAGAAGAACTTGTGTACATGCCTTCAGATGAGCTTGGTCGGAGAATTAGGGTGACCGAGATGATCGAGTTGATCTGATCAGCAGTAGGAAACTACCTTAAATTTTTTATCTTATTAACCCTTAGCGCATCACAAAAATATACAGGATATGTTAAAAATGATTTTCTTAGGCAAAAGCATAGAGCATGCAGGCATGGATTTCCATGACAAACAGTGCATACCGAGATGATCGAGTTCCTATAGGAGCTCTTTCATCTGGGTGTACACTGTTTACAAATGCAGCTATAGTTGTGACTGACAGGCTATGGGTTAACGCTCATTGTCATTATTTCTTACAATAATATTCATAGAGTAAAGGTTTTAGCTCTTGCCCTTGGTAAAATACGAACAATGCCTAAAATGGGTTTTAAATTTAAATTGAAAATAAGTATGAAACAATGAAATGGAAAAATGTTGCTAACAATCTTAGATTTATAGCCAAAGAATCTTGTCACTACACAACAGTAACAGAAGATAAACAATGTTTTTTCTTAATCCTTTACTCCATGAATATGCCTTTCTATGCCTTTGCAAACAGGGTAGACCAGATCAGATGGCTCCTATAGGAGTCGTCTGTTCAGGGTCTGCTCTATTTGCTAATGGAATTTGATAGATCTGTTTCCTTTACTTTCTAAACTGGCTACAGTGTTTCACCTTCCATATTTTATTATACTTATTTTGTCCACGAATATTCAGTAGGTATTGAAAATTGGAATAAAACATAGAACAGGGAAAGGGTTAAAGCAAGTGATTATTATATTTTTGGTTTTGTGTTTGACACAGTACAAAACCTTGGCAGTGCTATCATCAACTGGCTAATCTCCAAATATTTGTACCCTACTTCTATTATTTACTTTTATTTTTGTCACTAAATTACTTAACCTTTACAGTGCCGAATAAATTGTTGTTATATGAAATTGTTGTTTACATCGTATTAAAATATTGAAATTATACAACTTTTCTTTAGGAAATTTCAATCAAAATGGCAAACATTTTGGATCCTTATTAGACACTGATTTACTCAGCATCTGATCTGGATCCAGACTGTTTGCAAATGAATCGTTAATTTATCTATAAAGCATACTGAAGCTTAACCTGGAAAAATGTATCAGCGATAACGCTTAGTGGTCTATTCTTTAGGTCCGGGGCGGTTAGTTCTGTCATTATTTGAAAACAAATACTGGCTGAATAGGATTATACGAGGTTTAGTGGGGATTAATCAATCACCTATAATGGACATTTTGAATGCTTCATACAGGTTGTAACGTCCTTTGAACTTTCTCCGCTGTACACATGTGGCTACATTGTAAAGTGTGCGCTCACAGCCATATTGTTATGATTTGTGCAAATAATAAGATATCTTATTACCATACAAAACATAAGACACTAATGGTAAAAAGGCTAGCCTATGGCTAGGTAGTCACAATGATTTATTCATTAACCCTTTTATTCCATGAATATTCATGAAATAATTAATTTATGAATATCAATTAGATGAGCATTTATAACGGCATATGAATACAGGGATTTTTATCAGTAATGGCAGACACTCTAGAATCAGATATACAGTAAAACCCCTCTAATGCGACCACTTAATGAATAAACATGACTGTCTTTATAAGCAGGTGGTTGCTTAATGCAGGACGAAAGTTATGCACAAAGCTCCTATAGGAGCTTACTGCATAACTGTTGTCCTGCATTAAGCTATCACCAGCCTTTGCCACTGTGAATTATGCCCCATATGCTGGTTGCATTAGAGGGGTTTTACTGAATATTATTTCATAAGCAAACAGAGCAAACAATACTCTGTTTGCAGAGACATCAAAATGCATACTGGCGGAATTAAGGCTTAACTTAGTCAATAATCTGATTTCAGCAGAAAAAAACCACTTACTTGAAAGGAATTATCTGTACTTCAGCAGAAAAAACTCTTAGTTGAAGAAATTTTAATATTACTAAAACTAGACCATTGAAAATGAAAAAAAGACCAGCCCAAAATCACATGTAATTGTCAAAGTTAAATTGGTGTTAGACTCATCCTAAAACTAGCAAATTGAAATTCGAAATGATTCCCAAATTCAAGTCAGGTCAAGCTTTCTGTGAATATTCAGGGATTTTTTAAAAGCAATATTTAAGATGACAAACAGTGCAGACCCTGATAAGAGGACTCCTATTAGGGTCTACACTGTTTGTAAAGGGCATTAATGACTCGTTTCGCACGCTGAAAGAGGGAAAAAAAAATTCAGTATACCCTAGTTACCATCAGCATTCAGACAGATGGACCAGAAGGAGCAGATTGATCTGGGTTTGCCCTGTTTGCTTCAAGATCAGTCTAATTTAACCCAAATGGACTATTCCAAAATTCAAACAGGTCAAGCTTATGATAAATATTTAGGGATTTTTCATGACAAACAGTGCAGACCCTGATGAGAGGACTGCTCTCATCTGGGTCTACACTGTTTGCAAAGGACATTAGTTACTTGTGTCCCACACTGTAAGGGTTAAAGTTATCAAATTAGTGCCAAATTATTGAAATTAACCCTTTACTCCATGAATATTCATGTAAGAAATAGTGGTATCATGAATGTTAACTAGTTTTATAATGACACATAAAAACAGGAATAACTGGCCATGGCGAAAACTGTAGAATGTTATCATTTCATAAGCTAAAAGATTAGACAGGTTTCCTATAGGAGAAGTCTGGTCTACTGGGTCTACTCTGTTTGCAAAGGCACAGAAAGGCATATTTATGGGTTAAAGGGTTAACCCTTTCCTTCAGGTAAATGCATTTTAATGCATTTGCAAACAGAGTAGATCCCGATCAGACAGCTCCTAGAGGAGCCATCTAATCCGGGTCTGCTCTGTTTGCTTATGAATTAATATAGATCTGACTCTACAGTTTCTATCAATATCAACTATTCATGCATACATATGCCAGTATGAAAATTCAGCTAATAAATATTCATAATGGCCTTATTTCTTTACCGATTACTAAACAGGGAAATGGTTAATGGAGTGATTTATGGAGAGGATGCATTCACTCTCCACCAGTTACAAATAGGGTAAATAGGATAGATTGATTAGTTGTGTAATTCAGACTTCAACACCTGTATGGTGAGGGGGAAGTTTTTCAATCATTGATTATTTATGTTGTTGAACTTTAACTAGAGCGTATTGATTTTTAAAATGATTATTTTCTGTGTAAAGATACAGAAAATATAGAGAGAGTTTACTGGTAGTACTGGTAGTATTTTTATGCCCAAAATGTACACATAATGTGGGTTTTGTGAAGAAATGAAGAAATTATTGTTTTGCAAATTGTTCAGTTTGCCTGCAATATCTGTAGCCTTGCCCAAATGTACTAGTTCTCATAGCACAACTCTAGCACAACTATCATTGCATGGTTATCATGGTACAATTCTCATGGTGCAATTCTCACAGCACATTTCTCATATATGGCACAACTCTCATGGCACAACTCTCATGGTGCAACTCTCATGGCACAACTCTCATGACACAATACTCATGGCACAACTCTCATTGCACATTCTCATGACACAGTACTCTTGGTACAACTCTCATGGTACAATTCTCATGACACATCTTCTCATGGTATAATTCTCACGACACAGTTCTCATGACACAGTTCTCATGGCACAGTTCTTATGACACAGTTCTCACAACACAGTTCTCATGACACAGTTCTCAAGGCACAGTTCTTATGACACAGTTCTCATGACACAGTTCTAATGACACAGCTGTTTTTCAATGATTAACTCTTTGACTGCCATCTAATTGTCATCTGCAGAATTATAGTCATCTGCTGCAACTTTCACTGTTTAATGTTCTTGCCTTTTGTTTCAAAACTACAATCAGATTATCAGTCTAACATACAGTTTGGATACTGATGTGACACTAAGTTACTCTGCATCTCATCTGGGTCCACACTATGTGCATATTTTATCTTGATTTCCCCGCTAACATACAAATAGTTAAATGTTTTGCTAACATTATAAGATAAACATTGAAGTGTTGTTCCAAACTTTCATCTTACTTTTCAAGTGTGACACACTTGGAACTTGTTCCAAAACTTTTCATCCACTAAATAATGTTGTCTGCAAAACTGTTGTCTGATTTAATTTCTAAAGGAAAATTTTCTTCAATGTATTACTCTTCAACAACTAATGATCATTGTGTCAAGCAGAATGGATCCTGTGGTTTTTGCGGAGAAGTAAAGAAGTTTGGTTATGAAATGTTTAGCTCCTGATGAGATACTGACTTACTTGAGGTCTCATCAGGATCCAAGCTGTTTGTAAGTGTTAGGCAGGCTGTGCTTTAACCTATTCCCTCATATTGACGACTTCTGACGCCTCTGTAAAAGTCCCTCTCTGAAACCATTGTGATAAATAGAGCATTTGCTCCTATAGGAGCAAATACTCTATTTATCACAATGGTTTCAAACTACAAAATTCTAAAATTTTCCTTTTCTCTAGTTAATGCTCCTTTTTGGTATATTTATTTAAAGAGGTAGGATCTAAAATAGCCTATGAGGTAATGGGTTAAGTAGGAGAATTGTTATCACACATACACAGAGCAACAGTCTATAAAGGTGCCTACTCAAATACTAAAGTCGTCATTTCTCAACCAAACCCTATGTTGTGACCACTCTCTTGAATCATCTCTTCAAGACGATTCTAAAGAGTGATCACAACGTAGGGTTTGGTGGAGAAATAAAGAAGTTAATCTTCAAAATGCTTTGATTTTCTCATCTTATCTAGAGCCCTGCATACAGTTGGTGAAATGGTGATTTGCAAATAAATTAGATCCTCATTGGAATCCAGACTGCTTGACACTCTGATAATGATTTTGAAACAAGCTGTTTTGTGGAAAAAGCTCCTTGGTTAAAATTTTCCCATATGTACAAAAGCCCCTTGATAGTTTTTATAAGTTAGACATAAAGTCTATCAATGAGTTTTGCAAGGTGGACACAAGACAAAAACCATTTGATTAGGTTTCAATGGTTGACACTTCATAGATTTCTGATCTTATCTTTTTGATTTGCAAAGGCATAAAAAAAATGAGTTACCGAGTGAAGTGCTAACCAGTGTCTGTCATATGAATATATTTATGCATATAATACAGAATTTGCAGATGATATATTTAACCGGTTATTGAAATGGTGATGTTCATTGGGCGGACGGACGGGTGGTCGGGCGGCTGCCAATCTTGTAAGTCCAACTCTTCTGAAACTGTTTAACAGATTTTCATAAAACCTTGCATGTAGCAAGGACACAATATGTAGATGTGCATATTGTCGGGAATATTTCCTTCTGCAGTTTTTCTTGGAGTTATGCCCCTTTGAACTTAGAAATCACTAGGGTTTTTTACCTTATCCTCTCTCAAACTGTTCTACAGAATTACATAAAACCTTGTATGTAGCATAGACACAATATGTAGATGTGCATATTGTCGGGAATTTTCCTTCTGCAATTTTCTTGGAGTTATGCCCCTTTGAACTTAGAAATCACTAGTTAATAGTGAAAGAAACCCGGTGTGATGTCGTATTGACATTTCTTGTTTCATTATGTTATATTGTCTGTGTCTAGGAGCTTTTGAGTGTCCCCCAGAAATCACCAAGGGGCTTTTGTCTGTCCTTCAGAAATCTTCCAGGGGCTTTTGTCTATCCTCCAGAAATCATCAAGGGGTTTTTGTCTACCTTGCAATCATCAAGAGGCTTTGACTGAAGCAAAACAATTGACTGCCATAAGTCTCACCATTATGAAGTCTGACCATTAGCAAGTCTCATTAAATCTGGCATTTGCAAACAGAGTAGACCCAGATCAGAGGCGCTCTAGATTAAACCTCTAATCTATATTTGCACTATCCTCTGACAAGTTATATCCTCCCATACTGAATGGATGCTATCATTAAATATGAATGGGCCATTCCACTTTAAATCAGTGTTCTTAGTGTTAAATTACCAATGGCTGTATGAATGAATCAGATTTGTAATATTGGTTTCAGACCTGTTGACTTCAATTACTTTGACATAATGATGTCCTTAGGGCTGTATTTGGATGATAAGGTTACAATCATTTGGACATTTCAAATACAAGTACCCTCTTTATCCTAAGTATTTGGACAGGCAGACTTGGGCAAATAGTGCAGACCCAGATCAAACTGTTCCAGAAGGAGTAGTTTGATCTGGGTCTGCACTATTTGCTACTATACCAGTCTACTTTATTCAGCTTTGCAAACTGATGGCGACGGAGGGAGATCAGGTGTCCACATATCTAGGATAAATTGGGTAACTCTTAAAATTCAATCTGACATATTTACAAAACTCCCTGCTAACTGTTTGGTATTAGCTAAATAACTTCTTGTCACACCACAATCCTATTTCAGTCCGGTCAATAGCTGCTCAAAAGCTGAACGTACCGGTATTTAAATACATTTAAAAACAGAAGCAGTTGACAGTTTGAGCAGACAGCAATTTTAATAGCAGGAGCAATACTTTTACTGATATGTTGTACGAACTGGTCATGAGCAATACTTTTACTGATAAGTGGTACTAAGTGGTCAGGAGTAGGACTTTTACTGATAGGTGGTACTAAGTGGTCAGGAGCAGTTAGGCTTTTACTGATTGGTGGTACTAAGTGGTACAGGAGCAGTACTTTGACTGATAAGTTCTACAATTACTTTTACTGATATATGGTACAGTTAACTTTTACTGATATGTTGTACAGTACTTTTACTGATAGGTTGTACTATTAAGTGATACAGGAGCAGTACTTTTACTGATTGGCTGAACTAAGTGGTATAGGAGCAGTACTTTTACTGATAGGTGGGGTACTATGTGGTCAGGAGCAGTACCTTTACTGATAGGTGGGGTACTAAGTGGTCAGGAGCAGTACTTTTACTGATAGGTGGGGAACTTAGTGGTCAGGAGCAGAACTTTTACTGATAAGTGGGGTACTATGTGGTCAGGAGCAGTACCTTTACTGATAGGTTGTACTAAGTGGTCAGGAGCAGTACTTTTACTGATAGGTTGTACTAAGTGGTCAGGAGCAGTACTTTTACTGTAGGTGGGGTACTAAGTGGTCATGAGCAATACTTTTACTGATAGGTGGGGAACTTAGTGGTCAGGAGCAGAACTTTTACTGATAAGTGGGGTACTATGTGGTCAGGAGCAGTACCTTTACTGATAGGTTGTACTAAGTGGTCAGGAGCAGTACTTTGACTGATAGGTGGGGTACTAAGTGGTCAGGAGCAGTACTTTAATAATAAATGGTACTAAGTGATACAGGAGTAGTACTTTTACTGATGGGTGGTGCTAAGTGGTATAGGAGCAGTACTTTTACTGATAGGTGGGGTACTAAGTGATCAGGAACAGTACCTTTACTGATAGGTTGTACTAAGTGGTACATGAGCAGTACTTTTACTAATAGGTGGGGTACTAAGTGGTCAGGAGCAGTAATTTTACTGATAGGTGGTGCTAAGTGGTATAGGAGCAGTACTGTTACTGATAGGTGGGGTTTTCATACTTATTGGTCAGGAGCAGTACTTTTACTGATAGGTGGGGTACTAAGTGGTATAGCTAATTAACTCTGCACCCTTACAGTAATTCTGTGTTAATCTGTGCAAATAGTTTGAATACAGATGAGATAAGTAATTTGGAATATCATCAGGATCTAAACTGTTTTAAACTCTGACAATGCAGGAAATGTATTAAGGAATATTTAGCAGACAACAAATTTTGCAGACAACTATTAACCTTAACCTCTAGCACTGCAAACTTTTGTCATATATATTGTCATTTGCTTAGAAAATAGTTTTTTTCTAACATCTTTTTTTTCTGAAATACGAACAAACTGTTGAATAGTTTTAAGCATATGGATCCACACTGTTTGCGAAGGCTATATTGAAATCACCTGTAGAGGGTTAACTGGTCATTTGAAAGTTGTGGTTTGCCTCTGTTAACCCTTTACTTCATATATACGCCTTTGTGTGCCTTGGCAAACAGAGTAGACCCAGATCAGACTGCTCATGTGGGGGCCTTCTGATCAGTGTCCACTCTTGTTTGCTTATGACATGATATTATAGATTTGATTTTACAATTTTTGTCAATGCATAAAATTCCTTTGAATATTTTACATTATAACAATTCAGTCAATAAATATTCATGATGTCATTATTTCCTTCATGAATATTGAACGGGTTAATCCAAGAAGATTATTCTTCCATTCTTTCAAAACTACAAAATAACTACAAGCAATTTTGACTTTGATGTGCAACTCGTCATCTCATATTGATCAAGACAAATTTGTGAAGGTCATGGTGATGACCAGCAGCATTTTGAAGGTCAAATCAGATTTGAATTTGAAAGAGCTTTGTAAATATTTTATTTAATAAGGTAACAATAGTGTTACACAATCAGAACCAAGTTTGCTTACAGCAATCTGATATTACTGATGTCATCACTAAATGAAGCCGGGTATTACCCCTAAGCCCTTTTCCATTTCTGTCTGCAATACTTGTTGTCTGCTTCAATTAATAAAGTATATTTTCTCCATTTTTCTTCCAAAAATGTGTCTGAATGTCAAACAGTCTGGATCCTGATGAGATGCCAAATTAGTCATCATCTCATCTGGATCCAAACTGTTTTAAAGAGTCATCAAATTAGTCAATTTTTATCAAAGGGTAAAAGTATTAGTCAATAAATAATGGGCAATTATTGGCCTGTTGAGGGAGGTAAATTCGATTCGGTACGTAAATATTAATTTAATTTCGATTGATGTAAATCTCTTTATGAACTTAACTACAATAATAAATTACTTTCCATAACTGATGTTTAATGGTGGAAAGGCCTTTTTAATTTTTTCATTAATTATTTCCTGAAAAAGTTAAAAAAATAAATTACCTACAACAAAAATTAAAAGCAGTGTATTAAATCATGCTAATGGTACCTTTTACCAGTTTAGACAAGTTAGTGATGACTCATGCAAACGGTGTTTATCCAGATGAGAAGTGGAGTCAAATCTGGATCTAAACAGTTTAACACTGCCATATTTGGAGTTTAACCCATTCCCTCATAATTGATGCCTTTTGACGCCTCTTTAAATGTCACTTTCTGAAATCATTGTGCTAAATAGTCTGTTTATCATAATGGTTTCGACTGTTTATCATAATGGTTTCGAAAAAACATAATTCTAAACTTTTCCTATTCTCCAGTAAATGTTCCTTTTCAGTAGATTTATTCAAAGAATAGCTTATGAGGGAATGGATTAAAAGGACCAGAGGAAAACAATTCTATGAAAATATAGTAGACAGAAATTTGTGTGACCTCATTTACTGAGCAGGTTAAGAGACTGAAAACTAATTTACTGTGAACATGACTTATTGTACAATAAAGGATACCCCTTGTGTTACTTGAGGTGGGGTATTTGAGGTGGTCTCTATGAGATGGGGTCAATGAGGTGGGGTATACAATATGGGGTCTAGGATCTATGGGATCTATGAGTTGGGGTCTAAGAGAAGGTGTCTAGGAGATGGGCTCTATGAGGTGGGGTCTAAGAGAAGAGGTCTAGGAGATGGGCTCTATGAGGTGGGGTCTAAGAGAAGGGGTCTATAAGATGGGCTGTAGGAGATGGGCTCTATGAGATGGGCGACATGAGATGGGCGACATGAGTCACTTAGTGAAACAAAAGTTGATTTAGATATCTTTGAACTCTTTGGAGAACAAAATAATACCTTTGATGCATTTGACAACAGAGTAGACCAGGATACAGCTTCTATAGGAGCCATCCGATCATGGTCAACCCTGTTGGTTTATGAAATTATAATACCCCTTTCCTCCATATATACGCCTTTCTACGCCTCTGTACAAATTACCTGTTGAAACCATTGTGATAAATAGAGCATTTGCTCCTATAGGAGCAAATGCTCTATTTATCACAATGGTTTCAAACTACAAAATTCTAAACTTTTCCATTTCTCTAGTTAATGCTCCTTTTCGGTAGATTCATTCAAAGTGATTGGATCTAAAAATAGCCTATGGAGGAAAGGGATACACTCTACAGTTTCTACCAATACCAAAACTTCCTATGTACATGTGCCATTATATCAATTCAGCTAATAAATATTCATGATGTCAATATTTCTTACTTGAATATTCAACAGTAAGGGGGTAAAATAATTTAACCTGTTTTTTGTGAATTTTATTTCAGTGGAGCTAACAGCCCGTAATGGACGAGTCGGACCTTCAAGGGGACGAGACGATCAGTCTCTCTGACGTTCTGGTAGCCCGCGACTCATGTCTGCCCGAGGATGAGTTATGGGCATTGTGTCGGGAGTGCTGCTTGGTGTTGGAGGTAGTCAACAATTCACCAGACCAGTTCCAGACTTTATGTGTTACTCCGGATACTGTGGCATTTGACCAGGTCGGAAATGTCTGCTTCCTTGATCTGGATGTTGGTAAGAACATTTTTACAGTGAAACAAAAAAATCTAGTTTAGCATTTTTCAGTTATTTCTAGTTTCTGCCATGGCCAAATATTCCTCTGTTAATTGGCCGTTACAAGAATTCAGCTAAGAAAAAATTCTGATGTCATCATATTTCACAGGGAATATTGACATCAGGTAAAGAGTTAATGTTATGTCATTTATGTCATAGGGATTTGTCATTGTTGAAACTATCCATACCTAAGATTATTTATTTTTGTCAATCTTTAATCTTAAATAAAGCATATAGTATTTTTCATTCATTCAACCCTTTACTTGATAACTCCACCTTTACAAATAGTGAAGACCCAGACTAGGCTGCTCATATAATGTCTAATAGTGGTCTGCTCTGTTTTCTGATACAGTAAAACCTCGGTTATTCAAATTTTCTGTATAAATTTTTTTAGATACTTTTAGGCAGGTGGCTGCTTAATGCATGGTGAAAGTCATGCAGAAAGCTCCTAGAGGAGCTTTCTGCATGACTTTCACCATGCATTAAGCTGCCACCTGTCTTAAAGATCGATAATAATATGTATTTTAGTGTTCGAATAATCGAGATTTTACTGTATATGTTACAAGCCTGATTCTCTACTGTTTGCAGTACTCCATAAATGCACCTTTCTACACGCTTTCAAACCCAGATTAGATAGCTCCTGTAAGAGCTATCTGATCAGGGTCTGCTCTGTTTGCTTACGATATAATGAAGATATAATTCTAAAGTTTCTGCCATGACAAAAACTTCATATGTCCGAGTGTGTTTATAACAGTCTATTAGATATTCATGATGTCATTATTTCTTACATGAATATTCATGGAGTAAAGGGTAAAAAAAAAAGAAAAAAAAGAAAGAATTAATCCATATTAGATTGCTAAAAATGCCAATGTATGAAAACTGACAAACATTTATCAGATAAGATGCATAAATTAAAATGTTTTCATGTATAACTTCTTTATTTCTCCACCTAACCCTATGTTGTGACCACTCTTTAGAACCGTCTCTTTGAGACAATTCTAAAGAGTGGTCACAACATAGGGTTTGGTGGAGAAATGACAATTTTAGTATTTGAGTAGTGCATCGTTATCTGTTTATCTTTACTTGGTAAAAATGAATTGATAGAAATTATAAAATGATGTTTGTTTTTCTTTTAATAACAACAGATGAGTCAGGTTAGTCTGAATCATTTTTAAAGTTGTTTGCTTTGTTTTGGATGTTGCCAGTCAGTTTAGAGATGTACCTGATTGTAAACCGGCTGCTGTATGTGCTTGTATCTCCTATGTTGTGTGTGATATCTCAATCTGTCATCAGCCAAAATTGTCTGATTTCAAAGATTTTTCTTTCAGTTCTTTTAACCCATTCCCACATAGGCTATTTTTAGACCCAACCTCTTCGAAAAAATCTACCGAAAAGGTACATTTACTAGAGAAAAGGTAAATTTTAGATTTGTGTAGTCTTGAAACAATTGTGATAACTAGAACATTTGCTCCATGGGAGCAAATGCTCTATTTATCACAATTGTTTCAAAAAATGACTTTTACAGATGCGCCAAAAGGCGTCAATATGCAAGAATGAGTTAAAGTACAAGGACAGGAGTGTTAAACAGTTTGTATCCTCATTAAAGTGTAACGGTCGTCAGCCTTGAGAATAACTAAATTTCAACTTAGAGGACAAAATACCGTAACTCATCATCCCATTATTTATCTCCAATATTGGTCACTCAGTCCTATCTATTTTTTAAGCAGAATAAGTCAGTTCTACACTGCTTTGATAACTTTAATCCTTACAGTGTGGGACACAAGTCACTAATGTCCTTTGCAAACAGTGTAGACCCAGATTAGAGGGCTCCCAGAGGAGCCCTCTTATTATGCCCCCATAGACGATAGTCGGGGGGCATATTGTTTTTGCCCTGTCTGTCTGTCTGTCTGTTTGTCTGTTTGTCTGTTTGTCTGTTTGTTTGTCAGCAACTTTAACATTGGTCATAACTTTTGAGCCAGTATAGATAGAGACTTGATATTTGGCATACATATGTATCTCATGAAGCCGCACATTTTGAGGGGTGACGTGTCAAGGTCAAGGTCATCCTTCAAGGTCAGAGGTCAAATATATGGGTCAAATCGCCGACTTTAACATTGGCCATAACTTTTGGACCAGTAGAGATAGAGACTTGATATTTGGCATGCTTGTGTATCTCATGAGGCTGCACATTTTGAGGGGTGACATGTCAAGGTCAAGGTCAGAGGTCAAGGTCAGAGGTCAAATATATGAGGGGGCATAGTGTTTCACAAACACATCTTGTCAGGGTCTGCACTAGTTATCATGCTACACTTAAATTGACTTTTCTTTTGAAAAATCCCTAAATTTTCACCGTTGGCTTGACCTGTTTGAATTTTGGAATAGTCCATTTGAAAATTCAGTGTTGTAAGGGTTAAGCTTATGCAGTTGTAGATTACATGAAACTTGATCAAAATAAGCTTGTCTGTCTAAATATTTGGAATAATAAGGGTCAATACAGCTCTGACTGCAAGAATATATAGAGATATTTTATAGCAGACAACACTACAGAGAATATATAATAAACATGACCACGGATTTTGTATGAGAAACTGTGCAGACCCCGTTCAGAGGGCTTCTCTAGGAAGCCCTTTGATTTGGGTCTACACTGTTTGATAATGCTAGTACATGCATGTCCCACATTCCAAGGATTAACTGTATTTATACCCCCCTTTTGAAAAAATGGGGGTATATTGCTTTGCACATGTCGGTCGGTCGGTCGGTCGGTCTGTCGGTCGGTCGGTCGGTCGGTCGGTCGGTCGGTCGGTAGATCGATGGTTTCCGAATGATAACTAATAAACGACTTGGCCTAGAATCTTCAAACTTACTGTGGTGGTTGGTCATGACAAGTAGATGACCCCTATTGTTTTTGAGGTCACTAGGTCAAAGGTCAAGGTCACCATGACCTTAAATGGTGAAAAAGTTTCCGATCAATAACTGCTCAAGGGTTTGGCTTGGGATCTTCAAACTTGCTGTGGTGGTTGGTCATGACCACTAAATGACCCCTATTCATTTTGAGGTCACTAGGTCCAAGGTCAAGGTCACCATGACCTTAAATGGTTAAATGGTTTCCGATCAATACCTGCTCAAGGATTTAGCTTAGAATCTTCAAACTTGCTGTGGAAGTCGGTCATGACCACTGGATGACCCCTATTGATTTTGAGGTCACTAGGTCAAAGGTCAAGGTCACTATGACCTTAACTGGTAAAATGGTTTCTGATCAATAACTGCTCATGGGTTTGGCCTAGGACCTTCAAATTTGCTTAGGTGGTTGGTCATGACAACTAGGTGAGTCCTATTGTTTTTTAGGTCACTAGGTCAAAGGTCAAGGTCACTGTGACCTTAAAGGGTGAAATGGTTTGCGATCAATAACTGCTCAAAGGTTTGGCCTAGGATCTTCAAATTTGCTGTGGTGGATGGAAATGACCACTAGATGACCCCTATTGTTTTTTAGGTAACTAGGTCAAAGGTCAAGGTCACCATGCTCTTAACTGGTGAAATGGTTTGCGATCAATAACTGCTCAAGGGTTTGGCTTAGAATCTTCAATATTGCTGCGGTAGTTGGTCATGACAACTAAATGACCCCTAATGTATTTGAGGTCTATAGGTCAAAGGTCAAGGTCACCATGACCTTAACTGGTAAAATGGTTTCTGATCAATAACTGCTCAAGGGTTTGGCTTAGGATCTTCAAATTTGCCGTGGTAGTTGGTCATGACCACTGGATGACCTCTATTGATTTTAAGGTCACTAGGTCAAAGGTCAAGGTCACCATGACCTTAACTGGTAAAATGGTTTCTGATCAATAACTGCTCAAGGGTTTGGCTTAGGACCTTCAAATTTGCTTAGGTGGTTGGTCATGACAACTGGATGACCCCTATTGTTTTTTAGGTCACTAGGTCAACGGTCAAGGTCACCATGACCTTAACTGGTGAAATGGTTTGCGATTAATAACTGCTCAAGGGTATGGCTTAGGATCTTCAAACTTGCTGTGGTGGTTGGTCATGACCAATAGATAACCCCTATTAATTTTTAGGTCACTAGATCAAAGGTCAAGGTCACCATGACCTTAACTGGTGAAATGGTTTGCGATCAATAACTGCTCAAGGGTTTGGCTTAGAATCTTCAAACTTGCTAAGGTGGTTGGTCATGACAACTAGATGACCCCTATTGATTTTGAGGTCACTAGATCAAAGGTCAAGGTCATCATGACCTTAACTGATGAAATGGTTTCCAATTAAAAACTGCTCGATGGTTTGGGTCGGGATCTTCAAACTTGCTGTGGTAGTTGGTCGTGACCACTAGATGACCCCTATAGTTGTTGAGGTCACTAGGTCAAAGGTCAAGGCCATGACCTTAATATGTGAAATGTTTTCAGATCAATAAATGATCAGTGGTTTGGCTTAGGATCTTCAAAGTTGCTGTGGTGATTAGTCATGACCGCTAGATGACCTCTATAGTTGAGGTCACTAGATCAAAGGTCAGGGGGTCTGGGGGTATACATGTTTTACAAACATCTCTTGTTATGTAGATATTGTTAGGTAACAACAGTCCAGGGAACACCCTCGATGCCTACCCGTGCCCAAAGCTATAAATTTTGATTGGCACGGGCCAGTTAGTGTTGATAGTAATTTACATGTAGTTGATCATATCTGAAAATTTGTTGGCTATAAACTACAGCTAGTTTGGTTTTTATCTGATTTCATGCAAGAATAGATATATATGGCTGGCCATGGGGACTTTCAGATTTTGCCCAAACACCGTTATCAATAATTATACTGACTCTTAATCCTTTCCCTCTTATAAATGCTTTTTCGCGCCTCTGCAAACAGAGTAGACCAGATCAGACGACTCCTGTAGAAGCCATATGACCAGGGTCTGCTTTGTTTGCTTATGAACTTATAAATAGATCTGTCTTTGTAGTTTCTACTAATACCAAAACTTCCAGTACATATGCCATTATAAAAATTCAGCTAATGAATATTCATGATGTCATTATTTCTTACATTAATCTTCCACAGGGAATGGGTTTAAGTTGACCTTTACTTGATAGTGTCTACTTTTGACACCTTTGTAAATAATAGTAGACCCAGATCACTGGTGGCAGCGAGTCCTACCGGAACTGTCTGATCAGAATCTGCTCTGTGTCCGTATAGAATTACAGTTGAACTTCGATAACTCGAACTTAAAGGGACCATCCAAATTAGTTCGAGATAATAGAAGTTCGAGTCATCCGATTTCTAATCTGGACAATTTCTCAAGGTCACAGCTTAATACAGGTCTAAAGTAATGCTGAAAGCTCCTGTAGGAGCTTTCAGCATTACTTTAGACCTGTATTAAGCTGCCACATGTGTTTCCAGACATCTGTAGCGATATATTTTAATTATTATGTATTGTAAGTTTTGGAAAGACTGAACTTTTTGTTCGAGTTATCCCAAAGTTCGAGTTATCCGAGTTCGAGATATCGAAGTTCAACTGTATATAGATATAACCATGGACAAAACTTTCTGTTTGTATTATGCCATAATAAAAATGCATCTAATCAATATTCATGACATCATTATTTCATACCTGAATATTCATGAAGTAAAGAATTTAAATGCTTTTGGACTAGCTAGGTGAGGTGCAGGGTTATTTGGCATCTCCTCTCAGAGGTTATCACAAAATCATTGATAGGGTACTAAAGTTTAAGCTTGTCCTACATTGAGTTAAGTGGGTTTGGCATTGTTAGTATGGTGATTCCCCATCTATTGTTTTTTATGTTCAAAGTGTGTCGAGTACATGCACCTTAACTCTTCGCATACTAGTACCAGTTTTTCCTGCCATTTATAACCTATGCAAACAGTTTGGATCCAGATCAGGCCCCTCAATTTGGGGAGCCTGGTCTGGATCCAAACTGTTTGTCACTCCGGCACAACTTCTGCAAAAGACAGTTCCAAAGAAATTGAGCAGTTTTGAAAATGTTGCAGCAGACAAAATTAACATGCAAAAAGTTCAGATGACATTAAAGATCCGTTCTTTTTTTTGTTCAATACTCTATACACAGACCAATTCACATTAAGTCATTCTAAAATGAGTTTTTAATTCTTTGCTCATGTACATAAATATGGCAAATTTGTGATGTTTTGATGCAGATGAGAAGCAGAGTAACTTGGCATCTTATGAGGATTCAAGTTGTATAACCCTCTAATAAAAGTGTTTTAACCCTTTCCTCCATAAATACGCCTTTCTACGCCTCTGTAATAGTCACTTCTTGAAACCATTGTGATAAAAAGAGCATTTGCTCCTATGGAGCAAATGCTCTATTTATCACAATGGTTTCAATACTTCATAATTCCAGCATTTTCCTCTTCTCTAGTAAATGCTCCTTTTGGGTAGATTCATCCAAAGAGGTTGGGTCTAAAATAGCCTATGGAGGAAAGGGTTAGATAACAATGGAGTAATAAAAATCACTTTAGGAATTTGTAGCAGCCACAAATTGTGCAGACTACAATTACTGAGGGAGTGAAGAGTTATACAGTAAAAACCCTGCTAATGCGACCACATAGAAGAGATATAATTCTGGGTGCTAGATGCAGGTGGTAGCTTAATGCAGGGCAAAAGTAATGCAGAAAGCTCCTAGAGGAGCTTTCTGCATTACTTTTGTCCTGCATTAAGCAACCACCTGCTTATAAAGACACCCATGTTTATTCATTAAGTGGTCACATTAGAGAGGTTCTACTGTATTTAATTTATGGCTTAACCCTTTCCCTGTTCAATATTAATGTAGGAAAAAATTACATAATGAATATTTATGAGCAGAATTTTTATAATGTAAACTTTTCAATGGCATATTAATTGCATTGACAATAAATGTCGAATCAAATCTGTATTGTGTCAGAAGCAAACAAAGCAGACCCTGATCAGACGGCTCCTACAGGAACCATCTGATCTGGATCTACTCTGCAAATGCATGAAAAGGCATTTATATAATGGAAAAAGTTAACTCTGTCAGTGTGGGAACGAGTCAAAAATGTACTTTGCAAACAGTGTAGACCCAGATGAGAGGACTCCTAGAGGACCTCAGTCATCAGAGTCTACATTGTTTGTCATGTGTCACTTATCTTTAAAAAAAAATCATGGAATATTCACATTAAGTTTGATCTGTTTGAATTTTGGAAGAGTCCAAATTTTGACAATCCAGTGTTGAAAGGGTTAAAACAGTCTAAGTCTTTACTCCGTAAATGCACTTAGTAGCACATTTTCAAACAGTAGACACAGATTAGAGCAGTCTGGTCATGGTCTGATATGTTTGCTTTTAAATGAACTTTTCCAAAATTCAAATAGGTCAAGCTTACTGTGAATATTCTGGTTGTGGTTTTTTTTAAAGATTAACATGACAAACAGTGCAGATCCTGATGAGAGTGCTCCTCTAGGAGCTCTCATATATCTGGGTCTAGTAACACTGGATGTGAAGGACATTAGTGACTTGTTGTGCACTTTATGAGGGAAAGGATTGAAATAGTCATGCAGCTAAAAAAACGCAGACTGTCAACATATAGTTATTTCCCTGTTCTATGTTTATTACAAATTTCAATGCCTAGTATTGCTTACTGTATATTCATGGACAAAATAGTTATAATGAATTATAGAAGGTGTAACATTGTAGCCATTCTAGAAAGAAGAAAAATAGACCTATCAAATTCCATTAGCAGAGTAGACCCAGATCAGATGGCTCCTCTAGAAGCCATCTGATATGGGTCTTCTTTGTTTGCAAATGCATGAAAATGCATTTATATGAAGGAAAGGGATAGTCAAATAAAACCAGTCAGTTGAGTACAAAACAATTTTGATTCTTTTTTATCACAAAGTCATGGGCATAATTGTTTAGTTGCACAAACTTCATATGTGAGTAAATTATTTGAACGTGAGAAAAGTTGGAATACTTCATGTATTATGCAAATTATAAAAGTAGTGAGGTGTGGGGGAAACTGCAAATGAGATAGGGGATAAAACTATCCTTAAGTATGAGTTTGCATTTTCTGTTCAAAGAAAAAAGTTGCTGAATGTTGAAATTTCAAAGTGGAATGGTCCATCATTGTTTAACAATAGAGTCCATTTAATATGAAAGAGTAGAATTTGTGAGATGATTTTGAATGAAAAAGTGCAGACCCTGATCAGAAGGCTTCTGTATGAGCTCTCTGATCTGGGTCAACACTCCTTGCAAATGCCAGCACATGTGTTTCCCGCAGTCAAAGGGTTAAACATATCTTGTTCAGGGAAGTTTGAAATTGTTTAAAAAGTAACTGTGTCTAATTAACCATGATCAGCATCCGCTCTCATTTAAAATCTGATATTAACTTTTAGCAAGCTAGCCGTAAAACAATGAAGACCTTTGCAAACAGTTTGGATCCAGAGGAAATCCGGCATAATGCGGCCTCTCATCAGGATCCAAACTGTTTGACTAAAAAGTGTCCATATTTTTGTGAAGAAATTTTATTTCATTTTAAGAATTGAAGCAGACGAAAAGTTACATAGCGCGCAAAGAGTTAAATTCAAAGAGTACCATCAGGGGGCTTTTGTCCTCAATCAAGGGACTTTTCTACATTCTATAGAAGCTATCTGATATGTTGAATATTAATTAATCAAGGGGCTTCCCTACACTGTATAGAAGCTGTCCATACTGACTGTCCTCATGGTTGAATGTTGACCAAGTTACTTCCTTACATTCTATAGTAGCTGTCTGATCTGACTGTCCTCATGGAAGTTAATTCCCAACACTCCATAGAAGATGTTTGATCTGACTGTCCTCATGGTTGAATGTTGACCAAGTTACTTCCTTACATTCTATAGTAGCTGTCTGATCTGACTGTCCTCATGGAAGTTAATTCCCAACACTCCATAGAAGATGTTTGATCTGACTGTCCTCATGGTTGAATGTTGACCAAGTTACTTCCTTACACTCTATAGGAGATGTCTGATCTGACTCTCCTCATGGAAGTTAATTCCCAACACTCTATAGGAGATGTTTGATCTGACTGTCCTCATGGTTGAATGTTGACCAAGTTACTTCCTACACTCTATAGGAGATGTCTGATCTGACTGTCCTCATGGTTGAATGTTGACCAAATTACTTCCTACACTCTATAGGAGATGTCTGATCTGACTGTCCTCATGGTTGAATGTTGACCAAATTATTTCCTACACTCTATAGGAGATGTCTGATCTGACTGTCCTCAGAGTTAAATGTTTTCCAAGTTACTTCCCACACTCTATAGGAGCTGGTCTGATCTATTCATATAAGAAATAATCACTGTATGAATAGTAATTATCTAAATTGTTGTAACTGAATATGAACAAGAGATGTTAGAAATTTTATGATCAAGTGAAGAAATTATTATCTCAGAAAAGCAAAATAAATTAATGAAGAAAAACCAAAGAAATTAACAATACATGTAGATAAAAAAGGTCTTAACAAATATGAGCATAATGTGTCTGTTGTGAGTTGACAATGTCAGAAAACAAATCTGGGTCCACAGCAGTGCCCTGCAAATGTGGCATGTTATCTTGATTTATAATCTTCTTTCACTTTTGAAGTAAGTTTTAGAAGTTTATAGTTAAAAGCTCAGCTAATTTTAAAAAGCTTTAGCAAACAGCAGTAGCGCTGATTATTTTATTTCGTTCATTTCCTTTCAAGTGGCTATCATCTAAAATATATGACAACAAATTTGTCTGATGGCAAAGATTGTTATTAGATAGTATAGAACCCTGAATAATAAAACTAGTGCGTAAACTGGATTTTTACGTGCTAAATAGTCCACAAAGTTCAATTGGGTTCATGGACATCTGCTGATAGTCATATTCATGTATCGTCTTCGTTTTACTCAAAACTTCATAACTCTGTTTTCAAAGGCAAACATGAGGGTAATGAAGAAACGCTGACAATAAATATCAACCAGATACTAAAATGAGAATGAAATTAAGTCCAGACTCATGCAAAACATTCTATAACATTAGATACCTCGTTTGAATGTAACATTGTTTGGAAATTTAGGGAACCTTAATACGGGTATTCCTATGCTGCATGTCATAGTTCCTTTGGGAACCCCTATACACATGATGCATGTCACAGTTCCTATGGGAGCTGGGCCAGTATGCATCATGTATGTCACAGTTCCTGTGGGATCCCCAATACATATTATGCCTGTCACAGTGCCTATAGGAGCCCCTGTACACATCATGCTTGTCACAGCTCCAGTTGGAGCCCTTATACTCATGATGCATGTCACAGTTCCTGTGGGAGCCCCTATACATATAATTCATGTCACAGGTCCTTGGGGCACCCTATACCAATGATGCATGTCACAGTTCTGATGGAAGCCCTTATACCCATGATACATGTCACAGTTTCTGTAGGGCCCCCTATACACATGGTGCGTGTCATAGTTCCTGTGTGAGCTCCTATACAAATAATGCATGTCAGTTCCTGTGGATTTCTTTACGGCTTGAGTGAAAACAGACTAATATTGTTTAAATATCTTGTACAAACCACATCTCTGTCTGCCTGTCTTTTGCTTAGCACGTGCATTTGTCAAGCTTTTCTGCTGTAGAGGTGAGCATTTCTATGAGTATGTTTGATTTTGCGTCTATATTTGTAAACTTAACACCTGAAAAATAAGAGCTGTTTAGAAAGAATTGGTCTGTTGGTGTACACACTATTCTCAAAGAGAACAACACGAAGATATAAAGAAATATTTTACTACAAAAAAGTGGTATTGCACAGAACAAAATACTAGCAAAATGAGTTCAATACATGTTGAACATTTGATGCTAAATACAGTACAGTAAAACCTCTCTATAACGGCCACTAAATTACATCAAGTATTTTGTGTTAAAGGCAGGTGGCTGTTTAAAGCAAGGTGAAAGTAAAACAGAACGCTCCTATAGGAGCGTTCTGTTTTACTTTCACCTTTCTTTAAGCAACTACCTGTCCTAAATACCGACTAATTAACACAATTTAGTGGTCGTTATAGAGAGGTTTTACTGTACTTTAGTACTAGTACATTACAGTAGAGACTTGCTATGTGACCATGTTAAATTTATTAATACATGTATGGAATCTGTAAAAGCAAGTGATTGCTTCAGGACAAAAGTGATGCAAAATTTAGCTCCATTAGGAGCTTTTGGCGTAACTTTTGCCCTGTATTAACATTTTCCTTCATATAAACTTCTTTTCATGAATTTACAAACATTTAGTGAGAAGACCAGGATCAGACGGCTCTTAGAGAAGCTGTCTGATCAGGGCCTGCTCTATTTGCAAATGGAATTTGACAGATCTGTTTCTTTGCTTTCTGAAATGGCTACAATGTTCCACCTTCCATATTTCATTAGAACTACATGTATTATGATAATGAATATTCAGTAGGTATTGAGATTTGGAATAAACTTAGAACAGGGATGTAGACCCAGATTCCTCTGGTCAGGGTCTGCACTGTTGTCATTCAGAACCCTCTAACATAGTTTAGCCTTTCATACTGAGTGGACTTTACCAGTTAAACACTTATGGGATATATCACTGATAGTTCTGATGGGATATATCATTGATAGTTCTGATGGGATATGTCACTGATAGTTCTGAAGAGATATACCACTGACAGTTCTGATGGGATATATCACTGATAGTTCTGATGGGATATGTCTCTGATAGTTCTGATCACTGATAGTTCTGATGGGATATGTCTCTGATAGTTCTGATCACTGATAGTTCTGATGGGATATGTCTCTGATAGTTCTGATCACTGATAGTTCTGATGGGATATGTCTCTGATAGTTCTGATGGGATATGTCTCTGATAGTTCTGATGGGATATATCACTGATAGTCTAGGGTTGAAAGGGTTAACCCTTTCCCTGTTCTGTGTTTATTCCAAATTTCAATACCTTCTGAATATTCATGGACAAAATAGTTATAATGAAATATGGAAGGTGGGTCATTGTAATCATTTTAGAAATGAAACAGATCTATCACACTCCATTAGTAAACCGAGCAGACCGTGATCAGACAGCTCCTATAGGAGCTTTCTGATCTTGGTCTACTCTGTTTGCAAATGCATGAAAAAGGGTTTATATGAAGGAAAGGGTTAACACAGAGGAAAATTACTTAGCAAGGAAAGGGTTAAATGAAGTAAGTTGTTTGATGTGTGAGTGTCGAGGTATGTTTGCCCACTGTGACGTATGGCTTATTATGTGGATGAAATTTATTTGAAAGCTATTGACAGGACAGTGATTGTGGAATGAAATATCGGCAGTTATAGTGTGTATACGCTTATCTCTGTATCAGTAAACATATTGATGACTACAAACTTCAAATATTGATAAATTAGTGAAGTGATTATGTACTAAGATCAAAATGTCCTGGCTACTGACCAGTGGTCAATGATTAATGAACAGACTAGAACACATGAATAAGCCAATATGCCATTACTCCATAAATATTGATTTAAGAAATAATGAAATAATGAATATTAATTAGATGCATTTTTATGATGGAACATGAACACATACTTTTTTGACCATGGTAAAACTTACATGTATAGTGTTCCATAAGCAAACAGAACAGACCCTGCTCCTCCTGCAGGAACCATCTGATCTTGGTCTACTGTTTTTGCAAAGGCATTTATATCAGCTCATTTAGTGTCGCAGTACTGTAAAACCCAACTCACTCACTCACTCATATAAAGTTTATATTATAAACGCATTTGACACTTTCCCTCATATAAACACATTTCATGCATTTGCAAACAGAGTAGACATATATAAGGCACACAATCTTATTAGGATCCAAAGCATTTGACAGAAGAAAATCTCATTTTGACAGAATTCAGCAGTATAAAAAGTATTTGCTGATCATAATTATGAGTTAACCTACACTGTGAGCAATTGTCGTCTGCAAATATTGTCATCTGCATCAATCTCTAAACATACATTTTTCTCTCGGACGTTGACAATAAATCTTATGCTTCAATTCTAAACATACATAGAGCTCAAGATCTAGATAAGATGCGTAAATTAAATAAGACATTTTCAAGAATAACTTCTTTATTTCTCCACCGAACCCTATGCTGTGACCCCCTCTTTAGAATCGTCTAAGGAGTGCCATGGTCACAACATAGGGTTTGGTGGAGAAATGACGATTTTAATATTTGTGTATGTACAATTATTATCCTCCCAATTTGACTTGAGACTCGATTAAATTTCGGCGTGTTTATCGGGATTGTTCGTAATACTCTATGACAAAAAAAGCAAACCAAAAGCCGGTAATAATCATGTTCCACGAGGAGTGTACAGTAAAACCCCATTTAATGCGAACACTGATTATGAATAAACATGGCAGTCTTTATAAGCAGGTGGTTGCTTAATGCAGGACAAAAGTTATGCAGAATGCTCCTACAGGAACTTTCTGCATAACTTTCGTCCTGTATTAAGCTACCACCTGCCTTTGCCACTGTGAATTATGCCCCTTTTTGCTGGTCACACTAGAGGGTTTTTACTGTATTCTTATAGCGCATTCCTATACCTTCGGAAATTTATTCGAAGATTACCGACGATAATACACGGAATATGCATGAGTCTCAGGTCAAATTGGTAGGATAACAGTTGTTGCTCTGATACATTTTTCTTCTTTTCAAAATCAGTGTCAGAGTGTCAAACAGTTTAAATCCTGATGAAATGCTAATTAATTGGCATCTCATCTGGATCCAAACTGTTTGCAAACGTTATCATAAATTCGTCAGTAGAATGCTGTAGATTGACTCACTGCTTCGCTCATTCTTTGGTCCGCACGATGATACATGCTTTATTATTTTTACAGGACTACTGTTGACATTAACCAAATTGGGTCACTGAGTACATAAATTTCTTGTAATAAAATAAAACCCACTTTGCTTTTGGCTGAAATTCACTGTAACATTTACATAATTATAGATCTTCGACTTGGACTAAATTCAACCTTTTCCCTCATGAACATTTATTAACCCTTTACTCCATAAATACCTGTACGCCTTTCTACACCTTTGAATGCAAACAGAGTAGACCCAGATCAGACAGCTCCTATAGGAGCTGTCTGATCAGGGTCTGCTCTGTTTGCTTATGAAATAATATAGATGTGATTCAGCAGTTTCTGCCATGCCCAAAACTTTCTGTGTCTCATTTGTCATTTTAAAAAATAAACTGATTTAATATTCATGATGACATTTCTGTCATTAATATTCATGGAATAAAGGGATAAGAAATAATTAATATACATTGTATGAATATTACCTGTAATTACCTGAATTTTTCATTAAAGCATCTTGAGCAAGGAAATGTTTCACTTTGGCAGAGTCAGTGAAATCAGATCTATATTTTATCATAAGCAAACGACGCAGACCCAGATCAGATGACTGACCTACTGAACTGTCTGATTTGGGTGTACTCTGTTTGCAAAGGTGTAAAATCATATACATGTAGATATATGGCGTATAGGTATGAATAAAAAATCATCTAATAAATATTCATGGTGTGATTATTTCCTTCAATGAATATTCATGGAATAAAGAATTAAGAAAGAAAAGCTTTCAGCAGATCAGACTGTGAGTAGACATGATTTGTACAGCATGA
The DNA here is from genome assembly GCA_963576725.1 of Azorinus chamasolen. Lineage (NCBI taxonomy): Eukaryota > Metazoa > Mollusca > Bivalvia > Cardiida > Solecurtidae > Azorinus > Azorinus chamasolen. The sequence continues at coordinate 73,652,892 of OY755245.1, forward strand.
TTAAAGTTATCCCTTACTATGCTGACTTTCAAATGGACTATTCCAAAATGCAAGCAGGTCAAACTTATGGTGAATATATAGGGATTCTTCTAAAGAAAAGTGAAACATGACAAACAGTGCAGACCCTGATGAGAGGGCTCCTCAAGGAGCCCTCTCATCTGGGTCTACATTGTTTGCAAAGGATGTTAGTGACTTGTGACCTGCACAGTAAGGGTTAAAGGACCTATTATAAAACACCTAGAGCCATTTTGCTAAATTATACAGCCCATAGTCCTTTGTAAAATGACATTTTTACTTCCAAACCTGAAGATCTTTTATTGTTAGGATATGTGTATACAGTTTTATTGAATGATAGCGTGGAGATATCATTTTGAATCAGTGCCAGAATATCATACCTTTTGGCTTTTCAGTACTTCAATAATTGACTCATTTGTACTTTTAAATTTAATCATGCTGAAAAAAAAATGTTTGCTTAAATTCTCTTCTTGAACAATTCTTTCTTAATACCAGTCCTATAGGGACTGTCTGATCAGGGTCTGCTCTGTTTGCTTATGGTATAACCGGGACTTTCCCTGTTCTATGTTTATTCCAAATTTCAATACCTACTGAATATTCATGGACAAAATAGTTATAATGAAATATGAAGCCCTTTATTATAGAAATTGGCAGAAATATTGTAGCCATTTTAGAAAGTAATGAAAAAGAACTATCAAATTCCGTTAGCAAACAGAGCAGACTCTGATCAGACTCCTATGTGAGTCATCTGATCTGAGTCTACTCTGTTTGCAAATGGGTGAAAAAGTGTTTATATGAAGGAAAGGGATAATATAGATCTGCCCCTACAGCTTCTGCTGTGGCCCCAAATTCCTGTATTCATTTGCTATTATAAATATTCAGCGAATTGATATTCATGATATCCTTATTTCTGATATGAATATTTTTTAGATAAAGAGTTAATCTTATATACATGTATGTACTTCAGTTCTTAAAAAACAATACTCCCATTCTTTCCATAAAAAGGTGTCCATGTCAAGATGCCAAGTAACTCAGCTTATGGTCCTGATTCAGACTCTCTACAGATCGAGAGTATCACAAATTTAGGCAGAAAGAATTTTGTTCAGTACAGCATATGTTTAACCCATTCCTTCATAGGTTATTTATAGACACAACCTCTTTGAATAAAACTACCGAAATGGAGCATTTACTGCAGAGAAAAGGAAAATAATAGAATTGTTTAGTTTTGAAACAATTGTGATAAATCGAGCATTTGCTCAGGCCTGAAGGAGCAAATGCTTGATTTATCACAATGGTTTCAAAAATTGACTTTTACGGAGGCGTAGAAAGGTATGTATATGGAGGAAGGGGTTAATTCTTAACCTCATGAATATTCATGAAATCATAAATATAAATTTGATTCATTTTTAAAATGGTATTCCGGATATTAATACAATTCTTTGCCAAAGAAGAATCTGTCAAATCAGATCTATTATTTTTCTATAAGCAAATTAAACAGAGTAGACTGATCAGACAGCTCCTCTAGGAACCATCTGATCTGAGTCTGCTCAGTTTGCAAAGGCACAGAAAGGCATATTCATGGTGTAAAGGGTTAACAACTGACCTCACAGAACCTTTGACACCTTTTCAAACAGAGTAGACTGAGATGAGGTCTGCTCCTCTATGGTCTGCTCTATTTCTTATGGATTGATTCTACAGTTTCTGCCATATTGTAAGAAATTTTCTTGGTCATAAATCCATTATAAAACGTCGGTAAATTCATATTCCTATAATTATAGGGGTAGTATTTCTTACATGAATATTTATCATGGAATGTGTTAAGCAGACAACAAGTTTACAGATATTATTCACTTGGCTTACCCAGTGCAAAATAGATTTTATTATGGAAAAGCATATTTCACAAACTTCGTTTTCAATATTTTTGATTGAGACAAAAATTCAGATCGCATGGGGAATTAAGTATTTTGAGTGGCAATGAGATTCTTTTCAAATGATTTATACGCAACTTAGAAACTCGTGAAGAGGTAGTGAAAGTCTTTCATTACTATCCAGCTGGAAAAAAATGTTATCTGCTGCAAAATGTTTGTGTGTGTGTGTGTGCTGATCAGTACAGACATAACTCTTTGCACGCTAGCAGCGAAAACTGATTACTTATGCAAACAGTTTGGATCCAGATGAGACGCCGCATAATGCAGCATCTCATCAGGATCCAAACTGTTTATCTTCTTGATCATATAATTGCAAATAAATGAGAGCAAGTTTATTGTAAAAATTGAAGCAGACGACAATTGTTGCAGACGAAAAATTACGTACCGTGCAAAGACTTGATCTGTGTTTTAATAAGCATTTTACACATGTAGCAGACTAATTTAAATGCAGATGAATTTGAGACAGTCTGGACACTTAGAAATCTGTCCTGTGATCTTGATCAATTTTTTGTTATCCAGATGTTTGTGATATCAAATTGAGTCAGAATTTGTACTGATAACCTTTGACCTGATAAAGATACATCCTGGCACCTCTGCAAACAGAGTAGTCACCCAGATCAGACAAATCCTGTTTGCTGATGGAATAAGCTAGATCTGAATCTACAAATTCTGCAATAGACAAATAATCAAGCGTTACATAATATACCATTACAAAATCAGCTATAAATATTCATTATGTCATTATTTCTTACATGAATATTTATAAAGTAAGGGTTAGGGCAAGCTGAAGAGGTGTTCAACACTCATGTATGGCAGTAAGAGGATATAAGAGGATCAATTTATTATGTTTAAACATAAAATAAATGAGTGGTAATTTGATTTTAGGGTATTGTGTTCAGGTGACAAAAGCCCTTGTGCCATGTTTTGACTTGAACAGAAACTGCGAAGCCTATCGGTGTCAAAACAATGTTTGTCAAAATACTTAAAAATCAGAAATTCACTGAATAACAGTATATTGAATGAACATTTTATTTAGTTCTTGGCTATAAAAGGTGTCATACAAAGTTCAAAGTATACTTGCCTTCTATTTATTCTTCTTTGTCCCTGTCTTTTCTTCTTTTGTTTTTTCTTTTTTGTACATCGTATCTTCCTCTTCCAGTTTTCTTTCATTTTCTTAATTTTCTTTTTAAAACTTTACTTCTATTGTCATTGTATTGACCTAGACTGTAAAACCTTACTAATTTGAAAGATAAAACCTCATTCATGAAAACTTTTAGTAAAACTGCATTCATTCAACAATTTAACCCTTTTCTTCACACATTTGCAAACAGAGAAGATCCAGATCAGACGGCTCCTAGAGGATTCGTCTGATCAGGATCTGCTCTGTTTGCTAATGAATTTGATAAATCTGTTTCATTCATTTCTTAAACTGTGAAAATGTTCCTCTTTCCAAATTTTATTATATTTATTTTGACCATGAATACTCAGTTGGTATTGAAGTTTGGGCTAAACACAGAATAGGGAAAGAGCCGTTTGACCTGGGTCTGCTCTGTTTGCTTTTGATATTATATAGATATGATTCTACAGTTTCTGCCAAAGGCAAAAATTCTTGCATTCATGTGCAATTAGAAAAAAAATGAATATTCATGACATAATTATTTCTTGTGTGAATATTAATGGAATAAAGGGATAAGTTTTTCATGGTCTCTCATACAGAAGTTTTAGTTTTCTTTTTGGTTTTTTTTCCTGGTCTGCAAATTATAAAAATTCTGCTTAATGATATTTAATACATAGTCATTATTCTTTATTTAACCTATTCCCTCCTAGACTATTTTTAGACCCAACCTCTTTTAATCAATCTATCGAAAAGGAGCATTAACTACAGTAAAGGAGAATTTTAGAATTGCTAATTTTTGAAACCACTGTGATAAATAGAGCATTTGCTCCTATTGGAGCAAATGCTCTATTTATCACAATGTTTTCAAAGAATGAGTTTTACAGAGGTGCAAAAAGGAATCAGTTGGAGAGAATGATCATCAAGTAAAGGGTTGATCACTCACTCAATCATTCATTTCAGCTCTGGGAATAATTGTGGGATTTAGCGCTTCAGGTAGCTGTAGGTACTGGGAGTATACATATTTACATTACAACAGATACTCAAATAGTTTTACTTTCTGTCCATTTTGAACGGCTGTGATTTATGGATTGTTTTGTAACTCCAGTGTAAGTTTACTCTCAACATTCCAGATTACCAGATTAGCCCCGATTAAAATCAGCAAAATACCGACCTTGTGATATTTCTTATTGATAGAGAGCAGCTTAAGCATTCAGCTGCTAATTTAAATTTGACTTACATTTACAGAAAAAATCTATCCAGATCAGAGAAGGAGTGAAACTTTGTGTGTGATATGGGTCCCAAGTTATTTGCCACTCAATCAATAGTTTCTTAAAGACACTAAGCAGATCATTATATGTCTAGATGAGACCAATGTTTGAGCAGACAAGAATTTTCACTACAGGATAAGGCTTAAGTATACAGTAATCTACCAGAAAAGTGCCAAACACGCTAAGTTGTGCGTTAACACTTGAACTGCGGTAAAAAATAGAAATGTCTGCTTAAATTTGGATATGGTACAATTAATTGTGACTACTAACTCTAATTAGAGTGTCAAACAGCTTGGATCCTTATGAGATGCTGAGTTACTCAGTGTCCCATCTGGATCCAAGCTGTTTTCATAATTATGTGAGTCAGGATGTCAGGTTAGAGGGATAGGAGTGCATGTAGACCAAATACCACTTGTTACAAGTTGTGAAATAAAGTTCATGGGGGGTCTTTGTTAACCTATTTCCTCATAAGACATACCTTCACAAACAGAGTAGACCCAGATCAGATGGCTCTTGTATTTTATCTGGGTCTGCTCTGTTTGGTTGCTTATGACATTATTTAGATCTGATTCTGGAGTTTCAGTCATTGTAAAGAAATCCTTTGTTCATAGGTTATTAGTCAATTATGAAATAAAGTTCAGTGGGGATTGGGTTTTTCTGTACTGTAGAATCTGTCTTATGTGACCATCAAAAAGAGGCTTAATTATGTAAGGCAGGTGGTAGCTTAATGCAGATAAAAAATAATGCAGAAAGCTCCTACATTATTTTTTGCCCTATATTAAGCAACCATCTGTATTTTAAGACTCATTAGTGGTTAAATAAATGAATGGTTTCTTAACCCTTTCCACCATAAAAATAATAATACCCTTTCCTCCCTTTCCATCCATGCCTCTGTAAAAGTCACTTTATGGATTGTCTCCCTTTTTCAAAATAATGTACAATTGTAAACTAATGCTAAAATAAACATTTAGATACTCAGATGAGAGCATCAATCAGACCCAGCATATAAACCAAAATGAAAAACAAACAAATCAAACTTGTCTTAACCCTTTCGCTGTTCCATGTTTATTCCATATTTCATGGACATAAAAGTTATAATGAATTATGGAAGGTGGAACATTGTAGCCATTTTAGAAAGTAAAAAATCAGATCTATCAAATTCTTTTAGCAAACAGAGCAGACCCTTATAGTAGCCATCTGATCTGGGTCTACTCTGTTGTTAAATGAGTGAAAATACGTTTTTTATGAGGGAAAGGGTTAAACATACAGGTAAGGGAAGTAACTCTTTACTGTCACATTTAATACTGAATGTTCATGGACAAAACAGTTATAATGAATAATGGAAGGTGGAACATTGTAGCCATATTAGAAAGCAAACACCCCCACCCCCGAGATTTATCAGATTCTTTTAGCAAACAGAGCAGACCCCGATCAGACTGCTCTTATAGGAGCCATCTGATCAGGGTCTACTCGGTTTGCAAATGTGTGAAAACACATTTTTGTGAGGGAAAGGGATAAATATGCAGGTAAGGGAAGTAACTCTTTACTGTGGGTTTGTAAGCATTGTATAAGATATTAATGTTGCAAATCATTTGTATCAACATGAGACATCAAGTACCTTGGCATCTCAAACTGGATCCAAACTCTTTGACACATAGACCTTGCTTATCCCTTTCCTCCATATATACACCTTTTTATGCCTTTATAAAAGTCACCTGTTGAAACCATTGTGATAAATAGAGCATTTGCTCCTATAGGAGCAAATGCTCTATTTATCACAATGGTTTCAAACTACAAAATGCTAAAAAATGTCCTTGTCTCTAGTTAATGCTCCTTTTGGGTAGATTTATTCACAGTGGTTGGATCTAAAAATAGCCTTAGATGGACCATGCTTATTTGAGAATACAAGAAAATGTTTAGTTTAAGAATTGAAGCAGACGACAATATTTGTAGTAAAAACGTAAATCAGTGTTTGAAGTATTAACACTCTACCTGATAAATATTCAGGTAAGAAATATTGACATCATGAATATTCATTAATTAGCTGAATTTTTATAATGGCATACATATTCTAGAGTTTTTGGCCATGCGGAAACTGTAGAGACATGTAATTCCATAAGCAAACAGAGCGGACCCTGATCAGATTGTCCTACAGGAGTCATCTGATCGGAGTCTACTCTGTTTGTAAAGGTGTTAGAAGTCATTTCTATGAGGAAAAGTAAAACTGCTAGTGCATGAGGAAGTAAACATACATGATAAACAACAACATATCAAAAAATAGCCTGCAGTAGATCTTGTTAAAACGCATGCATGTTATAAAATTTCTTTGTTCCATTTTATTGGCTGTAATTTTAAAGTAACAATGTGTTGATTGTGACAGCACTAATTGATGCAAAGAAATGGTAGACTTTATTGAGTATTGATAATTAGAATGTGATACCACTTTACAAATTAACAGAAATGCAAGACTACTATATTGAATTCAATTTTGGTGTGGAATTGTAGTCTGCATTTATTTTAAAGATGAAATGTTTAACCCATTATTTAATAAATATTCATGCAAAACTCCACCTATTATGAATATAAAATAATTGTACAGTAAAACCTCTCTATAATGGCCACTAAATTACACCACATATTTTGTGTTAAAGGCAGGTGGCTGCTTAAAGCAAGGTGAAAGCAAAACAGAACGCTCCTATAGGAGTGTTCTGTTTTACTTTCACCTTGCTTTAAGCAGCCACATGCCCTAAATACCAACTAATTAACACAATTTAGTGACCGTTATAGAGAGGTTTTACTGTATTACCCCTATCTATGTTGAACATTCATGGAAGAAATGGTATCATGAATATTTATTAGCTGAGTTTTTGTAGTGTAGTGGGATATATGAACATAAGATGTTTTGGTATTGGCAAGAAATGTAAAATCAGATCTATATAATTTCAAATCAAACAGAGCAGACCCTGATCAGAAAACTCCTACAGTAGCTGTCTGATCTGGGTCTTCTCTGTTTGCAAGGGCACGAGAAAGCATTTCCTTGAAGGAAAAGGTTAAACATGTAAAATAAAGGAAATTCATTCTCATGACAATAGAGAATTATCACTGTAACATAGAAGCAAATAGAAAAGACCCTGATAAAATGGCTCCTGTGACAGGAACTGTCTGATCTAGGTCTGTACTGTTGTAAAGGCATCAACAAGCATTTCTATGAAGGAAAAGTAATGGTTAACCCATTATAGGCTATTTTTAGACCCAACCTCTTTGAATCAATCTACCGCAAAGGAGCATTTACTAGAGAAAAGGAAAAGTTTAGAGTTGTGTAGTTTTGAAACCATTGTGATAAATAGAGCATTTGCTCCTATAGGAGCAAATGCTCTATTTATCACTATGGTTTCATAAAGTGACTTTTACAGAGGCATATTTATGGAGGAAAGGGTTAATGAAGTAGTAAGATAATATTATTTCTTACATGAATATTGAACAGGGAAAGGATTAAAGCAATAATTGTATTCTGCAAATTTTATCATCTGCTTCAATTCTAAAGGTACATTTTCTTCCATCTCTTTTCTAAGACAGTGTCCCAGTATATCACATGAATATTTATATAAGAAAAAATGATATCATCATCATCATCATCATCATCATCCTGTTTAGTTTATACAGGCCAGAGATTAATCCTTTAGCAAGGGTGAGGCCTGTCTGCCTGTCGAGGAGCGTAGTCTTCCTCTCCACTTCTGGCGATCCTGTGGGTTTGTAGGTTCCATCCCAAGAGCTGCACGATCACGCATCACAAGGTCATTCCAGGATAGTTTTGGTCTTCCTTGACCTCGTTGTGATGCGATGTTCATGTGTCTGATCTGGTAGATCCAGCTTATCATAGTTTTAATTGTTATTGTTTTAATCATAGCACATCAAATTTATCAAACTGAATTTCTATAATGGTGGGTACTACTATAAATGCAAGACAGTGCAGTGCGGCCATGGTAGAAACTAGAATCAAATCTGTATAATTCCATAAGCAAACAGAGCAGACCCTCATCAGATATTGCTCCTATGGGAACAGACTGATCTGGGTCTACTCTGCTTGCAAAGGCATCTCTATCAGGTAAAGGCTCAATGTGCCAACCTCGGTATTTGATGAATAAACTTTTGAAATGGCAAAAGATGCTGACCCTAGTAAGGTGACTCAAATGTACTAATGTCATCTGTTGGTTAGGTCGGGTGGTTTTTTTTCACATTCAGTAAAAACTTGTCATTATCTGACAAATCAGTATTATGTATTGTTAATGTATCAATTTTACAATTACAAGGCCAAGCTTTCAAAAGAATTTGAAACATTATTTTTACTTTTTCTTCTTAATTTGAACTGCTTTCATGTTTAACCCTAACGGTGCTGGACACAAGTCAATAATGTCCTTTGAAAACAGTGCAGACCCAGATGAGAGGGCTCCTAGAGGAGCCCTCTCATCAGGGTCTGCACTGTTTGTCATGTTACACTTTTCTGTAGAAAGATCTCTAAATATTCACCATAAACATGACCTATTTGAATTTTGGAATGGTCCATTTGAAAATTCAGCGTTGTAAGGGTTAACCCTTTCCATGCTATATGTCTGTATTTCTGTCAACCTTCGTTGAGAGTTTGGATCCAGATGATATGCTTAGCAACCCTGAATCTCATAAAGATCAAAATTGGTTGACATCTTAAATTATGTTTTTTTACAAGAAAAGGAGGAAATATCTACTTTGAAAACTTCAGCAGATGGAAAATTAAGCTAACAACGATTATGTGCTTGGTGAAGAGTTTAATTATAATGAGGTTTAACTGTATGTATGTCGTGTAATTTGACCGGCTTTTTACAGCTAACCTGAAGTATTGTGGATAATAAGCAAAAAGAACAATATTGATGATACAGCTTTTATTTAAATGCCCACTACCATACTTTCCCTTATATGTGTCCCCTGATACAACTTTATTGCAATTGGTTTATGTATATAAACATTGTATAAACATATACTTGTACATAAATGTGAGATGGAAGAGCAATAAATACTGGTATGTTGGGGGTATGGGTCACCTAGAGGTTTAACTCACTCAGGGGTATGGGTCACCTATAGGTTTAACTCACTTAGGGGCATGGGTCACCAGTAGGTTTTAGGTTCGATACCCAGACCTAGAAGATATGTTTCTCAGAGAAGAAACTCAAAAGGAAAATCTTTATCAGTCTTTTATAAAAATTGGATCATAGAATAAATTACTGTTCCATTATACTATCAAACTAATCACATTTGAATGATAAAAATGGTAACGGTATTGGAAATAAGTTATTACAATGCTCAGCCTAGGGGTATTTATTTTAGAATATACGGTATTTTTGTCAGAGACTTAATCGTTCTTTCTTATGCAAAGACAAATTGTTTATGTTTTAATCATAGCACAAAAATGAAATGTCTGAATATGGTCTTTGTTGGCTACACTGTTTACTCTAAGTATTTGGGCTTCCTCTCCAGTTAACCTGAATAATTCAATCGTGCACCAATTTGCCTGGGTCCATGCTTATAAAGCTTTTAGTTGAGTCTGAGTTTCGTTCTCAAGCTTTTGATTGGTCAGATTTGAGTTCTCAAGCTTTTGATTGGTCAGATTTGAGCCTTTGGCTCAAATCTGACCAATCAAAACCTTGAGAACGATCTCAGGCTCAACTAACAGCTTTATAAGCATGGACCCAGGATTTGTCTATCAGAATAGTTAGGGTAGTTAGGGTATAAATGACTTCTCTCTGTTGTAACTAGACTGGCTAGTTGTGTTTGCAGTGAAATCATTTGTTGTGACATGAATGGTTTTTTTGATTGTCTATGGCCAGATACAATGTATGAGTCAAGCAGTTTAATACATTACTACTAAATTTGGTTTACATATAAACAGTTTGTGCTTTCTGTATGATTTGAAGACTGGAAATAGTAATCTCTGGGCTGTTGTATAGTCATTCAGGTATGGTTTTGTATGAAATAATTATTCACTTTTTATAATCACATGTGTACAAATATGAATCCCATTAGATTGTTCATTATCAAGTGTATCTGACATATCAATATAACCCTAAGATTACTTAACCCTTTACTCCTTGAATATTTATGTAAGAAATAATGATATTATGAGCTGTCTCATCAGGGTCTGCACTATTTACAAGTTGACTGTGCAACCAATGCACTCCACAGCAGTGATTGCACAGCGATATACTTGTACACAGTGAAGATATATGTAATTATACAACAGGGCATGGGTAAAAAGGAGAAATGTATTTTAAAAGTCAGCAAGCGAAGGGTTAAGAGACATATCTATTGAGAAAGGGTTAACTTCAGTATACATACAGCATTTTGAAAAATGTTGACTAAGTTTTAAGCTACAATACAAGTAGTTGTGTAAAGTTTGAATGACAGAAATAGACAATCTAGTGGAATTCTGAGAACTGTAGTACACAGGACAATTCATTTAGATTCAGACATTTACAAAGATGATTTGTTAATCCTTTCCTTCATATAAACACATCTGTAAAAGAGTGGACACAGATCAAACAGCTCCTATAGAAAACGTTTGATCAGAGTCTGCTCTGTTTGCCAATGGAATTTGATAGATCTGTCTCTTTAGTTTCTAAAATGGCTACAATGTTCCACCTTCCATATTTTATTATAACTGTTTTGTCCATAAATATTCAGTAGCCTGTAGGTATTGAAATTTGGAATAAATATAGAACAAGGAAAGGGCTAAGACCATAAAATCCGCTTCTATTAAAACTAGTCTCAGATATTTCTCTCCTTTTACAGATCCGGAACCCATCTACCTGGCACCTGAGTACAGCAGTGATGGAAACCCATACACTGTAAGTATAGAAACTCAATTGAATATTCATATAAGAAATATTGAAATCATGAATATTAATTGCTACAAGAGCCATCTAATCTGGGTCTGCTCTGTTTGCAAAGGCATAGAAAGGCGTATTTATGGAGTAAATTGCTCTATTTATCATAATGATTTCAAAACTACGCAATTCTAATTTTTTTTTGACAGTAAATTCTCCTTTTCTGTACATGTATTCAAAGAGTTTTGGTCTAAAATATCCTATGAGGTAATGAGTTAAATCACATGTGTTGGTTGTCAGTTTTATGATTTTCCAAATAAAGGTATCATCATGAGGTCCATGCACAATGCTCTTAAAGACCATGCATACATTTGCAGTCAAAAGCAAGAATGGTGCAAAATAATGTCAAAGCATTTAAATCAGTATACATGTACAGACATTTGGTGCTCAAACATATTTGTTCCACGTTAACCCATTACCTCATAGGCTGTTTTTAGACCAGACCTCTGAATAAATCTACTGAAAAGGAGAATTTATTAGAAAAAAAGGAATTTTTATAATTGTGTAATTTGGGAACCATTGTGATAAATAGAGCATTTGCTCCATAGGAGCAAATACTCTATTTATCACAATGGTTTCAAAAAGTGACTTTTACAGGGGCGTCAAAAGGTGTCAATATGCATAGAAATAGAAAAGGTTAATGGAATGCTCTGCATCCACTGCCGCTAGCTAGAAGATCATTGTGAGACTATGATAGCCGACAATACACCTTCATTTTTAGCACAGTATGGTTGATTTTATTAAACCTGTAGTAAATTAGGTTAAACCCAGATAAGGTGTTCAAATGTACATTCTTATCTCATTAGAGTCCCAACTAATTGTCACTTTGAACATTCCCATTTGAAAAAGAAAATCAGAATAACTTTTGAGCAATCAAAAAGGGAAACAACTCTTACAGTCTTAGTTATTATACATTTCACCCTTTACTCCATGAATATTCATGTATGAAATAATGAAATAATGACATCATGAATATTAATTAGATTAAATTTTGTTAATAGCAGATGACTATAGGAGCAGAAACTGTAGAATCATATCTATATTATATCATAAGCAAACAGAGCAGACCCTGATCAGATGGGTCCTATAGGAATTGTTGAATGCAGGAAACATGCAAACATTGTTGACCCAGTTTGGAAGCATCCTAGTAGGGCCCATTGATCAGGGTGTGCACTTTTGTCATTCTTAATCGTCCCACAAATTATACCCTTTTATACTAATTGGGCTCAGAGTCATTAACTCATTTTCTCCATAGCCTATTTTTAGACCCAACCTTTTTGTATTAATCTACCGAAAAGGAGCATTAACTAGAGAAAAGGAAAACTTCAGAAATTTGTAGTTTGAAACCATTGTGATAAATAGAGCATTTGCTCCTATAGGAGCAAATGCTCTATTTATCACAATGGTTTCTCAATGTGAATTTTATAGAAGCGCAAAAATGCGTCACTAGGGGATAATGAGTTAAACACTGTTGGAATCATCTTAAATATTAATGAGTTGAATTCTCACAATGCCCTTATAAACACAGGGTATTTTGGCCATTGCAGAAACTTTAGAATCAGGTCCATAAGCAAACAGAACAGACACCCATCTGATGGCTCCTGTAGGAGCCATCTGATCGGGGTGTACTCTGTTTGCAAATACATAGAAAGGCATATATATATGGAGTAAAGGGTTAATTAAAGTTATCAAACTGGTACCCAAATTGAATGAATCAGCTTTACAAACTTGTGGAGTATTGAGATTAGTTGTCGAAATGCTAAGGGTAATTAGGTAAACCTTCAAATATGGTACAGTAAAAACTTGATACCTCGAAAGTTTAGAAATTAAGAATTGATGCCATTTTTAGGCAGGTGGTAGCTTAATGCAGATAGGAGCTTTCTGCATGACTTTCACCCTGCATTAAGCTGCCACATATTTTAAAGACCAATAATGATACTTGTTTTAGTGTTCAGACGATCGGGGTTTTACTGTATATAATACTGCTTATTATGGTATTGGTCTTTCTGTACAATTGATCTTCACCTATTCTCAAACTCCAACAAAAGCCATATTGAAATTGTGTGATAAAATCTCTGTTTTTATTTTTGAAACAATGCCAAGTGTAGTCAGGCATTGTGTGTAAGTGAAAACATTTTAATGGTTCCACCCAAAACAAAGTCTGCAATTGTTGTGTGTGTGTGTAAGACATTTTTGTTTTCCTTCACACTCTATTGTTTTCTTAAATATTAGCGGACATAACGCAATATGAATACTGGTCATTAATTATCAGTGGATTATGATGCAATATGAATACTGGTATGTCAAATATTAGTGGATATACATGTAATTCAATATGAATACTGGTATGTCATACAATAGTGGATATAATTCAATATGAATACTGGTATGTCATATAATAGTGGATATAATTCAGTATGAATACTGGTATGTCAAATATTAATGGATATAATATAATATGAATAGTGGAATGTTAAATATTTAGTGGACAATGCAATATGAATAATGCAATATCAATATCAGTATGTAAAATATAGTGGACATAAGGCAATATCAATACTGGTACCTTACTGAAAATTAAGAAATAATTCATTACCTGATGTTTTATGATGGCACATGCATATGGGATATTTGTAAATTGTAAATTCAGATCTATATACATGTACATGTAATTTTCATAAGCAAACAGAGGGGACCCTGATCAGTTGAATCCTATAGGTGCTGTCTGATATGGGGATACTCTGCTTGCAAAGGCTTAACCCTTTCCCTGTTCTATGTTTATTCCAAATTTCAATATCTACTGAATATTTATGGACAAAATAGTTAAAATGAAATATGAAAGGTGGAACATTGTAGCAATTTTAGAACGTAAAGAAACAGATCTTTCAAATACCACTAGCAAACAGAGCAGACCCTGATCAGACGGCTCCTCTAGGAGCCGTCTGATCTGGGTCTACTCTGTTTGCAAATGCGTGAAAACACGTTTATATGAGGGAAAGGGTTAAAAAGGCGTCTACATCAGGTAAAGAGTTAAATGACGGAAATTCAAGCAGTTAGCTATAATTTACAAATAGTGTAGACCCAGATTAGAGTGCTCCTAGAGGAGCCGTCTGATCAGGCTCTGCACAGCCACTATTTGTCATTCAAAGTCAACTAGCAAATTCAAGCCATTCAGACTGAAGGAACTGTGTAGTTAGTCCCTGATGGACCATTTCACAGGCTACTTTTGGATCCATTACCTGATGGACTGTTTGAACAAATACACTGAAAACGAGTGTTTACTAGTAAAAAAGGAAAATATTAGAAAAACCTGTATGAGAGCATTTGCTCATATGGAGTAAATGCTCTATTTATTACAATGGTTTCAAAGAGTGTCAATATAAGGAAGTGGTTTAAAGAGTAATTCATTCAAAGGGTAGATGGGAGTGGTGGTCCAGTGGTAGGACGTTGGACTTGGGATCGAAGGGTCCCCGGTTCGAATCCTGCCATCGGACTATCAGAATTTTCCTGAGCAAAAAATGCATCCCACATTTGCTCCTCTCTATCCAGGTGTATAAATGGGTACCTGTGAGGGAAATAAGCCAATGTGCCATGGCTGCCTTAGGCGCCGAGTGTTAATGGCCGACTTACATCCCAGTGACCAGGGGGTAAATTGTGAAGTCGGGAGAATATGTACATTGTATGTAGTATTGTATTGTACTATATAACCTCACCTTTACCTTTTTAGCTCACCAGAGCACAAAGTGCTCAGGGTGAGCTATTGTGATCACCTGATGTCCGTCGTCCGTCGGCGTGCGTCGTGCGTCGTGCGTCGTGCGTCGTTCGTCGTCCGTCGTCAACAATTTGAACCTTTAAAAATCTTCTCCTCTGAATCTATAGGGTGCTCAGCTTTCATCTTTGGCACATAGCTTCACCTATAGGTCCTTTACAAAAGTTATATAAATTATGTCCCTGGAGTCAAAATTGGCCCCACCCTGGGGGTGTCAAGTTTTCAATAGAAACATATAGTGAAACTTTGAAAATCTTCTTCTCTGAAACTGGAAGGTTCTCAGCTTTGATATTTGGCACATAGCATCACCTATAGGTCCTCTACAAAAGTTATATAAATCATGTCCCTGGGGTTAAAATTGGCCCCGCCCTAGGGGTGGCAAGTTTTCCATATCTGACTGCTGCTTAAACACTAGTATCTTCTTGTCAAAAACTACATGTCCCAGAGCTTAGATATTTGGTGTATGGATTAACTTAGTTTACCTTAAAGAATTGTGTTAATATCATAGTTCTGAGGTTAAAATTGGTCCTGCCCTTTGGGTTAAACTTTAAAATTGGCTTGCGGCTAAAGGTTTCTCCTACAACCCAGTCCACTGAGACTGACCTAGTTTTTATAGCCAGTTCCAGTGGTTTTACCCTTAGTCTAATCAGTAGAGTAGAAATTGTGTTTAGCCAAATAAATAACAAACACTCATTTTAGATTGAGAAAACTAAGTGGATAATTCTCAAAATGCTCTTTGCATATCTATGTCCTGCATATATGTCTCAGATATCTATATAGAGTCTTATCAGTATATCTTTTGTGAAGTTTAGCTGAATACAAGTCAAGTGTTCTATGCTGTAGCATTCTTTATCAGTATCAGTATTATCTGCTTCAGAATTGTTGTCTGCTTGTCTAAGATTGTTCACATCGTTTTTTAATACATGTCAATCTTACAATTAACTCTCTTGTACAAAACAATTATGAAGTACAATATTGGATTCTGATCTGACACATATGTAATTTGAAGTTACACATACGTCAGATCAGAATCCAAACTGTGCTAGGTCTCCCTTTGCACTTTTGATAACAACTGGGTTGCCTCCCTTCTTGGTAGACAACTGATATTTTTAGATCTGGCCTATTTCACAGACAATTAACCCTTTGCTCCATAATTATGCATTTCTGAACCATTGCAAACAGAGTAGACCCAGATTAGGTGGCTCATTTAGTAGCCATATGATGAATCTGCTCTGTTTACTTATGATATTATATAGTGCAAATTGCATTAAATTATTTCCATTTTTGTGTACAATATACAATGTACTTATAATATGTTTACTTAACCCTTTCCCTCATATAAATGCCTTTTCATGCATTTGCAAACAGAGCAGACCCAGATCAGGCGGCTCTATTAGCAGCTGTCTAATTAGGGTCTACTCTGTTTGTTAATGGAATTTGAAAGATGTTTTTCATTACTTTCTAAAATGGCTACACTTTCTATTTTTCATTACAACTAATTTGTCCATGAATATTCAGTAGATATTGAAATTTTGAATAAACATAGAACATGGGAAGGGTTAAAAATAAGTTAAGATTTGAATAACGATATGAACTCATGTATCATCATCTTCAGGTCCTTTACAAAAGTTATATTAATTATGGCCCTTGGGTCAAAATTGGCCCTGCCCCAGGGGTGGGTAGTTTTCAGTAGAAACATATAGAGCAAACTTTGAAAATCTTATGAAACTGAAAGGTTCTCAGCTTTCATATTTGGCTCATAGCATCATGTCTAAGTCCTCTACAAAACTTATGTAAATTATGCCCCTGGGGTCAAAATTGGCCCGCCCCAGGGCCGGCTAGTTTTCTATAGAAACATATAGTGAAAATTTTGAAAATCTTCTCCTCTGATTGTCTGGTGAGCGCTTCAGGGCCATTCTGGCCCTCTTGTTTACCTTTTATTACACTTGGTAGATCCTACTTGGTGGATCACAGATGGTAGATCACATTTGGTTTTAAAATCTTCTTCAGGCTCACCTGTTTTCACTTGGAATGACATTACTGTATGCAGCCGAATACAACAATGGCGAACAAACAGAAGTCTCACAGGAACTGAAAGACGTTCTTGGTCGTATGACGGCAGACAGTCCAACTACAAGACCTGACTTGGAATCTACAATTATTTTATGTGAAGAACAATTGTGTGGACAATCGTCACAGGAAGTTTGTTGTGGAATAGCAGCCATTGCAGGATTTGGATTACCACAAGAAGGTATACAAAGTTTTTTTTACCAAATTATTTAGTAATGATTTTGACTTTAACCCTTTACTTGATATAGACATCTTTTCATGTCTTTGTAAACAGAGTACACCCAGGGTCCATGCTTATAAAACTTTTAGTTGAGTCTGAGTACGTTCTCAAGTTTTGATTGGTCAGATTTGAGCCTCTGGCTCAAATCTGACCAATCAAAAGCTTGAGGATGAAACTCAGACTCAACTAAAAGCTTTATAAGCATGGACCCAGATTGATGACTCCTGTAGGTGCTATATGCTCAGGGTCTGCTCTGTTTGCTTATGCAATAATATGGATCTGATTCTACAGTTTCTGCTGTGGCCAAAATGTCATGTTCATGTACCATAATAAATATTCATGATGTCATTATCTCTTACATAATTTATTCATGATGTTCAGGGTTAACCCTTTATTCCATGAATATTCATATAAGAAATAATGACATCATTAACATTAATTACATGTAAATTAATTGCTATAATAGCACATGGACATAGGAACTTTTGGCCTTGGCAGAAACTGTAGAATCATATCTATATTGTATCATAAGCAAACCCTGATCAAACTGCTCCTACATGAGCCATCTGACCTGGGTCTACTCCATTTGCAAAGACATAGAAAGGCCTATGTATTTATTTAGTAGAGAGTTAAACTGTTTCATAAATCATGCAACTTTATCAAATGTTTCTGGCACAGGAATCAGTTTATAATTAGCTACAGTAGAATCTCTTTAACATGACCACATGGTTGATGAACATGAAGTCTTGAAAAGTAGGTGGTTATTACACACAGTAAAAACCCGCTAATGCGACCACCTAAAATCCTAGAGGAGCTTTCTGCATTACTTTTGTTCTGCATTAAGCAACCACCTGCTTATAAATACAACCATGGTTATTCATTAAGTGATCACATTGGTCACAGGGGTTTTACTGTACACACAAACACAGACATCTCCTGTGGTAGTCATCTTGTCATGGTCTGATTCTAGTCTCTGCTGTGGTCAAATCTTCCCTTATACAAAATGACATATCAACAAATTAATATTCATAATGTCATTATTTCTTACATGAATATTCATGGAGTAAAGAGTTAATTTGTCACTTGTCTAAAACACAAACCATTTCTTTTGAGTGGTCATTGTAGAGAGGTGATACTGTACTGTCTGTTGTTTGCAGTGAAATTACTAATTGTGTGAGAAGTGTGCCTTTAATTATAAATTGACTAAATCACTAATTGTGTGAGATGTATGCCTTTAATTCCAAATTGACTAAATCACTAATTGTGTAAGAAGTGTGCCTTTAAATCTGACTTTACTATATGAAATGCAAAAGGCGTGATAAACAAGAGCAGCCATTGAATAAGCAGCTGATCAGGGTCTACATTGTCATGTAAGTCTTTTGTCCACTATGTACAATGCTGCCAGTGTAGACAATGACCAGATGGTGCATTGTCAATGGAAAAGCTTATCTACTCACTTTTGCATTATAAAATTTCCCATGATGCAACTCCAGTCTCTATACTTATACAATTACCTTTGTGACCCTTTACTCCATAATACTACCTTTATTATGCCTGTGCAAACAGAGCAGACCCAGATCAGACAGCTCTTGTAGGAACTGTCTGATCTGGGTCTGCCATGTTTGCTTCTACAGGTATGTTACAGATGTGACTCTCTTCTATAATTCATGTAGTAATAATTTTTCTTATTTCATACTTATAGTACAATAATGAAATTAATTAATATTTATGAAGTAATGCACAAAAAAACTCTGTAACAATCTGTTTTTAGTACCATTGCTCTGCAGTAAAATACCACCTGGCCTATATTTAAAGTCTTTCATCTTGTAGATAGGCCTATATCTATATTTTATGTGTTCCATCTTATAGATGGCCTATATTTTATAGTTCCTTTCTGTAGATAAGCCTATATTTAAAGTATTTCATCTCGTAGATAGGCCCTATATTTAAAGTATTTCATCTTGTAGATTGGCCTATAGTTCATGTCTTCCATCTTTTAGATGGCCTATATTTTAAGAGTTCCTTTCTGTAGATATGCCTATATTTCAAGTGTTCCATTTTGTAAATAGGCCTGCACTTCATGTGGTTCATCTTGTAGATAGACCTGTATTTCAAGGCTTTTATTGTGTACATAGACCTATATTTCTAAACAATCCAAAAGATTGATTGGGTCAATTTAGTGTTATATTATATATTATAACACTAAGTTGACCCAATCAATTTTTTTGACTTTTTAGACCATCTAGACCCACGAAATGGCCCCCTGTTGTACTCACCAGGAGAAGGGATGAATGCACATGTTTAATTTTTCTTCCATATGTTTTTAAAATAATATATTCAGAGTATCAAATAGTTTGCAACTTAAATCCTTTACTCCATGAATATGCCTTTCTACGCCTTTTCAATAGGAGCGGTCTGATCTGGGTCTGCTCTGTTCACCGTTTCCTCCATAAATACGCCTTTCTACACCTTTCAAACAGAGTAGACCCAGATCAGACGGCTTTTATGTGAGCCGTCTGATGAGGGTCTGCTCTGTTTGCTAATGATATAATATAGATATGACTCTACAGGTTCTGCCATGGTCAAACATTTCTGTGTCCATGTGCTATTATAACACATATATATCTAATTAATATTCATGAAGACAATATTTCTTACATAGATATTCATGGAGGAAAGGGTTAATTTGCTTCTGATATAATAAAGAACTAATTCTACCATTTCTGTCACAATAAACACTTATTTTGTTCATAGTGCCATTATAAGAAATCAGTGATGTCAATAGCTATTTCTTGAATATTCATGGAGTAAAGGGTTAATGGTACTCTGATTTATGTAACATCTCGGCTGGAACCAGACTGTTTGCACATGATATCATTATTTCATCAATAGAGTTTAACCATTTCCTCCATGGACTATTTTTAGATCGAACCTTCTTGAATAAATCTACCGAAAAGGAGCATTAACTAGAGAAAAGGAAATTTTTAGAATTGTGTAGTTTGAAACCATTGTGATAAATAGAGCATTTGCTCCTATAGGAGCAAATGCTCTATTTATCACAATGGTTTCAAGAAGTGGTTATTACAGAGGCATAGAAAGGCGTATTTATGGAGGAAAGGGTTAAAGAGTCATTTAACTTCATTTGACTATTTAAATCTATCAACTGTAAATGTAATAAGGAATTTTACTGTGACCAAAATATCCAGTTTTATGAGATGTTACTGTACAATGTCATTTCTCAGTGGTTTAGGAATACCAGATTGTTACATAGGTATATAGATAAGATATGTAAGTTACACCATTCTTCAATAGGCTATTTTTAGACCCATTACCTCATTGGCTATATTTGGATCCAACCTCTTTTAATAAATTACTGAAAAGGAGCATTTACTAGAAAAAAGGAAAAATTTTGAACTGTGCAGTTTTGAAACCATTGTGATAAATAGAGCATTTGTTCCTATGGAACAAATGCTCTATTTGTCACAGTGGTTTCAAAACATGACTTTTGCAGAGGTGTCAAAAGGCGTCAATATGAGGGAATAGGTTAAATCATTTACAACAATAGTTCTTTATTTCTCCTCCCTCCCACCACCAAACCCTGTGTTGTGAGTGTTCTATAGAACCAGCTTGAAGAGTTAATTCTAAAAGAGAAGTCATAACTTAGGGTTTGGTGGAGTATAAAGACAATATGCATAATATGGTTTGACTAACATTGATGACACTTTCAGATGAGGAAGACTGTTTACATTATTTACTGGCGTTTTTAGTTACAGCAGAGTTTCTGTATTGGCGCGGGACAAATCCAAGTAATTTATTTGATGTGGGGTCAGAGGACAGCCTCGATGACGATGATGTCTTCTTCACTGGCCCTAGTATGTCTGCATGTGGGCTTGACCCAGAAAACCTGGGCATGAAACAATATATGTACTGCCATCTAACCATACTGTACCATTCCTAATAAATGTGCTTGGGCAATGCTTTAAATTGATATGGGATGAGGAAATGCTAACATGTGAATTGCAAAGATATCACCCTTATTATAAACTACCGGTACCCATGCATATGACAGAGGTCCAGATAAGATGCATAAATTAAAACGTTTTTAAGAATAACTTCTTTATTTTTCCACCATACCCTATATTGTGACCACTCTATAGAATCTTCTTTTCGAGATGATTCTAAAGAGTGGTTACAATATAGGGTTTGGTGGAGAAATGACGATTTTAGTATTTGGATACGCACGTATATCTGCAGCTCTGTATGACATCTAGTAATATCACAACATAAAAAGCATATCATGGGTTCAGTACAAAACTGTTGTTACTACATCCTTTCACCCTTTACTCTACAGATACGCCTTTATACACCAAGATCAGATGACTCCTATAGGAAACGTCTAATCAGGGTCTGCTCTGTTTGCTTATGAAAAAAAATAGATCTGATTCTACAGTTTCTGTCATGATAGCAAATCTTTTGTTCATTATGACATTATAAAAACTCAGTTTGTTAATGTCATTGTTTCTTGCCTGAATATTTATGGAGTAATGGGTTAACAAATTTTGTTATCATTTATTAAAAAAAATTGGCTTTCCTATTATTGTTATTTTTACTTTCGGCAATCAGAGTGTCAAACAGTTTGGATCCTAGTGAGATGCTGAATTACTCGCTGCCTCATCTAGATCCAAACACTATGCAACGGTCATGACAAATTCTCTCTGTAGTTACAGCCATTTTGTGCTAAACCCTCTATATGTATATACATTTTGTACTTGATTGATCGGGTCATATATAAGTTAATAAAAATGATATAACCTGTTAAATATGTAACAGAAATACAATATCATGCCAGCTTGTCGACTTTGATCACATAAATATACATAACAACATTGTGCAAGATATTCATAGTTTTACAACATTGTCCAAGATGTTCATAGTTTTAATTGTTCATGGCTTGATCAATGTGTTTTTTCACCAAACTGTAAAGATAGGTAGCCTTTCTTGTCATTACTGTATTTTGATTAACCCTTTCCTTCATGTAGACGCATTTTCATGCCCGAGTCTATGAATTGTACTTTATGAAAAAATAATCTAATTATTATTCATGAAACCATCATATGCATAGAGTAAAGGGTTAACATGCAAAGAGTTGACCTCAAAGTCATATTGTAATCCCTCTTATTGTACAGTAGGACGTCACAATGAAAAATGTCGCCTGGAGAACATGACATTTGATAAGTAACTTCATATGGAGATATCCTGTTCAGTTAAAATATTCTTTTTTATAAAACTGGGATAAATTATTAAACTTGATCCTGATGTATAAAACTTGGCTAAAGTATTAAACTTGACCCTGGTGTTTTATTTTAACCCTTTACTCCATAAATACACCTTTCTACGCCTTTGCAAACAGTAGACCTAGATCAGACAGCTCCTATAGGAGCTGTCTGATCTGGGTCTACTGTGTTTGCAAATGTGTGAAAATGTGTTTATATGAAGGGAAGGGTTAAGGGTATGTTTTTGAAAAACACAACAGAAAGCTAGTTCTGAAAATGTGAAGCATGCAGTGTAGACTCATATCAGATGGTTCCTTCAAGTGCACTCTGATCTGGGTGTACACATTTTGCACCTGACCTTTTTAGGAACTTGATGCATACATGGGTTTAGTTTAATATACCTATCATTCACATTGTATGAATGGCTGAGTTATAAACACACATGCTACCTTAACCCTTTACTCCATGAATATTCTTGAATGAAATAATTATTTCATCAAAGCTGAATTTCAAATTGGGATTTTTATTTACCAATACCAAAACTGTAGATTCAGATCTGTCTTATTCATAAGCAAACAGAGCAGACCCGAATGTGATGGCTCCTACAGCAGCTGTCTGGTCTGGGTCTGCTCTGCTTGCAAAGGCATAGATAAGCGTATTTATGGAGTAAAGGGTTAAATAGTTGGCTGGACATATGTAGGGTAAATGATCCTTCAAGTTTGATCTGCAGCTACACTGTTCGTTACTCAATCAGTTTCATTTAAATTTATGAAAACTGCGCCAGATTGACTTATTCAGCTTAAAACAGGTGGAGATTAGACATTAGTTGTCAGAATAGTTACAGTACATAATATTATGGTATCTATGGACATTTTTTATGAATAGTTTATGATATAATTTGATAAGGGTATTTTATCACCTGGCTCCTTATGTGTCATGTAGGCTGTGGGAAAGTATATAAATGCATATATTTTTACATGTGACTAACTCTTGTCTGTATAGTAATTTTCGTCTGCAATCATTGTCATCTGCTTATACTCGAAATTAAATTTTTCTGTATTTTTTCAAAAAAACATGGATCAAACTAGCAAACAGTGTTGATCCAAGTTATTTGCAGTCTTATCTGGATCAAAACTGTTTGAAAAGATAATAACAAAGACACATCAAATATCTTAAGAGTAACAATTAGCTTGCATGGGCGGGGCAATGATTTACCAAATATTACCTGAGTAGTCATTGCTGAATACTGAAAAACGAAATGAGATCCATTACTTCATATTTGTACCAGACAGAAACAGTATGGACACAGAGATGAAGTTATTGTTATCCAATTCTAATTCAATCTGGATCCTAACTGTTGAGAAATCATTTATAATGTTCTGTATGCATGCTTATGGTTTTTTGGGCATAAAATCATAGTACATGTACAGTAAAACCTCTCTACAACGGCCACTAAATTGTGTTAATTAGTTGGTATTCAGGGCAGGTGGCTGCTTAAAGCAAGATGAAAGTAAAACAGAACGCTCCTATAGGAACGTTCTGTTTTACTTTCACCGTGCTTTAAGCAGCCACCTGCCATTAACACAAAATACTTGATGTAATTTAGTGGCCGTTATAGAGAGGTTTTACTGTACGTGGTAACTGAAGGGTGGAGGAATTGTACCACGGTTGTAGATATCTAGATATGATCTAACCTTTGAATGTTAAGAACAAATTGACTTTTACTTACAAGCATTGTAGATTGAGATTTGATAGAGTGTCTGCAGAAGCCTTATGATCAGGATCTGCATAAATTTTGCCTTTTGGGAATTCTTTTCAGTCAAAACATTACTCTGTAAACCAAATTGAGTATTTACTTAAACAACAGTAAATCAGTAATTTGAGTATTTAGCTTTCAAAGGAATAAACTTTAATGGGATGTTCTACAAATACATATGATTTAATTGGTTGCACACCATTTATCAGCCAAACATTCATTGAGGTGTTATTAGAAATCGCTTCTCGTTCAGCCATTTTAACCCTTTCCCTCATATAAACGCATTTTCACGCATTTGCAAACAGAGAAGACCCAGATCAGACAGTTCCTATTGGAGCCATCTGATCAGGGTCTGCTCTGTTTGCTTTTGACATGATATAAATTATGATCCTTAGGTTTTTTGCAATGCAAAAAAAAAACCTTGAAAAGTTTACAGCATAAAAATTCAGCTAATAAATATTCAGGATGTCATTATTTCTTACATGAATATGCAACAGAGAAAGGATTAACCTTATCATACTCAGCAAAAATGTCTTCTGCTTCGCTGCCTCATATTTTTTGTCGGCAATATTTATATATTTATCATTGTTTAATTTTCTTGCCTTTTCTTTCAAAACACTATTATCACAACATGAAACAGTTTGGATGCAGGTGAGATGGTGAGTTACTTGTTGTCTCATTTGGATCCAGACTGTTTGTAGAGGTTACCAACAAGTTAAATGACAGCAAGCTAAAGCTTCATCAGCTTACCATAGAACCTGTCTTAAACAGTCATCAAAAAGAGGTCTAATTTTGGGTCTGTAAGGTAGGTGGTAGCTTAATACAGGTCAAAGGTAATGCAGAAAGCTCCCATAGGAGCTTTCTGCATTACATTTGACCTGCATTAAGCAACCACCTGTTTTTTAATGCTTCCATGTTCAGTAAATTAATTGTCGCATAGGACATGTTTTACTGTATATGGTTTAAATTAGCTCATTAACTTTAAGGTGGGAAACTTTTCTGAAAAAAAGAAAGTTGTACATTAGCCATCAATCAGAAGGCTCATGAAGAGAAGTCACCTGGATCAACACTGTTTGCAAAATGCAAGATACCCTAAGTAACACACACACACACACAAGATAATAATACCTTTATATAATAATTGATAATTATTATATATTATAATACCTTTAAAAGTGTGTGACAATTTGTCCTCTGAATGCATGTGCAGTATGCCAAGTGTAACAGCGAGGCTGATACGTATATATAGTCAATATAAACATTCCTTGCTAGGGAGCTAGCTCTTTTGGCAAATTGTGAAGTTAACCATTTCCTTCATATAATCGCCTTTTCGCACATTTACAAACAGAGTAGATCTAGATCAGATGGCTCCTGTAGGAGTTGTCTTATCAGTGTCTGCTCTGTTTGCCTAGGAAGTTATAATAGATCTGACTTTACACTTTCTACCAATACCAAAAAATCCTCTGTACATAATTATGCCATTATAAAAAATCAGCTAATGAATCTTTATGATGTCATTATTTCCTACATGAATATTCAACAGGGAAAGGGTTAAATAATCTAAGGACTGGACGGTTACTGGCTGTATGGGTGGCCATCAGCAATCCCTAGTAGTCACCCATCCATCCAGTAACATCGCAGTCTGTTGCTGATAACCTTTGCAAATAGTTTTGATCCAGTAGAAATGCCAAGTAACACATTGACTGAACAGTATCCAAGTTACTTCTACTCTAATACTGGTTTCACAAAGAAATTGGAAGAAAGATTTACTTTTAGAATTTAAGCAGATGACACTTTTATTGGACTAGAGTGACTTAGTGTCCAAAGGGTAAAACAAGTTGAAAATATGTAGTGCAGAATAGATAATTATCTTACAGAAATTACGTCAATAACTTTACGTCATAGATTTGTCTTTTAAATGCCTTTTCCAATAGAGAAGACTCAGATTAGACAGCTCGTGCAGGAGATGTCTGATCAGGGTCTGCTCTGTTTGCATTTGAAATAATATGTTTTCTTATGCCAGTAAAGAAAATCATCTCATTAATAGTCATGATGTTATTATTTCTTGCAGGAATGTTCTTGAAGTAAAGGGTTAACACTTCGAGTGCAATGTTATCATTGTTAAGAATTATAAACAATACAGTCTCACTTTAGGGGACACTCAAAGGGTCTGCATTAGGGGACAACTGTTAGGACTGTATTATGTTCATGACAAAGGAACACATCCATGCGGAATAAGTAATTATTTATTATACATTGAAGGTTGATATTACTCTACAAAAAGGTAATTAATTGACAATGAGATATCCACTCGTTTGAAACATTTCATGCTTTATGCTTGTGTACGTTTCTGAAATAGAAATGATTTAATGTCTTGAAGATCACAATTAACCAAAAAACCTGTATTTAACTCTTTTCTTCCAACAAGCGTCTTTTCATGCCTTTGCAAACAGAGCTGATCCAGATCAGATGGCTCCTGCAGGATACCAAACAATCCTGTGTACATATACCATAACAAACTTTCAGCTAATAAATATTCATGATTTCATTATTTCTTACATGAATATTCAACAGGAAAAGGATTACCATTGTTACCTCAACCCTTTACCTGATGATTATTCATGTAAGGAATAATTACATCATGAATATTTATTGGCTGTTGTTTTATAATGATATATAAACACATGAATTTTTGGCCATGGCAGAAACTGTAAGAACAAATATAGCAATCCATAAGCAAAAGTGCAGACTATGACCAGAAGGAGGACTTACAGGAGCCATCTGATTTGGGTCTACTCTTTTTGTAAATGCATTAACCCTTTCCCTGTTCTCTGTTTATTACATATTTCAATACCTATTGATCATTCATAGACAAACTAGTTATAAAGAGATATGGACGGTAGAACATTGTAGCCATTTTAGAAAGTAAAGAAACAAATCTATTAAATTCTGTTAGCAAACAGAGTAGACCCTGATCAGACGGCTCCTCTAGGAGCCGTCTGATCTGGGTCTGCTCTGTTTGCAAATGCGTGAAAACACGTTTATATGAGGGAAAGGGTTAAAAGGTGTTGCGTTTTAATCAGGTAATGGGTTAAATATTTAACAACTTAATTACAGTACATGTAGTTAACCTTGATAAAGCAGCTACATCTGAAATAGTTTGATCTTGGTCTGCACTAGTGTCTGTCCAAACACTTTGGGTAACTAGATGATTGGGCATTTAATTTTGATGTTTGACACTCAGATTGCAGTTTTGTAATTCTCTGCAACTGTTGTCTGCTTCCATAGTTGGAAAAAAGTATCATTATCGGTCTTTAAGACAGGTGGCAGTAGTAGCTTTCTACATGACTTTCACCCTGCATTAAGCAGCCACCTGCCAAATAAGTTCTCAATTCTCCATTACTAGAATTTCAAACTATCGAGTTTTTACTGTAGTTCTCTTTAAACAATATAGTATCAAACAGACTGGGTCTTGATTAGACAAGGTAATACTCAGGGGCTCATCTGGACCCAGTCTGTGTTTCCTTAGGTTATCACAAATTAAACCTTTCCTCCATAAATACACCTTTCTACGCCTTTGTAATAGTCACTTCTTGAAACCATTGTGATAAATAGAGCATTTGCTCCTATAGGAGCAAATGCTCTATTTATCACAATGGTTTCAAACTACAAAATTCTAAAATTTTACTTTTCTCTAGTAAATACTCCTTTTGGGTATATTCATTCAAAGAGGTTGGGTCTAAAAATAGCCTATGGAGGAAAGGGTTAAAAGTACAGCAAGCTAAAGGTTTATTAGCCCACCAGTTGAAAACAGTATATAGTTTCACTGTTGTGGACTGACTGAACTGGGCGAGAAGTCTTATACCCAAATTTAGCAACACCCGTATATTATGTTACTTCGGGTGAAAATATATGACACTTAATTTCACTATTCATTAGCAAACGAGGTATACTAATTAGAACAGAACAGATATTTTATTAAGAGTTATACATTAGTAGATCATCTAGTTCACTTGAAAATAGAAATTGATATTATATGAATATTTACAATATATACATAGAAAAGTATAGCAAGCTTCCATTACACAAAAACATATTACCAAAGCTATTTTATAATCAGTTGAAATTAAGCTATGAATTTTACCATAATCAGATCAAATTAAGATATGAATTACTCCATTATCAAATCAAATTTTGTTAAGAGGATGAACATACACTCACAAATTTGCCTATCTATATAGATTCAGAATACTCTTTCATATTGACAAAGCTTCTTTAATGAATAACATTACTGCAACCATATTAGTCTGATTGTTTGTATTGAATGATTGTAAAAATAATAACATCACTAGTCTACATTAACCCTTCTCTTGCTGAATTTTAAAATACATATCTCCTTCTTTACCCATGCCCTGTTGTATAATTACATATATCTTCACTGTGTACAAGTAGTTCGCTGTGCAATCACTGCTGTGGAGTGCACTGGTTGCACAATCAACTTGTAAATAGTGCAGACCCTGATGCAGGAGCTGTCTCATCTGGGTCTTCACTATTTACAGGTAGGTATATTGACGTGAATAGCAAGCGAAAGGTTAATAATCTCTGTTCAATATATTTCATGCATAAAGTATCATAGCAAGAGCATTCAAATAAAAAATGATATTCATCTTCAATGTCTAAAGTGTTACAACTAATAATTCAAAAATTGTAGATCCAGACGGGCTGTGTACTTTATCCTTTATGCATAGAATGATCAGCTGATTGTCTAGTGTTTGTAGCAGTGTTTATCTGTCAAATATGAAGCAGTAATTAACCATTGGTTTATGCTATTTTGCAGAAGCATATGAGGATCAGACAGTAACGGCCAGCAACCTGACGGACTTCTCACCAGAAGACTTTTCACATGCTGAGTCCTTTGTCCATTCAGAGTATGATGATACGACATGTTGTGACGATATTCCAGATCTAACAGAAGATATCTCACAGGCAGACTCTCTCCCGCTGTCCGATCAGGGTGTTATAATTGTAACTGAAACAACTGATGAGTCATTAATGTGTAGTGAAGAAACAGATATGGAAAATAAACGCAGGCAGAAATCGTCTTCCAAGGTAGGTAACTCTGGAGAAGAGGGGTCGAGTAAGCAAAAGGGGACGGGTCAACTGACAAACAATATTGGCCATCATAAACCTGAAATACCAAAGAAACCTGAATCACTGACTAAAAAGAATGATAAGAATAATGTTCCAGAAAGTAAGAAAACTGACGGAGACTTGATAGTATCAGAACTTTATAGTGAAAGTGACACTGACCATAGTAGAAAAGATTCCGAAAAAAGTCAGTCGGATAAGAGAACTCGTAGGAATAATGTTCAAAATTCAAACAATGGCACAAAAAGTGATTCAAAAGAAAGGAATAATAGTGATTCATCTGGCAAAAAATCAAATTCAAACATGAAAGATGTGTCCATGGATAAAAATCAAAATATAACGGGTGTTAAGTCAAATGACGGGGAAAGCAGAAAGCAAAGTGATACATCGGGGACTTCTAAAAGTTCGGGAACTAGTTCTGCCAGTGACAAATCAAGACAGGCAGATAAGGGTAGGAACAGTAGTGTCTCCGATACTCCCGTGTCACGATCACGACGAAACAAACGAAAACAGGTGAGGTTGTGAGAATCCTGTCTGGTCACTATCTGACTATCTGCCTGTCTCACTTCTGTCCTGTTCTAACATTTTAATCATGATACATAGCTCCAGATAAGAAGGGTAACCTAAACAGTTTGCAACCTCTTTTGAACAAACTCTCTATTGTGTCCACTCTGTAGAAATTTCTGTTTAAAACATTTTAAGTCGCAAGATGGGGTTTAGTGGAGTAATTACAATGATAGAGTTCAGTCGAGTAATGCCAATGATAGGGTTTGGAAGAGTAATGCCAATGATAGGGTTTGATAGAGTAATGCCAATGATAGGGTTTGGAAGAGTAATGCCGATGATAGGGTTTGGAAGAGTAATGCCAATGATAGAGTTTGGAAGAGTAATGCAAATGATAGAGTTTGGTAAAGTAAAGCCAATGATAGAGTTTGGTAGAGAAATGCTAATAATAGGGTTTGGAAGAGTAATGCCAGTGGTAGAGTTTGGTAGAGTAATGCCAATGATAGAGTTTGGTAGAGTAATGCCAATTATAGAGTTTGGTAGAGTAATGCCAATGATAGGGTTTGGTAGAGTAATGCAAATGATAGGGTTTGGAAGAGTAATGCCAATGACAGGGTTTGGAAGAGTAATGCCAATGATAGAGTTTGGTAGAGTAATGACAATGATATAGTTTGGTAGAGTAATGTCAATGATAGAGTTTGGAAGAGAAATGCCAATGATAGGGTTTGTTAGAGTAATGTCAATGATCGGGTTTGGTAGAGTAATGCCAATGATAGAGTTTGTTAGAGTAATGCCAATTATATAGTTTGGTAGAGTAATGCCAATGATAGGGTTTGGGAGAGTAAAACCAATGATAGGGTTTGTTGAGTAATGCCAATGATAGAGTTTGGTAGAGAAATACCAATGATAGAGTTTGGTGGAATAATGCGAATGATAGGGTTTGGTAGAGTAATGACAATGATAGAGTTTGGTAGAGTAATGCCAATGATAAAGTTTGGTAAAGTAAAGCCAATGATAGAGATTGATAGAGAAATGCTAATAATAGGGTTTGGAAGAGTAATGCCAGTGGTAGAGTTTGGTAGAGTAATGCCAATGATAGAGTTTAGTAGAGTAATGCCAATTATAGAGTTTGATAGAGTAATGCCAAATGATAGGGTTTGGTAGAGTAATGCAAATGATAGGGTTTGGAAGAGTAATGCCAATGATAGGGTTTGGAAGAGTAATGCCAATGATAGAGTTTGGTAGAGTAATGACAATGATAGAGTTTGGTAGAGTAATGTCAATGATAGAGTTTGGAAGAGAAATGCCAATGATAGGGTTTGTTAGAGTGATGTTAATTATCGGGTTTGGTAGAGTAATGCCAATGATAGAGTTTGTTAGAGTAATGCCAATTATATAGTTTGGTAGAGTAATGCCAATGATAGGGTTTGTTGAGTAATGCCAATGCTAGAGTTTGGTAGAGAAATACCAATGATAGAGTTTGGTGGAGTAATGCGAATGATAGGGTTTGGTAGAGTAATGACAATGATAGAGTTTGGTAGAGTAATGCCAATGATATAGTTTGGTAGAGTAATGCCAATGATAGAGTTTGGTCGAGTAATGACAATGATAGGGTTTGGTAGAGTAATGACAATGATAGAGTTTGGTAGAGTAATGCCAATGATATAGTTTGGTAGAGTAATGCCAATGATAGAGTTTGGTCGAGTAATGACAATGATAGAGTTTGGTAAAGTAATGCCATTGATAGAGTTTGGTAGAGTAATGTCAATGATCGGGTTTGGAAGAGTAATGCCAATGATATAGTTTGGTAGAGTAATGACAATTGTAGGGTTTAGTGAAGTAATGCCAATGATAGGGTTTGGTGAAGTAATGCCAATGATTGGGTTTGGTAGAGTAATGCCAATGACAGGGTTTGGTAGACTAATGACAATGATAGGGTTTGGTATCGAGTATTGCCAATGCTAGAGTTTGGCAGAGTTATGACAGTGATATGGTTTGACAGAGTAATTACAAGGAGTATTGCCAATGGTAGGTTTTTAGTGGAGTATTGCCAATGATAGGGTTTGGTGGAGCATTACCAATGATAGAGTTTGGTAGAGTAATGACAATGATAGGGTTTGGTGGAGTATTGACAAATGATAGGGTTTGGTAGAGTAATGACAAATGATAGGGTTTGGCAGGATATTGCCAATGATAGGGTTTGATGGAGTATTGCCAATGATATGGTTTGGTATAGTAAGGCCAATTATAGGGTTTGGTAGAGTAATGCCAATGCTAGGGTTTGGTGGAGTATTACCAAAATGGTAGGGTTTGGTAGAGTAATGACAATGCTAAGGTTTGGCAGAGTTATGACTGATATGGTTTTGCAGAGTAATTACAATGATAGGGTTTGGTAGAGTAATACCAATGATAGGGTTTTGTGAAGTAATGACAATGTTAGAATTTGAGATACGGTCATTTATCCATGGTTCTGCATCTCTGCTTGTATACACTCTCTCTTAATCCTTTTACTCCATAGATATTATTTCCTATGCCTTTTTGTCAACAGTGTAGACAGAGATCAAACAGCTCCAATAAGATCTGTCTGATCAGGGTCTTCATTGTTGCACACTGGATCTATATGTGTGAGTTTATCTTGCCTTTCATAGAAATGATTGCTAACATATACATACCAAACTACTATTTGAGATCATAGATATGGAAGTAGGCTGGATTTAAACTCATGCATATTTATGGCGTAAAGGGTTATTCATAAACTGTTTCTTCACACTACTAAGTACCCCACCATGAAGTACATGTGTATGGGTTATTTTGCGATAACCTTTACAAACTGTTGGGATTCAGATGAGATTTTGAGTTACCCGGTGTCTCATCAGGAAATGCCTACCTTTGAGAGTTTAGCCCATTCCTCCATAGGTTATTTTTTTACCCAAGCTCTTTGAATAAATATACCCAAAAGGGGCATTTACTAGAGAAAAGGAAAATTTTAGAATATTGTAGTTTGAAACCATTGTGATAAATAGAGCATTTGCTCCTATTGGAGCAAATACTCTATTTATCACAATGGTTTCAACAGGTGACTTTTAGAGAGGCGTAGAAAGGCGTATTTATGGAGGAAAGGCTTAAGCAGCTCGACATTGATTAGAATAGTAAATCTTAAAATTCTTTGTCCAGTTTTATTCACAGTATATTTGAAAATGTTCAACTCACAAAGTAATGATAGTTTCAATGCTGTGAGGATAGATTAACCCTGAAACACTTTATTGAATATGGCTGTTATCATGTGACAGGGGATGACAATCACAGAAGTGCTTGAGACACTTGACAGATACCTGAATGAGGCAGAGTTATGGGCCTTGTGTAAGGAAGGGACAGCAGCACTACAGCGAAAAAAGAAACATCTGCGTAAGTAGCCTTTTAACAGTATATATCCAGAATTAGGTACCATAGATGAATCACATAAAAGTTTTCAAATAATCAGTTGTAAATCATACTTTGCAATGTTTTGTTGATTTTGTGTGTGATTGTAATATCTCTGTTTAATCATTCCCTCATATTGACACCTTTTGAAACCATTGTGACAGATAGAGCATTTGCTCAGCAGGAACAAATGCTCTATCCCATTAGTTTCAAATCTACACAATTCTAAAATTTTCCTTTTTTGTAGTAAATGCTCCTTTTCAGTAGATTTATTCAAAGAGATTTGATCTAAGAATAGTCTTTGAGGGAATGGATTAAAAATGTTATCTAATTAATATGGTAAATATTTTTGTATGTACGTTTTTGCAGCTGCCTACTTGTCCCCGGACACTCTGTTGATAAGAGAGTCAGGCAATGTGTCTTTTAAGGCCATTCCAGAAGAGAAACCCCTGGAGGTGATCTTCATGGCCCCAGAGCTACAGACAAAAGGGGAACTGTCAGAGAAGGTAAGGGTTGTCCCTTGAAAGTTCAGGGGTATAAAGGATCAGCTATGTAGCAGAAAGAAACATTCATCTTACTTCAAATATCCATACTTTCTTCTGCAGTGCTTGCAGATATTGAACTGAAAGTTTATATGTGAATATACACTTTTGTAAACAGAGTAGACACAGATCAGATGGCTCCGATAGGATGGCTACTGTTTGCTTATGTAATTATACAGATCTAATTCTTAAGCTTCTACCATGGTCAAAACATTCTGTGTTCATGTGCCTGTATTAAAAATAATCTTATTGATATTCAGAATGTCATTACATGTATTTTTTACATGAATATTCATGGAATATAGGGTTAACCTTTAACTCCAAGAATATTCATTATAGAAATAACGACATTCTGAATATTATTTAGATTAAATGTTATAACAGTTAATGGACGCAGGAATATTTGGCCATGGGATAAACTGTAGAATTATATACATGTATATCATACCATAAGCAAACAGAGTAGACCTTGATCAGATGGTTCCTACAGGAGCCGACTGATCTGGGTCTGCTCTGTTTGCAAAGGCATATTTATGGAGTACTGAGTTAAGAAGACATTATTGGTAGGGGGTATCCATGATATTACATGTATGTCATAATTATCTAACTGTAATTGTGTTTATTTCAGACTTGTCTCTTTGGTCTCAGTGTGACACTGCGATGTGCAGCTGGGAAGAAATACTCGACTGTGTCTGCAATGTCTGTGAGCCAAGAGCTGAAGGACATGTTACAGTATCTCATTGAGAGTAACCCAGTCAAACGGCCTGAGCTGTCAGATATTGTCAAGGTGTGTATCTATTCTTTGCAGAGATTTGCATCAACCCTTTCCACCATGGATATTTATGAAAGAAATTAGGATGATATGAATATTAATTAATTTTTAAAATGACAGTAGAACTCATGATTTTTTGCCAAAAGGGAAACTTGAAAATAAGATCTATATTATTCCATAAGCAAGCAGAGCATCAGTTGGCTCCTATAGGAGTTGTCTGAAGTGGGTCTACTCTGTTAGCAAAGGTGTCACCTGGTCACCAGGGTCCCTTAACTCTGGACAGAGTTGTGGGAGCATCACAGGATTGACTTTCTCATCAGCCTCTTCCACTTTTGTCTGTTGTGTGCCAGGTTTTGCGTCTCTGCAAATGTTTTGCCTTTCTATTCCTGGATGTTGTCAACCCACTTCTTCTTTTGTCGTTGCAAAGGTGTAGAAAGGCGTATTTATGGATTAAAGTGTTAATCAATTACCTTATAATTATTTATTTAAGAACTTATTACTTGATTAATATTTTTTCACTTAACCCTTTACTCCATAAATACTCCTTTCTATGCCTTTGCAAACAGAGTTAACCCAGCTCAGACAGATCCAACAAGAGCCATCTGACCAAGGTCTGCTCTGTTTGCTTATGATATAGATATGATTCAACAGTTTCTGAAATGGCCAAACATGCATGTGTATGTGTGCTTTTGATAAATCTAATTAATATTCATAATGTCATAAATTATTACATGCATATTCATGTTATAAAAGGTTAATATCTGAAATGGCATATACAGCAAGTGAAGGCTTTGCTAAGGGAGAAACTTTAGAAATAGATGTTATTATTCTGTAACCAAACAAAGCAGACCCTGATCAGACAGCTCCTAAAGGAGCTACAGTTTAGGCTATGGCCAGGAATTCCAGTGTTCTCATGCAATTACGTTTGTTTCTTCACAAAAACACCATATAAAAGCTTTGCACACAGAGAAGACCCAGACAAATTCTTATTCATGGTGTCATTCCAAAAATTAAGCTAAGTAATATCATGAATATTATTATTTCTACATAAATAATAATATTCATGAGGGAAGTGGTTGAGACAGGAGGTTGCTTAGCCCTTTCCTTCACATAATTACCATTTCAGGCATTTGCAAACAGAGTAGACAGTCATAATGAGTCATTTGATCAGGGTCTGCTCTGTTAGCTTATGAAAGTATATATAGATCTGATTTTGCATTTTTGTCAACAATTCCTTTGTTAATAATGCTTTAAAATAGTTTGGCTCATTCAGACCAAGGTCAACAATTTGTTACTATATTCTGTTTGTTTTGAAGGCATGTAATGAACACAATAACGGCAGTGGCTCAGACACGGTGTGTGCAAAACTGTTCCAAGACGTCATCAAAGCTCAGGTAATACTTACATCTATTGTGTTACCTAATTACTCTAAGTATTCAGACACCCAATCTCCCCATACATCTATTGTGTTACCTAATTACTCTAAGTATTCAGACACCCAATCTCCCCATACACCTATTGTGTTACCTAATTACTCTTAGTATTGAGACACCCTATCTAAACTTACATCTATTGTGTTACCTAATTACTCTTAGTATTCAGACACCCAATCTCCCCATACACCTATTGTGTTACCTAATTACTCTTAGTATTGAGACACCCTATCTAAACTTACATCTATTGTGTTACCTAATTACTCTAAGTATTCAGACACCCAATCTCCCCATGCATCTATTGTGTTACCTAATTACCTAAAGTATTCAGACATCCAATCTCCCCATGCATCTATTGTGTTACCTAATTACTCTTAGTATTCAGACACCCATTCTAAACTTTCATCTATTGTGTTACCTAATTACTCTAAGTATTCTAATTTCAGACACCCAATCTAATCTTATATCTGTTGTGTTGCCTAATTACCCTAAGTATTCATACAACCAATACTAAATAATTCAGTTTAGCACCAATTTGATAACTTTAAATCAGACTGACATGGTAACAAATAGTGTAGATCCTGATCATTTGATATTGGTCTGCACCATTTTCCTGTGTTTTTCTGTCAGAATACCTAGGGTAATTAAGGTATACCATCAACACATTGTACAATTAACTCTGTTTATGATGTCAGTTAACTCCAAATAACCCCTAAATACCCTTTTTAACCCCCTTTAAGACTTTTGCAAACAGAGTAGACACCGATCAGACTGCTCTTGTAGGAGCCATCTCATCAGGGTCTTCTTTATTTGCCAATGAAATTTGATATACATGTGTACCTGTTTATTTATTTTTTTAAATGGCTACAATGCTCCACCTTCCATATTTCATTACAAGTATTTTGGCCATTAATATTTAACAGATTTTGTCAGGGTCAAAATTCCCTTATTCATATGTCACTATAAAAAAAATAATATTCATGATGTCATTAAATGTATTTGTTAATATCAGTATTCTTGGAGTAAAAGGTTTAACAGATATTTTTTCAACATGTGTAAAATTGATTACTGACTTTGTTGTTTAAAAATGGCTGAATATGAATTTTTGACTTTCAGAATGATAAAGAGGAAAGACAGCTGCAACTGCAGCAACAACAACAACAACAACAGCAGCAACAGCAACAACAACAACAACAACTGCAGCAACAGCAGAAGCAGCAGCAAAAGTCAAGACAGGAAGAAAACTTGCCAACAGTAGCTAAGCCATCGGCCTTCAAACCAATGGGACCATCATCTTTTCAGCCGCAGCCTTTGAAGCCATCCTCAATTGGTTCAAACAGCGGAGCATTCTGTCCTATACCTAAGAAACAGCAAGCTAACATAAAAGAAAATGGTGTCCCAGAACCTAGAATACCTAGTGCTTTTTCATCCCCAGCTACTCATTTTAAACCAATTGTTTTGCAGCAAACTTCAATCAAAGCAGATGAAAAACCTTCAACAATCAAAGAAGAAAAGGTAAACAATACAGAAAAAGAAAAAGAGATAGTTAAAGAAAAATCCAAACCAGCAACCTCTACACCACAGAAAACATCAGAGAAACTCACAGATAATCCTATTGATAGTGATAAAGAAGTTGTGAAAAAACTGAAAGAATTGAAGAAAAATCTAATGAAACATAGACAGCCAACTATGGCCAAGGAGATTGAAAATGAGGATAAAGTAGTGGACGATTCAAAGACTAGTGACACTACAACTCACACTAGAAAAACTTTGCCAGAAATTCCAAACAAAAAGTCTTCCAGGAGTACGGAAAGATCAGGAAAGCGTAGAGAATCAGGAGA
Organism: Azorinus chamasolen; assembly: GCA_963576725.1. Lineage (NCBI taxonomy): Eukaryota > Metazoa > Mollusca > Bivalvia > Cardiida > Solecurtidae > Azorinus > Azorinus chamasolen. Next base: position 73,690,882 of record OY755245.1, read on the forward strand.
TGCTTTGAACTCTTTGCTAAAGGAGATACAAAAACAAGGCAATGTGCCTGATACTCAATCTTTAGCCTCTGCCATTGCACAATACCTACAAGGTCATTTGAAAGAACCAGCTGATGTTCCTGATCCTAAAGAGGAAAATCAGTTGAAAACTGCTGCTGAACTTGACATGACAGTGACCTCTGCTCAGGCATCACTGGATCAAGGTCAAATGTTACAAAATTTAAATATTCCGTCACAATTTCATTCCCAATTGGTTGGACAGACAATGACTTTGCCCACACAATACGGTGGTGGATTAATATCTGGACTTCCACAATTTCAATTTCAGCAGGATCCAGTAACAGGATTTTTACAACTGATTCCTGTTGTAGTCCGACCTCACAGTGTCCATAGTAACAGTGGCAGTGTCCATAGCAACAGTAATCGTGATTTTACCTCACCAACAAGTTCTGGGCATGGAATTAAAAGTAGTCACAGCCCACATGTGTCCCCTAAAAACTCTCATAACCAAAGTGATGCTAGTAATGTAAGTGCAATATCTGATCCCTCGGGGTCAAAGGTGAAAAGTAATCATGGAAGAACTGCTCGAGATTTAGTCCAAAAGACTGCAAACTTGCGTGCCAAAAATCTAGGTCGCCCATCTCCTTCACCACATCTGCTGAGTCTCCCTCGAGAGAATGGTGGGCTTCAGAAGTGGAAGTCTGATCATGCATTGGACAGGGGAGATAGTCAGATGTACCCTGATGGGGATCGACTCAAACACAACTCCGGCTCTAGTCTTACATTTCAAAGTAAATCTGCCTCAGGTTTTATTTGTGATGACTCCGTTCTGCATGCTGGGTCAAGTCGTAATGCTCATTTATTAGGATTTACTCGCATGCCTTTGGGAGCATATCCAAATGGTGGTATGAACTATCGCTCTCCGCAGGATATTCACAAAGTGCGTACACACTCTAACTCCTCTTCTCCCTCTCCTTCAAAAGACAGTGGTGTGAGTGGTATGAATATTGGAATGTATCGTAACATTCCACCAGGAACAGATATTACCTTAATGGATCGATTATTGAGCAATGTAAATATGAAACAGCAGAAAGTTCTAGGCAGAATTGTTCATTTGTTGAGAGAGGAGTTTGCATTTGATGGCTACATGGAAAATGGAGTAGAAGATGTGGCCATGGGTAAGAACTGAATTTATGTGAATATTAACCCAGTACTCCACATGGTTATTCATGTAAGAAATAATGATGTCATGAATATTAATTAGATTCACGTTTATAATGGCATATGGACACAAGAAAGTTTGGCCATGGCAGAAACTGTAGAATCATATTGGTATTATTCCATAAGCAAACAGGGCAGACCTTGATCAGACGGCGCCTGTAGGAGTCATCTGATCTGGGTCTACTCTGTTTGCAAAGGCGTAGAAGAGCGTTTTTATGGAGGAAAGGGTTAATAAAAGAAATGACTGTATGAATATTAATTAGCTGAATTTTTATAATGGCATTATGAACAGACAGATTAGACCTTGCCAAAACTGTAGAACAATATTGATATTATTTCATAAGCAAACAGAGCAGACCTTGATCAGATGCCTTCTACAGGATGCATCTGGTTTGGGTCTACTCTATTTGCATAAGTCATCAAAAGGTGACTATTAGGAAAGCGTTAATGTGCCATAAATATCAGAATACCAGTAATTATGCTTGAAAAAGTACTAAATCTTGCTCTATAGGTTGTAACATTCATTATGTAGATACATGTATAGGCAAGCATTAACTTTTACAGCAATTGAATTTTTGTAAACAAAGAAAACTAATACATGTATTTTTTATCTTGAAATATAGTACAACTATTCTACAGTGACCATCCAAAATGCAGGATGTTTTAAACAGGTGGTAGCATAATGCTGGATGAAAGTTATTCCGAAACTCCCTAACATTTGTCCTGCATTAAGCAACCACATGCTCTTATAGACCCTCATACTTATTCATGTACATGTTCACTACAGGCAGGTTGTTCCACTGTAGGTATAAAATGTTGGTTGTTCTTTTATTGTTAACTCATTCCTTAACATTTACGTTGAAAGTCACTTTTGTATACAGTAAAACTCCTCTCAATTGATGTTCAAATTAGTTTAAATGCCAGTTTGTAAGATGGGTGACAGCTTAATGCAGGGTGAAAGTCATGACTTTCATCCTGCATTAAGCAGCCACCTGCCTTAACAGAACATACTTATTCTTTACTGAAATTCCAGTTTAGAGGGGTTTTACTGTTTTACAATTTTCATGGTTTTGTACAAAGTGTAAGGTGTTGTAAGTACCAGTATTGGTATCTGTGTTCAGACGAGACATTGAGTAACTCAGTGACTCATTAGGATTCAGACTGTTTGATACTGTCAGAGCTTCAGATAAGATGTGTAAATTAAAATATTTTCAAGTATAACTTATTCATTTCTCCACCAAACCCTATGTTGTGACCACTCTTTAGAATCGTCTCAAAGAGACGATTCTAAAGAGTGATCACAACATAGGGTTTGGTGGAGAAATGACAATTTTGTATTTGAGTATGCATCATTATCTGTAGCTCTGTACTGTTTTTGGAGAGAAGTGGAGTAAAGATTAAATTATTAAATTTAGAAATTACACATATGGCACTAGCTTAGCAAGTGAAGAGTTATAGAAATGTTAAAGGAAGAGATTCATTTGACTTTCAGCGGAGTACATATCCTCGCTGGGTGCTCTGAAGTGGGAGACGTTCACAAGTGCCATATGTGAGAAGTACAGCGACCTCTACTGGGGAACAGACCTTCTTGCCAACCTTTTCAAAGCTGTCAATGGCAGCAGACCCCCATCAGGGCAAAGGTACATACCGTACATTGACAGGCTGTTTCAGCATACATCTGCATAAACAATGTCTGATATAATTTTCAATGAATGGACAAGAGATGAGCCTTTTACTTGCTAAGTTTTCATAATGAATGGATCATTTATCAGCTGCTGTTGAATCTATCCAAACATAAAGTTTTATTCTATCCATAATTCATATACATCGATCAGTCAACACCAAAAGTTGTACATATATTCATACCATTAAGGTAATGCTTACACTCCATTTTCCAACAGTTTATTTATATATTCAGATAAAAAATGGTATCTAATACTGCTGAATCCTTACAAAAATGCCAACTTTTTAAGAGACAGAAAACTTCGCCTATACACGGAAACCATGTTATATTTTGTAAGAAAATGAAACAAAAAATATGATAAGGCATTCTTGTAGTAAAATACATACAATATACAACCCTTTGAATGTTGAATTTCGATGTTTTAATGATAGAGTCCATTCAGTATTTTGAATGATGAACTGTGCAAACCCTGTTCAGAGGGCTCCTCTACCTCTGATCTGGATCTACACTGTTTGAAAATGTCAGTGCACTCGCTTGACATATTCAAAGGGTTAATGAAATGATGTATGTTCTTTTTAGGACAAACCAAACACTTCCTCGCAGAGGTCAAGGTCAAAGGTCAAATGCGCTGAGAGGGGGTAGCAATGATGATTCTTCAGGGCTTTCAGAAAATGATGAAAATTCAGGGAAAGTAACCCATGACAGGTTGCATCCACAATTTTCTCCCCTGTCAGGAAATGCCTCGCGAAGACCTCGGTCAGCATATGCTGGAAGTGGTGGGGGAGGTCGGCATCTTGACACATCAGATTCAACAGACTCAGAAAATTATGGAAAGAAACGAAGAGTAAAAACAAAACATGAGCTGGATAAGATGAAAAGCTCATCGTCTAGTAATTTAGTGGGTGATATTAATAATTTGGGAACTGGTTCTAAACCGCAGCAAGGAAGGAAAGATCGACACTTGATAGCAATGCAGCCTGAATCGGAGATGAAGCAGACAACTTTACCGCGTAGTCCTAGGGACCCACTAGGAAATGTATCATCCAATAATGTACAGTTTAATAGACATGTTTCAGTGGACAGTTCTGTGCCAAGTCATCCTTCATCGTCTGTCCTAACGAACTCTATGGACAGAAGACGGGGAAACTCTGCTGATCAAAATTCTCAGTTTTATTCACAGAACAATCAGAATCAGCGACCCATGAATGGGACTGCAGGGCCGGATAGATATATGGGATCTAAGATGACTAGACAGAACAGTAGCCAGTCTAGTTTTGCACAAGATGGGAATTCAGGGTCAATGGAGAGAACAGGTGCTGGATATTTAGGGGTAAAGGGGTCAGGATTGAGTAGAGAAGTCAGTGTGTCATCGCACAGTAGTGGCCAATCAGACTTAGTGCGGGATACTGATGCAATACCAGTTGACAAGAAAGGTCATGTGGTGTATCACTGGGCGATGATTCAGTTGAGCATGTCCACGGAGATGGAGAGATTTATGCAGGACATTGTAAGTATAACATTATTGTAATTATTACACAGTTAAGAGTCCTGCCTTTGTACACTTTTACAAACAGAGTACACCCAGATCATACAGCCCTTGTCTGATCAGGGTCTGCTCTGTTTGCTTATATGTTATAGTCTTATAAATCTGATTCTGTATGTTTTGGCAATGTATTTCCTTATTATTTCATATTTTGAATACAAGAATTAATGAATAATCATAAAGGTTGGAGACTTGCATGAACATGCATGAAGTAAAGTGTTAACTATAGAGTCCAGGCGGTATGAAAGGCTTGAATTTGCAAGAGGATTTTGAGTGACAAACAGTGCAGACCCTGATTAGAGGGCTAGGAGCCCTCTGGTCTGGGTCTACACTGTATGCAAATGCCAGTACACTAGCTTCCCGTATTCAAAGATTTAACTGCCATCAGGCAATAGTACATATCTTATTTACATCAAAATAAAATTTTGTGAGATGAATTTAAATTTAAAACTTTATTACCTGCTGGGCAAAAATGCAGATACTTTATATACATGTATTAGTGAAATATACCAGTTATTCTGTAGAGTGTATTTTGCCAAATTTAGATTTATAATGATGATTAAAGATAACCTTGTAATGATATTATAACACCCAATGCACTGAATGTAGTATAGAATAGTTTACAGTATTAATGATAAACTTGTGATGATGTACAAAATGTAATATTTAAGTTAGAGGTTCAGATAAGATGCGTAAATTTAAACATTTTCAGGAATAGCTCCTTTATTTCTCCACCAAACCCTATACTGTGACCACTCTTTAGAATTGTCTCTTCAAGACCATTCTAAAGAGTGGTCACAGTATAGGGTTCGGTGGACAAATGACAATTTTAGTATAATTATGGGTACGCATCTTTATCTGTAGCTCTGCTAGTGAAGTACAGAAAAACTTATTGACTTATTTATTGCACTAGTGGATTCTGGTAAGTGTTAAATGCTGTTATAACACTACGTCACTTACATGGAAAAGCAGCTTAAGTTTCACTATATGCATGTGGAATGCAATAGTCTTCTAGGCTTTGTAAACACTGTAGACCCAGACCAGCTCACTGATTCAATTTACATTATCTGATTAGACTTTGCACTGATTGTCAGATTTGTTTCCTGTTATCTACAGGTCTGTCAGATTAGATAGAGATGCTGATGAATGTCAAACAGCAAAGACCCTGTTTAATTATATGGCAACTGGTCTGGGTCCACACTGTTTGCAGAATGAACATCTTTACTCATATTGTGGCTTGTTTTAAATGTTGTTACAATACTTACATTGTATTAATTTATTGCCTTAATACACTAGTGAATTATGAGAATTATTTAACAGTGTTATAACACTTATAAAGTATTAATCTGAATTTTCTGAAGATTGTAATGCTAGACTTTATTTTCCTGCTTTTTGAAGAATAATTGTTGTCGTCAAATATCATAACAAATCGCACTTACAAACTGCCTTTGTCTTTTTGTTGCGATGAATTGTACTAATCACCAGAGCTCTGATTGCTTATGTGTTACAGGTCTTTACTGTTTACAATAAAGTTCTATGTTTTATATTTCTGATACAATAATTAAAATAATACTCATACACTGTGGAGCATTGTAAGAACCGGTATATGTTTATCAAGTAAAGAGTTAATCTGGCTTCTCAAGGAACAGGTTGCATCGATATGTGTGATAGACATTGCAAGAATGCACAATAAAACAGTCTTTAAGCACCAAAATAGTGTGACCACACCTAATGGACATGATGTCATTACTTCTTGCATAAAAAATTATCTAATATAATATTCATGATGTCATTACTTCTTATGATGGCTAATCAGGGTGTCAAACAGTTTGCATCCTGTTGAGACATCGAGTTACTCAGTGTCTCATCTGGATCTAAACTGTTTGCATAGGTATTCACTCATCCGCCCATAGCAGGCTAAAGGTTAATAGTCATAATGTCATTATTTCTTACATAAATAGCCATCAGGTAAAGGGTTAAAATGTTGTTTGATGTCTGTGGCAGGATGAGGGGAACAGTAAGATGCTCTTGTCCAAACTGGCCACACTGGACCAGCAGTTGAAGATGGAGAAGCGGGGCCGCAAGAAAACCCAAAAGTATTACAAGAACTTGCTGGAGTCTCATAAAAATGTCCTCATCACCAACAAGACAGAAAAGGCAACAAAAGGTAAAGTATGAGAGAAATGTTGTTTACCATGAACTTATCTTGATGAATTAATGAACATTTCTGGATTAAAAAAAATAACATCATTTACAGACATACAGAATATGCAATCTATAACTATCTGGGAAATAATTCCACATTTTGATGTCCTCTCCATTGTTGGTCACTTATGCCAACTTCAAAGATGCAGCATCTAATCAGTGTTGTATGTCACATTGAGCTGATGTTGTCAGTGTTGTATGTCATATTGAGCTGATGTTGTCAGTGTTGTATGTCATATTGAGCTGATGTTATCAGTGTTGTATGTCATATTGATCTGATGTCATCAGTGTTGTATGTCATATTGAGCTGGTGTTATCAGTGTTGTATGTCATATTGAGCTGATGTTATCAGTGTTATTGAGCTGATGTTATCAGTGGTGTATGTCATATTGAGCTGATGTTATCAGTGTTGTATGACATATTGGGTTGATGTTGGTGTGGTATGTCATATTGAGCTGATGTTATCAGTGTTGTATGTCATATTGAGCTGATCATATTGAGCTGATGTTATCAGTGTTGTATGTCACATTGAGCTGATGTTATCAGTACTGTATGTCATTGAGCTGATATTATCAGTGTTGTATGTCATATTGAGCTGATGTTATCAGTGTTGTATGTCATATTGAGCTGATGTTATCAGTGTTGTATGTCATATTGAGCTGATGTCATCAGTGTTGTATGTCATATTGAGCTGATGTTATCAGTGCTGTATGCCATTGAGCTGATATTATCAGTGTTGTATGTCATATGTAGCTGATGTTATCAGTGCTAATGCTCTTTGCTGATGCTGATGTTTTACCCTTTGAATGAGAGAAACAAGTGTACTGGCATTTGCAAACAGTGTAAACCTCAAACCATGGCCTGCATTGTTTGTCCTTCAAAATATACCCTTTCTTATTAAATGAATTCTCGTGATGGACCATTCTAATTTGAAAATGTAGCATTCCAATGGTCAATTGTTGATGTTGACCCTGATTAGATGTGGTGTTCTTAATGCAGATCAGTCTACATTGTTTTGTAAACTTTGAAGAAAATCATTCTCTTCTTGTGACATGTTTTATGAGTAGCTATTTGCTCATCTTTCAGTGGAGCAGACTCAGATGTTCCAGGTTGTTCAGGACATCTCGGAGATGACACATCGGATCCGGTTTGTTGACCTGTGCAAGACACACCTGCAGGTAACGTTTGATCCTAGTCAGTCTGTTTCACACTCTCTGTTTTAGAAGAAGAGCTGCTGGAATTACAAAACCAGTTAGCTCAGTAGGTTAAGCATTGGATTCCAGAGTGTAATGTTGCAGGTTTGATCCCCTGAATTACATATTATATGATCTTATGCTTGAATAAATTTGAATTGAATTGGTCTCAGCTTACCAAAGTCGTCAAAATGGAAATATTAGTTACCTTGCTCAATGCTCAAAATTATGAGGGAAGTGCTACAGTAATAGTTACTAGTATATCAGTGATATAATGAAATACTAAAAAATATTGTTTCTGATGAATTTGTAAACTTGCACTACCCTTTGAAAACAAAGTATACCCAGACCAGACAACTCCTAAAGGAGCCATCTGATCAGGCTCTGCTCTGTATGCTTATAAAATTAGATAAATCTGATTTTAGAATCTGGTTCTAAAACTTCAACCAATGAATATGTATGATGTCACTGTTTCTTACATTTTTTATGCATGTGTAAAAGTCACTTTATGAAACCATTGTGATAAATGAAGCATTTGCTCCATAGAAGCAAATGCTCTATTTGTCACAATGGTTTAAAAACTACACAATTCTAAAAGTTTCCTTTTTTCTAATCAAGCTCGACTGCGTTTGTATGAAGAACGATATAAATCTGGTTCTACAGTTTCTGCCAAGGTCAAAAATTCCCTGTGTTTATGACTTGTACGATTATATAATTTACCATAATGTAATTAATATTCATGTTTTTATTAGCTCGTCTGTTTCGAAAAAAAGTCAAGCTATTGTGATCACTGGGTCGTAGTCGTTGTCGTCGGCATGCAAAAACTTTAATATAGCTAATTACTCGAAAACTATAAGAGGTATCAACATGAAACTTCATAGGTTAGTAGATCTCATTGAGGGGAAGACCCCGACATAAGAACCATAACTAAACTCTTGGAGTTATGGCCCTTTATCGTTTTCAAAAAATTTCATTTAGCTGGACAAGCACCAAATGCACGTGGCTCTTGTTTTTTGCTCGTCTGTTTTGAAGAAAAGTCAAGCTATTGTGATCACTGGGTCGTAGGCGATGTCGTCGTTGTCATCATCGTGCAAAAACTTTAATGTGGCTCATTACTCGAAAAGTATAAGAGGTATCAACATTAAACGAGCGTTGGCGCAGCACGCTGCTCTTGTTTAACATGTATACATGTATTCATTAAGACATAAGACTTTGTTTGAATTTCTTTTAATTTTCAGATGTTACTGGCAGAGCTGGAGGGTATTGATGTCAGTTACTTGTATTCTATTGCAACTTGTCCCCTAGAGGAGCCCCTCCAGCTTCAGCCCCGACCAGACAACCCATCTCTGCAATTCCAGACCCTGAGGGAGCCCCACACAGGATGTGAGATACAGGCATTGCATGCTGGGACACCTAATGGTCTGATGGCATATTTGTTTGCCTCGTAAGTTTAAAACTACTAGTACTGATGTTTTGATACAAATTGCTTAACCCTTTACTCCATGAATATTCACATAAGAAGTTATGACATCATGAATATTAATTAGGTTAATTTTTAAAATGGCATAATTATTAACATATGAATTTTTTACGGAAGTAGAAACTAAAGAATCAGATCTATATAATTTTATAAGCAAACAAAGCAGACCCTGATCAGACAGCTGCTATAGGAGCCGTCTGATCTGGGTCTACTCTGTTTGCAAAGGGTCTCCTCTGTTTGCTTATGATAGAAAGGCGTATTTATGGAGTAAAAGGGTAAACTCTTTCATCACCAGAGTCACCACCAGAAGGTGACTCACGGGACTTGCTGCAATGGGCAAATCTGTGATTACCTTTGCAAATAGTGTAGATCTAGATGCCAAGTAACTCTGCATCTCATTTATGATTAGGATCCAAACTGTCTGATAAACCACTTACTTTACAGAGAAGAAACTGAAGGAAAGTTCACACTGAAACTTGAGGCAGACAATTTTGTTTGCAGATGAAAATTGTTTCAGCGGCGAAAGAGTTATCCTGCTGATCACAATATGACATGACATGACATGACTGACATTTGTACACATCGTTCGCCAGGATTGATTTTTTTTATTCTTTGCATTGATCTGACTCTACAGTTTCTATCAGAACCAAATATGTATGTGTACATAATTACCGGTATGCCAGTATAAAAAATTCATCTAATGAATATTCATGATTACTTGCATGAATATGCAACAGGGAAAGGGTTAATCAATACACATCCTATTTATATACAGTTGAACCCCTCTGATGTTACCATTTAAAGGGTAACCATAGCTGTCTTTATAAGGAGGTTGCTTAATGCAGGATGAAAGTAATGCAGAAAGTTCCTATATGAACTTTCTGCATAATTTTCATCCTGCATTAAGCTACTACTTGCCTCTGTCACCCAGAATTATGCCCCATTTTTGTGGTCGCATTAGAGGGGTTTTACTGTACCTGTATTCTGATGATATTGTTATGTTCTTCCAGAACTGCCTTGAGTGAGGGTTTTATGCACCAGTTTCTATTTTGCTACCGCTACTTCACAACAGCCATGGAAGTTCTCACTTTTCTCATCAACAGATACATTTCTGCAACACTGTAAGTAAAATCAGTCAAGTTGTAGTTGAAAGAATGTGCTTATGTATGAAAAGGATTTTGTTCTAGCCGTATACGTTATTCTCTTTACTTGATAAATATGCCTTTCTGACGCATTTACAAACAGAGTATATCCAGATCAGGCAGTTCCTACTATAGGAGTTGTCTGATCAGAGTCTGTTCTGTTTGCTAATGGAATAATATGGATCTAATTATATCCATGGAGCAGGGAGATTGTCTGTCCCAAAACTTAGGGTATACTCCTGGAGCAGGGAGATTGTCTGTCCCAAAACTTAGGGTATACTCCTGGAACAGGGAGATTGTCTGTCCCAAAACTTAGGGTATACCCATGGAGCAAGGAAATTGTCTGTCTGAATACTTAGGGTACAATGTATATGAAATGTAATATAATCCCTGAAATTGTATAAAGATTGAAAATTGGTCAAAGATCAATCATCTCTAAACACCTTGAAATATTGTAAGACGTAAAATTGTCTCAATGAGTGTAAGACGTAAAATTGTCTCATTGTATGTAAAGATCTAAAATGTCACATTATACTGAATCAAAAGACCTCAAATTATATTATTGTACTGTATCTAAAGACCTCATTTTGTTTTATTGGTCTGTACATTTAAATACTGGATTTCATATTAATAAAAGACCTGATTTTGTATTAACTAAGAACTCATTTTGTATTATTGTATCTAAAGACCTAATTTTGTATTATTGTATCTAAAGACCTGATTGTGTATTATTGTATCTAAAGACCTGATCGTGTATTATTGTATTTAAAGACCTGATTATGGTTGTATCTAAGACCTAATTTTCAATGCATTATTGTATCTAAATATCTAATTTTGTATTAGTGTATCTAAATACTGGATTTTGTGTTATCATATCGATACATAATATTGTATTATTGTATCTAAAGACCTAAATTTGTGTTATCGTATCTAGATAACTAATTTTGAATTATTGTATCGAAAGACCTGGAATTATGTATGAATGTTCAAACTGTGCTACTGTATATACTTATCTTCATGTACACATAAAAATAGATGTGAAAAAAAAAGAACTTTGTAAATACAATGGAACCTGTATTAATCCCCGTCATCAAAAAGAGATCTAATTATGGGACTGTTAGGCAGGTGGTAGCTTAATGTAGGTCAAAAGAAATGCAGAAAACTCCTATTGGAACTTTCTGCATTACTTTTGCCCTGCATTAAACAACAACCTGCTTTTTAATACTTCCATGTTCAATAACTGAATTGCCACTTAACCCTTTCCCTCATTTAAACGTGTTTTCACGCATTTGCAAACAGAGTAGACCCAGATCAGACGGCTCCTAGAGGAGCCGTCTGATCAGGGTCTACTCTGTTTGCTAATAGAATTTAATAGATCTAGCTGTTTCTTTGCTTTCTAAAATGTCTGCAATGTTCTACCTTCCATATTTCTTTATAACTATTTTGCTAATGAATATGCAGCAGGTATTGAAATTTGGCCTAAATACAGAACAGGGAAAGGGTTAAGGCAGGTTCTACTGCACCATATAGCTGATATTGGTCTGTCTTCTGTGAGCTGTACTGGTACTCTTGTTTACTTTGAAATGCTGACAGAGTTCTGAGATTAAAACTAAAATCAAGGTAAGGTTGTTTGGTAAATTAGTAACTGTTAATGGTTGGGCTTCAATATTTTTCATTCATTTTTACATTGTAGTTTATAGATGTGCTCATTTTCAAATTGTCTACTTACTACACTAGACTGAATGAAATCTTCTTTATAATTAACATTTAAACTTTTCTGTAAACATTTTCATAAATCTATGAGTAAATCTACTGATCATTTGTGTTTCCTCCACCTAAGCAATTAAAATATTTTATATTTATGAAATTGTTGAAAATAAATTATCCCAAACTGCAGTACACCTCTACATAGTGACCCCCTAATGAATAAACATGATTCTTTTAAAACAGGCGGCTGCGTAACTCTTTACTCCATGAATATTTATGAAAAAAAAAATGACATCATGAATATCAATTAGATTAACTGTTATAATAAATAACACATGGACACAGGAAGTGTTTGCTACGGCAGAAAACAGAATCATATCTATATTATATCATAAGCAAACAGAGGAGACCCTGATCAGACGGCTCCTACAGGAGCTGTCTGATCTGGGTCTACTCTGTTTGCAAAAGCATAGGTAGAAAGGTGTATTTATGGAGTAAAGGGTTAAGGCATGATAATAGTTATGCAGGAAGCATTCTGTATGACTTCTGTTCCACATTACGCTACCAGCTGTATCAACTTTTATCCCACAAGCATGCATTTTGTAGCAGAAAGCTTAAACCCTGGTCAAACCTTCTTTAAGAGAGGAGTTTGATCTGGGTCTGCACTCAAACCCTAACATTATCCAAATATTGACAATAATTAGAGTACTATTTTGGTAGGAGTGGGACACATTATTTATGAGTCTCAATCCTTACCATGCATGGCTAATGTCTGGCTTCACAATGCATGGCTGCATGGATGATGTCAGGCCTCACAATGCATGGCTGATATCAGGCCTCACAATGCATGGCTGATATCAGGCCTCACAATGCATGGATTATGTCAGGCCTCACATTGCATGGCTAATGCCAGGCCTCACAATGCATGGATGAAATCATGCCTTACAATGCATGGATTATGTCAGGCCTCATAATGCATAGATGATGTCAGGCCCAATGTGTATATCATTGATGTTAACCCTTTCCCTCATATAGACGTGTTTTCACGCATTTGCAAACAGAGTAGACCCAGATCAGACGGCTCCTAGAGGAGCCGTCTGATCAGGGTCTACTCTGTTTGCTAATAGAATTTGATATATCTGTTTCTTTGCTTTCTAAAATGTGTACAATGGTCCACCTTCAATATTTCTTTATAATTATTTCGTTAATGAATATTCAGTAGGTATTTAAATTTGGCCTACATACAGAACAGGGAAAGGGTTAAACACTGAATTTTCAAATTGGAATGTCCCATCAGTGTTTAACTACAGAGTCCATGTAGTATGCATGGATGGTTTAAGTGTGTCAGAAGGATTTGAAAGACAAACAGTGCAGACCCTGATCAGTGGGCTCTTCTAGGAGCCCTCTATTCTGGGCCTACACTGGTTGAAAATACCAGTGCATGTGTCATGCATTCAGTAGGTGAATCATGGCTTTACTTTTTTCTTTTTTTATCAGATTGGCTTATGATTCATTTGGATGTTAATAATATGTTTTTTTTATTTAATTCACTTCATGTGTTAGACTTATTTTATATGTAATGAAACATTGTATTTTTTCTTATCATTTCGTTTGTAGATGGTTTTAATGCTGCATGTAATTTGTACTCAAAGCTTTTGGTGGTCAGGTTTATACTTTATAGATATTGTCAATTGGTATTAACATTTGAATGCTGAATTTACAAAGCAGAATGATCTGTCAATGTGTTACAATAGGGTCGATTTAGTACGAAAAGTTTTAATTTACAAGAAGATTTTGAATGACAAACCGTGCAGAACCCGATTGGAAGGCTCTGCACTGGGTCTACAATGTTTTCAAATGCCAGTTCTTTCATTTCCTGCATTCAAATGGTTAATGGTGATAGTTCTTTAGCTCATAAGATTTATTGTTTCATTGTGGGGTTTTTTAATTTTTAAATTTATAATCAAATATTGAATACGGTAATTCACTTTTTGTAATTGTTAAGATTTTTGTTATAATTTCTTAACTCTTTTCTCCATAGATGATACGCCTTTTTAACACCTTTGCAAACAGAGCAGACCCAGATTGGATGGCTAGTCTAGCCAGAGTCTGCTCTGTTTGCTAATAGAATAATATATTTTTGTGTACATTTACTATTATAAAGATTAATATAACTGATATTCATATCATTATTTCTTACATGAATATTCATGGAGTAAATGATTAATGCATTTCTATCAAGATTAATCCTCTTAACCTGAAGAATGTTAACAAATGAACCCTCCAGTTCTAGATTTATACAAACTTATTCAAATAAGTATAGACATACTCTACAATGATGACTTAGTTAACCCATTCCCACTTAGGCTATTTTTAGACCTTACCTCTTTGATTAAATCTACCAAAAAGGAGCATTAACTAGAGAAAAGGAATTTTTCAGAATTGTGTAGTTTTGAAACCATTGTGATAAATAGAACATTTGCTCCTGTGGAGCAAAATAATGCTCTATTTATCATAATGGTTTCACAAAGTGACTTTTACAGAAGCGTCAACTGGCGTCAATATGCGGGAATGGGTTAAAAATAGCAATAAAATTGGTACTCTAAGTACATGTAGGCTCTAGTGTGACTTTTATTTGCATTAGCCTTTTACTTCATAACTCTTTGCACGTTAAGTAATTTTTCTTCTGCAACAATTGTCATCTGCTTTAATTCTAAAAATAAAATTTCTCTCGTTTCTTTGCAAAAATATGGTCAAAGTGACAAACAGTTTGGATCCTGATGAGACGCCCCATTATGCGGAGTCTCATCTGGATCCAAACTGTTTGCATAGGTAATCACGATTTCACCGCTAGCATGCAAAGAGATAAATATTCCTGTATGAAATAATGATTGTGTGAACATCAATGAATTTAATTTTGTAGTAGAGTATCAACAAGGAAACTTTTGGCTTTGGCAAATTTGTATTAACCAAAAGCAAGCAGAGTAGACCCTTTTCAGATGGTTCCTTGGTCTACTCTGTTTGCAAAGGTGTTAAAAGATGTACAAATGTATCTGTAAAGTAAAGGGCTAAGCAATCTTATTTATTATGTTGTGCACTGAGTCAAAAAATCAAAAAAGAGAATCTAATTATCTTTTGTGCCTTTGCAAACAGAGTAGACCTAGATCAGATGGCTGCTGCAGGAACCATCTGATCAGGGTCTTCTCTGTTTGCTTATGAACTTTGTATAGATCGGACTCTACAGTTTCTACCAGTGCCATGAAATCCTGTGTATATTTGCCATTATAAACATTCATCTGTGTCTATGTGATGGACAATAAGGATTCTTGTGCCCTGTATCTACATTGACACTTGATAGAGACGCCTCTTGACACCAGAGTAAACCCAGATCAGAATGATGACCTGTAGAAGCAGCTTGATCAGAGTCTGCTCTGGTTGCTTATGAACTTTGAATAGATCGGACTCTACAGTTTCTACCAGTGCCATGAAATCCTGTGTATATTTGCCATTATAAACATTCACCTGTGTCTATGTGATGGACAATAAGGATTCTCGTGCCCTGTATCTGCATTGACACTTGATAGCAGAGTAAACCTAGATTAGACGACCTGTAGAAGCAGCTTGATCAGAGTCTGCTCTGGTTGCTTAACTCTTTGCATGCTAAGTAATTTTTCATCTGCAACAATTGTCGTCTGCTTCAATTCTTAAAATAAACTTTCTCTAATTTCTATGCGAAAATATGATCAAGATGACAAACAGTTTGGATCCTGATGAGACACCGCATTATGCGGTGTCTCATCTGGATCCAAACTGTTTGCATAGGTAATCACAGTTTCGCCGCTAGCATGCAAAGAGTTAAAAATAATACTGATCCAATTCTAGTTTCTGCCATGGTCAACACATGTTGATTTCCAATACCATTGTAAAACCTTTAGTTAATGGATATTTATGATGTACCTGTAATTATTTCTTACATGAATATTTATCAGTTAAAAGGTTAACCAGTTTTGTTTATTATGAAATCTGAAGGGAGTTTACTGTATCTATATGGCATGGTATCTAAATTTTCAGATCTGGATCTACAGAGACAAACATTGTGCGGCTCCAGAAACGTGTGGTAGATCTTCTCCACTTCTGGCTCGAAGGATACTACAGTATAGACTTCCAAGGGAGGCTATCCCTGCTGGACCTACTCAGGAGATTTATCAAGGAGCATGTGAGTTACAGTTCATCATCATGCATTATGAATTCTCGACCTCTGGTCAACTTTATAATGTTTAACTCTTTGCATGCTAGTGGTGAAACCTTGATTACTTATGCAAACAGTTTGGATCCAGATGAGACGCTGCATTATGCGATGTCTCATCAGGATCCAAACTGTTTGACACTTTAACCACATTTTTTTTTTAAAAAATGAGAATTTTTTTTTTTAAGAATTGAAGCAGACGACAATTGTTGCAGAAGCTTGGAAAGAGTTAACTTTCACTACCGATCATTGTCATCTACAATTTTCAAATTTTTTTTTATTTTCTTCTCTTTTCTTTCAAACACAGTCACAACAGCATCAAATTGGGTGATCACAGATTACCATATTATGTTGGGTAACAATGCCTGCAAAACAAAAAATATGCACTTCTTTTCATTGATAGACTTTTGCATTATATTTCCTCCATTTATTGTGAAGAGGAAGCTCTGATTGGTAGATGTTTCAATGGTAAACAGTTCACACTCACTGATCTAGATCTACACTTTTAATCAGGATTCAAATAACAAAATTTAATTGAAAGAAAAAAACTATTTTCCTGGTTTACTTTAACCTGATAGAGACCTTTTGACACCTGTGCAAATAGAGCAGATCCAAATCACATGGCTCTTATAGGAGCTGTCATATCAGGGTCTGCTCTGTTTACTTATGGAATTACTTACAGAATTACTTAGGCCTGATTCTACACATTCTACCATGGCCGAAACTTCCTGTGCTCATATGACAGTACAAAAATTAATCTTAATTAATACTGATGATGTCATTATTTCTTACATAATTATTCATCAACTAAAGTGTTAATGTTCTGAACAGGGTTTAACATTTATTGTCTAATTGGAATAATAATGGTAGAAGCCTTAGGTTGATAAACAAACTATACAAATGTATCTCCTCAGACACTGATCTCCTCAAACACTGAGAAACTAGTCAACAAGTATCAAATAGCTTGGATCATGATGAGATGCTGTGTTACTTGACATCTGAATCAAAACTGCAAATGCTTGTAAGACTGCACTTAGTTGACCAAGGGTTAACCTGATGCCTTTTACTTATAATCCAGATACAGGATGACTCGGAAGGTGGACAAAGTCTTCTGGCATTGCTAAGCAACTGTAACTCCGGTAACAACCTTGAACTCTCCTCAGCTGATCCAGATGAGCCAGAGCTTCACTTCTGGCAACGAGAAGAGCCCAAACTTCGGGTATGTAACTAAAGTTGTTGATTATTCTTTATTGATGTTGTGACTTCTGTCTAAACACAAACTTCTGAAAACTGCTGATGATCAGACATTATGCTTAGCTCCAGTTAAGAGGTATATCATTCTCTCCAAGAGAGGAAGTTTTACTGTATACAAAATAAATAAAAGGGCTTGTTAAGTAGGGGGCAAGAAACAATGTTTACCAAATGCATGGAATATCTTTATTCAGTGATGATACACTAATTAACCTAGGTATTCAGACACCATGTCTCCTCTAGTTTACCTGTTTGTAAAGCTGAATCGTTCAGTTTGGCACCATATTGATAACCCTTTCCCTCATATAAATGTGTTTTCACGCATTTGCAAACAGAGTAGACCCAGATCAGACGGCTCCTAGAGGAGCCATCTGATCAGGGTCTGCTCTGTTTGCTCATAGAATTTGATAGATCTGTTTCTTTTCTTTCTAAAATGGCTACAATGGTCCACCTTCCATATTTTATTATAATTATTTTGCCCATGAATATTCAGTAGGTATTGAAATTTGGACTAAATATAGAACAGGGAAAGGGATAGCTGTAAATTAGTAAACTCTAATAGCACAAATTAGTGCAAATCCTGAGTAAGAGCCATTTGATATTGGTCTGTACTGTTGTAGTGTGTCTATCAGAACAGGAACCGTTTGCACTATTTCCCCAAGTTAAGTCTGAATACTTAGGGCTATTAGAGTAGATAACCAAAAGTGACTTTATACTGCAAGCATGAACAGTTTAGATCTATCTCAGACATGGCTCTGCTAATTGTCTGACCTAAAGACCTAAGTTGTTTCATTGACTGTCTATTGCATTGTTTCCAGTTTGTTGTGTGATATTTGCTGGATCTTGCATACACAGTTTTTATGCCACACATCACAGCTTTTTGTTGCTAAATCAAGTTTGGACACCGGTTTATTTCATTTTATCACCCTTTCCATCTTTTTTCTGTATGTTTTCAAAATCGAACAGTTTGGTAGCAAATCCTGTTATGTCAATCTCAAAATATATTCTTAAATATGTTTATTTGGCTCTCAGCCCCTATGTAAATGCTAAAACCCTTTCTCTATTCAAGATTTTTGTTAGAATTAATGACCTCATGAATATTTACTAGCTGAATTTTTATAATATAAACTTTTCAAGGGAATTTTTTTGCAGATCTATATCATGTCAAAAGCAAACAGAGCAGATCAGATGGCTCCTATAGGAGCCGTCTGATCTGGATCTACGTTTGCAAATGCCTGAAAATGCATTTATATGAGGGAAAGGGTTAAGCATTAACAATTAATTAAAAATATGAAATAATAAACTTAATGCCATTGCAAACAGTTCTAGGTCTGCATGGGTTTACATATCTGTAACATATATGCAAACAGAGTAGACCCTGATCAGGTGGCTCATACATGGACTGTCTGATATGGGTTAACACTTTGTGACAAAGTGTAAAAAGCGGGTGTTTCCAGTAAAGCATTAACCCTTCGCTCCATGAATATTTTATGAATAATTAATGTATTTATGAATATTAATTACTTTAATATTTATTACAGCATAAGAACAAGGAAAGCTTTGATCCTGAAAGAAATTGTAGAATTAAATCCATAATTTATTCCATATGCAAGCAGAACAGACCCTGGTCAGATGGCTCATGTAGAAGCTGTCTGATCTGGGTTTACTCAGTTAGCAAAGGCATAGAAAGGCATATTTATGGAGTACAGGGTTGATGTACAATTCTGTTATAATAGAATGTGAATTTCTGTTATATTAGAATGTACATTTCTTTTATATTAGAATGTACATTTCTTTATATTGAAATGTACATGGTTGTCTGTTGTATTAGAATGTACAATTCTGTTACAAGTATATTAGAATGTACATGTCTGTTATATTAGAATGTACATTTCTTTTATATTAGAATGTACATGTCTGTTATATTAGAATGTACATTTCTGTTATATGAGAATGTACATGTCTGTTATATTAGAATGTACATGTCTGTTATATCAGAATGTACATATCTGTTATATTAGAATGTGCATATCTGTTATATTACTACTAAACCCTTATTTGTAGACATACAGATATTTGCTTTACCAGTAATTCAGTATACAAGAAGAATTTAATGTAAGTGTGGAAAGTCATGTGACTGTTTGTTCACAATCAACTCTATTTGTTCGCAATCAACTCCGGTTCCCTTTTCATCAAACAGCATTCATACAGTGTTCTTGTTGGTTGGAAAGTCTATGCAAGCTGGCAAAATACATGTCCACAGTAACAGGGTATTGTTCACATGTACATGTATATTGTAAAATGATTTTTGCCTCCTCTTCCTGGGGATTTACGGCTATCCATACCCATCCGCCCCTCTGTCCATCCATCAGTCTGTCTACAGTACCAAAGGGCCACTCATTTATTGAACATAGGAGTGTTTTAAAAAAGCAGGTGGTTGCTTAATGCAGGGCAAAAGTAATGCAGAAAGCTCCTACTGGAGCTTTTTGCATTACTTGTGACCTGCATTAAGCAACCCCCTGCCTTATAGATCCATAATTAGTCCTCTTTTGATGGCTGCTTAATACAGCTTCTACTGTCGACTCATACAACTTGAACTGATGAATGTTCATCTAATAACTGTATTAATAATTATTAACTTAATTCTGATAATGGCATCATGAACAAGAGATTTTGACCATGGCAAAAACTGTGGAATCTGATCTTTTCTGATTATTTCATTAGCAAACAGAGCAGACGCTGAACAAATGGCTCCTGTATGAGTTATCTGATCTGGATCTACTCTGTTTGCAAAGGAATCAGGATGTACATGTATGAGGTAAAAGGTTAATGGGTTAGTTTATTATTGTGTGGAATTATATACCTGCGATATAATGATTATGATATACTACAAGTCCTGCATTATGTGGAATTATATACCTGGGGTATAATAGTTATGATATATACACCCAGAGTTACATCTGTCATCACAAACCATAGCTACAAGTCATACATTATGAGGAATTATATACCTGGGGTATAATAGTTATGATATACACCCAGAAACATCAGAGTTACATCTGTTGTCACAAACATAGCTACAAGTCATACATTATGTGGGATGATACACCTGGGGTATAATTATATATATACCCAGAAACATTAGTGTTACTGCCATTGGGCATCTATGTCCAAATTGACACATTTATAGATGTATATTGAATGTGATAATAATGACTTCTTTAATTTATAATTGCTATATTTAAACATTTGTAAAACAGTTAAACTAATTGGCAATATGTTTTTATGATCTTGTGACCTAGTTGTGAACATTATTCCATGACTTTCCACACTTGTGTGCATAATGTAAAACTTTCATTTCTGCTTTTATGTATTTTATTTATTGGAATGTTGTAACAAGGATTATTTATTGCTTGCATGCCTATCAAACTGCAAAGAGGAAAGTCGGCAAAGTTCTCTTTACCTTAAGTTTACCTGGCAAATTAATATGTTTATGGACTAATAGTCAAGACTGAAATATATTTAATGCAAGATTAATTTCTATGATTGTTTTTCAATTATGATAGAAAGCAGTTTATTTTATACTCTAAGTATTTCTTTATTCTCATGGGATTCATTATAGTTTCATTTTAGAACTGAACCCTCAATTCTTGGAGTTCTTGTTTGCTCTTTTTTTATCTATTTTTACATATATCTCTATCCCCCATTTTTAGCCAAGTCAGAGTGAAAAGAAAACTGAGGTAACTCTTCCTGTCAGTGGTTGGGTAGTTTAGAATTACCTCCCTTTGTAGCATGCCTTCTGTGTAGTGAAATCAACAAAATGCATAGTTCATAACCAGTAGTTGCTATGGAGATATCTTTGTCAGATTAATAACACTTTGAAACTGCTTAGCTCATGTAGATAGATATTAAACCTTTCAGTGTGGGTCGCACGTCATCAATGTCCTCGCAAATAGTGTAGACCCAGATGATAGGGCTACTTGAGGAGCACTCTCATCAGGATCTGCACTGTTTGTCATCGATGTTACAATTTTTCTTGAAACAAATTCCTAAATATTCATGGTAAGTATGACTTTTTTTTTAATTTTGGGCTAGTTCATTTGAAAAATTAGTGTTGAAACTTGGTTAAGTTGTAATTTGATCTGATCAACATTGGGTAACTTCCCTGGATCTGCTTATTGGAAGATAACTCAACTATTTTACATACTGTACATGTTTAGATCAAGTTAGAATTTATACTCAATGACCCAATTACTGGTATATTGGAGTGTGAACAGTATCTGGGTTATTGATGCTTTCTGGAAACAGTTTAATTGTTTAATCAGATCAGTTATTTTGAATGCTAAATCTGTACAATTTACCAATATGATACATACAGCCTAGTTCTTTTTTAGTTTGTTCAGGTATTTCTGTAGTCTTGTTCACAGGGATAAGACACATTCGAGTCAGTATAAGTATATATAGAAAGCTTTCTATATTTACATATACTGACTCAAACGTGTCTTACCCCTGTGGTCTTGTTGTCATTATCATCACTCTGGTGCAAAATCAGACATTGTCATAGTTTAAATATATCAGTGCAGGTGAGAATCTACTTGTGGTATTCTTGTTAACCCATTCCCACTTGAACATTTTTCAAGATTGCATGCATTAACAGAACTTTGTATTGATACATGGGCTGGAGATTTGTTTTGGACTAAGAATTTAAGGAACTGTAGAAATACATCCATCAGATATCATTAGCAAACAGAGAAGACCTTAATAAGATGACTCCTAAAGGAGCTGTCTGATCTGGGTCAATCTACTGTTTGCAAAGGCATCAAAAGGTGACTATAATTAAGTAGGAATGGGTTAATCCTTTACTCCATATAAGCTATTTGATGCCATTATAAACAGAGTAGACTAGCTCAGATCAGATAGATCAAGCAAGAGTTGTCTGATCAGGATCTGCTACATACATAGACCTGATTCTACAAAATAAGCATTAATATTCATACATTCGTCAGTTTACATGAATATCTCATGGAGTAAAATGTTAAGCAAATATTGAGGAACATTTATTTAACATATTTTGTTATGATGATGTATTCAAAGTCATGTTGAAAGTTTTATTTTATTTCAGAATAAATGTTTCCCTGTACATACACTGAGCTGTATACATTACAGACATATTAAATTTTCATATAGATCTACTAAAATCATCATTAGCAACATTTTTCTAATACCAAAATCATCATTAGCAACATTTTTCTTATACTAAAATCATCATTAGCAACATATTTCTAATACTAGATCAACATTATCAACATTTCTAATACTAAAATCATCATGCGAGATATATTTAAAATGCTAAAATCCTCATTTCTCCACTGAACCTATATTGTGACCACTCTTTTGGATCATCTTGTGGAGATGTTTTTATGCAGTTATACTAGGACAAGGTTTGGTGGATATGTTTGTCTGTTTGTTGGTATCAGGACTTTTCCGTGCACAGACCAAATTGCATTGTTTTGTGCACAGAAGAACATTCAGCTTACTGCAGATGCACTGACTACCGTAAGCCAGCTGGAAGGCTTCCTCACATGAAAAATCCAAATGCCAGACTGGGTTTCAAACCACATGCAGCTTTGGTGAAGAAATAAAGAGATTTTTCCTGAAAAATGGATTGATTTAGGCATTTTATCCATGGTTCTGCATGCATACATATTGACAAAGTGTCTGTTGGTCTATAGATATAGTAAACCCCTCTAGCTAAAGCAACGCCCCTCTAAAGATGATCACTTTATGAATAAACATAGACCTCTTTAAAAGCAGATGGTTCCTTAATGCAGGATGAAAGCAATGCAGATTGCTCCTGCAGGAGTTTTCTGCGTAATGTTTGCTATGCATTAAGCTGCCATCAAAGGGCTCCTTGAGGAACCCTCTGATCAGAGTCTGCACTGTTTGTCATTCAGAATCAGCTACCAAAGTTAAGCCTTTCATACTGAATGGAATCTATCATCAAACACAGATTTAATAAATCAGCTCTCATAGGGTAAACTGTATGATCTGATTCTACAGTTTCTGCAATGGCCAAAATTTCTATGGTTTATTTACCATTATAAAAGTATTCTTATTAATATTCATGATATCATTGTTTATTACATAATTATTCATTGAGTGGTGGGTTAAAAACAACCAACAATCCATTATTCTCTGTCTCCGCATGTGATTTTCAAACATCAGAGCCCAGTGAGATATCCAGTTACTTATAAGCATCTCCTAAACATTGTTGTAAATGATTGTCATGGTTTATTCTGTGATTTTCTATAAATTAACGCAGAGCTACAGATAAGGTGCATTCCCAAATACTAAAATTGTCATTTCTCCTTCAAACCCTATACTGTGACACTCTTTATTATCATCTCAAAGAGACGATTCTAAAAAGTGGTCACAGTACATGTATAGGGTTTGATGAAGAAAATAAAGGAGTTATTTTTGGAAATGTTTTAATTTACATGTCTTATTGATTAAGGTCAAGATTGTGGATGAATTTTTTTGTGATCTGTTTCAGAACGAAAGTATTCGTCATGTAAGCACTTTTCAGGCTTAATGTCTGGGTTTTTAACTTTGTCTTTGTCCTTTTAATTTGCTTCATTTGTTTGTTTGTTTTTTGTTTTTTTTATTTTATAAGACATCTGATAGCTCCATGGCAACAGGGCATTTATTAGAAATAATGCATTAAATGATCTGAATAAAATGCCTGTGCCATTGAACAAACTTGTAAATATTTTATTTTAGAGTATAATCTTTTTTCAGTTATTTAAAGAATCCAGAACCTTATTAACCCTTTCCTTCATATAAAGGCCTTTTCACGCATTTGCAAACAGAGTAGACCCAGATCAGATGGCTCCTATAGGAGCCATCTGATGAGGGTCTGCTCTATTTGCTAATGGAATTTGATAGATCTTCTAAATAGATTACATGTACTTTCTAAACTGGCTATAATGTTCCACCTTTGATATTTCATTATAACTATTATGGCCATGAATATTCATATTGGAATTCGTATTGAAATTTGGTATAAATATAGAACAGGAGAAGGGTTAAGCATGAGTAGTACAGTATCTGGTTTGATTCTAAACAATAGGCTAATTACACTAATTACCAACAGTATTTGGACACGCAAATTTACCCTCTCCACCCATTGGTGAAGCTGAATAATTCAATTTGGCATAACTTTAAATTAGACCAACATAGTAGCAAATGATGTAGACCATAAATAAATGTCTCCCTCAGGAGCCTTTTGACCTGGTCAGCACTATTTGCATAAGTTGGTGTGTCTGAATACTTAGGGTAAATAGTGTATACAAATATGTAGTTGAAAGATCATGTAACCAATTTATTTTCTACGAGCATGTTTAGATCTTTTCTTGCCATCAAGCCTTAGTTTTCCAGTACATGTAGTTGGTTTATGGATATGGATATGCATTTTGTTCGTTAACATGTGTTTGTATATGGTTTACATTTGTTTAGCAGGTAGTAGATGTTGTAATGTTGTGTTCCTGACATGTTGTACTTAACATCTGTTTATTTTTCCATGTTGTGTTCAATTATTGATCAGGCAAGGTCTCCTAATTTGCTTTGCTTTGTTTTACTTTTCCATTTGATGCTTGTTTGTGAAATGATGTTCTATTTTAGAATTTGGAAAGATGTTCTAATTTAGAATATGTTCTAATTTAGAATGTGGGAAGATGTTCATAGGAAGATGTTCTTATTTAGAAGAATGTGGGAAGGTGTTCTAATTAAAAATGTGGGAAGATGCTTTAAATTAGAATGTGGGAATATGTTCTAAATTAGAATGTGGGAAGATGTTGTAATTTAAAGTGGGGGAAGACAGATTTTACTGTTTTAGTTTTTAACCTTTCAATGTTTAACTGAGTGGACTGACTTTTGTAAAGTGTAGACCAAGGTCATAGGGCCCCTGGAGGAGCTGTCTAATCAGGATCTGCACTGTTTGTTATTTACAATCCTCTGGTACATGATACCCTTTCATGCTGAATGCACATACATGTGATAACCTGCTGAGAATGCATTCTATTTTTCTTTTTTATATCCTTTTCTCTAAATAAACACTGTTTTACACATTTGTAAACACAGCAGACCCAGATTTGACAGCCCCTGTAAGATCAGGGTCTGCTCTATCTTCCTTTGGAGTAAAGAGTTAAACTTCGGTAAAATTTATAAAACCTCAGAATTCAAATGATTAAAAAAGAAATGTCACTATGCCCACTGGTTTGTTCTGTAAACTGTTTGTTAAAGCAGGGCAAGTAAACCTTTCCTTCATATAAACGCATTTTACACATTTGCAAACATAGTAGACCCAGATCAGACAAATCCTGTAGGAGCCATCTGATCAGGCTCTGCTCTGTTTGCTTTTGACATTATATAGATATGATTCTACAGTATTTGTTAAAACAAAAAATATTCCTTGAAAAATTTACCTTATAAAGCTTCAGTTAATAAATATTCATGTTGCATGAATATTCACAGGGAAAGGGTTAAAGTCAAAATGGTTTAAAACTGGATTTTTATTTTTATATATTCCTTTATTATATAATAATTTATAGTGATGATTCCTTGTGATTCTGTAAACAGTTGCAGATAGTTATATTACACTGAAGATCAACTAGCACCATCATTATATAGATTTCTCAAATGGTTAATTTAGATACAGAAAACTCAAGATATGATTAGTATCCAAACTGTTTGAAAATTCCAGTCCTTTCTTGAAAATTATTATTTAAAATTTGCTCTCATATTTTCCATATTAAAAGTTTGATAACTTTCAGCAATTATGTAATTTCACAAAATGTGGATTATGAGTTCACTCCCTTTGCTTATTTCAATATTCATACTAAAGTCTTGTTGTATCAAAATTATTTACAGTTTCAAGCTCTAGGCTCAGTACATTGCTATTTTCCCACATCTTATAATATCTTATTTGATTTTAAAGTCTTGTACTTGTACTTTATACTTCACAGTATTCTACCTATTCTGTTATAACCTTGTACCTATAAATATTTGTTTTCAAGAGTTTTCTCCGTCATTGTCTTTAACACTTTGAATGCTAAATAATTTTTCATTTGCAACAATTGTGATCTGCTTCAGTTCTTAATGTAAAATTTCTCTTATTTCTTTAAAGATTTGTTCAAAGTGCCAAACATTTTGACCCTGATGAGATGCCACATTATGTGGTGTCTGATCTGGATCCAAACTGTTTGCATAGGTTACTATCAAGGTTTTGCCACTAGCATGTACAAAGTTTGATTGATTTAGCAGGGATCAGTTCTTTGTCATATCTATCCTTCTGTCTGTACACCTGTCTGTTTCTCTATCTAACTATCTGTACACCTGTCTGTTTCTCTATCTAACTGTCTGTACATCTGTCTGTTTCTCTATCTGTCTGTACACCTGTCTGTTTCTCTATCTAACTGTCTGTACACCTGTCTGTTTCTCTATCTAACTGTCTGTACACCTGCCTGTTTCTCTGTCTAACTGTCTGTACACCTGTCTGTTTCTCTATCTAACTATCTGTACACCTGTCTGTTTCTCTATCTAACTGTCTGTACACCTGTCTGTTTCTCTATCTAACTGTCTGTACACCTGTCTTTTTCTCTATCTGTCTGTACACCTGTCTGTTTCTCTATCTAACTGTCTGTACACCTGTCTGTTTCTCTATCTAACTATCTGTACACCTGTCTGTTTCTCTATCTAACTGTCTGTACACCTGCCTGTTTCTCTATCTAACTGTCTGTACACCGGTCTGTTTCTCTATATAACTGTCTGTACACCTGTCTGTTTCTCTATCTAACTGTCTGTACACCTGTCTGTTTCTCTATCTAACTGTCTGTACACCTGTCTGTTTCTCTATCTAACTGTCTGTACACCTGTCTGTTTCTCTATCAAACTGTCTGTACACCTGTCTGTTTCTCTATCTAACTGTCTGTACACCTGTCTGTTTCTCTATCTAACTGTCTGTACACCTGTCTGTTTCTCTATCTAACTGTCTGTACACCTGTCTGTTTCTCTATCTAACTGTCTGTACACCTGCCTGTTTCTCTGTCTAACTGTCTGTACACCTGTCTGTTTCTCTATCTAACTGTCTGTACACATGTCTGTTTCTCTATCTAACTGTCTGTACACCTGTCTGTTTCTCTATCTAACTGTCTGTACACCTGTCTGTTTCTCTATCTAACTGTCTGTACACCTGTATGTTTCTCTATCTGTCTGTACACCTGTCTGTTTCTCTGTCTAACTGTCTGTACACCTGTCTGTTTCTCTGTCTAACTGTCTGTACACCTGTCTGTTTCTCTGTCTAACTGTCTGTTTCTCTAACTGTCTGTCACACTGTTTGCAACAAGCTTCTTTCATCACCATTCTGCCAGAAGCTGATATTCCGTGTAATTCGTAAAAGGTTGAAGTTAATGTAAAGGACAATTTTGTATACATTGTATATATGTATATCTCTTTTATTTTCATTTAACCCTGTCCCTCATATAAACTCTTATCATGCCTATGCAAACAGAGTAGACCAAGATCAGATGACTCCTTAAGGAGCCATCTGATCATGGTCTGTTCTGTTTGCTGAAGATGGTGAACAAATTATTCAGCCATAGCATGTGTAAGATATTGGTACAAATGTAGATATTGGAACAATATCAGCAAAACAACATTGCAATAGCAATTTATAAGACAAATTACTCTTTTTTTCTAACATGTTAAAAAATGAAAAAAATATGTGAATTGCTCCATTTTCTTATTAATTATGAATTGTTCCATCTTCTAATTAATTATTAATTGTTTCCTCTCCTAATTAATTATCATTGTTCCATCTCCAAATATTAATTATGAATAGTTCCATCTCCTAGTTAGTTATGAATTGTTCCATCACCTAATGACTTATGAATTGTTCCATCTCCTGATGAATTATGAATTGTTCCATCACCTAATGAATTATGAATTGTTCCATCTCCTAGTTAATTATGAAATGTTCCATCTCCTAATGAATTAAATTATGTACAGTAAGTCACAGCTAATCTGAACTTTTAGTATAGAAAAATTGAGAACTTTTTAGACAGGTAACTTCATAACCCTTTCCCTCATATATACGTGTTTTCATGCATTTGCAAACAGAGTAGACCCAGATCAGACGGCTCCTAGAGGAGCCGTCTGATCAGGGTCTGCTCTGTTTGCTTATAGAATTTGATAGATCTGTTTCTTTGCTTTCTAAAATGTCTACAATGTATCACCTTCAATATTTCTTTATAACTAGTTTGTTAATGAATATTCAGTAGGTATTGAAATTCGGGCTTAATACAGAACAGGGAAAGGGTTAATGCAGGGTAAATGTTATGTAGAAAGCTCCCAGAGAAGCTTTCTGCATGATCTTCACCCAGCATTGAGCTGCCACTTGTCTTAAAGAACAATTATAGTGGTACTGATTGGAGTTGGATTAGATATGTTTGACTGTATTTCATAATTTCCTTCAGAAGTATGTCAGAGAAGTAAGGAGATAATTTTTCAATTTTAAATGTTTTGTTTTATTTTCAGTGGGAGTCTTTCAAGTCATTGGTACGAGGGAAGTCTGGTTCAAAAGAGAAAACTGGAAAGGTGAAGATATCGGCAGTGTGTGTTGAGCGACGTCGGCGTAGTGCGGGATCAAGGGATGCTGTGCCTATGATGCAGATGTTACGCCGAGCAGACATGTTCATACTTGGGGACTATACAGCCCAGTGTCTGGTGGAGCAACTTTGTCTTATAGAACAGGTAGGTTACATCATGATAGTTGACTATACAGCCCAGTGTCTATAGGAGCAACTGTGTCTTATAGAATAGGTAGGACACAACCCTAATCAGACAGGTCCTACAGGATGTGACTCTTATCAGGAAAGAAATTAAACTCACAATGAATGGGTCAGAAGTTTTGCATAATTAATTCTGCAACATTGATCATTCTAAAAATGACTGGTGTAGTGATCACTTCCAGGCAATTTATCGGTCTTTAAGACAGGTGGCAGCTTAATGCAGGGTGAACGTCATGCAGAAAGCTCCTCTAGGAGTAGGAGCTTTCTGCATGACTTTAACCTTGCATTAAGCAGTCACTTGCCTAAAAGGAATCAAGTCTTATACTAGTACATGTACTTCGAGTTTTAACTGTACACAATTACTCCATGCTTGAGTGTTTATTGCTGTTGTGTTGCAGGGTGTTTTCCAACTGACCCATCCTGTGCACTATCTGGACTCAAAGTCCCGCGGTGTTGGTGTGGAGCTCACGATGAACAACATGAGGACTCCGGCTGTCACTAGGAGGTTTGTTGATTTGTTTACTTGTCTGTCTCTAACCCATTCCCTGTTCTGTTTTATTCCAAACTTTAATACCTACTGAATATTCATGGACAAAACATGGGTAGTTATAATCAAATATTGAAGTAATGTTTCTGACTTTTTAGGTGTATAGAATCTTTTGTAGTTTATAATTACTAAAATATTAAATGTTTTCAACAGAGAACTTTGTTAATTCTTTTGATGTGAGAAATGCAAACAGTGTATACCTAGATCAAAGAGATCTTAGAAAAGTCTTTTGATCAGGATCTACACTGTTGGTCATTAAAATTGTCATAATGAATGGAGCCTATACTCAAATACAGATGGGTAATTCTGTTTTGAATACAGTAAAAACTTGGTACTACAAAAATTTAGTAATGAATAATGTATGTCTCTGTAGGCAGGTGGCTGCTTAACTCATTCTTTCCTAGACTATTTTTCGACCCAATCTCTTTGAATAAATCTACCGAAAAGGAGCATTTACTAGAGGAAAGGAAAATGTTAGAATTGTATAGTTTAGAAATCATTGTGAAAATAAGAGCATTTGCTTGTATGGTTTCCAAATATGACTTTACAGAGGTGTCAAAATGCATCAGTAGGAGGGAATGAGTTAATGCAAGGTGAAAGTCATGATAAAAGCTCCTAGAGGAGCTTTCTGCATGACTTTCACCCTGCATTAAGCTGCCACCTTTGTTGAAGATCAATAATGGTACGTATTTGAGTGTTCGTAGTATCGAGGTTTTACTGTATTTGGTATTCTAGGTGTTACGGTATGAATATTTCACTTACAGGAGTTCAGGGGCTGACGGCTGGTCAGGATTGTTTGTTCAGCCACTGCTTGACCACACTGCAGTTCAGGACATGATTGACCATTCACAGGAAGTGTCACACTGGGTCGCTGCTGAAATTGTTTCCTGTAGCAACCCAAAGGTGAGCTGGATAACCCTTTACTTCATAAATACCCCTTTCTATGCCTTTCTACACCTTCATAGGCCTCTCTAAGCCTTTCTACACTGTCCTACACCTTTCTAAGCCTTTTCAAACACAGTAGACCCAGATCAAACAGCTCCTGTAGAGGCCATATGACCATGGCCAACATATTCTGTGGCCATGTTATCTATTAATATTAATAAATCTGTTTAAAATTAAAGGTGTCATTATTTCTACCATGAATATTCATGGAGTAAAGGGATGGTGGACGCCATGATGGGTTTTAGGCCTTTCATCATTCTGCCATTTTTACGCAACATCATGCATGTTAGCTGGGACAAGATTTACAGTTTCTGTATTGGCAGCTTTTTTAAATCTTTGCACGCTAAATAATTTTTCGTCTGCAACAATTGTCGTCTGCTTCAATTCTTAAAATAAACTTTCTCTCATTTTTTTTTCAAAAATATGGTCAAGATGACAAACAGTTTGGATCCTGATGAGACGCCGCATTATGCGGCGTCTCATCTGGATCCAAACTGTTTGCATAAGTTATCACAGTTTTGCCGCTAGCGTGCAAAGAGTTAAAAATGAACAATAAAGAATGTTTTTGCTTAACAGAATATAGTAATGTCTCTTGCCACCAGTAAAGTTTTCATAAGGTTTCCATACATGTATTTGACAAATATAAATTCCTGTTTGTTTAGAAAGTAATGGTGCACTTATGGATCACTTCTCCATCATCCAGCCAGCTATCTGGCACTGTATCATTCACCCATGCC
This sequence comes from Azorinus chamasolen, assembly GCA_963576725.1. Lineage (NCBI taxonomy): Eukaryota > Metazoa > Mollusca > Bivalvia > Cardiida > Solecurtidae > Azorinus > Azorinus chamasolen. The sequence continues at coordinate 73,722,629 of OY755245.1, forward strand.
TCTGTCTGTTGATTGTGCTCCTTCAAATACTTGTGTATTTTCTATTGTATGTACATGATTCTGTGATCTATTACAGACCCAGGTAGCAGTGCTCTCAAAGTTTCTGAACATTGCATATCAGTGCACCCAGCTTCGGAACTTTGCCACAGGGATGGCAGTTCTTGATGGCCTGGAGAATCTCATTGTCAAACAGCTGCCTGCATGGAAAAGTCTACCGACAAAATCACTTGGTGTCATGGATGAACTGGAAGCAACAAGGGTACATTACCAAATTCTGAATGAAATTATTATTTGAAGTACAATAATATCTCTATATAACAACCACTCTTGGTGTTTAAGATAAAGGGTTGCCTAATGCAGAACAGATGTCATGCATTAATTAAACAACCACCTGGTCTTATGTTTATTCATTACATTGTTGCTGTACATAGTTTCTACTGTTCCTGACTGATTCTAAATGTTTTCTTTGACACTTAAGCAAGAATTATGCTCAAACATGTTTGTTTGGTTCTCAGGTTCTCCTAGAATGGTAGTAGCTTGGGACCAAAATTATGTGGTAATCTGTGTGCAACTGTATTAAAAGGTTTCTCTGTCATATAAATGGTTAAAGCCATCAACAGTTATGGCATCAAAAGTGACTTAGTGTTCATAGTGTTAAATTATTGAATTTCTCAATCTTTCAGATGTTTCTCAAGAACGACCCGCTGTCACTGATGCAGCAGGGCAAGGACTGCCATTTGTATCCCACAATTCCCTCCGCCGTCATCTTCCTGTTACACGTACAGCAACTGGAGATTGGAGGATTTAAACTTGCCAATCAGATGTATAAGTGGGGAAAAATGCGGTATGTATAAATTTGACCCCATTACACCATAGGTTGTTTTTAGACAACTCTCTGAATAATCTACTGAAAAGGAGCATTTGCTAGAAAAAAAGGAAAATTTTAGAATTGTGTAGTTTGGAAACCGTTGTGATAAATAGAGCATTTGCTCCTATAGAGCAAATGCTCTGTTTATCACAATGGTTTCAAAATGTGACTTTTACAGAGGCATCAAAAGGTGTCAATATATGGTTATATGGGAAATGGTTAACGCTTTACTTAATGAATGTTCATGGAACTTGAAAAGACAGGGTGCATGCAGATGACATACACAAGTGTATACCCAAATCACCCACCTGATATTGATTGAACTTTTAATTGTCTGGGTGGACCGATATTGTTTTGCACATTTTCATGCATAATTGGGGGTAATTATATTCAGTCAGTAAGAAGAAGAAATGACTTACTTGTATACATTCTCTTTTTGTATCTAACAGGACAATAGCGCAGGTCATTGACCAGGTGAGAGTTTTCCGCGAGCATATGTATGGCTTCGAGTCTGCTGTTGACCTCCAGGATATGTTGAGACAGCGAATCCACTCCATGCAGAGTCAGGACATCCATTCACTTGCCGCGCAACACGATATTAATTACCAGAAAATGTCATCAGCATCAGGAATATCAGGGGCATTTAAGAAAATGAAGGAAAAAGTCAAAAAGTGATTGGAATATACCAGCTAGTAGCTATAATCAATGATAATTCAGTTTGAAAGTGTATGTTGACAGACATCTAACTTTTATTTTATGTCTGGATTTTGAGCTTTAGGAAACTAAAATTGTTCAGATTTTCTTGTAAAATTCTATTTTGTTCTCAACAGTTTGTGCCAAATTAACTCATTCCCTTATAGACTACTTTTAGACCCAACCTCTTTGAATAAATCTACTGAAAAGGAGCATTTGCTAGAAAAAAAGAAATTTTAGATTTTTGTAGTTTTGAAACCATTATGATGAATAGAGTATTTGCTCCTATGGAGCAAATGTTCTATTTATCAAAATGGTTTCAAAAAGTGACTTTTACTGAGACATGAAAAGGTGTCAGTATGAGGGAATGGGTTAACCCATTACCTCATAGGCTGTTTTTAGATATAACCTCTCGGAATAACCCTACCAAAAAGGAGCATTAAGTAGAGAAAAGGAAAAAAATAGAATTTTGTAGTTTGAAACCATTGTGATAAATAAAGCATTTGCTCCTATAGGAGCAAATGCTCTATTTATCACAATGGTTCCACAAAGTGACTTTTACAGAGTCGTCAAAAGTCGTCAATATGAGGGAATGGGTTAAATGGGTTACCCAACATCTGAATTGTTTGAGAACTTAACCCTTTCCCTGTCCTGTGTTTATACCAAATTTCAATACCTACTGAATATCCATGGACAAAATAGTTATAATGAAATATGGAAGGTGGAACATTGTAGCCGTTTTAGAAACTAAAGAAACAGATTTATTCCATTAGCAACAAGAGCACACCCTGATCAGATGGCTCCTACAGGAGCCTGGGTCTGGATCTACTCTGTTTGAAAATGTGTTTACCCTGTACTCCATGAATACGCCTTTCTATGCCTTTGCAAACAGAGCAGACCCAGATCAGACGGTTCCTATATGATATTTTAATAAACACCTGATCAGATAGCTCCTATAGGAGCCTGGGTCTGGATCTACTCTGTTTGAAAATGTGTTAACCCTTCACTCCATGAATACGCCTTTTTACACCTTTGCAAACAGAGCAGACCCAGATCAGACGGTTCCTATATGATATTTTAATAAACATCAAACATGGAAACTTAAGATTTTGCTGATTACAATAAATGGCAGCAAAAATGTTAAATGATAAATAATTGATATCCAAAGTCAGTGTCTGTGATAGACTGTATGCAGAAAAACTGTTGTTTTGTAAGATTAACTCTTTGTGTGCTAGTGACGAATTTGTGATTACCTATGCAAACAGCGGGATACAGATGAGACGCCAGGTAACTTGGTGAGACGCCAGGTAACTTGGTATTTGTGTACTTACTATATATTATAAAAGTGTGATTACCAATTTAATTAGTTGGGACCTAAATGAATATAGAGTCCGTGCCCTCTGTCTTGTCAGTGTGGAGCCAGGCTGTACCATGTATGTAGATACGCTGCAGCGTCATAAGCTTGACCCTTTACTCCATAAATACGCCTTTGCAAACAGAGTAGACCCAGATCAGACGGCTCCTATAGGAGCCGTCTGATCTGGGTCTGCTCTGTTTGCTTATGATATAATATAGATATGGTTATACAGTTTCTGTCATGGCCAAAAATTCCTGTGTCTTTGTGCTATTTTAAGAAATTAATCTACTTAATATTCATGACATCATTATTTCTTGCATGAATATTCATGGAGTAAAGGGTTAAGTAAAATGTGATAATTGGAAGTAGTTTGGATCCAGATGATTGTGGAGTCATCCACCTCCATTGTCAGTGTGGAGCCAAGCTGTATACTATATGTAGATATACTGTAGCTTTGTGAGTTTAAGTATATTCTGTTAATTGTATTAAAGTAATTTGGATCCCGATGAGCAATTCAGTATTTCATCAGGGTCCATCCTGTTTTAAACCTTTCCCTGTTGAATATTCGTGTAAGAAATAATGACATCATGAATATTTGTTAGCTGGACTTTTATAATGTCATATGTACACAGGAATGTTTGGTACTCGTAGAAACTGTAGAGTCAGATCTGTTTCATAAGCAAACAGACCCAGATCAGACACCTCCTACAGGAGCCATCTGATCTGGGTCTCCTTAGTTTGTAAATGCATGAAAAGGCATTTGTATGAGGGAAGGGGTTAAACTCTGATCAAGTTGAAAAGAAATGCAAATAAAACTTGAATTCATCATTGCAACACATAATAACATTACTGTCCCATATAACATTACTGTCCCATATAACATTATTGTCCCATATAACAAGCATATAACTCTTTACCTGATAGATACATAGTCTGATGCCTTTGCAACAGAGTAGACCCAGAGCAGATGGCTCCCACAGGAGCTGTCGGATCAGGGTCTGTCCCAGTTGCTTATAAAAACAGATATAATTCTACTGGTTCTGCCATAGCCAAAACATCATGTGTTCATATGCCATTATAAAAATCCAGCTATTAAAATATTTAGGATGTTATCATTAAAAAAACATTCTTATATGAATATTCATCAGGTAAAGGGTTAAAGGGTTTAATAACACTTCTTTTTAAGAAAAGGGTCACAGATTATAAGGTTTTTAGTGTTTTTTAAGTCTTGGTTTATTATTTATTTATTGCTTCAGATGTGGTATTTAAATGACATTTTAAAACAGACTTATTCTGCCCATTTTAAATTAACCCCAATTATCATTGTAAGTTGACAGTGTTTCATTATTTATGCATGAATAAGGGTCTTTCATTGCTGTGAAAGTGATTATATTCATGTATGTGAAAGTGATTATACTTGAGAAAGTAATTATATAATTGAATGTGATTAATATGTGAAAGTGATTATATAATTATGTAAAGTGATTATGTATATGAAAGTGATTATATATATGCTTTAGTTCTGAAGTGCTACACTGATATTTACTAGGAAGTTAGTAACCTTTACCTGATAGAGACCTCTTTTGATACCTTTCCAAACAGAGTATACCGGTACCTGGATTAGACGGTTCCTGTAGCAGCCGTCTGATCAGGGTATGCTTTGTTTGCTTATGAAGTTACAGTAAAACCTCTATTTAACGACCACTAAATTACACCAAGTATTTTGTGGTAAAGGCAGGTGGTTGCTTAAAGCAAGGTGAAAGTAAAACAGAACGCTCCTATAGGAGCGTTCTGTTTTACTTTCACCTTGCTTTAAGCAGCCACCTGCCCTAAATACCACCTAATTAACAAAAGTTAGTGGTTGTTATAGAGAGGTTTTACTGTATGTGATTCTACAATTTCTGCCATGGCCAAGATATCCCGTGTTCCTGATGACTTTGTAACATTTTAGCTAATAGATATTCATGATGTCATTATTTCTTACACGAATATTCATTAGATGAAGGATTAAGAACGTTAATGAAGCAGAGTTATGGAATGTAATTGCTCCAGTCTGCTGTTACAAAATATATGTTACTGTATTATCCATAAAATGGTTGACAATCTTTTTGTACATTTATAATATTATATAGAACTATTAAATCTTATTTTGCTTATGAATTCCATATGAGTATGTTCTGCATACATTTGTCAATATTGCATGATACTTATCTCCCCCAACAAAACCTGTATATTTTTTTTGCAATATTTAAATTAATTTTTCAGTTGTAAGAGCAACTGGCATAACATATTGCACTCTGATATGAACAATATAATTTATTATTATGTTTGTGAACATTTGTAAAAGATACTGTTCAGTGTTGCTGGGTTGCCAAGTTTCATTGAAATGTTTCCAGATAAAAGCTACACTTGAACCTCTCTATAGCAGTCCTTTAACCCTTTACTTGATACTTGTGTCATTTGATGCCTTTGGAAACAGAGTAGATCCAGATCAGACAGCTCCCATTGGAGCTGACTAACCTGGGTTTTCTCTGATTGCTTATGAAATGATATAGATTCTACAGCGAAAAACTCCATGTGCCATTATAAAAATTAGCTAATTGATTTTCATTAACCCTTTTCCTGTTCTGTATTCATGTAAGAAATAATAGCAACATAAATATTTATTATCCCAATTTTATTGATATAAACTTTTCAAAGGAATTTCTTGCTTTGACAAAAAGTGTAAAATCAGATCTATATCATGTCAAAAGCAAACAGAGCAGACCCAGATCAGATGGCGACTATAGGATATATATACATTCAAATGTATGAAAAGGCGTATATATGAGGGAAAGGGTTAAGTGATAACTTTTCTTTAATAACTATCAGGTAAAGGGTTAATGAATTAACCTGTCTATGGTTAAAAGCAGGTGATGGCTTAATGCAGAATGAAAGTAACACGGACAGCACCTACTAAAAAACGTAACCTTTGTCATAGCATTAAGCTGCCACCTGCCTTCCAAATGAAAGTAACACGGACAGCACCTACTAAAAAACGTAACCTTTGTCATAGCATTAAGCTGCCACCTGCCTTCCAGAGTTGTATGTCTTTTGAGTATGTACTTTATTATTTATAGTATACAATATTTTTGCCAGTATACACTATTTTAACTTTTTACACTAAATACTGACTTTCAAAGCTGTATAGTTCATCATTGTTTAATTGTGAAGTCCATCCAGTATGGAAGGAAACATTTGCTAGAAGATTTAGACTGACAGACAGTGCAAACCATGATCATGGGGCTCCTCTAGGAGCTCTTTAATTTGTTTCTTTGCAATCTTTGCAAATGTCAGTTAGCTAATTTCATTCATTCAGTGGGTTAGCCATTTAACCCTTTCCTCCATAAATACGCCTTTCTACGCCTCTGTAAAAGTCACTTATGAAACCATTGTGATAAATAGAGCATTTGCTTCTATAGGAGCAAATGCTTTATTTATCACAATGGTTTCAAACTTCTAAAATTTTCCTTTTCTCTAGTTAATGCTCATTTTCAGTAGAGTTATTTAAAGTGGTTGGATCTAAAAATAGCCTGTGAGGGAAAGGGTTAGAAGTGGGAAACAAATGTACTGTACTGATATTTGCAAGCAGTGTAAAGCCTGGTCAATAGGGTTCCTCTAGGAGCCTTCAGATGACTGTCTTCACTGTTTGTCATTCAAAGTTCTTTCACAAATTATACCCTGACAACAGGATGGACAGTTCACATTGATGCCGTAAAACCCAACTCACTCACTCACATTGATGGATCAGTCCATTTTGAAAATTCAGAATTCACCGGGTTAATACTTGATAAACTGTTTTCAGTAAATAAAAAACTTGTTATAAAAAAAACCCAACTAGCCTGCCCCGAAGTTAATCAGATACTTGAGAATGATCTCAGACTCAGACTCAGAAGTTTTATAACCTTTGGGCCAGATTATGGATAAGGGCATTTTCTGAATCTAACATTGACCCATACTGTGTATAAGTTTATCGAGGATATGTTTCTTGAAGTGTTGTTGCAGAGTCACATTGAAGGGCCAGTATATATACAGTAGAACCTGTCTTAAGCGGACATTTATTTATTGAAAATTTGAGTTTTAAAAAGCAGGTGGTTGCTTAATGCAGGGCAAAAGTAATGCAGAAAGCTGCTATAGGTCCTTTTGACCTGCCTTAAGCAACCACCTGCCTTACTGATCCGTAATTAGACCTCTTTTTGATTGCCGCTTAAGACAGGTTATGCTGTAAATGCACAATGTGTTTGGTATTGCTACTGTTTTATTCATTCTTGCACACTAACGATTTGTGATTACCTATGCCAGTTTGTATAACAATGAGATGCTAAGACAAAATTAACCCTTTCCTCCATAAATACACCTTTCTACGCCTTCAAGAAGTTCTTGAAACCATTGTGATATAGGAGCAAATGCTCTATTTATCACAATGGTTTCAAACTACAAATTTCTGAAATTTTCCTTTTCTCTAGTTAATGCTCCTTTTGGGTAGATTCATTCAAAGAGGTTGGGTCTAAAAATAGCCTATGGGGAAAAGGGTTAACCCTTTCCCTCATATTAACATATTTTCACGGCTTTGTGAATAGAGTAGACCGAGATCAAACGGTTCCTATAGGAGCCATCTGATCAGGGTCTGCTCTGTTTGCTTATGGAATTATATAGATCTGATTCTACATATTCTGTCTAGGCCAAAAAATCATGATTTCATGTACTATTATAAAAACGCAGCTTATAAATACATGTAGTCATGATATAGTCATGATGTTATTATTTGTTACAATGAATGTGAAACAGGGAAAGGGTTAACAGACAGAATAATAATACAGTAAAACCTCTCTATAACGGCCACTGAATTGTGTTAATTAGTTGGCATTTAGGGCAGGTGGTTGCTTAAAGCAACGTGAAAGTAAAACAGAACCCTCTTATTGGAGCGTTCTGTTTTACTTTCACTTTGCTTTAAGCAGCCACCTACCTTTAACACAAAATACTTGATGTAATTTAGTGGCCGTTATAGAGATGTTTTACTGTAGTGTGCATAGAGTTAACCCTATACCTAATGAATATTCATATAAGCAATAATGAAATCATGAATATGTATTAGCTGAATTTTTATAATGGTACATTTATATGAACACAGAGTTTGGCCACTCGAATGAGATCTATATAGTTCTATAAAGAAACAGAGCAGTACCTGATCAGACAGTAAATATTGTTTAATTCAGACCTGTTACAAATATTGTATTGACCTGGACCACAGCCATGTTTGTGTTTGAATTTATTTCTATACTATTTTTTATCAAAGTTGATGCTTAAGATGCCAAACAGTTTAGAGTTTTGCATCTCATCTGGATCAAAAACTGTTTACAAAGGCTATCATTGAAATGTAAAGATGGACAAATATTAAAATTTTAGATATATACAATTCATGTGATAATATTTTACCATCACACTTATATTAGTATCTGATCTGAATCCACATTTTAAATGCCTAATCCAAGTCCCTTTATACAAGGATTATGAATATTATAATATTTGTCAGCTCATATGTATATGTATATTGCACATGTAGAATCTCATATTGTATTAAAGTGTTTATGATCAGTTTACTTCCATATATGGAGGGGTGAGTGGCTGACTGTAATAAGTACATTATTTAACCTTTGACCTTCATCATTTAATGAATACTCATTTAAGAAATAACGATGTCAGGGGTATTACAATGTAATAAGATTCATTTTTATTATGGCATATGAAGACAGGGAATTTTGGCCATGCAAGAAACTGTAGTCATATTATTTATTGTTAATAAGCAAACAGAGCAGATCCTGATCAGATGGCTCCTAGAGGAGCCATCTGATCTGACTCTACTCTGTTTGCAAAAGTGTGAAAAGGTGTTTATATGAAGGAAAGGGTTTAAGTTTAAAGTTAAGAGTTTCTACAGGAGTCATCTGATCTTGATCTACTTTGTTTGCAAAGGCACAGAAAGGCATATTTATTGAGTTAGGGTTTAAAATAATTGTTCTCCTCAAATTGTCAAAGTTGATGTTTGGACCCTGATAAATATGTTGAGTTATTGTCTGCCCAATAGATTGTAGTGACGACAATTTTGTTCTTCCCCCTTGATATGGAGCTTGAGGCTTCATCTCCCGCATACATTCTCAGTTAGACTGTGAGAATTGTTGTATTCAATCATTGATAATACTGTGTTATATCCATCTGTCCATCCTGCCATTCATATGTATGTGCATCTGCCACTTGCCTTTCATATGTACATGTATCTACCATCATGTGACAGTTATTATTCTTTTGCCCTGTACCTGATGAATGTTCATGCAAGACTCCACCCCTTTTTAAAACGGGAAACTGTTGCATACCGAGTGTATACCCAGAGGAGCCCTCTGATCAGAGTCTACACTGTTTGTCATTGAAACTCCTAGTACATTTAAGTATTTCATACTAAATGGGCACTTTAGTTAAACACTGATGGATCATTCTACTTTTAATATTCAGCATCCATAGGATTATTTAGTTAATATTGTGTATTAAAATTATAAAACAAGAAATTTATTGCCATGGAAAACAGTAGCGAATGATATCTTAATATGTAAGCAATAGAGGCAACCCTGATCAGACAGCTCCTACAGAAACTGTCTTGTCTGACTCTACTCTGTTTGCAGAGGCATGAAAAGCTTGGCTTATCAGTCCATTACCAGTTCAGTTTTATGAGCAAGCAGCATACAACATGCATTTGTCTTTTTATTATAAATATATGTATGGTGGGTGCATACAAAACAATACACAGGCAGAACAAAATTAAATAGTAATTACTGCTTATACAGAGAATAGATACAATGTTATGATCAGTAATAGAACTTCTATATTCATGTACAAAATGTATATGGTCTATCCAGTAAAGGTTAAATCTTTTACATTATGGATATGTCTTTTATGCCTTTGCAAACAGAGTAGACCAGATCAGATGGCTCCTGTAGGATCCATCTGATCAGGGTCTGCATTGTTTGCTTATGAAATAATATGTCTGATTCTACAGTTTCTGCTATAGTTAAAACTTCCTGTGTTCATAATGCCATTAAAAATTCAGGTAATTAATATTCATTATTCATTAATTCTTACATGAATATTCATTAGGTAAAGGTTTACCAGCATAGTTCTATGAAATGTGATAATTTATCAAAACATTCCACATAATATACATGTATATTTTTAGACAATGTAAGTTAAATATTCTTTGTTGTCATTTTTATCAAATAATTGCTATAGTGCAAAGTAGAGTATTTATAGCTATATATATTTTTGTTATTTGTTATACATTTATAATATATTGTCTTTGTAAATGCTAATACAGTGTAAAATATTTTAAACAAGCCCCGGCTGTGCCAAAACCATTTTTTGTGCATTTTAAACAGTGCATATCCAAATCAATTACATTTCAAATGCAGTACAATGTACGTGATCATGACCAACACTGTTTGTAGCAACAATGGACAAAACTCCTTAATCCTTACAACGTTGAATTTTCAAATGGACTATTCCAAATTCAAACAGTTCAAACTTATGGTGAATATTTTAGGATTTTTCTAAAGAAAAGTTTAACATATGAAAAACAGTTCAGACCCTGATGAGAGGGCTCCTCTAGGAGCCCTCCCATCTGGGTCTACACTGTTTGCAAAGGACATTAGTGACTTGTGTTCCACACCGTAAGGGTTAAATGCGGGTGATTACAGTTAGCCCTATCCTTCATGTAAATGCTTTTTCATGCTTTTGCAAACAGAGTAGACCCAAAATAGACGGCTCCCATAGGAGTCTTCTGATTAGTGTCTGCTCTGTTTGCTTATGGTTTTATATAAATGTGAGTGTACGTTTTCGTCCATAACTAAAACTTATAATTACCTCTCTCTGCCATTATAAAAAGGGATCTATTTCATACATGAATATTCAACGGAAAAACTTAGGTGAATAGTGTGGCCCCAGATCAAACTGCTCATAAAGAAGCTGTTCAATCAGGGTGTTCATTGTTTTCTACTCAATTATTTTCTCTTTTGAAAGCTATTTAAACTAGCACAGGCTTGGATATATATAGATTGACCCAAATCTGATACCGTGTATCCATGCAATGCCTGATTTGGATGAACACTGTTTATACTGTCCAAAGGCTGGATTTTGTACAACGTGACTCAAATGCTTTTTATTTGTGATAAAAGAGAGTGAAATATGGATCTGGTGAACCGTAGATAGCTATATGTATATGATATTAACATGGATGGTTTATTTCCGTATAATCTGCAGGATGGTGTTTGTATTTTTGTATGTTTTGGTATCTACATGAAAATTGTTTAAATAACGATCAAATTTTCAGAGTGATGTTATAAAAAGTTTCTGAAAAAAAAGTGTCTTGTATTTGTTCTATCCTACAGGGTCTTAAAAACCTAACAATTAAGTGTTTATCCTACAGGATCTTAAAAGTTAACAATGTTTATCCTACAGGGTCTTAAAAGCTAAGTTTTTTTCCTACAGGATCTTAAAGGATAACAGTTTTTATCACACAGGGTCTTAAAATCTAACAGTTCTGTGTCTTAAAAGCTAACAGTTTTTTTTATCCTACAGGGTCTTAAAAGCAAACAGCGTTTATCTTTTTATCCTACAGTTTGTCTTAAAACAAATAGTTTTTATCCTACAGGGTCTTAAAAACTAATATATCACATCCTATATATGGAGGGTGATAGCACATATTGTCAACTCGAAGTTGGCAATACCCTAACGCCTCAGTGCCCGTGAGTAGACATTACCATGTATACAGAGGGTTGACAATATGTGCTATCACCCTCCATGGAATGTGATATTTATTTTATTATACCAAACATCACAAATAATTTTATCAGCAAAAAGATTTATTCAATGACAACAATAAACAGTTTGAAACAAAAGTTATATGATTTTGGCTAATCTCATTCAGTGCAAAGCAGCGCATGGGATCAAAACCATTGACCTGCCTTCCTTTTAGTTCTTGGCAGAGGGGATAATCTCTGTCAAATAAACAAAAACATCCCCAGTGACAATTAAGCCCCACAACTACGGCAAGGTGGGAAGGAACTGGGGGGAATGTTGCATGAAACTACAAATTGTTTCATGGCAGGTATATACTAACTTTATATAGGAAAGTCATGTGAGGTATAATAAAAGTAAATAGTACGTATTTAATTCTACAAGTAAACTGGTATTTTTAAACAGAATAGACCAAGATCAGTTATCAGATTAATAATATTGGTCTGATCCTATCGTTTCTGCCATGGTATAACATTATAAATATTAATCTAATTAACCTTTAACCTGCTGAGCAAATTATTTTTACAGAATTTTTCACCTCCTACATTTTCAAAATTCAAGTTATAATCAATGTATCTACCAAAATGCAATCAGGGTATCAAACAGTTTGGATCCTGATGAGACACCGAGTTACTTGACGCCTCATCTTGATCTAAACTGTTTGCATAATTATGTATTCACTCATTCGCCCATAGCAGGCTAAAGGTTAATAATCATATACAGTCATTATTTCTTAATGTTATTTTTTCTAGCAACTACGAAAGTTCAGTATCATAATTCAGCAAATTATGGAAAAATACAGTAAAATCCCTCTAATGCGACCACCAAAATGTGGTATAATTCAGGGTCTTATAGGAAGATGGTAGCTTAATGCAGAAGCTTTCTGCATTACTTTCATCCTACATTAAGCAACCATCTGCCTTTAAAGACACCAATGTCTCTTCATTAGAGGGACATTTTAGATGGCTTTTGTTGTATTTGCTTAGTTTTATAGACATTTTAAACCTTTACTCCATGAATGTTCATGAAATAAATAACAATCTCGGGAATATTATTTAAATTACCGGTAATTCTTATAATAGCACATGGACTTGGGAAGTTTTGGCCATGGCAGAAAATGTAGAATTATATCTATATTATATCATAAACAGAGCTGTCTGATCTGTGTCTTCTCTGTTTGCAAAAGCATAGAAAGGCATATTTATGGAGTAAAGGGTTAAACAAAAAGTGGAATTATCGGAGTAAAAAATGAAAAATGCACAAACAAATCACATATAGCACATTTATAACCTGCATAACCAAAAACAGTAAAATCTGTCTATATAGCGACCATCAAAAATAGCTCGATCTTAATTCAGGATTTTAAGACAGGTAGTAGCTTAAAGCAGGACAAAAGTATTAAAGAGTTTGGATCTTGATCAATGATGAGATGCTGAGTTACTGTGCATCTCATCTGGACACAAACTGTATGCGAAATCATCCACAGCTAGTACGCAAAGAAGTGATAGCTTGGTGTGACTCACATTCGGGTAATAGTAAAATGCAACTGACTAATAGGGTATATTCTGTTTGCTTACTGAAGCACAACTTATATGGCTTATTATAGATATATTTAGCTAATGTAAACGATCTTGTGAGCTGATAAGTATTCATGAATAATGTTATTATATTTTATTTGAATATTTATGAGGTAAAAAATTAATACGACTAAAATGTTTGAGTATGATAATTTTACCATCATAAAATGTATTTCACCACAGTTGCAACATTTTAAATGTTTTAATACCTGCTAGTGATACCGCCGAGGAATACCGCAAACGAGTTTAGCCACCGCTATTTTTTATACCTAACCATTTACGAATGGTTTTCGTTTCATACTTGATTTCTCTTCCCAATACGGAAACCAGCTAAACCTCTTTCGCCGGTGCACGTTGAATGATGAAAGATTGACAAAATGTCTCTAGGAATGTACTCAGTGAAGCCTGTTTATGGCACAGATCAAGAGATACAGCTGCCAACAGTGATGTACCAAACCAAGTCATTTTATGAGGAGAGTTCTACTGTGACAGTAAGTTCCATTTACTACTATTCTATTTCGAGTTATACTGAAACCAGTCGTAGATCACAATTAATGCATCTATAGATGATAAGAGTATGATAGGCCATACACTCTGTCGTAATTGATATTTCTTTGATAGTGAGCTGAGACAGAAAAGAGAACGATATTTTAAAGAGGGAAATATGTACGATCAAGATTTGTGAGATACACTGATTGTGAAATACAGATTTAATAAGACCGAATTGTTGTCACGTTTGTGTTATAAATGGCACTTCTTCTTCTTCTTCGCTATGTCGTGCAGGGCAGCAATCTGCTGGCATACTCTCACCAAATTTGTGTGATATGTACAAATGTGTGACGGAGGGTCCGTGGTTAAAAAGAAACAGATTAAAAGCAGGATAAAACTCATGTTAAAAGCTACTGGAAGGCTGCCAAGATCCCCACCTTGAAGGCCTCTAGGCTGGGGGCCGTTACTAGACTCTCTGGCAGTTTGTTCCACAGGGTTGCAGCAGTTGGGAAGAAGGACGCCTTCATAGTCTGGGTCCGGCAGAACTGGGGGATGAATCGAATGCTGTGGCCTCATGTTGATGCTCCTTGTGGGTGGAGGGTTGTAGGCACACTGATGGAGACGTGTCCATATATGATTCGGTACATCATTGTTGCCTTGGCTTCCTGTCTGCGCTGATGGAGGCTATCCCAGCCGAGCGAGTCGAGCATGGCTCCAACGCTGCTTGTTCTGTAATAGTTCCCAGAGACGTATCTGGCAGCACGACGTTGGACCATCTCGACTCGGTCTGCTAGGGCCTTTGTGTGTGGGTCCCATACGGTGGAGGCGTATTCCAATTGTGGCCGGACAAGGGCCTTGTAACTGGCTTCTTTGGTTGATCGTGGGCAGGATCCTAGATTTCTGCGGAGGAAGGCGAGGGTGTTGTTTGCCTTTTGAGTTGTCATGTCTACATGGGCGTTCCAGGACATGGACGGAGTGAGGACCAATCAAGCATCTGTAGTCACTATAGCTAGTGGTACCAGTATCTTAGAAGATCCAGCTGGCATAGCTCAATACCTGACAGTCATCTAGCGAAACATTGTGCTTGAAACATCCGTGTCAAGTCGGCCTGGGTCAATTAAAGTCAACCAGGTCCACTTGGACTGTTCTGGGACAGGTCTGTGCGGCGCCTCTTGGCCTTTCCTCGATCATGTCAATTAGAGTTTATACACTGCAGCAAAAAGTGAAGATCCTGGTCGATTGGCTGCTTGAAGAATTAAGTCAAAAGTTTCCACGGTGTCCAAGAACGCCAAGCTGTACGGAGTTAGAATCGCATGCATCGCCGCGTTAGCACAGTAAACACTAAACAGGATTCGTATAGAACACACAGAGACGATGCACACTTTGAGCATGCCCAAAACAAACATTACGCTGCGTTCTGATGAATGCGCAGTGGTATCGCCGTGAGGTTGCCATAGCAACTCGGTGAGGTCTCCTACGTCACTGGATTGCTGCGGGCGCTCACAGAGGTCGCAATGCAAATGCAATGGTTGTCGATGGCGCTTGAATGGCGATCGTACCGCATTCTCTGAGATGGCACTGTGGCTCTATCATTGCTCATACCGCTCTTACAACGACTATACGGAGCTACCACTGCGATCATTGCACACACTTTTATCATGTCCATCGGCGTTTGCATGAGAATGAACCAATCTAACAAAATAGTATAAAGGAATGAGATTTGTTAACAAACATTAATTTCATCAAGACTGGTGTATGGCAGCAAGAGGGTCAACTGCTTGCCTATATGCAGGTTCAGCAGAACCAGAAAGATGGAGTAGTTGAGTATCTATTTCTGGGACTACGACAGAGGAGGGCCCCCAAGACATAGTATATGCGTAGAAGGCTTTGGGTTCTACCATGGCTGGACAGAGGCAGACGGTTGCAGAATGGTCACTATGTAGTGCAAATGAGCATCTTCAACACACCGTCAGCGCTGTGAAAGCGGAGTGTGTGCAACGTGACAACTCGATCCATGCAGTGGAAGCGCCATAAGAGCGCTGTGAGAGCGCAGACAACGGTGAACCACCAACTAGAACTCAGTACTAACATGATTGAACACCACAGGAGCTCCGTAGAAACGCCTAGGTCGCTGTGAGAATGCTGTGACAACACCATCTTCACGAAAAAATATCAATTCTTTCTGCGATCTCACGGCCCTCTGGAAAATTTTACAACGCCATGTAATCGTAGTGGCAATGCGGCTGGGTGTGACAGGGGCATTAGCAAACTTCTTCCTGCTGAGCATGCTTTTAAGGTTTCTATGCCTTTGCAAACAGAGTAGACCCAGATCAGATCATGTAGGAGCTGTCTGATCAGGGCTGCTCTGTTTGCTTATGATATAATATAAATAGCTTATGATATAATATAAATATGATTCTATAGTTTCTGCCATAGCCAAAATTTCCTGTGTCCATGTGCTATTATGATAATTAATCAAATTAATATTCATGATACAATCATTTATAATAGTACATGGATATTCAGAGTAAAATATTATGGTTGTATGGAAGAGAAATAATTATCATCACTTACAAAGATTCTTATTTGTCACTGGATTATTTCCCTTGCATACATGATGTCTACCGGTACTAAAAGTTACCTTTAACATGCTAAGCCTCTTGTTTTTGACTTAAAATGTTGCTTAAATTAATACTGAAAGGAATGTTTCCTTCTATAACTCTTCCACTTGAGACTTGACAGAGATACAGATAAAGGTGCGTACCCGAAATACTAAAATAGTCATTTCTCCACCATACCCTACAATTCTAAGAGTGCATGGTCACAGTATAGGATTTAGCGGAGAAATAAAGAAGTTGTTCTTTAAATTGTTTTAATTTACGTATCTTGTCTGGAGCTCTGCTTGAATTTCATGATGCCTTTAACCCTTTCCCTGTTCAATATTCATGTGAAAAATAATGATATCTTGAATATTTATTAGCTTAAGATTATGTCTTCCCCATTTATAATGGGGAGGCATAATGTTTTTGGTCGAGTTGTCCATCTGTCTGTCCGTCCGTCCGTCTTTCTGTCTGTCTGTCAGACTGTCACACTCGTGTCCACTCAATATCTCTTAAATATGGAAGGATTTCAGAATGCTTCGGCACAAATGTTTAACTCAACAAGACGATGTACAGAGCGTTTGATTCAAGCATGTGGGTCAAAGGTCAAGGTCACAATTAAGGTCAAAGGTTTTTTAGCCATACCCTTCGTGTCCGCTCCATAACCCTCATATAAAAGTGTTTTCACGCATCTGCCAACAGAGTAGACCCAGATCAGACGGCTCCGAGAGGAGCCGACTGATCAGGGTCTGCTCTGTTTGCTAATGTAATTAGATCTGTTTCTGTACTTCATAAAATGGCTACAATGTTCCACCTTCCATATTTCATTATAAATCATTTTGTCCATGAATATTCATTAGGTATTGAAATTTGTATTAAACATAGAACAGGGAAAGGGTTAAACCCTTGGAAGGGTTTCAAAATGCTGTGGCACAAATGTTCTTCATAACAGTACAATGTGCAGAGGGTTCGATTCAGGCACGTGGGTCAAAGGTCAAGGTCACAGTTCAAGGTCAAATGTTTTATTTTTTAATTTTCATGTCTGCTCCATATTTGTATTTTAACCATTGAAAGGATTTCAAAATATTGTGGCTCAAATGTTCTTCACTAGCTGATGTGCAGACAGCAGGATTCATGCATGTTAGTCAAAGGTCAAGGTCACAATTCAAGGTCAATTATTCACACTTTCTTGTCTGGATGATAACTCCTGTATGGCTAATGCCATTTGATTGAAACTTCATACATGGAAAGAGCATGATGAGAGGAGGTGTCATATATATATATATATATATATAAGGTCCATAACTCTGGCTTTAATACTTTTGGAGTAATTGCCCTTTTTCACATTTTTTTGTCCAATCAAGAACTCCTGTTCTACTGATGCTATTGGAATGACATTTTATTTATGAAAAGAGCATGACGGGATGAAGTGTTATGCACAAGTTTTATTACTCTGGCTTCAATAATAGTGGAGGTATTATCCCTGATTTTCTGCAGAGTTATGGGACTTTGAATTTTTTACCTTTAATTTACCAAAACCTTTAATTGGATATTCATTAAATTTCATGGGATTGATTAGCATCATGCCTAGTTGTGCATAATTTATTCCTGTTCCGGTTTGACGATTTTCTGTAGAGTTGTGGGACTGAAATTTTTACATGGAAAATTTTGTCCGCAGGGTTTCTCCAAAATCTTTGATCGGATTTTCATGAAACTTCATAGGATTTATCAGCACCATGCTTAGTTGTGCATAGTTTATTCCTTTTCCGGTTCGATGATTTCCTGCAGAGTTACGGGACATTGGAAAATTTTGTCCACGCACTAGGGGAGACATCAGTTTTTGTATGAAAAACAATTCTAGTTTTTATTATGGCATTATGTACACCGGATGTTTTGGCTTCAAGGAAGAAACTGTAGAATCTGATCAGTATTACACCATAAGCAAACAGAGTAGAACCTAATCAGACGGCTCCTATAGGCAAAGGGCAAATGGGTGAAAAGGCCTTTATATGAATGAAACTAGACCCAGATTGTTTTGTTTACCAAGTTTTTCGACTTGACTGATTACAGGCTAAAGGTCAGGTTACCTAAATACAGTAATTGGAACCATGAGTCGGCACTAGTGCACTCTTCGCTTACTCAGTAGAGCTGTCATTCTTTAAATTACTTGCAGTTATATTGAATCCAGATCATACTCATATTTTGAGGCAAATTATGTCCTAGTGAAAGTAGTTTGATCAAAGCTAAATATTAATCTGCTGAATGCTTGAAACAGTTATAGAGGTTTTCTAATAGTGTATACCCTGATCAAAAGGCTCTTGACAGACTTGTAGAATAGATCTGCACTGTTTGTTATTCCAAATCCTCTAGTAATATAAAACCTTTCATATCGAATGGACACTATAGTTAAACACTTCTATTTGGAATATTCAGCTTTCAAAGGGTTAACTCTTTACTCCATAATGCACATTTCTACGTCTTTGCAAACAGAGTAGACCTAGACCTAGAATTATATATAAATTATTCCATAAGCAAACAGGGTGGACCTTTATAAGTTGTTTCCTGCAGGACCTATCTGACCTGGGCCTACTCTGCAAAGGTGTTAAAAGGGGTTATGTAAGTAGTAAAGAGTAAATGATATAAACATGACTGGTGCAGTACCATGTACAAGTATGTACAGGTATTCTGACAGCAGAGAGAATGTAGGAGGAAGACTAGCCACAAGTATCATAACTAACCATTTACCTGAAAGGTACACCTTCATCCTCATCAGGTAAAGGGTTAACCCTTTACTCAATAAATATGCCTTTCTGGGCCTTTGCAAACAGAGTATACCCAGATCACACGGCTTCTATAGGAGCCATCTGATCAGGGTCTGCTCTGTTTGCTTCAACGGATATAATATAGATCTGATTCTATAGTTTCTGCCTTGGCAAAAATTGCATGTGTAAATATGCCATTTTAAAAATTAATCTACGGTAATTAATATTCATGATCTCAGACTCATTATTTATTACATAAATATTCATGGAGTAAAAGGTTGAGGCATGAAAGTGTGCATGTACATTAGAATCTCTTAACCCTTTCCCTGTTTAATATTCATGTAAGAAATGATGACATCATGAATATTTATTAGCAGAATTTTATGATGGTATGATATTATGTATACAAGATGTTTTAGCTCAGAAACTGTTGAATCGGATCTATATTACGGAATGTAGATGTCAGGCAGGCCGAACTGTCCTTCAGACTGAAAGTAGACTATAAAACGGTACATGTACTTTATTCAAAGAGATTGGGTCTAAATATAGTCTTGGAGAGAATTAGTTAAAAGTAAAACCTGCCAATATAGCCCTGCAACTATTCATTCCCTACAACCTCTGTCTGATCAGTGTACACATTGTGACTCCAACCTCTGTCTGATCAGTGTACACACTGACTCAAATCCCTGTGATCAGTGTTCACACTGTGACTACAACCTCTGTCTGATCAGTGTACACACTGTGACTCCAATCCCTGTCTGATCAGTGTACACACTGTGACTACAATCCCTGTCTGATCAGTGTACACACTGTGACTACAAGCTCTGTCTGATCGGTACACATTGTGACTCCAATCTCTGTCTGATCAGTGTACACACTGTGACTACAACCTCTGTCTGATCAGTGTACACACTGTGACGACAACCTCTGTCTGATCAGTGTACACACTATGACTACAATCTCTGTCTGATCAGTGTACACACTGTGACGACAACCTCTGTCTGATCAGTGTACACACTATGACTACAACCTCTGTCTGATCAGTGTACACACTGACTACAATCTCTGTCTGATCGGGGTGCACAATGTGGCTACAATCTCTGTCTGATCAGTGTGCACACTGTGACTACAACCTCTGTCTGATCAGTGTACACACTGTGACGACAACCTCTGTCTGATCAGTGTACACGCTGTGACTACAACCTCTGTCTGATCAGTGTACACACTGTGACTACAACCTCTGTCTGATCAGTGTACACACTGTGACGACAACCTCTGTCTGATCAGTGTACACACTGTGACTACAACCTCTGTCTGATCAGTGTACACACTGTGACTACAACCTCTGTCTGATCAGTGTACACACTGTGACGACAACCTCTGTCTGATCAGTGTACACACTGTGACTACAACCTCTGTCTGATCAGTGTGCACACTGTGACTCCAATCCCCGTCTGATCAGTGTACACACTACGACTGTACACACTGTGACTCCAATCCCTGTCTGATCAGTGTACACACTGACTACAACCTCTGTCTGATCAGTGTACCACTGTGACTACAACCTCTGTCTGATCAGTGTACACACTGTGACTACAACCTCTGTCTGATCAGTGTACACACTGTGACTACAACCTCTGTCTGATCAGTGTACACACTGTGACTGTACACACTGCGACTCCAATCCCTGTCTGATCAGGGTACACACTGTGACTCCAATCCCTGTCTGATCGGGGTGCACAATGTGGCTACAACCTCTGTCTGATCAGTATACACACTGGAACTTCCACCTCTTTCTGATCAGTATACACACTGTGGCTCCAACCTCTGTCTGATCAGTGTACACACTGTGACTCCAATCCCTGTCTGATCAGTATACACACTGTGACTCTTATCCCTGTCTGATCACTAGTGATCAGTGTACACACTGTGACTCCAATCCCTGTCTGGTTAATGTACACTATGTGACTTCAATTCCTGTCTGATCAGTGATTTTAATCCCTGATCTGATCAGGGTACACACTGTGAGTTCAATTCCTGTCTGATCAGTGATTTTAATCCCTATCTTATCAGGGTACACACTGTGACTCCAATTCCTGTCTGATCAGTGACTTCAATTCCTGTCTGATCATTGACTTCAATTCCTGTCTGATCAGGGTACACACTGTGACTCCAATTCCTGTCAGACCAGGGTACACACTGACTCCTATCCCTGTCTGGTTAGTGTACACACTGTGACTCCAATTCCTTTCTGATCAGGTTACACACTATGACTCCAATCCCTACAACCTTTGTCTGATAAATTACCGGTAGGGTACACAATGTTTAGAACCTTCCTTTTCCCATACCATCAATTGAAAGGCATGATTATGAAAGTTTCAGCTAACTACATTTTTGAAGCAGACAACGTTTTTGGCTAGGGAATGGATATCTAGCATGCACACTCATGTTAGTGCTACAGCCTTTCTGGTAACTATGCATACAGTTTTTATTCAGATGAATCTCTGAGTAAGTGTGGGTCCTTCCAGGTTCCAAACAATTTGACACACTGCTAATATGTTGGAAAGAAATTATGAAAAATCTACTTTAAGGGCTTAAGCGGACAACATTTTTACTAATGCAGATGTTTATAGAATCCTGATGGCTGGGACCTTATGGTATGTGAAAAACAATGGGGTCTGGGTCTTCTGTGAATGCTGAGTGTTGTGTAAAGGGCTGTGATTTTGGGCACAAAGGGAGTAAAACTGATCAAGATCAGGATTACAAATATATGGGGATTGTTGAAAAACAGCCGAAAATCTCACAAGCAAAGAAATGTGCACATGACCAAGAATTAAGCCAAACAGACAGTGTGGAAGGAGAGATCAGAAAAAAAGTGTCAAGGATTATAAAAAATGTTCCACATTCTTCAAATGAAAGTTCACAAAGTGATGGTAGAGGGGAGGATGATCGGGGAGGAGTAAATTGTTCAATTAAAGTTGTAAGAGAGTACTCAGACTCTACTCCTGGCATACCAGAGATTAAGGAAGATGTAAGTTGTATGACTAATGTTTAACTACTCCATAAACATGTGTAAACCAGAGATCAAGATAAGATGCATAAATTAAAACATCTACAAGAAAGGAGGATTTAAGTACTTCAGTATACACGTTTATCTGTTGCTCTGTTTGCAAACAGAATAGACCAAGATCAGGAGGCTTCTGTAGGAGCAATCTGATCGAGATCTGCCCTGTTTGCTTATAATAATATGCTGTGGCTAAAAATTCATTTGTTCATGATTGTGTCATTATGTCATATATGAATATTCATAGAGTAAAGAGTTAAGCTCCTGTGGAGCATAATGCTTTATTTATCACAATGGTTTCAAAAAGCAATCTTTACAGAGGGCGTCAAAAGGCGTCAGTATGAGGGAATGGGCTAATATCTTGTTTCCTAACGAGTTTTTGTAGTTGTCAATCTCTGTATGAATATTGTCTCTAGGTTTTTGGAAGTTCTTGTTGTCTCAGTGTGCTTTTGCTTATTATTTGTGCAGATCAAGCTGCAGATAAGATGCTGATAAGATGCTGACTTAACTGTCCATTTGTTTTTCGCAGTCAAACTTTTTCTTGCTGTGGAGAAGCAATTCTGTTGAGTCACAACAATAATGGGTTTGGTTGAGAAATATTAACTGAGATTTCCAACATGCTCTTACAGCTCTGTGTATGGCCTAATCAGATCCTTCACTATTTGGCGCTCAGTATCAAATTTCTGCAGTATTTGATTGTATATCAGAGGCTCAGATAAGAGGTGTAAATTAAAACATTTTCAAGAATAGCTCCTTTATTTCTCCACAGAAGTCCATGTTATGAACATTCATTAGAATCGTCTGTTTGAGACGATTCTAAAGAATGGTCGCAACATAGGGTTTGATGGAGAAATGACAATTTTATTATTTAAATATTTTGAATATGCACCATTATCTGTTGCTCTGGTATATAGATCCTGATCAGAAGTCTAGTACTCTACATGTATTTTACAGCTGCAGGTCCAGACTCCTTGGCATAAGTAATTACATGTATTGTTGCTACACTTCTTAACTCTTAATTTCCTTCTTATAAACATGTTTTCACACATTTGCAAACAGAGTAGACCCAGGTCAGATGGCTCCATAGGAGCCATCTGATCAGGGTCTGTTCTGTTTGCTGATGGAGTTTGAAAGTTCTCAGAGTACCTTTTTCTTTCATTTGTTTTCAAGACTAGTGAGCTTAGCTCCTGGTAAGACACCGTGTTACTTGGCAAAGGCTATCTAGTATCACGGTGGATCAATAAGAGTTGAAAGAGTTGAAAAGGTCTAGGCTTTAATGACATCATGAATATTAATTAATGTAATGTTATAGGAACACAAGGCCATGGTAGAAACTGTAGAATTCAATGTATATTATGCCAAAACAATCAGTGCAGACCCTGATCAGATGGCTCTACAGGTAATACTTTGTATGCAAAGGCGTTAAAAGGTGTCTCTGTCATATAAAGAGTTTTCCCATGGTAATGCAGCAAAGTTCAAGGTCACAATCCTGGTTCAAGACTTAGATGTAGAGGTTAAAAGTGATAATCTGAATCAAAGTACTGGTAAGCCTATGTCTTTATGGAATCTGTCTTTATCTAATTTGACTTTGTGTATATTTCAGACAAAGGTCACACGTTCTGACCCGCTTGAAGCCCTAGAGATAAGACAAGATGCCATCTTCACTAAACTCCAAGATTTACGAGCGACCCTTAACAAACTGACCAGTCAGTACCAAACCTCAGAACCACCCAAGGCCACATCCACCACGCCCAAGTCTACCCAGTCCAGAGTTGCCCCACCTGTAACCATGGTAACAACATCAAGCACACAGGGTGTAGTTGATTCTCCACTAGTAAGTTACAAAAAATACTGAAAATAAGTAAACAAATAACTTTATTCTGCCATTGGTAAATAAATCCTTTGTTGATAATGCCATTTTAAAAATACAGTTTATTAATATTCATATCATCATTACTTCTTAACCCTTTCCTACGTAGGCTATTTGTAGATCCAACCTCTTTGGATGAATCTACCCAAAAGGAGCATTTACTAGAGAAAAGTAAAATGTTATGTAGTTTGAAACCATTGTGATAAATAGAGCATTTGCTCCTATAGGAGCAAATGCTCTATTTATCACAATGGTTTGTTTCAAGAAGTGGTTATTACAGAGGCGTAGAAAGGTGTATTTATGGATGAAAGGGTTAATTAATATTCATGGAGTAAAGGGTTAAAAGGTTACTAGTAACCCAGTACCAGAAAAGATTCTTTTTGACACTTTTACAAATAGAGTAGATCCAGTGGATGCTATCTGATCAAGGTCTGTTCTATTTACTTATTCAACTGTATAGAACTGATTCTAAAGGTTCTGTCATGGCCAACTGTTCCCATGGTTAGGTACAATTATAAAACTTCAGTCAATGAGTATTCATGAATTTGATAGAATATTGCATAATTATTCATTAGGTAAGAGTTAACCTTTTACTCCAAAATACACCCTGCTGGGTACAGTAGAACAAGGCCAGATGGCACCCATAGGAGCCCACTGGTCAGGATCTGCTGTGCTTGCTTAGGAAATAACTTACAAATGTAGATATGATTCCACAGTTTCTGCCATGGACTAAAAATTGTAATAATATTTGTCATGTAATCTTTTCTTACATGAATATTCATGGACTGGAGTAAAGGGTTGTATGAAATGAGAGTTTTACCTTTTTGACATTTTCTAAATCTGTCATACTTACACACTGCCAACTGAATTTTTCAACTCATGGTATGCTAAAACAGTTAATGTATTTATTATGATCATTTCGTACAGGATTATTCATGGAGTAAAGGGTTAACCCTTTACCTGTTATAGTTGCCATGGATACCTCAGCAGGCACAGTAGACACAGATCAAGTTTCTGCCACAGCCAAAAGATCATGAGTTTAGAATTACATGTATATCATAAAAACTCAGCCAATGAATATTCATGGCATGATGCCATTATATGTATAAATTTCTTACTTTACCTTTTCCTTCATATATAGAGAATAATAGGTTAGTGCCGTAGATGGGACGCCTTTATCCGACGAGGGGAGAAAACGTTGAGGCGAAGCTTGCCGAGCCTCAACTGTTTTCTCTCTGAGTCGGATAAAGGCGTCCCATCTACGACACTAACCTATTATTCTATTTATCCAGTCAATTTAGTTATATCTTTTTTCATAGACTCATAAAACATACGAATATTGAAATAATTTGCATTGAAAATGCGGTTTTTCGATCAACGGACCTCCCTTTTCATTTCCGTTCTAAAGACGTAAATAATGAGCTACCGCAGAGGAAAATAGTTTCGATACTTACATTACAAGACGGGAAAACGTGCTTGAATTTTGAAAAATAAGATCATTTGAATCGAGAGTCGATATGTTAATTCAAACAGACATGGTTATTATTCTACCATGGTCAAATTCGAGTTCCGTCGTTTCGGTTTCTATTTTTAGATAGGGCTAACGTCACTCGTCAATGGAACTGAACAAGCTATATTTAGGTCTATGACCATCACCGCCCTTGTAAGAGTTTATCGATTAAATTATCATGAGAGTGATAAATGTTTTAATGAAGTTTTATTTATTTTTATGCCCCCCAGATCAGATCTGGGGGGCATATTGTTTTTGCCCTGTCTGTTTGTTTGTCTGTTTGTCTGTTTGTTTGTCAGCAACTTTAACATTGGTCATAACTTTTGAGCCAGTACAGATAGAGACTTGATATTTGGTATGCATATGTATCTCATAAAACCGCACATTTTGAGGGGTGACATGTCAAGGTCAAGGTCATCCTTCAAGGTCAAAGGTCAAATATATGGCTCAAATCACCGACTTTAACATTGGCCATAACTTTTGGACCAGTAGAGATAGAGACTTGATATTTGGCATGCTTGTGTATCTCATGAAGCCGCACATTTTGAGGGGTGACATGTCAAGGTCAAGGTCATCCTTAAGGGTCAAAGGTCAAATTGTCTGTTTTTTGTCTGTAACTTTAACGCAACTTTAACATAGGTCATAACTTTTGAGCCAGTACAGATAGAGACTTGATATTTGGCATGCATATGTATCTCGTAAAGCCGCACATTTTGAAGGGTGACATGTCACGGTCAAGGTCATCCTTCAAGGTCAGAGGTCAAATATATGGGTCAAATCACCGACTTTAACATTTGCCATAAATTTTGGACCAGTAGAGATAGAGACTTGATATTTGGCATGTGTGTGTATCTCATGAAGCTGCACATTTTGAGGGGTGACATGTCAAGGTCAAGGTCATCCTTCAGGGTCAAAGGTCAAATTGTCCGTTTCTTTGTCTGTAACTTTTTAACATTGGTCATAACTTTTGAGTCAGTACAGCTAGTGACTTGATATTTGGCATGCATATGTATCTTATAAAGCTGCACATTTTGAGGGGTGACATGTCAAGGTCAAGGTCATCTTTAAAGGTCAGAGGTCAAAAACATGGGTCAAATCACCGAATTTAACATTGGTCATAACTTTTGAGCAAATACAGATAGAGACTTGATATTTGGCATGCATATGTATCTCATAAAGCCGCACATTTTGAGGGGTGACATGTCGAGGTCAAGGTCATCCTTAAAGGTCAGAGGTCAAGCATATGGGTCAAATCACTGACTTTAACATTGGCCATAACTTTTGAACCAGTGCAGATAGAGACTTGATATGTGGCATGCTTGTGTATCTCATGAAGCTGCACAGTGTGAGGGGTTAAATGTCAAGGTCATCCTTCAGGGTCAAAGGTCATTAACTTCAAATTGGCCATAACTTTTGAACCAATAGAGATAAAGTCTTGATATTTGGTATGCGTGTGTATCTCATGAAGCTGCACATTTTTTTTTGGGGGGGGGGGTGTGACATTACAAGGTCAAGGTCATCTTTCAGGGTCAAAGGTCACCAACTTTAACATTGGCCATAAATTTTGAACCAGTAGAGATACAGACTTGATATGTGGTATGCATGTGCACCCCATGAAGCTGCACAGTTTGAGGGGTGACATGTCAAGATGAAGGTCATCATTTAGGGTCAAATATCATATCTAGGGGGCATAGTGTTTCACAAACACATCTTGTTATTAAAAAAAAATCGTCAATATAGTAGCATGATAACTTTATATACTTCTCCAATTTTACTTACAGTATGTCTGGCCTGATAGCGTAGTGGTTACGATGGTCGCTTATCGTGCAGTCAGCCCCGGTTCGATTCTCACCGCTGAGAAACTTTTTTCTCTCTTTTTCCTTTCTTTTTTTTTTTAAAATGACGGTTTGGGTTTTTACTGGGATAGTTAATGATAATTATCCATATTAAGTGTATTTTCTTTCAATTTCATACGTTATTTTTGGTAAAACAATTTTGAAGAAAAATTAAAAATAGTTCCTGTTGTAAGAAGAAATTCCTACACCTACTATACAAATAAACCTCTACTGTACATATAAACTTAGGTTTATTATGCTACCCCTTTATTACGTCACTAGCGGCTGTAGTGACGGGATAAAAATACTTTTTCGCACATTTGTAATATAGGAGTTGTCTGATCAGGGTCTCCTCTGTTTGCTTATGAAATTTTCTAGCTCAATTTCTTTACTTTCTAAAATGGTTAAAATGTTCCTCCTTCCATAATTATTTCATTATAACTATTTTGTCAATGAATATTCGGAAGGGGTTAAATATTGATAAGGTACTGGGCTGATCCACACCCATTCCTAACATTGAGTTGAGCAGTCTTAGCACCACCTTGTATTACTGTTGAAGTCTTCAGTATGATCCAACCAGGAATTGAACCCAAATTCTCCTGCTTTAAGTGTGAATGACTCAAAAGATCTGAAATTTTCTTGAAGTGAGATTATGTATATTTTTATGCCCCCTCAGATCAGATCTGGGGGCATATTGTTTTTACACTGTCTGTTTGTCAGCTTGTTTGTCACCAACTTTAAGATTGGTCATAACTTTTGAGACTTGATATTTGGCATGCATATGTATCTTATAAAGCCGCACACTTTGAGGGATGACTTGTCACGGTCAAGGTCATCCTTCAGGGTCAAAGGCCAAATATATAGTTTAAATTACCGACTTTAACACTGGCCATAACTTTTGAACTAGTAGAGATAGAGACTTGATATTTGGCATGCTTGTGTATTTCATGAATCTGCACATTTTGAGGGGTGATGTGTCAAGTACCGGGTCAAAGGTCATATCGGGGCATAGTGTTTCACAAAGACATCTTATTGTTCTTACCTTTTAACTCATAGATTTAAACACATTTTGTTAACAGAGTAGACCCAGATCAGGTGGCTCCTACAGCCATCTAATCAGGGTATGCTCTGTTTGCTATAAATGAAATAGTATAGATCTAATTCTAGTAGAATCATTCTACAGTTCCTGTCATTGTAAAAAATGTCCTTGTTCATGATGCCATTACAACACTTCAGCTACAAATGTATTTACAGTGAAACCCCGCTAATGCGACCACTTTATAAACAGCCACTGATGTCGTCTAAAGCAGGTCGTTGCTTAATGCAGGACGAAAGTTATGCAGAAAGCTCCTATAGGAGCTTTCTGCATAACTTTCGTCCTGCATTAAGCTACCACCTGCCTCTGCCACCCAGAAGTATGCCCCTTTTTGGTGGTCGCATTAGCGGGGTTTTACTGTATATGCATAATTTCATTGTTCATGATTCATGAACATGGATACACTAATGTTCATGAGGTAAAGGGTTAACCCTTTCCCTGTTCTGTACTTAGGCCAAATGTCAGTAGCTACTGAATATAATATTAACAAAATAGTTGTAAAGAAATATGGAAAGTGGAACATTGTAGACATTTGAGATTACAAAGAAACAGATCTATCAAATTCTATTAGCAAACAGAGCAGACCCTGATCAGATGGCTCCTCTAGGAGCCATCTGATCTGGGTCTACTCTGTTTGCAAATGCGTGAAAACACGTTTATATGAGGGAAAGGGTTAAGGAAAATGGCCGCCTTTATTAGAACGGAGAATTATAAAGCTTGTTTATGATTTCCAGGGAAATGGTATCCATGATATTGTGATCAGTGCTGACCCAGACCAGCCACCACTGTCACTGTTTGTTCTATATGAGTTACTGAAACAGCAGTTTAAAGTCCTGGCCACATCTTACATGCACTCGTCTGTGGTCAATGTGGACCAGCGACTTTGTGATGTCATCAAGAATGGTTGCCAGGTAACCAGAGGAGAACACCAAATTGCCTTGTCAGTTGTCTGGAAAAAGGGTAAGAAATCATTTTGAAAGAAATATTTTCCAAGGGAATTTACTATTTTAGTAATGTGTTCATTTAACCCTTTCCTCCATAAATACGCCTTTCTACGCCTCTGTAATAGTCACTTTATGAAACCATTGTGATTTAGAGCATTTGCTCCTATAGGAGCAAATGCTCTATTTATCACAATGGTTTCAAACTACAAAATTCTTAAACAAATCCTTTTCTCTAGTTAATGCTCCATTTGGGAAGATTCATTCAAAGAGGTTGCGTCTAAAAATAGCCTATGGAGGAAAGGGTTAACTCTTTCGCTGCCAGTGACGAAGCTGTAATTACCCATGCAAACAGTTTGGATCTAGATGAGACGTCGTGTAACTGTTACTCGTTTGTTATGAAACAAGAATTGTAGGAAAATAAAAATGGTAGCAGACGACAAAGTTTGCAAACAACAAATTTTGGCAGTGAAAGAGTTCAAGCTTTGAATGCTTCTTTGCTGAATAATTATTCACGGTCAAATGTTTCCTCTGCTGCAAATCTGAAAGTTGATGATATTAGGGGTATTGAAATATACAGAAGAATTTTTTCTGGCACTCATTTGGGTTCAGAGGAACAGATTAATATTTATATCCTGGCAAAGTTGGATGGGGTATACTGTAATCAGCCTGTTGGTCCTTCAGGCAGCTGGTCCATCCGCAAGTTGCGATCAAGGCTGGCAAAAGGAAAGGGTTTGTTGAAAAAAGCCCTTGTTCTTAGTAACATCATGAAAGTTTAGAAAATTGATAATCATGATGTCATAATTTCTTACATGGATAGTGATCCGATATTCATGGAGTAAAGAGTTAACATATTTATGAGGAAGTCTGAAAGAACGTTATCAATTTCAGAAACAACACAGATGCGACTTTCTATGCCTTTGCAAACAGAGCAGACCCAGATCGGACGGCTCTTATAGTATTTACTATGCATTAAGTAAATGGTCAATTTTATATACCTACACAGTTGTGAAATATTGTCTGTTCCTATGAAATTCTATAACCTATGACTCTATACTTTATATTTCATGTAGACAGATGTGTATTTGTGTATTTCAGTGAAAGATGGACCACATCTGATGATTTCACCAACTAAACAGTCAGTCATATCAGGGGAGGTGAATGTAGCCAGATATATCAATAGATTGCTCTCCCCTGGGTTTGACTCGGAGGATATTGTCAAGGCAACCTTAATTGATGAATGGCTTGATGTAGCAGACAATCAGCTGATTCATGGCAACTCCAAGCAGAGGACAGCAGCTGTGAAAAATTTGAACTCTCGATTGAAGCGAAATGATTGGGTATTTGGTGAATCATTTTCATTGGTTGATATAGTCATGTGGTCCACTCTCCACCAATCACATCAGGCGGACAGTGCTCCAGAAAATATTAAGAAATGGATGGAGGCATGTGAAGCATTGCCAATGTTTAAAGAAGCTTTGACTTTTGTATCTTCTTAGTTGATTGAATTTAAGTAAGATATATGCCTAAGAACATCATATCGTCATAATTCTGTGCATGCTAGCACATAAAACTGTGCATCAGATCAGTATAATAGTATTTATGAGTTGATATACGATGAGTTGATAAACGACAATCTATTAAGAGACATACACACTTTCCGCCATGAATATTATGTAAGAAATAATGACACCATGAAAATTAATTTAGATGCATTCTTCTTCTGGCATATGAATGCCGAAAGTTTGGGTCATGGCAGAATCTGTATAATTATATCTATATTATATCATCAGCAAACAGAGCAGACCCTGGTCAGACGGCTAATATAGGAACCATCTGATCAGGATCTACTCTCTTTGCAAAGGCGTAGAAAGGAGTAAAGGGTAAATGATGCATTAGGAGTTAATTAAAATTGCCAAAGTATACAACTTGCCACTTACACTGTTTATTAGTTTAATAAGCAGCAGATACTTTGCTGTTTGATTATAGAGACAAAATTGTAATTTCTGTTAGAATTTCTGACAACCTATATAAACAGTTTTGATCGAGATTTGATACAAAAGTAGATCTGTATTCCATCAGGATCCAATCTGTTTGACACTCTGTCCATATTTTAAAATTGTGGCAGATAATAGTTTGTAGACAAGTACCTGGTGCAAGTTTTAATCTTTTTGCTCCAAATCGTTTTACTAAAATTGTCATCTGCTTAATTTTGAAAAGAATCTTATTTTTCTGTTTCTTCTCTAAAGGGTTATTCAGAGTGTCAACAACTAGTTTGATCCTGATCTGATTCTTAAACCTTTCCCTGTCGAATAGAATGACATTATGAATATAAATAAGTTTTATAATGGCATATTAAGAAGAGAAAGTTTGGCCATGGCAGAAACTGTAGACTCAGTGATATACTATCCCATATTCAAACAGAGTAGGCCCTGATCAGACAACTCCTACAGGAGCTGCCAGACCTGGGTCTACTCTGTAAAGGTGTGAAGAAGCAGTTATATGAGGGAAAGGGTTAATTACACATCTTATTAAGATTCAAACTGCTGTTAGTTGTGATATAAATTATATGATAAATCAATACAATATTATAATCCAGTAACTGAACTGTTTTGCTGTGCTAGGTTTGCAATAAATCCAACCAATAGCTATTAGTTCTTTCTTTATGCATTTATTTTCCCTAATTGTACATGTATATACCCTAATTGTTCAGACACCCACTCTCCCCTCTCCAACTGTTTGTACAGCTGAATGTCAGAGCATATTTATTGTTAATAAATTTTGAATCAAACTGATGTGATTAGCCATAGTCTTAATGTATGCCCAGATTAAATTAACTGCCCTTAACCAAATCCTTCATAGGCTATTTATTGACTCAACCTCTTGGAATAAATCTGCTGGAAAAGGAACATTTACTAGAGAGAAGGAACATTGTGGTAAATAGGGCATTCACTCCTATGGAGCAAATGCTCTATTTTTCACAGTTGTTTCAAAAACTGACTTTTACAGAGGCATTAAAATGTTTCAAAATAAGGGAATGGATTAAGAGTAAAATGGAGTACACATGGCACAGGAGGGGGGGGGGGGGGGGGGGGGGGGTGGGGGGGGGGGTTTACATGACGTGGTGCTTGGTGTGTAACTTGGGGGATTAAATCCTTCACAAATAATGCACAATCTTTCTAAAACAAAACGGGGTTAGTCTCCTATAAATCCTACACAAAATGGGTACAATCTCCTAATGAAGTTTATTACCTTATTAGTATTCATGATCAGATCAGATCAGGGGGGGGGGGGGGGATATTGTTTTTGCCCTATCTTTAACATTGGTCATGCCTTTTGAGCCAGTACAGATAGAGACTTGCATATGTATCTCGTAAAGCCGCACATTTTGAGGTGAGACTTGTCAATGTCATCCTTCAAGGTCAAATATATAGGTCAAATCACAAACTTTAACATTGGCCATAACTTTTGAACAAGTAGAGATAGAGACTTGATATTTGGCATGCATGTGTATCTCATGAAGCTGCAGATTTTGAGGGGTGACATATCAAGGTCATCCATTAGGGGTCAAGGGTCAGATGTTTGCTTGTTTGTCAGCAACTTAACGTTGGACATAACTTGAATCAGTAGAGATAGTGACATGATATTTGGCATTCATGTATATCTCTTGAAGCTGCACATTTTCAGGGGTGACATGTCAAGGGCAAGGTCATCCTTCAAGGTCAAAGGCCAGATATATAGGTCAAATCACTTACTTTCTTTCGACCTAATTGAGATACCGGTAGTCTTGACATTTTCAAACATCTCTGATGAAATCGCTGACCCAATTTTAACCGAAGTTTGTCAGTTCTAAGCATCAGTGGCTAGGGGGAACGAAATATTCTTCAAACTTTTTGGCTAGAGTTATTCCTCTTGTGATGGAGCCAGTTTATATGACCGTATAGATGACTTAATTCATAGGGCTTATAAGTTTTTAATAAGAAAATTTAGAAATCTTCTTCTCTGAAACTGTAAGACCTAGACCTTTGATATTTGGTATTGTTCAAATTATGACCCCGGACCAAAAATGACCCGCCCAAGGGCTTATCAGTTTTTCATAGGAAAATCTTTAAAAATCTTCTCTCAAACTGTAAGGCATAGAACTTTGATATTTGGTATATGTAGCAAGATCTAATGGTCCTCTACAAGGAGGTGTTGGGGGAGCATATAGTCGCCACTTTGTCCGTCCGAACTTTGTCCGGAGCATACCACAAAAACATATCAACATGAAACTTCATAGGTAGATTGATCTAGATGAGGAGAAGTGCAGTGCACAAGAGCCATCACTCTCTTTTGCATAACTTAGGAGTTATTGCTCTTTTATTTTTCATACCTAAAATTTGTCTGCAGTTGGGGAGCATGCATCGGTTCTACCGATTCTCTTGTTTCATAGGATAATCTTTAACAACCTTCTTCTCTTGGTGTGAAAAATCTTTAACAACCTTCTTCTCTTGGTGTAAGTCAGAAGCTTTGCTTACATAGAGAACACACGGGAGTGTGTCCCTACCATTTCTACAGAACTACCGATTGAAGGCATTTCATTGTTCATCTCCTTTCATCCTGTCTAACCATTTCCTTTATGAATATTAATTTAGTATTATTCATGGACTGAAATTTTATAATTACCATACAAAACAGGGGTTTCTTTTATCTGTGACAGAAACTTCAGAACCAGGCAGGTGAAAGCAAACAGAACTGCCCCCGATCAGACAGCTCCCATTGAAACCATCTGATCTGGGTCTGCTCTGTTTGCCAAGGCGTTGAAACGTGTCTCTATCAGGTAAATTGTTAAATATAGGGTTAACCCTACTGTAATTTGAAATTTGCGACGGTATATGAGGTTTTTAACGGTCGCAA
This sequence comes from Azorinus chamasolen, assembly GCA_963576725.1. Taxonomy (NCBI): domain Eukaryota; kingdom Metazoa; phylum Mollusca; class Bivalvia; order Cardiida; family Solecurtidae; genus Azorinus; species Azorinus chamasolen. Next base: position 73,757,064 of record OY755245.1, read on the forward strand.
ATTATTTTAATGGCGACGCCGAAGGCGGAGTCATTAAAATAATTTAAGACCGTTAAAAACCTCATATACCGTCGCAAATTTCAAATTACAGTAGGATTAACCCTATTCTAACGCAATCTTAACACGAAAAACGACAAATTGTTAAGCCAATTTTAACTCAAGTAATATCCTTTGCGCGCGGATGGTTAAATGAGTGATGGGGCAAGAAATAGTGCACCAGTTTCTCTCAGCTTTCTTAAAGTAACTGTGTTTTCACCCTGGTTTATAGATATATACATTTCATTAGCCATGAATAATTGTGCGGTAGCTATTCAACATGCTCAATACATACATTCAATACACATTTTGGTAAAGTAACGTCAACTTAGTCTTTGGCGCCATACGGGAAAACGTCGTCTTTAACAATGACGTCACGTTATAACGTTATGTTTGAACGATATGATAAATAAGGGCTAATCTGGAACCCAACGCTTAGAGTATCTCAATAATTCTCCACATGACACATGTGCATATAAGAGACCGCTCAAGTTGTGACAAAGTAAACAATGGAAAATAACTTGAAATAACGGGGCAAAATGTACTAGATCTAGATTTATATGTCAAAGTATGCATACGGATTTATCATTGCTTATAAACAACGCGCATTGATATATTTACATGCACATGGTGTTATTCGGCCGTTTTCGATTGGTTGAATTTGCGACATATAAAACACTTTTTATATGCCGCAAATTTGGTCACATGAGCCAATCAGATTGCAGGAAACTGACAGATTGCGTTAGAATGAGAAATAAAAGATTCCAGTGAGAATTGAAATGTACAATGTAATATAGACTGCATTTGGTTACTATATTGGCTATATCACGATCGATCATGATAAAGCTAGTACATGTATTTGCAAAGGCAGTAGATCTAGATATTGAGTAGCTACTTGGTACTCTCAGGGTCTAGGGGGTGAACCACTTTGATACCTTGTTGTCGTCGGCTTCTTCAATACTCAAAATGTTTTTCTTTTTCTAAAACAGTATCCAAGTTGGATCCTTATGAGATCAGTTACCTTGTGCCATATCCTGGTCTGCTGCTAAGGTAATCGCAAATTGGCCTATAGTTTTGAATGTGTTAACCCTTTTCCTTCATATAAATGCTTTTCCACGCATTTGCAAACAGAGTAGACCCATTTGCTGACAGTGTAGACCCAGATCAGATGGCTCCTATAGGAGCCGTCTGATCATGGTCTGGTCTGTTTGCTGATGAAATTTGATAGATCTATTTCTTTAGTTTCCAAATTGGCTACAATGCTCCACCTTCCATATTTCATAACTAATTGGTCCATGAATATTCAGTAGGCATTGAAATTAGTGATTGGCAGATAGTGACCATGACCACTGGGCCCTCAGTTGTGTGAATTTTCTGTTGCCTTGCTATGAGTGATTTTGTGACGAAAGTTATAAACTGTTCTATCAGGAAACGGGGCCTTTTGGTATAAAGAATGTTTAAGTCAAGCAGCAATAACATACAATAGAACCCCTCTATAGAGACCAGTCAACACTTTCCTTCATATTAACGTTTTTCGTCATTTGCTAACAGTGTAGACCCAGATCAGAGCCCGTCTGATCAGGTTTGCTGATAAAATTTGATAGATCCATTTCTTTAGTTTCTAAAATGGCTACAATACTCTACCTTCCATAATAAATATTTTGTCAATGAATATTCAGCAGGCTTTGAAATACATGTAAATACATTGTATAGAACAGGGAAAGGGTTAGTAAATAAATATGAATGTGTTTAACTCTTTGCACGCTAGCGGCGAAACTGTGATTACCTTTGCAAACAGTTTGGATCTAGATGAGACGCCGCATAATGCGGCGTCTCATCAGGATCCAAACTGTTTGTCATTTTGACCATGTTTTTGCAAAAAAATGAGAGAAAGTTTATTTTAAAAATTGAAGCAGACGACAATTGTTGCAGACGAAAAATTACTTAGCATGCAAAGAGTTAAAAGCAGGTGGCTGCTTAACCCTTTCCTTCATATAAACACTTTTTCGTGCATTTGCAGAGCAGACACATATCAGACGGCTCTAATAGAACTGTCTGATCAGGGTCAACTCTGTGTACTTATGAAATTATATTAGTTCAGTTTGAATAGAATTTAGAAGGAATTGTCGCTTGGCGACCATTTATCAACATAGCTAAAACATGCTAATACTTGGAAAAACAGGTTGCCTGGGGCGAGGTTAAGATGCCTTATATGACTGGTATACGGACAAATTGTCCCATGGACATTTTGACCCTTGCTCAATTTTGCCAGAGTGGACATTTTGTCCCTCATATTAATTCAAGGGTGGACAAAATCTCCGTGTTTTTGCAAGGGTGGATAATTAGTCCCTCATCATTTTTACAAAGGGGGGGGGGGGGGGGGGGGGGGAGACGTTTTGTCCCATGGACAAAATATCCCTCACTTAATTTTGCTAGGGTGGACAAATTAGTGCAAACAAATGCAGGTTAATTGCAAATATTTATTATAGTAGCTAATAACAAGTGAAACATTTAAAATGATTGATTTGTATTAATTAGTGCAAACAAACAACTGATAATCAGGTTAATCACTGGTTTCAAACAGAGTCTTATATCCATATGTCATTATATATGAATATTGGAGAACAGATACAAGAAATTTTATTTTACATTTAATAACAATCGGCTTGAGCACTTTGTAATCAATTATTCTCAATTGTCAGTTATTGCCAAACTTTGACTGCAAACGTATTTATGATATTCATGTCAGTATTTTCTTGTGGTTGAATATTAAAACTCATAAGCATTGTTATTTTTGTCCAAAATTAAGTGAGAGACATTTTGTTTGTGGGACAAAATGTCCGCCTTGTAAAAATGATGAGGGACAAAATGTCCACCCTTGCAAAAACATATGGACATTTTGTCCATCCTTGAAAAAACATGTTGGACAAAAATGGCATCTGGTAGAAATAGTCCTCTGGTTGCCCTCTTTCAGATTTGCTAAAATTCAGTTTATATGCTAGAAAACATGGCCACCAAGGACAGGGCTAAATTTCCATGTGTCTATAACTCTCTATGGAAAACATTTGAAACTATAAAATTGTGTCTGTAAGACACAGTAATGCCGTGGTGGTGCTTGACAATGAAAAAACTGTGACAACACCTACAAGTGTGACACAGACAAGCGTGACACACGGACGGACAGGTGCAAAACATAATGCCCCCTGAATCTCCAAAATTAAACATCCAATTTAAAAGGTATTTGATAGGAATAGTCCTCTTTTGAACACATTGAGAATTAATTTTAGACTACCAAAACTTTTCAAATCACGTTTTTTTTTTTCATTTTACGTGTCTACACGGCTCCAACAAGAGCCGTCTGATCTGGATCTTCTGTTTGCAAAGGTGCGAAAGTGTTTATGCAGAGGAGATAGTTGAGGGTTAATTATCTTGCCTTTAACCCTTTACTACGCTGAATTTTCAAATGGACTATTCCAAAATATATATAGGTCAAGCTTATGGTGAATATTAGGGATTTTTCTAAAGAAAAGTGTCCAATGACAAAAAGTGTAGACCCTGATGAGAGGGCTCCTCTAGGAGCCCTCTCATCTGGGTCTATACTGTTTGCAAATGGCATTATTGACTTGTGTCCCGCACTGTAAGAGTTAACCCTTTACTCCGTACATACACATTTATTTGTTGGTTTGTCTGGGCAGGCAGCTTCTGAAGTACATGTAATGATTATTAATATAAACACAAATAGATCGGACAGATATATGATGGCGAGATGTATGCAGGATACAAAATATGTACTACAAAAAGTCGAATAAAGGAAACAATGCAATGTACTTTTTCCTTTTATTATTTCAACCATTTTACATCTCCAAGTCATTTAGAACTTAGAAAATACAAAATTCATACTTTCCATATTCATATTCTGAGCCAAGAGACAAGAAATTGTACCTCTGTGATAGCCAGTAGTAGACCAGAGTCTAATTTAGAGGTCATTAGTTCTGCAAGTGCACACCCCAATGGTACTCTTGTTACGAGAGGTCATTATTTCTACATGTGCACACCCCAAAGGTACTCTTGTAATGTCCTGGCCAAGATAATGTAAACATGTCAGGCATAAAATCTCCAGATAATAACAAAATTTGCAATGAAATCACAGTATTGCCTAGATTTACTAAGATGACACTTTGTGGCCTGACAATGCCAACTTCATATACATGTACACAAGATCATATTCGTGTACACAACTTCATATACGTGTACACAAGATCTCTTCAATATAAAAATACCTGCAACAAAACAAGCATTTACATTTATTTCAATGCAGGGAAATGAACAGATAGGAAATGGTAACATGACTTTCGAACTTATTAACCCTTTGCTCAGAGCTCCATATAAGATGCATAAATTAAAATATTTTCAAGAATAACTCCTTTAAACCCTATACTGTGAACCCCTTTTTACAATCGTCTAACGAGTGGTCGCAGTAAAGGGTTTGGTGGAGAAATGACGATTTTAGTGTTTGAGTATGAGTATGCACCCTTATCTGTACCTCTGCTTTACTTCATAATATTCAGGTAAGAAATTATGACTTTATGAAAACTACAAATTATTTTATAATGGCACATGAACACAGGAATGTTGGTCATGGCAGAAACTGTAGAATCATATCTATATTATATCTCAAGTAAATAGAACAGATCCTGATCTGATCACTGCTATAAAAGCTGTCTGATCTGGATCTACTCTCTTTGCACAGGCATCAAGAGGCATATTTATGGTTAGGTTTGGTTTGGTTTTTATTGGGTTTTAACAGTTTTTCAGTCCTATCACGATGTCCAGCTAATTACAGGTGGAGGAAGACGCCACAGGTTCTTCTATGCACGGAACAAATTGCATTGTTTTGTGTACAGAAGAACATCCGGATAGAACCACCAACCTACATCAAGCCAGCTGGAAGGCTTCCTCACATGAAAAATCCAAATGCCCAGACCAGGATTTGAACCACAGCGGTGAGGGGCTAAGCAAATGTCAGTTGAAGACCATAACCACTCGGCCACAGAGGCTCCTGCATATTTATGGAAACAAGAGGGCCTGAAAGGCCCTGATATCGCTCACCAGACAATCAGAGAAGAAGATTTTCAAAGTTTTCACTACATGTTCCTATAGAAAATTAGCCAGCCCTGGGCAGGGTCAATTTTAAACCCAGGGGCATAATTTTTATAACTTTGGTAGAGGACCTGAACATTATGCTGTGTGCCACATATGAAAGCTGAATACCTTCCAGTTTTAGGAGAAGATTTTCAAAGTTTTCACTACATGTTTCTATAGGGAGAATAGTGGTGTTGTTAACACCCTTTCCTCCATAAATAGGCCTTTCAACCCCTTGGCAAACAGAGTATACCAAGATCAGATGGCTGATCAGGGTCTGCTCTGTTTGCTTTTGACATGATATAGTTCTGATTCTAGTATTTATCAGGTCACAGTTTTTGCTTATTCATCCACAATAGAAATTATGTTAATTAATATTCATGATGGTATTATCTCCTACATGAATATTCTTTCATGGTCTAAAGGGTTAAGAAATGACTAACTCTACCCCACATAATTGTAAGCCACAGCACTCCAAGCTAATACACAGTGAGTGCACCTGTCTGCAGTATACTGCTTGACCTAATTATCAGTGACCAGTAAAGGATCTGATTGTTCTAATCTGCAGTCAGCTATACAAAAATGGTCACCCCTGGGACGGGGTCAATTTTTACCCCAAGGGCATAATATATATAACATTTGCACAGAACCTGATCATGATGTTATGTGCCAAATATGAAAGCTGAGAACCTTCCAGTTTCAGAGGAGAAGATTTTCAAAGTTTCACTATATGTTTCTATTGAAAACTGACCACCCCTGGGGCGGGGCCAATTTTGAACCCAGGGGCATAATTTATACACTTTTGTAGAGGACCTGAACATGATGCTATGTGCCAAATATGAAAGCTGAAAACCCTGTCGATTCAGAAGAAAAGATTTTCAAAGTTGTCACTATATGTTTCTATTCAAAACTGGCTACCCCTGGGGCGGGGCCAATTTTGACCCCAGGGGCATAATTTATATAACTTTTGTAGAGGACCTGAACATGATGCTATGTGCCAAATATGAAAGCTGAGAACCCTGTAGATTCAGAGGAGAAGATTTTCAAAGTTTCACTATATGTTTCTAATGAAATCTGGCTACCCCTGGGGCGGGGCCAATTTTGACCCCAGGGGCATAATTTATATAACTTTTGTAGAGGACCTGAACATGATGCTATGTGCCAAATATGAAAGCTGAGAACCCTGTAGATTCAGAGGAGAAGATTTTCAAAGTTGTCACTATATATTTCTATTCAAAACTGGCTACCCCTGGGGCGGGGCCAATTTTGACCCCAGGGGCATAATTTATATAACTTTTGTAGAGGACCTGAACATGATGCTATGTGCCAAATATGAAAGCTGAGAACCTTGTAGATTCAGAGAAGAAGATTTTCAAAGTTTTACTATATATTTCAATAGAAAACAAGGCACCCCTGGGGCGGGGCCAATTTTGACCCCAGGGGCAAAATTTATATAACTTTTGTAGAGGACCTAAAGATGATGCTATGTACCAAAGATGAAAGCTGAGAACCCTGTAGATTCAGAGGAGAAGATTTTTAAAGGTTCAAATTGTCGACGCCCGACGACGGACATCAAGTGATCACAAAAGCTCACCCTGAGCACAAAAGTGCTCTGGTGAGCTAAAAATGGTTAAGAAGCAGAGGAAAAGCCTAAAGTATAAAAATCTTCCGGTTTTGTTTACAGAAATTGTCATCTGCTTAATATTCTAGCTGATGAATATTACCAGTAATTAACTGGTTTATTAATAAGGCATTATGAACAAGAATTTTTTAACCAGAAACTGTAGAATCAGATCTATGTATTTCATAAACAAACGGCAGACCAAGATCAGACAGTTTCTACTGGAGCTGTCTTGATATAGGTCTACTCTGTTTACAGTGGCGTAAAAAAGCCCAGGTTAATTCAAGGAGTGAAAGAGGTCATGACTATCAGAATGCCATATCCAGATAATAATAACCCATTACTCCATAAATATGCCTTTTGCTAATGGAGAAGACCAAGGAGCTGTCTGATCTAGGTCTGCTTTGTTTGCTTATGATATAATATAGATATGATTCTGCTATGCCCAAAAAATTCCTGTGTCCATTTTCTATTATAACAATTGATCAAATTAACATCCATGATGTCATTACATGTATTTCTTATATGAATATTCCTGGAATAAAGCATTAAATGCACCATGTTTGTTTATTCACATAACCTTTGATAAGCGAGCATGCAACAATGCTATAACCCTATTACTCCATCAAACCATACAATGTGACCATTTGTTAGAATTGTCTGGATAAGACGATTCTAACAAGTGGTCACAATATATAGCTAGGACACTAAGAATGAATTGGTCTGTAGTCTGCCTGAAATGCATCCGGTTTGTTGAAGTGAAGGGACAAGAATAATGCCAATCTAAGAAACAGTAGTAAATAAATAATGGTTAATATACAGAGAAGGTCTGTTGACTATACAGAGTGGCCCTGTCAACTGTGCAGCCGGACTGTCGACTGTACAGAGTGGGCCTGTCATCTACAGAGGCATGTCGACTATAGAGGGCCAGTTGACTGTACAGAACAGGCCTGTTGACTATACAGAGTGACCATCAACTACAGAGAGGGCCCGTTAACTATCGAGAGAGGGCCCGTCGACTATACAGAGAGGGCCTGTCGACTATACAGAGAGGGCTCGTTGACTATACAGAGAGGGCCTGTTGACTATACAGAGAGGGCTCGTTGACTATACAGAGAGGGCCCGTTAACTATACAGAGAGGGCTCGTTGACTATACAGAGAGGGCCTGTCGACAGGGCCCGTCGACTATACAGAGAAGGCCCGTCGACTATACAGAGAGGACCCATCAACTATACAAAGAAGGCCCGTTGACTATACTGAGAGGACCCATCAACTATACAGAGAAGGCCCGTTGACTATACTGAGAGGACCCATCAACTATACAGAAAGGGCCTGTTCACTATACAAAGAGGGCCCGTCGACTATACAGAAAGGGCCTGTCGACTATACAGAGGGCCTCTCGACTATACAGAGAGGACCCATCAACTATACAGAGAGGACCCGTCGACTATAAAGAGAGGGCCCATCGACTATACAGAAAGGGCCTGTCGACTATACAGAGAGAGCATGTCTACTATACAGAGAGAGCATGTAGACTATACAGAGAGGGCATGTCGACTATACAGAGAAGGCCCATCAACTACAGACAGCCTGTCGACTATACAGAGAGAGCATGTCGACTCTCATAGAGGGCCCTGATCAGGAGGGTTCCAACATATTCCGTCTGATCTGGGTCTACTATTCTTGCAAAGGAATTAAAAGAGAACCCAACAGCCATTCTGATGTTTTGTTTCTATGCACAGTAATGAATAGAACCTGATCACTGTTTACCTTAACAGTGAGGGACACAAGTCAAATGTCCTTTGCAAACAGTGTAAACCCAGATGAGAGGGCTCTTGGAGGAGCCCTCTCATCAGGGTCTGCACTGTTTGTTATGTTACACTTTTCTTTAGAAAAATCCCTAAAATTCACTGAAACTTGGAACTGTTTGAATTTTGGAATAGTCCATTTGAAAAATCAGCATTGTAAGGGTTAAGTATTCACAAAAAGGCCAATAGTTCAGATTCAGATCAGACATAACAGATCTTGCACCAAACAGAGTAGATCCAATCAGACGGATCCTGTAAGAGCCATCTGATCCGTGTCTGCTCTGTTTGCCTATGGAATGTCATTATAAAAATTGAGCTAGTATAGTTGACAGTCATTATTTCTTACATGAATATTCATCAGGTAAAGAATGGAGCATTTTCTTAGTCCTTCAACCTATCACAGACCAACAGGGGACCACAAGCGGAATTTCCATAAAGAATCCATCTGTTGAGACTGTACAAAGTCAGTTAGAAAGCAGAAAAATGAAGAGTGTTCAATAGAATGCGTGTGTTACCTGCAGGCGAAGTGTGACAAACAATGTGAGACAGATGGACGGACAGACAATGGAAAGAAAGAAGTGAACCCTAAGTAAACCATGCTATGGAAGATGACACAAAAACACTGATGTTTGTGCAACAGGTGAAAATAAACTTTTGCTTTTTCTTTCCATAAACTTACATGATGAGCATTAAACAGTTGAGATTACAATCAAAAGTTGCTTTGTTCTGGCTTCAGCTATACACAATTAACCCCTTCAGTGCCAGGAGGACTGTATCCATGCTTATAAAACCTTTTAGTTGAGTCTAAGTTTGTTCTCAAGTTTTTGATTGGTCAGATTAGAGCCTTTGGCTCAAATCTGGCCAATCAAAAGCTTGAGAACAAACTCAGACTAACTAAAAGCCCTTGGCTCAAATCTGGCCAATCAAAAGCTTGAGAACAAACTCAGACTCAACTAAAAAGCTCTATAAGCATGGACCCAGGTCTGTGATATCATAAGCAAACAATTTGGATTCAGATGAGATGCTGAGTAACATCTCTGTTTATCTTTTTATAAAGAAATTGAACAAGTGCTCACTTTAAAACTTGTGGCAGATGTAACACACAATACTAGCACTGAAAGAATTAAAAGTCAATACAGGCACATCAGCATCTAGACAATGACAAAATAAGATATAATGTAGAGTACAATTTCTCCACACCAACCAAAATCAAACCCAAGTTGAATGCAGGATCGAGGAAATGCAAGAGAGCATCAAGCATTCATCAGTTTTTACCCTTTACTTCAAGAATATTCATGTAATAAATAATATTAACATCATTATTTAATATAAAAAAAAAATCTTTTATGTCATATGAACACAGATTTTTTTTGCTACTGTATACTCTAAGCAAACTGAGCAGACCCTGATCAGGAGGGTTCCAACATATTCCGTCTGATCTGGGTCTACTCTTCTTGCAAAGGCATTAAAAGGCATATATATATCGAGGGTTTGGTGCCAAACAAAGTGAAGGAGTTACAATAGTTTTGCACCAAGCCCTTGATATGAAGTAAAGGGTTAAAACTGAGTGTTTATTAAGGCTGTTTTAAAGGCATTTTACTGTCCTCACAGAAAGATCAGAAAAGGCCTATATGAGGTAGATTACAAAAGTGTGTCGATAACCTACAGTACACTGTTGCGACATTGTCAGTTGAAAACAGTTAAGATCCAGATGAAACGCAATGCAAACTGTTTTCCGATGAAATGAGGAATTTAATTTTAAGATGCCAATTTTTAGACATCTCTTTGCTAAGAGTGTTCAAAATAAACCATAACCCTACCCTCCATGGGCTATTTTTAGACCAAACCTCTTTCTTTGAATGAATGTACCAAAAAGGAGCATTAACTAGAGAAAAGGATTTTTTTTTTAGAATTTTGTAGTTTGAAACCATTGTGATAAATAGAGCATTTGCTCCTATAGGAGCAAATGCTCTATTTATCACAATGGTTTCAACAGGTGATTTTTACAGAGGGGTACAAAGGCGTATTTATGGAGGAAAGGGTTAAGCACTTTTAACTCTTTCCCTGTTCCATGTTTATTCAAAATTTCAATACCTACTGAATATTCATGGACAAAATATGAAAAGTGGAAGATTGTAGCCTTTTTAGAAAGTAAAGAAACAGATCTATCAAATTCCATTAGCAAACAGTGCAGACCGAGATCAGATGGCTGTGTTTGCAGATGCGTGAAAAAAGAGTTTATATGAAAGAAAGGGTTAACAAATTGACATCTGCAAATATTGTCATCTGCTTAATATAAAAAGTAGATTTTTCCATAACTATTTTCCAGACACCTGATCAGTGACATTACAGCCTGTAATGAGACATGAGCTATAACAGTGTCTCATCTGGAGCCAAACTGTCTGCAATGGCAAATGTCCCCGTAGAGTGCTGAAGATTAACAGATTTCAAGACAATCTGTACAGTTGCATGTTATATACACATGTACATGTATTTCAAGATCTTACATGGACACATAACCATTTACTTTTTAGATACACCTTTTAATGCCTTTGCAAACAGAGTAGACCCTAATTAGACAGCTCCTGTAGGAGCTGACTGATTAGGGTCTGCTCCATTTATTTATGGAATAAGACAGATCTGATTCCAGTTTCTGCCATAGTCAAAATTTTTGTAAACAATCATGGGGTTTCACTTATACGTCATTAACAATTCAAACACTAATTATTATTATCTACAAAAAATATCTGCCAATAATTACATGTAATTTTATTCCATTTCACCTGCAAAACGGTCCTAGTTTCAAACAGTTTTGTTCTTGTCTCATTTGGGTCTGTACTATTTATCATGGACACATCACTAATTTGGAATTAAGACAATGCTTTGCTAGAGCTTTCACTGATGGTGTATGAGGCATATCAACAAATCTGATACACAAAATTATACAGAAGAAAAACTATTAGTCAGTTTTATCTTTTCTGTTCTTTGAATTTCAAAATATATTTTCTTATGATCAGATGATGATCTTAACCCTTTCCCTCATACAGATAGATGTCTTTTCAAACAGAGTAAGAGTACACCCAGATCAGACAGCTCCTCGTGCATCAGTGTCTGTTCTGTTTGCTTACGAAATTATAGTAGATCTGACTCTAGTTTCTTCCAATACCAAACAATTGGTGCACACATAATTATGACATTATTTAACCCTTACAGTGCGGGACCCGAGTCACTAATTTCCTTTGCAAACAGTGTAGACCCAGATGAGAGGGCTCCTACGGGAGCCCTCTCATCAGGGTCTGCACTGTTTGTCATGTTACACTTGTCTTTAGAAAACATCCCTAAATATTCTCTATAAGCTTGACCTATTTGAATTTTGGAATATTCCATTTGAAAACTCAGCGTTGTAAGGGTTAATACAGCAAATAAAAAAATAATTTTTTACATGAATATTTAACAGGGAAAGGGTTTATAGGTTAACTAAATATGTCATATCTCATTCCATATAATGCTATCACCATTAGTGTTGTTCAAGAAGTTATAAAATTCAATAATCCAGGGGTACACTCATACTGAGATGTACACTATCTACATTTATTTGTCAGTTTCATCTTTTTTGTTCTTTGGATTTCAAAATAGATTCTCTTATATCACATTCCAACTATAAATGATCAAATGATTAGGATATTACCCCTTTCAGTGCAGGAAATTACTAATGTCCAATGAAAACAGTGTAGACACAGATGAGAGGGCTACTAGAGGGACCCTCTCATCAGGGTCTGCATAGTTTGACATGATTTCTTAAAAATATCTCTCAGTATTCACAGTAAGCTCGATTTGTTTGACTACTGGACTAGTCCATTCAGATGGTGAGTTACTTGGTGTCTACTCTGTGTCCATACAGGTTATCACGACTTCACTATTACAGTCTTGTTCAAGTTGCTATGACAATCAAAGATCATGGATATACTGAGATATACAATATCTACACTCAACGGTCAACCCTTTACCTCATGATTATCTATACAAGAATTCAGGACTTCATAAATATTCATAAACTAATCTTTATTTAAAGTTCAGCTATGACAGATACTGACAAACTGGGTATATTATTTCACAAGCAAACAGAGCAGACTCTGATCTGAAACTTCTGTTTGCAAAGGCATGAAAAAGTGTTTCAATTAGGTAAAAGGGTTAACTATTAGGATCTTGACTTTCTAATATGCCTGAAGGCATCAGGAAAGTTTAACAGCAATCTCACAGTAAGCTAATGAGATCAATTAACAGCATTGACAATTGATCAAAGAAAACTAATAGACAAATAATGACATCACTTGTCAATTATAGCTGCTTGTGAATTGGTAAATCAAAGTAACCATTATCTGATGAATATTCGTGTAAGATAAAATGACTATGAATATTAATTAGTTGAAATTTTATAACAGTATGAACAAGGGAATGTTTGGCAGAAACTATAATTTCATAAGCAGACAGAGTAGACCCTAATTAAACAGCTCCCATAGCTGTCGGATCTGGATCTACTTTGTAAAGGTGTCTCTGAGTGAAATGGCTAGAGTGCATCATGGGTAAAACAAGGAGCACTTCAACACTGCAGGCGATGTACAGTATAACCTCTCTATGGTGACCACTTAATAAACAATGATTTTTTAACCCTGGGCTATCTCTGTTCTGTTTATTCCAAATTTCAATACCTACTGAATATTCATGGACAAAATAGTTAGAATGAAATAATTGGAAGGTTGTAAACATTGTAGTGATTTTAGAAAGTAAAGAAACAGATCTTTCAAATCCCATTGGCAAACGGAACAGACCCTGGTCTGTGTCTTTTCTATTTGCAGCTGTGTGAAAACATGTTTATATGAAGGAAAGGGTTAACCTTTTTCTCCAAAGATATGTCTGGATGCCTTTGCACGAGAGTGGATCCAGATCAGATGACTAGTTCTATAAATTTGTGTCATGTCATCATAAAAATTCAGCCAGTTAATATTCATAGTCATTATTTCATACATGAAAGTTCATGAGAGAAAGGCTTTAAAGCAGGCAATTGCTTAATACAGTATTTTCATCCTGTTTAAGATTCCACCTGTCTTACAGACCCAACATTTAGACTTATCAAAGTGGTATTTGCAGAGATTTTAGAGTAGATCCTAGTTATACCTCCCAGTAGATGTAGCTAGGGGTCAGCCTGTACCATCTGCCACACAGCAGCTATACAAGTCAATTCATTCATACAGCAAACAGTGCAGACATTCATGAGATACCAGGGAGACACTTGTGTTGATGAGAAAATGCTTTTCAGTGTTCAGGCTCACTTGGGTCGGAACATTTCAGACCTCTACATAAGAGTATGAGGAAATATAAACACAATTTTGTCCTAAGTTCTCTGCCAAACCCTGTCTTTTTTAAATTGATTCTACAGTTTCTGCCGTGGTAAAAATAGCCCTTTTTCTATGATGACATTATAAAACTTTGGCTAATGAATACTTAACCCTTTCCCTGTTCTATATTTAGGGCCAAATTTCAATACCTACTGAATATTCCTTAACAAAATAGTTATAAACAAATATGGAAGGTGGAACATTGTAGACATTTTAGAAAGTAAAGAAACATATCTATCAAATTCTATTAGCAAACAGAGCAGACCCTGATCAGACGGCTCCTCTAGGAGCCGTCTGATCTGGGTCTACTCTGTTTGCAAGTGTGTGAAAACATGTTTATATGAGGGGAAAGGGTTAAACCATCATAAATAATTACATGAATATTCATGAGGTAAAGTGATAAGAGACAGAGTAGTATTCCTCTTACCTTTAGCCTTACACTTTAATAATGTCAATTTTCAATAAGTCCATCTCTTTGTATCAATAAAACATTTCATAAATTTTTATATACATCTATAAAATCTGAACAAATCTCTACATCAAACATTAATACATTATATTTCTGCTGCTGAGGAAAAAATCACATTATTGTCTCAACTCTTATCCTGCTATCAAAATTGTTGTCTTCTAAAAGTATCACCTGCATATAGTTTTAACTGCGACTCCAATTTAATCAGTGAAAGGCAAAATCAAGCACTTGAATATGCCAGGTGTTCACAAATCAGTCATAGAAAAGGAAGCATTTGCATATAGTGGAACATTTTTATATGTCTACTAAACCGGAACAGTTTTATTTTTGCCTACTAAACCCTATGCTGTGACCGGTTTCGAATCATCTAAAGAGTGGCCACAACATAGGGTGTGTTAGAGAAATGACTTTTTTAGTATTTAAAATAAGCCCCTTTATGTATTTCTCCTTTTATTGTGAACACACTGAAACTGCTGATGAATGTACATCTGATCTGGCAGACTGACTTGGGTCAACACAGTCTGAGAGTTTCCAAGCATTTTCCGTGTCACGACTCTGATATTCTTTTCTATGTCCTTGACCTTTATCTCCATTTTTTGGGGGGTGTACTATTCTTAGGCCTGGTACAATTTCCTGATGCTTAACAGTTCAATGCAATGATAAATTAACAGATCATACAACTTCATCACTGGACAATCATTGGACAATGGTCTATGCTGCTGTACAGTCTGAGTCCTTAACCCGTTACCTCATAGGCTATTTTTATATACAACCTGTTTGAATTAATCTACCGAAAAGGAGCATTAATTAGAGAAAAGGAATTTTTTTTAGAATTTTGTAGTTTGAAACCATTGTGATTAATAGAGCATTTGCTCCTATAGGAGCAAATGCTCTATTTATCACAATGGTTTCACAAAGTGACTTTTACAGAGTCGTCAAACGTCGTCAATATGAGGGAATGGGTTAAACTTCTGAGATGCTCTTATTATGCTTGTCTATCTATAACAATAGAATTAAAACAGTTTATGCTAAGATCATTCTCAAGTAGCTTGTGCCACAGTCTGTGTTGTTCGTTTGTTGTGGGGAGTCCATTTCAGGTGAGTTTCGTCGATGACTTTTTGATCATTTCCGCTCTTCTTAGTCTTTTTCTCTAAAAACTCATCAATGAGGTCCTGGAAATATATACCAAGAAATCAGACATGTCACATATTAACCATGAGCTTGTTTTGTAATATACAGTAAAACCTCTCTATAACTACCACTCAATGGTGTTAATTAGTTGGTATTTTGGGCAGGTGGCTGCCTTTAACACAAAATACCTGTCAGATGTAATTAAGTGGTTGTTATAGAGAGGTTTTACTGTAATTGTACGAATTTTCATTCTGACACTTCATTTTTCAAAACACACTTTCTAAAATAAATATCAGAAGCAAAGGTCTTGTGATGATTAGTGAGGTAATCACTGCATTTGGACAGCCATCCACAGAAATGATTTGTGATATTAAGCCCCCACCACCAGCCCCTATGAAGGACTTATGGTAAATGAATATTAATTCATTTATTGAATGTATAGAACAAGAACATTTACTGTTATGGCAGACAGTAGAGATGTGTACCGATCTATTGTTTGTAAAAGTGGGATTATCAATTACAGTATAACCCGCTAATGCGACCACCTAAAAGAGGTATAATTCTAGGTGCTAGATGCAGGTGGTAGCTTAATACAGGGCAAAAGTAATGCAGAAAGCTCCTAGATGAGCTTTCTGCATTACTTTTGTCCTGCATTAAGCAACCACCTGCTTATAAAGACACCTATGTTTATTCATTAAGTGGTCGGATTAGAGTTCTACTGTACATAAATAAATTCAACTCAAAGGTAATTCTTATGACCAGACAGTTTCCTTGAGAAATAAGCTATTTCAATAGAACAATACAGTCCTTGTCTGTGACTGTTAACCCATTCCCTCATAGGCTATATTCAGAGCCAACCTCTTTGAATATATCTACTGAAAAGGAGAACTTACTAGAGAAAAGGAAACAAGAGATGTTTGTAAAACATGTATACCCCCAGACCCCCTGACCTTTGATCTAGTGACCTCAACTATAGAGGTCATCTAGCGGTCATGACTAATCACCACAGCAACTTTGAAGATCCTAAGCCAAACCACTGATCATTTATTGATCTGAAAACATTTCACATATTAAGGTCATGGTGACCTTGACCTTTGACCTAGTGACCTCAACAACTATAGGGGTCATCTAGTGGTCACGACCAACTACCACAGCAAGTTTGAAGATCCCGAACCAAACCATTGAGCAGTTATTAATTGGAAACCATTTCATCAGTTAAGGTCATGATGACCTTGACCTTTGACCTAGTGACCTCAAAATCAATAGGGGTCTTCTAGTTGTCATGACCAACCACCACAGCAAGTTTGAAGATCCTAAGCCAAACCCATGAGCAGTTATTGATCGCAAACCATTTCAACAGTTGAGGTCATGGTGACCTTGACCTTTGACCTAGTGACCTCAAAAATTATAGGGGTTATCTATTGGTCATGACCAACCACCACAGCAAGTTTGAAGATCCTAAGCCAAACCCTTGAGCAGTTATTGATCGCAAACCATTTCACCAGTTAAGGTCATGGTGACCTTGACCTAGTGACCTAAAAAACAATAGGGCTCATCTAGTTGTCATGACCAACCACCTAAGCAAATTTGAAGATCGTAAGCCAAACCCTTGAGCAGTTATTGATCAGAAACCATTTTACAAGTTAAGGTCATGGTGACCTTGACCTTTGACCTAGTGACCTCAAATACAATAGGGGTCATCCAGTTGTCATGACCAACTACTGCGGCAAGTTTGAATATTCTAAGCCAAACCCTTGAGCAGTTATTGATCGGAAACCATTTGACCAGTTAACAGCATGGTGACCTTGACCTTTAACCTAGTGACCTAAAAAACAATAAGGGTGATCTAATGGTCATTACCAACCACCACAGCAAATTTGAAGATCCTAGGCCAAACCCTTGAGCAGTTATTGATCGCAAACTATTTCACCCTTTAAGGTCATGGTGACCTTGACCTTTGACCTAGTGACCTAAAAAACAATAGGACTCATCTAGTTGTCATGACCAACCACCTAAGCAAATTTGAAGATCCTAAGCCAAACCCTTGAGCAGTTATTGATCAGAAACCATTTTACCAGTTAAGGTCATGGTGACCTTGACCTTTGACCTAGTGACCTCAAAATAAATAGGGGTCATCCAGTGGTCATGACCAACTACCACAGCAAGTTTGAAGATTCTAAGCTAAACCCTAGAGCAGTTATTGATCGGAAACCATTTAACCATTTAAGGTCATGGTGACCTTGACCTTTGACCTAGTGACCTCAAAATCAATAGGGGTCATCTAGTGGTCATGACCAACTACCACAGCAAGTTTGAAGATTCTAAGCTAAACCCTTGAGCAGTTATTGATCGGAAACCATTTTACCATTTAAGGTCATGGTGACCTTGACCTTTGACCTAGTGACCTCAAAATCAATAGGGGTCATCTAATGGTCATGACGAACCACCACAGCAAGTTTGAAGATCCCAAGCCAAACCCTTGAGCAGTTATTGATCGGAAACTATTTCATCATTTTAGGTCATGGTGACCTTGACCTTTGACCTAGTGACCTCAAAAACAATAGGGGTCATCTACTTGTCATGACCAACCACCACAGCAAGTTTGAAGATTCTAGGCCAAGTCGTTTATTAGTTATCGTTCGGAAACCATCGATCTACCGACCGACCGACCGACCGACCGACCGACCGACCGACCGACATGTGCAAAGCAATATACCCCCATTTTTTCAAAAGGGGGGTATAAAAATATTAAAAATTGTATAGTTTTGAAACCATTATATAGAGTAAATGCTGTTTATCATAATGATTTCAAAAAGTGACTTTTACAGAGGCATTGAAAGGCCGCAATATGAATTGGTAAAGATGATTATTTGGTTTATGTTTACCAACCTGTCTTTTCAGTACGAGATGTTTGCCCTTCCAGTACTTCAGCATCCCCATGGCTTGTAATGTGCTGACAATGTCATTGGCATTAATAGCTGTCTCCTGGCTCACATCTGAAAAAAACAACAAAAAACCTTTAGAACAAGTTATTTATATCTCTCTCACTTTTGGTGCCAAATAATTTCTATTGGTTAACATTATTGTTTGCTATAAGACAGCCTTCTTAAGCACTCTCAACATGCAAAAGAGTGACTAGATGACTGCTTGCTATATAACAGCCTTCTTAACCCTTTACTCCATAAAAACTCCATTCTATATCATTGCAAACTGGGTAGACCCAGATTAGACGGCTCCTGTTGGAGCCATTTGAGATCAACGTCTGCTCTGTTTGCTTATGATACAATATAGATGTGATTCTACAGTACCTATAATTGCCAAAAATCCTGTGCCCATGTGCTATTATAACAATTATTCAAATAAATATTCATGACATCATTAGTTTTTACATAATTGTTCATGGAGTAAAGGGTTAAGCACTCTTAACCCATTACCTCATAGGCTATTATTAGACCTAACCTCTTTGAATAAATCTACCGAAAAGGAGCATTAACTAGAGAAAAGGAACATTTCAGAATTTTGTAGAATGAAACCATTATGATAAATAGAGCATTTGCTCCTATAGGATTAAATGCTCTATTTATCACAATGGTTTCAACAGGAGACTTTTGTAGAGTCTTCAAAAGTCGTCAATATGAGGGAATGGGTTAAAATGCAAAGACTTTATAAAGGACTGCTTGCTATATAACAGATTTCTTAAGCTCTCTCGGCATGCAACAGAGTTAATAAATGACCCCTTGCTATATAATAGCCTTCTTAACCACTCAGTATATGTGCAAGAGAGTTAATAAATGGCCGCTTGCTTTATAATAGACTTCTTAAAGTGATAGTCTCTAGTTGCAATGTGTTTTCAAATGCCTGAAAATTACATAAATCATTTGTTTATATGCTGAAAAGAAGAATATCAGAAGAAAGCCAAACAAATTGATGCAGAAGAAGGCAAAATTTTCATGTATTTGATATCGAAGACCCGCTGTTATTCGCCAATGTAATACAGTATTACGGTAGTACTTATTCAGGTTGAGTTTTTTAGTTTCATTAACTGTTTGACAAAGGCAAAATAAAATTATAAGTATCGATGAAAACAATTTACTTTTGTATCACAGAAGCATTTCTTTATACAAGTTCAAATTGAAAGGCTTTATAATAATGATTGAACATAAAAAAAATACCAAGTCTTATGGTGTTACTGAAAATATGCATTATTGAAAGGACTTTCACTTTTAGCAGTCCCAGTATGGAAAACAGAAAAATGACTGCTTGCTTTATAACAGTTTTCTTATTTTAGCACTTTCAGCTTTTCTGCTCACCTTTTATACAGAACTCGAGGCCTGTGTACCGGTGTAGATAATCTAAAAGAACTTCTTTCCAGTAACTACGATAACTGAGTAGCCCAAGGTCTGACAGAGGTCGCTCTGGTGATCCAATCTTGTTTTCGACCTTGCTTAGCAAATAACCTGGAAAAGTACAGTAAGTGTATAATAAGCAATGATATAAAGATGGTAAAATATTGATAAGAAAACAAAAATGTAGCCGGATTACCTGTAGAATGTAGGCAAATTGTGCCTACCCAGAGGCAATCCTGCCTACCCAGATTCAATGGCTTAGTCAGCTCCAAAAGGAGTCATTTCATCAGGGTCTATAATGTCTGTTACAATGTCAGTCCAATTTGGTGCTAAACTGATTCATTCAGATTTACCAATAGTGGAGAGAGGAGACATGGGAGATTTTCACATGGGTCTGTCATTCATGTATTTTTTACAATTATACTTGAGTTGTATGTCATACATGATGAGCTGTGTTTCAAACAAACCAGTTGTAGAACATGCCCATACAATTTACATTCAGTTTATTATTGGATCCATTCAACATTGCCAGATTAATTTCTTGTCAAACACAAGCAATTAAAACTCACATGTTTTAAAAATGAAATCAGATGGAACTTGGTGATCACAGATAAAGATACAAAACTTGATTTAAAGTTGGCATGGTATTGTAACAGTGAACTTTCTAGACAAAATTCACCAAAGTTCCCATTACAGTCACAATTTCTAGTCAAAGTTCACATTAAAACTGATTCTCATTACCTTTTATGTCAATAAACCATCTTCTAATTCATTAAACTGGTTTATTAAAACAAAATATAACTTTTCTGAATCGATACATCTCGACCAGTTCCTTTAACATTACCTATGAATAGCTATTGACAGACAACTTTCTGGTGAATACTTGACATTACAGGTTTCTACCTGTGACTGGAAATCCGCTGTTTCATGTTTAATGCTTTTCAGATAGTTCTTGAATACTACGCAGTCGCGTTTTCCGTAATTCATTTGTTTGGAACAAAGTTTACAGTATTACACAAGGTCCCCTCGTCCGAGAAGGTTTACTTTCAGTTTCACGAACTTGTCGCCAATTATCACTTTTCTCGTTTCTTTACCAAATGTCAACGTAATTTCTTTCCCTAGCCATCTTGGGTAGAACTTGTTTTGGGTAGAACTTGTTTTCCACACTGTTATCGTAATCTCTGCCTATGCTTCTTATTTTTGTCTTAAATTCAGATTAATTGACAGTACAGATACAGAATTTCATATCACGGACGCCATCTTGGAAATGTTGAACGAGCACAACATAATACGAGCGTTTTGATTGGCTGTAGGACAAGAGTCTCGTTATTGGATTAGCTGAACCGAAATCTCGCTGTTAACGTGATATAAACGTTGTTAACGCGGATTTACTTGGAATAGTGAAAGAATATATCGGCAAATAATAATTTCCTGAATTAATCGCCATAACCCCCCCCCCCCCCCCCCCCCCCCCCCCAATTTCTCATCGGATTTATATCGATCTAAAAAACGGCCCTGAGTGAAACGAAATCCGCGGAATTCCGCGGAAAATTCTCACCCCTGAATAACATAGGAACAGTTCAATAAAGAGTGGGGCAACTCAACAACACAGGGAGGGACAACTCGTCAGCACAGTGAGGGGCAGCTCATCAACACAGGGAGGGACAGCTCAAAACTCATCAACACGGGCAGCTCAACAACACATGGAGGGGCAGCTCATCAACACAGGAAGGGGCAGCTCACCAATGCAGAAGGTAAAGCTTGTCAACATATTGGGGGCATTAACAGCACAGGGAGGAGCAGCTCATCAACACAGGAAGGGGCAGCTCAAAACAGGGGCAACTCATCAACACAGGGGTAACCCGGTGTCTCATCTGAATCCAAACTGACCGCATTGAAACCATGAATTGGTCACTAGCATGCAAGGAGTAAATGCTACATATAAACTCTTTTGCAAAAGTTTGGATCTATTTAAGACTTTATTTCTGATCTGGATCCAAATTGTTACATTGAACATTGGACAAGACGTCCGGAGTTTTAAATAAATTTGAAGAAATTAGACCAGTGCATGCACACACAAACACTCATAAGTTTGCAAAAGAACCTGCTTCAAATTAATCATTTAACCCTTTCCTTCATATAAACGTTTTTTCATGCATTTGCGAACAGAGAAGACCCAGGTCAGATGGCTCCTGTAGCCGTCTGATTAGGGTCTGCTCTGTTTGCTAATGGAATTTGATAGATCTGTTTCTTTAGCTTCTAAAAAGCCTACAATGTTCCACCATCAATATGTCATTATATTTATTTTGTCCATGAATATTCAGTAGGTATCAAAATTTAGAATAAATATAGAACAGGGAAAGGGTTAATAGAGTAAAAGAGTTAAAGTTGTTGAGACATCAGCTGGTGAAGAGTAACAGTTGCAGAGATAATGCATCATGTACTTACTGAAGTCTATCAGCATTTTGCCAAAGCCTTGTCTCATATACATAGGTAGAGTGAGGATACAGGATACATTGTAGTTCAAAAATGAGTTCTTCTCCTGCAATATGCAACAAATGAGTGTAAAATACACTTGAGAAGTAACAAAGTACATCAAAACTAGAAAATTGTGTCCATAGGTCCTAATAAAGGACATGGATGCCCTCCTAGCGATTTTGTCTCTAAATCAAGCACTTTTCACCATATATTATATAAATGAAGAAAATTTCAGTCGGTATAAAAGTTCTCTTCTTTCTGTACATCTTCACATCAAGCTCACCTGTGAAAGTTTAGAATAAGTCTTCTCATTGGTGTATGAGGTGTTGGACATACAAGATTTGTAATCAAAATGGCCACTTTAGACAGGTTCTTCTGTAAAGGGATTTTGTTCCCAAAATTGATAATAAATGTTAACATTGGGAATTTATTGGGAATGGGTCCTATTAAGATGTTGTTGCCTTAAAAAGGCCTGATTCACCAAAGATAACTTGCAAGGTAAGATATCATTGAAAATCAATATTGGACATCCTCATGGTATAGCGGTCTTTTCTTTTTTTTAGGTGTTTTTTGAAAAATCCTTTTAAGTAAGAAATTGTTCTAACATATTGAACTTATTACCCTCCTATCAATTCAGTAAGTTGAACACATGATTAGCCTCTGATCCCCATGTAATACTAAATTTAAAAGTGAGGAATCTTTATAGTCAGGCTCAGTAGTTAACCCGTTTCATTTTTATGCTTTTGCAAATAATTAGACCCAGATCTCCAGTAGGAGCTGTCTGATCAGGGTCTGCTTTGTTTGCTTATGAAGTAATTATGTCAACTAAATCATGCTAAATAAATTACAAGAGCACCGCAAGCGGGTGCAATGCTTGTCTGTCGTCATTGTCAAGATGAACATGCATACCAAAATGAAAGGTTGTAAATGAAAAATTGAAGAAGTTATGGTCAATGTTAAGATTTCGGACGACGACATGGACGCCAGATTTACGACAATAGCTCGTGATTTCTTCGAAACAGACGAGCTAATAATAGGACCAAAAATGCTTTCTAAATCAATACATGTGAAAATTCCAAACTATTAACATGCATTTTTCCTAAAATTGCAAGAAATATGCCTGAGAGTTAACCAATCTCTTACCTTGGAGAAGTAACCAATAATATCTTACTTTGGAGAAGTAGCGTATGATATCTTAACTTTGGACAAGTAGCCTATGATATCTTACTTTGGAGATGAAGCCTATCATATCTTAACTTTGGACAAGTAGCCTATATCTTACTTTGGAGAAGTAGCCTGATATCTTAACTTTGGAGAAGTAGCCTATGATATCTTACTTTGGAGAAGTAGCCTATGATATCTTACTTTAGACAAGTAGCCTATGATATCTTAACTTTTGACAAGTAGTGTATATCTTACTTTGGAGAAGTTGCCTATGGTATCTTACTTTGGACAAGTAGCCTATGGTATCTTACTTTTTGGAAAAGTAGCCTATGATATATTATTTTGGACAAGTAGCCTATGGTATCTTACTTTGGACAAGTAGCCTATGATATCTTACTTTGGACAAATAGCCTATATCTTACTTTGGAAAGTAGCCTATGGTATCTTACTTTGGACAAGTAGCGTATGATATCTTACTTTGGACAAGTAGCCTATGATATCTAAACTTAGAGAAGTAGCCAATGATATCTTACTTTAGACAAGTAGCCTATGATATCTTAACTTTTGACAAGTAGTGTATATCTTACTTTGGAGAAGTAGCCTATGGTATCTTACTTTGGAGAAGTAGCCTATGATATCTTACTTTGGAGAAGTAGCGTATATCTTACTTTGGACAAGTAGCCTATGATATCTTAACTTTGGACAAGTAGGCTATGATATCTTAATTTAGAGAAGTAGCCAATGATATCTTACTTTTGACAAGTAGCCTATGATATCTTAACTTTTGACAAGTAGCGTATGATATCTTAACTTTTGACAAGTAGCCTATGATATCTTAACTTTGGACAAGTAGCCTATGATATCTTACTTTGGACAAGTAGCCAATGTCTTACTACTGAGCAGTGGCTTATATCTTACCTTGGAGAAGTAACCTATGATGTGGCAGCCGTGAGTGTCGTTTTCTGTCATCACATAGAAGAGAAAAGGCTCCACATCAAAGTACAAGGTCTTATGGTCAAGGAATAGCTTGGCCAGCAAGCAGAGATTCTGACAATAGACCTATGAACAAAATAAACAGAACAGTGTACAGGTTATATGTATTTCTATATTTAACTCTTGCAGAACATACTATGATAAATTCGGTGTCTCCTCTTTGCAACAAACCCTCATCTAAACTTAACCCTTTCCTCCATAAATATGCTATTCTACGCCTCTGAAAAAGTCACTATGTTAATGTTCTATTTATCACAATGGTTTCATAACAACAAAATTCAAAAAGTTTCCTTTTCTCTAGTTAATGCTCCTTTTTGGTAGATTTATTCAAAGAGGATGGATCTAAAAATAGCCTATGAGGGAATGGGTTAACACTTTTGAGAAATCAAACAGGTTTACTGGCATTGGCAAATTGTGAACCCAGACCAGAAAGAATATGTTTGCCAGTTGTTGACTGCTTAACCATATTCATATAAGAAATAATGATGTCATGAATATTAATTAGATTGAATGCTATAATAGCACATGCACACATACATTTTTAGCCATGGCAGAAACTGTAGAATCATATCTATCAGGGTTCATACAAAAATTTGGTGGGAAAATTCAAGCACTATTGGTGACACAACCGGTATTGCTCAAACACTGAAAAGGCCCATTCAAAAGCAACCACAAGTAGGAAAAAATTTAATTAAGTGCAAGAGTAATGCAGAAAGTTCCTACAGGATCTTTCTGCATTACTTTTACACTTCAATAAGTAGTCATATATCTGCAAATGTCAAAGATTCTACTATAGCATTTTATTCTTACGACTTTGGACAATTTCATGCACTTATTTATGTTTTCAAGCACTTTTCAAGGCATTCCCTGAAATTCAAGGTGTTTTCAAAGCTGTGCGAACCCTGTCTATATTATATCATATGCAAACTGAGCAGATCCTGATCAGATGGCTCCTACAGGAGTTATATGATCTGGGTCTACCCTGTTTGCAAAGGCATAGAAATGCATATTTTTGGAGTAAAGGGTTAACCTCTTTACATGACAAAGTGCCTTAAGATCTCTTTGCGAACAGAGTAAGCCAAGATCAGATGACTCACGCAGGAGATGTCTGATCAAGGTCTTGGATTATTTTGAACTGATTCTAGCTTTTTGCCATGATCACAAACTCCTGAGTTCTTATGCTATTATCAATATTCAGCTAATCTTACATGTATACTCATGAGCTTAATGAAGTTTCACTAGTAGAACAAGAGGGCCATGATGGCCCTTAATCGCTCACCTGTTCGTAACAGATTAATGATTTCAATGACAGATTGCATAATTTGAAAAATCTTGGTAGAAAACCATCAGATGATGCTTAGTAACATACTAAATATAAAGAGTCTAGACCTTAAAGATTTTCCTATGAAAAACTGTTAAGCCCCAGGGCGGGGTCAATTTTGATCCGGGGTTCATAATTTGAAAATCTTGGTAGAGGACTATTAGATAATGCAACATACCAAATATCTAAGGTCTATGCCTTACAAGTTCAGAGAAGACTTTTAAAGATTTTTAAGAGAAGATTTTAAAAAAAACTTTCCTATAAAAAACTGATATGCCCCTGGGCGGGGAAGTTTTCAACCCAGCGGACATAATTTGAACAATCTTGGTAGAAAACTATTAGATAGCGCTACATACCAAATATTAAAGGTCTCTGCCTTACAGTTTTGGAGAAGAAGATTCTTAAAGCTTTTCATATGAAAAACTGATAAGCCCCAGGGCGGGGCCATTTTTGACCCAGGGGTAATAATTTGAATAATCTTGGTAGAAAACCATTAGATGATGCTACATACCAAATATCAAGGGCCTAGACCTTACAGTTCTGGAGGAGAAGATTTTTAAAGATTTTCCTATGAAAAACTGATAAGCCCTTGGGCGGGGCCATTTTTGGTCCGGGGGTCATATTTTGAACATATATATATATCTTAGTAGAGGACGATTAAATAATGCTACATACCAAATATCAAAGGTCTATACCTTATAATTTTAGAGAAGAATATATTTAAAGATTTTCCAATGAAAAACTGATAAGCCCCGGGGCGGGGCCATATTTGGCCCAGGGGTCATAATTTGAACAATCTTAGTAGAGGACCATTAGATGATGCTACATACCAAATATCAAAGGTCTATGCCTTACAGTTTCAGAGAAGATGATTTCTTCAAGATTTTCCTATGAAAAACTGATAAGCCCTGGGGCGGGGCCATTTTTGTCCTGGGGGTCATAATTTGAACAATCTTAGTAGAGGACCATTAGATGATGCTACATACCAAATACCAAAGGTCTATTCCTTACATTTTCAGAGAAGAAGATTTTTAAAGATTTTCCTATGAAAAACTGATAAGCCCCGGGATGGGGCCATTTTTGGCCAAGGGGTCATAATTTGAACAATCTTAGTAGAGGACCATTAGATGATGCTACATACCAAATATCAAAGGTCTATGCCTTACAGTTTCAGAGAAGAAGATTTTTAAAGATTTTCCTATGAAAAACTGATAAGCCCTGGGGCAGGGCCATTTTTGTCCTGGGGGGTCATAATTTGAACAATCTTAGTAGAGGACCATTAGATGATGCTACATACCAAATACCAAAGGTCTATGCCTTACATTTTCAGAGAAGAAGATTTTTAAAGATTTTCCTATGAAAAACTGATAAGCCCTTGGGCAGGGCCATTTTTGGCCCAGGGGTCATAATTTGAACAATCTTAGTAGAGGACCATTAGATCATGCTACATACCAAATATCAAAGGTCTATGCCTCAGTTTCAGAGAAGAAGATTTTTAAAGATTTTCCTATGAAAAACTGATAAGCCCCGGGGCAGGGCCATTTTTGGCCCAGGGGTCATAATTTGAACAATCTCAGTAGAGGACCATTAGATGATGCTACATACCAAATATCAAAGGTCTATGCCTTACAGTTTCAGAGAAGAAGATTTTTAAAGATTTTCCTATGAAAAACTGATAAGCCCTGGGGCGGGGCCATTTTTGGCCCGGGGGACATAATTTGAAAATCTTTGTAGAGGACCATTACATCATACTACATACCAAATATCAAAGCTCTTGGCTTTGTAGTTCAAGAGAAGAAGATGTTTAAGTAAATTGTTGACGCCCGCACGATGACGGACGCCGGACATAGGATCATCCCAATAGCTCACCTTGGCACTTTGTGCCAGGTGAGCTAAAAATGTACAACGTAACCTGCCTATAGCGACTATTTACCTTCCTATAGCGACTATAATAAACACAAGGGTCTATAATAGCAGGGGATTGCTCCTACAGAAGCGTTGAAGTTTCTGCACAATGTTAATTCTGCATTAAGCTACCATCTTCTGAACCCTTTCCAACATGAATATTCATGTAAGAAATAATGATGTCATGAATATTTATTAGAATAATTTGTTATAATAGCACATGGACAAAGGATTTTTGTCCATGGGAAAAACTGTAGAATCATATTTATATCATATCACATGCAAACAGAGCAGACCCTGATCAGACAGCTCCTATAGGAGCAGTCTGATCTGGGTCTTCTGTTTGCAAAGGTGTATTGATGGAGTAAAGAGTTAAAAACCCAAAATTAGACTTAGCCTAATTACCCTTCATATCCGTTTATCCAGTCTACCCTCTCTACCAGTTTGTACTGTTGAATAAGTCAGTTCAATTATGTAGTAGCAAATAGGGAAGACTGATCAAATGGCTCTTAGACCTTCTGTAGCTGCCTGATCTTGGTCTACTCTATTTGCTGAAGTTTGTTATATTCATGGTATTTATTATCATTTGCTATAGACTGTTTCTAAAGTATTCTGCACATGTTTGTCTCAGTTTTTCTACCTACCTTGTTTTTCTTTCCATCCACCTCAAAGAAGGAAATAGTCTGTTTTCTGTATATCTCATCACCCGGTGGATGTCGCCACACACATTTCGCCTGAAAACAGTTAATTTAACAAGACCTGTGTACCAGGCCAACGCTCATCTACTAAATTGAAAAAAAAATGAAAAAGATAAAGGGCCACAACTCCAAAATTTTGAAATCAAGAGTTATGGTTCTTATTTAGGGGCCTTCCCCTCAATGAGATCTACTAACCTATGAAGTTTCATGTTCATACCTCTAATACTTTGAGTAATGAGCTACATTAATGTTTTTGCACGCCGACGACGACAACAACTACGACCCAGAGATCACAATAGCTCGACTTTTCTTCGAAACAGACGAGCTAAAAAGTATAATCAACCTTTGGTAAATCCACAACACTTTATTTGTAACCCTGGCATTACTCAAAGTAAATTCATTGTCCTGATTCAAGGTCTCTATAGCTATATTAAAACAAGCAAGGCTTATAAAAATTTGTATCTTTAGAAAACCAGGCTTTAACTGAAAAGATTTCAGAGCCGAAAGTATGTGTTTGAGCTGAATTTCACACTGTTAAAACCCCAGTGATGTGCACAAAGCGGATAGCATAATCGTCACCACATTGAACATTGTGTGACAAACACAGGAAAGGTGCAAACTAGGTGTAATTACTCGCATAGAAAAGGATTGGTCATACGCTGATAATTTGTTTGATAAATGAACATAAGTTTGACATTCAAATTAGTATATCAATGCCAGTCTTTAAGACAGATGGCAACTAATGCTGGGAGAAAGTCATGCAGATAGCACAGAAAGCTTAACTCTGAATTAAGCAGCCACTTTAAAACCTAAAAGGACCTTAATTCTTCACTATTAAAATTCCAGTTAAGAGGGGTTTAATTGTATACACATTAAGCTAATCAATATGCGTACACACATTATTTCTATAAACCAAAATATCCATGTAGTAAAGAGTTAATCCCATGGTTGCTTACCACATGTCTTCGGAGTATTGTGGCCGTCTTCATATATTTCAGGCAGAATTCACACAGGTAGATCTTGGGCAGCCTGGCATACTCATCTGGATATGGACTCGAGTACCACGTGCTCATTTCAAATCGCCCAATCTGCAGCTTCCGGATTCTGTACTCCTGTGTATCAATACGCTGGTAGTGTTGACTCATTTCATATTCCTGTAACAAACACACATGCATATTTCATCAGTATTTTGGTCCATCAAAAAATACCTAACCATTTACTCCATGAATATTCATGAAAGAAATCATGAAATCATTAATATCAATTAGATTAAAATTTAAAATGGTATATTAACCCTTTCCCTCACAGAAACGTGTTTTCACACATTTGCAAACAGAGTAGACCCAGATCAGACGGCTCCTAGAGGAGCCGTCTGATCAGGTCTGCTCTGTTTGCTTATGGACTTTGGTAGATCTGTTTCTTTACTTTCTAAAATGACTACAATGTTCTACCTTCCATATTTCATTATAACTATTTTGTCCATGAATATTCAGTAGGTATTAAAATTTGAAATGAACATAGAACAGGGAAAGGATTAACATATGAAATTTGCTTTTAAAAGCAGAAACTGGATTAATCAGATCTATATTAATCCACAAACAGAGCAGACCCTGATCAGACAGCTCCTTTAGGAAAAGCATAGAAAGGCATTAAGAAGTTAAGGGTAAAAAAGGCCTTTAATACAGTTTAAAATAGATTTACAGTCTCATTTCTCTTCCAGTATAAAGTTCGAGTTTTAAGCAAATTGAGTCCTTATGAAACTTAGTATTTCATCATAATCAAATCTGTACGCAGTTTATCAAGTGTTCACCATTAGCATGTAGAGAATATGTGTCCAAGATGTGTGAAATCACCTTTATATGGGGGAAAGGGTTAATAGATCTTACCTTTAGATTCTTGGGGTACAAGGAACCTTATGAGCATTGGTTCCTTATTTATTTTTTTTATGCTTTTTTAAATACAGCGTTTTAAGTATACCATTATATAGAGAATTTTATGATATTTGATACAGTCTCTTGTAATTTCTGTGATGGAATGGCTTTGTAATTTTAAAAGTATGCTTATATCATGCGTATTTTATCATTGTACAGAGATGAGATTTTAATAAAATATGAGCTGAGTTGAGTTGTGTCAAAGTGCAGAGAATTGATGTCCAACAACATGTGCTAGAGTGCAGAGAGATGATGTCCAACAGCATGTGCCAGAGAGATGATGTCCAACAACATGTGTCAGAGTACATGATGTCCAACAACATGTGTCAGAGTACAGAGAGATGATGTCCAACAACATGTGCTAGATATGATGTCCAACAACATGTGTCAGAGTACATGGTGTCCAACAACATGTGTAAGAGTACACGATGGCCAACAACATGCGTCAGAGTACATGATGTCCAACATGTGTCAGAGTAC
Source organism: Azorinus chamasolen (assembly GCA_963576725.1). NCBI lineage: Eukaryota > Metazoa > Mollusca > Bivalvia > Cardiida > Solecurtidae > Azorinus > Azorinus chamasolen. Next base: position 73,787,984 of record OY755245.1, read on the forward strand.
ATGATGTCCAACAACATGTGTCAGAGTGCAGAGAGATGATGTCCAACAACATGTGTCAGAGTGCAGAGAGATGATGTCCAACAACATGTGTCAGAGTACATGATGTCCAACAACATGTGTCAGAGAGATGATGTCCAACAACATGTGTCAGAGTGCAGAGAGATGATGTCCAACATGTGTTAAGGATACAGAGAATTGATGTCCAATAACATGTGTCAGAGTGCAGAGAGATGATGTCCGACAACATGTGTCAATGTGCAGGGAGTTGATGTCCAACAACATGTGTCAAGGGTGCAGAGCTGTAGATGAGATACGTTAATGGCCTAACAAGTCTTTTACTTCAAGACTTGCTACAGTAAGATAGGATTTGGCATAGTAATTAAACCCTTTATTCCATTAATAAGCCTTTGCAAACAGAGTAGATCCAGATCATGCAGCTCCTGTAGGAGTCGTCTGACCAGGGTCTGCTCTGTTTGCCTGATGGAATTATATAGATCTAATTCAACAGTTTCTGCTTAGACTAAAAATTTCTGTGCTCATCTGCCATTATAACAAGAGGGCCATGATGGCCCTGGTATCGTTCACCAGACAATCAGGAGAAGATTTTCAGTTTTTACTTATAATGTTTCTATAGAAAACTGGTCACCCCGTGGGGCAGGGCCAATTATGGTCACAGGGGCATGAATTATTTAACTTTTGTAAAGGACCTGAACATGATGCTATGTTCCAAATATGAAAGCCGAGAACCTTCCAGTTTCAGGAGAAGATTTTCAAAGTTTTCACTTTATGTTTCTATTGAAAACTGAAAACCCCTGGGGCGGGGCAGTTTTGACCCCAGGGGCATAATTTATATAACTTTTGTAGAGAACCTACAGATGATGCTATGTGCCAAAGATGAAAGCTGAAAACATTGTAGATTCAGAGGAGAATTTTTTTAAATGTTCAAATTGCTGACGACGCACACCAACGGACATCAGGCTATCACAAAAGCTCACAATGAGCACTTTGTGCTCTAGTGAGCTAAAAACAAGAGCCACATGCAGCACCAAAGCTTGTCTGATGTGGTGCTTGTCCACTGCATACACTTCTTCTCAAAGAGATCTACCAACCTATGAAGTTTTATGTTGATACCTCTTTTGATTAATCAGCTACATTAAAGCCGCCGCCGCCAACGCCTACGACCCAATGATCACAACAACTCGACTTTTTTCTTTGAAACAGACAAGCTAAAAATCATGTAATGACCATTTGTAAATTCATTATTTCTTTCATGAGTAAAAGGCTAAAAAAATTGTTTTACTTAAGAGATATATGCCCTCTTGTCTAAAAGCTCTGAGAATGGCTTACCCTTTGTTTACAAGCTTTTGCCTGGGCATCCTGAAAAAGCTTGACATCAAAATCTGATGCCAACCCATTCAACAATGGCTGCCGTGACTTGTCATACTTTTCTACATGGTTCTTGTGAGTTTTACGGATTTCATCTGTCATTTCAGGGATAATTTTTCGGGCTTTCTGAATGTTGTCCAACCTGCCTTTTTGATCATCGTTGGCATGCTACAAATATGTAAATAAAAATTGAGCCCTCTCATCATTAAGTCATCTTTGTCTACAATAAAATTTCCAACACAAACATCTACATACAGTTTTTGTCCTTTTTCTTTCAGTTTATTAGAATCCTAATGACAGTAACTCAGTTTCTGATCTGGATCAAAACTATATGCAAAGTTTATCATGAGCTAGCTAAGGCAGCAATTTTGAAGACAGACTCTTGGACCATACTTTTAATTTTCTGATGTTTGGGGAATGTGCTATAACTTATGTAAACAATTAACCCATTACTCCATAGGCTATTTTTAGATCCAATCACTTTGAAATAAATCTACCTAAAAGGAGCATTAACTAGAGAAAAGGAAAATTCTAGAATTTTGTAGTTTGAAACCATTGTGATAAATAGAGCATTTGCTCCTATAGGAGCAAATGCTCTATTTATCACAATGGTTTCAAGAAGTGGTTATTACAGAGGCGTAGAAAGGCGTATTTATGGAGGAAAGGGTTAAGATGAGATGACAAATAATGCCACACACTAGCAGGATCTCAAAACTCAGTCTCTGACATAGTTTTTAGATGATACCAGATAGCACCTGCTGTGATGGCCCTTTAAAAGACAGCAGCTGCTGTAATGAACCTTTAACAGACAGCAACTACTGTAATGGCGAAGTATAGACTTTAGTTATGGCCCTTTACCAAATACCAGCTGCTATGTTGACCCCGTTACCAGCTGCCCTGATGGTCCTTAAAAGACAGCAGTTGCTGTGATGGCCCTATATCTTTAAGATACTGTATTGGCCCTTTATCAGACAGCAGCTGCTGTGATGGCCCTTTATAAGATAGTAGTTGCTTTAATGGCTCTTTACCAGATAGCAGCTGGTGTCATAGCCTTTTTACCAGATAGACGCTACTGTGATACTGAAGTAAAGTGATGGCCCTTTTACCAGATAGCAGCTGGTGTCATAGCCCTTTCACCAGATAGACGCTACTGTGATACTGAAGTAAAGTGATGGTCCTTTTAACAAATAGCAGCTGCTGTGAAGGTGTAAAGTCTTTGTACTGATGTTGAAACTGACAAAATGTCAATATTTTTTAACAAGGACCACAACAAAGTCAAGGCCGATGAGCAACAACTTAATTCTTTACTTGGAAAAAAAGAAACAGGAGTGTTCGGAGGAACACATGTGTCACCTGCTCGCAGCTGACACAAAAACTTATTGTTATTATGAAAAGGGGAATAACTCAAAACAAATATTGATGCTAGAGTTGTGGTCCTTGTGAATGACACTTCCTCTCATCATGCTTGTTCCATGTGTGAAATTTGAAAGCTCTATAATGATTAGTTTAGAAATGACAACCAAAAAAAGAAAGTGTGACGGACAGACAGACGGCGGAAAAGTGATCCCTAAGTGACACACTGCCTCTCGGCCAGTGACACAAAAATACCTACCAGTACAATTTTAAGTAGAAAACAATTTTTGCAAGCAAATGTCACTTCAGTGTTTAGGGTGTATTACCTGCTTTCTGAGGCCTTTTCTGTCTGTTAAAGAATTCACAAATTGTTGTCTCTCATCTGTTTCTTTGTGTCTGTTCTCATAACGATCCTATGAAAGAAACAATATGTATACAAATAAATACAACCATCCAAAATAAGGCTGATTCTAGGTTTTTAGCCCTTTACTCCATGGATATTCTTGTAAGAAATAATGACATCATGAATATTGATTAGATTAATTCTTATAATGGCACTTGAACATATGACATTTTGGCCATGGCAGAAACTGTAGAATCCTATCTATATTATTTCCTAAGCAAGCAGAGCAGACCCTAATCAGACAGCTCCTACAGGAGCAGTCTGATCTGGGTCTACTCTGTTTGCAAAGGCATAGAAAAGCGTATTCATGGAGTAAAGGGTTAACCCATACTCTCATATAAATGCCATTCACACATTTGCAAACAGAGTAGACCCAGATCAGACATCTATAGGAGCCGCATATGAGGGAATGGGTCAACTCCATGAATACTAATTAAAGACATAATGTCTGTAAAAATATATGTATGCATTTTTATAATTGCATATGAACAAGAAACCTTTTGACCATGACAGAAGCTGTAGAATCAGAATGATATAGTTTATATCATGTAATTCAATTAGCAAACAGAACAGATACCGATCAAACCATCTGATCTGGGTCTACACTGTTTGCCAAAGCTTTGGAAGGCCTATGTATGGAGTAAATGGCTATGCCAGTGTTCATTGATCAAATAGTGGGCAAGATATGATCATCAGATGAGCATACACACCTGCAGTATGAGTCCATATCTCTAATATGAAGATGGTGTAAAAATCAAACTTTTTTTATCTGTAAAATTCATTCAATACTAAGGTATATCTACAACAGTATTTGTCTGGGTCTACATTTTTTTGCAATTGCCAGTGACTAATTTCTCCCATTCAAAAGTTCATAGTTTCCAGAACATTTACAACAAAGTTTATAGCTTGAGTTTGAAGTCATTGAGAAGTGCACCTCTTACCATCCACCTCTTACCTTGCACTCCTGTGCTGTTGTGTTATGGTACAGCGGACAGGCTGCCAGTGTGCGATGAGAATCATGCTTACCAGTCAGATGTCCTGAAACAAAACACATCTGTATATTGATCAACACACAGAGAGAGCAATAACACTCAGCTAAGTAGCTCTTGACAAACAAAAACATTGCATACAAATACTATTAATGCTTGTTACTGTGAACATCAATATCGTATATAGGGCTATGTAACTATGTAAATGTGCATTATATAGTAAAGGCACTTTACCAGATGGAATCCATTGTGATTGTTTACAAGTGTGTAAAGTTTGAAGTGTGATAGTTCAGAAGAAAGACATTAAGTGTTTGTCCAGTTTTAAAGCTGTTTAACCCTTTACACCATGGACTCCTTTTACGGCTTTGCAGAATAATACCACAGATAGCTCCTGGATGTGTCTGATCAAGGTCGGCTGTTTGTATACAACCCCCGGCTCTAGATATGAGGGACAAGCACCATAAGCTAACATATACAAGATGCTAAGCCCAACCTATTGAGCAGTTATTGATCGGAAACCATTTTACCAGTTAAGGTCATGGTGACTTTGAAAAACAATAGGGGTCATCTAGTGGTTATGACCAACCACTACAGCAAGTTTGAAGATTCTACGCCAAGCTGTTATTGATCAGAAACCGTTCGATCTACCCATCGATTGACCTACAGACATGTGCAAAACAATATACCCCCATTTTTTCAAAGGGGTGGGGGTGGGGTGGGTGGGGGGTAGGTTGTTTTTTTTAAATATTCAGACTGTATAGACGCAGATCGGCCACCCTATACTAATGATGAGATGAAAATATGCAAACTTTGCAGACCCAGATCTGTTACCCACATCTGGACATGACACAGTTTGAAACTCATAGAATTCAATTAGTGAAAGATGGTGCATACCCTAACAATATTTCAATTTAGCAACTGATCTAGGTCTAAACCAAAATAAACCCTTTCAACAATAAGTATATTTTGTTACTCCAAAAATATGCCTTTGCAAACAGAGAAAATCCAGATCAGATGGCTCCTGTTAGAGCCGTCTGATCAGGGTCTGCTTTGTTTACTTATGAACTTATAATAGATCGGAGTCTACAGTGTCAGCCATGACTAACACTTCATATGACCATATATTATTACATAAAAAATACAACAATTCAACTAATTAATTTAACATTCATACTGTCATTATTTCTTACATGAGTAAATGGTTCCTTCATATATGAACACATTTTCACACTTTTGCAAACGGATTCTATAGGAGCCGTCTGATCTGGGTCTGCTCTGTTTCCATGGGATTTGGTAGATCTGTTTCTTTACTTTCTAAAATGGCAACAAATGTTTCACCTTCCATATTTTATTATAACTATTTTGACCATGAATATTCATTAGGTACTAGAATTTGAAATAAACATAGAACAGGGAAAGGGTGAAGCTTTAAAATTTAATTAATTGTACGCTTCAATTCTCATGAGCCTAAACCTCATGTAAGAAATAATGGCTTTATGAATATCATCTAACAGCATAACCCCTTTCCCAGTTCTATATAATTATTTATTCAAAATTTCTATACCAAATGAATATTCATGGACAAAAGTTATATTGAAATATGGAAGGTGGAACATTGTAGCCATTTCAGAAAGTAAAGGAGCAGATCTATCAAATTCCATTAGCAAACAGAGCAGACCCTGATCAGACAGCTCATAAAGGAGCAGTCTGATCTGGGTCTACTATGTTTGCAAATGCTTGAAAAGGCATTTATGTGAAGGAATTCCAAGGAACGGGTTAAATATAGTATATGAACATAGGAAGTTTGGGCCATAGAAGATACTGTTGAATCATAAGCAAACAGCCTGATCTGGGTCTACTCTGTTTGCAATGGAGTGTCTGCCGAAAGACATGGTCAAAATCAGGGTAGATATTAGTTAATCACAGGCTGGCTAATAAATTGTGATAATGGAGATTGTATAGTCTCCTTTTCGTATTTCTCTATTTACTCACAGAGTCCGACACATGATCATCACAATTCTTTAAACCCTTTACTCTGTAAATACACCTTTCCGTCAAACCCAATCACTTTTTTAAGAGATGATTCCTTCATTGATCACAACATCTCTAAACTTTGGTGGAGAAATGAGAATTCTAATATTTGAAATATATGTCCCTTTATCTATGACCCTGAAGAGAGCAAACAACAGTTTGTGAAACAGGTTAACCCTTTACTCCATGAATATTCAGGCAAGAAATAATGACATCATGAATATTAAACCTTTCCCCAATAAATATGCATTTCTAAGCCTTTGCAAACAGCATAAACCCAGATCAGATGGCCCCTAATCCCCTATAGGAGCCGTCTGCTCTGGGTCTGTTCCGTTTGCTTATGAAATAATATAGACATGATGCTACAGATTCTGCCAGGGTCAAAACTTCCTGTGTCATGTGCCATTATATAAATTAATTCAATTAATATTTATGATGTCATTAATCACTATTTTTTGCATGAATATTCATGGAGTAAGGGGATAATTCACCGATTTTTTTTTATGGTATTAAGAACAAAATGTTTTATCGTGACATTATCAAAACAAAACAGAGCAGACCCTGATCAGACGGCTTCTATAAGAGTCGTCTGATCTGGGTCTGGTCTCAGTCTGTTAGCATAACTTAGCAAAAGGCGTATTCATGGAGTAAGGGTTAACCCTTCGCTTGCTGAATTTTAAAATACGTTTCTCCTTCTTTACCCATGCCCTGTTGTATAATTACATATATATTCACAGTGTACACGTATTTCGCTGTGCAATCACTGCTGTGGAGTGCACTGGTTGCACAATCAATTTGTAAATAGTGCAGACCCTGATGAGACAGCTCCTGCAGGAGCTGTCTCATCTGGGTCTTCACTATTTACAGGTAGGTATATTGATGTGAACAGCAAGCGAAGAGTTAACAAGAGATGTTTGTAAAACATGTATACCCCCCCGACCCCCTGACCTTTGATCTAGTGACCTCAACTATAGAGGTCATCTAGTGGTCGTGACTAATCACCACAGCAACTTTGAATATCCTAAGCCAAACCACTGATCATTTATTGATCTGAAAACATTTCACATATTCAGGTCATGGTGACCTTGACCTTTGACCTAGTGACCTCAACAACTTTAAGGGTCATCAAGTGGTCACAACCAACTACCACAGCAAGTTTGAAGATCCCGAACCAAACCATTGAGCAGTTATTAATTGGAAACCATTTCATCAGTTAAGGTCATGATGACCTTGATCTTTAACCTAGTGACCTCAAAATCAATAGGGGTCATCTAGTTGTCATGACCAACCACCTCAGCAAGTTTGAAGATCCTAAGCCAAACCCTTGAGCAGTTATTAATCGCAAACCATTTCACCAGTTAAGGTCATGGTGACCTTGACCTTTGACCTAGTGACCTCAACAACTTTAGGGGTCATCAAGGGGTCACAACCAACCACCACAGCAAGTCTGAAGATCCTAAGCCAAACCCTTGAGCAGTTATTGATCAGAAACCATTTTACAAGTTAAGGTCATGGTGACCTTGACCTTTAACCTAGTGACCTCAAATACAATAGGGGCCATCCAGTTGTCATGACCAACTACAGCAGCAAGTTTGAAGATTCTAAGCCAACCCCTTGAGCAGTTATTGATTGGAAACCATTTGACCATTTAAGAGCATGGTGACCTTGACCTTTGACCTAGTGACCTAAAAAGCAATAGGGGTCATCTAGTGGTCATTACCAACCACCACAGCAAATTTGAAGATCCTAGGTCAAACCCTTGAGCAGTTATTGATCAGAAACCATTTTACCAGTTAAGGTCATGGTGACCTTGACCTTTGACCTAGTGACCTCAAAATCAATAGGGGTCATCCAGTGGTCATGACCAACTACCACAGCAAGTTTGAAGATTCTAAGCTGAACCCTTGAGCAGTTATTGATCGGAAACCATTTAACCATTTAAGGTCATGGTGACCTTGACCTTTGACCTAGTGACCTCAAAATCAATAGGGGTCATCTACTTGTCATGACCAACCACCACAGCAAGTTTGAAGATCCCATGCCAAACCCTTGAGCAGTTATTGATCGGAAACTATTTCACCATTTTAGGTCATGGTGACCTTGACCTTTGACCTAGTGACCTAAAAAACAATAGGGGTCATCTACTTGTCATGACCAACCACCACAGCAAGTTTGAAGATTCTAGGCCAAGCCGTTTATTAGTTATCGTTCGGAAACCATCGATCTACCGACCGACAGACAGACCGACCGACCTACCGACCGACATGTGCAAAGCAATATACCCCCATTTTTTCAAAAGGGGGGTATAATAAAGTTCCTGAGTTGAAGATATTTTGATAAGGATTTAGGAAATGTGTCTTTTCCCCATATAACGCTACAAAAGCCTTGTTACTTGAGAGTCAGTAGAATCACCTCTAATGAGTACCAATAAGATAGGATTGCCTGAAAAATGAGAGATTAAGGTGGATTAGTAGCCTTTCTCTACAGTAACAGTACATCAGGGCTCTACAGATAAAGGTGCGTACCAAAATGCTAAAATCGTTACTGTAACCACTGTATAATTGTCTCTTCGAGACAATTCTAAAGAGTGGTCACAGTGTAGAGTTCGGTGGAGAAATAACGGAGCTATTCTTGAAAAGTTTAAATTTATGCATCTTATCTGGACCCTTGGTACATGATAAGAAAGCCTTGAAGTTGCAAACCTTTAGAATCACAGCCAGGCAATGGACACTTTGCATTGGTCTCGTTATAATCTAGTGACGGTGTTGGTCTCTTGTCTGCCCATGCTGACATAAGGGAAGGGTCCATCCCTTCTGTTACAATATGTCCATTCTTACTTTTACTACTGCCCTTTCCTAGTTTTCCCGATTTACCAGTCTTTACAAATTTACCACTCTTAGCTCGACACCGGTCGTTTGGGCTTGTTTCAATCACACTAGTGTTTGTAGACTTTCTTTTTTGTGAATGTTCACTTTCTGATACTGACACATCAGCTGTGTCTTTTGTACTGTCTTTGTCAGTTGCCACTGCCACTGCCGGTTTAGATTTTTCTTTAGGTTTTACAGAATCTGGAACATGGGCTTCACTGTTTCTGGATCGTGTAGCGCGTGGAGTGACCACAGATTCTGAGTCCGACTCTGTTCCAGTATTTTCATTTGAAGTGACTCCCGAGGATTTCTCTTTGTCCATTAATTTCTGTTTCTTGGGTTTAGGGGACACGATCTCTGAAGGGGTTGGCGTTGGAAGACCTGACTTCACATCTGAAAGGAAATGGAATATACGATGGCTTAGTGCAAACCTCCTGTAACTGTAATACACACACAATCCTTAGTCATAACATTTCCAAAACAGTGAGGATCCAGATCATACAGAAGCAATTTAAAGGATTTTGGTCAATTATCAACTAGAACTAGAAAACTGACTCAGTCAGAGAGGGCCCTGCAGATGGTCTATTGTAACAATTTGTTGAATATGGCATTTTTGATAAAGGGCAGATAACTCTGGACATGGTGATCTCATTCAACCAAAAGACTACAGGTGTCTTTCTCTCGTAATACTAAGCATATGCCCTTAATATGAACGAAATAACACTGAGTTATCTGGTCAGAAACAAACAAATTATTTACAATTAGATGATATAGGACTCAAGGAAGAGGGCGATTTGGGAGAAAAAGTCTCCCTAACCCTGCTGACTTCTTCCTGTTTTGAGCTGAGGGAGAAGTTTTAATATATAGAACATATAGGGCTAAGGGCGATACAAAATCAGGGCCAAAACTTCTCCCTTAATACCACTAAACTTCTCCCTGATGGCGAGCTCCAGCTTGAGCTCTGTGATATACCGTATAGGTCACCGTGGTGTATACGGTACTCACCATTTTATCTCTGAATTAGAAATGACTGGAAATAGCATTTCCTACTCCTAGTATTTTTTAACAATGACAACTTGAAGACTAGAAATTAACCAAAGGTAAAATAATCTTTTCCACTTTCGAATCATACATGTGTTTATTTTTGGCCCCTTTAATCCCCGAATGGCGAAAATTAAATGGACCACAATAAAACAAGCATTTTGAAGCAAAGTGGCTAAAATATCACAATGCCAATTATTCCCAAAGTATGGTAAGTTGATAACCAAAATGAAGTGTGTGGAAACTCACTTCCAGATCTGCGTGTAACTCTGCTTGACACTTCCTCCTCCTCTGACCCGTCGCTCTCTTCTGGGGCACTGCCATTGGCCCGCTGTAACATAAACATGAGCAACTGAACAATAACCTCTTAACCCTTTACTCAATGAATATTCATGTAATAAATAATGACACCATGACTATTTAGGCCTAAAACTAAAAAAAAATAGGGTTGTTTCTGGTTACATGCCCCCAAAAAAGTTGGGTCGGTAGGTCGGGAACTTTTATTTTATTATTATTATTTTTTTTAGTCAGCAGTATGCTAAAAATCGAACTGATACCTAAATACGAATATATATTCATAGTAGGCATAGTCTTATATGAATAATCATCAACATTCATCAGGTAACGGTTAATCTGTGGTATGGACCTATTGGCATTTAGCACCCCACTGTAAAACTCCACTATTTACCAAATCGTATTTTCTACAAGGAATGTACTGTACATAGTTTAACCAAGTAAACTCTTCTTTCAATTTCTGACAGAATTGCCTTTTTTCTTCCTCATATTTTCTCCTCGACGACTCCTTACATTTCCCTTTCTTTCTTGACATCTCCACTGCCCGTAAACCCAAATTGAAACTGGCATATATCGTCGCGAGTGTACATAACAGAAAAGTGGTGTTAGTGTGCGAAACTAAGATTTACGACATCTATTTTACGACATACATTTAGGGAACGTTTCATAATGTTTCAAGTGGTGTTATTAAGAATCATCTGGCTAATATTTTTTCTGTAAATATATTCCCTTAAAATATAAATTTCCACAAAAACATTTTTTACACGAAACCTTAACTGAAATAAAAGCATTAGAATAACTAGCGATTTTTCGACAACGACAGTGTTTTATCACAATACCCTAACTTAATTTGAGACAATCCCGACCTCGACGTTATGAAGGAAGTCACGTGGTTGCAAGGTGCTCGCAGCTTTCTCTACTTAGTACAATGATAAAAACAAAACAATATTAGAGCGACAGGAGAAAATGAGTGGAAAAACTTGCAAAATGAATGGAATTTTTCTAGAATCGATTATTTCGCACTGGACCATTTGAATATTTAACGACTGGACCTGACCTGCACTATCGCTCGGTCTATGGTTAGTGTCAAACTCCGATGTATCTTTTTAGCGTTTTCTTTGACTGTGGCGAAAAAATGTTTGACCATTGGAAATGTTGAGATATGTCAACATATGGGAATTTCTCCATCGGTTTTTTCTTTGAAATTCTTTCACAAAAAGTTGGATAAAAAGAGGCTTTTTCGAATTGGGAAGTCCCCGAAGATCGGCCTCTCACCAAACTCGTAATAATCACAAGAGACAGAACCGCGGAAATTTCTGGATGCAATAAAAAAAAGTGAGTCGAGGGGTAAAATGGACGGTCGGTCGGGTAACCAGAAACAAACCTTCTTTTTTTTTACGCCTTAGAATAAGATTCACTTTTTTATAATGAACATAGAAATAGTTTGCCATTGCAGGAGCTGTATTACTATTACGATACCATTGTCATTTATAAGTAAACAGCTGACTTTGATTAGATGGCTTAAATACAGGAGTCGTCTCATGGAACTACTCTTTTTGCAAAAGTGTATTTATGGAATAAAGGGTTAAGCGTGTAAGAGCTGTGATTTTCAAACTGTGACCTAATGCCTTTGACTGTGTGGACCAAAAGTGGTAACATTAGTTATGATAATACCTATCTCTTTTTACAGTGAAATCGGAAATCAACACAAAGATCACACCAAAAACCCCGTGTTCAAATTTATGGTTGACTTGTAACTTGTTACTGAAAACATTTCTCAAAATCTGGGATTAAACTTACATGAGTTGATAAGGATATTTTCAGTGAACAGATACATGTTTTCATTCCACATTGATTATCAAATGTCATGTGTTTTCATGTCTTTCTTGTTAATCAACTTTTTTTTTTTAACTTTTGTATAGTGCACAACCCCCATTTTGAGTATTTCTCTGTATCTAACATCAAACAAAGCTTGGGTAGACAGAAAAGTCATAAAATAGCCCATGTGACTGGCCAGAGGTTTTGTACCTCCAGAAAATTACAAGTCAGGGAGACACAAGGTCAATGGGGACACAGAGTCAATTTACAAAGTACAAAATGTAAAATTTACTAAATGCTTAACTTAACCTTTTACTCCATGAGCAAATAATGACCAGGGTTCTGGCGAGGATTGAAAATGTTTGAGACATGTGTCCCATTGACAGTTAGAAAGTAGGGACATTTTCAAAATCTGTGAGACACCGACAAGTGTGAAAATATTTTTTTGAACATTATTCATTGAGAAAATGCTATGTTTATGAATCTGTGGATCTATGACTGATTTCCTTAACATGCAAATATTTTCTCTGATCATATTCAGTTTTATTTTATCTCAATCTGATCTGTCTACTTTGAACTCTTCTGGTAAGAACTGACATTTTTTGAGACACTTGTCCCAATGACAATAAAATATTGGGGACAGACAGACGACGGAAAAGTGATCCCTAAGTGACACACTTCCTCTTGGCAGGTGACACAAAACTTGCATTTTTTGCAGAGAAATACAGATCCACTTTGGCTCTCTCTGTCAATTATCGCCGTTTCTTCTGTTTGTGTGCAGAGATTAAAGAAAGACAAACACTTGGCACTTTTAAAATAGGATTTGGCTTGCGATTATCTGAGGAAAACCCTGCATTTGTATTAATATTTTGAAACCTGTATCGACTGAAATGAATAAATGATATATTGAAATGATTATCATTTACCTATCAATGACATCTCCAGAAAATTTGAATGGAACTCAGTTATTTGTATGAGTTACAGAAAGTTCCTGGCACACAACAAAAAATGGGGATAGAACACTGGTAATTACCCGTTGAGTAATAGTCATGAGTGACTGTATCAACGTAAAGATGTAGATGTAGATGTAATCACTAATTAGTTTTAAGCATTATCACTCAGAAAAGCTTGTGTTGAAGACATGGCATTAATTGGAAAGACCCATGGGTTAAACAGTATACCAGTCTATCAATTCTGACCAGTTACATTTGTCAATATCTAAACAGAACAGCCGGAATTTAAACTGAATGGTATGCATTTTGGAAGACTAAAATTGTATGGATTCTGGAGATCTTACACTTGTTTGCTGTTTGACCTAAATTAAACGACACCCATTGTAGTCAGTTAGGTATATGCCAAGTATTCTTTACAAATATGGCTTAAAGCGAGATTACAAAATCAATCTAATCAAGTAACCAGACATTCGAAACTAGAGGAGGGGAGACCACCAATTATTGAGCTGCTTATGTAAACTACACTCACGACATGCAAGTACCTTTCGTTTCACCATTTTACTTATCGAATCTCTAAAAGGAATATGGGTGTTCCAAGCCGATAAACCGGCCAGTCGAGAAAGAATTTGATATGGCGCAAAAATCGATGACTACTTTCAATCGTTTTAAACCCAACTTCCGCTTTCGGGCGCCATCTGGAGAGAAAAACATTCTGATAAAAATCGAACTGATCTCCCTGCGGATGACTAGCGGCCAATTATACGGGATATTTATTTATGTAAGAAATACTGACACCATGAATATGGATTGGAGTATTTTTGTAATGTCGCATGAACACACGAATATTTGTCTATGCTATATCTTTAGACTATGTTTATTTTATTCCACAGGGAATATTAATTTGATAACATTATACACAAATAACTCAGTTTTCAATATTTCGGCCGTAGCCTTTTTCAAGAAATAACACGTAATTAAAACTTCACTACATGTTTAGCATTGAAACATTCAAGTCCCAAACCAGGCTATACGTGAAACTGCATACAAGACCATAGTAAGACCCCAGTTAGAGTACGCCTCAACTGTGTGGAGCCCCTTCACTAAACAAGACACCACCAAAATAGAAATGGTTCAAAGACGGGCTGCCCGTTGGACGTTGAGGAAGTACTCGCCACATGACAGTGTCTCAGCTATGTTGAACCAATTGGGCTGGAGATCTCTAGAGCAACGACGGGCTGATGCTAGTGTTGTGTGTATGGAGTCAGTGAAATGATAAAGATAAGGGAAGGGAGATAACAGGCACTGGAACAGAGTTCCTGTGCCAGTGCTAGTTATTTCCCTTGGATTAGTTGTGAAACTGAAAGTGGAAGAATGATGAATTGTGGGTAAAATAGATGGAAGAAAATCAACACACGTGTTTGTGAAGTTCTTACTATAGTCCAAATAATTCCCCCAAGAGCCTTTTTAATCTCACAAACATAACATGGTGGAGAATCTGAAGAAAATTTTTCAACGTTGCAGAACAGTAGGTCATCGATAAAGTGATTTTGATTGACATTTCAATAAGCTTTTGTTTTGAGTTACCCCACCCACCATCATCACTATGGACGGATCAATGAACCCTTTTTTGGACGGACCAGTGTTAAACATGGAAGACCCTTTGTTTACTGCACGTAAACAGTTATACCAGATGCAATCTACACCAACCACCCAGCCACAAATGGTACAACCGCCAGTTCCACATGTGGTTATGTACCAGCAACCCGCTCCAGTTGTAACAAAGGTGGGAACTTTTAGTGGGTATATGAACGAGGACGGTGCAAAATTTATTAATGACTTCGAGGCATACATGACCCTAGCAGGCATCGACCCTCTCACACCTCGTGCCACAGCAGCATTTCATTTACATTTGTCCGGACCAGCCCGCACATGGTTCGCAGGACTATTGATAACAGACAGTTGGCAGAATGTTAAAAGTTCATTTGAAGAAGAATTCTGCTCCACCAGTAGTCCGACCATGATAGCGGAATCAGCAATGTTTGATGCTCTCCGTCTGAAGGCTTCTCAACCTATCGAAGATTTCCACGCTGCAATAGTGGACAAGGGCAGGAAACTGAACAAATCTCAACACGATATTTTGCAAAAATTTATCAGTGGACTGCCGACGCAACTAGCGTTTTTTGTTCGGGCAGGTCGAGTGACCTCGTTACGGGAGGCTTTCCAATCGGCAAAGATTGGTGAAGCCCATGGATACAGAGAGGAAAAGGCACGTTCAGAGGCTCCAGTTACAGAGGTGGTAGCAGCTGCTACCACTAACAGGTCAAACATGAGTGAGGTTCAGGCGCAACTCCAGCAACTTGCACAGCGACTGGACCAAATGTCGGTAAATGCTGTGGGTCGCAACCCACCACGTGAACGGACATGTTTCAAATGTTCTGGGAAAAATCATATAAAACCCAGATGTAACTGGAATGGACAGGGAACCAATGACCCAAATACAAAGTGCCAGATTTGTGCACAGTCTGGCCATTCGGCATTAAATTGTGTTAAGGTGCCAAACAGGACTGTCGATGAGCCTTGTCAACTTTGTGGGGCCAGACAACATACTGCTGCAGCTTGCCCAGCTTTAAACGCCGCAGGCCTGAGACAAACGCCCAACTCTCAGGCCAAGGACTAGAACAGTCGAGCGATGATAGGGAGATGAGAACCAACATGGATGCGGGCGTACATAATTTTATGTATCTTAACTGTATAATTGCTCACAAACCGGTTACAGCTTTGTTGGATTCGGGGAGTTCAATTAATTTGGTCTCTTTTGACTTTTATCAGTCATTGCCTGATATTTGCAAATCTAATTTTCAGGAAAGTAATGAAAATATTGTTATGGCTGATAATAGGTCTATATCAGTATATGGTACTGCCCAGATCCAATTCAAAGCTGTATCCTCGCAAGTGCAACATTCTGTCTTAGTATACATTTTTCAGAATACCTCGCATCCATTTATACTGGGTGTTCCTTATATGACACAGAGTGGCATTATATTAGATTTTAGTAAAGCCTATGTAAATACTGTTAAAACCACTACAAAGATATCTTGTGTTGAGTCCGTGGTCATAGAGCCCCATTCCGAGAAACTGGTTAATGGTAAACTGCATAAAGACTTACATGTTGGCATGCAAGGCCAGTGTTTTGGACACAATGATGTATTGAGTAAAGGTTTATTTGTGTCTAAGGCAATGGTTACTTGTCTTGCCCATCATGTGGTGCCTGTTAAAGTGCTGAATCCTACTGCTGACCCTATTCATGTAAACAAGGGTGCATACCTTGCAAAGTTTCAGTTGTGTGATAATGCAGTAGATATATATCTTATGAGTTATGAGGGCAAACCCTCTTGTTCAAAAGTTTGTCGTCAATCTGAGATAGATGCCTTGAATGCAGGGGTCAAGGAAGCACATGTCAGTCATGAGAAAGCTGTAGACAACCCTGCATTCACGTCATACTTTCAGAATAGTGTTTCTGACAAACTGACAGAGGATCAGGCCAGACAGTTACATGAGTGTTTGTATACCCATAGAAATGTATTTGTCACACCTGATAACCCAGATCTGGGGTATACAGACATTGTCAAGCATGTTATTCGGTTAAAACCGGAAGCAAAATCGAAACACCAGCGGCCTTATCGTCTGTCACCTGACAAGAAACAGGTATTGCGTCATCATTTAGATGAGTTGCTCAAACAGGGTATCATAGTCCCTGTAGCAGCAGATGAGAGTGTTCCTATCACAAGTCCGATAGTTCTTGTATGTAAACGGAATAAGCCCAAGTTAAACCCTAATGATATAACTCCAGAGCAGAGCTTATCATCATTTCGGTTTTGCGTGGACTTTCGCTATTTAAATACTCAAACAGAGGAATTTCGGTACTCATTTCCGGATTTACAGGAACTAACGGAGTCGTTTGCAGATCACCCTCCAAACTTTCTGTCAATAATGGATTTGAGCCAGGGCTATTTTCAAATGGGCCTCAGTTCTGATTCTACACAGTTTACGGCCTTCAATACTCCTTTCGGAACATTTAAATTCCAGCGTCAGTGGAAGAATGATGAATTGTGGGTAAAATAGATGGAAGAAAATCAACACACGTGTTTGTGAAGTTCTTACTATAGTCCAAATAATTCCCCCAAGAACCTTTTTAATCTCACAAACATAACACTAGATTATTAATGTTACATAAAATATATCATGGCCATGTTGCTATGGGTATCCCAGCTTATTTCCAACAACCCACCAGAGTGACTAGAAACCTTAATCCCTACTCTCTGAGATAAATACACACAAGCATCAATATATACAAATACTCATTCTTTCCCCTCGTGGTTGTGCAGTGGAACAGACTCCCACCGAGTGTTGCTATGATTTCCGACTTCAATATGTTCCGGTCGGAGATCCAAAAAATCCACCATCCGATGCCCTTGGCAAACAACGCTGCTTTTAACCTACTTTTAACTTCACTTATTGTCTATAACACTATCACACTTTTATATACTCTTTGTATGATACATCTCTCTGTTCCTTCTATCTTACTTTGCCTTTTTTTCTATTTTAACACGCACTGATGCGCAGCTGCACGTAATCTCTGCGAGGGGGTAATGCAGGATATATAGATAGATAGATAGAATCCAAAGGTTAAAGACTGTCAAACCTGGTGGATGCAATGTTAAAGACAGTTATCAGTAATTCCAGCACCCTCTTTTCTTTTTTTAATTGCAATCAGCATACTTTAAACAACAAAATATAACAAGAGGGCCAGAATGGCCCTGACATCGCTCACCAGGCATTCAGAGGAGAAGATGTTCAAAGTTTTCACTATATGTTTCTAGAGAAAACTAGCCACCCCTGGGGCGGGCCAATTTTGATCCAAGGGGCATAATTTATACAACTTTTGTAGAGGACCTGAACATGATGCTATGTGCCAAATATGAAAGCTGAGAACCTTCCAGTTTCTGAGGAAAATATTTTCAAATTTGACACTATATGTTTCTATTGCGAACTGGTTACCCCTGGGGCGGGGCCAATTTTGACCCCGGGGGCATAATTTATATAACTCTTGTAGAGGACCTGAACATGATGTTGTGTGTCAAATATGAAAGCTGAGAACCTTCTGGTTTCAAAGGAGAAGATTTTCAAAGTTGTCACTATATGTTTCTATTGAGACATGGCTACCCCTGGGGCGGGGCCAATTTTGACCCCTGGGGCATAATTTATATAACTTTTGTAGAGGACCTGAATATGATCCTATGTGCCAAATATGAAAGCTAAGAACCCTGTAGATTTAGAGGAGAAGATTTTCAAAGTTTTCACTATATGTTTCTATTGAAAACTGGCCACCCCTTAGCGGGGTCAATTTTGACCCCAGGGGCATAATGTATATAACTTTTGTAGAGGACCTGAACATGATGCTATGTGCCAAATATGAAAGCTGAGAACCTTTCAGTTTCAGAGAAGAATATATTCAAAGTTTTACCATATATTTCTATTGAAAACTGGCTACCCCTGGGGCGGGACCAATTTTGACCCCAGGGGCATAATTTATAAAAAAATTGTAGAGGACCTGAACATGAT
Source organism: Azorinus chamasolen (assembly GCA_963576725.1). Classification (NCBI taxonomy): domain Eukaryota; kingdom Metazoa; phylum Mollusca; class Bivalvia; order Cardiida; family Solecurtidae; genus Azorinus; species Azorinus chamasolen. The sequence goes on from OY755245.1 coordinate 73,806,741, forward strand.
GCTATGTGCCAAATATGAAAGCTAAGAACCCTGTAGATTTGGAGGAGAAGATTTTCAAAGTTTTCACTATATGTTTCTATTGAAAACTGACCACCCCTGGGGCGGGGCCAATTTTGACCCCAGGTGCATAATTTATATAAATTTTGTAGAGGACCTGAACATGATGCTATGCGCCAAATATGAAAGCTGAGAACCCTGTAGATTCAGAAGAAATTTTTTTCAAAGTTGTCACTATATGTTTCTATTCAAAACTGGCTACCCCTGGGGCGGGGCCAATTTTGACCCCAGGGGCATAATTTATATAACTTTTGTAGAGGACCTGAACATGATGCTATGTGCCAAATATGATAGCTGAGAACATAGATTCAGAGGAGAAGATTTTCAAAGTTGTCACTATATGTTTCTATTCAAAACTGGCTGCCCCTGGGGCGGGGCCAATTTTGACCCCAGGGGCATAATTTATATAACTTTTGTAGAGGACCTGAACATGATGCTATGTGCCAAATATGAAAGCTGGGAACCCTGTAGATTCAGAGGAGAAGATTTTCTCAGTTTTACTATATATTTCAATAGAAAACAAGGCACCCCTGGGGCGGGGCCAATTTTGACCCCAGGGGCAAAATTTATATAACTTTAGTAGAGGACCTAAAGATGATGCTATGTACCAAAGATGAAAGCTGAGAACCCTGTAGATTCAGGAGGAGAAGATTTTTAAAGGTTCAAATTGTTGACGCCCGGCGACGGACGACGACGGACATCAAGTGATCACAAAACCTCACCCTGAGCACAAAAGTGCTCTGGTGAGCTAAAAATCAAAAAAAAATCTTGGAAGGAAACAAACTGTAGAAATCGTCTTTAAATGCTAATATAAACATGTCTCTGGCCTCCGTCTATCTATGTAGACGGCTGACGGACGTTTCGCTACCCATACCTTTTCGCTACAGTCATTTCGCTACCCACCGGGAAGTCATTTCGCTACCCTGACCATTTCGCTACCTGTACGTTTCGCTACCTATCGATTTTAATAGTAAAACAATATTGTTGCAGCGGTGGCTAGTGATTTGAGAGTCAACTTTATTAACATATAATGGATATTTATATTCAGATACCAAAAAAGAGTTATAGAAATATTGAAACACATGTATGGAAATTTTTAATACTGTAATAACTGTAAAAGTAAACACTTATAAAACTTAAAAAAAACACAAAAAACCCCACTATTTTTTTTAAAATTAAAACGTGTATCATTATCGGTGTCCCTTCGAGATATAATGCTAATTGATTTAAGGCACCCACTGCTTACGTATTTCCACGTGTCAATGTTGTCCACCCCGAGATCACAAGTACCGCCGGTAAGCCGATTAGATTGGTGTATTGGTATGTGACACTGATTAAATTAACATGGACACGTGCTACATGCATTTTTGCTATATGCATTTTTGCTCTTTTTCCATTGATAGAAAATATGACACATGCATAACGATCAAATGAAAATACTATACTTACAATTTACTTTTATTTTAACCCTTTCCTTCATATTTATAAATGTGTTTTCACTCATTTGCAAACAGAGCAGACGCTGATTAGACGGCTCCTATATAGGAGCGGCCAGCCGTCTGATCAGCGTCTGCTCTGTTTGCTAATATAATTTCTGATTCTTTACTTTCAAAAATAGCTACACTGTTCCACCTTCCATATTTCATTATATCAATTTTGTCCCAAAATATTAATTAAGTAGGTATTATTGAAAGTTGAAATAAACATAGACCAGGGAAAAGGTTAAGGTCGGTTAACACTTTGCCTGCTATAGATCGAGGAGTTTGCACTCTCGATAAATAACTGTTTGCTATGCTGCTACAGTAGTTAAAATTGGTTAACGTATATTTTTAAATCTGTTAAACTATTATATCGTCCAAATCAATGAAATATGTGAATAATTATATTTAATTGGGTGACAGGGTTAGTGCAGGGTAGCGAAATGACTTCCCGTAAGGGTGCGAAATAACTGTAGCGAAATGGTCAGGGTAGCGAAATGGTCAGGGTAGCGAAACGCTGTGTAGCGAAATGTCCGTAAACCATGTAGACGATGGATTGCGCCCTGTTGAGGTTATAGAGCAACGTCTGTGATGGCAGTAGTGAAGTTTTAATTGCGTGTTATTTCTTGAAAAAGGCTACGGCCGAAATATTGAAAACTGATGTATATCTTTAAAGTTCAAGAGAATTACTTTTGACACAATGAGCATTTTGTGTCAGTATTTACAGTAGAGGACTTGTATGTGTAGTCCCGAAGAAAATAGAAAGTCTAGATAAAACGGACAGTAAATTGGATGATTTGATATTAATGGAAGAAATAGTTTGGACAGCTATACAACAGATAAAGGCCAAAGGGCGGGGGCAGATAGCTTCCATCCCAAGGTCATTTACGAATGCAAACATCTATATATGATATTTAACAAGAGTGCCAGTGGGCACAATATACTTCCGTCGAGGTCTTGCTCAACATAAACCGAGGTTAACGTATTTGCTAAACGCAAATTCTAAGTCCAATTGTGCAACCAAATTTCAAGGCTTTATCTCAAAGAGTTGTAAATAGGCGTATTTTAACAAAAAACCTTAACCAAAAATTCTAAATTAAAAAGAGCCATAATTCTGTCTAAATGCTCGACAGAGTTATTTACTCTTGCCTACAGATGCAACTTCTGATGGTGAACAAGTTTTCCAAGTTCCAAAGCTTTATGTCAAAGGGTTATATAAATAAACGGACTTTAAAAAGGGATATGATCCTATAGTACTACAACATACTGCATGTTTGGTTGTCAACCTTTTTACAGTTGGCAATCACGCTGACCTCTTTGCATGTAGGCCGACAAGAAAGGTTTAGTACTCTATGAAGGCGACCTCCTAAATCCAGAAACGGAAGGAGAACGTCGGATATCTGTACTATTTCGTTTTTGAAGTACCCTTTATTACTTTTCTACATTTACTCTGTTTGCAGCTCAATCATTGAGTACACTAGCGATAGCTAGGTGGGTAGTTTGTTCTCTTAAATGTTTTCGTTATACATGCACTTTACCACTGTATTTGTCATCGCGGTTGTTGTAGACTAGTTGGAGAGGGGGATACGTTTATTTACACTATTTGTCTTTTAGGGTGGGGATGGAATAAGTGTGAGGTTGGGCGCCCATAAACCGGTTTAACCCCCCACCCCCACCCCCACCCCGTGACTTTTGTCACTGACCGTTCCAAGGCGGAACTTCCATCTTCCCCCTATTGTATATTTGTTTTGTCTTTGTGCGTCTCTTGCTGTTTTTATAGTTGTGTATATTTGCTGTTTCCCTGTGTTGCTGTTCGGGCGGCTGTTTGTTCTGTATGTGGTATTTCCAGCATGACTCATTTTTGTACTTTAACATAAACCTTGACCAATAATTCTAAGTTAAAGAGGAAGTCCCTACAATGATCGCATATTTTCAATAATATCATAAACCTTGGTATTTGTTATGCTCTATCATTATTATGAAGGTTCCCAATTTGAACTTATATCGAAAAATGCCCCTGTGATACAAATAAACCGATTTCATCAATAACTGATAATTTTTGTTCTACAACACAATATTATCGGCCTTTTACATTAAATTCTTCCGCGTTTTGCCGATGATCACCCGATCCCTCCATTGTTTACGTAATAGCTTTCTCGGAAGTGGTCGGAGAACCGCGAATAGGGCGAACAGTTACGAAACTAAAACTCAACCCGAATAAAACTGAAACATCGGGGAGTAAAACCGGGATCGGCGATATCAAACACATGGATGTTTTGTCATTATAAACGGTAATTGGATGGGGCTTTTTGTGATATACTACTTTTCAGCATATAAACAAATGAGTTTTGTATAATATTATTTTAAGTGTTTATGATACTCGTCAAATGTAGGGACATCCCCTTTAAAAAAGACCATAATTATGTCAAAATGTTAGACAGGGTTATATACTTTTGCCTACAGGTGAATGTTGTGATGGTGAACAAGTGTTCCAAGTTTCAAAGATTTATCCCAAAGGATTATGTAAATAAGCGGACTTTAACCTAACCAAAAGTTCCAAGTTAAAAAGGGTCATAATTATGTCAAAATGTTAGACAGAGTTAAATACTCTTGCTTACAGGTGCAGATTGTGATCGTGAACAAGTGTTCCAAGTTTCAAAGCTTTATCTCGAAGGGTTATGTAAATAAGCGGACTTTAGCAAAAACCTTAACCAAAATTTCTAAGTTAAAAGGGGCATAATTCTGTCAAAATGCTTGACAGTTATGTACTTTTGCCTACATGTGAATGTTGTGATGGTGAACAAGTGTTCCAAGTTTCAAAGATTTATCCCAAAGGATTATAATTTGCATGTACGCCGACAAGAAAGGTTTAGTACTCTATGAAGGCGACCTCTTAAATCCAGAAATGGAAGGAGAACGTCGGATATCTGTACTATTTCATTTTTGTCGTACCCTTTATTACTTTTCTACAGTTACTCTGTTTGCAGCTCAATCATTGAGTACACTAGCGATAGGTGGATACAGTATGTTCAATTAAATGTTTTTTTGTTATACATGCATTTTACCACTGTATTTGCTGTCGCGGTTGTTGTAGATTAGTCGGAGAGGGGATACGTTTATTTACACTGTTTGTCTTTTAGGATGGGGATGGAATAAGGGTGAGGTTGGGCGCCCATAAACCGGTTTAAACCCCCGGTGACTTTTGTCACTGACCGTTCCAAGGCGGTACTTCCATCTTCCTCCTATTGTATGTTTGTTTTGTCTTTGTGCGTCTCTTGTTGTTTTATCTACCCATGTACATTTGCTGTTTCCTTGTGTTGCTGTTCGGGCGAGTGCTTGTTCTGTATGTGGTATTTCCTGCATGACTCATTTTTGTACTTTTAACCTAACCAAAAGTTCCAAGTTAAAAAGGGTCATAATTATGTCAAATGTTAGACAGAGTTAAATACTCTTGCTTACAGGTGAAGGTTGTGATCGTGATGTTATCTCAAAGGGTTATGTAAATAAGCGGACTTTAGCAAAAACCTTAACCAAAAATTCTAAGTTAAAAGGGGCATAATTCTGTCAAAATGCTTGACAGTTATGTACTTATGTCTACAGGTGGAGGTTGTGATGGTTTTATTGATAAAACAATTTCATTTTTTACTTTGGTAACTGACATTTTGTACTAACTAATATTGCTTTTCGAACATTTATTGGATCCAGATAATCTAATAAGAAGGAAGACTCATATTATAACTTGTTCTGTGCTCATGACATTTGCACTTTCTGCTAATATTCGGTATATAATTATCAACCCCTGTAATATTCGGCTGTCAAATTCCAGGAGGTGATCAGGGGCTGCACTGATCGTCCAATCTTGGTCATCTTGATCTGGAAAACAACACAACAGAACAATTTATTCTTGTTACACACATTCTTTATAGTTCAGTCATGTTATCACTACCTGTACCATAGGTGCGAAGTACAAATACTATATAATTCCTTTCTATGCGATTTCTCCAATTGGTTTACTATATATCTAATTGTAGGCGATTTCGTCACTAGGCGATTTCTCCAGCACCCATGGTGAACAAGTGTTCCAAGTTTCAAAGCTTTATCGCAAATGGTTATGTAAATAAATAGACTTACAAACATGGGTTCCACATAAATTGAGTTTAACATTTTTGCTTAACGCAAATGCTAAACGCAAATTCTAAGTACAATTGTGCGACCCTGGCCTTGGATAGGAATTACGGTCGTTTCGTCAAAATGCCAGTTCGTCAAAAAGGAGATATATAGTTTTGACGAAAGACGTTTCGTCAAAAAGGATATAGGCCTATTATCTGATATATATGAATAGTATTTCAATAAATCTGTTAAATGAGAATGTGGTATTTTGGTGAATTAAGAAACCAGAAAAATTTAACTGATCCCAAAATTATATAGGGCTATGAGTAATTATCGAACAACAAACAGATTTTTTTGCGTATGCGGAACTATCGAGTTTGGAAATGATAGGACAGCACTTAAAAGTTGTAATATACAAATTACGAAGATGAATCTTGATACCGATTTGTTGATTAAAATGTGAAAAGTTTTATCAAGCAACATATGTAAAGCAAAAAACAAATATTAATTACTCTATAAGTGTGCCAAAATTACACGTGTTAGTCCAATTGCCTTTTCACACCTACAAACCAATTAGCGACACGGGTTCGGCGGCACAAACCTTTAATAAAGTGCCCCATAAAAGACTCTTAGAAAAAGTGAAGAGCTTAGGGATAAAAGAGGAATATACTCGTATAATTGGTTGGAAGTGTTATATTAACCGTTTCCCTGATAAAATGCATGTAGGAAGAAGCTGGATACTTCGTAAACATCGACTGAATTTAGACTTCCTAGATTGTAAGAGAACACATACATTATGTCTTGAGATTATTGACAGTCCAAGCATTCTTATTTCATAAGCAAATGGTGCTGATCCTGGTTAGATGGTTCGTACAGGGACTCATCAAAATTGAGCCTACTCCTTCAGGGGGGAATTTTATCAGGTAAAGGTTAAGACATCGTACACAAATTAAGACATCTGGACATTTCACCTTTTCACTGCAACAGTGCTATATTATATAAAAGAAGTAAATTCAACGAAGAACTGGGGGAAATTCAAGCCAAATCTCAAGCATAACAATAAAAACAGAAACATGTGGGAAACAGAACTAACAACATAAAAATCACACTATACAAACAGGAGAACCGTAATCTTACGGGCATATTGCCGCCATACAAAGACATTACTTTGTAAATTAATGAGACACAGGCTAAATAAGTATGTTTTAAGTTAATGAACACGAGGGAGATATGCACTTCTCTCCATGCCAGTTGTCCATTAGGGATCGAAACTGATAAAAGGATGAAGCTTGCCTAAACACCTCTGGTAGAGAATTCCATTATTTGGCTGCAGCATACCTGAACGATTTCTTACTGTAACTCTCTGTGCGTGGTTAAGGTATCTCTGCCACGTTTATAATGATAATGAAGGTATACTGGATTCATATTATCAAATATTCTATATGTTTCTAGAGCAAGTATTTCCATTCTTTAATCTGTAGCGAGACCAGGCCCGATTTTGATAAGAGTTGTTCATAGCTGCTGGTATAGTCTAACTCTTCATATATAAATCACAGGGCTCTCTGCTGTATCTTTTCAATCTTTCTTGTATGTATCTGGCTTGAAAAAATGCCATGTCAGTGGACAGTAATTAAAATTAGACACGATAAAACAATAATGTAAAGTCAGTCTCACTAGTGCATTGAGATGCATACCAATTCTATTTAATATATTAAATTGTCTTGATGCTTTTCTAAAAATATTTGGCACATGGGCATTTAACATAAAATCAAGATCTACACATAGTAGCTTGACTTCATCTCCAAACGCTATTTCTATATTGTCAGGTCTAAATGGAAAAGTAGTAAAGTCAAGCAGGCAAAGCCACATACAAGACGCAACCACCACCAAAACACCGATAGACAGCATGACACACATACACACACAACCACACACTAAAGTTGAGTTGTTGCTTGTGTTTTCATACCAATATTGCCTGAAAATTGTAGGGTTAGCTTTCATATGATTAGATGAGAACCATTCAATTAGTTTACTACTTTCCTGTTCAGAGGGTTGTAATCAAATCATCCAAGCTTGATCTGAACAAAGTAAAAATATCATTGATAAAAATATTAAAAAGGATCTGTCCGAGTATGGAGTCCTGTGGCACACCCGTAACAATATTCTGGAAGCTGCTACATATACATGTAATTACATTCCCAATTTTTACACATTTTTTTCTGATAAATAGCTTCAATAAAAGTACAAAAATGAGTCATGCAGGAAACACCACATACAGAACAAACAGTCGCCCGAACAGCAACACAAGGAAACAGCAAATGTACATAACTATAAAAACAACAAGAGACGCACAAAGACAAAACAAACATACAATGGGGGAAGATGGAAGTACCGCCTTGGAACGGTCAGTGACAAAAGTTTTACTGAATTGTCAGATACGTTGTATTGTTTTAATTTCAACAATAATAAAAATAAACGTATGAGTCATGTAGGAAACACCGCATAGAAAACACACAAACCGCCCAAACAGCACCACGACGACAAACAGCAAATGTACATGTATATAAAAGACTAAAAGAGACGCACCGGTATAATAAACAAACAATAGGGAGAAGATGGAAGTATCGCCTTGGAACGGTCTGTGACAAATGTCACTGGGTGGGGGGGGGGTGGTTTAAACCGGTTATGGGGCGCCCAAGCTCGTGAACACTTATTCCATCCCCACCCTAAAAGACAAACAGTGTAAATAAACACATCCCCTCTCCGACTAATCTAAAACAACCGCAATGGCAAATACAGTGGTAAAGTGAATGTAAAACAAAAACATTTAAGTGAAACAAACTGTACCCACCTAGCTATCGCTAGTGTACTCAATGATTGAGCTGCAAACAGAGTAACTGTAGAAAAGTTATAAAGGGTACGACAAAAACGAAATAGTACAAACCATATATCACTCCAATACCTGCTAGGGTATAGAAACAAATCTGGAAAGCCTAAAATTTCTTGAAATTTTGTAGGTCAAACAGCTGTAATTCTGTGAAAAATCAATATAGCATACCAAATTCAAACTTACAGTCGGTAGCTACGCTTCCCTCTTTGCTTGCGCGATGACAGGCCGAGGGTAGTACTCTATGATGGTATACTCTTAAACTTGGATACAGGATGAGCTTACCAGACTCATGTACAATGTATTACTTTTTCCCTGTCGTGCCCTTAACGGCTTACCTGCAGGTGCTCTGACTTCAGCAAAGTCATTGAGTACATATTTGACGGATTGTCACAGTTATTATGCTATGTTTTACATGTTGTCCTGTGTTCACCGTCGTCTATGTTGTGGGTAAGTCCAGCGGGGATACCATTATTTACACTATTTGTAAAGCTAGGGTGACTTTGAGAGAAGTGTGAGGTTAGGACGTCCGTAAACCGGTTTAAACCCCCAGTGGTGTTTTTGCTACTGACCGTGCCAAGGCGGTACTCTCTTTGTCACCCTTCCTTTTGTTTGCCTTGCGTCTTTGTGCTTGTGATTTGTTCATGTGTGAAACGTTTGTCTCTGGTTCTTGTGTGTCTTTTGGTGTTTTCTGTGTTCATTTCATGTGTGTGTGTGTGCGTTTGGGTGTGTGGTTGTGTGTGTGTGTGTGTGTGTGTGTCATGCTGTCTATCGGTGTTTTGGTGGTGGTTGCGTCTTGCATGTGGCTTTGCCTGCTTGACTTTACTACTTTTCCATTGATCTACAACTCATTATAATAAAGCTACATACCAAATATAACATCAATATTTGCAAGGGTGTAGAAAAAAAGTCCAGAAAACCTAAAACTTCCCAACTGCTGTAATTCCATGAAAAATGAAAGTAGTGTAACAAAATTCAAACTTGATCTGTACACATAACTCAATATAATAAGGCCACATACCGAATGTCACTTCAATATCTGCTATGTACAGTTTAGAAAAAAAGACTCCGAAAAACATGAAATTTTCAGGTCAAACCACTGTAATTCCGTGAAAAATCAATGTAGCTTAACGAAATTCAAACTTGATCTGTAACTCATTATAATAAAGCCTCATACCAAATATAACTTCAATATCTGAAATGGTTAAGAAAACAAGTCCGGAAAACCTAAAAAAAATTCCAACTGCTGTACTTCCATTAAATCAAGGTTTGCATATTAGTTTGCATATTAATTTGTCTTGTGACCCACTACAACACCAAATCAAATATCCTATAAATGCACGTTCTTCTCATATTATGCACTCACCAAGAGAAAATATCAATGCACTAATACCTACACATACATTCTTAAAGGGGTGATGCATACTGCAATAAACAAACACATAGTCCCATGATTAGAGGCAAGGGAAACTATAAATACCCATAGGTAAGTACAAAAATGAGTAATGCAGGAAACATAACATACAGAACAAACAGTCACCCGAACAGCAACAGAAGGAAACAGCAAATGTACATAACTATAAAAACATCAAGAGACGCACAAAGACAAAACAAACATACAATAGGGGGAAGATGGAAGTACAACCTTGAAACGGTCAGTGACATTACTCATTTTTGTACTTATAATAACCATTGCATATAAAAATTTGTATTAATGTAAAACTGTTACTTTAATAACTTGGTCTAGATCTATATGTCTCGCATTGGTATTTCACAACAAGACATATCCTATTAGAGAACAAATATTTAAAATCGATAACTGAAACAGACAAACACATGTGTTATTCTTTAACTGCTTATTCTTTAACTGCCTAGAATTTACTTTATCCCTAAAACGATAGATCTTCATTCTTTTATTTTATAATCTACGTACCGTCCGTACGTAACATTATAGGCCTAAGGGTATGACGGAGAGATCCTCAACCCAGAACGCTCTATGCTCTTGGCACAGAAATGCAGGAGTTGATAAGGATAACTCGGTTCTCAACTACGCAAATTTATACTAGGCCAGTTTATAGACAGGTTACCATGGAAGGTGTCACAAAGTCATTTGTGATCATGTTTCCTTTCAACTGTATTAAAACTTCCACTAACACCGTCAGATTATAGACCGGCTACTTTTAATTGTCACAATGTCATGACTCATGAGCATGTTTTATGTGCAGCTGATACCGCAGCACAGTGGTAGTGAAACCCTAAATATACAGGGTGTCACAGAAAAAATGCAACCCAGTTTTATATATCAGTTTTAAGGTACAACAGTTGTTCATCTTTGTGTAAAATTACAGCTTAAATGCTTTTATAATATTTGAGATATTGCGTAAATACTGAAGGCATCCTGTTAATTTCCCCCAGAAATAGGCTTATGGATATAATAAGTACATTTGAAAAGAACTTGGCATTTTATCTCATTTATTCATCGTAAAATGTGTCACCAATGTTTATTAAAACCAATTAATTTGTAACATATGTAAAATTCTGTATTACGCTTTTAGATTCAAACAGGTGTGAGCCAGTTTGCGCATATATAGAACACACATTCCTTCTTGTCACCCTTGTGTGCTGAAATGCCGTTATCTCGCGAGTTCAAGATTTTGCAATGACTGCGACGGCTGTCCCCAAGGAGGCTCGTTTGTCTTGGAGAACCTCGGGAATGGCCACCTCGATCTCCTGATCTGACGCCTCTGGATTTTTTCCCTTGGGTTATTTAAAAGATAAGGTTTATACGATAGTACAAGCAGATCTGAATGTCCTCCAGGCTAGAATAAGGCGCGAGATAACTCACTGCAGCGCAAACGGGCTCAACCCTATTTGAATATATATGGTGCTCAGGTAGAGGGTCGTGCTGGTGGAAACTGAACATTATACAAACGTACTTTACAACAAGTGCTTTTCTGGGGAAATTGAAAACAGGGTGCCTAAAGTATGTACGCAATATCTCAAAATCTATACAAGCATTTAAGCTGTAATTTTACACAAATGTGAACCACTGTCGTACCTCAATACTGGTATATAAAACAATTATATTGGTTGATTTAGAGTAATAGGGAATTGAATTTGGGTTGTATTTTTTCTGGGACACCCTTATAAGCGTCACAGGCAACACGCCGTTCTTTTCATACGTTGCATGTCCACATACGTTTTTCAGCGGCTAGCTGTCTATTTTCACTTTTGTTCTAGTTTTCCACCAATGAGAAACTGTTACATTGTAATTTGCATATGACCTAGTAGTAAACTGTATTTTCATTAGTGAATACCTTGACTGGCATACAACCTTTTTATATGCCTCTACACATTCCGAAACTATGTAAAATTCTGATATACAGTCTACTAACGTGTCGAATTTCCTGGGGTAATTATTACGATATTGCAGTTATTTCAAACACCATGTTTTATGATAATTAGCTGCTTCGGCCTCGCAAATTGAATTCAATGCAATAATTAACATAATCACAACACATGTAAGGCACCATGTTACACAGACATGTTCTATAAACTTCTTAGAGTTCAGTCAAAACGCCATATAGTACAGAAAGTAATTATTTACGCAGATATTTAGAATGGGACCGAAGACTGTCGACTGTCGAAAGTTCTGTTCTTAAAATAGATTTTAAGACCTGGAAATTCCCATAAAATCAAAGTACTGATGTACTGATATTTATCACCTCATGGTAATGGTTGCTGAGCAATATTACCAGTTTGTCGAAACCTCTATTAAACTTTCAAACCTTTACTATCATTTTGCTATCAATTAATACAACATTTGATCATAAGTCCACTTTGACGAACAGGTAGTTTGCCGAAACCACCATAATTCACAGGCAGTGCTATAGGAAATAAAGAAGAAGGGTTGTTTAGTATATTAGAGTAGTGGTTTTAATAGTATTAATTACTATCCCCGACCAAAGCACCAAGACTCTGGTTGTTGGCTCTCTTTGATATAAAGCTACTTACTGAAGGCTATTACTATGGCTCTATCACATGGGGCTTGGGCTCATAGAGTAGGTTATATTGTTTTAAAAATACATGTAGATTCATTTAATGATGTCATTAATGATGATGCACACAAGTCGATTAAAGCGTTGATCTAGGCTAAATAAATACAGTTCTTTATGGAATTACAGACTCTGCACAAACAAAAACTTTATGCTTTAAAGTGCATTCAATTTCTGATCTTCATATCAATACAAATATAAGCGCTTTCATGTACATTTATAAAAGGTAAACTAAAGAACTAACTTGAGATAGTTTTAAAACATTACTTTGACATCGTACATTTTTAAAGTGATTTCCTATAAAAGCAACTTGAAATATTTCAATAAATGCTTCTTCTACTCCAATTCATTTTCAGTGCATGCTTCTCTGCTAGTATAATAACATGCAACCCTTCATAGATATAGTTCTCTGTACTAGTAGAATCTCCAAACATTGAAATAAATATTGCAGATATTGTTTTGTACATTGTGCCAATATTTGAATGCCGCTGAATATCTTTTTAAAAGATATTTCTTGTTATAGGTCTATCAGACTTAAAACTATATAATGTCCAATCACCAGCGTCGAAATATTTTATTAGATTTATTTCCATATCTATAACGGTCATATTTAATTGGTCGGGACGTGACTCGACCTCCGTCTCACCAATGATATGTCCCGAATCATTGCATGCACTTGCAATGTCATCATCCACAAACAATTTTAACATTTTTGGTGACATTTCTTTGTCAGAGAGATTTACAATATCTTTCTAACTCCTGTAGGTTTTTTTTTTTTTCAATTTAAGCATTTGCTTAGGCAATCCTATAACAGTCAAAACTGACCCCTTTGGTTGTCCACGTTTCTTTATGTTTGACTGTAAAGTCACAGGACTTACAATGTCTGTCCGATCTCTGTCATCAGTAACTGTTGGCAAGCAATGCGTTGACATAATACCGCTAGGATACCTTCAAGCCTTGATGCTGTGATTGCACTCGACCTGATTTATGAATTGGTTGTTCAACTACTGTATCATTTTCGTTTATTGTGAATGTCCAAACGAAATGCGTGTGTGTCCATCTCTGGCTTCAATGCTGAAATCGTACAAATTCACGTCTTGACCTTTTCTCAGTGCAATCATGCGTATACATGGCAAGATACAGTCCCTGGTGAATATAGTTACACGATGTGACCGTGGTGTTTGTCTCATTTGTCCGACAGCATTCGTACTTTTCCTGAGGTTGAATGCATACACATTAAATGTTTCCTGAATGCTAAGTGGTCGCCCTCCTGTGTCAGGGGGTACTTCGACTGTATTACGACACACTTTCCCGTCAATCTCAGTTCTTTGGGACTCCAGAAATGTCACTAAGTCATATTCAAAATTGTCAAATTTGGAGTTCTTGTCAATGAACTGCTTTATTTTTTTGGTTTATGGATTCCAATCTGTTATTTGTGTTATTGCCACTAGCTGACTTGGCAAGGCGAGGCGCACCTATTTCTCCCTTTATTGCGCCCCACTGCTGTGTGAAATAGTCAGTGACAGCTTTGTTGCTTGAAGCTATCAACAGTGTTTTCCTCGTAGTGTTGCTTGTTTATTGAATAGTACAGTTTCTGCAAAATTTCCAAGAAAGTTTCACGCTGTGCTCTATCTCTTCCCATTTTTCCATAGTTATTTCCCGCCTAAAGGTTCTAAGTACATGTACCCGAAATACGCATATTCTGAGCTCTGACTCAGGAAAAAGTTTTGAGAAAACTTCCCTTTCAATAAAATCCTTCCCTGGCATAATTTTTTGACTGATCCCCCCTTGGGATTCTGATCTCTGAAAATCTGTACCATCTCAGTTATCGTAGTCTCAGTCTCGTCTGCCACTATATAACCACAACGCCAGAATCTCACTCTGTCCATTTCTACATATTAAAAGTACATGTACATGTATGTCGCGCTGAATTTTGTTCCAGCGGTCCAAAAACTACAACAGCGTACATACTCTATAAATATTCACTATAAATATATAACACTTCACACATGTGCCATCTCGATATATCAAACAATGCATTTAAATGCGTCTCTTGAAAGCCGAAGTGGGATGAGCCCTGTCTCTAAATAAATCGACACAGAAGAGGAAAGAAAATGTAGAAATAAGTTAACCCACTCAATCATATGGTTGTCAGACGTTTCGCTACCCATACCATTTCGCTACAGTCATTTCGCTACCCACCGAGAAGTCATTTCGCTACCCTGATCATTTCGCTACCTGTACGTTTCGCTACCTATCGAATTTAATAGGAAAACCAATATTGTTGCGGGGGTGGTTAGTGATTTGAGACTCGAATTTATTAACATTTAAAAAATATCTATATTCAGATACCAAAACGAATTATAGGATGTGTTTTAATTTTAGAAATACAGACCCTGTATAAATGTAATATAAATAATGACTTAAAATTATTATAATTAACTACATCGATTATACCGATGTATTGTTTGTCAAATAAACAATCATTAATTACAAACACGTACTTATGACACCGTTGTTTGGCCATTGTTTAGCAGATCCACGTGACAATATTGTCCACTCCGAGATCACAGGTACCGCCTATAAGCTGATTAGATATGTGTATCGGTATGTGACACTGATTGAATTAACATGGACACGTGCTACATTCATTGTTTGCTTATTGCAGTTTTGCTCTTGTTCCATTGATATATAATATTACACTTGCATTACGATCAAATGAAAATACAATTTACTTTTTAACCCTTTCCCACATACAAACAGGTTTAACTCATTTACTAACAGAGAAGATCCAGATCAGACGTCTCCTATATAGGATCAGCGTCTGCTCTGTTTGCTGATATAATAAGTTCTGATTCTTTTCTATTTGAAATGGCTACAATGTTTCGTCCATTTCATTATATCGATTTTGTCAAAATGTGAATGTTTCATTCGGATCCAAACTGTTTGCCTATGCTGCTACGCTCGGTATTTCAAATTGGTAAAGGTATCTTTTTCATCTGTTAAACTGTTATCGTCCAAATCAATTCAATCTGTGAATAAATCTGTGAATAATTATAATTAATTGGGTGACAGGGTAGCGAAATGACTTCCCGTAAGGGTGCGAAATGACTGTAGCGAAATGGTCAGGGTAGCGAAATGGTCAAGGTAGCGAAACGCTGTGTAGCGAAACGTCCGTAAACCAATCATATATAGTCTCTACATATTTAAATTAACCTACTTTCGTTTTCATCCAAGTTTTTTAAGACCAGTTTTTTTTAAAATGGATTGCCACCCAATTCAAAAACATCATTTTTTTTCGATCTCAGGGCGTCCAGGGACTTTAAATGTGGTAACATAATTTGCAAACTGGTGTAATAAGTCGACACTGATTAAAATGATTTGCGGAGTAACAATTATCAAACAAATAATTAAAATCTATAATAAGCACAAACAATTTCAAATAAATCTTTATTTAATGTGATGCTGTAACCAGAAACATATATATACATACATTTACATGTATAATATCTGCTGTAACCTATCATAATATTAAAATAAAAAATATCCACTGCCTTGAAGAAAAACAAACTGCATTTTAAAAATATATATAATAAATGATACCATATATCAACAGCCCAATATACTTTAATGATACGTTGAAATACATATTCGTATATTTTCTGTACCATTTTCTCTTTGAGACATATACAGACACTCCTTCTTCCCTGTAGCCGTACGTCTATGGAACCAGCTACCCGTACCCATCGCCACAGCCCAGACCTTGGACAGCTTCAAGGCAGGCCTGGCCTCTCTGCACTAGATGCCCAACGCACAGTTTTTTATCGGTTTTTAATTTGCACTTTGTTCGTCGCCTCACAATACCTTGTACAGTCACAGTGCGTCGATGCTCCAGAGGGGCCCTGCACTTAATGGGAAGAAGAGGAGGTAAGTGGAACAATTTGAAGGCGAAACAGTGCAGTGACGAGACTGTATTATCAACACGCATTGGGGCGCTTGTTGCCAGAGAGTGCGGTCTACTTTTTGAACTTGGATGTTTGTTTAAATACTGACGCGCTCCGAGTATGTCTTATCGTGTCTTTCTTGTGACTGCTAATATTAGAGATATCCTAACTTCAAACTTATTGCTTACATATTGCGATGTTAATATTAGTTTGGCAAATTCATCTGATATATGTAAAGGTGTCGTGGATACAGTGTTAAAATCTCAAATGTTCGAAATGAATGTGGTATTTAACAACTCCATAAATACGCCTGTCTACGCATTTGCAAATAGAGTTGACCCAGATCCTATTTGAGCTGACTTATTGGGGTCTGCTGGAATGATATAGGCCTGAATGCAGTTTCGACTTTTTGCCCTTCAAATAGTTGGTGACAAGACGTTTCGCCCACTAACCAGTTCGCACCCTGGGTGTTTCGCCCCAATGACGTTTTGTACGTAGTCGTTTCGCTCCTCTGGTCGTATCGCCCCAGGTCGTTTCGCCCCCTTTATATAAAATATATTAGCTTTGACTAGTCTTAATTATGAAATGTAAAAAAATCAATGGACTTTTTGAAAATGTGTATTTATAATGTACTAGTTGCTAAATATAAACTATAGTCTTTTTCGATCAAGTGCCAGTGGTTTTTTGTAAGCTAGCATCTGGAAAATAACCTTTTCCCTATTGTATATTTTGTCAGAAGTTCAATACCTCATAGATATATATTAAAATAATCTTCATTATGGATCATGAACAATGGAAATATTCAACCATTTGAAACTAGAGAATCAAATCTACCAACTTCTAAATGCAAACATTGCAGTGTCTTTTACTGCTATTAACCTTTAGTCTGCTTTTCAAAAGCATTATATTACCTCTACAAACAGTTTGGATCCTTACAAGATGCAGAGTTACTCTGTGTCTCATCGGGATCTAGACTGTTTGCAGAAGTTTCCATTTATCCACCCTCAGCATGCTTAATAAAGATTGATGTCTTCTAATATATACATTCATTCAATAATTGAAATAATAACTCACAAGAATTTTAATAAAGCAATCAGCTTTAATATGAAGGAATGTGTTCATTCATAAAGGTTTCGGGAAGAAGAGACAAATTCATGTACAGTAAAACCCCACTAATGCAACCAACTAAAAGAGGTATATTTCTGGGTGCTAGATGCAGGTGGTAGCTTAATGCTGGACAAAAGTAATGCAGAAAGCTCCTAGCTCTTTGTCCTGCATAAAGCAACCACCTGCTTATAAAGACACCCATGTTTATTCATTAACTGGTCACATTAGAGGGGTTCTACTGTATATTAATTTCAGTGCTTATGTACTCTGTTATTGGCTTTTTAGCTCACCAGAGCACTTTTGTGCTCAGGGTGAGCTTTTGTGATCGCTTGATGTCCGTCGTCGTGCGTCGTCGGGCGTCAACAATTTGAACCTTTAAAAATCTTCTCCTCTGAATCTACAGGGTTCTCAACTTTCATCTTTGGTACATAGCATCATCTTTAGGTCCTCTACAAAAGTTATATAAATTTTGCCCCTGGGGTCAAAATTGGCCCCGCCCCAGGGGTTCCTTGTTTTCTATTGAAATATATAGTAAAACTTTGAAAATCTTCTCCTCTGAATCTACAGGGTTCTCAGCTTTCATATTTGGCACATAGCATCATGTTCAGGTCCTCTACAAAAAGTTATATAAATTATGCCCCTGGGGTCAAAATTGGCCCCGCCCCAGGGGTATCCAGTTTTGAATAGAAACATATAGTGACAACTTTGAAAATCTTCTCCTCTGAATCTACAGGGTTCTCAGCTTTCATATTTGGCAAATAGCATCATGTTCAGGTCCTCTACAAAAGTTATAAAAATTATGGCCCTGGGGTCAAAATTGGCCCGCCCCAGGGGTAACCAGATTTCAACAGGAACATATAGTGACAATTTTGAAAATCTTCTTCTCTGAATCTACAGGGTTCTCAGCTTTCATATTTGGCACATAGCATCATGTTCAGGTCCTCTACAAAAGTTATATAAATTATGCCCCTGGGGTCAAAATTGGCCCCGCCCCAGGGGTAGCCAGTTTTCAATAGAAATATATGGTAAAACTTTGAATATATTCTTCTCTGAAACTGAAAGGTTCTCAGCTTTCATATTTGGCCCATAGCATCATGTTCAGGTCCTCTACAAAAGTTATATACATTATGCCCCTGGGGTCAAAATTGACCCCGCCCCAGGGATGGCCAGTTTTGAATAGAAACATATAGTGAAAACTTTGAAAATCTTCTCCTCTAAATCTACAGGGTTCTTAGCTTTCATATTTGGCACATAGGATCATGTTCAGGTCCTCTACAAAAGTTATATAAATTATGCCCCTGGGGTCAAAATTGGCCCCGCCCCAGGGGTATCCAGTTTTGAATAGAAACATATAGTGACAACTTTGAAAATCTTCTCCTCTGAATCTACAGGGTTCTCAGTTTTCATATTTGGCACATAGCATCATATTCAGGTCCTCTACAAGAGTTATATAAATTATGGCCCTGTGGTCAAAATTGGCCCCGCCCCAGGGGTAACCAGATTTCAACAGGAACATATAGTGACAATTTTGAAAATCTTCTTCTCTGAATCTACAGGGTTCTCAGCTTTCATATTTGGCACATAGCATCATGTTCAGGTCCTCTACAAAAGTTATATAAATTATGCCCCTGGGGTCAAAATTGGCCCCGCCCCAGGGGTAGCCAGTTTTCAATAGAAATATATGGTAAAACTTTGAATATATTCTTCTCTGAAACTGAAAGGTTCTCAGCTTTCATATTTGGCACATAGCATCATGTTCAGGTCCTCTACAAAAGTTATATACATTATGCCCCTGGGGTCAAAATTGACCCCGCCCCAGGGATGGCCAGTTTTGAATAGAAACATATAGTGAAAACTTTGAAAATCTTCTCCTCTAAATCTACAGGGTTCTTAGCTTTCATATTTGGCACATAGGATCATGTTCAGGTCCTCTACAAAAGTTGTATAAATTATGCCCCAGGGGTCAAAATTGGCCCCGCCCCAGGGGTAGCCATGTCTCAATAGAAACATATAGTTACAACTTTGAAAATCTTCTCCTCAGAAACTTGAAGGTTCTCAGCTTTCATATTTGACACATAACATCATGTTCAGGTCCTCTACAAGAGTTATATAAATTATGCCCCTGGGGTCAAAATTGGCCCGCCCCAGGGGTAGCCAGTTCGCAATAGAAACATATAGTGTCAAATTTGAAAATATTTTCCTCAGAAACTGGAAGGTTCTCAGCTTTCATATTTGGCACATAGCATCATGTTCAGGTCCTATACAAAAGTTGTATAAATTATGCTCCTTGGATCAAAATTGGCCCGCCCCAGGGGTGGCTAGTTTTCTCTAGAAACATATAGTGAAAACTTTGAACATCTTCTCCTCTGATTGCCTGGTGAGCGATGTCAGGGCCATTCTGGCCCTCTTGTTGTCTATTATTATTATTAACTGTCCCCAGCTTCTTGACCCTTTACCTCGTCCTGTTGAATATGTAAGAAATTGTAACGTTCGTAGAACGTTGGTGATTATGCAAACGAGGCTGACCAGATCATTGTATCTTGGGAAGTGGAGGTATATATATATAGCGCAACAAACATCTCTTGATGTGTGTGAGCTTAAGCTTTGCACCGACAGGGTTTGTTGTTGCTGGGTCTCTCGGTGGGCACATTACAAATGGTGGCAGCGGTGGGATAAAGACAACTGCCAGACCGGTGTTGCCAGGTCTGGAAAATTCCACTCGTTCGCTTGCCATGACGAGTAACTTTCTTGCAGGACGAGTAGAATTTCAGAAATTTTAACAATGATTTTAAGTAAAAATAGACAAGCAGCAGGCAGGACGAGTAAAAGTTTTAGGATTTTTCCAGCCCTGGTTGCCTTACCCACGGGTCTCCCAGGGTCCAAGTCTCGGGACTAGACTTCTCGGAGGGGAGAGTAATGTAACGTTCGTAGAAAGTTGGTGATTATGCAAATGAGGCTGACCAGATCATTGTATCTTGGGAAGTGGAGGTATATATATAGCGCAACAAACATCTCTTGATGTGAGCTTAAGCTTTGCACCGACAGGGTTTGTTGTTGCTGGGTCTCTCGGTTTGCATGTTACAAAATAAAGGTATCATAAATATTTATTAGCTGGCTTGTTAGCGCCAGATCTATTATTAAAACGCAAACAGAGCAGATCCTGATCATTCTTATTTGGGTCTACTCTGTTTGTGTATACGAGAAGGGTTAAAGGTAAAGTATACCGCATCAGTCATGCGTAAAACGAACAAGGTAGTAATACTGCAAGAAGTGTGTCTGCTACAAGGCTGATAATCCTTTAACTGCTCCCTGCTGTTGTTAAATGGTGTTTAATGTACATGAACTGATTAGGGTTATCACCTCGTGATTCCATTTTGACTTTAGAATTGACATAAATTATATATGTAAATCTTTATTATTTGAACTTTCTAGCTAGCCCAAATTTGCATTAGGGATTCAGTTTTGTGGGAAGATGTTTCTATTTAAATCTCCCCATTTCGTTTGCTTCTATTCCATCTAGGGGTGGGTGGTGGTCTTTTAGCCTGCTACTCAGTCATATGAGGATATGTAAATTGTTATGTAACAACTGGTATCCAAATGAACTTTAATGGCATGATAGCAACCTGTTATAAATCAGCATTATAAATATTAAATATATGGCCAATCCAGAGAGTAAAAGGTAAAAAAGACATAGATAAAGTAAAGCATTAAAATTAATTTTGTTAACGTCCCCAATTGAAGGCTGCTGCTATATACGCTCGATAACTATGGTGTGAGAGACACCACCCATGGCTTGATGAAAGATTTCCTCTTTGCCCGCACCCAGTGTGTTATTCTTGATAGGTCTCAATCATCATCCACCCCAATTATTCTGGTGTCCCACAGGAGAGCATCCTTGGACATCTGCATCTAGCCTATATAAATGACTTGCCATCAAGTGTGAAGTCAGCTTTGCAGCTCACTGCAGATGATGAGTTATAGTCAAAACGTACCCAAATGGAGTCAAAACGTACCTATATACAATGTATACCTATTGGTCAAAATGTACCCAAGTTCCAATTATATTTATGCATGTGGGTTTTTTTAAAAATGCAATTAATATGTTAAAATGTTAAACATACAGTCATACATGATATTATTATAGAGAAATGTTCCAAGTACTGTAGTTTATAAAAAAAAAACCCACCCATTTTTCTGCAATATATATTGATAAAACCTTGCCCATAATATTATGAAACTGTATTTATCCATTTAATGCTTAAATTGTCAAATGGAACTGTAAATATATATGAAATTATAATTAGTATAAATGTACTTATAAATAGATCTGACTTGAAAAATACAGAAGTTTTGATACTTAAGATAAATTAATACTATATCAATTGATACTACAGTAGAACTCCTCTAATGCAACCACTTAATGATTAAACATGGGTGTCATTACAAGCAGGTGGTTGCTTAATGTAGGACAAAAGTAATGCAGAAAGCTCCTCTAGGAAATGCATCATTAAAAAACTAACATTACAAACAGGGAAGACCCAGATCAGATGGCCCCTAAAGGCTCTGCTCTGCGTGTGTTTGACACGATATAGATTGTCAAAGCAAAAAATCCAATGATAAGTTTACATTATAAAAGTTTAGCTTATTAATATTCATGATGCCTTTATTCTTACACAAATACTGAACAAGTATATTTGTATAGGGAATATACCTTTATTTTTAAGCCCTCACATAGTGGTGGCATATAGGGTTGCCCTTGTCCGTACGTCCGTCAGTACGTACATCCATATGTCCGTACGCACATCTAGAAGAATTTGTCCGGGATTTTTTATGCCCCCGTTGACGATAGTCAGGGGACATGATGTTTTGCACATGTCCGTCCGTCTGTCTGTCCGTTTGTCACGTTTTTACGTGCAGTTGGTTGTCAGTTTTTTCACGTGTTATGTCAGTAATTTCTACACTTATACACATGAAACTCCACTTACAAATTAATCACCATCTGTGCTATCATTTTACACCCCATCCATGCTGCCCGCATGTCCAATGTCAAGGTCAAATGACTTGGAAATTTTATGTGCAGTTGGTTGTCACATTTATGTGCAGTTGGTTGTCACAGTTTTTCATTGTCTTATATCTCGCTAACTAGTAACCACTATAGCTATTGGCATGCAATTGCAGATACACATTGAACACTATCCATACTTTCATTTCGCACCCAGTCCATGCTGCCCACAAGCCCAAGGTCAAATGACTTAGGAATTTTACATGCAGCTAGGCAAGCACCACCACGGGGGTATCGCTGTGTCTTACAAACACAATTTTTTAGTCTTGGAAAGTATTTGTCTAATCCACACCAAACTTTACACACATGTTTATCGCCATCATATCTTGATCAAGTTCGATAGCCATGTAAATCACTTCAGTCGTATAGGAGTTGTTGCCCTTTATTTGCAAAAATTACTTGTCCTGACTCTTTCTTGGAAAGCATTTGTCCAATCCACATCAAACTTTACACACATGATTATCGCCATTATGTCTTTGTCAAGTTCGATAGCCATGTAAATTGCTTTAGTCGCTTAGGAGTTGCGGCCCTTTATTTGCAAAAATGACTTTAAAAAAATATCTTGTCCGGACTCTTTCTTAGAAAGTATTTGTCCAATCCACATCAAACTTTACACACATGTTTATCTCCATTATATCTTGGTAAAATTCGATAGCCATGTAAATCACTTAAGTTGTTTAGGAGTTGTGGCCCTTTATTTGCAAAAATGACTAAAAATATCTTGTCCGGACTATTTCCTTGAAAGTATTTGTCCAATCCACATCACACTTTACACACATGTTTGTGACCATTATATCTTGATCAAGATCGATTGCCATGTAAATTGCTTTAGTCGTTTAGAAGTTGTGGCCCTAAAATTATTTGCAAAAATGACTTTAAAAATATCTTGTCTGGACCCTTACTTTCCGTGACAAAAAGTCTGAAGTGGGGCATCAGTGTCCTATGGACACATTTCTAGTTTATATAGGTAAGGCATTCAGTTTACAACATTTGAAAAATGTGGGTATGTTTTGGTATTGCGTACGTTTTGACCAGCTCCCCAGATGATAGCTTACTGTGTAGAACCATCCACAGTGAGAAATACACTAAACACCTGCAACAAGACCTTGACTGCAAGACTTTGACATCCTTCAAGACTGGGAGCGTGATTGGCAAATGTATTTAATGTCTTATTACCCCGAGTAATGTGAGGTTATACATTAATCAGTGTCAGATGTAATAGTATTCACAGTTCCTACACAACGCAATGAGCCCATGATACGGGACTCGCACAATTCCTACACAACGCAATGAACACATGATACAGGACTCACTACAATCCCTACACAACCCAATGAACCCATGATAGTATACTGCACTCACACCATTCCTACACAATCCAATGCGCCCATGATATGGCATTCACACAATTCCTACACAATCCAATGAGCCCATGATACAGCACTCACACAATTCCCACACAACCCAATGAACCCATGATACTGCACTCTCACCATTCCTACACAACCCAATGAACCCATGATACAGGACTCACACAATTCCTACACAATCCAATGAGCCCATGATATGGGACTCACTACAATCCCTACACAACCCAATGAACCCATGATACGGGACTCACACAATTCCTACACAATCCAATTAGCCCATGATACGGCACTCACACAATTCCTACACAACCCAATGAACCCATGATACGGGACTCACTACAATTCCTACACAACCCAATGAACCCATGATATGGCACTCACACAATTCCTACACAACCCAATGAACCCATGATATGGCACTCACACAATTCCTACACGAACCAATGAACCCATGATACGGCACTCACCACAACAAATTCAGCTAAATAACTTGGAACAACATCTGACCTGTCCTGGTCAAACTATGTTAATAACATTACCGTACTAAGAAAGTCAACTAAACCTTATCGTTTAGGGCTCAAGCAAGAGGGTGATTTGGGAGAAAAAGTCTCCCTAACCCTGCTGACTTCTCCCTGTTTTGAGCTCAGGGAGAAGTTTTATTACCGTATATAGAACGCATAGGGAGATACAAAATCCGAACAAAACTTCTCCCTAATGGAGAGCCCCAGCTTGAGCCCTGATTATTATTATTCGTTTATATGCAGAAACATCTCATCATGTCCTGCTACATTCAAAGCTAATGCATACTTGTCAGACCTGTACACAAATACTCTTTGTCAGTTTGGTCTCCCTTCATTTCAACTATAAATGGTTCAGTGCACAGTAAAACATTTTGTTATTCCATTTTCTTATAGGCTATTTTTAGAATTCTGTAGTTTTGAAACCATTTTGATAAATAGAGCACTTTCTCCAATGGGGGAGGGAGGGAAGTAACTTTCTCAGAGGTGTCAAAAGGCATCAATATGAGGTATCAGAGGTGTCAAAAGGCGTCAATATGAGGTATTGGGTTAACCGTGCCTATTCAAGACAAGGCAGTGTTTGAGATATGCCGTCAGATCTGAAAACTGGAATACACTACATGGAAATGAATCCCAAACCATGATCCTCTACAACATCCACCATGGGCTGCTTGAGATTTATGTACAGAGGACAACCAGTTACATGTAGGACTTCCTGCTATGAAATCAGTCTATGCCAACAGCTTCTACCCTGCTGCAATTGTCTTGTGGAACTGCCCTTTTCCCTCAGATATGGCCAGGTCTTATTGAACGGCCTATCCTCAGATGTGGCCTGGTCTTATGGAACTGCCTACCCCCAGATGTGGCCTGATTTTATGGAACTGCCTACCGCCAGATTTGTGGAACTGCCTACCATCAGATATAACTTGGTCTTATGGAACTGTCTACCACTAGATGTGGCCCGCTATTCATTAACTGAGGAAGGGTACCAGTCTGCGCTGGGGAGGTTTGGAGTGTTCTGATCAGCTCACCTTTATAATTTGATTTTACAGTTGTACAGGAATTTTTATCATTTAATTATATATACAATGTACACCAAGCTGCTGTGTATGATATTTTGATAATATCTGATCTGGGTCTACTCTGTTAGCAAAGGTGTTAAAAGGCGTATCAAGGAGCCTCCGCGGTAAAGGATTAAGGCTTTGATTGTGCTATTAAAAAGTTACTCAGCTGGCTATTAACCCTTTCCCTGTTCTATGTTTATTACAAGTTTCAATACGTACTGAATATTCATGGACAAGGTAGTTATAATGAAATAAGGAAGGTGGAATTTTGTAGCCATTTTAGAAAGTAAAGAAACAGATCTATCAAATTCCTTTAGCAAACAGAGCAGACCCTGATCTGGGTCTACTCTGTTTGCAAATGCATGAAAAGGTGTTTATATGAGGGAAAGGGTTAACGGCATGCTGTTGTACAAAACCTAAGTTTCCCTTTCTCTCCCATTTTGTTTTGAGTCTGGGAGATGTTTACTGGGTAAAATGTTTTCTGCTTTATAACTCCAGGGTTATTAACCATTTACCTTTCAAAGTAAACATTGAGGCATTACCATAGCCATGGTGTCATCATCATATTAACTGTTGTTGTGGGCATGGCCGTTGTTGTGTAAAAACCTTAATAACATTTTATCATATTTTCAACATCAGAACAGCTTTCTCTATTAAATTTCAATCACACACATGTACACCATCGCATTGGCTACACTTTGATAAGGATCCTTTCCTCTGTCATACATACTCAAAGAGTTATGGCCCATGAAACACTGATTTTCATAATAACACACAAGCATTGGCACCAACCTGCAATGCTCGTATCCCTTCAACCCATTCCCCCATAGGCTATATTTAGACACAACCTCTTTGATAAATCTAAAGAAAAGGAGCATTTACACAAATTACTAGAAAAAAGAAATTCTTTAGAGTTGTGTTGTTTAGAAATCATTGTGATAAATAGGGTATTTGCTCCTATGGAGAAATGCTCTAATGATCACAATGATTTTAATGCGTTACTTTTACAGAGGCATCGAAAGCCTTCAATATGACAGAATGGGTTAATCCATGTACCATATAATGGCATCATGAATATTTATTAGATTGATTGCTATATGAACACAGGCAACTGTAGAATCATATCTATATTATATCTTAAACTATCAGAGCATATACATTTTCAGTTACATAGGAAGATGTACAGCAACAAATACTTAAGAAACAGACAGCTTCTGAAACAGTGTCGGAGATTATGTACTTCCCAGTTTGGAGTGAACAAATCAGAGTTGAAGTCTTCGTATGATGTGGTAGTGATAGGAGCAGGTTAGTTACTGTACCCTTAAAAGTATGCGGTGAATAGTCGTGTAAAGAAATAATAACATGAATATTAACCCTTACAACGCTGAATTTTCAAATGGACTCTTCCAAAATTCAAATAGGTCAAGCTTATAGTGAATATTTAGGGATGTTTTCTAAAGAAAAGTGTAACATGACAAACAGTGCAGACCCTGATGAGAGGGCTCCCTTAGGAGCCCTCTCATCTGGGTCTACACTGTTTGCAAAGGACATTAGTGACTCGGGTCCCACACTGTAAGGGTTAACCCTTTCCCTGTTGAATATTCATGTAAGAAATAATAACATCATTAATATTTATTGGCTGCTCCTACAGGAGCTGTCTGATTGGGGTCGGCACTTTTTATGCCCCCTCCCCTTTAGGGGTGACTTATTAACGTCAAGGTCATACATCTAGGTCAAAAGTGATGTCATACTTTCATACATGAATATTCATGTGGTAAATTGTTAACTGCAATTGATTGATAATTAGAAATTAACAGCTTGATTGGTGCCTTAGTAATTTAACAACAGTTGTTAATCCTTTCAGTGCAGAATTGTCAAATGGACTGTTTAAATTTCATAAAGGTCAAGCTTACCATGAATATTTAGGGATTTTGTTTAACCAATTCCGGCATAGGCTATTTTACTCCAACCTCTTAGATTAAATCTTCCAAAAAGGAGCATTTACTAGAGAAAAGGAAATTTTTAGAATTGTGTAGTTTTGAAACCATTGTGATAAATAGAGCATTTGCTCCTGTGGAGCAAATGCTCTATTTATCACAATGGTTTCACAAAGAGACTTTTACAGAGGCATCAATATGCAGGAATGGGTTAAAGAAAAGTGTAACATCACAAACAGTGCAGACCCTGATGAGAGATCCTCTAGGATGCCTCTCATCTGGGTCTACGCTGTTTACAAAGGACATTAGTGACTTGTTTCTAGCACTGAAAGGGTTAATCTGTTTCTTTGAATACATTCATGTTGTATGTACATGTTTGGTATTTATATGTTGTGCTTGGCAATTTCTTATAATTAACATATTAACCCTTATCATGCTAAATGCGACCTGAATAGCATCTGCACACAGCTTGGCTCCTGTTGAGACATTAAATTACCCCTTTCCTTCATATAAATATGTTTTCATGCATTTGCAAACAGAGTAGACCCAGATCAGACAGCTTCTATAAGAGCCGTCTAATCAGGGTCTGCTCTGTTTGCTAATGGAATTTCAAAGGTATGCTTCTTTTCTTTCTAAAATGGCTACCCTGTTTCTCCACCTATATTATATCATTGTAACTTTTTTTCCATAAATATTCAGTAGGTATTGAAAGTTGGAATAAACATTGAACAGAGAAAGGATTACACAGCATCTCATCAGGATCCAAGCTGGTTAACATTATTGTAGGAACTTGACCGACATACTTAGGCAAATAAAACAGACCCAGATCAAATTGAAGGAGCAGTTCATCAGGGTCTAATCTATTTGCTACTATGAATCATATTTGAAGTTAATATCAAAATAATGTTGGATTTACTGTTGAGCTATACAAACCACCAGAGAGGGGACATAGGTTGTAAAAATACTTCCAGTAATGAGAGTATAATGGGTCATGGTAGCAATGTTTTCATGATCTTATAGTGGTTGTTTAGTTTGCATTTATTTTCTTTTGAAGCTTGTAATGTATTAAAAAATTTGAGCTGCTCTCTTGAAAAAGGGTCTTATAACTTTGCATACAGTGTAGATCCAGGCCAGTCATCTTGTATCTGCTAGGGTCTGCACTGTTTAACACTCATCAGAATCTGTAGTAATTTACCCCGGTATTCTTTATCATTTCATAGTGTTAACCCTTTCCCTGTTCAATATTCATTTAAGAAATAATGACATCATGAATATTTATTACCTGAAATTTTATAATGGCATTATATACATGGAATGTTTTGGCTCAGGCAGAAACTGTAGATTCTAATCTGTATAATACCATAAGCAAGCAGAGCAGACCCTGATCAGACGGCTCCTATAGGAGCTGTCTCATCTGGGTCTCGTCTGTTAATGCAAATGCATGAAAACACATTCATATGAAGAAAAGGGTTAAATATGACCTGATTCCTCCCCATTAATATGACATCTAATCTAGGTGTACACTATGTACAATGCGTTAAGACCCTTTTCTCAGAGAGCATTTTATGTTTATATCTGGACAAATTACTTTCAGGACATAATGGCCTGGTGTCTGTATGTATCCTTTATTTATTCTCACTTTATTTACTCACCACATCATGCCATATACACACATTAGGTATAGAGCAACAATGCTAGACAATCATATCACATTGTCTTATGATTGTATTAACCATTTACTTCATGAATATTCAGAAATAATGACATCATGAATATTAATTAGATTAATTGCTATAATAGCACATGAACACAGGCATTGTTTTTGCCATGGCAGAAAATGTAGAATCATATATTAAACCATAAGCAAACAGAGCAGACCCCGATCAGATAGCTCCTACGTCAGCATCTGATCTAGGTCTACTCTGTTTGCAAATGTGTAGAAAGGCATATTTATGGAGTAAAGGATTAACGTTAGAGACCTGTGGTTGTAGTGACTATGGTTGTAGTGATGTATACATACATATCTCATGGTCCAATGATTATAGTGACATATACATATCATGTGGTCCTGTGGTTATACATGTAGTGACATACATGTATACATGTCACATGGTCCTGTGGTTGTAGTGATGTATACATTTCACATGGTCCTATGGTTATAGTGACATGCATTTCTAATGGTCTTGTGGTTGTAGTGACATATACATATCAAAAGGTCCTGTGTTTGTAGTGACATGTACACTAGGTGAGTTGGGAGATGTCTGTACTAAGAAGATGATGATCAGATGACAAATTACACAGTGGAAAATACTGATCCAAACACTAGTGTGAACTTGCAGCTCACTAATGTGAACTATTCTCTGTGATACTATGTGATATTGTGACCACTCACTTAATGTTCACTTTGTGACTGCTCACTTGATGAGAAATATTCACTTTTTCACCACTCACTTAATGTGAAATGTTCACTTTGTGACTGCTCACTTAATGTGAAATGTTCACTTTGTGACTGCTCACTTAATGTGAAATGTTCACTTTGTGATTCCTCACTTAATGTGAAATGTTCACTTTGTGACTGCTCACTTAATGTGAAATGTTCACTTTGTGACTGCTCACTTAATGTGAAATGTTCACTTTGTGATTCCTCACTTAATGTGAAATGTTCACTTTGTGACTGCTCACTTAATGTGAAATGTTCACTTTGTGACTGCTCACTTATGTCTGACATTCACTTTGTGACCACTCACTTAATGTTCACTTTTTGACTGCTCACTAAATGTGAAAATTTTCACTTCGTGACTGCTGACATGATGTGAAATGTTCATTTTATAACTGCTCACATGATGTGAAATGTTCACCTTGTGATCATTCACTTAATGCTCACTTTGTGACTGCTCACTTAATGTGAATGGTTCACTTTGTGACTGCTCACTTAAATGTGAAATGTTCACTTTGTGATTGCTGACTTAGTGTCAGACATTCAATTTGTGACTGCTCACTTAAATGTGAAATGTTCACTTTGTGATTGCTCACTTAGTGTCAGACATTCACTTTGTGACTGCTCACTCAAATGTGAAATGTTCACGTTGTGATTGCTCACTTAGTGTCAGACATTCACTTTGTGACTGCTCACTTAATGTCAGAAATTCACTTTGTGACTGCTCACTTAAAGTGACATGTTCACTTAGCGACTGCTCTTTGAATGCGACTGACATGGTTCATAACACATATAACACTATCATTATTAATTTTTACATAGTTATAATTTCAAAATATGTATGTGTTGTTAACTATTGTCTTGTTGCTCGACTATCTATCAATCTAAATGTTCACTTTGTGACTGCTCACTTAATGTGAAATTTTCACATTGTGACTGCTCACTTAATGTGAAATATGCACTTTGTAACTGCTCACTTAATATGTTCTATTTCTGACTGCTCACTTGATGTGAGATGTTCACTTTGTGACTGCCCTCTTAATGTGAAATGTACACTTTGTGACTGCTCACTTTATGTGAAATGTGCACTTTGTGACTGCTCAATTAATGTGAAATGTGTACTTTGTGACTGCTCACTTTATGTGAAATGTGCACTTTGTGACTGCTCACTTAATGTGAAATGTGCACTTTGTGACTGCTCACTTTATGTGAAATATTCACACACTGACTGCTCACTTAATGTGAAATATTCACGTTGTGACCACTCACTTAATTTTCACTTTGTGACTGCTCACTTAATGTGAAATGTGCACTTTGTGACTGCTCACTTGATGTGAAATGTTCACTCTATAATGGCTCACTTAATGTTAAACATTCACTTTGTGACTGCTCACTTAATGCGAAATGTTCCATAGGAGTAAATGCTCTATTTATCACAATGGTTTCAATACTACACAACTCTAACATTTTCCTTTTCTCTAGTAAATGCTCTTTTTTTTGGTAGACTTATTCGAAGAGGTTGGGTCTAAAAATAGCCTATTAGGGAATGGGTTAATGGAAAATATTCACTAAGTGGCTGCTAACTAAATGGAGCATACAGTTTTAGTGACTGTTCACATAATGCCAAAACTGTTCACTTTGTGACTTCCCACTTAATGGAAAATGCTCACTTAGTGGCTGCCAATTGAAAGGAAAATGCTCACTTAGTGGCTGCCAATTGAATGGAAAATGCTCACTTAGTGGCTGCCAATTGAATGGAAATGGTTTATTAGTGACTGCCCACTTAATGCAAATGTTGTCAGTGACTACCCACTGAGTGTAAGATACTGACTTTGTGTTTGCTCACTAAATGGTTAGTGCTCAGTTTAATGATAGCCCACTTAATGGAAAATCCCCACCATAGTGTAACTTAACTAATGGAAAATCGCCACCATAGTGTAACTTAACTAATGGAAATGCCATCACTGTGTTTGTTCACTTGATGGTAAATGCTCACTTAATATGACTTAATATCATGAGAAATGCTCATTTACATGGCTGCTTGCATCATGGTAAATGCTCATAACATAGTTGCTCATATAATGCCAAATGGCCATTTACATGGCTGCTCATATAATGCCAAATGACCATTTACATGGCTCATATAATGCCAAATGACCATTTACATGGCTGCTCAAATAATGCCAAATTGTCATTCACATGGCTGCATACATAATGCCAAATGACCATTTACATGGCTGCTTATATATTACCAAATGGCTATTTACATGGCTGCTTACATAATGCCGAATGGTCATTTACATGGCTACTTACATAATGCCAAATGACCATTTACATGGCTGCTTACATAATGCCGAATGGTCATTTACATGGCTGCTTACATATTACCAAATGGCCATTTACATGGCTGCTTACATAATGCCGAATGACCATTTACATGGCTGCTCACATAATGCCAAATGACCATTTACATGGCTGCTTACATAATGCCAAATGACCATTTACATGGCTGCTTACATAATGCCAAATGACCATTTACATGGCTGCTTACATAATGCCAAATGACCATTTACATGGCTGCTTATATATTACCAAATGGCCATTTACATGGCTGCTTACATAATGCCAAATGGCCATTTACATGGCTGCTCATGTCATAGGGAATGCTCATTTACCGGTACATGACTGCTCACATCATGGCAAATGTCTCACTTATTAGTTAGTTCTATAATGGATGATTTAGTGGCTGCCCCCTAAACCATTTATTTCATGAATACGCTTTTCTGTGCCTTTGCAAATGGAGTAGACCTAGATCAGACAGCTCCTTTAGGAGTCCTTTGTGTCCATGTGCTATTATAACACTTAATCTGATTAATATTCTTTATGTCATTATATCTTACATAAATATTCATGGAGTAAAAGGTTAAATGTGATCTGATCAGGGCCTGCTCTGTTTGCTAATGTAATTAGATCTGTTTCTTTAGTTTCTGAAATGGCTACAATGTTCCACCTTCCATAATTCATTATAACTATTTTGTCCACGAATATTCAGTCGGTATTGAAATTTGGAATAAAAATAGAATAGAGAAAGGGTTAAAGCTTAATCCTGAGTTGTATATGCCTGTCATTCACCTGTAAGGTCTCATGCAAATGTAGTGATGACCTGACTGTTATAGTAATGCACTTCCCCTCGATGATTTACCAGTAGTTCATGTATGTAGTAAAAAAAATCAGTAGTGTATACTGTATAGTGTATATATTGATTTCATATACCAGTACATGTACTTAGATGTTGCCCTTATATTCACCTGCCTTACAATTAACCTGTGTACTGTATAGTAGGAACTGTGATTTGCTCATCAAACTTTTACGACTGCCGTTGATTACAAAGTAATTATAGTTTCATGTACTTGTCAGTACTTGAACTTTAACCCTTTTTAGCTCACCTGGCACAAAGTGCCAAGGTGAGCTATTGGGATGATCCTGCGTCCGGCGTCGTGCGTATGTGCGTTGTGCGTCGTGCGTCATGCGTACGTGCGGGCGTCAACAATTTACTTAAACATCTTCTTCTCAGGAACTACAAAGCCAAGAGCTTTGATATTTGGTATGTAGTATGATGTAATGGTCCTCTACAAAGATTGTTCAAATTATGTCCCCCGGGCCAAAAATGGCCCCGCCCCAGGGCTTATCAGTTTTTCATAGGAAAATCTTTAAAAATCTTCTTCTCTGAAACTGTAAGGCATAGACCTTTGATATTTGGTATGTAGCATCATCTAATGGACCTCTACTAAGATTGTTCAAATTATGACCCCTGGGCCAAAAATGGCCCCGCCCCGGGGCTTATCAGTTTTTCATAGGAAAATCTTTAAAAATCTTCTTCTCTGAAACTGTCAGGCATAGACCTTTGGTATTTGGTATGTAGCATCATCTAATGGTGCTCTACTAAGATTGTTCAAATTATGACCCCTGGGCCAAAAATGGCCCCGCCCAAGGGCTTATCAGTTTTTCACAGGAAAATCTTTAAAAATCATCTTCTCTGAAACTGTAAGGCATAGACCTTTGATATTTGGTATGTAGCATGATCTAATGGTCCTCTACTAAGATTGTTCAAATTATGACCCCTGGGCCAAAAATGGCCCCGCCCCGGGGCTTATCAGTTTTTCATAGGAAAATCTTTAAAAAATCTTCTTCTCTGAAAATGTAAGGCATAGACCTTTGATATTTGGTATGTAGCATCATCTAATGGTCCTCTACTAAGATTGTTCAAATTATGACCCCTGGGCCAAAAATGGCCCCACCCCGGGGCTTATCAGTTTTTCATAGGAAAATCTTTAAAAATCTTCTTCTCTGAAAAAGTAAGGAATAGACCTTTGGTATTTGGTATGTAGCATCATCTAATGGTCCTCTACTAAGATTGTTCAAATTATGACCCCCAGGACAAAAATGGCCCCGCCCCAGGGCTTATCAGTTTTTCATAGGAAAATCTTGAAGAAATCATCTTCTCTGAAACTGTAAGGCATAGACCTTTGATATTTGGTATGTAGCATCATCTAATGGTCCTCTACTAAGATTGTTCAAATTATGACCCCTGGGCCAAATATGGCCCCGCCCCGGGGCTTATCAGTTTTTCATAGGAAAATCTTTAAATATATTCTTCTCTAAAATTATAAGGTATAGACCTTTGATATTTGGTATGTAGCATTATTTAATCGTCCTCTACTAAGATTAATCAAAATATGATCCCCGGACCAAAAATGGCCCCGCCCAAGGGCTTATCAGTTTTTCATAGGAAAATCTTTAAAAATCTTCTCCTCCAGAACTGTAAGGTCTAGGCCCTTGATATTTGGTATGTAGCATCATCTAATGGTTTTCTACCAAGATTATTCAAATTATTACCCCTGGGTCAAAAATGGCCCTGCCCTGGGGCTTATCAGTTTTTCATATGAAAAGCTTTAAGAATCTTCTTCTCCAAAACTGTAAGGCAGAGACCTTTAATATTTGGTATGTAGCGCTATCTAATAGTTTTCTACCAAGATTGTTCAAATTATGTCCCCTGGGTTGAAAACTTTCCCGCCCAGGGGCATATCAGTTTTTTATAGGAAAGTTTTTAAAAATATTCTCTTAAAAATCTTTAAAAGTCTTCTCTGAACTTGTAAGGCATAGACCTTAGATATTTGGTATGTTGCATTATCTAATAGTCCTCTACCAAGATTTTCAAATTATGGACCCCGGATCAAAATTGACCCCGCCCTGGGGCTTAACAGTTTTTCATAGGAAAATCTTTAAGGTCTAGACTCTTTATATTTAGTATGTAGCATCATCTGATGGTTTTCTACCAAGATTTTTCAAATTATGCAATCTGTCATTGAAATCATTAATCTGTTACGAACAGGTGAGCGATTAAGGGCCATCATGGCCCTCTTGTTATCATATTCAAATAAACACCTTTTCATGCCTGGCAAACAGAGTAGACCCAGATTAGTCAGCTCCTGTAGGAGGGTCAGCTCTGTTTGCTCATGGAATTATACAGATCTGATCCCACAGTTTTTATCAAAGCCAAAACTTCTTTTGAAAATTTTACATAATACAAATTAATTTGATAAATATTCATGAACTGACCAATTCACACATAAATATTCATTAGGGAAAGGGTTAACCTTTGAACTTTGAAAGCTCAGAGTGGAAGTTTCCATCAGTTTTTTACCCTTTCCTTCATGAATATTCATGTAATAAATAATGACATCATGCATATTAACTAGATGCATTTTCTTAATAGTATATGAACACATCAACTTTTGGCCATGACAGAAATTGTAGAATTAGATCTATATTATTTCATAAAGCAAACAGAGCAGACTCTGATCTGGGTCTACTCTGTTTGCAAAGGCGTAGAAAGGCGTGTTTATGGAGTAAAGGGTTAACCATAGTGTCTCCACGAAAAGCATGAATAATGATATTATTGTACAAAAAAAGAACTCTGCTTTAAAAAAGAATTCATGTCAATGCATAATTTGCCTATAAACATCTTTTTCGCACCTTTACAAACTGAGTAGACTCAGATCAGACAACTCCTGTCTGATCTGGGTCTGCCTTCTTTGCTTGCAGTATCTGCCATGGTAAGAATTCCCTTGTGAATAATGCTGTTAAAACTAATTGGTATTCATACATTCAATATCAATTACATGGGTATGCAACAGGAAAAGGATTAACCTTTTGAATTTTCATGCAAGAAATAATGATATCATAAATATAAACATGTTGCAAACAGAGTAGACCCAAATCAGACAGCTCCTATACGGTATGCTCTGGGTATGATAAGGGTATGCTCTGTTTGCAAACAAAGAACAGGAAAAGGCTTACCTATGGCCAGCTCTGTTTGCTTATGAAATGATATACTCTTAGATCTGATACTACAATTTCTGTCATGGTCAAACTTTAATTGTTCATAATGCCACTATAAAAATGATTATGTATTAACCCTTTCCTCCATAGGCTATTTTTAGATCCAACCACTTTGAATAAATCTACCGAAAAGGAACATTAACTAGTGAAAAGAAATTTTTAGAATTTGGTAGTTTTAAACCATTGTGATATATAGAGCATTTGCTCCTATCGGAGCAAATGCTCTATTTATCACAATGGTTTCAACAGGTGATTTTACAGAGGTGTAGAAGGGCGTAATTATGGAGGAAAGGGTTAATTTATTATTAGCTCTTGCATGAATATTCAATCAGGTAAATGGGTAAACATGTTTCAGCCATGCCATGAGAAAAAGCTTCTTATAGACAAGCCACTTTGTCATGTAAGGTTGTCGCTGTGAGACAGAGTGATGTAAGAAATAGTTCAGACGCTAATAAGTGTCAAGCAGTGTAGACCTAGCTAAGAGTTTCAATGACTGGTTTTAGTCTACACTGTTTGCAGTGCTCTGAAGGAATGGTTACTTGTGGTGTAGCTCATGTGATGTTTTATTGCAGGCTGCCTATCTACAGAAGCAGGGTCTGGATGTGTGTGTCCTGGAGAGACGGCATGTGATTGGCGGAGCAGCAGTGACAGAAGAGATTATTCCAGGTCAGTATTATCCCTTCCCCTGTTCAATTAGTATTCATGTAAGAAATAATTACAACATGGATATTTAATATTAGCTCAATCTTCATACATGTAATGTATGTAAACTTTTCAAGGGATTTTTTTCTCTGACAAAAACTATAGAATCAGATCTATATGATGTCAAAAGCAAACAGAGCAGACCCTGATCAGATGGTTCCTATTGGAGCCATCTGATCTGGGTCTACACTGTTTCCAAATGCATGAAATTACCCTTTGTGTTGAAAGAAACATCACAAATTAACCCTTTTCCTGTCCTCTGTTTAACCCTTTCCCTGTTGTATTTTATTCCAAATTTCAATACCTACTGAATCATCAATATTCATTAAAAATAGTTAGAATGGAATGTGGAAGTTGGAACATTGTAACAATTTTAGAAACTAAAGAAAAACAGTCCTATCAAATTCTATTAACAAACAGAGCAGACCCTGATCAGACGACTTCTATAGGAGCCATCTGATCTGGGTCTACTCTGTTTTCAAATGTGCGAAAAAGCATTTATATGAAGGAAAGGATAAAAAGTATACTTGTTGTAATCTCCATTTTTCAGGAGATATTATTCCAGTGTTAGTACCTCTTGTGAATCACATTATGCTGACATACATATATAGCTATATGTAATTAACCTTTTATCTGATAGATACATGTATGCCTTTTAATGCCTTTGCAAACAGAGTAAACCCAGATGAGATGGATCCTGTAGGAGCTTACTCAGTTTCTGCTATTTCAAAAAAGGTGTTTTATATACCATAATAAATCTTCAGCCTGCAAGTATTAATCAGGTAAAGATAGAAAAGTAAAATCTGATCTTTGTTTGTAACAGGTTTGTAACCTGCTGACAAAAATGTGTTCTGAATGTGATTTGTTGCTTGTTTTGTTTCCTTTGGATTTATTCTAAGCTTTTGAGCAACAATTAACTAACCTTGAGTGTCAATCAGCTTGGATCTGGATTAGACACAGAGTAACTCAGCATCTTGTATATGACCGAAGCAGAAACTAGAACCAGACCGAAGCAGAAACTAAAATCAGAAATAGGTTATTACATAAGAAAACAGCTTCAGGAATCCCTTTGTTCATAGAATTGACACATTTCCTATTTCAACACGACTACTAACTAGTGCTTGAGCTATGGTATGGTTATTGTCTGTGTCTATCTGTATTTGTTAATGCTTATATATTTCAGGATATAAGTTCTCCAGAGCATCATATGTTCTCAGCCTGTTGAGGCCAGTTGTGTACCAGGATCTCGAACTAAAAGTTTGTGTCAATATTAAAGTACTGTGTTACATTAACCTTTCACTCAATGCATATTCATGTAAATAATATTGACATCATGAAAATTAAATGTTATGATAGCACATAGACTCAGGACGTTTTCACCATATTAGAAACTATAGAATCATATCTATATTATTTCATAAGCAAACAGAGCTGCCCTGATCAGATGGCTTCTGATCTGGGTCTACTCTGTTTACAAATGCATAGAAAGGCGTATTTTTGGAGTAAAGGGTCAACCCAGAATTATCAGAGCGAAATAACCCATCATTTTTTTTGAGTAAAGAATCCATTAACTCAGAGCAATTGTTATTTACCTGGATATTGCGGCTTTATCGCAAAGCCTTCGTCAACATACTGACATATGGTCAGTGGGTGTCACATGACTTTGAGTCGTCATGTGACAATAGTGTCAAGAAATGGACAATCCAGAGCAAAAGAACTACCTTCATTGTTGTAACCTATCAGTCAGTGAGTGTTTAACCCATTCCCTCATATTGACGACTTTTGACGACTCTGTAAAAGTCACTTTGTGAAATAATTGTGATAAATAGAGCATTTGCTCCTATAGGAGCAAATGCTCTATTTATCACAATGGTTTTAAACTACAAAATTCTAAAAATTTCCTTTTCTCTAGTTAATGCTGCTTTTCGGTAGATTTATTCAAAGAGGTTGTATCTAAAAATAGCCTATGGGGTAATGGGTTAATTATAGAGTCCACTCAGTATGAAAGGCGTAAACTTACTACAGGGTTTTGAATGAAAAACAGTGCATACCCTGATCAGAAGGCTCTTCTAGAAGCCCTCTTATCTGGGTCTACACTGTTTGCAAATGACAGTGCATGTGTCTCTCAGGTTGAAAGATTTTAATATTTAAACATAGTCTTCTCATTCCAATAGTTTGTACAGTTGAATAAGTCTTCAGCACCATCATGATCAGATGTCCAGATAAGATGCGTAAATTTATTACATTAGAAAACAGGATCCTTGCTCCTATAGGATCCATCTGATCTGGGTCTATTCTGTTGGCAAAGGTGTTAAAAAGTGTTTATATTAGGGAAAGGGTTAACTCTTTACTTCATGGAGATGCCTTTTTTATGCCACCTGATTAGGGTCTGCTCTGTTTACTAATGGAATTTGATAAATTTGTTTCCTTAGTTGCTAAAATGGCTACAAACTATTTTGTCCATGAATATTCAGTAGGTATTAAAATTTGGAATAAACATAGAACAGGGAAAGGGTTAACACAGGAAAACTTTTTGTAAAAATCATAATTTTTGAAAAAATGTATACACTTTGATTTGTTTGATAAATTTTAGTATATAAATTCAAATCTGACATCATAATGTATTTTCATCTGTATTTGTTTCTGATTTTCTGTTCTAGAAATATGGTCTGAAGGTATACCTCAGGGACCCAAATGCTTACACACCATTGATTGAACCAGAGACAATACGCGGACAGAAAGTGACATCACTGATACTCGGCCGAGATGCTGAGAAAAATCGTCAGCAGTTGTCACAGTTTTCTACGAAAGATGCAGAGGTAGAATGTGATTCTTGACTCTATGTCCATTATGTTATTGTTGTTCACAGAATTTCTCATTTGGTTAGTTTCCAGAGTCAGTATTTCTTCATGTTTTTAGCTCACCAGAGCACA
The DNA here is from genome assembly GCA_963576725.1 of Azorinus chamasolen. Taxonomy (NCBI): domain Eukaryota; kingdom Metazoa; phylum Mollusca; class Bivalvia; order Cardiida; family Solecurtidae; genus Azorinus; species Azorinus chamasolen. The sequence continues at coordinate 73,846,804 of OY755245.1, forward strand.
AAGTGCTCAGGGTGAGCTTTTGTGATTGCCTGATGTCCGTCGTCCGTCGGCGTGCGTCGTCCGTCGTCAGTCAACAATTTGAACCTTTAAAAATCTTCTCCTCTGAATCTACAGGGTTCTCAGCTTTCATCTTTGGCACATAGCATCATCTGTAGGTCCTCTACAAAAGTTATATAAATTATACCCCTGGGGTCAAAATTGGCCTTGCCCCAGGGGTTTTCAGTTTTCAATAGAAACATATAGTGAAAACTTTGAACATCGTCTCCTCTAAAACTAGAAAGTCCTCAGCTTTCATATTTGGCACATAGCTTCAACACTTCAGGGCTTCTACAAAAGTTATATAAATTATGCCCCTAGGGTCAAAATTGGTCCAACCCCAGGGATTATCAGTTTTTGGTAGCTGACTGCTTAAACAGCCCATGGGATCACTAGTTATGCATAGGAAAAACTTTAAAAATATTCTTGTCAGAAATTACATGTCCCAGAGCTTAGATATTTGGTGTATAGATTTACTCAGCATAACTTTATGGGTTTTATAAGTATCATAGTTCTTGGGTTAAAATTGGCCCTGCCCTGTGTGTACAGTCTTTTTCACGGCAGAAACGACAGTCTAAAGGTTTCTCCTTAATATATCAGCCTGCAGAGCTCAGACCAGTCAGTGTGAGTTCTTATATAATCACCCTTAGCCTGATCAGTAGAGTAGAAATTGTGTTTAGACAAATAACACACACTCATTTAAGATTGAGAAAACTGTGGATAGTTCTCATTATGCAGAACACTCTTAAAGCTTTTTAGCTCACCTGAGCTTGCTCAAGTGAGCTATTGTCATGGTGCTCCGTCCGGCGTCCATCGTCGTGCGTCGTGCGTTGTGCGTCGTGCGTCGTGCGTCGTCAACATTTGGCTTGTGAACACTCTAGAGGTCACATTTGTAGCCAAATCTTCATGAAACTTGGTCAGAATGATTGTCTTGAAAAAATCTCGGATGAGTTCGAAAGTGGGTCATGTGGGGTCAAAAACTAGGTCACTAGGTCAAATTATTCAAAATCTTTGTGAACACTCTAGAGGTCACATTTTTAGTCCAATCTTCATGAAACTTAGTCAGAATGATTGTCTTGATAGAAACTTGGATGAGTTTGAAAGTGGGTCACATACGGTTAAAAACTAGGTCACTGGGTCAAATTATTGAAAAACCTTGTGAACAATCTAGAGGTCACATTTTTAGTCCAATCTTGATCAGACTTGCTCAGGATGATATTCTTGATGATATCTCGATCAAGTTCGATCATGGGTGGGGCAGGATTAAAAAGTAGGTCATTAGGTCAAATCTTAAAAAAATCTTGTTTACACTGTAGAAGCCACAATTTCTGCCTAATCTTCATCAAACTTGCTCAGAATGATAACCTTGATGATGTCTTTAGGTGGCCCTCTTGCAAGTTTCTAAAATTTATGATGATATCTCAAAAAACATGGCTGCCAGGGGGCGGGGCCACTTTTCTTATATAGTTATATAGAAAACTTTAAAAATCTTCTTCTCTGAAACTACCAATCAGATTTAAACAATATTTGGCAGGAATGGTCTTTAGGTGGCCCTCTTGCAAGTTTCTAAAATTCATGATGATATCTCAAAAAACATGGCCGCCAGGGGGCGGGGCCACTTTCCTTATATAGTTATATAGAAAACTAAAAATCTTCTTCTCTGAAACTACCAATCAGATTTAAACAATATTTGGCAGGAATGGTCTTTAGGTGGCCCTCTTGCAAGTTTTTAAAATTCATTATGATATCTCAAAAAACATGGCCGCCAGGGGGCGGGTCACTTTCCTTATATAGTTATATAGAAAACTTTAAAAATCTTTTTCTCTGAAACTACCAATCAGATTTAAACAATATTTGGCAGGAATGGTCTTTAGGTGGCCCTCTTGCAAGTTTCTAAAATTCATGATGATATCTCAAAAAACATGGCCGCCAGGGGGCGGGGCCACTTTCCTTATATGTTTATATAGAAAACTTAAAAATCTTCTTCTCTGAAACTACCAATCAGATTTGAACGATATCTGGCAGGAATGGTCTTTAGGTGGCCCTCTTGCAAGTTTCTAAAATTCATGATGATATCTAAAAAAACATGGCCGTCAGGGGGCGGGGCCACTTTCCTTATTTATTTATATAGAAAACTTTAAAAACCTTCTTCTCTGAAACTACCAATCAGATTTGAATGATATCTGGCAGGAATGGTCTTTAGGTGGCCCTCTTGCAAGTTTCTAAAATTCTAAAATATGATGATATCTTGTATATTTTCAAATTTTAGAAAAATCTTGTCCATTACTTGTGTGTAACATTGTTGTAACCAACACTTAACAAATGTCAGGTGAGCGCCCCAGGACCCTCAGGGTCCTCTTGTTTTCATACCTATGCCCTGCATTAAGCTACCAGATATCAATATAGAGCATATCTGTTGTGAATTTCAGCTTAACTCTTTGCATGCTGGGTAATTTTGTCATCTGCTAAATTGTTGTCTGCAGCAAATTCATAAGTTATCCTAACTACACACTTTCTTTCTAAGTTTTTCAGAAGTTCAGTCTCATTGACAAACAGTTTGGATATCAGATCAGGCCCCACATTAGATTGGCCCTGATCTGGATCCAAACTGTTTGCATAGGTCATTAGTGGTGGGAGAATCCCACTACACATGTTCTTTCTAAGTTTCTCAGAAGTTCAGTCTCATTTACAAACAATTTGGATTTATCAGATCAGGCCCCACATTATGTGGGGCCTGATCTGGATCCAAACTGTTTGCATAGGTCATTAGTGGTGGGAGAATCCGCCTCTAGCATCCAAAGAATTAATACAAGTTCCAGTGGTCTATGCTCTATCCATTCTTTCACTACATTCTTTCAGCATCATGTTCAGGTCCTCTACAAAAGTTATATAAATTGTGTCCCTGGGGTCAAAATTGGCACCGCCCCTGGGGTGTTAAGTTTTCAATAGAAACATATAGTGAAAACTTTGAAAATCTTCTCCTCTGAATGTCTGGTGAGCGATGTCAGGGCCATTCTGGCCCTCTTGTTTAGCTGACCAGAGCACAAAGTGCTCAAGGTGAGCTTTTGTGATCGCCTGATGTCCGTCGTCCGTTGGCGTGTGTCGTCCGTCGTCAACAATTTGAACCTTTAAAAATCTTCTCCTCTGAATCTACAGGGTTCTCAGCCTTCATCTTTGGCACATAGCATCATCTTTAGGTCCTCTACAAAAGTTATATAGTTTCTATAGGAACATATAATGAAAACTTTGAAAATCTTCTCCTCTGAAACTGGAAGGTTCTCAGCTTTCATATTTGGCACATAGCATAATTTTCAGGTACTCTACAAAAGTTATATAAATTATGCCCCTGGGGTCAAAATTGGCCCGCCCCAGTGGTGGCCAGTTTTCAATAGAAACATATAGTGAAAACTTTGAAAATCTTCTCCTGAAACTGGAAGGTTCTCAGCTTTCATATTTGGCACATAGCATCATGTCCAGGTCCTCTACAAATATTATTTAAATTATGCCCCAGGGGTCAAAATTATCCCCGCTCTAGGGGTGGCCAGTTTTCAATAGAAACATATAGTGAAAGCTTTGAAAATCTTCTCCTCTGAAACTAGAAGGTTCTGAGCTTATATATTTGGCACATAGTATCATGTTCAGGTCCTCTACAAAAGTTATATAAATTTTGCCCCTGGGGTCAAAATAAGCCCCACCCCAGGGGTGCCTTGTTTCCTATAGAAGCATATAGTAAAACTTTGAAAATCTTCTCCTCTGAAACATGAAGGTTCTCAGTTTTCATATTTGGCACATAGCATCATGTTCAGGTCCTCTACAATAGTTATATAAATTATGCCCCTGGGGTCAAAATGGCCCCGCCCCAAGGGTAGCCAGTTTTCAAATAGAAACATTGTGAAAACTTTGAAAATCTTCTCCTCTGAATCTACAGGGTTCTCAGCTTTCATATTTGGCACATAGCATCATGTTCAGGTCCTCTACAAAAAAGTTATATAAATTATGCCCCTGGGGTCAAAATTGGCCCCGTCCCAGGGGTAGCCAGTTTTCAATAGAAACATATAGTGCAAACTTTGAAAATCTTCTCCTCTGAAACTGGAAGGTTCTCAGCTTTTATAATTGGCACATAGCATCATGTTCAGGTCCTCTACAAAAGTTATATAAATTATGCCCATTGCGTCAAAAGTTGCCCTGCCCTGCCGCAGGGCGGGCTAGTTTTCAATAAACATATAGTGAAAACTTTTAAAAATCTTCTCCTCTGATTGTCTGGTGAGCGCTTCAGGGCCATTCTGGCCCTCTTGTTTAAAACCGTTTCCTCATATAAATGCTTTTTCAAACAGTAAACCCAGATGAGACAATTGCAGTATGAGCTGTCTGGTCAGGGTCTGCTCTGTTTGTTTATAAAATTATATAAATCTGATCCTACAGTATTTGTTTAAGTCAAAAATTCCCTTGAAAAGTTTCACTTTCTGCAATGTTAAAATATCCCCTTGTTAATAACGCCTTTATAAATATTCTACTATTCCGCTAATAGATATTCATTATGTTATTATTTCTTACATTTATATTAATGGGGTAGCGGGTTTAATTTTTAAGGCCAGTCTGCCTTTGCAACAAAATAATAAAAAAAACTACAGGAACATTCTTTTTAATTTGATAATAATTAGAAAAGTATTGAAAAATTGGAAATATTCTAATAAAAATACATCTTTTCTTTTGCAGAAATATGAGGAGTTTGAAGCCATGTTGAACAGAATGGTGTCGGGGTTGGACCCACTCTTGGACAGACCACCATTTAACATTGAGTACTTGAAAAAAGACAAGAGCTGGATAAAAAAGCTGAAATACTACTGGGACAACAGAGACTTAAAAGTTGCAGGTGTGTTCTCAGGGTAACAGTTGGTCCTGACTGATTGGTTGTTTGGACTGTCAGAGTTATAAGAATATCTATTTCCTGTTGCATTTGCTCCACAAATGAGAACAGTTATTAACTTTAATATTACATTTTCCATTAATTTTGTTGTGTTTGTGAATAACATTTGTTCATTTCAGTAACCCCCGTAAATGGTATCTCGTGTCACATTGTAGTTAACTCAGTCACATTGTAGTTAACTCAGTCACGTTGTAGTTAACCCAGTCATGTTGTAGGTAACTCAGTCATGTTGTAGACTCCGCCACATTGTAGTTAACTCAGTCACATTGTAGTTAACTCGGTCATGTTGTAGTTAACTCAGTCATGTAGCTTGTTGTAGTTAACTCAGTCACAATGTAGTTAACTCAGTCACAATGTAGTTAACTCAGTAACATTGTAGTTAAAGTAGTCATATTGTAGTTAACTCTTTACTCTAAATATCCATGCCCATTATGGACATAAGAACATTTAGTTCATGTGATATAAATGTAAAAGAAAAAAATGGCAAACAGTAGAAAATCAGAGCTGTTACATGTAAGCAAACAGGGTACACCTTGATCACAGCTCCCACAGGATATAAGCAAACAGGGTACACCTTGATCACAAATCTAGAATCACTATTTAGTAATGTATCAACTTTTTATGTAAAATGTAATATCTCTGTGCAACTGGTTCCTGCAACACTAGCTCTGTTTCATAACTATAAACATATTTTCTCCACAGGCAAATCTCTGAGACAGGATTTGGCTGGATTCATAGAGCTTCTAACATCACCTACAACTAAGGTAATGATGTAAAACACTTCACCTGATACAGTCTTTTAACATGTTTTGAAACAGAGTAGACCTCAATCTGACAGTTCCTGTTGGGGCCTTTAGATCAGAGTCACAGGTGCCCTTCGCATGCTATGTCTCAACCCCAACAACAACAACTCCTTCACAAATACATTATTTTTTAATCACATGTCATAAGTATCTAAAACATACAAAAATATAGTTTTCTGACCCAACCAAAAAAACAACAACAAAAAACCCCAACATTTTTCACGAACACCCCTGCTCTATATAATAAGTAAAAGGTATTCAGCTCCGACTGAAATCTGCTAAAAAATTGATGGGTTCATTCACTGCGATCGTCCTTGAAAGCTTAATTGACCACCGATTTCAATAAACTGTGTCATTTATCAAAGAAATCATCACTCTTGATGAGCAGTCATCTATTTTTTCCCAGAATATTAACACGCTTTTACAATGAGTTGCCAAAGTGACAACGAACCTCTCTAGGACACAGGTTGACTCTGAGGCTCGAAATAGAAATACGCTATAATTCAAGTCGAAACACCATATAACTGGTCTATAAGGCGTTGCCCCGGTCTGATAGCATGAATGGATATCGTGTATTCACAATTTCTTCAAATAATATTTTCAAAAAATCTCTACAAGCTTGATATTGATATTGGCGAAAGTCACTACTTTCGGTTTGTAAGTCTTTAATTTCGGTTTAAAACCGAAAGCAGTGACTTTCACCAATATCAATATCAAGATTGTAGAGATTTTTAGAAGATTATTATTTGATATCCATTCATGCTATCAGACCGGGGCAATGTAACTGTATTTATGAAGAGAATTGGTTGAAAACTAAGTGAAGAATGGCTGCAGATGACAATTATTGCAGATGTCTAATAGTTGAAGAGATTTACAATATAATATTCTTCAGATTCTGAATAGCTGGTTTGAGTCTGAGCCCCTGAAGGCAACTCTCGCCACTGATGCAGTGATAGGAGCGATGATCAGCCCGGAGATGCCTGGCAGTGGGTAGGAACAAAAGAACTTAATGTTTTATGTTTGTCCTGCATTAAGCCAGAGACATATACATACATGTATGTATATGTCTCTGATTAACCGTTTCCTCCATAAATACGCCTTTCTACGCCTCTGTAATAACCACTTCTTGAAACCATTGTGATAAATAGAGCATTTGCGCCTATAGGAGCAAATGCTCTATTTATCACAATGGTTTCAAACTACAAAATTCTAAAAATTTACTTTTCTCTAGTAAATGCTGCTTTTGGGTAGATTCATTCAAAGAGGTTTGGTCTAAAAATAGCCTATGGAGGAAAGGGTTAAGCAGCCAGATGCTTTTAACCTTTTACCTGATATAGACACCTTTTGATTCCTTTGCATGTAGAATAAACCCGGAACAATCTTTCCTGTAGGAGCTATCTGATCAAGGTCTTCTCTGTTTGCTTTTCAAATTATATCTAATTCTACAGTCTCTGCCATGGCTACAAGCCACGAATTTGTATGCCATTATAAAATTTTAGCTGATTTGTATTCATAATGTCATTACTTCTCACATGAAGACACATGAAGTAAAGGCGTCATTTTGAGGGAATGGGTTATTATATTCATGTACTTTTTGTTCACGATAAATTTATTGATCCATGTGTCCCGAATTTTGATACTGTAGTCGTTTTTATTGATGAGATCACTTCAACTTCAATACTGTTACTCCACAACATCCTTCCTGGACACAACGTGGAGGTGCAGGGTGACTGTACATTTGTGTTGTCTTGTGTGACAGGCGCCCAAAAACGGTGATGATAAATAAATTTAACATGAATGCAACTTGTTTTTACTCTGTACACAGCGTCTCTAGTATTACTCTCTCAGAAAAGGAGTAGGAAGTTCTACTGCCCTGAACCCCTCCTGTGTGTTTTGTGGAAGGTGTGGTTTCAGGTAGATTGTTCCATGGTATAATGACTCGTGGAAAGAACGTGTGTTGGTATTCATTGATTTTGCAATGAAAACACTCTTATCTGTATATTTTGTTATTTTTTCAGGTATGTTCTGCTGCATCACGTGATGGGAGAGATTGAGGGTGTCAAAGGGGCCTGGGGTTATGTTGAGGGAGGGATGGGGGCTGTGTCTCAGGCTATAGCTAACTGTGCCATGGACCACGGGGCCAGCATATTTACAGAGAAGGCTAGTTGTTTATCATTCTGACTGGGGTCAAACTGTATCAATCATCTGCTTCACTGCTAGGTTAACTGTGTTTAACCATTTCCCTGTTCTGTGTTTAGTCCAGATTTCAATACCTACTGAATATTCATGGGCAAAATAGTTATAAAGAAATATGGAAGTTTGAACGTTGTAGACATTTTAGAAAGTAAAGAAACTGATCTATCATATTCTATTAGCAAACAGAGCAGACCCTGATCAGACGGCTCCTCTAGGAGCCGTCTGATCTGGGTCTACTCTGTTTGCAAATACGTGAAAACATGTTTATATGAGGGAAAGGGTTAAGCTAGCACAGTCTAAGCACCAGTCACTCACTACTATAGAATTGGTTTCTTATTTAACCCTTTCCTGAATTGGTTTCTTATTTAACCCTTTCCTTCAAATAAATATCCCTTCACACATTTGCAAACAGAGTATACCCAGATCGTCTGATCAGGGTCTGCAATGTTTGCTAGTGGAATTTGATAGATCTGTTTATTTACTTTTTAAAATGGCACCAAAGTTCCACCTTCCATATTTCATTATGACTATTTTGTCCAGGAATATTCAGTAGGTATTGAAATCTGGGATAAACATAGATCAGGGAAAGGGTGAACTGTGTTTTAGCTAGCACAATCTAAGCACCAGTCACACACTTGTTTAGAAATGGCTTCATATTAAACAAGTGATTTGACTTAAATATTAAGAACAAACTATATGTGAGCTTTATTATCTTTCAAATGGTTTTGATGTGCTTCAATGAATTTTCTTTACATTTGGCTTACAACATATACTTAGAAGTAAGAATACTGTGAAAACATTACTACAGTAAAACCTCTCTACAACGGCCTCAAAATTGTGTTAATTAGATGGTATTTAGGGCAAGTGGCTGCTTAAAGCAAGGTGAAAGTAAAACAGAACGCTAGAGGAACCTAGAGGACCGTTCTGTTTTACTTGCATGTTGCTTTAAGCAGCCACCTGCTTTTAACACAAAATAATTGGTGTAATTTAGTGGCTGTTATAGAAAGGTTTTACTGTACCTAAATCACAAGATAGATAGCTACATAACTGACTACATTTTTACAGGTCTTAATACAGGTCTAAAGTAATACTGAAAGCTCCTACAGGTGCTTTCAGCATTACTTTAGACCTGTATTAAGCTGTCACATTTGTTTCTAGTTATCTGTAGAGATTCATTATTAGAGTAACTCTGTATTGTAAGTTTTGGAAGGACTGAACTTTTTTGTTCGAGTTATCCCGAAGTTCGAGTTATCCCGCTTACTTATCTGAGTTCGAGATATCAAAGGTCAACTGTACTACATTACCACATAGATAATTATTGGTTTGCTGGATTTCATAGTACTAGAGTAAATCTGATTCATGATGTTTTGTCTTTACAGCCAATTGGTCATATTGTAACTAACGGTAATAAGACAGAGGGTGTTGTTCTGGAGGATGGTACCGAGATCAAGGCCAAGGCAGTGCTCTCCAATGCCACACCAAAAGTCACTCTCCTTGATCTCCTACCACAGGTATGAAACATTTAGTTTATTCATTATATAATGACACATGAACATAGGAATTTTAGGCCATTGCAGAAACAATATAATCATATCGATATTATATTAAAAGCAAACAGCAGACCCTGTTCAAACGGCTCCTATAGGAGCTGTAGGATCTGGGTCTGCTGTTTTTTGCAAAGGCATATTTATCGTCCAATATGGAGTAAAGGGTTAACTAGTAGAAAAGTGCTGGTAACCTATACAGAGTGACATAATTAACTTCTCATCTTAATAGAAACTGTTTCTGTAACTTATTCTGTTATAAAGATCACAAAGCTAAGTATTTATGGACCTAAAAATAGAAATGAAATAAATGTTATTTAAGACATCATAGAAAGCAGGTATGGAATTCATCCCCAATCTACCCCTATTACACTGGAGATCCGTTATAACGCGGACCGTTTTACCGCGGTATCCGATATAACGCGGGTGGTCTGTGTCGCCGAATTTTTTTTTTTTTTTGTAAATGCCTTATTTATAAATGATTGAATATCGCAATGAAACATAAAATAAACTTGGGTAAACTTATCCGCCGCAGCAGGCTTAAGGATAAAAACAAACAACGGTCCCTGCATAAACAATTGAAGACAATCTTATGTGTGAAAAACTGATTGTTACAAATTAATTGTGTGTATAATTGAGATGCGCGTGTACTGAATTTTTTCACTGTAAAACCACAAAAGTTCGCACTTTAATTATGAAAAACAAACATCATTAGAAATCTAAACCCCTAACTCAGTGCGAGGTTGGAGGTTATATGCTAATGCAGAAAAGGGTGTGTACCCTTTGACCAATCAAATGAAATTTAAAACCCCAACAAATCACACGCGACATCACATGTGACCTTTCATTTTCTGAAAACAATGACAGCTATGTTTATTGTTTTACACAGCAGGTTTAATCGGATTAGGGGTTTGACAGGCCCAGAGGCAATTACATCCCTCCCGTCAACAGGCTTGTTTTATGAAATATACTTGGTTGCTTGAAATCATACTCAATTTAATTTGTAATTTTGTATAATTACGTTGAAACTTTCCAGTATGTGAGTGGGCGAGGAAACAAAGTAAACAAGTCAGTATCGTTCGAAATTAGTTTATTTTAGGATGATGGGGGTTTATGTAGGTTTATGTAAGTACCCAGATAAAAAAAACCCATTACAACGTTGTTCCGTATATAACGCGGGTTGAATTTTATGTCCCCGTACCACCGTGTTGTAACGGGTCTCCAGTGTACTTCACAATTCAAAAACCCATAACAGGTCATGTAAATATGGTTATTAAATCTATCAGGCAAACATGCCTTTCTTTATGTAGGTATTTCAGGGCTAATTATGATCATCTTCATCATCATGTATTTTGGAACTATTTGTATAATTATTATGCAATGTTTTATACAATATTTTCAGGGTACACTGCCAACATATTTATATCACTGTTGCATACTGTATTTACACAGTACACTGCCTGACTTATTCGTATCACTGTTATGTACTGTATTTTCACAGTACACTGCCTGACTTATTCGTATCACTGTTATGTACTGTATTTACACAGTACACTGCCTGACTTATTCGTATCACTGTTATGTACTGTATTTACACAGTACACTGCCTGACTTATTCGTATCACTGTTATGTACTGTATTTACACAGTACACTGCCTGACTTATTCGTATCACTGTTATGTACTGTATTTACACAGTACACTGCCTGACTTATTCGTATCACTGTTATGTACTGTATTTTCAGAGTACACTACCGACTGATTTATACCACCAAGCCCTCACACTCAACTATGACTCCCCTGTCACCAAAATCAATGGTACACTTATACTTAATCCTTTACCACATGAGTATTCTTGTCAGAAATAATGACACCATAAATACTAATTACAGTAAAACCTCTCTATAACGGCAACTAAAATACAGCAAGTATTTTGTGTTAAAGGCAGGTGGCTGCTTAAAGCAAGGTGAAAGTAAAACAGAACGCTCCTATAGGAGCGTTCTGTTTTACTTTCACCTTGCTTTAAGCAGTCACCTGCCCTAAATACCAACTAATTAACACTATTCAGTGGCCATTATAGAGAGGTTTTACTGTAGCTTAACTTTTATAATGGTATATTAATTCAGGATTATTTTTTGCTATGGCAGAATCTGTAGAATCAGATCTGCTCAATTCCATAAACAAATAGCAGACCCTGATTAGACAGCTCGTACAGGGTTTAAAAGGAGGCATTTCTGTGAGGTAAAGGCTCAACTTTACATGTTTTTCTGAACAGAAATTTCCAGGATTCCATAGTGTATCTTTTAAAAATAAAAAATGTGTCCATAGGAAATTGACATCCTCATTCATGTATTAATTGTGTTCCTATATTGTTGCTCTTGACAAGATCCACAACTCTTGTATTACTGTATGGTAGACAGGGGCCATAACTCTTGTGACACTGTATGAAGATAAGGGCCATAACTCTTGTGTTACTGTATGTAGATAAGGGTCATAACTATTATGTTACTGTATGGTGATATGGGTCATAACTATAGTGTTATTGTATGGAGATAAGGGCCATAACTCTTGTGTTACTGTATGTAGATAAGGGTCATAACTCTTGTGTTTCTGTATGTAGATTATAAACATAACCTGTATGTGCAAGTTTCATACTTTTTGAGTTAAGCATGACACAAAAATTTATGCAAACAGAGTTTGGATTCAGATTATATACTGAATAAGTCCTAACTGTGTTTATGAAAAGAGATTGAGAAAAATCTTCCTCAGCAACTTATTTTTCCGTCCAGAAAATACTCACTTTAACACTTTACCTCATAGAACCATTGTTTCACGCTTTTCAATCAGAGTAGATCCTGATCAGATGGCTGTTTTAGAAGTCATCTGATCAGGGTCTGCTTAGTTTGTGAATGATATGATATGGATCTGAATCTACAGTTTTATGATCACAATGTCATCAGAGGTATTGATTAAGTGATGTATTCAAGTATTAGGATCGTCACTTCTCCACCCAACCCTGTATTGTTACCATGAAGAGACTATTCTATAGAGGGGTTACAACATGGGGTTTGGTGAAGAAATAAAGAAACTGTCCTTGTAAATGCATTAATTCTCACATCTTATCTATTCCTCTGTTGCCAATATAGAAATTCAGCTATTTAATATTATTAAAGCAAGCTCAATCTTTTATGTGGGCCTCAATTTAGATTTAACCCGAAGCATCAACTAACTTGATTGGTCCTAGCAATTTCCGAACTATTGTACACTCTAATTGTGTTTCACTAAATTCAAAGAACAGTGCACTTACAGAAACAGAAGAAAATTTTACAATGTAGCATTTATTTTGTATGCTAACCCATTATAACTCTATAAATACGCCTTTCCACTCCTTTTCAAACAGAGTATACCCAAATCAGATGGCTCCTACAGGATCAGGTTCTGCTCTGTTTGCTTATGACATAATAAAGATCGGATTTTACACTTTCTGTAATGATTAAAAAACATCTGTGTTCATAGTGATATTATAAAACTTCAATTATTTTATAGTATGGAGTATATAGTTACGAGTCACTCTCTTTCTTCTCAGTTGCTGTTAACAAAATTCCAAACTTCCTGGCTAATCCAAACACATCTGAGAATGGGGTGATGCCTCACCACCAGGCCACCATACACATCAACTGTGAGCACACCAGCCTCATCAACTCTGCTTATATCGATGCCAAGAAAGGAACATACTCTGACAGGTCAGCGATCACTACTAAACCCTCTCAACTCTGTATGATCAGAATGGAATAGTCCACCAGTGTTTAACTGTAGAGTCCACTCTGTATGATCAGAATGGAATAGTCCGTCAGTTTTTAACTGTAGAGTCCTGACTTCTTTAATGGACTATTCTAAAATTCAAACGGTACAGCTAACTTTTAATAATTTGGGATTTTTTTAAAGAAAAGTGTCATATGACAAACAGTGCAGACCCTGATGAAATGGCTTCTCTAGGTGCCATCTCATCTGGGTCTACACTGTTTGCAAAGGACATTTGTTTCATTTCCCACACAGAAAAAGTTAAACTGATTACGGAGGTTATCACAAATACAGTTTATTTCAAACAGTTAACCTCAGTTGTTTGTCCCAATAAAACGAGTCATGCTTAACCCTTTCCCTTATATAGACAAGTTTTCACGCATTTGCAAACAGAGTAGACCCAGATCAGACGGCTCCTAGAGGAGCCGTCTGATCTGGGTCTGCTCTGTTTGCTAATAGAATTTGATATATCTGTTTCTATACTTTCTAAAATGTCTACAATGTTCCACCTTCCATATTTCTTTATAACTATTTTATTTATGAATATTCAGTAGGTACTGAAAATAGGCTTAAATACAGAACAGGGAAAGGGTTAATATGTCATAACTGTGATGATCAGTCTTGTGTCTGATTGGCAGTTATGTCAGTCAAGAATATTTGTCACATATATTTCAGAGAGTGTTTCACACAGAGTAATCAGTCTACACAATAATCCTCAACCTCCCCCTCACCCTAACCCATATTCATCTTTATGTGGATCTATACATCATTGAATTTCTCTGTGAGTTAACCCTTTCCCTGTTCTGTATTTAGGCCAAATTTCAATACCTACTGTTCAGTTTAATATTGAAATGAGCAATAAGGATATTTTGTTGACTGTTATATTCAGATATACTGCTGTTTGTTTAACACTTACCTTGATAATCCTGCAAAGAGGGTAGATCCAGATCAGACAGCTTCTACAGGAGCTATGTGATCAGGGTCTGCTCTGTTTGCTTGTTTTACAGATCAGAATTCTACTGCAATGGCAATAAATTTCGTTATTTTATTTCTGGCTGCTACAATAGTTAATCTACTTTTTCATTCATATAGATGCCTTTTCACACATTTCACTGAGTAGACCCAGATCAGATGGCTCCTGTAGGATCCATCTGATCAGGGTTTGCTCTTGTTTGCTTATGGAAATTTGTAGATTTGATTATGCTCTTTCCACAACAGTGTAAAATTTCCCTTTTCCATGTTCCATTCTGTCTATGAATATTCATGAGGTGAAGAAATGTTTAATAAATATCAAACAGGGAAAGGGTTAACCCTTTCCCGTATATAAACGTGTTTTCACGCATTTGCAAACAGAGTAGACCCAGATCAGACGGCTCCTAGAGGAGCCGTCTGATCAGGGTCTGCTCTGTTTGCTAATAGAATTTGATAGATCTGTTTCTTTGCTTTCTAAAATGTCTTCAATGTTACACCTTCCATATTTCTTTATGACTATTTTCTTAATGAATATTCAGTAGGTATTGAAATTTGTAATAAACATAGAACAGGGAAAGGGTTAATACATGTCTTCATGTTGGATGGAATCTTGTATGAATATGCATCGAGTAATGGGATATCACTAATGGCGAACCTACCATGAACTTTGATAACAGTTCTGAATCCAGATCTGCAATGAACTTGGATGACAGCTTTGATCCAGATCTGCTGTGAACTTTGATAATATGTTTGATCCAGATCTGCAGTGAACTTTATTAACAGGTTAGATCCAGATCTGTGATGAATTTTGATAACAGTTTGGATCCAGATGAGACACTGAGTAAATCTGCATCTCATCAGGATCGAAACTGTTTTGGAATAAAAGGGAGAGAAAAGTTATGCAGTAAAAACTTGATACTACAAAAACTCAAATACGTACCATTATTGATCTTTAACACGGATGGCAGCTTAATGCAGGGTGAAAGTCGTGCTAGGAGTCCTAGGAGCTTTCTGCATGACTTTTTGCATTAAGCAGACACCTGCATACATAGACATAAATGCTTCAGTACTAAATTTTTGTAGTATCGAGATTTACTGTATTTTAAATTGAAACCAGACAATGAAGTTTGCAGATGAAAAATATGTGGAGAAATATACGAATACTAGTTATTTACTCGGATCTGCTGTAAATTGTATAAATTCTAGAATACAGCTTTTTTGCCAACCTTTCTCTATGGTTTCTCTGTGGTTTGTTAGTTGTTTTAATTGAATGGTATATGAACAACTGTTGCATATTTCTGATATAATTTTCAGACCAATGATCGAAATGACAATACCGTCAAGTCTCGATACAACGTTAGCACCCCCTGGCCACCACGTTGTACTACTGTTTACTCAGTACACACCTTATAACCTAGCCGACAACAAAGTCTGGGATGACAATACACGGAATGCCTATGCAGATACAGGTGAACGAGCACATTTTAACCCTTTCTCTTATATAACACCCTTTTCCATGCCTGTGCAAACAAAGTTAACCCAGGAGCCAGCTGATCAGGGTCTGCTATAGATATATATCGTCGCTGTGCTGACAAAACCTCGTTTAATGAAAATGATTTTTCAGTAGAAGCAAAAAACTGATTATGTTTATGAATGCATCATTATGTGACAATAAGGTTTATATTCTGGTACCATATTAACCCTTTCCCTGTTCTGTATTCATGTAAGAAATAATGACATCATGAATATTTATTAGCTGAAATTCAAAAATATAAATTTTCCAAGTTTTTTTTTTGCTTTGACAAAAACTGTAAAACCAGATCTATAGCATGTCAAAAGCAAACAGAGCAGACTCTGATCAGACGACTCCTCTAGGAGCCATCTGATCTGGGTCTTCTCTGTTTGCAAATGCGTGAAAACACGTTTCTATGAGGGAAAGGGTTAAAACACAAATTAATTGATAAAAATTTATTTGATAAAACTTTATTTATTCTATCATCTGGTATGACGATCTTTTAAAGGTACGATATTTTTGTACCAAGTTTGGTTCACCTCATGTATAATTTTACGACTTATACCGTTAAATATCGTATTATACGATATTTTGTTGTTTATGTTTTATCTGGCGATCATGATATACGACAATTTACATTTCACTCGAGTCTAAGCATTGTACCTTGACACACCAATAAAAAGACAGACCTATGCTCTATGTACCACAATACATCCACTGGCCTATCAGGTTCCTAATCTACATGTGTTTCATGTTTAATGCCATTGCTCCACATGCTTGAAGAGTAAAATGTATACAAGGTTTTGATATTGAAAAATTCAGACCAATAGATATACGAGGTTCAGTCAAGTGCAACTTTTGACACTTTTGATTGGGTGATTGCAATGAAATTTTGACAGGATGTGGGTATTGTATATTTAAATCAGAAATCGTGAAGAAAATAATTTTCGGCCAAAGTACAAGGTTTTGTTAGCGCAGCTCTAATTCCTTGGAAAACATCACATTATAAATATTCAGCTATTAAATATTGATGGTGTCATTATTATTGTTTTTTTAAGCACAAGGTCCATAACTCTGGCTTCACAAATCATCATCATCATCATCATCATCATCATCATCATCCTGTTTAGTTTACTAATATTTGAGTTATTGCCCCTTGTACATTGTTTTAACACTTTTTTGTCAGTACAATAACTCCTCTAATATGGCTTATGCCATTGTATTGAAACTTCATATATGGAAAGAGCATGATGAGAGGAAGTACCATGCACAAGGTCCACAACTCTGACTTCACTAATATTGGAGTTATTGCCCTTCTACATTTTTTCATACTTTTTGTCCGGACGATAACTCCTATATGGCTCATGCCACTGGATTGAAACGTCATACATGGAAAGAGCATGATGAGAGGAAGTGTCATGCACAAGGTCCATCATTCTGGTTTCACTAATATTGGAGTTATTGCCCCTTGTACATTCTTTTCACACTTTCTTGTCTGGACAATTACTCATGCCATTGGATTGAAACTTCATACATTGGAAGAACATGGTGAGAGAAAGTGTCATGTACTTGGTATAAATAATCATGTGGTTCCTACCAGTTGGTGATTTTATACTTATTGTATATTTATTGCATATCTTTCATTGACTGGGTGGATAATCATGTGGTTCCTACCGGTTGGTGGTTATACATTTATTGTATATCTATTCCATATCTTTCATTGACCGGGTGGATAATCATGTGGTTCCTACCGGTTAGTGATTTTATATTTATTGTATATATATATTGCATACATTTCATTGACTGGATGGACGATCATGCCGTTCCTTCCGTTTTATGATTTCATATCTATTGTATATCTTTTGTATATCCTTCACTGACCGTCCGGCTAGTGATTTTTATATTTATTGCATATCCATTGTAAATCTTTCATTGTCTGGATAGATAATCATGCGGTTCGTTCCGATTATTGATTTTATCCATGTACAGCGCTTTTGAACGCACATATCCCGTGTGAAAAGAGCGCTATATAAATGTGGTATAATAATAATAATAATGTACAAGGCCCATAACTCTAACTTAAGCACTTTTGGAGTTATTGCCCCTTTGTTACATTTTTTGTCAGATCAATAACTCCTGTTCTACTGGTGCTATTACAATGACATTTCATTGATGGAAAGAGCATGATGAAAGGAAGTGTCATGCACAAGGACCATAACACTGGTATCAATATTTTTGGATTTATTAACTGTTATAAAAAAACTTTATTGAAAAAAATGTGGTGTGGAAAGCACATAATGAGGGGAAGTATCATTCATCAAGTCTATTACTATGGTAGCAAACTTTTGAGATATTTCCCTTTACTTATTGTTTTTGATAGAGTTGTTTGTCTGTCACACATCTATTCCGGTCCAGTTCTCATGTGCAGAAATGTGACAATATGTCACCGTGTGTATGTGTGGGTGCGAGGGGTGGGGGAGGGGAGACATCTATTTTTTGTGACAAAAATTCTAGTTTCTTACATGAATATTGAACAGGTAACGGGTTAAGAGGCACTTTTCTAGCATTGTATAGTTTTTTCTTCCTCAATGTCATAATAATACCAGGGTAAAATACAGTTCACAATTTAAACAGATGATGATAATGATGATAAAAAGTAAGTTCCAAATGTTGAAATAAAATGTTGCCCTGGCGACAGCTCTTGTTTTCTTTTGCCTCAGAGATTTGCCAATCTTGATTTTTTTCACAAAGTCCAACAATTCGTACACATTTTATGATTATGATAGCCAGCAGCAGGAACTCTCTGCATTTCTTTATGTCATCACTCCACAAATATGCCCTTTGACACCTTTACAAATGGAGACGACTCAGATCAGACAGCTCCTGTAGGAACCATCTGGTCAGAGTCTACTGTGTTTCATAGTGGCATGATGTTACTGTTTCTAACATGGCCAAAGATGGAGTAAAGGATTAAGCAGTCATCTGATTTCAAAGGCATCTGTGTTTCTCTATTTTGTAGTGGCTTAACCCTTTCCTCCATAAATATGTATTTCTACGCCTCTGTAAAAGTCACTTTTTGAAACCATTGTGATAAATAGAGCATTTGCTCCTAAGCAGCAAATGCTCTTGCTCCTAAGGAGCAAATGCTCTATTTATCACAATGGTTTCATAACTACAAAATTCTAAAAAAAAATCCTTTTCTCTAGTTAATGCTCCTTTTCGGTAGTTTTACTCAAAAAGGTTGGATCTAAAAATAGCCTACAAGGGAATGGGTTAAAAGAATGTTTACTGTATGTGACATTTAAATCCTAGGTGAATATCCATGGAGTAAAGGATTAAGTTGATTAAACCAGTCACCTAATTTCAAAGGCATCTGTGGATCTCTATTTTGTAGTGGCTTAACCCTTTCCTCCATAAATACGCCTTTCTACGCCTCTGTAAAAGTCACTTTTTGAAACCATTGTGATAAATAGAGCATTTGCTCCTAAGGAGCTAATGCTGTATTTATCACAATGGTTTCATAATTACAAAATTCCAAAAATAAATCCTTTTCTCAAGTTAATGCTCCTTTTTGGTAGATTTATTCAAGGAGGTTGGATCTAAAAATAGCCTATGAGGGAATGGGTTAAAAGAATGTTTACTCAAACTTTACTGCATTTAACATTTAAATCTGTGAAAAATGTTTCTGGACCATACATTGTTGGAGCAGGAGCTTATCTGTTTGTATAACTTTATAGGCACAGGTTATATCCAGTCTTTCCGTGTTTTGCAGTGTTTGACTGTATAGAACAGTATGCCCCAGGTTTTCGTGACAGTGTTGTTGGACGAGACATTCTAACGCCACCAGATTTAGAGAGAGTGTTTGGACTAACAGGAGGGGTAGGTTTCTCTTCACACTTGATTCTCTTTGAAAAGAGTCCCAGTGTTCGTGCCACCCTAAGTGTCTCAAGCATTTTACCTAACACTGACAGTTTTTGAGATTGTAAACAGCTTCTGACAGAGGTATTACTGACTGTTTTTAAGATTGTAAAAAACATCTGGCAGAGGTTTTATAAATAGAGTTTCTCCATCAGGTGTTCAAGTTTCCAGACCTATGCCCCATGTTTTATAAATGAAGTTTCTGCAGTAGGTGTTCAAGTTTCTGCATCTATGCCCTATGTTTTATCTTGGTATTGACATTCCCTTTACTCCATGAATATTCTTGTGAGAAATGAGCATGAAATATTAATAAGTTTACTTTTTTATTAGCTCGACTATTCAAAGAATAGTGGAGCTTATCCTACTCACCCCGGCGTCGCCATCCGCGTCACACCTTGGTTAAGATTTTTGTTAAAGTCCACTTTTTGCCTTTAACCTTTGGAATAAAGCTTTGAAACTTGTAACACTTTTTCACCACCACAAACCTCATCTGTAGGCAAGAGTACATAACTCTGTCAAGCATTTTGACAGAATTATAATTTATGGCCCTTTTTAACTTAGAATTTTGGGTTAAGGTTTTAGTTAAAGTCCATTTATTTACATAACCCTTTGAGATAGAGCTCTGAAACTTGGAACAGTTGCTCTCCACCACAAGCTTCATCTGTAGGCAAGCGTACATAACTCTGTCAAGCATTTTGACAGAATTATGGCCCTCTTTAACTTAGAATTTTGGGTGAAGGTGTTTGTTAAAAGTCTACTTATTTACATAACCCTTTGAGATAGAGCTTTGAAACTTGGAACAGTTGTTTACCACCACAAGCTTCATCTGTAGGCAAGAGTACATAACTCTGTCAAGCATTTTGACAGAATTATGGCCCCTTTTTACATAAGTTTTTCTTTTTCATTAACGAGTTCAAAGAGATCCTACATCCTGAATGCTATCATAGATATTTTACTGAGTCTGATTACTTGCTTCTAGTATCATGGGACACTATTTTAGTCCACTATCAAGCATTTTTACACTAACAATTCTGAGAATAGTGGAGCGCGCTACCCACTATTATAACAATAAATCTAATTGATATTCATGATGTCATTATTTCTTTTATGAAAATTCATGGAGTAAATGGTTAAGCAAAAAAGAGCAGACCTTGATTAGACAGCTGCTACAGGAAATGCTCTATTTATCACAATGCTTTCAATAATGACTTTAACAGAGGTGTCAAAATGCGTCAGTAGGAGAGAATGGGTTAATACAACTATTGAAAACGAAAGTGAAAGTAGACAGAATTAACGTGTGTTCATCTCGCACATAAGGAATTCTGCAAATATTTTATGCTAGTTTTTGTTCTATTTCTATGTTCATTGTATTATTTTGTCAGTGAAGCAGTCAATAATACTTCCTGTTGTAATCCCCAAGAAAAGGGTTATAGAAAGTAATGAATAAGACAAAGCTGGCATATCTTTAACCCTTTACTCCATCAATACTTTTAACACCTTTGCAAACAGAGTAGACCCAGATCAAACAGCATCTGTAGGAGTCATCTGATCAGGATCTACTGTGTTTATTCATGGAAAATAATTGTACATTTTTTATCATGGCAATTTTTTTCTGTGGTAATATGCCATTTTAAAAATTAATTTAATTAATTTTCATGATGTCTTATTTCTTTCATAAAGAGTTTGATGTATCTAGATGATTATTCCCCTTTGGCCAGTTGGCAGATTGTCATTTTAACCCATTCCCTGTTCTATGATTATTCCAAATTTCGATACAAACTAAATATTCATAGACAAAATAGTTATAATGAAATCTGGAAAGTAGAACATTGTACCCATTTAGAAACTCAAGAAACAGATACATGTATATCAAATTACACTAGCAAACAGAGCAGACCCTGATCAGACGGCTCCTCTAGGAGCCGTCTGATCTGGGTCTACTTTTTTTGCAGATGCGTGAAAACACGTTTATATGAGGGAAAGGGTCAACTAACAGTCATAGTTTCATGTTGATTTTCACTGTCAATTGTAGTTTTATGTTGATTTTATTTCCAGAACATTTTCCATGGCGCTATGTCTTATGACCAGCTGTACTGGTGTCGCCCCCTTTTTGGCATGAGTGACTACAAAACTCCTGTGAAGGGCCTTTATATGTGCGGTAGCGGGTCTCATCCAGGTATGCAGTTAGATTTGATTTAATCCTGAAAATTCGGTTGTTTTTAATGTTGTTCTTGATGTGTAGTGCAAAAGTTTGACATTGAAATAGTTCATAGGTTTAACTGTGTAATAGTGCAAAGGTTTAACTGTGTAATAGTGCATAGGTTTGACTGTGTAATAGTGCATAGGTTTGACTGTGTAATAGTGCATAGGTTTAACTGTGTAATAGTGCATAGGTTTGACTGTGTAATAGTGCATAGGTTTGACTGTGTGTAGTGCAAAGGTTTAACTGTGTAATAGTACAAAGGTTTGACTGTGTAATAGTGCATAGGTTTGACTGTGTAATAGTGCAAAGGTTTAACTGTGTAATAGTGCAAAGGTTAGACTGTGTAATAGTGCATAGGTTTGACTGTGTAATAGTGTATAGGTTTGACTGTGTAATTATGTCTCCCCCCCATATTTATATGGGGGAGACATATTGTTTTCGTGAGAGTTGTCTGTCTGTCCGTCTGTCCGTCTGTCTGTCTGTCCGTCTGTCCGTCTGTCTGTCACACTTTTTGTCCGGATGATAACTTCAATATGCCTGATGCCAGTTGATTGAAACTTCATATATGGAAAGAGCATAATGAGAGGAAGTGTCATGCACAAGGTCCATAACTCTGGCTGCACTAATATTGGAGTTATTGCCCTTTGTAAAAAAAAAATCACACTTTTTTGTCCGGACGATAACTCCTACATGTCTGATGCCATTGGATTGAAACTTCATATATGGAAAGAGCATAATGAGAGGAAGTGTCATGCACAAGGTCCATAACTCTGGCTTCACTAATATTGGAGTTATTGCCCTTTGTAAAAAATATTATAATTTTTTGTCCGGACAATAACTTCAATATGCCTGATGCCATTGGATTGAAACTTCATATATGGAAAGATCATAACGAGAGGAAGTGTCATGCAGAAGGTACATAACTCTGGCTTCACTAATATAGGAGTTATTGCCCTTTGTAAAAAAAAATCACTCTTTTTTGTCCGGACGATAACTTCTATATGGCTCATGCCATTGAATTGAAACTTCATATATGGAAAGATCATAACGAGAGGAAGTGTCATGCACAAGGTCCATAACTCTGGCTTCACTAATATTGGAGTTATTGCCCTTTTTAAAAACAATCACAATTTTTTGTCCGGATGATTACTCCTATGTGACACATGCCATTGGAGTGAAACTTCATACATGGAACAATCATAATAAGAGAAAGTGTCATGCATAAGATCCTTAACTCCAGCTTCAATAAATTTAGAGTTATTGCCCCTTGTACATTTGTTTAATTCTTTCTTGTCCGGACGATAACTCCTACATGGCTCTTACCATCGTATTGAAACTTCATATATGGAAAGAGCATGATGAGAGAAAGTGTCATGAACAAGGGCCATAATTCTGGCTTCAATACTTTTGGAGTTATTGCCCTTTGTTACATTTTTGGCCGATCAATAACTCCTATTGACTGATGCTATTGGAATGACGTTTTATTTTTGGAAAGAGCATGATGAAAGTAAGTGTCATGCACAAGGGCCATAAATCTGGTATCAGTATTTTTGGAGTTAATAGCTGTTATCATTTTCTTCTTGAAAAATGTAGTGTGGAAAAACGCATAATGAGGGGAAGTATCATTCGTCAAGACCATAACATTTTTAGTGATTTCCCTTTACATATTGTTTTTATTAGAGGGGAGACATCCGTTTTTTTGACAAAAACCTCTAGTAGTGCAAAGGTTTAACTGCAGGGCCATGCCCAGAAATTTTTTGCTGGGGGGGCTGAGTTGGGGTGGGCACGCTTGTCGATGTTTTTTTGGTTTGCCGCATTGAATGGTGCAATTTCCTGCTATCTGAATCACTCTATCAAGATGTAATTTTATGTTATAATATAGGAAATCGGCTCCTTTTTACACCTGGATTTCAGTGTATAGACTTAAAGCATGATGAATGATCACCAATGTATCAATGCAGGGACTTCATACAAATTATACTAACACCAAAAGTTGTGATCAAGGCTAAAGTTTTGTTGCCATTGACAGACACACATATGAACATGATTAAAGTTTTTTGCCATTGGCAGACAGACTGACATTTGATAATGCTTAAAGTTTATTTGCCGTGGACATACTGATCCTGAAAACAACCCTGATCAAAACTACATACATCAAATGTTACAGTTTACCAAGAGGGTCATGATGGCCCTTATTCACTCACCTGCATATAACAGATTTATGTTTACAATGA
The DNA here is from genome assembly GCA_963576725.1 of Azorinus chamasolen. Classification (NCBI taxonomy): domain Eukaryota; kingdom Metazoa; phylum Mollusca; class Bivalvia; order Cardiida; family Solecurtidae; genus Azorinus; species Azorinus chamasolen. The sequence goes on from OY755245.1 coordinate 73,870,950, forward strand.
AAAAGACATTCCATTTTATCTTATTTTACAATAATATTTTGGCTGATTTTATAGCCCTTATTTGGGGTATATTCCCAATAGCAAAGGTGTGTTTTGCACCCATTTTCTGGAGGAAAATTCTCAATCTCAAGTTACAAAACAAATCCATGAAAAAAACGTTAAGAAACCTAGATCGGCCTGGGGACGAAGATCATTTTTACTTTTTTCATTACTAGTTACTGATCAATGTCAGTAAATCGCTTATCGGTCGAAGTGCATACTACTTTTTGTAGCTATGCTATATAGCGTCTTGATACGTCATTCCCATCGTCTTAATTTTGCGCTTAATTAATATACGTGCCACATGTGGTATTTGTGGAAACGCAGCAATTTGCATTTTGACACGACTGGTTCCTGAACAATTTATTTGCTAAACTCCTGTATAGCGAAAACTGGAACCAACTCGTGATTACGTAATTCGGGTGATCTCCACGGGGGGGTCCCCTGATTGGCCCATACCAAAATAGGCCAAGCGTGGATCACAGCATGCTAAAGGTGGCCTGTCTGTGTAAAGAACTAAAAAAATAATCTCCCCGAGGTAGGAAAATATCAGTCAATAAAAAATTGCCTTGGTAAAATTTCAAAACGGTAGATCTAGCTGAAAACTAAAAAGGGGCCCATTAACAAAAATGGTATCTTGGCAACCAGCTGGGGGGGGGGGGGGGGGGGGGGGGGGGGGGGGCTGGGCCCCCGAGCCCCCCACCTGGGTACGGGCCTGAACTGTGTAATAGTCCATAGGTTTAACTGTATAATAGTGCAAAGGTTTGACTGTATAATAGTGCATAGGTTTGACTGTGTAATAGTGCATAGGTTTAACTGTGTAATAGTGCATAGGTTTGACGATGTAATAGTGCAAAGGTTTGACTATGTGTAGTGCAAAAGTTTGACGATGTAATAGTGCAAAGGTTTGACTGTTTTATAGTACAAAACTTTGACTATGTGTAATAGGGCAACAGTTTGACAGTTTAATAGTGCAAAGGTTTTTGTAATAGTGCAAAGGTTTGACTGTGTAATAGTGCAAAGGTTTGACTGTAATAGTGTAAAAATTTGAATGTGAAATAGTATGAAGATTTATTATTATGTTCTCTCTTTCTACAGGAGGTGGTGTAATGGGCTCAGCGGGGCGACTGGCAGCCAAAAAGGTGATTGATGAAAGGAAATACCTTGGTCTCTGAGCCTGACAGACAAACCAAGCACCAAGACTTCTTGCTGAAGAGCCAACGGCTCAGGCTGAATGGGTCAAGAATGAGTTCCTTGCTGCTGACTGATATTAATTAAAATACAACTTGTCTAAAGCATCATTCAAAAGCAGTTTGACCTATCATCTTATGAATATTCGTGTAAGAAATATATTAATTAGGGTTAAGACAACACAGCATGTCAACAAAAATCATACTGACAGCAATTTCTTTCAGAATTGTAAATATTTATTGTGTATTTGATTGGCCTGTCTGTCATGGAGAGAATTAGGTATTGCCATAGCCTTGGTATGGTAATTAGAGTTGTCAGAATTTGGCATTTTGTCGCAGACTCAACATCAGTGCAGTCATCCATGTCAAACTTGTCACACAGGTGTTCAACACCACAGTGGCTACAATCTGAATAACAATCTGACCTTATGAAAACAGGCAAACGTTGTGGCATGGCATCTTTAAGCTCAATGTTATGCCCTCACTTTTGAAAGGAAATAATTTTTTATTTGATTCATCCTTTTTCTTTCATCTATTTCAGCGATTGCCTATCTGTCAAATGTATTTTTGTTGTGCTTCATTCCAAAAGCATTTGCATAAGAGTCATTAATCGATAGAGACACATCTTAACGTCTTTACGAACAGAGTAGACCAAAATCTGATGGCTTCAGTAGGAACTGTCCGATTAGGATCAACTCTATTTTCATTTGGAACGGAATAAAATTGATCTAATTATACAGTTTTAGCTTGGAACAAAAATCCTCTTGATCATAATGCCATTATAGAGATCTAGCTAATTATTCTAAAGTCATTTTTATTTATTATATAACCCTTTACTCCATAAATACAACTTTCTACGCCTCTGTAGTAACCACTTCTTGAAACCATTGTGATAAATAGAGCATTTGCTCCTATAGGAGCAAATGCTCTATTTATCACAGTGGTTTCAAACTACAAAATTCTAAAATTTTACTTTCCTCTAGTAAATACTCGTTTTGGGTAGATTCATTAAAAGAGGTTGGGTCTAAAAACAGTATATGGAGGAATGGGTAAAGTATTCCTCAGGTAAGTGGTTCAACTTGTAGCATGCTTGATCATCATGTGAGATTGCACTCCTAGGGTATTGTTATGATAACTAGAGTTGTCACCCTTGTCATAGGTCATCCCATCGCTACATACTCATACTTGAATAGGGACAGCTACCGGTATGTCCTAATGACACACTCATTGTTTAGGTCTGGAAACCATTTACCTGATAGGAACAGCTTTTTATGCCTTAGTAAACTTTCCCACATAGGATGTTTTTAGAACCAAACCCTTTGAATAAATCTACGGAAAGGCAGCATTTACTAGAACAAAAAGGAAAAAAACCTGAAAATTGTGTAGTTTTGAAACCATTGCGGTAAATAGTCCATTGGCTCCTATTGAGCAAATGCTTTATTCACCACAATGGTTTCAAAAAGTGACTTGTACAGAGGCATAAAAAAGCATCAATATGAGAGAATGGGTTAACTTCTAACCCCATAGATATTTATGTAAAAAATAACACCACATATTTATTAACCCTTTCCTCCATAGGCTATTTTTAGATTCAACCTCTTTGAATGAATCTACCGAAAAGGAACATTAACTAGAGAAAAGGAAAATTTCAGAATTTTGTAGTTTGAAACCATTGTGATAAATAGGAGCAAATGCTCTATTTATCACAATGGTTTCATTAAGTGACTTTTACAGAGTTGTAGAAAGGCGTATCTATGGAGGAAAGGGTTAACAGAATTTTTATAATGGTCTACAAACACAGGATTGTTTTGGCTTTGGAAGAAACTGTAGAATTAGGTCTATATTATTCCATAAGTTAACAGAGCGGACCCGGATGAGATGATTTCTTCAGGAGCCATCTGATTTTGGGGTTCTCTGTTTGCTAAGGCATAAAAAGCTGTTCTATCAGGTATGGGGTTAAAAATCGGGTCTTCAGTTTCATTTATAGTTGAAAAATGTGTGAAATGAAACGTTTGATACAGAACATGTTTGATTGTCTGACAATATGCTGTTTTATGAATATCTGTATATTACGTGTATGTGTTTTGGGTTGTATAATATCAATGTTCTGAAACTTGAAAAACTGCAGCTACAATTAATATACATCATGTAACTAGACGTGCTTTTGAAATACACGACGAATTACATGATCATATAACTAGAGCTATATTTGAAATAAATGATAAAACTAGAGCTATGTTTGAAATACATGATGTATACACAATGCTGCTTGTTTCTTTTTCTTTCACGACATTCTTAGCTCTACATGATGAAGACATGTATATGTAAAACTCCATCCATTATAACTATTTTGTTAATTCCTGTGTTAACATTGACGATGAAGAAATGTACTGACATGTTAAACAGTAGACAACTGGATCTCTAACATACAAGCAAACAGAGCAGATAGACAGCTCCCACATGACCTGTGTGATCTGGATCTATGATGTTTGCCAATGTGGCAAAAGGTTGGATTATCAAGTAAAGGGTCATCTTCCTTGAACACAAACCTTTGCTTCATAACTGTCATTAATAGCTACTTAGGACAGGTTGATAACTTTCTGTAAATGATCACTTAGGACAGGTGCTGCTGTGTAACCTTTGGTTTATAACTGTCTGTAAATTGTCACTTTGGACAGGTTATGCTGTGTCACCTTTGGTTTATGACTGTCTGTAAATGGTCACTAAAAACAAGTTCTGCTGTGTAACCTTTGGTTTATAACTGTCTGTAAATTGTCACTTTGGACAGGTTATGCTGTGCCACCTTTGGTTTATGACTGTCTGTAAATGGTCACTAAGAACAAGTTCTGCTGTGTAGCCTTTGGTTTATAACTGTCTGTAAATTGTCACTTTGGACAGGTTATGCTGTGTCACCTTTGGTTTATGACTGTCTGTAAATGGTCACTAAGAACAATTTCTGCTGTGTAACCTTTGGTTTATAACTGTCTGTAAAGTGTCACTTTGGACAGGTTATGCTGTGTCACCTTTGGTTTATGACTGTCTGTAAATGGTCACTTAGGACAGGTTATGCTGTGTCACCTTTGGTTTACTGCTGTCTGTAAATGGTCACTTAGGACAGGTTATGCTGTGTAACCTTTGGTTTATAACTGTCTATTAATGGTCACTTAGGACAGGTTATGCTGTGTAACCTTTGGTTTATAACTGTCTGTAAATGGTCACTTAGGACAGGTGCTGCTATTGGTTCCCAACCGTTTGCAAAGATTATCACATGTTCAAATTTTGACAAGAATTCAAAGTAACTTCCATAACTTATGGAGTAGAAGAACCTAGTGATTAGCATCGAGGGTGTAGATCCAGATCAAGACTCCATCATCTTTTCTTTGGAGAGAGTGTGGACCCAGATCATGAGAGACTCTTATCTTGTGGAGAGTTTGAGGACCAAAGTAATGAGAAACTCTGACCTTGTGGAGTGTTTTAGGACCCAGATCATGAGAAACTCTGACCTTGTGGAGAGAGTAAGGGCACGGATCAGAACATGGCCTTGCCTTTGGAGAGTTTGGACCCAGATCATGAGAAATTCTGGCCTTGTGAAGAGTTCGAGGACCAAAGTCATGCAAAACTCAGACCTTGTGGAGAGAGTACACATTGGTCTAATCTTTGGAGAGAATGTGGACACATATTAGGACAACATGGTCTGGCTTTTGGAGAGTGAGAACCCAGATCATAAGACAAACTGGCCTTGTCACTAAGTTGTGGAGAGAGAGTAAGGGCCACAAATCAGAACATGATCTAGCCTTTGGAGAGAGTGTGGACACAGATCATGAGAACCTCTGGTCTTGCACGGAGAGTGAGGGTCCAGATCAGAATAACAACATCTGACTCTTGGATAGACACAGTCTGACCTTTGGAGAGAGTGTGGACCCAAATCAGGTCATGATCTGACTTTTGTGGAGAATTAGATCCTAGATCAGGACAACACTAGCTGACCTTTGGAGAGAGTGTTGACCAAGATCAGAACAACATGGTCTGGTCATGTAAAGAGACTGTGGACCCAGATCAGGAAATCATCTAGCCTTGTGGAGAGACTTTGGACCCAGATCAGGACAACATCTAGCCTTGTGGATAGGGTGTGGACCGGATCCGGACAAAATGGTCCTGTCTTTTGGAGTGAGTGTGGACCTATATCAGGACAATATTGTCCTGTCTCTTGGAGAGAGTGTGTTCCTATATCAGGACAACATGGTCCTATCTTTTGGAGTGAGTGTGGACCTATATCAGGACAACATGGTCCTGTCTTTTGGAGAGAGTGTGGAGTCTACTGTAGACCCAGATCAGGACAACATAGTCCTGTCTTTTGGAGAGAGTGGAGTCTACTGTAGACCCAGATCAGGACAACATGGTCCTGTCTTTTGGAGAGAGTGTGGAGTCTACTGTGGACCGAGATCAGGACAATATCGTTAATAAACATGAAATGTCTTGTATGGGATATAATATAAAATACAATGTGAAAAGCTCCCACTACAAATGTATACAGAAATCTTCACCCTTCAATGAAAATTTGTGATCTGCTTAACCCTTTACTCCATGAATATTCATGTAAGAAATAATAACATCATTAATATTAATTAGATTCATTGTTATAATGGCATCTGGACACAGAAAGATTTGGCAGTGGTAGAAACTATGGAACCATATCTACATTATATCATAAGCAAACGGAGCAGACTCTGATCACACGACTCCTACAGGATCCGTCTGATCTGGATCTACTTTGTAAAGGCGTAGTTCTAATGGCATACATGTATTTATGGAGTAAAGGGTTAAACTTAAATTTACTGCGTTTTTTTTTTCATTTTAACCTTATCCAGTATCTCCCCTCTCTCTCTCTCTCTCTCTCTCTCTCTCTCTCTCTCTCTCTCTCTCTCTCTCTCTCTCTCTCTCTCTCTCTCTCTCACACACACACACATACTATATATATATTTCTCCTTTCTCCCGATCTCTGTGTATCTCTCCCCCTCACTTTATATTTCTCCCTCTCTCTCTTTCTTCCTCCTCCTCTCTCTCCTACTCTCTCTGGTATATGTCTGTCTTTTTGTTTCTCTGAGTGTCTGTCTGTCTACCACTCTGTTTCTCTTTGCCTATGTGTGTGTGTGCGTGCGTGTGTTAGTCTCTATGACTGTCTCTCTGTGTGTCTGTCTCTCAATATCTCAGTCGCTCTCTCTCTCTCTCCCTCTCTCTCTCCTCCTGTCTCATTCTCTGTGCCTCTTTGTTTTCTTTGTCTCTCGCTTTCTCTTTAAAATCTAAATATTGTAAACTAAATATTCGTTATTCGCAGCGCTGTTTTCCATATTTCTGATTTGGAAATCAGCATAAATCTACTATAAGGAATTTTCCTCTGCTATCTTTTAACACCAGCTCTATGTCATTTAACGAGCAGTGTGCAGCATACGAGACGCCCAGTTCATTGTCTCAAACTATTGGTACACGGAACAATACAATGGGTGACATACAATCTGGGAACTATATGTGCTTTAATAGTATTCCGTTGCATGTGTACACACAATGCAATTTAGACACGCATGTCTACTCTCCACCCGCCTATTAACTTGATACTTCAGCTTGACACCATTTTGGTAACTTTAAATTATACTACAGTAGAACTTCACTTAACCCATTACCTCATATGCTATTTTTAGATACAACCTCTTTGAATAAATCTACCGAAAAGAAGCATTAACTAGAGAAAAGGAAACTTTTAGAATTTTGTAGTTTGAAACGATTGTGAGAAATAGAGCATTTGCTCCTGCAGGAGCAAATGCTCTATTTCTCACAATGGTTTCACAAAGTGACTTTTACACACTCGCCAAAAGTCGTCAATATGAGGGAAAGGGTTAAGCGTCCATCAAGAGGTCTTAATTATTGTTCTGTAAGGCAGGTGATAGCTTAATGCAGGTCAAAAGTAATGCAGAAAGCTCATGTTTGTATGTCTGTAAATCTGTCCGTCCGTCCGTCTGTCTCTCTAATACTTATGGTAATAAGGGTACAGTAAAACATCTCTAAGCCGGACGTTCAATTTAGTATAAATATCGGTGTTAGAGATAGGGGCAGTTTAATGCAAGGTGAAAGTTATGCAGAAGCTTCAATTCAACAATTCAATCATTTATCTGACAGAAACATCGTAAACAAGCTAACCCTTAACCTGACAGAGACCTGTAACAAGTTAACCCTTTACCTGACAGAGACCTGTAACAAGTTAACCCTTTACCTGACAGAGACCTGTAACAAGTTAACCCTTTACCTGACAGAGACCTGTAACAAGTTTAACCCTTTACCTGACAGACACCTTTAACAAGTTAACCCTTTACCTGACAGAGACCTGTAACAAATTAACCCTTTACCTGACAGAGACCTGTAACAAGTTAACCATTTACCTGACAGAGACCTGTAACAAGTTAACCATTTTACCTGACAGAGACCTGTAACAAGTTAACCCTTTACCTGACAGACACCTTTAACAAGTTAACCCCTTTACCTGACAGAGACTTGTAACAAGTTAACCCTTTACCTGACAGAGACCTGTAACAAGTTAACCCTTTACCTGACAGAGACCTGTAACAAGTTAACCCTTTACCTGACAGACACCTTTAACAAGTTAACCCTTTACCTGACAGAGACCTGTAACAAGTTAACCCTTTACCTGACAGAGACATGTAACAAGTTAACCCTTTACCTGACAGAGACCTGTAACAAGTTAACCCTTTACCTGACAGAGACCTGTAACAAGTTAACCCTTTACCCGACAGAGACCTGTAACAAGTTAACCCTTTACCTGACAGAGACCTGTAACAAGTTAACCCTTTACCTGACAGACACCTTTAACAAGTTAACCCTTAACCTGACAGAGACACCTTTAACAAGTTAACTATTTTCCTGACAGACGTCTTTAACAAATTAACCCTTTACCTGCCAAATGTATTTAACAAGTTTACCTGCCAATCACCTTTAACAAGTTAGCCATTTACCTGGCATATACCTTTAACAGGTTAACCCTTTACCTGACAGAGACACCTTTAACAAGTTAGCCATTTAACTGGCATATACCTTTAACAGGTTAACCCTTTACCTGACAAACATTTAACAAGTTAACCCTTTACCTGACAGATTTTTAACAACCCTTTACCTGACAGACGCCATTAACAAATTAGCCCTTTACCTGACACACGATTCTTTTGCGCATTTGCAAATAGTAGAAGCAGACCAGACGGCTCCTGTAGGTGTCATCTAACCACCATAACTTCAATGACGTTACTCCACATCATCCTTCCTGGACACTACGTGGAGGTGCAAGGGGTGACTGTACAGTGGGTCTCTGTTTGCTTATGGAATAATATGATACGATTCTAGTGTGTCTGCACAAACAAACACTTCTTTGTTCATATGCAAACAGAGCAGACCCTGACCAAACAGGAGCCATCTGATCTGGGTCTACTTTGTATGCGAAGGCGTAGAAATGTGCATTTATGGAGTAAAAGGTTAACGTTTTTGGAGCTGATGACTATTTAACCCATTCTCTTATATTGACGACTCTCTAAAAGTCGCTTTGTGAAACGATTGTGATAAATAGAGCATTTGCTCCTACAGGAGCAAATGCTCTATTTATCACAATGGTTTCAATCTACAAAATTCTATTTCTTTCTTTTTCTCTAGTTAATGCCCCTGTTTGGTAGATTTATCCAAAGAGGTTGTGTATAAAAATGGCGTATGAGGTAATGGGTTAATGCAGGTTGAAAGTTATGCTGAAAGCTCATTTGGACAGATGAAACAACGAACAACTCGGCGTCTCATCATGCTCCAAGCTGTGCGATATACGGTCAATGGCGTCTCATCATGCTCCAAGCAGTGTGATATACGGTCAATAGCTTCTCATCATGCTCCAATATGTGTGATATACTGTCAATGGCGTCTCATCATGCTCCAAGCTGTGTGATATACGGTCAATAGCTTCTCATCATGCTCCAATCTGTGTGATATACGGCCAATGGCATCTCATCATGCTCCAAGCTGTGTGATATACGGTCAATGGTGTCTCATCATGCCCCAAGATGTGTGATATACGGTCAGTAGCTTCTCATCAAGCTCCAAGCTTTGAGATATACGGTCAATAGCTTCTCATCATTCTCCAAGCGTTGTGATATACGGTCAATGGCGTCTCATCATGCTCCAAGCTGTGTGATATACGGTCAATGGCGTCTCATCATGATCCAAGCTGTGTGATATACGGCCAATAGCTTCTCATCATGCTCAATGCTTTGTGATATACGGCCAATAGCTTCTCATCATGCTCCAAGCTTTGTGATATATGGTCAATGTCGTCTCATCATGCTCCAAGCTGTGTGGTATAGGGCCAATGGCGTCTCATCATGATCCAATCTGTGGTATACGGTCGATGGCGTCTCTTCATGCTCCAAGCTGTGTGATATACGGTCAATGGCGTCTCGTCATGATCCAATATGTATGATATACGGTCAATGGCGTCTCATCATGCTCCAAGCTGTGTGATATACGGTCAATGGCGTCTCATCATGCTTCAAGCTTTGTGATATACGATAAATAGCTTCTCATCATTCTCCAAGATTTGTGATATACGGTCAATGGCGTCTCATCATGCTCCAAGCTGTGTGATATACGGTCAATGGCGTCTCATCATGCCCCAAGCTGTGTGATATACGGAAATAGCTTCCCCTCATGCTCTAAGCTGTGTGATATACGGTCAATAGCTTCTCCAAAACCTGATCCAATAGGAAGTACAGTAAAACCTCTCTATAACGACCACTAAATTACATCAAGTAGTTTGTGTTAAAGGCAGGTGGCTGCTTAAAGCAAGGTGAAAGTAAAACAGAACGCTCCTGTTCTGTTTTACTTTTACCTTGCTTTAAGCAGCCACCTGTCCTAAATACCAACTAATTAACATAATTTATTGGCCGTTATAGAGAGGTTTTTACTGAAGTCAGAATTGGAGCAGACGTGATTCTGTCACAGCCGAGTATGGGATAGCTTTTCCCTCTGTATGGAGACATTCCTTACAACATGAGCAAACAGATCATATTTATGTCACTTATTGATAGCTCGGCTATTCATCTGACATCAAAATCGAAAATGATTGACACTCTAAACATACATTATTCTTGAGAGAAACTAGAAGAAAACGTGTATGTTGAGAATTATAGAAGACAACAATTAAGGCAAAACGACATTGAAGGGGTTAAACAGAATAAAATACAGCCAAGTTTACCTGTGGTCAAGGTTAAGTAAATACATTATCAGGCTGTAATGACCTCTCACTGATAAAATGTGTCGACGATTGGATAATATTTGGATTTTATCTGGTTTTACGTCACTCCAACAGTATTTTAGTCCTATCACGACGCCCAGCTACTTGCAGATGGAGGAAGACTCCAGAGGTTCCTCTCTGCACGGAACAAATTAGATTGTTTCATGCACAGAAGAACATCCGTGATAGTTGTCGTTGTAACGAAAATCAGAGATATATACATGTACAATGAACATGGCTCTGCGAAAATACATCAATACCAACCCTGAATCAAAGTGTTACAGACGCTGGTAACGAACATGCGATATGTACCTTGAATCAAAGCTTTACAGACGCAGGTAAAGAAAATACGAGGATGCCTGCTTTTAATCAAAGCGTTACAGACGCTGGTAACGAAAATAGAACGACTTCAACCCTGAATCAAAGCGTTGCAGACGCTGATAACGAAAATACGATGACATCAACCCTGAATCAAAGCGTTGCAGAGGCTGGTAACGAACATACGATGACACAACCCTGAATCAAAGTGTTGCAGACGCTGGTAACAAAAATACGATGACATCAACCCTGAATCAAAGCGTTGCAGACGCTGGTAACGAACATACGATGACATCAACCCTGAATCAAAGCGTTGCAGACGCTGGTAACGCACCCGCCCCGAATCAAAGCGTTACAGACGCCGCGGTAACGAAAGTACAATGATACCATTCTGAATCAAAGCGTTCAGACGCCGCGGTATTCTCTGTGTGAGATCAATGTTGCGTTGATCAAATTGCTGTTTCCGAAAAAATAGTAACCCGTTATTTACTTAACTTTACATTTTCCTTCATCTAAACGCATTTTCACGCATCTGCAAATAGAGTAGACCCTACAGGAGTCGTCTGACCGGGGTCTGCTCTGTTTGCTAATGGAATTTGATATATCTGTTTCTTTAGTTTCTAAAATGGCTACAATGCTCATCCTTCCATATTTCATTATAATCATTTTACCCATGCATATTCAGTAGGTATTGAAAATTGGAATAAATATAAAACTGGGAAAGCGTTAAAGTATCATATCAAGTACATGTACATTCACTTGATCTTACGCTGCAGAATGATAATTGCATCTCATTTTTAATTCCTTCTAACCCTGTGTGGAATAGTCCACCCTTCTAACCCTGTGTGGAATAGTCCATCCTTCTAACCCTGTATGGAGTAGTCCATCCTTCTAACCCTTTGTGGAATCATTCTAACCCTGTGTGGAATAGCCCATCCTTCTAACTGTGTGAAATAGTCCATCCTTCTAACCCTGTGTGGAATAGTCCATCCTTCTAACCCTGTATGGAGTAGTCCATCCTTCTAACCCTGTGTGGAATAGTCCATCCTTCTAACCCTGTGTGGAATAGTCCATCCTTCTAACCCTGTGTGGAATAGTCCATCCTTCTAACTGTGTGAAATAGTCCATCCTTCTAACCCTGTGTGGAATAGTCCATCCTTCTAACCCTGTATGGAGTAGTCCTTCCTTCTAACCCTGTGTGGAATAGTCCATCCTTCTAACCCTGTATGGAGTAGTCCTTCCTTCTAACCCTGTGTGGAGTAGTCCATCCTTCTAACCCTGTGTGGAATAGCCCATCCTTCTAACCCTGTGTGGAATAGTCCATCCTTCTAACCCTTTGTGGAATAGTCCATGAGTGTTGAACCCTTACAGGGCGGGACACTTGTCAATAATTTCCTTTGCAAACAGTGTAGACCCAGATGAGAGGGCTCCTACAGGAGCCCTCTCATCAGGGTCTGAACTGTTTGTCATGTTACACCTTTTTTAAGAATAATCCCTAAATATCTACCATAAGCTTGACCTGTTTGAATTTTGGAATAGTCCATTTGAAAATTAGCGTTGTAAGGATTAAGGAGTTTTGTCAATTACTGCTACTACTACTACTACTACTACTATTACTACTACTACTATTACTACTACTACTACTACTACTACTACTACTGCTGCTGCTACTACTACTACTGCTTCTACTACTACTACTACTACCGTTTCTACTACTATTACTGTTTCTACTACTACTACTACATGTACTATTACTACTACAATTTCATAGCAGACCCTGGTCAGACTTTTCCCATAGGAAGAGCTGTCTAATCTTTGTCTTCTCTGTTTGTCAAGGTGTAAACATACAAAATTATCAAGTGATAGATTCATTAGATACATGTATATTCAGCCCACGTCCATAAAGCGACGATGAGTTGCATGATACGAGAAGTGTATTCTCTGTAGCTCTACTAAAACAACCTAACTATGGAGGTGTGTTTATGTCTCGTCCCTATAAAAAGTATAAAGCTGTCATAAGCTCGTCTGTTTCAGGTTATAAACAATGTATATAACATGTATGCGGATGCACGTGTACATATCGGGCCATTCAAGGTTAGAGCATCTGGGCAGGGTGCACGTGTGTCTGCTACGGGCGAATATGTGACTAGTTGCATCGATACTCCGAGTTTGTCCTTGAATAGAAATAGAAGAAAGGCTGCTTCGAAAAATTACGTTGTAGCCTAGGCGGAATTTGGAAAATTCTGACACCATTAGGCATTTCGTGTTAAAAGTTGGCAAGCAGTTGTTTTTACATAATTTGAGTGTGCTAAATCCGAATATGCCGTTTGCCAACCTGTATGTTCCGTATTTAAGGTACAAAATGGCGGAAAACAAAATTGCCGCCAACGAGCACTATTTCCAGCCAAACAAGGATACACTACACCGAAAATCTTGGCGTAACACTAAAATGTTCTGTTAAAATGTACAAACGACCAATGGAAGACAATTTATTAAAGCTGAATATCCTTTATTGCATTCAATGTTATATCCCAAGCGTTAAGCTAAAATGGCGGAAAACAAAATGGCCGCCAACAACTCTTAATGCAGAAATGTGTTAATAGATTTTATAAATGCATAGTCGTTTTCTTCTTATATGTGTTTGATTCAACAATAGTTGCACTTTGACTGTGGAAAAAAAATAGTTTTTAGCTAGTTGTTTATCTCCCTACACTGACATTCAAATAGTGTCGGTAAATTAGACCAACTCTTATCAAGCAAATTGCTGGCGAGCGCCAATTAAAACAAAACATGTAAAAGGGTGATGAAACTACGTTTAAATGCTTTAACTGTAATATAAATGTAAATATTTCTGGATTGAAAACTGATTTAGACAGATAAATGGAACTCAGATATTTATTTTTTAACATTACTTCTAAATTGCTCTATCATATTTTGTTTATCCCAATCATATCCAAACAGGCTATGTTTTCGAGGGATGTTGAGTGGGCGGGGAAAAGCAGAAGGCACATGAGTTGATATAGAAATCAGAGAAATAGTAAATTGCAATAATCGTATTCCCATCATGTAAGGTAAACTTCTGTTTGTCTTTCATCTGTCTCCAATGAAGAGCTATTATTATTATTTATTATTATTATTCATTCTGATTATCGATTTTCCGATAGAAGATGTGGTTGTAATGTGTAGAAGCCTGTTTCCTGAAATAATAGCGCCGACGAGCACTATTTCGAGCCAAACAAGGATACACTACAGTTGTCTAAGTATGTGCATGTATGTTAATTAAAAATTGCATCTCAAATCTCATCTGATTGTTTTCGTGAAATAATAACTTAACAACTGAAGAGGTAAAGTGACTAGTAGTTTTTTTAACCCATGTACTATCCTGTAGAGCAATAAAACCCAAATAAACCCATCTGTTAGAATCATATACATGTACACCAAAACTAATGGAGAGAAAGGTTGTTAATGGTAGCAACTTATTTACTGATATACACTTAATTAACGTATATAATATAATATAGAGCAATAAAGCTCCAATAAACCCATCTGTTTGAATAATATACATGTACACTAAACATTATTGGAGAGCAATCTTGTGACTGGTAGCAACCTGTTTCCTGAAACAGATTAAATTAACCTTTATATTATAATGCAGAGCAATAAAACTCACGCTTCACGCTTTTGCAAACAGAGTAGACCGAGATCACACACCTCATGTAGGAGTCATCTGATCAGGGTTTGCTCTGTTTGCTTATGGAATTATAAGAGATCTGACACTACAGTTTCTACCCAAACACATATGCCATTATACAAATTCAGGTAATAAATATTCATGATGTCATTATATCCTACATGGATGCTCTACAGGGAAATGAATAACTCTTTGGATTCTCTCTGATTACCTGTAATGTATTCATGCAGTTTGAATCCAGATCAAACGCCACAAATATTGGGTCTGATCCTAGGTCTAAACTACTAGTCACTTTACCTCTTCAGTTGTTAAGTTATTATTTCACGTAAACAATCAGATGAGATTTGAGATGCAATTTTTAATTAACATACATGTACATACTTAGACAACTGTAGTGTATCATTGTTTGGCTCGAAATAGTGCTCGTCGGCGTCCATTTTGTTTTCCCGCCATTTTGTACCTTAAATACGGAACATACTGGTTGGCAAATGGCATATTCGGATCCAGCGCACCTAAATTATGTAAAAACAACTGCTTGCCAACTTTTAACACGAAATGCCGATTAGTCTTTCATTTTTCACAATTTCTAGAACTCCGACTAGACTACTATTACTATTACTTAATAGTTTATCTGTACAGTAAACCCCGATAGTTCGTACACTAAAAGTAAAAACCCGATAGTTCGAATACTGACAGTAACCCCCCCTAGTTCGGATACTGAAGTAAACCCCGATAGTTCGAACACTAAATTAAGCATAGTTATCGCTCTTAGGACAGATGGCGGCTTAATACAGGGTTAACGAATGCATAAAGCTCCTATATGAGATTTCTGCGTGACTTTCGCCCTGCATTAAGCAGCCACCTGACTAAAAAGTTCTCAGTTCTTTATTATTAAAATTTCCAGCTATCGAGTGTTTACTGTATATTGTTTTAAACCTTTACATAATAGAAACACATTCTGACACAAACGGAGTGGACTCAGATCCACATTAATACCGATACTATCACAGGTCAGATTGAATGATACATGTACTGTTTGCAAACTAAAAAAAGAGAAGACGCCATATAACTCGGCGTCACAATCAGAATCAAAACAGCACTGGTCGTGTCTTGAGAAGAAACAAAACAAAACAATCTACTTTAAATGCGTTACGTGCCAAGCATGTTTTGACTTGGATATGCAAACATTGAATGCAGATGAGAAGCTGTGTAACTAAAGATCTAAGCTGTTTAACACTAGGTCAATATTTTCTCAAAAGCTCTAACAAACACAATGTAAGTAAGATAGTTTACCTATCGTGTCACATATACACTGATTACTCTCTAAATATTCGGGCATACAATAAATGTAACAGAGGTTCAGATAAGAAGCGTTAATTTCAACATTTTCAAGAATAACTCCTTTATTTCGCCACCAAACCCTATACTGTGACCACTCTTTAGAATCGTCTCGAAGAGACGATTCTAGAGAGTGGTCACAGTATAGGGTTTGGTGGAGAAATGACGCTTTTAGTATTTATTAGTACAGTATCTATGAAGTATTTGGGTAGGCATCTTTATCTGTAGCTCTGGTAGGTAAGTAGTGCATACCGAGATGAAACGGTTGCCGAAGGATCCGTTTGTTATGTCTCTACACTATTTGCTACTATGTCAGTCTGATTTAACATAATCAAAGTGGGGCCAGATTGAATTATTGAGCTTTACGATCCTATGTTTAGAGGAGGTTTGATGCCCGAGTAGGGTAATTAAGCTGCCTGGATACTATCGGTGAATTAGGGTGTCTGAAAACTATAATTGAATTAAAATGTTAGAATACAGAATACTACAATACTAGAATACTACGTGAATTAGGGTGTCTAGATACTGATGAATTTCTGCGTCTGAGTACTTAAGGTGAATGGAGTGTCTAAATACTTGCGAATTTATATTCTTTGAATACCAAGGACGATTAGGGTGTCTTGATACTTAGGGAATTAAGGTGTCTGAATATCTGGGGTCATTAGGATGTCTGAACACTTAAATAATTAGGGTATTTGATAGGGTTAGGGTTAGATAATGTCTGAATAGATAGTGTCTGTATATATTTCTGTATAGATAATGTATGTACAGGTAATGTCCGTATAGATAAATGTCTGTATAGATAAGATAATGTCTGTACAGATAAATGTATGCATAGATAATGTCCGTATATATAATGTTTGTGTAGATGATATCCATATAGATAATATAATTATGCAGAGATATATCATATTGTTCGTTTAGATACATGTATAGATAATGTCCGTATATATAAAGTTCGAATATATTATATCCGTATAGATAATGTTTACATAGATGATGTCCGTATAAATAATGTCTGTATAGATAATATCCGTATAGATAATGTACGCAGAGGTATTGTCCGTATAGATTATGTCCGTATAATTATATATGTATAGATAATGTCCGCATAGATAAACACATGTATAAATAATGTCGTATAAATAATATATTTAGAGATAGTGTTCGTATAGACGATGTCCGTATATATTATATGTGTATAGATAATGCCCGTATAGATAAATACACGTAGAGATAATTTCCTTATAGATAATGTCAATAAAAGATGATGTATGTACATGTATAGATAATGTCCGTAAAAGTAATAACCGTATAGATGATGTCTATATATGATGTTTGTATAAGTAATGTCCGTATACATAATATCCATAAAGATAATGCCCGTAAAGATAATGTATATATTGATAATCTCCGTAAAGAACAAGTATGTATACATAATATCCGTAAATGTATTGCCTATAGATGATGTCTACACATAATGTCCGTAAATATGATATATGCATAGATACTGTATGCACGTGTAATGTCTGTGTAGATAACGTATGCGTAGATACTGTCCGTATAGATGTGTGTATGGATAACATTTTTATCCAGTCACCAGGCTTCTCTAGTGACATAATAAAGGGGGTGCAAATAAACTTAGGTTTATTAGGTTACTTCCGGTAGTGGAAGGTTTATTAGGTTAGTAGATAGGCGTAATGATTCTATAACCATGGAACTATTTTAGTTTTCTGTAAATATTCATAAACATGTTGATGGAATAGATCTAACAGATCTATTTGGTCACCAGAAGAATTATTCAAATGAGAAAAAATAAAAATAATTGGCTACAGCTGGATTCGAACCCGCGCCTGATCCTACAAAAATTAATTCTATTCTCTCTAGAGACGTCGCCCTTACCGATTACGCCACTGAGGCCACATACAAAATGACGTTGATTTATCACTTTTATTAATTTAATCCACCGCTGGCAAAACCCGTTTTTGATAAAAATCAAACCTGGAAGCAAAGTTTGACAGATAAATAGTAAATGTTTTCTTTTCACTCTCATGATTATTTGATTGATAAACTCTTACAGGGGCGGTGATAGTCATAAACCTAAATATAGCCTGTTCAGTTCCATCGATTTCTGAGTGACGTTAGGTAGAATCTAAAAATAGAAACCGAGACTACGTAACTCGAATTTGACCAAAGAATATAGATCATGTCTGTTTGAAATAACTTATCGACCCTCGATTCAAATCATCTTATTTTTCAAATTCAACCACGTTTCCCTTCTAGTAATACAAGTATCGAAACTATATTCCTCTGCGGTAGCTCATTAGATCTATTTACGTCTAAATGGAAGTGAAAAGGGAGGGATCCGTTGATCGAAAAACTGCATTTTCAATGTAAATTATTTCAAGAGTGTTATGAGTCTATAAAAAAGACATTTAACTATATTGACTGGATAAATCGAATAATAGGTTAGTGCCGTAGATGGGACGCCTTTATCCGACTCGGAGAGAAAACAGTTGAGGCTCGGCAAGCCTCGCCTCAACGTTTTCTCCCCTCGTCGGATAAAGCGTCCCATCTACGGCACTAACCTATTATTCTCTATATCTAGATAATGTACATTTATGTATATATCTAATGTTTGTATACATAATGACGGTATAGAAAATGTCTGGTTCAATTTGGACTAGGTGCCGTTTCGCCTAATTTCTATTTGATCAAGCTTCTCGGCATCTCATCTTGACCCAGTCTGTTTGTATGCGTTTCTGGACGAATAGTCGGGTATTTCTTAAGGGTTAATCCATATCACAGTTTGTATAACTAGATATCGATCGCTCCACTGAAGTATGAAAGGAAGTGGGTTTGAAATACAATACATGAGGAGCAATCAAATAGCCTAACGTTCAATAAACAAGGTAGGATATTCGAAATGAATGATATGTTCGCCGCTATATTTCAGCATGAATTTTAATAAATCATAAAAAATACGTCTTACCAAGGCCCAAACTGTTTGACATACCACATACGTTTTAGAGAAGACGTTGGAAAGAAGTCCACCCTAGAAAACGACATTGTTTACATGTACCCAAAATTATTTGGCGCTAAAAGTCGCCATCTTCCGTCACTGTAACAGCACGCCGCATGTAGATAGCTTATAGATAGAAATACTGACATTTACCGTATAGGTATAGGTAGTGATACTGACATACACTGCATGTAGGTAGCTTATAGATAGAAATACTGATATTTACCGTATAGGTAGTGATACTGACATACACTGCATGTAGGTAGCTTATAGATAGAAATACTGACATTTACCGTATAGGTATAGGTAGTGATACTGACATACACTGCATGTAGGTAGCTTATAGATAGAAATACTGACATTTACCGTATAGGTAGTGATACTGACATACACTGCATGTAGATATGGTATAGGTAGTGATACTGACATACACTGCATGTAGATAGCTTATAGATAGAAATACTGACATTTACCGTATAGGTAGTGATACTGACATACACTGCATGTAGGTATGGTATAGGTAGTGATACTGACATACACTGCATGTAGGTAGCTTATAGATAGAAATACTGACATTTACCGTATAGGTAGTGATACTGACATACACTGCATGTAGGTAGCTTATAGATAGAAATACTGACATTTACCGTATAGGTAGTGATACTGACATACACTGCATGTAGGTATGGTATAGGTAGTGATACTGACATACACTGCATGTAGGTATGGTATAGGTAGTGATACTGACAAACACTGCATGTAGGTAGCTTATAGATAGAAATACTGACATTTACCGTATAGGTAGTGATACTGACATACACTGCATGTAGGTATGGTATAGGTAGTGATACTGACATACACTGCATGTAGATATGGTATAGGTAGTGATACTGACATACACTGCATGTAGATAGTGTATAGGTAGTGATACTGACATACACTGCATGTAGATATGGTATAGGTAGTGATACTAACAAATATCGCATGTAGATAGTGTATAGGTAGGGATACTGACAGATACCGCATGTAGATAGTGTATAGGTAGGGATACTGACAGATACCGCATGTAGATAGTGTATAGGTAGGGATACTGACAGATACCGCATGTAGATAGTGTATAGGTAGGGATACTGACAGATACCGCATGTAGATAGTGTATAGGTAGGGATACTGACAGATACCGCATGTAGATAGTGTATAGGTAGAGATACTGACATATACCGCATGTAGATAGTGTATAGGTAGGGATACTGACAGATACCGCATGTAGATAGTGTATAGGTAGGGATACTGACATATACCGCATGTAGATAGTGTATAGGTAGGGATACTGACAGATACCGCATGTAGATAGTGTATAGGTAGGGGTACTGACAGATGCCGCATGTAGATAGTGTATAGGTAGGGATACTGACATATATCGCATGTAGATAGTGTATAGGTAGGTATACTGACATATTGATATACTGCTGTACATCAAAGGCTATTTATTTAGATGTTCACCCATTCCCCGTTATGCTCGACTAGACTGTGATGATATTGGCAAACAATTTGACCCAGACGAGATGCCGATTAACTCGGTGACAATGTATTAGTCACTTTGTCAATACTTTCTCCAAAGATCGCACCGGAAGTAGATAAAATTACACCCAGTTTTGAGCAGACTCTATTTTTGTTCAACATTGGAGTATAAGGCTTAACCCATTACCTCATAGGCTATTTTAAGATACAACCTCTTTGAATAAATCTACCGAAATGGAGCATTTACTAGAGAAAAGGAAAAGTTTAGAAGTGTTTAGTGTTGAAACCATTGTGATAATTAGAGCATTTGCTCCTATAGGAGCAAGTGCTCTATTTATCACAATGGTTTCATAAAGTGATTTTTACAGAGGCGTAGAAAGGTGTATTTATGGAGGAAAGGGTTAAGCACTGTAAATCAAATAATATTTATGTAAAGTCGGAGTTGTATAGTAATAACACAATAGTGACAATATCTATAGAGCTTTTAAACCAACAGAAAAACCAATATTTTGATATATACATGCATCTAATCCTGTGGTAAATTCAAGTTGTTGACCCACTGGCCCTGACCTTGTCAAACGTTTACGTATTATAGATCTGGTCTGGATCCAACGTGTTTGTATTGAAAGTTGGTTTGTTATTTTGTTATTATCAGAATAATAATTATTGTTAACCCTATCCCTCATATAACTATAAACGCCTTTACACGCATCTGCAAACAGAGTAGACCCAAGTCAGGACCTCCTCTGTTTGTTGATGGAATTTGATAGATCTTTTTCTTTAGTTTCTAAAATGACTACAAAGTTACACTTTCCATACTTCATTGTAACTATTTTTCATGAATATTCAGTAGGTATTGCAATTTGGAACAACAGGGAAGTGTTAATGTGAGACAGACCGTCTGATCTGAATCAAACAGAAGCTGTAGACACATATCTTTATTAACACATGACGTTTTGGCTATAGTAGAAGCTGTAGACACATATCTTTATTAACACATGACGTTTTGGCTATAGTAGAAGCTGTAGACACATATCTTTACCAACAAATGACGTTTTGGCTATAGTAGAAGCTGTAGACACATATCTTTACCAACAAATGACGTTTTGGCTATAGCAGAAGCTGTAGACACATACTATAATAGACGTGCCTATTTGGCCAGAGCAGAAGCTGTAGACACATATCTTTATTAACACATGACGTTTTGGCTATAGCAGAAGCTGTAGACACATACTATAATAGACGTGCCTGTTTGGCCAGAGCAGAAGCTGTAGACACATATTAATATAAACACGTGATGTTTGGACTATAGCAGAAGATATAGACACGCGTCTATATCATTCTATCAATAGGAGTAGATCTTGATCAGACGGCTCATACAGCTGTATGGTCTAGATCTACTCAGTTTGCAAAGGCGTAAACTTATTTTATCGTGTGTATTTTCATCAAGACAGGAATACTGGACACTTTTGAACTAAACAAATCCAGTACGCGTGTCTGTGCAAATCTGTCCTATTAACAACATATATAATGAGACATAATTGTGTAGTGTAATACTATACGTATATTAACACTGACCTGTGTTTACAGGAGTCGTGCGTTTTAGCGATTTTGTTTGCAATGTTAACAGTAGACAAAGTGAGATTAAAATGATAGTCCCTACTTGTAACGCGTTTCAAAAATGCCTTAAAAATTACACAAATCGTTTGTTTATATGCTGATTCAAGCTGAAAGAAGTATATCGCAAGAAAAATAAATTGCATATGTTTGATATCGAAAACCCGATTATATTCGGCAATGTACGTCGTATAAGTATTTATTCGGGTTGCGTTTTTGTTTCGTAACTGTTCGAGCTCGAACGATAATATTGCTTTTGTATAACTAAAACTATTAGTAACGATGAAAACGGTGTACATGTACATGTATTTGGTATCACAGGGGCATTTTTCGATATAAGCTCAAAAAGACAATCTTCATAATAATGATTGAACAGAACAAGTACCAAACTTTATGATGCTATGGAAACTATTATGTTTTTTTTATTGTAGTGACATTCACTTTATTTTTGCATTTTAGCATTTTGGCATGCTAAGAATACCCAACAATTTTCGCGCACGTGCGATCGGTATGCTTGATGCTGGCACGTTTAACC
Source organism: Azorinus chamasolen (assembly GCA_963576725.1). NCBI lineage: Eukaryota > Metazoa > Mollusca > Bivalvia > Cardiida > Solecurtidae > Azorinus > Azorinus chamasolen. Next base: position 73,893,552 of record OY755245.1, read on the forward strand.
TATTCCCGCATAGGCTATTTTTAGATCCACCCTCTTTGAATAAATCTACCGAAAAAGTAGCATTTCCTAGAGAAAAGGAAATTTTTAGAATTGTGTAGTTTTGAAACCATTGTGATAATAAGGGCATTTGCTCCTATTGAGCAAATGCTCTATTTATCACAATGGTTTCACAAAATGACTTTGATAGAGGCGTCAAAATGCGTCAACATTCCGACCTGTCTATCTGTCTGTCTCTCTGACTGTCTCTGTATCTCTGTCTGTATGTGTGTCTGTCTGCATGTCCGCTTACCTGCATGTATGCCTGCCTGCCTGTCTGCCTACCTGTCTGCTTGTCTATCTGTCTGTCTGCATCAAAACATTGAATGACTCCGAAGTAACACTTGTATGTCTGTCTGACTGTCTCCCTTCCTGCCTGTCTGTCCTGCCCTGCCTGTCTGGCTGGTTGCCAGCCTGTCTATCTGTCTACTTCCCTTCTGACATGTCCGCCTGTCTGGCTGCCTGCCCGCCTATCTGTTTGTCTGTGTCTGCCTCAAAACATTGAATTATTCCGAAGTAACATTGTATGTCTGTCTGACTGCCTCCCTTCCTGCCTGCCTTACCTATTTGCATGCCTGTCTACTTGTCTGGCTTCCTGTCTATCTTTCTCTCTATCTGCACCCCTTCCTGTCTGGTGGCATGCCTGTCTGTCTACCTGATTGGCTGCATGCCTGCCTATCCTACCTGTCTGGCTGCCTGTCTGTCCATCTGTCTGTCTGTCTGCCTCAAAATCTAGAATTATTTCGAAGTAACACTAGTAGCAGGTCGGAGTTTTATTCAGACAACATGTTTGCGGTATGATAAAGGTAAAACTCTGCAAATACATATGTACATGTAATTGCAGTCTGCTCCAATTTTCAAATAGGATTTTCTGTTATTGTTTTCAAAACAAAACACAAACGAAGTGTATACAATTGTGAATCCTAATGTAACTCGATAGCTGATCTCAAACTAGAGAAAAACAGCTTGGATCTTGATAAGACACTCGACATCTCGCCTAGATTGAAACTGTTTGAAATGTGACCTCATATTCCCTATTGATAGCGAAATTATTCGAACACTAAAACAAGTATAACTAATGGTCCTTCAGACAGATTGAAACTCACCTCATTCTCCCCTAAACTATTTTTAGACCCAGCCTCTTTGAATAAATCTACCGAAAAGGAGCATGAACTAGAGAAAAGGAAAACTTTAGAATTTTGTAGTTTGAAACCATTGTGATAAATAGAGCATTTGCTCCTATAGGAGCAAATGCTCTATTTATCACAATGGTTTCACAAAATAAAGTTTACATAGGCGCAATAAGGCGTCAGTAGGAGAGAATGAGTTAATGCAGGGTGAAGATCATGCAGAAAGCTAATCTAGGATCTGCTTTCTACACGACTTTCACTCCGCTTTAAGCAGCCACCTGCCTAAAAAGGCACCAATTCTTCATTATTAAAAGTATCGATTTTTTACTCTAGTTACTTGTGCGTCCGACTCGCTGTCGTGGCGTTTGGCAAATTTACAATGTGTGTATACAAATGTCAAGGAGCTCTCAAAGAGGTGTGTTTGTTTCAAGTCCTAGTATTTAACCCAGGTGATAAAACAGAAATGGGCTTAATGTACATGGCAGGGGAGGGGGCATACTTTCAATTGGTCACACCGATTTTGTTTCTGTGAACATTATGGTGTCTGCTGGCAAATGTCGTGTTTTATTTTCATTCAAAGTTTTCAAAGCATTTTCACACTGTATAGGTAAGACTATATTTATCACGCTGTATAGGTAAGACTATACCTCGACCTCTGGCCTTGGTTTAGACAAAACCTCGGCTAACTCGGCCACTGGCCTTGGGTTAGACCAAGCCTCGGCTAACTCGGCCACTGACCTTGGTCTACACCAAAATCTATCATATCGACCTCTGGTCTTGATCTAGACCAAACCTCTACTGACTCTGCCTCTGATCTTGGTCTATACCTAACTTCTACCACCTCGGCCTTGGATCTGGTTACGGACCAAATCTCGATTATCTCGGCCTCTGATCTTGATCAAGACCCAACTTAGACTGACTCAGCATCTGATCTAGTCCCTAACCTCGGTGTTTACTAAACCCGACCGTGGTGGAGATTTCCCGCTGTTGCGTAATTGTCTCTTAATTGTTTGTTTGTTCCCAATGGTTTCCAACAGACATAGTCATGCTTAACCTGTGTAAAATTGGTGTATACAACAATGGTTTGTACAAAGGTTATGGAATTTGCCATCTGATTAGGATCAGTTCTGTTTGACATCCACCGGTACTCGGTTGAATATTTTAACCCATTGTATGCTGAACTATAATTATTGGCCCATCGCTCTATGAACATTAACCCATTACCTCATAGGCTATTTTTAGATACAACCTCTTTGAATTAATCTACCGAAAAGGAGAATTAACTAGAGAAAAGGAACATTTTAGAATTTTGTAGTTTTAAACCATTGTGATAAATAGAGCATTTGCTCCTATAGGAGCAAATGCTCTATTTATCACAATGATTTCACAAAGTGACTTTTATAGAGTCGTCAATATGAGGGAAAGGGTTAATGAAGCAAATCACCAAAACATTTTTAATTACAGAATATGATTTTTATGGTAAACAGTGCAGACACTGGTCAGAGGGCTCCTACGGAAGCCCTCTGATCTGGGTCTACACTGTTTGCAAATGACTGATATACATGTACCCGTTTCCGCATATAAAGGGTTAAAAACAACACACACCGAATATACAGCAGACAATATATCTTACAGCAGGCGACACTTTATGATGAATACATTTATCGTCTGGTATTTCTTTTCGATTTTTCGTCTGCTGCTTTTTAAAACGACCAGCTATATTATCATTCTCTTCAAAATACAATCTACGTAACAAACAGTTTGGATCCTGACAAGACGGCGGGTTACATTATACTTGTCTCATCTTGATCCGAACAGTGGACAGAATATATAATAGACTATAACACGTTCACGCCACGTGTGTTCAAGGTCTAAGGAGTGACTTAGGTAAACACAAATATCATACGGTCAATTCTCAATACTCCCAACCTTTAGTAAGGAAGACTTGAACACTTTTTAGGCAAGTAGGCGGCTGTTTAATGCAAGGGGAAAGTCATACAGACAGCTTCCAGATGAGCTTTATGGTTTTTCACTTTGTATTAAGTTGTCACCTGTGGCTGACAATGGTATAGCGGTACTTGTTCGAGTGTTCCAATAAACATGATATTACTGTCGGTGTAAAAATGAAATTTGAGCCATGCACATGATCGGAAAGGTACTTTCAATAGACATGAAAAGAGTCTTTTCAACTGTTTAATTCATATGAAGTACACAGAGATATTTAACAATAAATCAATGGAATGAGAAAGAACTTCATAGAAGTAAGAAATACTATTTAACAAAATGTCAAGATAAAGGCATGTGTATATAATTATAATCCATACTCACCATGATATATTTGGAAGAATTATGAATTCAAAAATAATATTTGCGTGTTGGGAGATGCTATACAAAGTTGAACTTCAACATTCCGAACATTAAGCGAACATACAAATTATTACGAGATAATATTTCAAGTCACCATACTTCTAATCTGGACAATTTCTCAAGTTCACAGCTTAATACAGGTCTAAAGTAATACCGAGAGCTTCTTTATGAGCTTCCAGTATAACTTTGACCGTCTTTAACCCATTCCCTCATATTGACGACTCTGTAGAAGTCACATTGTGAAACCATTGTGATAAATAGAGCATTTGCTCCTATAGGAGCAAATGCTCTATTTATCACAATGGTTTCATACTACAAACTTCTAAAATTTTCCTTTTCTCTAGTTAATGCTCCTTTTCGGTAGATTTATTCAAAGAGGTTGTATCTAAAAATAGCCTATGAGGTTATGGGTCAAGGAACCATATGTGTTTTTACATGTGCATAGATATACTTTGAGTTATCTCGAAGTTCAAGTCATCCGAGTTCAAGTTATCTCCGAGTTCAAGTTATCTCGAAGTTCAAGTTATCCGAGTTCAAGTTATCACGAAGTTCAAGTTATCCGAGTTCAAGTTATCCGAGTTCAAGTTATCCGAGTTCAAGTTATCTCGAAGTTCAAGTTATCTCGAAGTTCAAGTTATCCGAGTTCAAGTTATCACGAAGTTCAAGTTATCACGAAGTTCAAGTTATCCGAGTTCAAGTTATCACGAAGTTCAAGTTATCCGAGTTCGGGATATCGAAGTTCAACTGTAGGTATAGATATGGCATATTTTGACATTTCTGAATGCAGTTAGACTGCTTCTATAGAACATAGACACACATGATAACGGAGAGCCAGATAATTATGAGCGAGAAATAACTAACAGTTTAATGTATAGAACATCGACAGACATGATAACGGAGAGCTAGATAATTATGAGCGAGAAATAACTAACGGTTTAATGTATAGAACATAGACACACATGATAACGGATAGCCAGATAATTATGAGCGAGAAATAACTAACAGTTTAATGTATAGAACATAGACACACATGATAACGGATAGCCAGATAATTATGAGCAAGAAATAACTAACAGTTTAATGTATTATATCAACACACGACACTCCACACAATACTAAATCCTCGATTATATGAACGTATCATTATCGATCTCTTAGATAGGTGGCAGCTTAATGCAGAGTGAAAGTCACACAGAAAGCTCCCATGGGAGCTTTCTGCATGACCTCCACACTGCATTAAGCTGCCATCTGCCTAAATGGGTGTAAATGTTTCTGTACCAAAGTTTCGATTTATCGATGTGTTACTGCATCCTGGGTGATTTATAGCCTTTGAAAGTATTTCTATAATAATCAACGTACAGTAAAACCTCTCTATAACGGCCACTAAATTGCATCGAATATTTGGTGTTAAATGCAGGTGACTGCTTAAAGCAAGGTGAAAGTAAAACAGAACGCTCCTATAGGACCGTTCTGTTTTACTTTCACCTTGCTTTAAGCAGCCACTAAATACCAACTGATTAACATAATTTAGTGGCCGTTATAGAGAGGTTTTACTGTATATCCCCCTTGCCTCATTAAAACCCTATGCCGTGATGGCAAACAGAGCAGATCTAGACAAGACGGCTCAAGTTTGCTTTTTAAATAACATAGCTCTTTTATCATGGGACAAAGGACACCTTTGAACCAGAGACCCGCATACACATACATTCAATATCCATTGGAAAAACCCTGCTGGTCTATTTCATTCAGAGTTGAAAGGGTTATAAACTTTACAATTATTGAACTTGCAGTAACTGGTATGTTGATGGCGGGTACATGACGAGTTCTGACGTATTATTGGTTCAATCTTGACGGCGGATATTTGACGAGTTCAGAAGTACATGTATTGGTTCAGTTAGTCCAGTATGATGACGGCGGATGTCTGGCGAGTTCAGACGTATTATTGGGCCAGTTACAGTCCAATCTTTTATACTTGCCACAAAAACAGTGGTCACTATACAGCACCCTGGATAAGGGAGCAGGCAAAATACAACAATTCTAACAAGTGATTACAACATAACGGTTTGATGTGTATTAGCAATTAACCCTTTACTTGAGGATTTTTAACCTTATCAACCTTGAATTGTCAGAGTGGAGCAGCCCATTGGTGTTTAACCCATTACATCATAGGCTATTTTTAGATGAAGCCTATTTGAATAAATCTACCGAAAGGAGCATTGATTAGAGAAAAGTTTTTTTTTATTTTATAATTTTGTAGTTTGAAACCATTGTGATAAATAGAGCATTTGCTCATAACGAGAAAATGCTCTATTTATCACAATGGTTTCACAAAGTGATTTTTACAGAGTCGTCAAAAGAAAGTCGTCAATATGAGGGAATGGGTTAATTACAGAACCTACTCTGTACAGGAGGCTTAAACTTACTAGAGTAGTTTGAATGATAAACAGTGCAGACCCTGATCAGAGGCTCCTCAAGGGGCCATCTGATCTGCGTTTACAATATTTGAAAATGACAGCGCAAACCTGTCCAGGGTTGAACGGGTTAAATAATATACATTTTTTATATAAACAATATGACATCATTAATAGTACATGTACAGGTGTATGAACACAGGAGTTTTTTAAATGTCACAAACTGTAGAATCAGAACCATATAATTCGACAGGCAAACAGAGAAAACCCATATTGGACAGTTCTCCTAAGAGCTGTCTGATCAGGGTCTCTTCCCTCGTTTGCAAAGCTGTCAAAAGGCGTCTCCACCAGGTAAATGATTAACCCTTCGCTTGCTAATCGCGTCAATATACCTACCTGTAAATAGTGAAGACCCAGCTCCTGCAGGAGCTGTCTCATCTGGGTCTGCACTATTTACAAGTTGATTGTGCAACCAGTGCACTCCACAGCAGCGATTGCATAGCGCAATACTTGTACACAGTGAAGATATATGTAATTAGACGACAGGGCGTGGGTAAAGAAGGAGAAACGTATTTTAAAATTCAGCAAGAGAAGGGTTAAACTACACCCAACTGTTTTTTTCTCTATAAGAAATTATTTCAAAATATCAATCAGAGTGCAAAGGGTTTAAGTTTTGACGAGAAGCGGACATAATCCGAGTGTCATCATTATGAAAACTTGTCAAGAACACACCCAGTAAAATGTAGGTACACAAGTTGTGCGTTCATCTCACCCAGTAAAATGTAGGTACACGTGTGCGTTAAACTGTAGGTACGCAACTTATACGTTAATCTTGCAAAGTAAAATTTAGGTGCACAAGTTGTGCGTTAATCTCACAAAGTAAATTCTAGGTACACAAGTTGATCGTTTTTATAAAACCCACCACGTATCTTTGCATAGTTCTGTCTAGTTCTGGCAGCTTTTATCAGTCATAAACAAAGGGACATATTTCAAATACAGTTAAACTTCGATATCTCGAATTTGGGATAACTCGAACTAAAAGTTCGGTCATTCCAATATTTACAATACAGAGATCCTCTGATTGTATCACTACGCATGTCTAAAACACATGTAACAGCTTAATGCATGTCGAAAGTAATGTTGAAAGCTCCTACATAAGCATTACTTTAGACCTGCATTTAAGCTGTGATATTGAGAAGTTGTCCAGATTAGAAATCGGATAGCTCGAACTTTGGTTATCTCGAAGTAATTTGTATGGCCCTTTGAAGTTCGAGATATTGAAGTTTAACTGTACTAGATTATTATTTCTACTTCAAACCTACGTTCAGCACTCTTAGAATCATCAAAGGTTTTAATAGTGACATAAACGAGCTACTCTTATAACAAGGTACATGTACAATATTATCAATAAATATTATCGAATGCTGTTGACCCCACCAGATATATTGACCCTGAATGCTACTGTTGACCCCATATGCTCTTGTTGACACCACATACAGTTGCTGACCCCGCATTCTGTTGTTGATGTCGCATGCTTGTTTCGACCCCGCGAAACTAGATCCAAATTAAACCCTTTTGGCGCCAAATTTCTGATTGCAGTCTTCGACCCAGTTTTATTAAAACATTTCGGTAAATATAAGGAAATGAGATAAATAAATGCAAATTTCAAAGGAATAAACTACATATTTAGAAAGAGAGATTAAGACAAAAAGTGAAGTCCCCGACCTGGGGCTGCACTATTTGTTGTAGTGCATTTATGCGACACTGGCGGTAAAAGGGTTAAGGAGACATTGTATTTTTATAGCATGGTGATAGTTAATAACATTTATTCAACCCAAGTTATTGGCACCATGTTGCAAAACACTGTCTACAAAACCATTTCGATTTATAAGAACTATTAAGTTTCAACCAGAACTGGTAAATTTGGGGTTTAATACATGTACATCAGTATACGTGCAATTAGTAAATATTAAACTTGTCCAAAATGATACTTAACGCCAATATAAGATAAATTCGATATTGGGGCTAAATATGACATTCAAGACAACAATTCACAGCTAGAACTATGCGCATTTAAATACATTTGTAGTTTTATTTACAAGGTTGTTATAAAAAATACGGAAATGGAGGCAGCGAAACACGCAGTGCTTGACCTGCGAAACACGCTTAACGTACGCGTACTACGGACTGATCCAGACACAGTGTGAATCACGCACAACTTAATTTGTATCAAGAACATCTTCAGACTCGGCGAAACACGCACAACCTGACCTGTACCAAGAGCAGCTAGAGACACAGTGTGAAACACGCACAGCTTGACCTATACCACGATCTGCTCAAGACACTGGGAGGAAACACGTTACTTGTACCAAGAACTGTTGTACACACAGCAAACACGCATAATTTAACATAAATCAGGAATTCTAGTTTACAGTATCACTTTGGAATGTTTTTCGTAACCCTTTATTACATAAATACACCTTTCTATGCCTTTGCAAACAGAGTAGATCCAGATCAGACGACTCCTATAGGACGGCTTATCACATAATATAGATCTGATTCTTCAGCCCCTGTCATGTTGAACACTATTTTGTCCATAGTGCCATTATAAAAGTTAAGTTAATTAATATTCATGATGCATATTCATGGAGTAATGGGTTAAACGACAATACATGTATAATTAACAAAACAGAATCTGGTCATTTGATGCAATGGGTTAACTTAGGGTCCGAAGTTATAAAACGACCGAGTCCGAGTTCATTCCCAAGTATCCTGACCCAGTTCAGATGCTTGAGAACGATCTCAGACTCAACCCAAACGTTCTATTACATCGGGACCAGTTTCTATTCAATATATAAATATCTATGATCTACTGAGACTTATCCTCGGACACATCAGCTCAACATTCAACAAGAAGGACACTAGCGTAGAAAAATTACGTAGAATATAACAATAGTCGTCAGAACATTTACTCGTCTTTGGCTTTATTTTGTGACTTCACAGAATGGCCGTCCTCCAGCGGTTCATGTTGGGAAACTCCATTTTCGTTCCTTAACTTCAAGTAGTAGCCGACAGAACGGGCTTGTGGACCGTGACTACTGTCGAAAATAAAATCCCAGAGAACCTTGACCCAAGACGTGTGGTAGGGTTGGTCGTAAAACTCCGGGGCCAGCTTACGTACTTCCGGAAGTTTGTTGTAGGGGATGTATGGGAAGTCATGATGTTCTATATGATAGCCGACATTAAAGAGAATGAAGTTAAGGGGTCCATAGTAACTCATAGTGGCTTGGCCAGTGTTGGTAAATACGTAATGCTCAGATATGAAATGGCCGGCTAGTGGATGAAACCCAAGGCCGAAAAAAGTACCCGCCATGAGGTACATTATGGATTTCAATCCGAAATATTTGAGGATAACAGCGTTCACTGCTAATTGTACAATGTTGTTTATGATTTCCCATCCTGTCAGTGGCTTGGGACTCTTCACAAATGGACGAATTCCGTGTATGACTGGATGGAATATAAGCCAAATTATTTTGGTAATAGGATGACGGAAGAGATACGATTCCAGTCGCGTAGGGATATCTACATCTTGGTTCTCCTCACCAAGATAACGGTGATGATCCGCGTGATATTTTTTGTAGCTTATAGCCATCGGTGCTATGATAGGCACGTTGCATAGTATACTCAACATCCTGTTCTTCCACGGCTGACCGTGGCCATAGGCGAGATTGTGTCCTATTTCATGAATGGCGCTGCCGAGGGAGTGGTTGAGTACAGCACCGAGGCAATAGGCGAGCACTAAAATAGTAGTCCAGGAGGCGTCCCGCAGTAAGTAACAAAGCACCAGCTGTGCCACTACCTCCGCGACAACAATGTATGCAATATTTGAATCATAACCCATTAGCTGTTTGATCTCTGGATGGGCCTTGAGAATGTCCTTTCGTCGGCGACTGTGCGGCTCTTCATCATAAACCCATTCTTCGTCTGTAGTCTCAATTTTCATTCGCAGTTTTGCGCACGTCATGAAACGGTTCAGTGTCTCCATGGTCTTTGGTCCAATACTAGTGAAAAACAAAGAAAATGACTCCATAAACACACAATACAAGAAATTACAAGAAATTTGTACATAATTTGTTTCACATATAGCATACTGAAAACCGTCTCTAATGGGGCCACCAAAGATATGTCTAATTGTGAATCGCATAGATGGTTACTTAATGCAGGTCAAACGTAATACAGAAAGCTCCTATAGGAACGTTTTGGATTAAATTTACCCTGTATTCTGCAACCACCTGCTTTTTAATTCAATAAATGAATGGTCGCTTTTAGGTTCTACTGTAATTGTGACGTACAGAAGAACCACCACTTAATGAATAGAAATGGATGTCTTTAAAAGCATGGTTGATTAATGCATGATGAATATAATGCTGCGTTCATCATACCTTTCGCATTGCGTTATGAGATCCCCTGACTTTAATACCCTTACTCAAACCTGTTCTGTGTGGTCGCTATAGGGACGCTTTACTGCACGATTTATATAACAAGAGCTGTCCGCAGACAGCGCGCTCCACTTTCTTTCGTGCTGGATAGTGATAGAAAGGGCACATAACTATAGCAAAATTAATTTTAGGGTTACCTGCCCTTGTGAAATGGGTCCCCCTTGTAATAGTTAACATGTATACCAAAGTTGAACCAAATATCTTGGACAATTTCTGAGACTTGGACCTGAACATAAAACTTAACCAACAATGAAAATTCTAAGTCGAAAAAGGAGCTTAACCGATAACTATGGCAAAATTAATTTTAGGGTTATCTACCCTTGTGAAATGGGTTCCCTTTGTGATAGTAAACATACATACCAAATATGAACCAAATATATTTGATGGTTTCTGAGAAAAGGACCTTAACAAAAAGGTTAACCAACGCCGACGCCGACGCCGACGAGAGGGTCATGACATTAGCTCCACTTTTTGAAAAAGTGGAGCTAAAAATAAAACATATTTACCGAAAAATAGATGTTGGAAAGTCCAAATTAGAATCGATCATCACAAATAAATGGAGCATAAAGTGTAGAATCTGATATTTTCCAGTTCTGATCTCAATTCTAAAGCAAAAATAAAAGAATTTGGGTATGTAATGGATAGTAGAGAATGATTCTGATGAGATTTACAAAGTAATTAAGTGATGACATGTGTCAGTAATATGGTTTAGGTATTTCTGTCTAAGCTAAGATCTCTATATTTTGGGCAGGATAACAAGAAGTGATTTTCATCTTGCATAACATTAAACATTACATTTTATACTTGTTATTTCTTTCCTTAAGGCATGTTTTGATCTGCCAGTTCCTATTTTTTGTCTTCTCTTGCTACATGTTTGTATCTATCAGCTTCTATTTATGTATTCCCTTGCTACATGCTTGTATCTACTGGTTCCCATTTCTGTCTTCCCTTGCTACATGTTTGTATCTATCAGTTTCTATTTATGTATTCCCTTGCTACATGCTTGTATCTACTGGTTCCCATTTCTGTCTTCTCTTGCTACATGTTTGTATCTATCAGTTTCTATTTATGTATTCCCTTGCTACATGCTTGTATCTACTGGTTCCCATTTCTGTCTCCTCTTGCTACAAGTTTGTATCTGTTAGTTTCTATTTCCGTCTTCCCATGCTACATGCTTGTATCTAGAATTTCCTATTTCTGTCTTCCCTTGCTACATATGTGTACCTACAAGTTCCTACTTCTGCCTTTCCTTGCTACATGCTGGGAAACATATTTTATTTCATAATGAACAGAAATAAAGTTATGTGTATGCCTGGAGTACCATATTTACAAAATTATATAGTTACTGAGTTTAATACATTAATTTAATATAAAAATGATTGCAGATGTGTAACATTAGTGTACAAAAAGTAATACTTTAATACGCCTGTCATTTTTCTCTATAAACATCATTTCTCTGCGCCGAATGAGAAATGTTTTCGCCAATTTAGAGCTAAAGTAAGAGGTGAATGTTTTCTTCAGTTTCCCAGTCATGAAACGTTTGCGTATTCGTGAATGTATAGCCTGTTGCTCCATACCGATATTTAGCACGTTTAACTGTTATGTAGTGTCCATTTTACCTTAACATTGAATAACAAATAGAAATCTTTTATGCGTTCATGTTTTGAGTAAATGTATGAATGCTTCCATTCTAATTATTGAACGGAATTGGTGATTAACCCTTTCGCTGCCAAACTCTGTCGTCTGCTAACTTAGTCGTCTGCTACAAATTTTCATTCTTTTGATTTTCTTCATTTTTGTTTCAAAAACATAGTAACAGTAACAAACAGTTTGGATCCTGATGAGACGCCGAGTTACTCGGCGTCTCATCTGGATCCAAACTGTTTGCATAGGTAATCACAGATTCGGCATTGGCAGCGAAAGGGTTAACATGAAAAGTATCTCGAGTCAAGAAATCCCGGTGTTAAAGCAGTCATCGGCACGCTTTTTTCTCTCATTATTTTTTAGATAAAAACGTTGCCAACATTTGCAATGACTTAGTCACCCAAACCTATGCGTACTAAGTTAGAAAAGAAACTACTAAACTGAGTAAACTACAATAGAACCTACTAAAACTGAGTAAACTGGCATAGAACTTACAAAACTGAGTATTATAAGAGTAGAACCTACAGCATTTTAAAAGAATAGAACCTACAAAACTGAGTAAACTGGCACAAAACTTATTAAACTGAGTAAACTGGCATAGCACCTACAAAACTGAGTAAGAATAGAACCTACAGCATTAAATAAGAATAGAACCTAAAGCATTAAATAAGAATAGCCCTACCAAAACTGAGTAATCTGGCATAGAACTTACAAAACTGAGTAATCTGGCATAGAACTTACAAAACTGAGTAATCTGGCATAGAACCTACCAAAACTGAGTAAACTGGCATAGCACCTACAAAACTGAGTAAGAATAGAACCTACAGCATTAAATAAGAATAGAACCTACAGCATTAAATAAGAATAGCCCTACCAAAACTGAGTAATCTGGCATATAACTTTCAAAACTGAGTAAGAGTAGAACTTACAGCATTTAAAAAGTATAGAACCTACACAACTGAGTAAACTGGCACAACATTTATTAACTGAATAAATTGGCATAAAATTTACTAAACTGAGTAAGAGTTGAACCTACAAAATTTAATAAGAATAGAAACTACAAAACTGAGTAAAACTGATTAAATTGAGTAAACTGGCATAGAATTTACTAAACTGAGTAAGTGTAGAACATACATAATTTAATAAGAATAGAAACTACAAAACTGAGTAAACTGGCATATAACTTACTAACCTGAATAAACTGGAACAGAACTTACTAAGCTGAGTCTAGCGTTCAACTAACATTTGTCATTGATAGGGGACTCCATTTGATCTCATACACACCACTCTTATACTGACGGACATTAAGAATGCTTTAACACCTTTGACGCCAAATAAATATCGTCTGCAACAATTGTTATCTGCTTTACATCTCAGAATAGATTTTCCTTGGATTTATTTCTCAAAAACAGAAGTAGAGTGGCAAACACTATTGATCCCGATGAGATGCCGTGTCACTAGGTGCCTCATAATTATGCATCCAAACTATGTGTAAACTGTAATCACAGATTCGAACATTTAACCATGTCCTATGAGTCGTTTTTCGGTGACTCTGGTGGTGGTAGAGTTTTAAACCCTGTCCTCCATGAGTAGTCGTGTAAAAAATAATGACGTCATGAATATACTCCGTTTACTCGTATATTAGATTAATTTGTTACAATAGCACAGCTACATAGAAACGTAGGGCCAAGGCAGAAACTGTACAATCATATCTTTATTATATCATAAGCAAACAGAGCATACCCTGATCAGATGGCTCCTTTAAGACGTCGCCTAAAGGAACCGTCTGATTTGGGTCTACTCTGTTTGCAGAGACATAGAAAGGAGTATTTATGGAGTAAAGTGTTAATCAAATGACAGATTCAGAAAACCCCTTTTCAAAGTTTGACCGTCTGCATTCTGACCAATTCTCGTCTGCAGCTATTGTCGTCTGCTATGGTTCTTAAAGTACATGTTTCTTCGATGTCTCATCGCCGAGTTACTCGATGTCTTATCTGGATCCAAACTGTTTACAAAGGTTATCACATACAGTAAAGTTCCGCTAATGCGACCACCTAAAAGAGGTATAATTATGGGTGCTAGATGCAGGTGGTAGCTTCATGCAGGACAAAAGTAATGCAGAAAGCTCCTAGAGGAGCTTTCTGTATTACTTTTGTACTGCATTAAGCAACCACCTGCTTATAAAGGCACCCATGTTTATTCATTAAGTGGTCGCATTAGCGGGGTTTTACTGTATTTACTAGTAGAGTGCTGATGGTTAAGTCAACTTTTAGATAACCAGATAAAGTCTAAATACTAAATAGGGACAGCATTACTGTGATAAGAGTCCAGAACTCCAGATAAGATGCACAAGTTAAAACATTTTGAAGAATAACTTCGTCATTTCTCAACCAAAACCTATGTTGTGACCACTCTTCAAAATCGTCTCTTCGAGACAATTCTAAAGAGTGGTCACAACATAGGCTTTGATGGAGAAATGGTGATTTTAGTACTTGAGTACGCACGTTTATCAGTTGCTCTGGATAAGACACTGTGATAACTGGTGCCAGAATGACGTTTACAATTTGAACCGGTCAGTCGTTCAAAGTTGTTTTCCCTCGCCCGCAAAGCCCGAGCTGAGTGATATTTTCAAACAGCTTGAATCCAGATGTACACTGTATGATCAGTTCTACATTGTGTGGTCAGTATACTGTAATGTCGGTTTCTACACTAACCAGTTCTACATTGTGTGGTCAGTACTGTAAGGTCGGTTTCTACACTAACCAGTTCTACATTGTGTGGTCAGTATACTGTAATGTCGGTTTCTACACTAACCAGTTCTACATTGTGTGGTCAGTACTGTAAGGTCGGTTTCTACACTAACCAGTTCTACATTGTGTGGTCAGTATACTGTAATGTCGGTTTCTACACTAACCAGTTCTACATTGTGTGGTCAGTACTGTAAGGTCGGTTTCTACACTAACCAGTTCTACATTGTGTGGTCAGTACTGTAATGTCGGTTTCTACACTAACCAGTTCTACAGTGTGTGGTCAGTATACTGTAAGGTCGGTTTCTACACTAACCAGTTCTACATTGTGTGGTCAGTATACTGTAATGTCGGTTTCTACACTAACCAGTTCTACATTGTGTGGTCAGTATACTGTAATGTCGATTTCTACACTAACCAGTTCTACATTGTGTGGTCAGTACTGTAATGTCGATTTCTACACTAACCAGTTCTACATTGTGTGGTCAGTACTGTAAGGTCGGTTTCTACACTAACCAGTTCTACATTGTGTGGTCAGTATACTGTAATGTCGATTTCTACACTAACCAGTTCTACATTGTGTGGTCAGTACTGTAATGTCGATTTCTACACTAACCAGTTCTACATTGTGTGGTCAGTACTGTAAGGTCGATTTCTACACTAACCAGTTCTACATTGTGTGGTCAGTACTGTAAGGTCGGTTTCTACACTGGATCACCGGTTTCAACACTGTAAGGTCAGTTTAACACTGTTTGACCAGTTCTACATTGTGTGGTCAGTTTCAGTACCGTGTGATCTGTTTCAAAACAATGTGGTCAGTTCTACACTGTTTGTCAATTAAACAGCCAGCGTATGTTTAACTCTATTAGCGACGACTACTTTCATATGAAAACTTATGTTTCAGAGTGGATTTTCGTCAAGTTCTTCTCTAAAACGGAAGTGGTGTGTCAAACAGTTTGGATTCTGATGAGACGCTGATACACTCAGTATCTCATCTGGATCCAAGCTCTTTACAACAATAATCACGATTTCGCTCATTGGAGCAATCCCTGTGCGTGAGCCACTTACGGTTACCGGCGACCTCAGCGGTAAAAGAGTTATTCTCACTGACATGTTATATAGAGTGCAGTAGGCCTACTTGTATAGCAAGTATCATGTCAGTTTGTCATTCAGTTCTGTCCTTATGCTAATGCATTATGTACATACAACCTTGTGTTATGTTATTACATTATTACGCCATGTGCGCTCATATACATAACATGTATGTGCATAATGCATTGACATATGGACAGAACAGAATGACAAACTGACAGGACATAAAGACAATCTCGTTCCATTGTCGTCTTGTCATGTCTGTGTGTCTACTGTTTCATTACACCTGTCAATTCGTTATGCCATTCAAAACACCGTCTTTTCTAAACCGTTGCTCACAAAATATCGAAGCGTTATCTGTACCTTACTTTCGCTGTGTTTGCAGCTGCCTGATAGTGACTCGTGTACGGTATTTCGCTGTGTTTGCAGCTGCCTGATAGTGACTCGTGTACGATATTTCGCTGTGTTTGCAGCTGCCTGATAGTGACTCGTGTACGGTATTTCGCTCCAAACTAAATTTATAACGGTAATCCAAGAAGTGATCCACCTCAGTTAGAATTTATCCACCTATCAGCAAGCTAGCTGTGCATAGTAAATAGACACTGTCACTAAGGAGACTATTGGACTAGTTCAAGTAACTACAGTAAAACCCCTCTAAACCGGACGTTAAATATCGCGTCTTGGAGACAGGTGGCAGCTTAATGCCGAGTGAAAGGCATGAAGAAAGCTCCTCTTTCTGTATGACCTTTACCCTGCATAAAGCAGGCACCTGCCTAAGCGTATCTAAATTATTCTCTACTATAATTAAGCAGGCACCTGCCTAAGCGTATCTAAATTATTTTCTACTATAATTCCGGTACTGTATACCAGATAACCTGTCTTGGGCGATCATTGAAAAGAAGTATACAGTAAAATAGAAGAATTTAGACACTTTTAGGCAGGTGGCTGCTTAATGCATGGTGAAAGTCACACAGAAAGCTTCTAAAGGAGCTTTCTGTATGACTTTCACCATGCATTAAGCTGCTACCTCTCTTAAAGATCGTATTTTGATTTCGAATAATCGAGATTTTACTGTACTTCATGGTGTAAATGAGAGCTAGAGCCTAACGCATGCCAAACGTAAGACAGACAGCTCACGTTATGAGTTTTCTGCAATACTCTTCCGCTTACTTGTTAGGACTCCTATGTGAAATAAGTATCTGATCGCTTAACCAAGACGATACTACTACAGTGTAAAATTTCAGCCTTTCGTTGTGACAATCTCAGTACATACAGTAAACCCCCCGATAGTTCGAACACTAAAACAAGTGTCGGTATCGGTCTTTAAGGCAGATCCGTGTTTAAAGCTCCTCTGGGAGCATTTTACACGACTTTCACCCTGCGTTATTCAATATTAAAACTGCAAACTATCGAGTTTTTATTACTACATGTATATATCATATTACAAGGCCATGCTATAGCCATTATAATTGAACGGTCTTGTTGTGTTACACGCGGGTAGATAACTAATATAACACAAGCAAGATCATTGACCGCGGCCTACGGTCGATGTCCTGATGCTCGTTGTATATGCTTCTCCGATTGCAAAGTAATGGTTTTGAAATAAACTTTTTTACTAACACACACTCACAAGAAAATATGTCACATATACTCAACAACAAAATTAGGAGTAATAATATTTACCACGGGATACAAGAAAAAACAAAACCCATGAAATCTGAAACTCATATAATTTCATTGTATCATTTAATTCATATTGAAAAATAATTGCTTTGAATCTGTAGCGCACAATCTGTGTGAGAAATTTTGCATGGAATGTCATTGGGCACAAATTTACGTCTGATTGTGAAAATCAAATGTAAATTAAATGATGTTATAAAATTATGAGTTTCATATTTCATTATGTGTTTTGTACTTCTTTTACACGCCGCACACTCACACGGAAATAAGTAACATGGTAATACACCACACAGTCACACAGTAATAATTCAAAGTCACACGGAAAAACGTCACACACTCAGTGGGAAATAGGTCACATAGACACGCACGTAGAAATACCTTATACACTTACACGGAAGTACGTCACATAGTCACACGAAAATATGCCACACATGGAAATACGTCACAGTCACTCGGAAATAAATCGCATTGTACATAACGCGTGAATAAGTCACATAGTCGCACGGATATATTAATTAATACGCTACATACCTCACATACGCACACGGAAATACTTTACTTAGTCACGCGGAAATACGTCACCTAGTCCCACAGAAATACGTGACATAGTCACACGGAAATTCGTCACGCAGTTACATGGAAATAGCTTACACACTCGCATGGAAATGTCAAACATTCATACGGAAATGTCACAGTGACATGGAAATAGGTTACACACTCATTCACATGGAAATATGTCACACACTTACACGGAAATATGTCACACACTCACGCGGAAATGTGCCATATACTCATAATGAAATGTGTCATACACTCACACGGAAATGTGTCATACACTCACACGGAAATGTGTCGTACACTCACACGGTTTGGTTTTTATCGGGTTTTACGTCGTTTTAACAGTATTTCTGTCACATAACAACATCCAGCTAATTACAGGTGAAGGAAGACCCCCGGAAGTTCTTCTGTGCAAGGAACACATTGCATTATTTCGTCTACAGAAGAACATCCAGGTAGAACCACCGACCTATCGCAAGCCAGCTGGGTGGGTGGCTTCCTCACATGAAAAATCCAAATGCCCAGACCTGGATTCGAACCCAACATGTGTAGGTATAAATCTCTGAGCGGGAAAGTTCTCTTTTTAATGCCCGGTATCACTGTCGTGTGTTTCACGTTCACCTTTAATTGTTGCCGAGATAAGATAATGTATTACATATGCATAAGCTATAACGACATATTCCTTTCAGCGCACAGTATCACGCAAACAGTGTAGAAGCAAATCATATCGTCAACGAGGTCCCTACCAGCATGGTAGACAAAATAGTGTCACTACCGGGGACCCATACAAGCAGTAGTCCACACCACTGAGAATTAGGAACACTACCTGATCAGTGTCTACGCAGTTTTCAAGTTGCATAATTTATTATTGAATGTGTGTCGTGCCTAACTGTGTAGACGTGGATCAGGAGCAATGCAGCCAGTGTAGATCTGGATCAGGAGCAATGCAGCCAGTCCTTTTTCTCAAGGCGCTAGAAGTAATCTTTATCGATTCATTCAAACTCTGTTAATAATATTTTCTGCAGATTGTATTATTCACATGTTTATCAATACAACCATTTCCTCGCGACCTGCTGCGTCCGTGGAATGTTATAGTAATAATCTCTATCAGCCGAGGAAAACTTAGGTAAACAATTAACAGCCCGTTAACCCACTTAACTTGTGACCAGTGTCCCTTAAAAAGGACATAAGCAAACAGTCAATGCCTAAACCAAAGGAGTCATGCACCTTACATGATCAGGGTCAGCATTGCTTGCTCAACTTATCGATGACAGTGGTTAATACCAGTAAATACGTTATTTTGCAGTGCCCCTCAACATGAAAATAGATAGGTTCCAAATAAGACCAGTACGTGTTTTCATTTAATAGTGCGGGAATAAATGCGTTACGCTTCATCTCTAGCTTGATGGGACAGTGATCCTCTAGCTTGAGAGGACAGTAATCTCCTGGTAACTGCTCGTTGCGTGTTAACCTTTAGCTTAAGGGACAGTAATCCCCTGGTAACAGCTCGTTAGGTGTTAACCTTTAGCTTGAGAGGACAGTAATCCCCTGGTAACAGCTCGTTAGGTGTTAACCTTTAGCTTAAGGGACAGTAATCTCCTGGTAACAGCTCGTTAGGTGTTAACCTTTAGCTTGAGAGGACAGTAATCCCCTGGTAACAGCTCGTTAGGTGTTAACCTTTAGCTTGAGAGGTCAGTAATCGCCTGGTAACAGCTCGTTAGGTGTTAACCGTTAGCTCGAGGGAACAGTAATCTCCTGGTAACCACTAATTAGATGTTAACATTTAGCTTGAGGGGACAGTGATCTCCTGGTAACAGGTCATTAGGTGTCAACTTAGCTTGAATGGACAGCGGTGGCCTCGTCAAAGCTCCGTAAGGTTCGTATTAACCTTTTAACCGTTCCCTGTTCTACAATTCACCACCTACTTTATATCCATGGACAAAATAGTTATCATGAAATATGGAAGGTGGAAAATTGTAGCCACCTAGAAAGTAAAGAAACAGATCTTTCAAATTCCATTAGCAAACAGGGCAGACCCTGATCAGACGGCTCCTATAGGAGCCGTCTGATCTGGATCTTCTCTGTTTACAAATGCGTGAACACGCGTTTGTATGAAGGAAATGGTTAATAACTTCTGTTCGCATTTGGATCTTGCGCAGTACTGACTACGTCACATTCTATCACGAAACTATTGACTGAATGTCAAACAGCTTGGCTTATACATAAGCAATATTATAATATTATTTTTCTTTCCCCTTTCTTGAATAGGGTATGCTATTTCCATGCATAAAACTTGTACATAGCCTTTTTCTTCATTGTGACTATATGACTGTATTTACTGCACATGTATACTATTTTTAGATGTAATACTTCTTGCATAAAGCGAGACTTTGTATGATTTTGAAATAAAACTGAAAAGGGTGCTGATTAGACGTCGAGCAACTCCGTGTCTCACCTGAATCCAAGCTGTCTAGTTAGGTTAACCCTTTACTCCATGGATATCCATGTAAGAAATGATGACATCATGAATATTAATTAGATTAATGCTTTAAAATATCATATTAACACATTGATTTTTTTGTGAAAGTAGAATCTATATAATCTATCATTCCATGAACAAACCGAGCAGACCCTGATCAGACGGCTCCTATAGAAAGGCGTAGAAAGGCGTATTTATGGAGTATATGGTTATGGGTTAGGTTCTCATTCGTTAAAACATTCTCTGACAGAGCCCTTATATTATGATGAGAAACCGAATTAACCGGAGCCTCATCTGGACACAAAATGTTTGAAACTGTAAACACGCACTCGCATGTACATGTAGATACGTGTTCATATTGAAGACCAACAGCTTGGGTAAGGTGTTAATCAGTAGTGCTACCCTTCCTGGATAATTATATTTGAGTCTGCATTGTCTACAAAGTTGGAATGGGTCCTATCGACAAGGCATACTAAATTCAATGTGTTGGTTGAAGGTGGGGGGGGGGGGGGGGGGGGAGAAGTTTTGTCATGCATAACTGTTTACATGTACGGCCATATACGTGATATTGACAGTATTATATCTTGGTCTACTTTAGATCCAGGGACTTGATACTATCAACAACGTGCGTGCATAATTAATTTTTAATTATCACTGAATGTTTTTGGTATATCGTTTGTTATACAGTTAACCTCCTCTTAACCGGAATTCTAGTAGAGAAGAATTTAGATACTTTTAGGCTGGTGGCTGATTAACCCTCATATTGACGACTTTTGACGACTCTGTAAAATATACACTTTGTGAAACCATTGTGATAAATAGAGCATTTGCTCCTATAGGAGCAAATGCTTTATTTATCACAATGGTTTCAAAGTACAAAATTCTAAAAGTTTCCTTTTCTCTAGTCAATGTTGCTTTTCGGTTGACTTATGCAAGGAGGTTGTATCTAAAATAGCCTATGAGGTAATGGATTAATGCAGGGTGAAAGTTGGAGCTTTCTGCATGACTTTCACCCTACATTAAGCTGCCACCCGTCTCCAAGATCGATATTATACTGAATTTAACGTACAGCTTAGAGGAGTTGTACTGCATATAGAACTGGTCAAGGTGACTGCATGAATATCATAATGTGGGTACAATACCGTACATATAGGGTAAAGCGGTTATATTAACCCATTCCCTCATATTGACGACTTTTGACGACTCTATAAAATTCACTTCGTGAAACCATTGTGATAAATAGAGCATTTGCTCCTATAGGAGCAAATGCTCTATTTATCACAATGGTTTCAAACTACAAAATTCTAAAATTTTCCTTTTCTCAAGTTAATGCTCCTTTTCCGTAGATGTAATCAAAGAGGTTGTATCTAAAAATAGCCTATGAGGTAATGGGTTAAACAACACAGCAAAACATATGATACAATTCAATTCGACACGGGCGATTTTATTGCATTAAAACCCTGAATTTTAGTAGAGAGAAATTTGGATACTTCCAGCCAGGTGGCTTAATGTAGGGTGCATGACTCATTCTGCATTAAGCTGTCACCTGTCTCCAAGGTCGATATTTATACTAAATGTAATATCCGGTTTATATAGGTTTTACTGTATATGATAACAATAGTCAACATATTAAATCCAGATCAGACAGCCATCTAATGGACATTCCACAAGGATCTGTGTGATCTGGATCTACTCTTTTTGCAAATGTACAAAAATGCATATATACAATGTAATGGATGAATTCTTTTTAAGTGATCATGTAAGAGATGTCCCATATTTCGTTTTACAAATTGTACGAACTCTGACATAGGGATGTTCTACTATATGTTCTCATACAAATAGAACAGACTCTGACATAGAGAGGCTGGCTCTATGATATTTTCTCCTATAAATAGAACAGACTCTGATATTGAGAGGATCTATGACATGTTCCTCTACAAATAGTAAGACTCTGACATAGACAGGATCTATACATATGGTATGTTGAACTATGTTCTACAAACAGTACATACTCTGACAGAGAGGATAATTATGTGGTGTGTTCTACAAAGTGTACGGACTCTGACATAGAGAGGATCTATGGTCTTTTCTACCAGTAGTACGGACTCTGGTAGGCGTCTGGTCCGACGGGCCGTATTCAACATTCAAACGGTGTTATATCGATTAACCCTTTCGCTGCCAAACTCTGTCGTCTGCTAACTCTGTCGTCTGCTACAAATTTTCATTCTTTTGATTTTTTTCATTTTTGTTTCAAAAACATAGTAACAGTAACAAACAGTTTGGATCCTGATGAGACGCTGAGTTACTCGGCGTCTCATCTGGATCCAAACTGTTTGCATAGGTAATCACAGATCCGGCATTGGCAGCGAAAGGGTTAATTTCCATGTTCAATAGAACAAAGCTGTGAGTGTACAAATATTTTGTCTTCTTCTGCTGAAACACTAAACGATATGGACCACACCAAAGTCTTATGGAAACAAGTGATGCGAACAAGTCTGCTGACAACGAGGTAACAGCATCGATTCCAAGATGACTGATTGGATTAAGTTACTTAGCCCTAGATTTTACATCATATAAACATTATTTACGTACATGTATGTGCAAACAAAGTAGACCCAGATCAAACAGTTTCTGTAGCAGTCATCTGATCTGGGTGTGTTCTGTTTGCTTATAAAATTACATGTTAATATATCTGATTCTAATTTCTACAAATATCAAGACGACTAGCATTGCATTTAATAAATTGTCATGGTGTCGTTATTCCTTTTACTAATTTGCATCTGTGATTACCTATGCAAACAGTTTGTTACTGTGACTGACGACAAATTTTGCAGACGACAAATTTTGCAGACGACAAAATTTGGTTACGAAAAATTTAAATAATTGTCGGACGTAACTAGGTAATAACAATCTATGTGTCAAATAGTTCAGATCCCAATAACATGTTAGATCAATGAGGGTCTCATTTGGACAATTGCAAACATTATCACGCGTAGTATGTTAGAAGTTGTGCATCGCATGTTATACAGTTATATATGGAAGTGGTGCTTCAAATGTTATAGGATCGTGATGCCTCACATGTTATACAGAGACGTGATGCCTCACATGTTATATTAGGGACGTGATGCCTCACATCTATATTAGGGACGTGATGCCTCACATGCTATGTAGGGACGTTATGTCTCACATGTTATATTAGGGACGTGATGCCTCACATGCTATGTAGGGACGTTATGCCTCACATGTTATATTAGGGACGTGATACCTCAGTCACGTATTATTTAGGGACGTGATGCCTCACATATTATACAGAGATGTGCTGCCTCGCATGTTATATTAAGGTCATGATGCCTCATGTTATACAGGATCGTGATGCCTCACGTGTTATACGGGGTCGGGATGCATCACGTGTTAT
Organism: Azorinus chamasolen; assembly: GCA_963576725.1. Classification (NCBI taxonomy): domain Eukaryota; kingdom Metazoa; phylum Mollusca; class Bivalvia; order Cardiida; family Solecurtidae; genus Azorinus; species Azorinus chamasolen. The sequence goes on from OY755245.1 coordinate 73,917,610, forward strand.
ATTAGGGACGTGATACCTTACCTTTTATATAGGATCATGATGTCTCACATGTTATACAGAAACGTGATGCCTTACATTTTTTTTTATAAGGGACGTGATGCCTTACGTGTTATATTGGGACGTGATGCCTCACATGTTATACAGGGGCGTGCTGCACCACATGTTATTAGGGTTGTAGTGCATCACATGTAATATAGGGACGTGATGCCTCGCATGTCATAGAGGATCGTGATGCCTCGCATGTTATACAAGGTCGTGATGTGTCACATGTAATACAGGGTCGTGATGCCTCACAAGTTATACAGGGTCATGATACGTGACGTGTTATACAGGGCCGTGATGCCTCACATGTTATATAGAGTTGTGATGCCTAACGTGTTATATAGGATCGAGGTACCTCGCATGTTATACATGGCGACTATGCCTTACATGTTATACAGGGTCGTGATGCCTCACATATTATACAGGGTCGTGATGCCTCACATGTTATACAGGGTCGTGATGTATCACATGTTATACAGGGTCGTGATGCCTCACATGTTATACAGGGTCGTGATACGTGACATGTTATACAGGACCGTGATGCCTCACATGTTATATAGAGTTGTGATGCCTAACGTGTTATATAGGATCGAGGTACCTCGCATGTTATACATGGCGACGATGCCTTACATGTTATACAGGGTCGTGAGGCGTGACATGTTATATAGGGTTGTGATGTCTCACGTGTTATATAGGATCGTGATGCCTCACATATCATATAGGGACGGGATGCGTGATATTATAAAGAGATGTGGTGCCTCACATGTTGTATAGGCATGTGATCCATCACATGTTATACAGGGCCGTGATGCCACATATGTTGTATAGGGTTGTGATTTCTCACGTGTTATATTGGGATGTGATGTCTCACGTGTTACATAGGATCGTGTTGCCTCACATATCATATAGGGACGTGACGCGTGACGTTATAAAGAAACTTGGTGCCCTACATGTTATATAGGATCGTGATGCCTCACATGTTATACAGGATCGTGATGCGTGACATATTATACAGGGCCGTAATGCCTCATATGTAATACAATGATTATTAACCATTTACTCCATATTAAATAATTCTAAGTCTTCTCAAAAAGAGTTGATCCAGGTCTGACGGCTGATCAGGGTCTGCTCAGTTTGCTTATGAAATAATATACATATCATTCTACAGTTTCTGTGGTTAGACTCCAAACGTTTATGTACATGTGCCATTATCAAAGTTAGTTAATTAATATCCATGAAATAATTATTTCTTACATGAATATTCATGAAGTAAAGGGTTGAGTTAATATTATAGAATATTACATGAATGTAATTGGTGTTCATGGGAACATTAAATCTTTTATGAATATTCACCTAATTTTTTTTAAATGGTATTGAAAGTCCGGCATGTTGCCGCTTTTCAAATGATATACTAGTTGTAATACAATAAATAGCACATTAACTTATTACTAAACAGCCGGCGCTCTTGAAACTGCGCAGATCATAATACTCCGATATATTCGGGAGGAGGAGAAGGAGGAGGAGGAGGAAGAGGGGGCCTAAAAAGATAATGTATCTTGAGTGAAAGGTTTCAGTATAGTGGTCCAACTTTCTTAGATTCTGCTAGATCAAGTTACAACTATTCAGCCGAAGTACAGCTATCTCGTTACAACAATCCCAAATATTCCGTTTCTCCCCCTAAAATACAATGAATCATGTGTAACAGATTTTGTTTTGAAATGACACTAACGAGCTGCGTTAACCATCTCCCAGCACATGGCACCACGCCCCTGTGTGATATATGAGAAGCCGTGTGTTAACACGGCACATACAGAGCGGGTTAGGTATCAGGACATCAGAAATTTCAAAATACACTGATTTTACCACGCAGTTCGTATTCATTAAAAAGAAATCTCAACATTATTTACCGGGATTTGTGACATTCGACGCGATACCTGAGTTTGAGATAAAACACCGGCTATCATAAACTATAACTGTCTCACCTGTATAAGAAGTCCTGTAATCCTGACACTAAGTTATCATTGACTGACCACCTTAATTCTATACGTACTGTTTATAGCAATGTTTGCCCACCCGTGACATGCCCGGGCCTGCCCAATTAAGTTTATATAACGGATAATTTATATAAGTCCGTTTCTAAGGCTTCCAATCTCAAACCAGAACCAGATGTTGACCATGAATTGAAAATTAATATATTATTTATGAGAGGCTGATAGCGCATCTAGTGGTAGTACGGATTGGAGAAAATGACAGTCGGGCCATTATATCGGATTTTCAAAGGTAGAGCCGAGATTGAAGAACCTTGTACTATTTCAATGCTGACGAATCACGTGCTATTGTTTAGACGGTGCCATAGCAACAGACAAACGCCGTTCAAATATAGACTGAAACACGGAGTAGGTCTATTATAAAAGCTTTCAAAACGGTTACGAAATGGACAGTCGGTATAATAGCAAACTATTTACTTTCTATAACCATACATTGAACCGCGAACTGATATACACTGGGTAGTGTAGACTCATTCAATCGAGCACTTCACACAACCGGGTAGAACAAGCAGTGTTAACCATACAAGTGAACGCCTCACAACCAATGTAGAGCAAGCAGTGTTAACCATACAAGTGAACGCCTCACAACCAATGTAGAACAAGCAGTGTTAACCATACAAGTGAACGCCTCACAACCAATGTAGAACAAGCAGTGTTAACCATACAAGTGAACGCCTCACAACCAATGTAGAACAAGCAGTGTTAACCATACAAGTGAACGCCTCACAACCAATGTAGAACAAGCAGTGTTAACCATACAAGTGAACGCCTCACAACCAATGTAGAGCAAGCAGTGTAGACCAGACAAGCGAGCACCTCACAGCCGCGGAAGAGCAATCAGTGTAGACTAAGTGTATAACTAACAACGAAATTAAATAAGCAGTGTAGACCAGACAAGCGAGCCCATTACAGCCGATGTAGAACAAACAATGTAGACTAGACAAGCGAGCCCATTGCAGCCGCGGTAGAACAACAGTGTAGACTAGACAAGCGAGCACCTCACAGCCGCGGTAGAACAACAGTGTAGACCAGACAAGCGAGTCCATTGCAGCCGCGGTAGAATAACAGTGTAGACCAAACAAGCGAGCACATTGCAGCCGCGGTAGAACAACAGTGTAGACCAGACAAGCGAGCACATTGCAGCCGGGGTAGAACAACAGTGTAGACCAAACAAGCGAGCACATTGCAGCCGGGGTAGAACAACAGTGTAGACCAAACAAGCGAGTACATTGCAGCCGCGGTAGAACAACAGTGTAGACCAGACAAGCGAGCACATTGCAGCCGGGGTAGAACAACAGTGTAGACCAAACAAGCGAGCACATTACAGCCGGGATAGAACAACAGTGTAGACCAAACAAGCGAGCACATTGCAGCCGGGGTAGAACAACAGTGTAGACCAAACAAGCGAGCACATTGCAGCCGCGGTAGAACAACAGTGTAGACCAGACAAGCGAGCCCATTGCAGCCGCGGTAGAATAACAGTGTAGACCAGACAAGCGAGCCCATTGCAGCCGCGGTAGAACAACAGTGTAGACCAGACAAGCGAGCACATTGCAGCCGCGGTAGAATAACAGTGTAGACCAGACAAGCGAGCACATTGCAGCCGCGGCAGAACAAACAATATAGAATAAGCGGACACATAACAACGCGATTAAACAAGCAGTGTAGATCCAAAGGCACCTCACAACCGCGGTAGAATAAACAGTACAAAACCACACATGCGGACATCGTCTAATCGCGGTAGAGCAAGCAGGATAGACCAAAGATCACAATGGTTTAAAAACTACAAAATTCTAAACTTTTCCTTTTCGGTAGATTTATTCTAAAAATAGTATAGTAGGGAATGATTAACAACTGTGATGGAGTATCACATCAGCGGGAACTTTGCAGCCGCGTTTGGGCAAAAGTGTAGAACAATTCCAGAGGACAACAAACAGCCGCGATACAGCAAGCAGTCTAGACAGAGACTAAGTGATAGAGCGGGACCAGGAGGTAGAACAAACAGCCGCGATACAGCAAGCAGTCTAGACAGAGACTAAGTGATTGAGCGGGACCAGGAGGAGGTAGAACAAACAGCCGCGATACAGCAAGCAGTCTAGACAGAGACAAAGTGATTGAGCGGGACCAGGAGGAGGTAGAACAAACAGCCGCGATACAGCAAACAGCCTAGACAGAGACTAAGTGATTGAGCGGGACCAGGAGGAGGTAGAACAAACAGCCGCGATACAGCAAGCAGCCTAGACAGAGACTAAGTGATTGAGCGGGACCAAGAGGTAGAGCAAACAACCGCGATACAGCAAGCAGTCTAGACAGAGACTAAGTGATTGAGCGGGACCAGGAGGTAGAACACACAGCCGCGATACAGCAAGCAGTCTAGACAGAGACTAAGTGATTGAGCGGGACTAGGAGGAGGTAGAACAAACAGCCGCGATACAGCAAGCAGCCTAGACAGAGACTAAGTGATTGAGCGGGACCAGGAGGTAGAACAAACAGCCGCGATACAGCAAGCAGCCTAGACAGAGACTAAGTGATTGAGCGGGACCAGGAGGTAGACCACATAGCCGCGATACAGCAAGTGGTCTAGACAGAGACTGAGTGATTGAGCGGGACCAGGAGGTAGAACAAACAGCCGCGATACAGCAATCAGTCTAGACAGAGACTAAGTGATTGAGCGGGACCAGGAGGTAGAACAAACAGCCGCGATACAGCAATCAGTCTAGACAGAGACTAAGTGATTGAGCGGGACCAGGAGGTAGACCACATAGCCGCGATACAGCAAGCAGTCTAGACAGAGACTAAGTGATTGAGCGGGACCAGGAGGTAGAACAAACAGCCGCGATACAGCAATCAGTCTAGACAGAGACTAAGTGATTGAACGGGACCAGGAGGTAGAACAAACAGCCGCGATACAGCAATCAGTCTAGACAGAGACTAAGTGATTGAGCGGGACCAGGAGGTAGAACAAACAGCCGCGATACAGCAAGCAGCCTAGACAGAGACTAAGTGATTGAGCGGGACCAGGAGGTAGAACAAACAGCCGCGATACAGCAAGCAGCCTAGACAGAGACTAAGTGATTGAGCGGGACCAGGAGGTAGAACAAACAGCCGCGATACAGCAAGCAGTCTAGACAGAGACTAAGTGATTGAGAGGGACCAGGAGGTAGAACAAACAGCCGCGATACAGCAATCAGTCTAGACAGAGACTAAGTGATTGAGCGGGACCAGGAGGTAGAACAGTGTCAATCAATACCAACGGGCAACGTATCAGCCGCTATAGAGTAAGCAGTGTTGACTGAGACCAACTGGCATATAATAGCCACAGTAGAATGAGCAATGTAACCCGAGATCAGCTGGCATATAACAGCGCGGTAGAGAGTGCAATGCAGCCTGAGACCAGCTGGCACATAATAGCCGCAGTAGAACGAGCAATGTAACATGAGTCCACCTGCCATATAATAGCCGCGGTAGAACATGCAATGTAACCTGAGACCACCTGGCATATAATAGCCGCGGTAGAACGTGCAATGTAACCTGAGACCACCTGGCATATAATAACCGCGGTAGAACTAGCAATGGAACATGATACCACCTGGCATACAATAGCCGAGGTAGAACAAGCAATGGAACATGAGGCCATCAGGCATATAAAAGCCGAGGTAGAACGAGCAATGTAACCTGAGAACACCTGGCATATAATAGCCGCGGTAGAACAAGCAATGGAACATGAGGCCATCAGGCATATAAAAGCCGAGGTAGAACGAGCAATGTAACCTGAGAACACCTGGCATATAATAGCCGCGGTAGAACAAGCAATGGAACATGAGGCCATCAGGCATATAAAAGCCGAGGTAGAACGAGCAATGTAACCTGAGAACACCTGGCATATAATAGCCGCAGTAGAACGAGCAGTGTAACCCGAGACCACCTGGGATATAATAGCCACAGTAGGACGAGCAGTATAGACCCAGACCAGCAGATAACTTATAGCCGCAGTAGAACGAGCAAGGTAACCCGAGACAATCTGGTATATATCAACCGCGGTAGAACAAGCAGTATAGATCAGGACCAACAGCCACGGTAGAGGGGGCAATGTAGTCTGATACCAACTAGCGTGTAACAGCCGCGGTAGAACAATCAGTATAGACCCAGAACAACTTAAATGAATAGCCACGGTAGGACGAGCAATATAGCCTGAGACCAGCTAGCATGTAACAACCGCGGTAGAACGAGCGATATAACCTGATACCAACAGATAGCTAACAGCCGCGGTAGAACGAGCAATATAACCTGATACCAACATATAGCTAACAGCCGCGGTAGAACGAGCGATATAACCTGATACCAACAGAAAGCTAACAGCCGCGGTAGAACGAGCAATATAACCTGATACCAACATATAGCTAACAGCCGCGGTAGAACGAGCGATATAACCTGATACCAACATATAGCTAACAGCCGCGGTAGAACGAGCGATATAACCTGATACCAACACGAGCGATATAACCTGATACCAACATATAGCTAACAGCCGCGGTAGAACGAGCAATATAACCTGATACCAACAGATAGCTAACAACCGCGGTAGAACGAGCAATATAACCTGATACCAACATATAGCTACCAGCCGCGGTAGAACGAACAATATAACCTGATACCAACATATAGCTAACAGCCGCGGTAGAACGAGCGATATAACCTTATACCAACATATAGCTAACAGCCGCGGTAGAACGAGCAATATAACCTGATACCAACATATAGCTACCAGCCGCGGTAGAACGAGCAATATAACCTGATACCAACATATAGCTAACAGCCGCGGTAGAACGAGCAATATAATCTGATACCAACATATAGCTAACAGCCGCGGTAGAACGAGCCATATAACCTGATGGCAATATAACCTGATACCAACAGATACCTAACAGCAGCGGTAAAGGGGGCAATGTAGACTGATATAAGCTGGCACATAACAGCCACGGTAGTACAATCAGTTTAGACCCAGACAAACAGACACCCCATAGTCAAGATAGTACAAACAGTATAGACCGAGACCAACAGACACCCCATAGTCGAGATAGTACAAACAGTATAGACCGAGACCAACAGACACCCCATAGTCGAGATAGTACAAACAGTATAGACCGAGACCAACAGACACCCCATAGTCGAGATAGTACAAACAGTATAGACCGAGACCAACAGACACCCCATAGTCGAGATAGTACAAACAGTATAGACCGAGACCAACAGACACCCCATAGTCGAGATAGTACAAACAGTATAGACCGAGACCAACAGACACCTAAAAACCGAGATAGAGCGAGTAGTATAGGCCCAGACCATTAACCACATCACAGCTGAGGTAATGCAAACAGTATATACCGACACCAACATACACCTAACAACCGAGGTAGAGCGAACAGTATAGATCCAGACCAATAGACACCTCACAGCTCAGCGGTAGCGCGAGCGGTATAGACCCAGACCAACAGCCACCTACCAGCCGCGGTATTGCAAACAGTATAAACAACAATCACCTGACAGCAGCGATAGAGCAAGCAGTGAAGACTCAGACCAGCAGGCATCTAACTGTCTCGATAGAGCGAGCAGTGTTGAACCGTATGTAACACGAGTGAAAGATTCGACCGAATATGTGATATATTCAATCGAAAATGATACGCGCATCAAACGAATATGGTACATAAAATGTGATATATTCGCGTGGCTTAAGATTTTATATGCACACCAAAACGAATATGTTACACTCACAAAGTGGACACAATAAACGAAAATGGCAACGAATTCATCCCATTTGTTAATTGTTAGCATGTTTGAAAAAAACCCACACAAAAAACACGTATTTTCATCATCATCCTCACCATCATCACCTTGAAAATTTGCATTAATTCAAACCAAGTTATGCAGTTTGTAATTGCCAAGGTCGGTGAACCCTTCAAAGAATGAATTCGGTTAATGGATATTCATTGGCGAAGGGTCTACAGAAGACCAGATATTTCGAAAGCCCATAGGTAAGTGTTCGTTTTCTGCTTATGAAGGCAGGTAGAAACACATTAGCCATTAAACAGATAATAAAAGACCAAAGACGGACACATGCCTGGATTCGTTTGCGTATGAGTATGATATCGATATTACGTATTCGCGGCAGTGATATTAAAATGGCAAATGAAATTGTTCAAAATGTGTTTAAAACAATTATGACGTCGTTATTATATTGAAATAACTTGTATGACAATGTCGTTTAATTCTTTGAAATCACTATTCAGAGTTATATCAGTTTCCTGTTTATTTGCATATGGGTGCCATTTACTGGTATGTTATCGACATTACATATTTGCGACGGTGATATTAAAATGGCAAACAAATGTAGTCACTTGAAACTACAAATATGCTTAAAAGAGCTGCATCAGTTTCTTGTTTATTACAGTTATGAAACTTTCGTTTCTTCTCTGTATTAGATACCCCTTTCCACATGATCTGAAAGTCACTTTCAGTTATGCAGAAACAACAAGAACGATAAATAAAATGGTGATGAGTTGAATATTATGTGGCGATGATGTTGTTGATGATGATGGTCGTAATGAGGATGATGTTTTTGGTGATGATGGTGATTGTAGTGGTGATGGTAATGATGATGGTGAATGATGTTGCTGGTGATGGATGATAGTGATGATGACAAAAATGATTATGAGGATGATTATGATGGTAATTATGGTTAAGGTAAATGATGGTAAGGGTTTTATATCACAACGTATGTGACATATACGTTTATGTTTTTTACTGCCATACTGAGCAGACGAATATGACACATTTGACAGGTGTGATTTTTACGGTGACGTTGAATATATCACACGCGTGTTACATATTCGATCCGTGACATATACGGTTCAACAGAGCGGTATAAACCAAGGCCAGCATTTGCAATCAGTCTCATCAAGCTCCAAGCTGTTTGACACCTCACATAATTTGCATTCAGTTTCATCAAGACAAGATTCAATCTGTTTGACATTCGGTTAACAATTTCCCAAAAGCTTTATGGGTTCGGAAGTAGTTCCGCTTGCATCAGTGCCCATGCTTATAAAGCTTTTTAGTTGAGTCTGGGTTCGTTCTCAAGTTTTTGATTGGTCAGATTTGAGCCTATGGCTCAAATCTGACCAATCAAAAGCTTGAGAACAAACCCAGACTCAACTAAAAAGCTTTATAGGCATGGACCCAGATCTATATATGAGTAGACATTATTGTTGCTTTATTATGATTAACCCATTACCTCATAGGCTATTTTTAGATACAACCTCTTTGAATTAATAAGCAAATGCTCTATTTATCACAATGGTTTCACAAAGTGACTTTTACAGAGTCGTCAAAAGTCGTCAACATGAGGGAATGGGTTAAGGTTAATATCTAATATCACAACAGAGCTACACATAATGGTGCCTACCCAAATACTAACATCACCATTTCTCCACCAAAGCATATAGGCCTACTGTGGCCACCCTTTAGAATCGCCTCTTAGAGACCATTCTAAAGAAGGGTCATAGTATAGGCTTTGGTGGAGAAATAAAGGAGATATTCTTGAAAATGTTTAAATTTACGCATCTTATCTGGGCCTCTGTGGTAAGATTTATTTTCGTCTCACAACTCTGCGATATCATATTGTATTTACATAGCACACACGTGTAATTTTCCCGCGTTAAACTGCAGCGGCATTCTACCTTACTTGAATCTTCAAAAGCTACTTCAGTAAAACCTCTCTAAACCGGATATTAAATTTAGTATAAATATCGGTCTTAGCAACAGGTAGCAGCTTAATGCAGGGTGAAAATCATGCAAAATGCTCACATGTACGCTTTATGACAATCACCCTGCATTAAGCACCCACCTGTCTAAAAGTATCTAAGTTCTCATCAACTAGAAATCCGGTTTAGAGGGGTTTTACTGTAAACGATTTACAGCAATATTTATTTTCTTGATAAGATTTCAAAAACAGCTACGATCCAGATTGAAGGTTGAGCCACTCACCATTTTTATTGTACCCAGTCTACTTGACAGTCTACTATTAACGTATAAAACGCCGAATTTTCAAAAGGACTATTCCAAAATTCAAACGAATCGAGCTTATGATCAATATTTAGGGATTTTTCTAAAGAAAGACATGACAAACAGTGCACACCCTGATGAGGGGGCTCCTCTAGGAGCCAGCTCATCTGGGTCTACACTGTTTGCAAAGGACAATAGTGACTCTTGTCCCGCACTGTAGTGGTTAAACGTTTTAAAACGGAACGGAAGGTAAAAAAAATGACAAGTGCAGTAAATGGAAATATTGTGTTTTTTTTTTCAAATGTGTCCAAAATGATTAATGAACCTGATAAGACAGAATTTACTCATCTTTTTAACCACTTCCTCCATGAGCATTTATGTTAGAAACAATAATGAAATCATGCATTATTAATTAGCTGATTTGTTTTAATACATGTAATAATAATAATCTAGTATTAGATATACAATGTACAGTATTTCATGAGCAAACATAGGAGGCCCTGAGCAGACGACTGCTATCGGAGTTGTTGGATCTGGGTCTACTCTTTTTGCAAAGTCGTTAAATGGCGTCTCTACCCGGCAAAGGATAACTTGACTCAACTGTTTGCACATGTTACAGTAAAACATCTCTAAACCAGGTGTTCAATTTAGAATAACTATCGTTCTTAGAGACAGTCGGCAGCTTAATGCAGGGTGAAAGTCATACAGAAAGCTCCTCTAGGAGCTTTCTGTATGACTTTCACCCTGCATTAAGCAGCCACATGCCTAAAAGTATCTAATTTCTGGTCAACCAGAATTTCGGTTTAGAGGGGTTTTACTGTATCTCGCATATGCTGATAGCCTGCCAGAGGATATGCATAATAACCTTTTAACCCTATATACTCCATAAGTATGCCTTTTTACGCTTTTGCGTAAATATCCAAATCAGACGACCCCAGCAGGAACCGTCTGATCAGGGCATGTTTTGTTTGCTTATGAAGTATTACAGATATGACTCTAGTTTCAGCCATCACCACAATCCCCTGTGGTTATGTGTCATTATAAAAATGAACCTAATTAATATTCATAGCGACTTTATTTCTTACAGGAATAATGATCAAATAAAGGGTTAAATTAAAAAAACAACAACAAAAAAACCCCAACAAAACAACGTCAGTAGTACTGTTGAACAATGACTATCATGTGCAGCACTGTAGACTTGTTTTTGATGGCCGCTAATCCATTCTCTCACATGCTATTTTTAGATTCAGCGTCTTTGAATGAATCTACTGAAAAGGGACATTTACTACAGGAAAGGAAATTGTATTTATCACAATGGTTTCAGAAAGTGACATTTACAGAGGCATCAAAAGGCGTAAATACAAGGGAACGGGTTAAGACAGGTTCTGCTGTATGTGTCTAATTGTTGCTCTTGCGTTATGAAGTGCGACATGTTACAAACGCCTCAACCCTTTTCATTCTCATACCGACCTGACTGACAAATAAATGTAGGGTTGATCCAGGTGAGATGCCGTATAATTCGGTGTCTCACCAGACATTCATTAGAGATAATACGGCAATTCTCTCGGGAGCGTTTATTAGATATGGTACGATAACGCCCAAGGGGGTTTATTTGAGATGATACCGTCACCACCCTGGGGGCGTTTATTAGAGATAATACGGTAACCCCCTAGGGGCGTTTATTTGAGATGATGCCGTCACTACCCTAGAGGCGTTTATTAGAGATAGTACGATGACGTACCAGGAACGGTTATTGGAGATAATACGGTAACTCCCCTTGGTGCGTTTATTAGAGATAGTACGAAACACATCGGGAGCGATTATTAGTAATACTACGGTAACTACCATTGGGTGTTTGTTAGAGACAGTACGATAACGTACAGGAACGTTTATCAGAAATAGTACGAGAACGCCCTGGGAAAGTTCATTAGAGATAATTCGGTAACTCCTCTGGGTGCGTTTATTTGAAATAATACCATAACTCCTCCGGGAGCTGGTTTGGACTTCGGTTCTCTCTGCGCTCTCTACAATGTGAGGTTAAAATGTAGATTATGGGATTAGTTTAATAGACGAACATGAAGAGAGTTAATAAATTACTGTCAATAGAACGTGAGTTGGACAATATGAAAGGAATTTACTAAGATAAATAATGAACAATAAATTTAAACAACAGACGAACATTTTACATGAAGCTAGCAAAGAGGACATTTAGCTTTTACTTAAATTGTTGCTACATTCTTAGCACTCTGCATTTAAGCTCTGACACAAACTAATAACTGATCACAAGTAGAGAGAAAACTACCATCTTTACAAAAACAAACCAAGGCAGGCTGTAGGGTATCCATGGACAAGGAAAAGGTCAGGAGGAAATTTAAGCAAAAAGTCAGGGGATTTTGAAATAACAATTCTGTGAATAATAAAAATATCACGAATAAAGGCTAAAGCAGTTTCTTCACGTTTGGCCATTATCATAATTTAGTCTTTCACTTTGACTCTACTCACTAAATGTCTACACATTATTAGTAGTCAACACTTCTAACACATATAATTTAGTATCATATGCATTGCTTAACCCTTCGCTTGCTGAATTCTAAAATACATTTCTCCTTCTTTAACCATGCCCTGTTGTACAATTACATATATCTTCACTGTGTACAAGTATTTAGCTGTGCAATCACTGCTGTGGAATGCACCGGTTGCACAATCAACTTGTAAATAGTGCAGACCCTGATGAGACAGCTCCTGCAGGAGCTGTCTCATCTGGGTCTTCACTATTTACAAGTAGGTATATTGACGTGAATAGCAAGCGAAGGGCTAATATTTTAGATATGTTAAGCAAACTTACTGTGCAACATATACGAGTACATGTATGTTTTAATATGTGGCAACTAAAACATTCTTATTTGTTTGTATTAGTTAATTTCATTCTATCTTTTATATGCTTGACCAGATATTCAATGAGCTGTAGCTTAGTTAACTCTGTGGATAAGGACATTTGGGATTAGCATGCCAAAAAGGACAAATTACAAGCTGACCTAATAAGATTTATATCTCTTCATAAGTATGCACTTCAAAATGAAATTGTTATGTCTTTTAGGCACTTCAAACTTTAATGATATAAAAAGACTTGTATCATTGAATTTTGAAATGCCTAAAAAGACTCATATATCACTTTCCTTTTAAAGTGCTTACTTATGAACAGATATAAATCTTATTCTAGATTAGCGTAAACGTATTTTTGTCCATTTGGCATGCCTCTACTTTCAAGTACCACATCCTATATATACAGTATAGATTACTTCTGTAAATACATGTATATATATGTATGTAGAAAAAAATAGGAAACTAAATCTAAGAAAAACAATTAAAAACAAAATTAAAAATACAAAGAGTGATACAATGACAATTATTAGTAAAAAGATGTTAACCCATTCCCTCATATTGACACCTTTTGGCGCTTCTGTAAAAGTCACTTTATGAAGCCATTGTGATAAAAAGAGCATTTGCTCCACAGGAGCAAATGCTCTATTTATCACAATGGTTTCAAAACTAAACAATGCTGAAAATTTCCTTTTCTCTAGTTAATGCTCCTTTTTGGTAGATTTAATCAAAGAGGCTAGGTCTAAAAATAGCCTAAGTGGGGATGGGTTAAGGCTTGGCTGTAAGAGAGGAGGAGGCCAGCAGATCCCCCTGTATTATGACATGCATTTCATTTCAAGCACTGATCCATCAGTATAAATAACTTTTGAAAATACATGTACACGTATGTATATAGAAAAAGAAAAATAGAAAATAAAATAAAAATACAATCGGCTCGTAGGCAAGTTTTGACGATTGGGGCCGCGGAACCGCGTTGTGGTGGGTGCAGGACGGGTGTTCCCTCCCATGCTTGATCTTTTGAAAATTGGTGCTTTCTTATATATGTTTTAGATCCATTCTAAAACGTATATGGGGCTGTTATAGGCTAGCTCTTAATAATTAATATCAAATTACGGTGTCAGGCGTGCTCAGCGAACTCAAATCTGAAAAATAAGTGCAAACTACTTTTTTATTGTTAATAACGCCATGTCGTCGTTCGAGTGGAATGATGCTCTATCTATAATTCTTCAGTTTTGGAAATACAGATCGCCACGTTTTAACTTTGAACGGAGCATATCTTTATCATTTCTCATTATTAATACATAGAATTTACATCTGCATGTTTGTATTGAAAAACAGCAATTGGAAAAGTAAAACTTTAATATATTTTAAGAGAGATTTTTTAAATGTTTCGCATTTTTACCATGGCGATTGAGCAATTTAGTGTAAAAAGAAAATAAAAATTATTTAAACGTGTACTACTCTATTGGGAGATGGAGCAAAACGTCTTGACAAATTTTGACACAGGGCAATCTAATACTATTCACTAGAAATATAAACAGGAATTTATCTGTCATCTTTGTTAGTCTTTGTTACAAAAAGCAAAGACGATAATCAGTTTCTTATAATACAAATGGCAATAATTTGTAACTGCAAAATACAAATTTAGCTACTGAAATAGAAGGTAATACCAAAAATCAAAATCATGATCATGTAATGTCGATCATTAAATTATAAAGAAATGGAACAATTTGCACTATAGAGATATTAACGCGGCACTGTAACTACCAAAACTGTCATAGAAACAGTACCATATCTGTGCTTTCAACAATTTTAGAAATAAAACACTGAATCACTAAATGAAGTTATCTAAGTATGCTAATTAAAGACTAGTAGTTTGGACCCCGGGTCAGCTCCAATGTTTTATGACGTTTGATCTGGATTGAAACTGTATGCACAAACTGCAGGCAATCAGGGGTGGACACAGTCTGAAACTAGAATCAAAAGTTATTCCATTTCCCTATAGAATATTCGTGTAGGATATAATGACACCATGCATATTTATTAGCCGAATTTGTATACTGGCATATGTGTATCGGTAGAAACTGTAGTCAGATCTCATTATAGTATTTGGGTTAATTCAACCCATTTCAGGAAACATTACCTATGGCAAACAGCTTCTATAGGATCCGCCTGACATGGGTCTACTCTGTTTGCAAATGCATGAAAATGCGTTTATATGAGGGAAAGGGTTAAACATACTTTGTAAACATACAAAGTCTTCCCCAAAATAAATCTAATGCTGTATTCTAGCTCCTTAGCCTTTACTCCATGAACATGCATGTAAGAAATAATGACATCATGAATATTAATTAACCCTGCCCTTCATATAGACGTGTTTCCAGAGATGTGCAGAGTAGACCCAGATCAGACGGCTTCCATACAACAATTACAGTTGGTAAAGTAAAATATGGATAGGTTTTGCTGTAGGGACAGCAGATGTCAGAACTTTACGTGCAAAATACAAAAACGTTAGAAATTTGATTTGTATTTTTAGTCAGGTAAAAGTCAGGGAAATTTGCTTTACTCAAATTGTGGACATCCTGCAGAGACTCTTCTCTATCAAATACTGGCTTGCACTGACTTCGCCTATACACGTTTGACCAATCCCGTGCAATGATTGAGACATATGTATGTCTATGTCTTCGACATACATAACTTTCCCATGGCACAGGTAAGAAGAGAGAGCTGATCAAGGGAGACAACCCCTACCTACAACGCCCAAATCTTATCAAATCGCTTACCTCCCTTGAAACTCAACTTAGTCTTGGTGATGTACAATGATTGTTAGTGATATACAATGATTGTAAGTGATGAATAATGGTTTGATTGTTAGTGATGTACAATGATTGTTAGTAAAGTACAATGCTTGTCAGTGATGTACAATGATTGTTAGTGATGTATAATGATTGTCAGTGATGTACCATGATTGCCAGTGATGTACAATGATTGTCAGTGATTGTTAGTGATGTAGAATGATTGTTAGTGATGTACAATGATTGTCAGTGATGTACAATGAGTGTTAGTGATGTACAATGATTGTTAATGATGTACAATGATTGTTAGTGATGTACAATGATTGTTAGTGATGTACAATGATTGTCAGTGATGCACAATGATTGTTAATGATGTACAATGATTGTTAGTGATGTACAATGATTGTTTGTGCTATACAATGATTGTTAGAGATATACAATGATTGTTAGTGATGTATGTAATGATTGTTAGTGATGTACAATGATTGTTCAATGATTGTTAGTGATGTACAATGATTGTTAGTGATGTAAAATAATTGTTAGTGCTATACAATGATTGTTAGAGCTATACAATGATTGTTAGTGCTATACAATGATTGTTAGTGATGTACAATGATTGTTAGTGTTATACAATGATTGTTAGTGATATACAATGATTGTTAGTGATGTACAAGGATTGTTAGTGCTATACAATGATTGTTAGTGATATACAATGGTTGTTAGTCATGTATAATGATTGTTAGTGATATACAATGATTGTTAGTGATGTACATTGATTTGATTGTTGTGATGCACAATCATTGAAAGTAATGTACAATTAATGTTAGTGATGTTCAACGATTGTTAGTGATTTTCCAATCATTGCAGTGATGTACAGTGATTATTAGTGACGTACAATGGTGTGATTGTTAGTGATCTACAATGATTTGTAAATAATAGAATATTATAATCCTCTCTATACCGGATTTTGAATACGTCAGAATTTAGGTGTATACATATGTATATGTTCGAAGGCACGTAGCAACTTAATGCAGGGTGAAACTCATTTGAGAGCTCTCTACATGACCATCTCTCTGCCTTAGCTACCCATTGAATGATATAGGACCCATAGAAAAGCCATGTGAGCAGGGTCTACATTGTCCTGTAGCAAGATTGAACCCATCACACTGAATGGACTTTATATAGTTCCACCCTGAATGTTTAACGTTGAATGGATTAACCCTTTCCTTAATTTAAACGTATTTTCACGCATTTGCAAACAGAGTAGACCCATATCAGACGGCTCCTATAGGAGCCGTCTGATCAGAGTCTGCGCAGTTTGCTAGTGGAATTTGAAAGATATGTTTCTTTACTTTCTAAAATGGCTACTATGTACTATCTTCCATATGTAGTTGTAACTAATTTTTCCATGAATATTCAGCAGGTATTGAAATTTGGAATAAACGTAGAACAGGGACAGGGTTAAGGACGGCACTGATAATAACCCTTTCCTCCATAAATACGCATTTCTACGCCTCTGTAAAAGTCACTTTCCTAGAGGAGCAAATGCTCTATTTATCACAATGGTTTCAAACTACAAAATTCTAAAATTTTACTTTTCTCTAGTAAATGCTCCTTTTGGGTAGATTCATTCAAAGAGGTTGGGTCTAAACATAGCCTATGGAGGAAAGAATTTATTTGAATTTCCCGTTTACTATTTCCTTAAACGCATTTTAACTCCTATGCAAACATAGTAGACCTAGATCAGTAGGCTCCTGTAGGAACCGTCTGATCAGGGTCTACTCAGTTTGCTTATGAACTGATATAGATCTGTTCCTAGAGTTGCCACCATGACTAAAATATCACGTGTTCGTAAACCATTATACAATTCAATCTAATTAATATTCGTGATGTCATTAGTTTTCACATGCATATTAAACAGGAAAAGGATTAAGAGCGTTTTTACTGTATTATAAGACACTACATCTAGGCCTACTTTCGCTCTTTTTCAGTACTTATTTTCATTTGTGACAGGAAGAAAACGTCAGTTTTCCAATCTCGGTGCATGGGTAAACAAAGACCCAAAGAAAGCTGTATTTAATTTTAAACCTGGACTCCATAAACATGTCTTTCTACGCATTTGCAAACAGAGTTTACCCAGAACATGCCGCTCCTTAATGTTCTGTAAATTTAAATACACGCGGGCGTATATTTAGTGATACAAATTCAAATAAGTTTTACGTATTTCTCTATAAACTGGACAGAGAGATAAGAAATGTTTTTCATCTTCAATATATGAAAATTTAAAAAACTTTGCCAAACCACGCGATTCGTTCTCTTCTGTTTTGAGCATATCTATCAGTAACTAGTCGTACCTTTCTGTACTGGGGATCTGAACCTAGTAAAAGTGTTCGACTAATCTGGTATATGTTTGGGTAACAATGTTGGAACTATGAACCTGATAAAGTTTGACAGGATGAGCTTATTATATATATTGAGTCTCATCAGAATCCAAACAGTGTGCAATTTAATCAGTATGTTCCAAGAATGTCAGGACAAAACTCCTAGACTATTTTTAGACCCAACCTCTTTGAATAAATATACCGAAAAGGAGCATTAACTATACACAAAGAGAGCTCTAGCATTGTGTAGTTTTGATTGATTGAGTTGGGTTTTACACTTTATAGGTTATATTGCGCCAAAACAGGAGAAAAGTTGCCGGTGTAACGAAGTAAAGTGACCCCCATAGAATACTGACCCCCGGTCACTATTCTTCAGAAAAAGAGACTCCCTTTCTGAAAAATATCGACTCCCCTCAGAAAAATAGTGACCCCCTCCGCGATATCTATAAAATAGTGACCCCCGCCCCAACTATTACTAACAAATTAGTAACCATTGCAAATACTTGAATACCTAATATTGTTGCGGCTGCAGTTTTGTTTTTGATGTTGCTGCTGCAGCATCGGGTGGGTGGGTATGTGTGTGTACGGTGTCAACGAAATTTAACGGGGGGGGGGGGGGGGGGGGTAAACGAAATTTAACGGAAACACTTTATTATTTAGAAACTGTCAATATTTTGAAAAATGTTGACACTAGCAGAAGAGTGACAGTGGGTGTGAAAGTAGTAGTTGTATTAGTAGAAGTAGTGGTAATATAACTTATTTTAAGGGGACATTTACAATACATTTTGAGTATAACAACCTTTTCTGTGCGATCTAATAAATGGTTCTATACTTCCAACAGTGACCGACCTTACTTGTCAAATCATGTTTTTAAATCTTTACAGTAAGTAAACTCTTCTTTTTATAAAGGCAAATACTACTACTTGTGTATTTTATTTTGTACCCTTGAGTAATAATTCACAATATAAACGAACACAAACGCAAATTAACTTCAATTGAATATAAAAGGATAAAAGTTGACGATTAATCTGTCTGATTGGCAAACTGTTTTGAAACTAGACAGGTGCTGATATTTTCGATGTCATACATTTAACTTACTAGGCAGCCACAAATAGGTGACGAACACACAAGGAAAACTATATTCTCTAGGTTATGTTATGAATAGAATATAAGACTCGTGTTCGTGATTTATTGGATCTATTAAACTCGTCCTTTTAGCAAAAATAAACACGCAACAAATCCTTGCTGTGTGGTTTTCTACAAAGCTCGTTTAAAATAAAAGTAAAAACATTATGAGCAACTAATCTAATGTTTATTATCTGCAGATGAAAATGGCCTTTTGCAAATGTACGAGTCGTACACACTATATTGCTATGGTATATGTCACACGTGCTTGACCTTTTATATAAGAAAATCAACAGCATCTCTTCAACAATGATTGACACAATTCTCTATAAATGAAATTGTATTCCGATGTTGTGTAGGGGTGTGTGAATGTGTTGGTGCGTGCGGAAGGGTGTTTTATAAGTGATTGTGTACGTGCATGTGCGTGTGTGTGTGCATGCGCGCGTGCGTGCCTGCTTGCGTGCGTGTGTGTGCTATTCTATACGAACAATGATTACAAGTCGTATTACTTGGCGTCCATTGCGCGCATTAGTCAGGATATATTAAACGGGGCTCAAAATGATATTACTAGGGGTCACACATCTGTAATTATGATCAAGGTTAAATATTTTTTTCGAAATACGTGAAACCCTTCTTTAAAGTATACTTGATGCAAATTAAAGTTGCTGGCGTTGTTCAAGATATAACGAAAGTGGGCCAAAGCATTATTACCGGGGATCACTATTGTTTAAAAAATACTGACCGGGGTTCGATATTCTTCAGAAACATATGACATCCATCCTTTCTACAACTAACTTGAGTTCAGTTAGCATTGGGCGCATTGGTTATTATATAATAACGGGGCTAAAAATAATCTATGAAAGGGGGTCACTACATCTGTAAGAATTATAACCAAGGTTAAATATTTTTCGAGTAAAGTTAAACCCTTTCCTTAAATTATACTGGAGATAGATTTGAGTTTCAGGGAGTTGTTTAACATATCATGAATGTGTGTCAAATCACTATGACCGGGGTCGCTATCTTTTAAAAAAATACTGACCGGGGGTCAGTATTCTTCAGAAAATGTGACCCCCTATGTACAAAATGCTTGGGTTCAATTAACATTGTGCGTATTAGTCTAGTATAATAAACACGGTCAAAATGCAATGACTGGGGTCACTACATCTACAAGAATTATGACAAAGGAAAAGGTATTTTTCGATTAACGAGTTGTTTAACATATCATGAACGTGAATAATAGAATTATGACCGGGTTCGCTATTTTTGACAATATACTTGCTGGGGTCGATATTCTTCAGAACATGTGACCCACTATGTACAAAATACTTATGGGTCACTACATCTGTAAGAATTATGACCAAGATTAAATAAAAATCGAGTAAAGTTAAACCCTTTCTTAAATTATACTGGAGGTAGATTAAATGAAACAGTAGTAAAGTCAAGCAGGAAAAGCCACACACATAAGTTCGCGAGAGCTGTTCAACATATCATGAACGTGTGTCAAAGCACAGTAACCGGGGTCGCTATTTTTTTTAAGAAATATTGATCGGGGGTTCGATATTCTTCAGAAAATGTGACCCCATATGTACAAAATACTTGGGTTCAATTAGTATTGCGCTCTTTAGTCATGATAGAATAAACACGACTGACATTGCTATGACGGGGGTCACTAAATCTGTAAAAATTATGACACAGGTTAAATAAAATCGAGTAAAGTTAAACTCTTTCTCAAATTATACTGGAGGTAGATTAAGTTCGCAGGGAGTTGTTCAACATATAATGAACGTGTGTCAAAGCATTATGGCCGGGGGTCGCTATTTTTAAAAAATACTGACCGGGGTCGATATTCTTCAGGTAATGTGACCCCCTATGTACAAGATATAAAATATAGTTTACGATTAAAGTTAAAACCTTTTTTTAAATTATACTGGAGGTAGATTACGTTCGCGGGAACTGTTCAACACATCATAAACATGTGTCAAAGCACTATGACCGGGGTCGCTATTTTTTAAGAAATACTGATCGGGTGTTCGATATTCTTCAGAAAATGTGATCCCATATGTACAAAATACCTGGGTTCAATTAGTATTGCGCTCTTTAGTCATGATAGGATAAACACGACTGAAATTGCTATGACGGGGGTCACTAAATCTGTAAGAATTATGACACAGGTTAAATAAATTCGAGTAAAGTTAAACTCTTTCTCAAATTATACTGGAGGTAGATTAAGTTCGCAGGGAGTTGTTCAACGTATAATTAACGTGTGTCAAAGCACTATGACCGGGGGTCGCTATGTTTTAAAATATACTGACCGGGGTCGATATTCTTCAGAAAATGTGACCCCCTCTGAACAAAATACTTGGGTTCAATTAGTATTGCGCGCTTTAGTCAAGATAGGATAAACACGACTGAAATTGCTATGACCGGGTGTCACTACATCTGTAAGAATTATGACAAAGGTTAAATAAAATCGAGTAAAGTTAAACTCTTTCCTAAATTATACTAGCAGTAGATTAAAAATTCTGAAGGGTGGTGATCCCCCGAGAGCAAAAATTGCAACACAAACAGAGAAAATTGCAGACTCGGTTTTATTGAGTCTGTTCATGAGCAGTAAATGAAAGTGCAACACTGCTCTCGCCTTCTAGCACCGGCTTAAGCGGTATTCAATTTTCAGAATAAGAAGTACTGAAATGCATGATCTCGAAGGATCAGAAGGTATAACAACATTGAGAATGAAGTACGGGGCGACGTTTTACGGCCGCCACACAAGCACTTAACACCTGCTGTTGTGAAGATTATAAATTATGAAGGGTGGTGATCCCCCGGAAGCAAAAATTGCAACACAAAAAGAGAAAATTGCAGACTCGGTTTTATTGAGTCTGTTCATGAGCAGTAATTGAAAGTGCAACACTGCTAAGTTCGCGGAAGTTGTTCAACATATCATGAACGCGTGTCAAAGCACTATGACCGGGGGTTGCTATTTTTTTAAAAATACTGACCGGGGTCGATATTCTTCAGAAAATGTGACCCCCTATGTACTTGGGTTCAATTAGCAAGGCGCGCATTAATCATGATATGATAAAAACGGCTGAAATTGCTGTGACCGGGGGTCACTACATCTGTAATAATTATGACTAAGGTTAAATAGTTTACGAGTAAAGTTAAACCCTTTCTTTAAATTATACAGGAGGTAAATTAAAGTCGCGGGAACTGTTCAACATATCATGAACGTGTGTCAAAGCACTATGACCGGGGGTCGCTTTTTTTAAAAAAAAAAATACTGATCGGGGGTCGATATTCTGTAGAAAATACTTGGGTTCAATTAGTATTGCGCGCTTTATTCATGGTAGGATAAACACGGCTGAAATTGCTATGACCGGGTGACCATCTGTAATATTTATGACTAAGGTTAAATAAAATCGAGTAAAGTTAAACTCTTTCTTGAATTATACTGGCGGTAGATTAAGTTCGCAGGGAGTTGTTCAACATATCATGAACGTGTGTCAAAGCACTATGACATGGGGTCGCTATGTTTTAAAACATACTGACTGGGGGTCGATATTCTTCAGAAAATGTGACCCCCTAGGTTTAATCTTTATTAAAGTCTCATCTTTGTACACACATATATAATACAAGTTTAAAGGCACATACATCAGTAGTACAAAGCCATTCTAAAAGAATTATAAGAGACTATCGTCACAAATGCAATACATTTAACTATACACGAAGTTACTTACATGATAAGACTATGCCACAACTGTTATTCTTATCTAAAAACTGCCATAAAAAGAAGATTTATTAAAACACTGAAAAACGAAAAGGACACAAACGTGTATGACTATAAAATGGTTTAAAATAAGTATATTACCTTCGATCAGATCGAAAGTAAACTGAATAACAGATGCCACATAGAATAAGTAAAACATTGAGTACATATAAAACAAGGTACATTATTTACATACATAAAACGACCTACGATTTAATATGTCAAAGCAGGTTTTTGCACACAATCGAATCAAAGATGGATGGGTTAATATTAAGACTAGTTTATCATTGTTTGGCAAATTGTTAAATGAATCACAGACACCGGCTGCTTTTAACAATACGTTTGAGCGTATATCTTCATATAAATTGCAGTTTAGTAATACATGACATTCATCCTCTACAACATTACAAAATGGACATGTCCTCTCATGCACTGGTAAATTCTCGTAGCGACCGGTCTCAAGTCTGATAGGGGCTACACCACACCTAAATTTACATAATGCAGCTCTATGTGTAAAAGGTAAAATCATAGTACAATACGTTTCTACTTCCAACTCATGTTTAAATAGGCGATATGTACGTAATTTATTTCTACCCGTGCCACTTGCACCAGAGTCCCTTTGCAACGAATTTAACCAATCAGTCCGGAAATCACTCATCACTCCATCTGAAATATGGTTTTTAAGACTAATTTTAGGTATGTGTGTAGCAATATCAAGACATTGAATTAAACCAAGGTCTGTTAGTTTTTGCCTTACATGGAAGAACCAGTTTTTACACGATGTACTAGCTAAGGTGTTAGCCCAGAGTGCTATACGCTTGTTGAGTCGAGAACTGTCCAAATGACTTATTCTACTCCAGTAGTTAGAAATACAAGTCCACTGGCGGACAATAGGAGGTATCCATGCCATTTCACCAATGACCGCCGCGTTAGGCGTATACCTGCCAACTCCTAGAAAATATCTCATGGCTTTATTTTGAACAGCATTTATGCAAGAAAATGACTTAAAGCCCCAGACGGCAGCGCCATAAGCTATAACCGGCCACACCACCGAGTCATATAATTTAGTGAATACATCGTACGGGACCCCTCCCATAAGCTTACATTTAGCAATGACTAGACCCAACGCCCGGTTAGCACTCTGAGCAACAGCTTTTGCAGTAATATCCATATCTAAATGCTCGTTGAGTACAATACCAAGATACGTATAGTTTTCAACAATATTCAACACTTTATCACCACATTTAAAAACAGCATCCGTTCTAGCATATGAGTTTGGGCGGACATGTAATATGTTACTCTTTGTGTCATTAATTGCCATGTCGTTCAGTATGCACCAATCATTTAATGCATTAAGTAGAACTTGAAGATCAGTACTTGTTTCGGCTAACAGAATAATATCATCTGCATACATCATAATACATACTTTTGACATATCTATTTGTATACCAACATCAAAAGACTGCAGATATACCGCTAAGTCATTTATGTAAAGATTAAACAAAATTGGTGATAAAGTACAGCCTTGTCTTAGCCCGCAGTGAATATCAAACCACTCCGTTTTGTAGTTGTTTACCCTTACACAAGACGACACGGAACCATACAAGTTTTTGATAGCCCGAAACATATTACCAGTGATACCCGCATCGCTCAGCCTTGACCATAGTTTCTGCCTGTTAATAAAATCATAAGCTTTACTAAAATCAATAAATGCACAGAAAGTAGGTAGCTTAAACTTTTTTCTACAGTCCAGGATACTAGACAAAGACGAAATATGGTCTGTTGTGCTCCGGTTTTTGCGGAAGCCATTTTGTTCATCAGCTATTTTGCTGTTATTTTCAGCCCATTTACTGAGTCTTGAATTAAGTACACTGCAATATATTTTATACATGGATGATGCTAAAGAAATACCCCTATATGAAAGAGGATCTCGGGAATCAATCATTGATGATTTTGGTATCGGGTTAATAATAGATTTCCCCCAGATAGAAGGTACATATCCACTGGTGAAACACACGTTAAATAACGAATGCAAAAACAGAATCGATGTGTCATTCTTCAATACCTCACTTGGGATACCATCAACACCACCAGCTTTACCTGATTTTGCATCATCAACAGCTGTCTTGACCTCTAACATAGTGATATTAACATCAAACAACTCATGAACATGGTCCGAAGTAACAACATCATCGGGACAGGCAGACTTTGGGCTATTGGCCTTATTAAGCAAGGAACTAAAGTCACTCTTCCACTTATGGAGAACATCAGAAACAGACCGGGAGACAGTTCCGTCAGGTAATCTGATCTCCATAGGAATTTGCCTACATTTAGCATTGCCAACACCGATTTTACCAAAGGACTTCCAAAATTTGGTTTGGTCTACCTTACATTCATTTAATATGTTATTCTGAAACGAGTACCAATATAGCCGTTTTGCCTTTTGTACTTCTCTGTCAAACCTCTTACGAACAATGGTGTACTCAGATTTTAGTGATTTCTTAATATTGACATTGGAACAAGATAACCAGCTCCGCTCAGCAGCAGTGACTGATGACCACAATGAGGATAAATCGTCATTCCACCAAGGTTTGCCAGGCCTGAACGACTTATTCTTAGCCCCTGGTATTATAGTTTTATAGGGAATAGACCCGTACATGTTATCCTTTAACAAGGAACACCAAGAACTATATGCCTTATCAATATCATTTTGTGTTCTGAGCCCCCGCTCCATATCATCAATTGTTTTAGTGACATCAGACATAATAGTAGGATTATGCAAGAATGATTCTGGAATCCGTGAACAATCAAATTTGTCATAAGAATTTGCACCATTATCTGAAAGATGTACATCCACCGATGTTGCTCCAAGATCAATATTCCATTTAAGTAAAGAATGATCAGGTAAATTACTAGACAATATACTATCAATACGACCGGCCGTGTTTACAAGGTCAGTAGTTGTAACTACAGAAAAATCTGAAAACAGTGACAAATCACTATAACTTGTAACACAATAATCAACAACTGACAGCCCTTTTACTGAAACAGACGTAAAATTATTGTTTTTGTAGTTACGGCCATTTAAAATACACATGTTTACATTGATCAAAAACTGTATAAATATTTCACCGTAAACATTTGTTTTAAAATCAACAACATTGCGTTCCGGTACACGGTCCACACCACCAATGAAATCGTCCAATTGACCACATCTACTGTTAAAATCACCGCATAAGTACACTAAGCCTTCATTCTGATACTTATAGATGTCAGTCAACAAGTTATCATAAAAGCTATTGACATCAACAAATCTCGAAGAATTTTCCGGTGGTAAATAGCAAACGCATGGTAATAAGACAAA
Organism: Azorinus chamasolen; assembly: GCA_963576725.1. NCBI lineage: Eukaryota > Metazoa > Mollusca > Bivalvia > Cardiida > Solecurtidae > Azorinus > Azorinus chamasolen. The sequence goes on from OY755245.1 coordinate 73,944,069, forward strand.
TTTATCAACTTTGTGGCACAACTTCAGCCACATTATACCTTCAAATGAACTGTCGAGCACAGTAATATCAAATTCGGCACATATTTCATCACGAATCAAAAAGCCGACACCACCTGAGCCGGTTTTTGCACGCCTGTGAATGTTAGTACGATTTAAACCGAACCATTTAAAACCATCTACGTTTAAAACAGTGTTATTCAATAAATGAGATTCGGCTATGCCTAGAATATCACAGCCACTAGCGGTGGCACAAGCAGAGCGCAGCAAATGATTGTCAGACTGTTTATCAGAGTTCCATCCACGTACATTCCAAAAACCCGCAACCAATTATCTGCGATGAGTCTGGTGGCCCCAACGACGATGACCGTAACCATGACGACCGCGCCCATCGACCTGATTCCAACCCGATCCCTGGTCGCGCGAGTTCCCATGAGAGGCATTGTCACGTTGATCAGACCGACTACCGCGGGAATCTCCTTTGTCACGTGAGTTGCCATTGCCTTGACGGTAACCATGACCGGGCCCGTCATTACGTACAACTCTGGAACCACGCAGTGACAGATTTGACTGCTTAAGGGCCCCTAATATGGTTCTGAAATTGCTACTCATGAGCCGGTCCGCCTGTGAAAGGTCATGATTCATGTAGACATGCTCATACTGTTTACGTGATTTCAGGTCCTTCTTGCGCTGCATGACCTTGCGTTTGTCGTCGTTGCACTTGAACCGGGCAATGATCACCCCCGGCTTGGAATTACTCGACGACTTGCGCTCTGCACTAGCACACGTGACATCACTAACCTTGAGACCATCTTTTATCAAAGCGTTCACTTTATTTACAACGTTCTCATTTTTAGTCTCGGGTATATCCCGTATAACAACGTTGAGAGCAATGTCGGACGTGTGTTGGGATGACGATTTCGAGGCGATTTGCTCAATCTTAGAGTTCATGTCATCCAGATCAGCCACAATCTCGGCTTTCATGGAACCCTTGAACGATTCAAGACGTACGTCAACGTCCTTACGGATACGTCCCATCTCAGCGTTGACTCTCTTGTCGAGAAGCTGAGCCACTTTGCTGGAAATTCGTTGTTCTAGCTCAGATTCAAGTTTGTCCATTCGTTCCGTCAGCGCAGAGAACTGCATATGCATATCAGCGGATAACTTTCCTATCAGCTGCTCTACTGACGGGTACAAAATACCTTGGTTCAATTAGCATGGCGCGCATTAGCCACAATATGATAAACAGGGCTGAAATTATGCTATGACCGGGGGTCACTACATCTGTAACAATTATGACCAAGATTAAATAGTTTACGAGTAAAGTTAAACCCTTTCTTTAAATTATACAGGAGGTAGATTAAAGTCGCGGGAACTGTTCGACATATAATGAACGTGTGTCTGTCAAAGCACTATGACCGGGGGTCGCTATTTTGTAAAAAATACTGACCGGGGTCGATATTCTTCAGAAAAAGTGACCCCCTATGTACAAAATACTTGGGTTCAATTAGTATTGCGCGCTTTAGTCATGACAGGTAGATAGTTAGATAGTAGTAGTATAAGTAGTAGTAGTATAGGTAGTAGTAGTATAGGTAGTAGTATAGGTAGTAGTAGTATAGGTAGTAGTATAGGTAGTAGAAGTATAGGTAGTAGTAGTATAGGTAGTAGTATAGGTAGTAGAAGTATAAGTAGTAGTAGTATAGGTAGTAGTATAGGTAGTAGTAGTATAGGTAGTAGTATAGGTAGTAGTAGTATAGGTAGTAGTATAGGTAGTAGAAGTATAGGTAGTAGTAGTATAGGTAGTAGTAGTAGTATATGTAGTAGGAAGTAGGAATAGTAGTAGTAGCAGTTGTAGCAGCAGCAGCAGCAGCGGCAGTAGGAGGTGGTGGGTTTGTGGGTGGTTTGGTTTGTGCTTTGGTGGGTGGCTGGGTTTTATGAGTTATTGGGTAGGTAGGTAGGTAGATATGTAATGGTAGTAGTAGGAGGAGGAGTAGGAGTAGTAGTAGGCGGAATAGTATGTGTAGTAGTGGGATTAATAGCAGTAGTAGTAGTAGTAGTAGCAGTAATTATAGTAGTAGTAGTAGTAGTAGTAGTAGTAGTAGTAGTACTAGTGATGGTGATGGTAGACGAAGCAAACACAACAGCAACAACAAATATTATTTCCCACTTCGCTAAAATAATTTAAAAGGAATGATGTCGAGCCCCTATGTTGCCTCACTTCGATGAGATTTATTTCAATTAATTTCAATAGGTGATAAATTACAAATGTTTTCAAAATATGGATATGACATATGGCATTGCACACAGCATTGACCATACGAAAATCTACTGCCAAATGAAGTTGTTTTTAGTTTTACAGTGACTGACACAGTTTTCCATCCACGAAATTTTAAGTTAGAACTTAGATTATTGAAATTTTAACTGCTATTTACATGTACGTCAGATAGAAGTCAATACAACATTTTGCAATTTATTAAGTGACCTCTTTATATATGCATGCTGGAACATGTGATCCTGCGTGTGCGTGAGTGCGTGCGTGAGTGTTTGTGTGCTTGCATGTATGCGAGTGTTTCTAAGTGTATGTGTAAGTATCGGTATATGTGCGTGCGTGCATATGTGTACCGGTTTGTGTGCGTGCATTCGTGCGTGTGTAATTGTGTATGTACATGCGTGTTGTGTGTGCGTGTGTGCGTGCGTGTGTGCGCAGGCGTGCGGGTGTATGTTTTGTTGAAACAAAGACAGGGAGTCACTATTCTATGGGGGTCACAATTCTTCGTAAGGGGTCAGTTTTCTTCGTGTGCAGGGGTCGTAATATTATGTCCGGGGGTCAAAATACTATGACCGGGGTGTCACTATTTTTTAAAATATACTGACCGGGGGGTCAGTATTCTATGGGGGTCACTTTACTTCGTTACACCGGATCCCCATCTCATTTACATTGTGATAAAAATATGGGATATGACTCCAGAAACTTTACACCTGCTGGAGAATCAGAAATTCAGAAACTCATAATAACCTCTATTTACATTTGTAAAACATTGGCGAACATTTCAGCAGGCAGTTTCCGAGAATAATATTTTTTGAAGTTTACATGCGTTTCTATATGGAAAACTAGATCACTCTAGAGAAATCTACTTACATATTTTTAACCCTTTCCCTCATATAAACGTGTTTTCACGCCTCTGCAAACAGAGTAGACCCAGATCAGACGGCTCCTATAGGAGCCGTCTGATCAGGGTCTGCTCTGTTTGCTAATAGAATTTGACATATCTGCTCCTTTAGTTTCTAAAATGACTAAAATATTCCAACTTCCATATCTCATTGTAAATATTTTGTTCATGAATATTCAGTAGGTATTGAAATTTATAATAAACATAGAACAGGGAAAGGGTTAAAACAGGTGATAGCTTGATGCAGGTATTCCACAGTAGCCTATGGGTGTACAGTAGCCTATGGGTGTACAGTAACCTATGGGTGTACAGTAACCTATGGGTGTACAGTAGCCTATGGGTGTACAGTAACCTATGGGTGTACAGTAGCCTATGGGTGTACAGTAGCCTATGGGTGTACAGTAGCCTATGGGTGTACAGTAGCCTATGGGTGTACAGTAGCCTATGGGTGTATTTGTGATAACCTCTGCAAACAGGATACCAGGGAAGATGTCCTAACTAAACAGGATACCAGGGAAGGTGTCCTAACTAAACAGGATACCAGGGAAGGTGTCCTAACTAAACAGGATACCAGGGAAGGTGTCCTAACTAAACCGGATACCAGGGAAGGTGTCCTAACTAAACAGGATACCAGGGAAGGTGTCCTAACTAAACAGGATACCAGGGAAGGTGTCCTAACTAAACAGGATACCAGGGAAGTTGTCCTAACTAAACAGGATACCAACTAAACAGGATACCAGGGAGGATGTCCTAACTAAACAGGATACCAGGGAAGTTGTCCTAACTAAACAGGATACCAGGGAAGTTGTCCTGTAACCAAATACGATACCTGGGAAGTTGTCCTGTAACCAAATACGATACCAGGGAAGGTGTCCTGTAACCAAACATGATGCCAGGGAAGATGGTCTGTAACCAAGAGGATACCAAGGAAGATGATCAGGGTATGCTCTGTTTGCTTATGATATGATGCTAGTTTCTGTCCATGGCCAGAAATTCGGAGAGACGCGAACAAATGCGAACAGATACGAAACTGAAACCCAACCCGAATAAAGCTGAAACATCGGGGAATAAATCGGGATTGTCGATATCAAACACATGGATGTTTTGTCATTTTCAACGTTTATTGGATAGGTTTTCTTGCGATATACTTCTTTTCAGCATATACCGGGTAAACAAATCGAGGGCTTGGTGCAAAACTATTCTAACTCCTTCACTTTGTGAAGGAGTTAGAATAGTTTTGCACCAAGCCCTCGAAATAAGTTTTGTATATTGTAGGTATTTTTGAAACGCGTCAAATGTAGGGACTTCCCCTTTAAATTCCAAAACCACAAAAGTGCCCAAAGCTCAAGCAGAAACAATTCTGCAATGCCTGGCGCTAAATACATAAACATTGTTTTGTACATATTCTATTCTTGTTTATTATGTATGGCATGTAACTTTCATTCAATAACGTTCAAATTGAAGGAATAACGTTCAAATTGAAGGATAAGTTCACGTCACCAACTACCCATTGTTTATGCAAAATAACAAAAATACCTCAATTTTAAAGGGAGATAATTCTGCATTGCCTGGCACTAAACACAAGAGTGTTCCGAAGAACAAATGTGTCACCTGTTGGGAGAAGTGTTATTAAAAAAGTGTGACGGACAGACTGACAGGCGGAAGGACAGACAGACGAAGAGTGATCCCTAAGTGACACACTGCCTCTTGGCTGGTGACACAAAAATTGTGTGTCTTGCACATCTACTATTCGTGGTTATTAACGGCAAGCGTCAATTCAATACTTTTTAAATTGAAGGTGGAGTTTGCGACACCAACTGCCCACGTTTCCTGCCAAAATGAAAACAAGAGGGCCATTGGCCCTATATCGCTCACCTGAGTTACAGTAATACATGTATATTGACATGTTAATTTTTCAGTGGACAACATTTCTAGCAGATGAAATAAGCTTAGTGCACTGCTTTCACCCTTTAACTGCTGAATAAACTTGAACTGAATTCAGAACTAATACCAAGTGACTGGTTGACCAAGACCTAAACTGTTTACAACTTGTGCCATTTTTGCCTTAGCTCAAAATGCCTAAAACTGGTCTTTGAGAAATTCAAATGACTTCAATAAAGCTATGCAATTATACCTTGACCCAGGTATATAGGCAAATAGAGTGCTAGGCAGTACATAATGCCAGTTTTTGTGTGAAATGACCAATAAGAATATCTTTAAAAATCGTTTAACCCTTTCCCTCATATAAAGCTGTTTTTATGCATTAGCAAACAGAGTAGACTCAGATCAGACGACTCCTACGGAAGCTGTCTGATCTGGGTCTTCTCTGTTTCTTTTGACACAATATAGATCGGATTCTACAGTTTTTGTCAAAGCAAAAACTTCTCTTCAGAGAAATAATGTGTTTTACACATTAAAAATAAGAGTAGACTAGATCAGACGGCTGCTATAGAAGCTGTCTGATCAGGGTCTGCTCTTTTTACATTTGACAAGATATAGATTTGATTTTACAGTTTTTTTCAAAGCTAAAACTTCTATTTATGGCAATAAAATTTTTTTAAGCATTAGCAAACAAGAGTGGTCCCAGATCAATTTTTGTCAAAGCAAACAGGTTAAGGGTTAATAGGTGTTTAGAAATAATTCTAGCTCTAGGTGTGAATATCTGAAGATAATTCAATTAAATGGGTCATTAGTATTTTTAACAATTGAAATTGAGAAGAGTTACCTCTACTGTTATAATGAAGTTATATTTACTTAGTTATTTCATTAATATCATACAAGATTCAGACATTTTAGAACTTTTTAATGTGTTGTCATCAAATTTTATGAAAAAGTAATATTTAAGATGCTTTTTGGGGCAGCAGACTTATATCAGTTGGGCCATTTCATAATCATGTTTTCACAGTTTTCTTAAACATTACCATGACTTACATCAGTTGGGTTTGGACCCAGATCAAAAGTCTAGATGGTGATCATTTTCCTTGATTGCCTGAATTGTTACTTTCCTATATCTCTCACATCTAATTTGAGAGACATTGGAAGACACCATTTAACATCACTCACGCTACACACTGGGGTTAATGGGTCAAAATGCCTTTAATGTTTCGTCTGCAACAAAAAGTTATTGTCATCTGCTTCAATTCTTAAAATAAACTTACTTTCATTTTTTTGCAAAAATATGGTTAAGATGACAAACAGTTTGGATCCTGATGAGACGCCGCAGTATGCGGCCTCTCATCTGGATCCAAACTGTTTGCATAGGTAATCACAGTTTCACCACTAGCATGCAAAGAGTTAAGAGTCAGCATTGACCTGGAGAGATTTTACTGCCAAGCAGCTGTAACTTTGACCTGCTGCTGGTCTGCAGATCTGGAGTTGTTTATTTAACCCTTAATTTCTCTCATGTAAACTTGTTTTCATGCATCTGCAAACAGAGTAGACCCAGATAAGGTGGCTCCTATAGGATCAAGGTCTGTTATTTGCTAATGGAATTTGATAGATGTTTCTATGCCTTCTAAAACAGCTACACTGATTCACCTTCAACATTTTATTATAAATAGTTATAAATAGAATGATACTAGCAATCCAATGCAGTTATCTCCCTTTGTCCCTTATGGCTATGCTGATGGGACAAGGGAAATAACTGTGAGGAAATTACCTTTTAAGTGTTACAGATTCTGATGTTAAGTAGCATAAAACCCCAGGGTGAGACCATTTATGGCCCAGGGGTCATTATTTGAACACACCTTGTAGTGGTATATTAGGTGATGCTTCATACCAAATATCTTAGCTCTAGATTATGTGGTTTCAGACAAAAAGATTTTTAAAGGTTTCCCTATATAAGTCTATGTAAAAACTACAAGCCCCAGGGCAGGGCCATTTTTGGCCCGGGGGTCATCATTTTAACAAACTTGGTAAAGGACCATTAGATGATGCTATATACCAAATATCAAAGCTCTAGAAATTGTGGTTTCAGAGAAGAAGATTTTTAAAGATTTAAAAAAAAAACCTGTAAAAGTAGTGGGGCGGGGCCATTTTTTGCCCGGGGGTCATGATTTTAACAAAACTGATAGAGGACATCCTAAGGTACATTTCTGTGAAATTTGGTTGAAATCCTCCCAGTGGTTTAGGAGAAGAAGTCATTTGAAATAAAAGTGAACGGACAGACGGACGGACAGACGGACAGACGGACAGACGGACAGACGGACAGACGGACAGACGGACGACGGACGACAGGCGGTCACAATAGCTCACCTTGAGCCTTTGGCTCAGGTGAGCTAAAAACGTACTCAAAAGTTCATGGTGAGATAACTCGACAATGCCTGGTTATACATATATTAAAATTGTGTCTATTCATGGTTATTATGTATAGCAATAATAAAATCAAAAACTTTCAAATTGAGGGAGTTCCCGATACTAACTACCCATGGTCAAATGCCGACCGCCTGACCAAAAGCTTGATTCCAGTATACCCTCCCAAATTTTGTGTGGGTATAATTATTGAAGTTTTTCCCTTTGGCTGTAGTGGTGATGAGAGTCCAACATGGAAGTAATTTGTTTGAAAAATTTGAATTGAGACCTCACAAAGACCATTTCTGTGAAGTTTGATTAGAATTGGCAAAATTGTTTTCAAGACAATGTACTGTAAAGTAAAATACATGTAATGATGACTGACGATGATGACAGACACATGATTATCACAATAGCCCACCTTGTCACTTCATGCCAGGAGAGCTACAAACTACCTGCGCCTGTAGCTGCCATAGTTTTGACAAACCGCTACAACTTCATTAACCCATTCCCTCATATTGACTACTCTGTAAAAGTCACTTCGTGAAACCATTGTGATAAATAGAGCATTTGCTCCTATAGGAGCAAATGCTCTATTTATCACAATGGTTTCAAACTACAAAATTCGAAAAGTTTCCCTTTCTCTAGTTAATGCTCCTTTTCGGTAGATTTATTCATTAAGTGAGTGAGTGAGTTGGGTTTTACGTCCGACCAACAGTATTTCAGTGATTTGCAGACTGTACCCGCATGAGATAAGTTATAGTGCTGCCTCACTGGAATGCCCCTGCCGCGGGCACATGGCAAGGGCACCCCACCCAGTCACATTATCCTGACACCGGGTCGACCAGTCCTAGAACTACCCCTTTAATGTCGAACGTAGACAGGGGAGCTACTAGTACCAACTTTTAACGACTTTTGGTCTGTCGCGGTCGGGGATCAAACCAGCGACCTTCCCTATCGCAGGTGGACGCTCTACCACTGAGCCACGCGGCCGTTTATTCATTGAGATTGTATCTAAAAATAGCCAATGAGGTAATGGGTTAACCCTTTCTCAAATAATGACATCATGAATATTTATTTGCTGATATTTATAATAAAATATGAACACAGGATTGTTTTATATTGGTAAAAACTGTATCAATTTCATCAACAAGATGTGTTTATGAAACACAATATGACCTTTGACCCAGAAGGATGACCTTGACATGTCACCCCTCAAAATGTGCAGCTTCATCAGATACAAGTGCATACCAAATATCAAGTCTCTATCTCTACTGGTTCAAAAGTTATGGCCAATGTTAAAGCCTGTGATTTGACCTATATATTTGACCTCTGAACTTGAAGGATGACCTTTACCTTGACTTGTCACCCCTCAAAATGTGTGACTTTATGAGATGCATGCCATATATCAAGTCTCTATCTGTACTGGCTCAACAGTTATGACCAATGTTAAAGTTGGTGACAAACAAACAAACAGACAACATAAAAAGACCCGATCTGGATCCTACAGGGGCTGTCTGATCTGGGTGTATTCTATTTGCGAAGACATGAAAAGGCATTTACAATAAAACCTGTCTTAAGTGGCCATCAAAAAGAGGTCTAATAATGGATATGTAAGGCAGGTGGTAGTTTAAATAATGCAGGTCAAAAGTAACGCAGAATGGTCCTATAAGAGCTTTCTACATAACTTTTGCCCTGCATTATGCAAGTTGCAACTGCTGAATTTTTAAGACCCCTGTGTTCAATAAACTAATGGTCACTTAACCCATTCCCTCATATTCACGACTTGTGATGACATTGTAAAAGTCATTTTGTGAAACCATTGTGATAAATAGAGCATTTGCTCCTATAGGAGCAAATGCTCTATTTATCACAATGGTTTCAAACTACAAAATTCTAAAAAATTCCCTTTCCCTAGTTAATGCTCCTTTTCCTTTAAAAATACTGCATATGAGGTAATGGGTTAAGACAGATTCTACTGCATATGAGGTAATGGGTTAAGACAGATTCTACTGCATATGAGGTAATGGGTTAAGACAGATTCTACTGCATATGAGGTAATGGGTTAAGACAGATTCTACTGCATATGAGGTAATGGGTTAAGACAGATTCTACTGCATATGAGGTAATGGGTTAAGACAGATTCTACTGCATATGAGGTAATGGGTTAAGACAGATTCTACTGCATATGAGGTAATGGGTTAAGACAGATTCTACTGCATATGAAGGAAAGGGTTGTTGACTCCGTGAGCTGTAAGGAAGTCCCTCCACTTACAGGAAGCTGATATAATCGAACATTCACTCCTAGTGATGTATTTTGGTGCCTCTATAAAAGTCACAATTTGAAACCATTGTGATAAATAGAGCATTTGCTCATATGGAGCAAATGCTCTATTATCACAATGGTTTCAAAACTACACCATTCTAAAATTCTCCATTTCTATAGTTAATGACCCTTTTTGGTAGAACTATTCAAAGAGGTTGGGACTAAAAATAGTCGTGTTGACAAAATTGTTTCATATTTTACTTTTTTTAAAAATATCAAACTAACACACAACTTTAACTCTTAATCTGATAAATATTCATGTATTAGAAATAATGACGCTGTGAATATTCATTTATTGAAATTTTATATGAACACCTATATGACATCATATGCAAACAGAGCAGACACTGATCAGACAACTCCTACAGGGCCCCTGAGGGGACATCTGATCTGGGTCTACTCTGTTTGCAAGTGAATGAAAAGGCATCTCTATCAGATACAGAGTGAGGCATTCAACAGAATTTTACCATTAACAGAGCTCCAGATAAGATGCATAAATCATAATATCTTCAAGTATAACATCTTTATTTCTCCCCAAACCCTATGTTGTGACCACTCTTTGAGATGATTCTAAAGAGTGGTCACAACATAGGGTTTGATGAAGAAATGACGATTTTAGCATTTGAGTATGCACCGTTATCTGTAGCTCTGAATTAATATCAATAATTGAAGATTTAACAATTTGCATGTTAGAAGTGAATCTGTACTAAGCTTATACAAACCATTCAAATACAGATGAGACCACTGAATAATTAACCCGTTCCTCCATAAATAAGCCTTTCTACGCCTCTGTAATAACCACTTCTTGAAACCATTGTGATAAATAGAGCATTTGCTCCTATAGGAGCAAATGCTTCTATTTATCACAATGGTTTCAAACTAAAAAATTCTAAAATTTTACTTTCCTCTAGTAAATGCTCCTTTTGGGTAGATTCGTTCAAAGAGGTTGGGTCTAAAAATAGCCTATGGAGGAAAGGGTTAAGCATCTCATCAGGATCCATTTGTCACTCTGACTGTCTCAAGTGGAAGAAAACTGAATCTATTTGAGAGTTGCAGCAGACAACAATTACTTAGTGTACAAAGAGTTGTCCTATTCCTTCATGTATATTAATTAATTACTGCATACATATTCATGGACTTACTGTATATAATTAATCATTAACAAGGAATGGCTGTGACAGAAAGTTCAGAACCAGATCTACTTTTTTCAACAAGAATACAGAGAGGACCCTGATCAGATAGATCCAACAGGAGCCATCCGATCTGGGTCTACTCTGTTTGCAAAAGGTACCATAAGTAAGTCTGAATCTGGGCAAGAGTTAAACATTAATTATAATTGTGTTTGGTTATCCTTAATACTAGTCATTGTTTCCTCTGATTGAGCATTTGCTGCACTATCAATGTCAATGTTGATAGAGTCTGGACACTGTTCTCTTGACTTCAGCAATTCTGTCTGTGCCTGGTGTATTTCCATCACTTTCTCTGTTGCTGTCACATACATTGGGATGTATTCTGACAGTTTCTTGTCTTTAAGGTCAGTTACACTTAATTTTGTGTCTTTGAATGTAAAAGGGCTCCAAACCCCTTGAATTGAGGGAGAATCTGTGTGCCAGTCTTTCCGTAGACGCTTAATCTGGACCCCTGATCGACCCTTGAAGAACCCAAACCACTGGGCGATCATGTCCCTGTCACAATTCTTCAGTGACAATTCTTCTGTGTATCCGCTCACTACAATAAGCGAGAAATATACGAAACATAATCCTTTCATAGAGCATCCAATACTGTATTAATAACTTTTACCTCATGAATATTTATGTAGGAAAGAAAGAAATGAATATTTATATATATATTTAGTTATTTACCTGAGTTTGATCAATTAAAGTCGTTATATTCTCGTGAAATATTTTTAATATCAACCAAAGGAAGTTGCATATATTCCCTATCTATTAGGCTGATTTTTTAAAACAGAATGTAAACACATAAAATTTTTGCCATGAGACTGCAGAATTAGATATATTATCCAATAAGCAAACAGGAGACCTTGATGCAGAGCTACAGCAAGGCCCTTTTGAATCACCTCTCTAAGCAGTTTCAACGAGTTGCAGCAAGGGTAATGAGTTTTGTTAGACCAGAATTGTTAGACCAGAATTGCATATTATCAGGCTGGAGCTCTCCATTAGGGAAAAGTTTAGTGAGATTCAGGGAGAAGTTTAGGTCCTGATTTTGTACCATGCTTATGTTCTATATACATGTATTTAAACTTCTCCCTCAGTTAACAGGGAGAAGTCAGTAGGGTTAGGGACACTTTTTCTCCCAAATTGTCCTCCAGCTTGAGCCCAAAGTCCTGGTAGAGTTGTAGTCAAATGTAGTCCTTAACCCTTTCCCTCATATAAACATGTTTTCACGCATTTGCAAACAAAGTAGACCCAGATCAGACGGCTCCTAGAGGAGCCGTCCGATCAGGGTCTACTCTGTTTGCTAATAGAATTTGATAGATCTGTTTCTTTACTTTCTAAAATGTCTACAATGTTCCACCTTCCATATTTCTTTATAACTATTTTGTTAATGAATATTCAGTAGGTACGGAAAATGGCCTAAATATAGAACAGGGAAAGGGTTAAATGCTTGTGAGAATAACAGTTAAATAGATGTTTACTATAAGTATGCCAAAAACTCAGAGAAGACAAACTTAGGAAAATAGTGTAGATCAAGATCAAACTACTGAAGAATCAGTTTGGTAAGGGTCTGCATTATTTGTTTCTCTAATATATGTAGCTTCATTTATAGCTATTAAAACAGTGATAAATTGACTTTATAACACTTTCAGAATTAACAAACAGGTATGACTGGGTGTCTGAATATGTTAGATATCCAATTTCCCTATATATATATTTGACCATCAATCTCCCGTCTCCATGGGTTTGTAAAGCTGTACAAGTCAATTTGGCATGATTTTGATAAAATTACACTGACAAAGTAGCAAATAATTTGATCTGGATCTATACTATTCGGAACAGTATAAATCCAGATCAAATTAGTATTCGTCTAAGTTTTAGTGTCTGAATACCGGTACTTGGAGTAATTATGGTAATTGCGGAATCTGCACTTACCATAGTCAGCTGATATCATGGGAGTTCTGTGCCGTCTGGGTTTTAGGTAAACCACTATCCCAGGATTGGCCTTGGAAAAGTCAACCAAGTACTTCTCAATGAACTCCCTGTGAGCAGAAAGACAATAAAATAATAGAATAAATGTATGAAGATTTTTCAAGTTTGCTCAGATCAAAATTAAAATACCAATCTCCCCTTAACACCACTAGTTAAGGTCAAAATGAACAAGATACTGTTTGTGAAACACTATGCACCCTCCGGCCTCCCCCAACAAGTGTTTTGACTAGCATTTTTGACAAAATAAGAATAAGCTATACAGTATTTATTAGCTTGTTTTCAGTTTTTGCTTTTATAAAGTTTGCATATGTGCAGTACAAAGGATTATTTGGTACTGGTAGGAACCGTAAAGTCAGATCAATTATAATTTCATAAACAAACAGAGCACTTAAGCAGACCCTGATCAGATGCCTGATGGCTCTTAGTACAGGAGCTGTCTGATCTAGGTCTACTATGTTTGCAACAGCCTCAAAAGGTGTCATTATGATATAAAGGGTTGACAGGAATATTCATGTCTAACAGGCCGGGGCCGGGTACGAGGTACATTAGTCATTAGTCCTGATTTAGTTGGCACCCAACTTGAAATTGGACCCTGTGCATGCCCAGGATTTCTTGTGCAGATTCTGCGAGAATCTCCCGCGGGGGGGGGGGGGGGGGGGGGGGGGGGGGGGGAAGGGAATAGCTTAACAGGCCCGGTATATGACAAAAAATAAAGTATCAGATCTAGAGACTATATATAATTATTTCGTGAGACATCTGACCTGGGGATACTTGAGGAAAGTGGTTACTGTTAGTGTTAACACATTCCCTCAAAGGCTACTTTTAGATCCAACCTCTTACGAAGCTACAATAACCGACACAGTCTTTTAGTACTGTAGACGCTGATCTAATGAAAAATGGCATTTACTACAGAAGAGGAAAACCTTAGAATGGTGTACCGGTAGTTATGAAACCATTCATTGTGATATATAGAGCATTAATTTTGTTCCTATGGAGCAAATTCTCTTTTTATTACTATGGTTTAAAAACAGAAGTGACTGTTAAAGAGAGTTGTCAAAAGACGTCAGTATGAGGGAATGGGATAAATCAGTAACTTACATGTATGTCATGTTATTCGAGATGCTGCAATATTCGACACAGTTTGCTTTGATAAGAAAGCAGCTGTCTGATAAACCCTTTACTTGATAGTGACATGTTGTTTTATGTTTATGCATGTCTTCTGTGGAAGGTTAATCATTACAAATATACCATCTTAAATTTAACATTTTCAATGTGTTCACACTGTTTTTACTATTTGTTATTGTTGCTAATCAACAAATCAGATTGGCAACAATATCTTTGGACAATTACAAAAACATTCACAAATGATTGAAATCAGCCAGTAAAAGCCAGCTTAACTCTTGGATTCCTGAAAAGAAATCTGAAGCATTGTCCAGCATCCTGCAGAAAACTGCATACCCATCACTAGTCCGATCAACATTGGAATATAGCTCCATAGTATGGGACCCACACCTCCAGGGAGATGTTAATAAATTAGAAAACATCCAACGTAAAGCCACACAATTTATCACTGGCGACTGCAAGTCAAGGGACCAAGGCTATGTCATAAAAATGCTTTAGAAACTATAACTTCCCACACTTCAAGAGGAAAAAGGCATGCATTACATTCTTCTTCAAGGTGGCTGACGGGCTGGTGCCAGACATGCCTGCAGATATGCATCTGGTTCCAATCCATGGTAAGAGACTTATAAGGCCAAAAGCATTTATAGTGACTTTAATTATAACAACCCAGTAACATGTTCAGCCATATATTGGCATTAACAATCCAAACTGCTTCAAACAAATACAGTGCAAAAGAGAAATCTACAAAAACTCTTTTTTCCCTAAGACAATCCTAGAGTGGAACAACCTTCTACATCTACATCCTTACATAGTCCTGTCAACATTGACACTTACACTACGGATGGTACGCAAGAAAAAGAAGGTAATAAAGGGAAAAAGATAGGACAGAAAGTAAAGAACCATTCAAGAATAATTGGTGCAGATTTGATAGGTAAAAGGTAGAAGGCAGTGGCTATTCGTACGGTATCGTACAAATCGCTATTCGTACGGAAGTTCCGTAAGAATAGAAATAAGTACCATATACGCTATTCGTACGGGAGTCAATGACACTATGTTTTTATCCAATATACCATGTATTTACTTGTACTTTTCTCTATTTTTGCAGCAAGAAAACATTAGATTTTGTAAGCTGTGGATAATTTTGGAATATCAGCCATTTTCGATCCAGACCTGGAATTTTCCAGCTCATGTTTTAATGATTTAACGACAGCGCTGTAGATCAGTGACCTCATTTGCAAACAGACTTAATTAGTCGACAAACAATAAAGCAACACATGTATCAATTGTTATTTTTTTTTGTTTTTTTTTTGTTTGTAATTGTAATTTGGTAATTAATCGGTTTTAATCCTTTAAGCCAATTAATTACAAATAATTAAGGATCGCACTGTAGATCAATGAAATCATTTGCAAACTGACTTAATTAGTCGACACGGATTAAAGTAACACATATATGGAGATTCAAACACAAAAGATTTAAAATAATAACTATCTTTATTGAATAAACAATTTCAAATAATATAACATCTTTAATGAATGTCCTACTTTAATTATCCATAGGTATCAAAATCTTGAATAACTCCCGTACGAATAGCGTATACGGTACTTATTTCTATTTTTACGGAACTTCCGTACGAATAGCGGCTGGGGCTATTCGTACGGTACCGTATGAATAGCCACTGCCAAGGTAGAAATAGAAAGTTTACTCAGTTATGTTTCAAACCATCAGAACTTGACCACATCGTCTACTGTGGCGGTGCGAGACACCGCTTACACAGCTCAAGCCCCTCATTTGGTCCTACTTTGTAACTGGGTTAGAAGATCCCTAGATCATACGGTTTGACAACCCACTCTAAAATGATGCCAAAGACTTGGCCCCAGCACTTCGACACCTCGGTTGTTAGTGCTAAGACAGTACGGAGCTTTAGATCAGCCTATCAAAAGTGCGATTAATATGCGCCCTCTCTCACCGCTAGGCGACATGCCGAAAGGCCCTGTAGTGTATACATTCCGATTCTGATATTAATGAATCAACAAGAGTTTATCACTATCTGACAAAATTTACATAAACACCGGTTGGAACCCTTTCTGCAAATTTGTGCTTACCGAGTCTCTAAACTCCCAGGGTGTGATTTGCAAAAAGACAGAGTAATACGCTGTAGCTGGCATACATGTCTTCCAATACCGTTTTGCCCTATGTTTTTGACAAAAGCACTGGGAATCACTTTACTACCCATTTTCACCTTCACACCGTGTCAAGCAACCGTAGTAGTGGATAGTTTTGTTAAATGGAACTAGGACTAAAACACGAGTTGTTTTTACGGGTCCATAATCCGGTATGCAGTCCAATACTCCCTGGTCCTGAATATTTAACTCTGCTGGTGTCGTACTATATATGCGTAAACTGTTATGCTTTAATGTTACTGATTGAATATTAACCGACTCATTTGTATTTACGCATTTCCTCATCACCGGTTGTTATTTAAAGCTGAATGAATAAGCCGATTAACACTAAGTCTTGCCTTGTTCTGCATTTATACCAAATTTTAACACCTACTGAAAGTTATGTACAAAATAATTATAATGAAATATTGAAGGGGGGGGGGGGGGGGAGAGCGATTTTAGAACGTAAATAAACAGATTATTAAATTCCCTTAGCAAACAGATCAGATCCTGGAAATGGTTACGTACAGTTTGATAGCTATAGATAAAGCTAATGGAGTACCAAACAGTTTGATCTCAGTTTAAATTCAGCTACTAAATATCCACGATGTCATTATTTCTTACATGACTATCCATCAGTGAAGTGGTTAATCCCTTGCTTCATAATAACGTGTTTTCACGCATTTTCAAGTAGAGTAGAACCAGAACAGACGGTTCCTCTAGGGACCGCCTGATCAGGATCTGCTCTGTTTGCTAGTAAAATTTGAAAGACCTATTTCTTTACTTTCTTAAATGGCTACGATATTCCACATTCCATATTTCATTTTGTCCATGAATATTCAATAAGTACTGAACTTTAGAATGGATATAGAACAGGGAAAGGGTTAAATAAGTATTACAAGACCAGTTGGCAGCATTGATACAAACAGTATACATGTATTTATGCACCGGCGTGTCTCTTTAGCAGCGTATCCAATTTATTTAAAATATCATTTCTAATATTCTGAGATATAACATAAAATACACAGGTCTCTTTATAACCTAAAGATTCATATCGATTTTTATATTTTAAATCAGTGGTTATTTCCCGAGCGGATTTAAAGGTAAATGAAACCATGATGATGATAAATATATACAATGTACACTATCTAAAAAGCGGATAAAAACATGCGTCAACGTTTAGTAGTTTGTTGTTCTACCTACCTGGGTTCTACCTGGGTTGAAGACTGCTGTGTAAGCAAGCGTGTGCTGGTCTGTTTTGGCTACTTGTCATATTATTTAAACTGTTCTTTTAGTGTGAGCTCTTTGCGTAGTATGGTCTGCACTGAACTTCCCTGATTTGTTTTTCCATTCAACGTTTAGAGCACTTTTGAATGCATTTATGGATTCACATTCTACACATGAATTTGACAGTGAATTCCAGCTGTAGACTACACGCTGCGAAAATACATTTTGTCGAATTTGAAGTACGCATTGGGTTTTCTTTAATTTATGTTTATTGCCTCTGGTTCTGGTATCCAGCGATTTTGTGAAGAATGAGTTGTGTATGTGTCGAGTGCCAAACGGAAGGTTTCCAATGTCGACAGGACCACAGCCTTGTAAGGGAGGCGACTCGACAAAGTCGTTGCTGTTCTGGCACGACGACTGGGGCAATGCCAATAGGTTCTATCTGATTTTAATGGCACGAACACTCTGTGGTTTTATCATGTGTTATAATATGTCCCACTTAAGCGTCACCGGGATATTGGCAACACTGCTTTCACGTGAGTAGTCGCTGGCGACAAATCAGACCCGATGTTATAAAACGTTTTGCCTGAGTCTTAGATCATTCTCGAGCATCTGCATGATTGGTCAGATTCTGAGCTTGCTCAGAATCTGACCAGTCAGATAGATCCACTTGAGTATGAGAATGATCTCAAACTCAGACTCAAAAGTTTTAAAACCTTTGGACCTGGAGTGATGGTGACTTTTCTCTGTCAGTTGATTTTACCTCTGTTGTGACGGACAGGGGTTTCTTTTGGTTGTTACTGGAATTACTTCACATGTCTCTGGAATGAATGTCATTTGCCAATCATGCCCCACTGCTGTAGGTTGTAAATACCATCCTGTAACTTTTCGGTATCTGACTGACATATATAATAATCCTGCAGGGTAGCAGGCAGGCATCTGCGAAAATGCAGAGAGTAGACTTTAATTTGGAAAGTATGACATTGATATAGGCTAAAACGAGAAGAGGACACAAAAACGCTACCCTATGGATTGACGGAGGCACCATAAGAGACATTTGACGTGGAGCCCTAAGGTATGACTTGTTGACGTGGGGCCCTAAAGTATGACTTGTTGACGTCGATCCCTAAGGTATGACTTGTTGACGTCGAGCCCTAAAGTATGACTTGTTGACGTGGAGTCCTAAAGTATGACTTGTTGACGTGGAGTCCTAAAGTATGACTTGTTGACGTGGAGCCCTAAGGTATGAATTGTTGACGTGGAGCCCTAAAGTATGACTTGTTGACGTGGAGTCCTAAAGTATGACTTGTTGACGTGGAGCCCTAAGGTATGAATTGTTGACGTGGAGTCCTAAAGTATGACTTGTTGACGTCGAGCCCTAAGGTATGACTTGTTGACGTGGGGCCCTAAAGTACGACTTGTTGACGTCGAGCCCTAAGGTATGACTTGTTGACGTGGAGCCCTAAAGTATGACTTGTTGACGTGGAGCCCTAAAGTACGACTTGTTGACGTGGAGCCCTAAAGTATGAATTGTTGACGTGGAGCCCTAAAGTATGACTTGTTGACATAGAGCCCTAAAGTATGACTTGTCGCATTCGACCAGACAGAAACTTCAGCAACATAACTTCGTATTGCTCCAGCTTTAACTAGTGCCATGCAGGCGGCGAAATGGTTATGCAAATACATGTAGCTTGGTTCCAGAATAGACGCCTAGTAACTCGGGGTCCTAATTGGGCCCAAACTTTTTCACACATTGATCATGACATTTTAGAAACAATTGAGAAAAGCCGCTTCAAGAAAGTGTAGCAGGTGACAAATTTTACAGACGATAACGACTTAACCCTTTCACCTCCGTAGTCGCATAAATGCACCACGACAAATAGTGCAGTCCCAGATCAGACGCCGCCTTTTCAAGGCGGCGTCTGATCAGGGACTTCACTATTTGTCTCAATCTCTATTTCCATATATGTGCTTTATTCCTTTGAAATTTGCATTTATTTATCTCATTTCCTTATTTTACTGAATGATTTAACACACTTGGATCGCAGACGACAATTAGAAATTTGGCGCCGAAAGGGTTAAGAGTTGAACAAAACAATGTGTGCGTCATTCTGTTCATGTTTTCATTTTTAGGCTTTTCATTCATTGAGATATTTTAATCGTTCAGCAAATTCATAACGAATCTGGTTTTACCGTTTCCTGTATTGATTCTATTTATTATTTGGAAATCGGTGACCGCGAACTTAAAATTCTATATCACAGTTTTCTGTATACAATTGTTACCTGCTTATTTCCCCCAAAGTCTTTCTCCGCAAACGGTATGATCCAAACTGTTTGATGCAGTGAAATCAATATGGTGTTTTTTAATTAAAAAAAGATTTGAAATAGGCGGCACATTTTGCACATTACATGTGGCTGCGAAAGAGTCAACACGGAAAACAAGGACTTTTAGTCTGGGTCATAATGTCACGTCGAGTTTGCTCAGCCTGTCATTTGGACCTAATGTGTCTTCAAATTTACAAACAGCGTCAGTATGAGGGGATGGATTAAAGGCACCAATTTCTATTTATTCAATGGTCTCTTTAGAGGGATCTGTTTGCCTGTATGTCTGTCTGTTAGCTTGTCTCCCTGTGTATGTGTGTGTGTGTGTGTGTGTGTGTGTGTGTGTGTGTCTCTCTCTCTCTCTCTCTCTCTCATCCTTAAACTCTTAACTATGCACATGTTTATCATGCAAAGAGAATATCCATGTAAGAAATAATGACATCGTGAATATTTATTAACTGAATTTGTTATAATGGCATATGTTCCCAGTTTTTGTTTGGCATTAGTAGAAACTGTAGAATGAGATCTATTACAATTTGATAAACACACAGAAAGGACCATACCCTGATCAGACGGTTCCTACAGGAGCCGCCTGATCTACGTCTACTCTGTTTGCAAAGACATGATCAGCTTATATAATATTAAGGAAGAGTTAAAACTAATTGTCATATTTGAAGACAAATGTATGTCTTCTCGTGAAACTGTACTGGACAGAAAGTGTTGGCAAATGTAGATAAGATGTGTACTGATTTATCAAACTCTCTTAACCCATTCCCTCATATTGACGACTTTTGACGACTCTGTAAAAGTCATTTTGTGAAACCATTGTGATAAATAGAGCATTTGCTCCTATAAGAGCAAATGCTCTATTTATCACAATGGTTTCAAACTACAAAATTCTAACATTTTCCTTTTTCTCTAGTAAATGCTCCTTTTGCGTAGGTTTATTCAAAGAGGTTGTATCTAAAAATAGCCTATGAGGGAATGGGTTAAATCTCAGCCAAACTCTATCTTGCTGCAACTCATTAGAATTGCACCGGAGAGGTGAACCTGAGTTGCAGAAAGATAGAGTTTGGAAAAGAAATA
Organism: Azorinus chamasolen; assembly: GCA_963576725.1. Classification (NCBI taxonomy): domain Eukaryota; kingdom Metazoa; phylum Mollusca; class Bivalvia; order Cardiida; family Solecurtidae; genus Azorinus; species Azorinus chamasolen. The sequence goes on from OY755245.1 coordinate 73,964,936, forward strand.
TAAAACATGTTTAATAATATTAAAAAAAGAAAAGGAAATACTGTTTTTTACATCCCTACATTGGTCGTCAGCAGGCAATTACCCCATAACAAGTTAAAGACATTAAATTTTGACGCTTTACCCCATTAACTCCATGAATATTAATGAAAGAAATAATGACACATCATGAATATTAATTATAATAGCACATGGACACGGGAATGTTTGACCATGGCAGAAACTGTAGAAACATGTCTATATCATAAGCAAACAGGGCAGGTCCTGATCAGATGGCGCCTACAGACAGGAGCCATCTTATCTGGGTCTACTCTGTTTGCAAAGGCGCGGAAAGGCGTATTTATGGAGTAAAGGGTTACTTTTAGTGTAGTAATGACACTCACATTTGTTTGCTGATTTTTTATATAGAGGATTTATCGTTTTAAAAAGACGAATTTAATAAATCCAATAATCAAGAACACGAATGCAAGATTCTATTTATAACATAACAAAGACAAATGTTTTTTTTGCAGCCAATGTTTCAGCAGTAACGTGGCTTGTTATACATTCTCCTTATATATAGAAATGATGAATGAAAAGTGTTATTAGGTTCGCTGAGTAACTGGGACAAAGTAGGTCCATAATTTCCAACTGGTTTTTTTACTTACTGTCATATCAACCAGGATCTAATTTAGACATCTCTTGTATTCAATTTAACTATGATAGTTTATGATAACAAAAAACGACGGACACCGGGACATCACAAACACTCACTTTGAGCACTTGATGGCACGGGTGTCATATACAGTAGAACCTGGCCATTCATTTATTGAGCACAGGAGTCTTAAAAAGGCAGGTTCTACTGAACACGAACACAGTGTTAAATAGTGTAGACCTTTATCCACCAAAAAGAGGCAGATTGTACCTTAATGTAGGCCAAAGTAATGTAAAAAGCTCCTATAGGAGCTTTCTGCATTACCTTTGCCCTGCATTAAGTGACCACCTGCTTTTAAAACTCCTATGTTCAATAGAATAATCGACCGCTTAAGACAGGTTCTACTGTAGTACTATCTGTTACCATTGTTACTTACATCCGTTTCGTTCAAACTTTGAAGTAATTATTGACCGAGTGTCAAACAGCTTGGATCCTAATCAGAGGCCGATTTACTCAACGTCTCATTTGGATCCCAGCTGTTTTAGCAAATGTCAGTCAAGTCTTCAATCACATGTCAGTATACAGGATGTCCCCCAAAAACGGAACCCTGGATCAAATGTATACTTTAACCAATGTAACCGGACACATTAAAATATAAATACATGTATTCACCGTTGTATATAAGTCATTTGTGCATATGTCTGCCAAATGTCTCTTAAAAATATGCATTGGTTTTAAAGATATGCGTATTTTAATGAATGCACCTAATATCTGGTTTAACATGATATTCGTACAGTGCATAGTTCATGCCTATATCATGCTTAAAACGGAGTTTTGGGTGCTTTCGTTTAAATGCTGATATCTTAAAAACCAATGAATATGTTTAGACAAAATTTAGACAACATATGGCAAAATGTTGTCTCTACTAAGCTCTATGTAATACTTTTAATTTAAGTAAGCAATATTGACAGAAGTGGGATAACTTGCAGGTCATACTCCCGGGTTCCGTTTTTTTGGGGACACCCTGTATAGCAAGATAAGGAGTAACCTTTAGTACGTTTGGAAAATTGTAGTTTATAAATCTTAACCAAATTTCAAATTTAAAAACAACAACAAAAGTAACGAAAACAACACCAGCAGCAAAAAACAAAACAAAATAAACCTACAAACAAACAAAACAAAAACACAAAGAAAAAACCCAACCACGACTTCCATTTTTTATTCAATGATTAAAAGCATGCAACGATAAATGTAAATACTGTGTTGTAATAATATAACAAAAGGCATACAATAGTAAATATTAATTACAAGATTTTTTTATGATAAATGTAAAGTACAGGTGTTTCAATAAAATAACAAAACGCATGCAACGATAAATACAAAAAATACAGGCATTTCAATAAGATAACATAACAATGCATGAAACAATTAGTACTAAGTCAGTTGAACTTCGACATCTCGAGGCTCAAAGGACCATACAATTACTTCAAGACAACAGAAGTATGAGCCATTCGATTTATAATCTGGACAATATCTCCAGTTCACAGCTGAATGCAGGTCTAAAGGAATATTAAAAATTCTGTTGGAGCTGTCAACATTACCTCCAGTCCTGTAGGAGCTATCAACATAGCTACGAGGGTTGTTCGAAAAGTTTCGGGACGGTTAATATTTTTCTATGAAAGTTTCATAAATGATAGCTACGACTGTATTCTATTGATTTATTGCCATAATTAAACGTAGGTACAAGAAACACGTGATATATTGTCACCATAGCAACGTCACATTGACGTGAGCGGGGCACCTTGGTATACTCAATAAAGGTTTGTCTTTATATAGGTCTGAGACACTCAGATTTTCTCGAAATATTCCCAGCATACTTTATACACTTCTGGTGTCTATTTACCCAAGAAGGGAAACACTTTTTGAAGTATTCTGATGTATGCACTCTGGCAACATTGGCAGGTCATCGACTTCGTCGAAACGACAGCCTCGCAAGTCACGCTTGATTGTTGGGAATAACCAAAAATCGCACGGTGCAAGGTCTGGGGAGTATGGTGGGTGCGCAATTATGTCAATTCCTCTCTCAGCAAGAACTTCCTTTGTTGCAGATGCGGTATGGGGCGTTCCATATGTAGATTTGATCAATGACAACGTCTTCGATCGATCTACTTTTCCCCACCAAGACACACAATTTTACAGAATATCTTTGTTCCGGATTCATTTTGCATCTGTTCATTCAAAAACTGACTTATTTATACCGTAACAACTGGAAATGACGTCGTTTACACGGTGCAGTCTGTCGCCGTAATGTATATCAACGTCAGAACCATATTAGAGCACTTATAATGCCATAACTGGCGATACAAGCATTATACTTTTGCATGGTGACGCCAAGGTGCCCCGCTCACGTCGACGTGACGTTGCTATGGTGACACTATATCGCGTGTTGCTTGTACCTTCGTTTAATTATGGCAATAAATCAATAGCATACAGTTGTAGCTATCACTTATGAAAATTTCATAGAAAAATATTAACAAATAAAAAAAATTACAGCACTTGTCCCGAAACTTTTCGAACAACCCTCGTATCAACATTACCTCCTGTAGGAGCTATCACCATTACCTCCTGTAGGAGCTATCAGCATTGCCTTCTGTAGGAGCTATCAACATTACCTCCTGTAGGAGCTATCAACATTACCTTCTGTAGGAGCTATCAACATTACCTCTTGTAGGAGCTATCAACATTACCTTCTGTATGAGCTATCAGCATTACCTTCTGTATGAGCTATCAGCATTACCTCCTGTAGGAGCTATCAACATTACCTCCTGTAGGAGCTATCAACATTACCTTCTGTAGGAGCTATCAACATTACCTTCTTATGAGCTATCAGCATTACCTTCTGTATGAGCTATCAGCATTACCTCCTGTAGGAGCTATCAACATTACCTCCTGTAGGAGCTATCAACATTACCTCCTGCTATCAGCATTACCTCCTGTAGGAGCTATCAACATTACCTCCTGTAGGAGCTATCAACATTAACTCCTGTAGAAGCTATCAACATTAACTCCTGTAGGAGCTATCAACATTACCTCCTGCTATCAGCATTACCTCCTGTAGGAGTTATCAACATTACCTTCTGTAGAAGCTATCAACATTACCTCCTGTAGGAGCTATCAACATTACTATCAACATAATCTCCTGTAGGAGCTATCAACATAACCTCCTGTAGGAGCTATCACCATTACCTCCTGTAGGAGCTATCAACATAACCTCCTGTAGGAGCTATCAACATTACCTCCTGTAGGAGCTATCAACATTACATTCGACCTGTATTAACCCATTCTCTCCTACTGACGCCTTATTGCGTCTATGTAAAAGTCACTTCTTGAAACCATTGTGATAAAAAGAGCATATAGGAGCAAATGCTCTATTTATCACAATGGTTTCAATACTACACAATTCTAAAAAATCCCCTTTCTCTAGTAAATGCTCCTTTTGGGTAGATTTATTCAAAGAGGTTGGGTCTAAAATTAGTTTAGGAGAGAATGAGTTAAGCTGTCACATGCGTTTCTAGATATGCATTGTGATACATTTTAGAACAATTCTGTATTGTAAAGTTTAGAAGGACCGGCCTTTTACTTCGAGTTATCCCGAAGTTCGAGTTATCCAGTTGGAGATATTGAACTACAACTGCATACTTCTTAATGAGCAAAACTAGGAAATATTTATAAAAAAAATAACGAACATAAACGCTCCGAAGCAGTACATAAACTGACGTATTGATAACAACGATGCATAAAAGCAATACTGAAGCAATACAGAAACTGACATATTAATAACAACGATGCATAAAAGCAATACTGAATCAATACAGAAACTGACATATTAATAACAACGATGCATAAAAGCAATACTGAAGCAATACAGAAACTGACATATTAATAACAACGATGCATAAAAGCAATACTGAATCAATACAGAAACTGACCTATTAATAACAACGATGCATAAAAGCAATACTGAAGCAATACAGAAACTGACCTATTAATAACAACGATGCATAAAAGCAATACTGAAGCAATACAGAAACTGACATATTAATAACGATGAACAGAAACAATACAGAAACTGACATATTAATAACAACGATGTACAGAAGCAATATTTAAACATTACAGAACATGAAGTACATGTATTAACAACAACATGGCAAATAAAACCCACAAACACGCACAAAAGACAATACATGTACATGGTTCATTTCATATCACGTGGGATACCATTCGCCTGATTGAAACGTCTTTTAACGCCTTTGCAAACAGAGAACACCCAGATCAGACGGATCCTGCAGGAGCCGTCTGATCAAGGTCTGCCTTGTTGGCTTAGAAAGTAATATAGATCGGATTCCATAGGTACTGCTTGGCCAAACAAGCATGTGTTCATATGCCGTTATAAAAGTAATCTAATTAATATTCATTATGTCATCATACATCTTACATGAATATTAATCAGGTAAATGGTTATTATGACCATGTCATTAGGGTTCAGTATAATGGTTGATAGCCTTAATAATTCTTAACAATATTTCTTTCATTTCACCACCAAATCCTACGTTCTGACTTCTCATCAGAAAGGTCCTACAGAGCAACAGATAAAGGTTTGTACTAAAATCGCCATTTCTCTACCGCACCCTATGTTGTCACCACTCTTTAGAATCGTCTCTTCGAGACGATTCTAAAGAGTGGTCACAACATAGGGTTCAGTGGAGACATAAAGGAGTTATTCTTAAAAATGTTTTAATCATCTGGTCTTACATGAATAAGTAGCCACCCTTAGGGTTTGGTGGAGAAACAAGGACTTAAAAACATTGGAAATACTACCCTTTATTGAATATATAAACTTTAAGCATTGCGTAACGTTATGAGGAAGCAAATTACCAACACTACATAAAATAAGTAAGTCTGCCACTCGTAGACTGGCAGAGAGAGGTAGTAAGAACAGTAAGGTTAGCAAGTAAACAAGAGGTAGGTAGGTAGATAGGTAGGTAGGTAGGTAGGTATAGGTAGGTAGGTAGGTAGGTAGGTATAGGTAGGTAGGTATGGGTGGATGCAGGAAGATAGGTGCATGCAGCTAGGCCGATAGACAAGTAGACAAAATAATGGTTGATATGGTAATTAGTAAGTATAGTAGGTACACAAACAATTAAAAAGGCAAGAAGTTCGTTTGTTCGTATGTATGTAGAGTAGAACTTGTCTCAAGCGACCATCAAAAATAGGTCTAATTATTGGTCTGTAAGGCAGGCGGTACCTTAATGGAGGACACACGTTATGCAGAAAACTCCGATTAGAGATTTCTGCAATATTTTTGCCCTGCATTAAGCAACCACCTGCTTTTTAAGACTCCTATGTTCAATAAATGAATGGCCGCTTAACCCTTCGCTTGCTATTCACGTCAATATACGTACCTGTAAATAGTGAAGACCCAGATGAGACAGCTCCTGCAGGAGCTGTCTCATCAGGGTCTGCACTATTTACAAGTTGATTGTGCAACCAGTACACTCCACAGCAGTGATTGCACAGCGAATTACTTGTACACAGTGAAGATATATGTAATTATACAACAGGACATGGGTAAAGAAGGAGAAATGTATTTTAAAATTCAGCAAGCGAAGGGTTAAGGCAGGTTCTACCGTACATACTTATAACAGGTAGAGATGTCTACAGACTGGCCACACCATCGTAAAGGAACAATTCTTGAGACAAAAGCTCTTAACCCTTTACATAATGAGTATTTAACTCATTACCGCATAGGCTATTTTTAGATACAGGCTCTTTGTATAAATCTACCGAAAAGGAACATTAACTAGAGAAAAGGCAAATTTTAGAATTTTATAGCTTGAAACCATTGTGATAAATAGAGCATTTGCTCATATCGGAGCAAATGCTCTATTTATCACAATGGTTTCACAAAGCTACTTTTACAGAGTCGTCAAAAGTCGTCAATATCAGGGAGTGGATTAAAACAAAGATCCGTGACATCGTGCATAATTCCTTTACTGTATGTTTTTATAATGGCCAATAAATGAGGAAATTGTCTGGCTGTAGAATATCTAGAACCAGTTCATTAATATTCCATAAACAAACAGAATAGACCCTGATCAGACAGTTCCTGCAGGAGCTGTCTGATCTGGGTCTACTATGCCAGCAAAGGCATTAAAAGGTGTGTTGATGGATTAAGAGTAACTCGGCGTCAGGATCCAAACTATTTGTTACTGTGACTGTTTTTTGAACAAAAAAAAGAAAATTGTAGCAGACGACAAAGTTTGCAGACGACAAAATTCAGCAGCGAAAGAGTTAGGGTCATAGTAAACAATGCAGTTGGTAAGACTGCAGATGCTCTGGATCAACACAGTTTGCCAGTGTTAGAATACCTCTTTTTATGACGTCATTCTCGTCAATTTTCCCTCTTCAATAACTGAGACTATATCTTTATTGTCTATTGTTTTCCCTGGTGTCTCTGCGTCAGCTGCATGCTTTATGCTTGGACTCACTTTTCCTGAAGACTGACCCTCGCTCGCCTGAAAGTTCGAAACATTTATTATCCATTACATGAAGCAATATGCAACGCAACATTGGTATAGATGGGTATCACATGTAGCAAGGATATAATAGAAGTCAGCTTCATATTTGAATTACTTACAGTAAACAAGACAGACCCTGATCACACGACTTGAATTGGAACCGTCAGATATGGATCTACTCTGTTTTCCAAGGGGTTAAAAGACGCATAGAAGGGTGTAAAAAATCGTAGACGAAATTGACTCCCTGGTACTCGACAAAACATCGCATCAGAAGTTCTGTAAAACGTCAGGATTGTTTATCAATAGATCAGTCAAAACTTGACTATCTTTGTATGATATACATGTACATTTGTAGCTCATGTTGCTTGCGTGATATGGTTCATGTTGCTTGCATGACATGGTTCATGTTGCTTGCATAATATGACTGACGTTGCTTGCATGATATGCCTCATGATATAGCTCATGTTGCTTGCATGATATGACTTATGTTTCTTGCATGATATGACTCATGTTGCTTGCATGCTATGTCTCATGTTGCTTGCATGCTATGTCTCATGTTGCTTGCATAGCATGTCTCATGTTGCTTGCATGCTATGTCTCATGTTGCTTGCATGCTATGTCTCATGTTGCTTGCATGATATGTCTCATGTTGCTTGCATGATATGTCTCATGTTGCTTGCATGCTATGTCTCATGTTGCTTGCATGCTATGTCTCATGTTGCATGGCATGTCTCATGTTGCTTGCATGCTATGTCTCATGTTGATTGCATGCTATGTCTCATGTTGCCTGCATGCTATGTCTCATGTTGCTTGCATGCTATGTCTCATGTTGATTGCATGATATGACTCATGTTGCTTGCATGCTATGTCTCATGTTGCATAGCATGTCTCATGTTGCTTGCATGCTATGTCTCATGTTGCTTGCATGCTATGTCTCATGTTGCTTGCATGATATGACTCATGTTGCTTGCATGATATGACTCATGTTGCTTGCATGATATGACTCATTTTGCTTGGACAATGTTTTACTAACCTATATTTAGTGACGGCACATTGAGATGAGTCATGTGTGTCTTAGATGGGGAAGTAGGTCCTTCGCAAATCCATAAACAATGTAGACCCAGACCGAATGCAACGTTAAAACACATTTTCTTCTAAAGGTATGCATTGATTGCACTGTACATACACACACTAGGTCACTAACAGTGTAAGTAGAGCATTTTGATAGTGACCACTTTCCCTCACTGTTGAATATTCAAATATGAATTAATGACATCATGACTTTTTTATAGGCTGATGTTTTATAATGGTATATGTACCCAGGGTATTCTGGTATTCGTACAAACTTAATGTCGGATTAAATTAAAAATCATAAGCAAACAGGGCAGATCCTCTTTGAAATTGCCCAGTTACTCATGTTTAATATTCATAAGAGGTTGGAATGTTGCTTGAATATTACCAAAGGAACACTAGGTACCTTTGTAACAATATAACCCTGTAAATATTTGTGTATGCAGACCGAGAACATAGATCTAGATGTAGTTCAAACCTATTTGAACCAAGAATAGCCCATCAGTGGTTAACTATAGAGTCCATTCAGTACGAAAGTAAACTTTCTGAATTACTTTAAATAACAAACAACGTGGATCAAACCAGAAGGCACCTCTTGGATCCATGTGATCTGGGTATACCCTAGGATACAAATGCCAGTACCTGTCCGGAATTAAAAAAAAAAACTTGCATGTGCTACTGTTTGAAAATATCCAATTTTCCAATAAAATCGCCCAAAACAGTAAAAACACTACACAAGGAGCACTTTAACACTTTCCCTGTTTAATATTCATGAAATTCAAAAGCAAACGGAGCAGACCCTGATCAGAGGGCTCCTACAGGAGTCGCCTGATCTGGGTATAGACCTACTCTGTTTACAAAATGCGGTTATATGAAGGAAAGAGTTAAACGTACATTTCTGTGTGATACATGCTCCATGGATATTCATGTTAGAAATACTAACATTATGGATATTTATCAGATTTGTTTTATAATGGCGTGCGAAAAACGCAGATCAGACTCTGATCGGCTGGCTCCCACTGATCGGCTGGCTCCTCTAGGAGCTTTCTGCATGACTTTTACCCTGCATTAAGCAGCCACCTGCCTTAAAGTAGCTAAATTCTTCTTTTCTAGAATTCCGGTTTAGAGGGGTTTTACTGTATTGCACAGCTAAAGGGTTAGCGACAGATGGGAGCATATTGCAGGACAAACGTATTGAAGAAAGCTATTATGAAGATAGCTCTTATGAAGAAAGCTCTTATGAAGAAAGCTCTGATGAAGATAGCTCTTATGAAGAAAGCTCTTATGAAGAAAGCTCTGATGAAGAAAGCTCTTAAAGAAAGTGCTCTTATGAAGAAAGCTCTTATGATGAAAGCTCTTATGAAGAAAGCTTTGATGAATATAGCTCTTATGAAGAAAGCTCTTATGAAGAAAGCTCTTAAAGAAAGCGCTCTTATGATGATAGCTCTTATGAAGAAAGCTCTTATGAAGAAAGCTCTGATGAAGATAGCTCTTATGAAGAAAGCTCTTATGAAGAAAGCTCTGATGAAGAAAGCTCTTAAAGAAAGCGCTCTTATGAAGAAAGCTCTTATGAAGAAAGCTCTTATGAAGAAAGCTCTTAAAGAAAGCGCTCTTATGAAGAAAGCTCTTATGACAGCATCCTACATAACAAATCAACTTTGATTTGTATTAAAGCATCCATCTTCTTTCAAAGACACATGTTAATTAATATACTTATTGCTGTCCAATGTCCCTTAAAACAAGGACATAAGCAAATAGTTCAAGTCCATGGTCTGCACTGTTTGCTGAACCAATCGATATCAATGACTTATATCAGCACCCCTCCCCCTCCCACATCCCACCCCACCCCGCCCCGCCCCGTCCCCACATGAAAAATGAATGGGTTCTAAAATAATATTAAAAACTAAACCCTTTTATTCATAAACGAGAAACGCATTTTCACGCATTTGCAAACACAGTAGACCCAGATCAGCCGTCTGAGCAGGGTCTAGTGGATTATGAAAGATATGTTTGTTACTTTCTAAAATGGTTACAATATTCCACCTTCCATATTATATTATAACTCTTTGTCCATTATCATTCAGTAGATGTTGACATTTGGAATACGTATAGAACAGGGAAAGGGCTAGATAGCCGCTTATAAGAGGCTCTACTGTATAAATAAGTTCGCTTTAACCCTTCGCTTGCTGAATTTTAAAATACATTTCTCCTTCTTTACCCATGCGCTGTTGTATAATTACATATATCTTCACTGTGTACAAGTATTTCTCTGTGCAATCACTGCTGTGGAGTGCACTGGTTACACAATCAACTTGTAAATAGTGCAGACCCTGATGAGACAGCTCCTGCAGGAGCTGTCTCATCTGGGTCTTCACTATTTACAGGTACGTATATTGACGTGAATAGCAAGCGAAGGGTTAAGCTTATGCGCTATGCTAAAGCAATGAAGTTAATAGTAGTTTATTTCGGCTCAAACATTTACATGTTCATTGCCATATACGATAAGCGGTTGGTATTTCGTGCTAAAGCAATATTCAAACACAGTGTAACAACGTGAAAATTGCTCACCTCTCACCTAAGCGCCATCTGGGGTTACCCTGGCCTTTGTGAATGAGTAAAATAGAAGGATATGTATATTAAAACAGTATATTATCCCTCTTAACCAAAGTTCTAATGGAGACCAATTTTAGATCTACAGTAAAACCTCTCTATAACGGCCACTAAATTACACCAAGTATTTTGTTTTAAAAGCAGGTGGCTGTTTAACCCTTTCGCTGCCAAACTCTGTCGTTTGCTAACTTTGTCGTCTGCTACAAATTTTCATTTTTTTTTATTTTCTTCATTTTTATTTCAAAAACATAGTAACAGTAACAAACAGTTTGGATCCTGATGAGACGCCGAGTTACTCGGCGTCTCATCTGGATCCAAACTGTTTGTATAGGTAATCACAGATCCGGCATTGGCAGCGAAAGGGTTAAAGCATGTTAAAGTAAAACAGAACACTCGTATAGGAGCATTCTGTTTTACTTTCACCTTGTTTTAAGCAGCCACCTGTCCTAAATACAAACTAAATAACACAATTTAATCGCCGTTAAAGAGAGGTTTTAATGTATTAACCCTTCCCTGTTCTATGTTTATTCCAAATTTCAATACCTACTAAATATTCATGGACAAATAACTTATAATGAAAATGGAAGGTGTAACATTGTAGTCATTTTAGAAAGTAAAGACACAGATCTTTCAGATTCCATGAGCAAACAGAGCAGACACTGATCAGACGGCTCCTATAGGAGCCGTCTGATCTGGGTCTACTCTGTTTGTAGATGCATAAACACACGTTTATATGAGGGACAGGGTTAATGCAAAGCAAAAATCGAGAGCTTACTGCATGACGCTCACCCTGCATTAAGCTGCCACCTGAGTTGAAGATCAGCATTGATACTATTTTGAATTTTGGGTTTAGAGGGGTTTAACGGTATATCCGTCTAATTACAATAGAACCTCTCTATACCAGAACTTTTATGACAGAGCAATCTGTGTAGGAAGGCCTTAATGCAGGGTGAACATTATACCGAAAGCTCCTTTGGGAGCTTTCCGTATGACTTTCAAACCTGCATTAAGCTGCTATCAGTCTGAAAGACCACACTTTTTGACATCCAGTTTAGACGGGTTTTACTGTAGTTGTAAAATAATTGATATCTTAAATATAATGGAATAAAACGTCAATCCCGCATTTTCCCAGAAACTCTTATCCTGCTGTGAAAATGAACATTTTTCACTATTCTAATTCGAAAAGGTTTTGTGTTTGTTGACTGACCAAGTGTCCAACAGCTTGGATCAAGCTGTGAAACTGAGTTACTCTGTGCCTGATCTGGATCCAAGCTGCGAGTTACTCTGTGCCTGATCTGGATCCAAGCTGCGAGTTACTCTGTGCCTGGATCCAAGCTGCGAGTTACTCTGCGCCTGATCTAGATTAAAGCTGTTTGCAAATACGAGTCAGGTCACGACAAGGTGGATAAGGGAAAGAAAATGACATTTTGAAAAGGTTTTAGTGTTGTTTGTTTGTTTTATATTATTGATAAAAGTATATTACTATTTGAAGGGAGGTGTAGATATAAAGGGCAATGTCCTCTGACCACAGTCAACGATTAGGGATTCCAAACTAGTTTTACAATTAAGTATCTTTGGGTAAAGAAAGTCTGGCTGTCAATTATTGTTGTCTGCAAAATTTGTTGTCTGTCCACCTGTAACAATTGCAGTTTGTTTAATTCCCCCTTTTTCATTTTAAACCATTTCAAAAGTAACAAATCATTGGCATAGGTAAGCACATATGTGGCATTGGCAGCGAAAGAGTTAAACTATTAATATTATTAGTTATGCAGTGCTTAGTGTCCCTAATATGGACTATACACTGCCAGCAAATATTAATATGGGACCCATATTAATATTTACTGGCAGTGTATAGTCCATATTAGGGACACTAAGCACTGCATAACGAATTTATCTTACCGACTACCTTTAATTTCAAGTATTTACACGCATGTTTGCATCATAGGCCTGAATTACCTGAATTATGAATTACCTCCCTTTAACAGAATTAAAGTAAATATTCTTTATTTACCTCAAATCTCGTTTATATATTTTATTTTTAATTCTTAGCATTTGTAAAACTAATTAATGTTTATATTTTACTCCAATTAAAGCATAAATTATATTTATGCATATTTTAAAACTGTAAGGATAAGCATAAATAATTATTATATAATCAATAACACAACAGTTTGAAGTTTGTTTAAACTTAACTTTAATAATGAACAACAGAACAAATAATAGACGTTTCAACATGGGTAAAACCATCTGTCCACTATCAATGGAAAATCTGTATAATTTTGTCATATTTTTAAAGAAAATAAAATCACTTTCACCGACTCTAGAGAACCTATATACATGTACGGTACTTCCATATATCACAGTTAATCATGAAATGTTGACATTTCTTATATCATATTCATTTACCAAATCACTTTAATAGTTATAATATCGCAGTAAAGTATAAACTCTATATTGTTTGACAGTTATCTAATGTCATATTATCACAATCATATGTCAGAGCTTTATATAGGAGAGTTACTGTATATTGATTTACTAAAATCAACGTCTATCAAACACATGTTATGACTACTCATAAGAATTGTCTTTTTCTAGATGATTCTAATGAGTATTCACAACGTGGAGAATCCCAATGGACTATAAAAGTGTTGGAAGTATCGTATTTACTGGACATCTCAAGATTATCTAGAACTCTCCCTTATTGGACAGCCATATGCTTTTCTGTTAAATATAATAATACTTTATATTTATCACTACAATTTTAAAATATGCATACATAAAATTTATGCTTTAATTGGAGTTGAAATATAAAAATTAATTAGTTTTACAATGATAAAAAAGAAAAAAGAAAATATATAAACGAGATTTGAGGCAAATACAAAATATTTTATTTAATTCTATTAAAGGGAGGTAATTCCCTTGCTTCCCTACGGCAAGACATACACGTAGGCCTATGATGTTTACATGCGTGTAAATACTTCGCCTCGTCCCATATAAATATTTGCTGGTAGTGTATTGTCCATATTAGGGACACTAATCACTGCATAACTAATAATGATTATGATAAATGAGAGAAAAGCATTCCAACTGTTAAGCAAGGGAATTAACTCTTGTAAAGCCATCATAAGGATTTTTAATGATTTTAGTGCCCCCATACGGAATCTATGGGGGTTTCTCGTGACCTCTATTGACCAATGGGATGACAAGAATTTTGTAGGAGGTAAGATAATATTAGTTATGCAGTGCTTAGTGTCCCTAATATGGACTATACACTGCCAGCAAATATTAATATGGGACGAGGCGAAGCCGAGTCCCATATTAATATTTGCTGGCAGTGTATAGTCCATATTAGGGACACTAAGCACTGCATAACGAATTTATCTTACCGACTACCTTTAATTTCAAGTATTTACACGCATGTTTGCATCATAGGCCTGAATTACCTGAATTATGAATTACCTCCCTTTAACAGAATTAAAGTAAATATTCTTTATTTACCTCAAATCTCGTTTATATATCTTATTTTTAATTCTTAACATTTGTAAAACTAATTAATGTTTATATTTTACTCCAATTAAAGCATAAATTATATTTATGCATATTTTAAAACTGTAAGGATAAGCATAAATAATTATTATATAATCAATAACACAACAGTTTGAAGTTTGTTTAAACTTAACTTTAATGAACAAAAGAACAAATAATAGACGTTTTAAAAATGGGTAAAACCATCTGTCCACTATCAATGGAAAATCTGTATAATTTTGTCATATTTTTAAAGAAAATAAAATCACTTTCACCGACTCTAGAGAACCTATATACATGTACGGTACTTCCATATATCACAGTTAATCATGAAATGTTGACATTTCTTATATCATATTCATTTACCAAATCACTTTAATAGTTATAATATCGCAGTAAAGTATAAACTCTGTATTGTTTGACAGTTATCTAATAATGTCATATTATAACAATCATATGTCAGAGCTTTATATAGGAGAGATACTGTATATTGATTTACTAAAATCAACGTCTATCAAACACATGTTATGACTACTCATAAGAATTGTCTTTTCTCGATGATTCTAATGAGTATTCACAACGTGGAGAATCCCAATGGACTAAAAAAGTGTTGGAAGTATCGTACTTACTGGACATCTCAAGATTATCTAGAACTCTCCCTTATTTGACAGCCATATGCTTTTCTGTTAAATATAATAATACTTTATATTTATCACTACAATTTTAAAATATGCATACATAAAATTTTTGCTTTAATTGGAGTTGAAATATAAACATTAATTAGTTTTACAATGATAAAAAAGAAAAAAGAAAATATATAAACGAGATTTAAGGCAAATACAAAATATTTTATTTAATTCTATAAAAGGGAGGTAATTCCCTTGCTTCCCTACGGTAAGACATACACGTAGGCCTATGATGTTTTGCATGCGTGTAAATACTTCGCCTCGTCCCATATAAATATTTGCTGGCAGTGTATTGTCCATATTAGGGACACTAATCACTGCATAACTAATAATGATTATGATAAATGAGAGAACAGCATTCCAACTGTTAAGCAAGGGAATTAACTCTTGTAAAGCCATCATAAGGATTTTTAATGATTTTAGTGCCCCCATACGGAATCTATGGGGGTTTCTCGTGACCTCTATTGACCAATGGGATGACAAGAATTTTGTAGGAGGTAAGATAAGAGAAATGATGACGTCATGAATATCGGCGTGCATCATTACAATGTAGCTGAACATTTTATCCTGGTTTATGAACACGGGAATTTGTGATCTTGACAGAATATATATAATATATAATTCTATAGACAAACATAGCAGGTCCTGACCAGACGGTTCCTATAGGAGCCATCTGATCTGGATCTTCTCTGTTTACAAAGGCGTCAAAAGGCGTATATACAATGCTAACGGTTAAGATATTCTACGGCACCGCAATGAGAATATGGATACTATGCTCCATAAATTTAATAATTGTATAACTGGGTGCAGTGGACATATCTTTACGTTTCTAAATGTTCAGAGTTTGCTATTTTAATGCCATTCAAGACTCCGAACCTGCCAGAACATATGATGATAAAAATCCGGTATACAAGAAAATAATAAGACAGAGTGCCATGCAATATGTATAGCTGTGTTTGCAGGGACTATCCGGACTATACGACAGTGAACCATACAATGTGTGTTGCTGTGTTTGTAAGGGTTGTCCGGACATTACGACTGTGTGTCATACAATGTGTGTAGTTTTATTTTTAGGGACTGTCTGGACTATACACCAGTGAGCCATCCAAGGTTTATTGTTGTGTTTGTAGGGACTGTCCGGACATTACGACTGTGTGTCATACAATGTGCGTTGCTTTGTTTGTAGGGACTGTCTGAACAATACACCAGTGAGCCATACAAGGTTTATTGTTGTGTTTGTAGGGACTGTCCGGACAATACGACAGTGAGCTATACAATGTGTATAGCAGTGTTTGTGGAGACGTCCGGACAATACGACAGTGAGCCATACAATGTGTGTTGCTAATCATTATCCTTCTATACATGTTAACCCTTTTGCGTGTAAGAAACAATTATTAGTATTAAATAGATTTTATAGTGGTACATGTATATGAAACAGAACCCTTGGTTCATACAGAAACTGTAGAATCAGACCTACGTTGTATATTATACCATATCAGTAAGCAAACAGAGTAGGCTCTGGTCAGACTACATATGGGGTTTCTCTGTTTGCAATGGCATGTGAAAGAGTTTGTATGAGGGGATGGCTAACCTTTTACTCCATTAATACACAATTCAACGCCTTTGCAAACATAGAAGACACAACCCAGACTTGTTAAGGAGCCGTTTGACCAATGTCTGTTCAGTTTGCATATAGATTATTATACACTACCCTGTCCGCCATGATCAAATTGCCCGTGTTCACGTGCCATTATGAAAAAAGCATCTAATCAATATTCATGATAGACAGTAAAAACCTCTCTATAACGGCCATTAAAATTGTGTTAATTAGTTGGTATTTAGGGCAGGTAGCAGCTTAAAGCAAGGTGAACGTAAAACAGAACGCTCCTATAGGAGCGTTCTGTTTTACGTTCACCTTGCTTTAAGCAGCTACCTGCCTTTAACACAAAAGACTTCATATATTTTCGTTGCCGTTATAGAGAGGTTTTACTCTAAGTATTTCTTGCATGAATATTCATTGATTTAAGGGATATATGAATATAGCAGTATATTGATAAAACATAATCGTGTAGAGTACAACTTGTTTACTCCATTCCCTCATAGGCTATTTTAGACCCAATTAACGAAAAGGAGCATCGAAAAGAGAAAAGGAATTTTTTAGAATTTTGTAGTTTGAAACCATTGTGATATACATATAGCATTTGCTCCTATAGGAGCAAATGCTCTATTTATCACAATGGTTTCAAGAAGTGACTATATAAATGCGTATTCATGGAGGAAAGGGTTTAAGCGAACATCAAAAAGAGGTCTAATTATGGGTCTGTATGTAAGGTGGTATAGCTTAATACTGGTCTAAAATAACACAGAACGCTCCTATAACATTAATTGTGCCATGCATTAAGCAGCCACCTGCTATTTACACTTTATATGTTCAATAAATGAACGATCGTTAAGGATATACTCTACTGTATTTTGGTTGCTTTAGAGAGGTTACTTAAGTAACGGCTTACCTTGTTATAAAACTTCCATATCAAAATCCCAGAAACAACACCGACCACCCCTACGCCGCCACCGACTGTGCCAGCTACAACCGGCACAACCACATCTAAAAGGAAAAAGAAGGAAGGCTTGAAACCAATTCATGTAAGAAATAATGATATCATAAATATCAATTAACCCATTACTCAATGAATATTCATGCAAGAAATAATGACATCATGAATATTAATTAAATTAATATTTATAATAGCCCATGACCTTACAGGAATTATGGCTATAACGGAAACTGTAGAATCACATCTACATGTGTATTATCCCTTCGCTTGCTATTCACGTCAATATACCTACCTGTAAATAGTGAAGACCCAGATGAGACAGCTCCTGCAGGAGCTGTCTCATCAGGGTCTGCACTATTTACAAGTTGATTGTGCAACCAGTGCACTCCACAGCAGTGATTGCACAGCAAAATGCTTGTACACAGCGGAGATATATGTAATTATACAACAGGGCATGGGTAAAGAAGGAGAAATGTATTTTAAAATTCAGCAAGCGAAGGGTTATAACATAAACAAACATAACAGGACCATACTCAGGCGGCTCCTTTAGGAGACATCTAGTGGGTCTATTCTGTTTGCAAATGCGCAAAAAGGCGTATATATGGAGTAAAAGGTTTTTTTTATATGTAAACTCACGTTGCAAACATTGCAAAAAGCTCATATAGCAGAAAGCTCACAAAGTAGAAAGCGTTTGTCTTGCATTATTCCGTAGGCGCCCTCTGACGCATCTGCAAACATACTAGATCCAGATCAGTCGGCTTCTATAGGAGCAATTTTTGTAACATTTAATAAATAAGATTCACGAAAATACTTAAAAATACTAAAACATTAATAGATCTATTACATTAAAGTTATATTATAAGAAAATAGGTTGAACCCTTAACTCTATACATACGCATTTGAACGCCTTAGCAAACATAATACAACCATATCATACGGCTCCTAAGGGGCCTGTTCTGCATTTGAAATAATATAGAACTGAATCTACAGTTTCTGACAAGGCAAAACATTTCCTTGCCCATGTTCCATCATCAAAAATAATATTAATTAGCACAATTCATGATGTCAATAAATCTCAAATGAAAATTCACGATGTAAAGGTTTAACTATTATACAAAAAATTGTCAAGGCCATAAATTCAAGTCTGAGGAACTCGTGATTGTGCAGGCTATGAGTTAGTTTCCTACATAATTTTCCAGCCCGTTTGATCAGCTGTCAGGATTTAAACAAGGATTTCCGCTTTTTTGCACCTTTCAAAGTGTGCTCTCTTTGCTTATTGAAAAATATAAATCTCATTTTCTAAAATTTCAGCAAAAACTTTCGTAGTTAAATTGTAACTATAGATGTTCAGTTTACAAATACATGTACTCATTCGTGGGTGAAGGGGTTAACCCTTTCCTTCCATATAAACGCCTCTTTACGCATCTGCAAACAGAGTAGACCCAAATAAGACGGCTCCACAGGAGCCGTCTGATCAGGGTCTGCTCTGTTTGTTAATGGAATTTGATAGATCTATTTCTTTCGTTTCTAAAATGGTTACATTGTTAAACCTTTCAAATGTCATAATTACTATTTTGTCCATGGATATTCAGTAGGTTTTGAAATATGAAATGAATATAGAACAGGGAAAGGTTTGTAACCGTACGTACCAGAACCATCGGAGTCTTGAACAGTTGCGGTGGTGACTGGGGCTGCAAGAAAAGAGAGAACATACAAAGGACAATGTTACTTATACAGGTAGTAGCACGTAGTAGGCGGGGTTAACTCTTTCCTTCATGTAAACGCATTGTCACACTTTTGCGAACAGTTGACCCAGATCAGAAGGCTGCTGTAGAAGCCATCTGAACAGGGTCTGCTATGTTTGCTTACGACAAGATATCAAACTGATTCTACAAAGTTTGTTAAAGCAAAAACATTCCCTTGAAAGTTTTATAATAACAATTCAGCTAATAAATATTCATGGTGTCATTATTTCTTACATGCACATTTATCAGGTAAATCATTAAAAAGGGCATTTAGATGATCAATGTATATCCTCAATCAACTAAGCTCATTTATATACAGTGTCCCATGAAACATATACAGTAAAAACCTGCTAATTCAACCACCTAAAAGAGGTATATGTCTGGGTGCTAGATGCAGGTGGTAGCTTAATGCAGGACAAAAGTAATGCAGAAAGCTCCTAGAGGAGCTTTCTGCATTACCTTTGCCCTGTATTACGCAAACACCTGCTTATAAAGACATCCATGTTCATTCATTAAGTGGTCGCATTAGAGGGGTTCTACTATACATGCAAACAATGTAGACCAGCTTTAGGAGACACTCAGATCAGGGTCCGCATCTTTTGCTAGACACATTATTGTTTAGGGGTCATACTGACACCCCTTCTAATTCGAAGTAGTATTGGTTTGTAAAATATAGTTGTTTGTTTATGGTATAATATAGATATAGGCTGGGTCCTAGTAGTGGTTACCGTAGCACCCCCCTAGACTTTTTTCATGGGTACCAAATTGTTCGTTGGGGTCCTTAGAACACATTTTGAGCATGCCCCCAAAAATAAGTTTGTCCCAGCTATGTTTTATTTAACGGTTTCCATGGTAACCCGAGGTAATTTTCGAAACTACCTTGGTTCAGAAAATGCGCCATAACTTTGTTTTTAGAAGCAATAGAAGGACAAAACAAGTACCAAAGTAAAGCAGAGACATATAGCTTGAATATGATATATGATTTTATTAATATTCATAAATGCATTCTTATGAATATTAATGAGAAAGTAAAAAATGTGATTTTTTTTAGAAAAAAAGAGTTTGTTGTTTAGTCTGAGAGGCTTATTAATGCACAGAAATTATTGAATTTAGGTTTAAATTGTTCGTTGGAGTCCTCAGAACACATTTTGAGTATTTCCCCAAATAATTTTGTCTCATCTATGTTTTATTAAACGGTTTCCATGGTAACCCGAGGTAAATTCCGAAACATCCTTGGTTCAGAAAATGCGTAATAACTTTGCTTTTAGAGGTAATAGAAGGACAAAACAAGTACCAAAGTAAAGCAGAGACATATAGCTTGAATATGGTATATGACTTAATTAATATTCATAAATGCGTTCTTATGAATATTCATGAGAATGTAAACAAATGCGGTTTTTTTAGAAAATGGAGCTTGTTGCTTAGTCTGATAGGCTTATTAATGCACACACATTATTGAATTCAGGTTTAAAATGTTTGTTGGGGTCATCAGAACACATTTTGAGCATTCCCCCAAAGTAATTTGTCCCATCTATGTTTTATTGAACGGTTTCCATGGTAACGCGAGGAGGTAAATTTCGAAACATCATTGGTTCAGAAAATGCATAATAACTTTGCTTTTAGAAGCAATAGAAGGACAAAACAAAAACCAAAGTAAAGCAGAGACATATATCTTGATTATGATATATAATTTTAATAATATTCATATATGATTGCTTATGAATATTAATGAGGAAGTATAAAAATCCGCTTTTCTTAGAAAAATGAGTTTTTTGTTTAGTCTTAGAGGCCTATTAATGCACAAAAATAATTGAATTCAGGTTTAAATTGTTCGTTGGGGTCCGCAGAACACCACTTGAGCATTCTCCAAAATAATTGTGTCCAAGCTATGTTTTTAACGGTTTCCATGGTAACCCGAGGTAAATTTCGAAACATCCATGGTTAAACAAATGCGTCATAACTTTGCTTTTAGAGGCGAAAGAAGGACAAAACAAGAACCTGAATAAAGCAAAGACATATAACTTGAATATGATATGTAATTTAACTAATTTTCATAAATGTATTCTTATGAATATTAATGAGGAAGTAAAACAATCCGATTTTTGTTTAGAAAAAAGGAGTTTATTGTTTAGTCTGAGATGCCTTGTTTCTGATGCCCCCATCTGTTGGATGCAACTGCCGGTGGTAAAGAAGTGAATGAGAGAGAGAGAGAGAGAGAGAGAGAGAGAGAGAGAGAGAGAGAGAGAGAGAGAGAGAGGGGGGGGGGGCTAATGCCCGTCCCTGGGGCTGTCGGAATCAAGTGAGGGGCTCTAATAAAACATCCCAGGTCGATTTTCATTTGAAACAGGAGGCCTAAGAGATACCCAGGGAACCCTTGTCCGTAAGAGTTTAGCGCACATGATCCACCCAGTTGCCGGGCTGGCACAAAAATCTTCGTCCAGGTCAGGCAAACGGGGAAGAAGTCCCGTGGAAGTAGAAAGAGACTCCCTAGACTTAATTAGGTTAGGGAGGTCCACTTTTTCGACTGACACTAGCACGGAAGAGGATAGAGGACCCCTGTGAATAGGATTCGGGGGTCTAGGGCAGACAGGGGGTGGGATGATTCTAAAACAATCTTCACACGCATTCTCAATAGAAAATATTGTTCAGAATCATCTAAGTCCCGTCTAAATCTGAGTGAGAGGCTTCCACAAAGTCTGATTCCCTTAAAAATAGGACCATCCCTAGGAGCCATAATGGACAAAGTGTCTTCCTGCTCTCCCTCAGAATCCGCCCTGGTGAACGCCATGGATGGCAGAACCCGGGAAGAGTGGGACCCGCCACAGACAGAAGTGTGGACTGTGGGTTCACGTGAGAGCTATTCTCCCTCTAGGTGAAGCTTGCTGGTTCCCAGAATGAGTGTCGGCTATCGAGAGCGACCAGCCGGCGAAACTGAGGAGGCAGAGCGATGTCTTCGCATAGAAGAGTAATGGTAAGACCTCGATCTGCGATGAGAGCGGTGCGAGTGCCGGTTCCCATTAGAAGAATAAGAAGGTTTTTACGCCTCCTACGGGGTGGGTGGGATGGGGGCTTGGGAGTCCGAAGTGTACTCAGAAGATGAAGGGTAATTGCAGGGTCTAGACGACCAAGAACGTCTAGACTTAGCCAGAGCAGCTTCCTGTTGACTTTCACCACTGTAATGCGATGTAGAGACAGAATGCCCTGTAGAAAAGATTGGACTGGTAGATTTACCGGTCCACTTCGGTATCCTGGTCCAAAGGACCAGACCGGGCCACCGGAGGACCGTTGGAGAGCAAACTTAGGACACCGGGCCAAAGAATACACAGTGACATCTTTGGGCGGGGGCTCGGTAGACCGGTCTGCTGGTGACGTCATGAAACGGAAGCACTAACGCCAGGACACCGGGACCGGGGACGGATAACTGGGCCTAGATTCAGCGGGACCAGGCAAAACTCTTCAAACAACAAGCGGACCGGGAGACCTGGCAACAATAGTACCTGGGACCAGAATAAAGGGCATCATTCAAGTGGTAAACGGGGAACCCGCACCCGGGCCAGCAGTTGGGTGCCGATCTGCAACTAACAACTGGGGAATCGACTGCACCACAGGGGCTGTTGACGAAAGAGATTTTAAAGAAGAAGCAGGCTTCTTCTGAGCTTTAGAGGACAGTGATTTGTCTGTTGCGAGGGAGTCGCTGACCAAAGAGAAGAATACTTCTTCCGTCGGGCAGCAAGCTCCCACGTCTCCCCTGTCCAGAGGGATGAAACTGGACAGGGAGCTGACGCGGAGCATCCGCAGCAGGCCAGACACACTTAATGAGTTGTCCAGCCTGTCGCGGAATGCTCGCAAGAAGCCTTGCGTTGCTCTGGCATGCTGTGGTAAATAATCATGCAAATGCATACGACATCGCGAGTAAGTTAGAAGTCACGCAAGGCTAATATGGGTAAACATAAGCTGATGATTACAGTCGAGATGCTATATATTTTCTATTGCATTGAAAAACACCCATAACAGTAATATTCTTCATAAAACATGCATGAGGCTCAATTCCTCTGCTGTAATTTCTTACAAGAAATGTGTTGTTCACATACATGTATATTGCAATATAATAGAAAAACTTACTTTCCTACAACAGTTTACATTCTCATTAATATTCATGATTTTGAAATAATATTCATTATCTACATATTTATATACATGAACATCAATATCGCTGTTTCAGTCAGTATCAAGCTCTATACTGGTTAACTAAAATAATCTCAGATAAAAAGAACAGCTCATTCAAGTGTGTTTATTTTACATCTCATTAATATTCATAACTATGCATTAATATTCAAGAACCCAAAGTAATGACCCTCTGCTCTTGTCAATTTTTGTTCAATATCTGGTATTTTACGTAAAGTAAATAATAGAAAAGATAGTACACTCGAAACAATGCTAAATATAGGGCTTACGTTAAATTGCTTATTCATTTACGCACGTTATATGCAAATTAGCTTAAAAATACATGTTTTAGAAATATTACATGAACCAAAGATGTTTTCCTTTATTTTTTTGTTGATATTAAAACATTTAAATCTGAATTCAATAACTATTTGTATATTATTAGGCGCCTCAGACTAAAAACAAACTCGTCAAACTAAAAACGCATTTTTTACTTCCCCATTAATATTCATAAGAATGCATTATAAGAATGCATTATATGTATTAATAGAATTACATATCGTATTCAAGCTATATGTTTTTGCTTTACGTTGGTTCTTGTTTTGTCCTTCTATTGTCTCTAAAAGCAAAGTTATGAAGCATTTTCTTAATCAAGATAGTTTCGAAATTTACCTCGGGTTACCATGGAAACCGTTTAATAAAACATAGCTGGGCACAATTATTTTGGGGGAATGCTCAAAAAGTGTTCTGATGACCCCAGCGAACAATTTAAACCTGAATTCAATAATTTGTGTGCATTAATATGCCTCTAAGACTAAACAAAAAACTCATTTTTCTGAAAAAGCGGATTTTTATACTTCCTCATTAATATTCATAAGCAATCATATATGAATATTATTAAAATTATATATCATAATCAAGATATATGTCTCTGCTTTACTTTGGTTTTTGTTTTGTCCTTCTATTGCCTCTAAAAGCAAAGTTATTATGCATTTTCTGAACCAATGATGTTTCGAAATTTACCTCCTCGCGTTACCATGGAAACCGTTCAATAAAACATAGATGGGACAAAATTACTTCGGGGGAATGCTCAAAATGTGTTCTGATGACCCCAACAAACAATTTAAACCTGAATTCAATAATTTGTGTGCATTAATAAGCCTATCAGACTAAGCAACAAGCTCCATTTTCTAAAAAAACGCATTTGTTTACATTCTCATGAATATTCATAAGAACGCATTTATGAATATTAATTAAGTCATATATCATATTCAAGCTATATGTCTCTGCTTTACTTTGGTACTTGTTTTGTCCTTCTATTACCTCTAAAAGCAAAGTTATTACGCATTTTCTGAACCAAGGATGTTTCGGAATTTACCTCGAGTTACCATGGAAACCGTTTAATAAAACATAGATGGGACAAAATTATTTGGGGAAATACTCAAAATGTGTTCTGAGGACTCCAACGAACAATTTAAACCTAAATTCAATAATTTCTGTGCATTAATAAGCCTCTCAGACTAAACAACAAACTCTTTTTTTCTAAAATAAATCACATTTTTTACTTTCTCATTAATATTCATAAGAATGCATTTATGAATATTAATAAAATCATATATCATATTCAAGCTATATGTCTCTGCTTTACTTTGGTACTTGTTTTGTCCTTCTATTGCTTCTAAAAACAAAATTATGGCGCATTTTCTGAACCAAGGTAGTTTCGAAAATTACCTCGGGTTACCATGGAAACCGTTAAATAAAACATAGCTGGGACAAACTTATTTTGGGGGGCATGCTCAAAATGTGTTCTAAGGACCCCAACGAACAATTTGGTACCCATGAAAAAAAGTCTAGGGGGGATGCTACGGTAACCACTACTAGGACCCAGCCTAATATGGTTCTACATTTTTCCGCCTGATCCAAAATACCATTTGTTCATATGCCATTGTAAAAATAATCTAATTAGTATTCTAAGCCCTTTCCGTCATAAACACGCATTTTCACGCATTTGCAAACAGAGTAGACCCAGATAAGACATCTCCTTTAGCAGCCGTCTGATCAGGGTCTGCTCTGTTTGCTCAATGGTTAAGATAGGTCCTCTAGTATTTGAATCAAGTGGACGAATTGAACTTTAGCGCATGTACAAACAACCATTCACTGTCATGAAGACGGGTCTTTGATATCATATGCAAACAGTTTGGATCGAGAAGAGACGCCGAGTAACTCGGCTTCTCATCAGGATCAAAACTGTTTGACCATATGTTTATCTTTAGATATTTAAGAAATTCTGCTCCAAAACCTGAAGCTGGAGACAATGTATCAAGTAGAAAAGTGCCTGGCAACGAAGGGGTTAATATAGTGAGAAATTTCATGTCGCATCAACTCTTGAAAGTGTGCTATCAATAGGGTGACAATTCGTCTTCAGCATACTAAACAGGGTGTTAATAGTTTCTTCTTATTCAGACTATGAAGAACCATTTCTTCAATTTCCTTTCAAATAAGTAATCAGAGCTTCAGACGATTTGATCTGTTTCTTTACTTTCTAAACGGGCTATAATGTTCTATTTTCAATAGTTCATTATCACTATTTTGTCCATGAATATGCAGTAGGTATTGAAATTTGGAATATACATAGAACAAGGAAAGGGGTAAAGACCAATATTATGATATATAGTTATTGTATGATGATGCAGTAATTATCTCAGTCTATTGACCAGGCAAGTGTGGCCGGGTCAATAGACTGATATTTTCGCAGTCATCACCATGCAATAAATGTATTATTATATGCTACCTATGTCTGCTCAGTTTGCTTATGAAATTGATCTGACTCTACAGATTCTACCAATACCAACAAAATATTGTGTTCATGGGCGATTACACAAATAAACCAGCCAATGAATATTCATGATGTCACATTATTTTAAATGAATATTAACTAGGGAAAGGTTTCAACAAGTCATGTAACAGTATAATAAAAGTCATACAATTGTTTTGAATGCAGAAAGGGTTCACTATGATACATAAAAGTCTGTCCTATACGACCACTTATTGGATGAACAATATGCATCTACAAAACTAAGTGGGTGTTTAACCATTAATCCATGAATATCCATGTACAACATTATGGCATCATGAATATCAATTATCTGTGATGGCATATGCACACAGGATTTGTTTGACTTTGGCATAAGATGTGGAATCTGATTTGTAATGCAGTTTAACTTCGATATCTTGAACTTCAAGGGAACATATAAATTACATCGAGATAACAGAAGTTCGAATCATCCGCTTTCTAATCTGGACAGTTGCACAAGTTAACAGCTTAATGTAAGTCTAAAGTAATGCTGAAAGCTCATACAAAAGCTAATGTAGGAGCTTTCCGCATTACTTTAGACCTACATTAAGCTGTCACAATCATGTGTTTCTAGATGTGCGTAGTGATACATTTAGAACAATTCTATATTGTAAATGTTTGAGGGACCAAACTTTTAGTTCGAGTTATCCCAAAATTCGAGTTATCTGAGTTCGGAATATCGAGGTTGCACTGTATTTCAAAAATAGACAGAACATAACCTAATCAAACGGGTTGTACAGGAATCCTCTGATCTGAGATGAATCGATTTGCAGACATAGAAAGGCGTACATATGGAGGAAAGGGCTAACTCTCTGTGTTTATTCGGGAAGTGGTCATTTTAACCAATTACCTGTTCAATATTCATGTAAGAATTAGTGAAGTCATGAATATCTATAAGCAGTGTTTTATTATGGTATGTATTTGTAAACAGCAGTGTTTTATTATGGTATGTATATGTAAATAGCAGGGGGTTATTGTGGTATGTATATGTGCAACATGGTGAAAAAGTTGTGACTCGACTGGGACTCGAACCCAGGGCCTCTGGCTTACCATGCCAACACTCTACCGACTGAGCTACCAAGCCACACAGTAAAGCCTATCAACTTATTTCACCATAATCTCTACCCGGCTACACACACCCCCTCTACATAAGAATTCGTCCCGAATTCTTACTCAAAGAACACTCCACGAGTTTCTTATTATTACACATTATCTTCCTATAATCTTCATATAAATCACCTTATGGGTTATTTACGTTGGGCGCCAAATGTAACATGGTGAAAAAAGTTGTGACTCGACTGGGACTCGAACCCAGGGCCTCTGGCTTACCATGCCAACACTCTACCGACTGAGCTACCAAGCCACACAGTAAAGCCTATCAACTTATTTCACCATAATCTCTACCCGGCTACATATGTAAACAGCAGTGTTTTAATATGGTATGTATATGTAAACAGCAGGGTTTTTATTATGGTATGTATATGTAAACAGCAGCGTTTTATTATGGTATGTATATGTAAACAGCAGGGTTTCATTATAGTTTATTATAATGCAAAGTAAAATCCTCGATTTTGATTGGTCAATTAGCCATATATAAAAGCCGTGTATCCCTCTAAATTCTGATGTATATACGGAGTCATGAGCAACAATGGAATTTCCCCCGTCGAGGGCCTCGCTTCCTTGCTATAACAAAATAAAAATGGCCGACCAGTTTCACTTCGTCGATTCGATCCAAACAACCGCTCTCAAACGAAATAACAAGAGTTTGGGGCGGAACAAAGTTATCCATTGAGAAACATTTTTGTTATAGTTGTTGTATAACAATGTAAATGAACCCGATGCGTGGCGAATGTCTTATTCTGATCTGATGCTGCAAATGTTGTCAAAGTGCTTGTGCACGTACCGATTAGCCCCCAAAACCCGCTTTTACAAAGACAATCCACACCCAATTCGATTTAGATTTTATTTATGCACATGCACAGTACACGTACCTTTAAATTGCAGTATAGCCGCTCCTTCCTACGCCCATTTGTTTGAATATTATAAAACCGTCATTTTGACGTCATCCAAATGACGTCGGAATTGCGCCAAAATTCCACCAATTAAGTTAAACCGTTCTCATGCGGAAAAATAGTGTATGCTTAACCGCTGAAACTTTTACTAACGTCTGATTCTTTCAATCTTTTGAGAAACTAATGCACTTGGAAGATCCCTTTCTATCCACAAGTGTAATGAACTGGTCATTACACACGGCGAACTAGGATCGCAGAGTGATATATATATATTTATTATACTGCAAAGTAAAATCCTCGATTTTGATTGGTCAATTAGCCATGTATAAAAGACGTGTATCCCTCTAAATTCTGATGTATATACGGAGTCATGAGCAACAATGGAATTTCCCCCGTCGAGGGCCTCACTTCATTGCTACAATAAAATAAAAATGGCCGACCAGCTTTACTTTAATGTATATGTAAACAGCAGTGTTTTTTGTATTTATTGAAACTATAAAGTGGTATTAATTGTAAGTTCTTTAGCAAACAGAGCAGATCTTGATCATACGGCTCCTATAGGAGCCATCTGATCTGAGTCTACTTTGTTTGCAAATGAAAATGCGTTTATATGAAGGAAAGGGTTAACCCTTTCCCTCCCCTTAAGGCATTTTAACGCCTCAGCAATCATAACAGACTCAGATCAGACAGCTCCCGTATAAGCGGTCTGGTCAAGGTCTGCTCTGTTTGCTTATGGAATGATATAAATCTGATCATGCAGTTTGTGTCTCGGCCAAGCATTCCTTTATAAATTTACAGTATAAGAATATGTTAATGATTATTCATGAATTGATCACATGAATGTTCTTCACTGAATGGATTAATTGCATTTTATAACGACAACTAACGAGTGGAGTCTTTCAAATTATCCACAACATGGTATAATAGAATTTAGACAGCTCTTTCAATGCTTTTTCAAATGGGCATATTCTTTCGTCTGCTTTAATTTTCAGAGTGAAATTTACTTTAAGTCATTCTCTACAAGTGGTATATCAAACAATTCGGATCCTGATGTGATGCCGAGTTATGCCGAGGTATTCGAAGTCTCATCTGGACATAAACTGTTGGTAGAAGTAATCGCAGAGACAATTTTAAAGAGTAGTCACAGTATATGGTTTGGCGGAGAAATAAAGGAGCTATTCTTGTTTTTGTTTTTTTAATTATATGGACCACTGCAGTTACAGACTAAAATGACAATTGGGTTAAAACTGTGTGCAATCTTTACTTCATAAATACGCATTTCTACACCCCTTGCAAACAGTGTAGATCCAGATCAGATGACCCCTGTAGGGTGTCTGATCAAGGTCTGCTCTGTTTGCTTATGATATAATATAGGTAAGGTTTTACAGGGTTCTGTCGTGGCCAAATGTCCAGTGTCCATGTGCCAATAACAATTAATCTAATTAACATACGTGATGTATTTTTCTTACTTAAATATCCAAGGAGGAAGAGGCCCAGGTGAGATATGTAAATTTCAACATTTTCAAGTATACCTCCTTTATTTTTCCACCTAACTCTATACTGTGACCACTCTTTAGAATCGTCTCGAAGATAGAAGCGTTTTTCTATGCCTTTACAAATAGAGGAGACCCAAGGACCGTAGGATCTGGGTCCAATCAGTATGTGTCAATATCAAATATTAATGTGTTCATATGCCATAATAAAATTCAGCTATAAATATTCACAATATATTATCTTTTATATGAGTATTCATTAAGTAAAGGGTAAAACAATGTATAAAGTGGAACATGTCTTACCACGTATTATGAAACGTATTGATCGAAATAATTATTACAGGTGACATATTGGGCCGGGTGCTGTATTTATTGATTGATTGATCAAGATCTGTATCCAATGTTGTAATGCATATGCCACTTTTATAAACAATAAAACACAAGCTAACTTACTTATACATTCATATTCGATGAACATGAATATGGTGCTAGCTGGGTAAGTGATGTCACACTGTCCAGTGGTAAACTCATTTTTAGCCTCTGGGTCACAAGATTGTTGACCATTGCAGCTTGTTTCATAGTCAGTAATGTCCCCTAGCAGAAATGTGCAGTCATCTGCGGGGTTTGCAGACGGCGAGCAACATGTCATATCCTGGGTATTAGCATCGGTAAACGCGGCAGGACAGCCGGTCGAGGACGCCTTCGCCCCTACTGTAACGTTGATGAGCGAAATTGTCTGGCCAGTCTGGCAGTTAAGGTACACCTTCGTGGCATTGGTAGCGACATTTCCGAAACACGCCGAGTTACTAGTCACTGACATACCTGTCAGACGAGATATAAAACATAGATATAGTTAAACATCGCTGATCCGGAAATTGTGGTACAGAGACATATACATACATGTATGTATATGTTTCTGGTAAGTTTTTAGGCAGGGTGCTGCTTAGTGCAGGGTACACATCACGCAGAAAGCTCCCATTATAACTTTCACCAAGCCTTAGCTATCAACTGCCATTCCCTCATATTGGTGCCTTTTGGCGCCTCGGTTAAAGTCACTATTTGAAACCATTGCTATAAATGGAGCATTTGCTCCACAGGAGCAAAATTAATGCTCCATTTATCACAATGGTTTCAAAACACACAATTCTAAAATTTCCCATTTTTCTAGTAAATGCTCCTTTTTGGTATATTTATTATCGACATTACTCTAAGAGGTTTTTGGTTAACCCTTTCGCTGCCAATGCCGGATCTGTGATTACCTATGCAAACAGTTTGGATCCAGATGAGACGCCGAGTTACTCGGCGTCTCATCAGGATCCAAGCTGTTTGTTACTGTTACTATGTTTTTGAAGCAAAAATGAAGAAAATCAAAAGAATGAAATTTTGTAGCAGACGACAAAGTTAGCAGACGACAAAGTTAGCAGACGACAGAGTTTGGCAGCGAAAGGGTTGGGGCAGATACTGCTACTTATTGAGTGTATGGATAAGAGGGATGTTACTGTATATAAAACAAAAATAAACTTTTCAATTGTCGCCAAATACAGTAAAACAAAATATAACCAGGACGTTAAAATTAGTAGCAGGGTACGTCTCTAAGACAGGTGGAAGCTTAATTCAAGGTGAAAGTCATGCAGAAGGCTCCAAAAGGAGCTTTTTGAGTGACTTTTCATCCTGCATTAAACAGCCACCTGCATACCAAGTCATAAATTCTTCATTAGTGAAATTTCATAGTATCGAGTTTTTACTGTATAATGTTTTATTTCAGTAATCGTTATGCCATCTGTATCTAGTTGTACATGTACATATCAGTGAGGTCGTGTTTGGCAGTTAACGATCAAAACATAACATAAGCTACAGTTGAACTTCGATATCTCGAACTCGGATAACTCGAACTTCGAAATACCTCGAACAAAATGTCCACTCCTCCCAAAACTTATAATACAGAATTGCTCTAAAATGTATAATTAAGCATATCTAGAAACACGTGTGACAGCTCAATGCAGGTCTAAAGTAATTCCGAAAGCTCCTACGGGAGCTTTCAGCATTACTTTAGACATCTATTAGGCTGTGAACTTAAAAACAATTCCAGATCACAAATCGGATAACACGAACTTCTCTTATCTTAAACTAATTTGTACGGTTCCTTGAAGTTCGAGATATGGAAGTTCAACTGTATATTGAATTGTTTCTTCAATTATTCAACCAGGGTGTCCAGCTACATGTATTTGGATCCTGATTAACCATAGGATTAACCCTTCACTCCATATGAATGCATTTGAAAGCCTTTGCAAACAGAGTAGACCCTGATCAGACGGCTCCTGCAGGAGCCGTCTGATCAGGGTCTACTCTGTTTGCTTATGGAATAGTAAAGATCAGATTTTAGGGTTTCTGCTATGGCCAAACATTCCTGTGTTCATTGGCCATTGTAATAAGTATGTAGGACGTCATTTTGGATTACATGAATATTTATGGGTAAATGAATAACCATTTCCTTCATATAAACGCGTTTTCACGCAATAGCGAATATAGTAGACCCAGGTGAGACGGCTCCTAGAGGAACTGTCTGATAAATACATGTAGAATTATACAGCGTGGCTCTTTCTTATCATTTTTAATTTATGGGTTGAAAAACAATAATGCATGTTGTAATATTATCATGTTCACTGCCTTCCTCAAAAGCAAATACAGTAAAATCCTTCTAAACCGGAATTCTAGCAGATAAGAATTTAGATACTTTTAGGCAGGTGGCTGCTCAATTCAGGATGGATGGAAGAGGAGCTTTCTGTATGACTTCACCCTGCATTAAGCCGCCATCTGTCTCCAAGACTGATATTTATACTAAAATGGACGTCCGGTTTAGAGGGGTTTCACTGTATTTTTGCAACCAATTTATATACAGATGAAACTCCGACTTACTAGTATATGTGCAGTGAATCTGTCTGACTGATATAAAAATGAAATATGTAGTAAATATTTAAAAATTACCATATATGGATATTGAACCTTTTCATTCCTATATTACATAAGATTCATACGCTTAAATTGAAAAATCGAACCAATCCATTACTTCATGTTGAGAATCCTGCACAAGAAATATATATACAGTAAAAACACTCTAAACCGGACGTTCACACTAGTAATAACATCGGTATTTAAGACAGGCGGAAGCTTAATGCAGGTTGACAGTTATACAGAAAGCTCCGGAGAGGAACTTTCCGCATGATTTTCACCCTGCATTAAGCAGTCAACCGCCAACAATATCTAAATTCTTCTTTATTTAAAGTCCGGTTTAGAGGGAATGTATTGTACTGGTGAACATATCTGCCAGCTTCTGTTAGGATCTGTTAATTTTACATGATGTGATATCAAGAAATCTACTACTATCTTATTATATAAGTAAATCTTTGCTTCAGCGACCACTAAATAAGCATTATTCTGGATTCCTAAGACATGGTAGCTTAATGCAGGACGAAAGTAATGCAGAAAGCTCCTCTACGTTCGTCCTACATTAAGCAATCACCTGCTGTTATAGACCCGTATGTTTGTTTATTATGTCATCGCTACAAACAGGTTCTATTTTAACCCTTTCCTCTATAGGCTATTTTTAGACCAAACCTCTTTGAATAAATCTACCGAAAAGGAGCTTAACTAGAGAAAAACTATTTTTTTAATTTTGTAGTTCGTTCACCGAGATTATCACAAATTAGCCTTCATCGTGAAAAGAGTTCGCCTATTCCTTTATTTCTAGAGCCAGCCTCTTTGAAATAAATCTACCGAAAAGGAACATTTACTAGAAAAAAGGAAAAGTTTAGAATTGTGTAGTTTTTAAACCATTGTGATAAATAGAGCATTTGCTCATTAGGAGCAAATGCTCTATTTATCATAATGGTTTCAAAAAGTGACTATTACAGAGGCGTAGAAAGGCGTATTTACGGAGGAAAGGGTTAATTGATATAATTGAAAGCAAAAATCGAATGTACAATAAATAAAGTGCGTATTACTTACTAATTCTGATGAGAATGGTTGTAAGACATGCTATTATGTAACACTTTGTACATATAGTTCTCGTTATCGTATGGAAATCCATCGTTTGACCCTTTACAGTTCTGATGTTTCAACATTACTGATAGTTCCCCGTTCGGTAAAATTAGCCGATCGTAATCACATATTTAAAAAACCCATATTGAATCATATCTGTTTTTGTTCTGCCTACGCCAATCAGCTAAGGCTAATCAAATCAACCGCTCTCGTACTAAGCGCGACTTGACTTGTATTTGCAAACAGTGTAGATCCAGATAAAATGCCGAATAAGTCTGCGCCTAGTCAGGATCCAGGCTGTTTCAGACCTGGACAGTAGTCTCTCAAAAGCTTGAAAGAGTCGGATGTCAGTAAAACGTTCAGCAAATCAGAGTTTAAGTAGATAGTATTTTACCAGCATGAACGAGGTTAATGGCAGGTATATACAGGTTTTATAACTGGTCTACGAGCAGCTATGTGACACCAGTTTAAACCATTCCCTCATACTGGCACTTTTGAAAGTCTGCAAAAGTCACGTTTTGAAACCATTGTGATAAATAGAGCATTTGCTCCATAGGAGCAAATGCTCTATTTATCACAATGGTTTAAAAACTATACAATTCTAAAATTTTCCTTTTTTCTAGTAAATGCTCCTTTTCGGTAGATTTATTTCAAAGAGGTTGGCTCTAGAAATATAGGAATGGGTGAACTCTTTTCAGGCTGAATGCTAATTTATGATAATCTCGGTGAACGATCTGGATCCAAATGTGACGCCGAGTAACTCGGCGTCCCGTCAGAATCTAATTTGTCAAACACCCCATGTGTTGTCTTTGAAATAATAATAATAACAATAATAATAAAACAGATTAACTGTTGTCTTCTAAAGGTCAATCAGATATACAACCGATAATCCATTAATATGTCACTGACAATGTCTATTCTGTGATTACCTAACCTAACAGTTTGGATCCAGATGAGACGCCGAGTAACACGGCTTCTTATCAATATTCAAATTGGTTCATACTGTGATTATGTATTTTAAACAGAACAAGAAGTGACGTCAGAGATAATACTTGAAGCAGACGACACAGTTTGCAGTGGACAATAGTTGGCAGCAAAAGGAATATGTGGCGGTGTCAATTTCAATCCTCCGTAGTTTTAATTGGACGAACAGTGAAATCACTTCCTTGTTGTACCCCTTTGTGCGGTAAAAGCCTTGTGTTCTACCACGAATTTCATCTGATTTCGCCTAAATAATAATAAATCTATGGCTATTGTGACAACGTCCATGACTCCTGTGCAGTCAAACAGATATATGTGTGTACTCAAATACTAAAATGTTCATTTCTCCACCAAACCCTATGTTGTGACCAGTCTTTAGAATCGTCTCTCCGAAACGATTCTAAAGAGTGGCCACACCATAGGGGTTAACAGAGTAGACCCAGAGTAGACTGACCAGGGTATGTTCTGTTTGCTTATGGAATTATATAGTTTTGATGCTACAGCTTACCAGTACCGACCAATCATGTGTTCATATTAGAGACACCGGTAGTTCATATGCTATACAACATGGAGTGAGCTAATCATACATACTAATGACGTCATGTTATGAATATGAATTTAGGTACAGTAAAACCTCTCTATAACGGCCACTAAATTGTGTTAATTAGTTAGTATTTAGGGCAGGTGGTTGCTTAAAGCAAAGTGAAAGTAAAACAGAACGCTCCTATAGGAGCGTTCTGTTTTACTTTCACCTTGCTTTAAGCAGCCACATGCCTTTAACAAAAAAATATTGGATGTAATTTAGTGGCCGTTATAGAGAGATTTTAATATAATCACATAACGGCTCCATTCACGTTACATATTTGATTTGACCAACTATTATCCTGCTTTAAGCTCAACCTGACATATTTTCAAAGAACTAGTTTTCTGGTTTTACATTGCCGCGTTTGCTTTCGGAGATTCTCCTACTTTCAGAACGTTTGTGTGCACATGCGACACCCAGTCCCTCGGCATCTCATTAGTATCCAAGCTGTTTGACACTTGGTCAATAATTTATGAAAAAAGGATAAATGAAGCGAAATTAAGTAAAACAAATGCAACAGATAAGAATTAAAATAGACATCAGTCTACCCCATTCCATCCTATTGATACCGTTTCACGCCTCTGTAAAAGCCATTTTTGAAATCATTGAGATAAATAGAGCAGTTGGTCTATAGGAGCAAATGCTCTATTTATCACAATGGTTTCATTTTTTTCCTTTTCTCTAGTAAACCCTCCTTGTCGGTAGATTTATTCAAAGAGGGTGGATGTAAAAATAGTCTAGGGGAGAATGAGTTAACAACAGGGGTAACAAATAAATAGATTTGATCCATACAAACAAATGTAGCAATGTATCATTGGACATGGCAAACAATGACCTAGATAATACCTTAACTAGAGATCGCAACAATTTTATAATAAATAATAAACACAGGGAGTTCTGGCCATAGTGGATTGTTTAATCAGATACATGTATATATATTATTCCATAAGCAGACACAGCATGCCCTACGTTGTTTACAAAGTGCGTCAAACTGTATCTCTTCCAGGTAAACTTTAAACCTAACCACTGGATTAGGAACTATGCACAGTACAAACCTCCCTAAACCCAAATTCTAGTGCCATCAGTCTTGGAGACAGGTAGCAGCTTAATGCAGGGTGAAAGTCATACAGGCAGCTCCTCTATGATCTTTTAGCGTGACTTTTACCCTGCATTAAGCAGTCACCTGCCTAAAAGTATCTAAATTCTTCTCTACTATAAATCCTGTTTAGAGAGGGTTTACTGTTTATACATTTTCGAAACATCTACAGAACACGTTTTCAAATATTTTGAAAAATAACGCCTCATACAGATGTATTTGTACACCGTTGCAAACATATGAGAGCCTGATCTGACACCTCCTGTGTGTCTAGGGCCGCCTCTGTGTGCTTACATAATTATACAGGAGGGATTCTAAATGTTTTGTCCTTTATTAAAGTTTCACTGTTTAGGTGCCATTACAAACATTTAACTAATAAATGATTCTCACATGATTATTCATGAGTTAAAGGGTGGAACATAAAAAAGAAACTTGATAAGGGATTCGCTCTTAATCTTTAACTTCGTATATAATACGCCTTGTAATGCGTTTGCAAAACAGACTGGACCCATATCAGACAGAAGTAGTCTGATCAGTGGCCATTCTGTTAGGATATGGAATAATGTTTACAGTAAAACCTCTCTATAACGCCCACTAAATTACATTAAGTATTTTGTGTTAAATGCAGGTGACTGCTTAAAGCAATGTGAAAGTAAAACAGAACGCTCCTATAGGAGCGTTCAGTTTTACTTTCACCTTGCTCTAAGCAGCCACCTGCCCTAGATACCAACTAATTAACACAATTTAGTGGCCGTTATAGAGAGGTTTTACTATATGTGGTTTTACAACAACTAACCTGTCTTCATGTGTCATTATACGAACAATCAAATTAATATTTATAATGTCATTATTTATTACACAATAATTCAGGAAGTGAAAGTGTTCATCCAGTAAGCTGTGACATTTGAAACGATACGAGTATTAATTTGAAAACCAAGATTGTGGCGACGTCATGAGAGTAAGAAAAGAAAGTACATGCTAGATCTGGTGTGTGCAAATGTCTCTAAACATTCTTAAAGTGATCTATCTACATTAAATTAACGGATTATTTTTAACGAAATCATAAAACATGGTGTTTCGTTATGTTCAATTAATTTCATGAAGATTGTCTATTTAAACTTACATTGAAATAATAAATAAAACAAACCTCAAACATATTGTGCAACAAACCAGTATCAATCTGTTTCGAACAGCTAAATCGCAACCCAAATAAATTCTAATAATCGGCGAAAATAACATCAAACATATGGACCTTTATAGTGTATTTTTCAGCGTTTATTCGATCGGATTTCTTGTTACTTGTTATGTAATTTGATGAATTTTTAAAACTAGTGTGCAAGTAGAGACTATCACATTAACCCGTTCCCTGTTCCATGTTTGTTCCAAATTTAAATAACTACTGAATATTCATAATGAAATTATAATGAAATAGCAAGGCGGAACATTATAGCCATTTTAGAAAGTAAAGAAACAGATAATTCAAATTCTATTAGCAAGCAGAACTGACCCTGATCAGACAGCTCCTACAGGAGCCGTCTGTTCTGGGTCTACTTTGTTTGCAAATGCGTGAAATGTTTGAAAATGCAACAGTGGAACAGTGTAGCCATTTTAGAAAGCACAGAAACAGATCTATCAAGTTCTATTAGCAAACAGAGCAGACCCTGATCAGACGGCTCCTCTAGGATCCGTCTGATCTGGATCTACTCTGTTTGCAAATGCATGAAAACACGTTTATATGAAGGAAAGGGTTAACAAAGAATGCTCTTTATTGATACTGTGAATTCGAGACCCTCATGTACTGGCATTTGCCCACGATGTAGACCCAGATCAGAGGGCTCCCAAGAGGAACCCTCTTACAAGGGTCTGCACGGTTCGTCATTAAAATAATTTTGTAGCTTTAAAACTTTCATACAGGGTGGACTCAAAGTATAGATGAACACTAATGGGGTGTTCAGCGGGGGGAAATAATGACATCAGGAATAGTTTATAATTACAAATATACACAGGATAGTTTGTTATTGGTAGGAACTTAGAAGTCAGCTCTATTATAAGTTCATGAGCAAACAGGGCAAACCCTGATCAGACAGCTTCTCTAGGAGCCGTCTGATATGGGTCTACTATGTTTGCATGCGCGTGAAAAAGCGTTTATATAAAGGAAAGGGTTAAAACATGAAGCTGGCGACACTTTTGATATTGCTTACCCAGTACAAAATAAACGTAGATTGCTCAATACCTTTGTGTCGTTGCATAGTTTATTTGCTGTTATGTATTGTATGAGAGTACGCATATTGACACCATAGAATATATATCAATGGACTAATACAAGCATTAAAATAAGATTGACAACTTGTATCCACCTGTAACCTGCTGAGGCCAAGGTCCCTGACAAAAGGTATCACATACACCAAATCTAAATGAAGCATTTTCTTCCATTGTTTAATCCTTTCCCCGTTCTATGTTTATTCTAAATTTCAGGACCTGTTGAATATTCATCGACAAAACAGTTAAAATAAAATACGCAAGGTGAAATATCAAATTCCATTAGCAAACAGAGCAGACCTTGATCAGACGGCACCTAAGGGAGTCGTCTGATCTTGGTTTACACTGTTTGCAAATGCGTGAAAAAGGTTTTATATGAAATAAAGGGATACATCTTTACCTGATGAATATTGATCTGCTGTTTTTATAATAATATTTAAACACAGAACTGTTTGGCCATAGCAGAAAGTGTAGAATCAGATCAATATCATTCGATTAGCAAACAAGCAGACCCTTGTCAGACGGTCTCTGTATGGGTCTCTGTCAGACGGTCTATGTATTGGTCTCTGTCAGACAGTCTCTGTATGGGTCTCTGTCAGACAGTCTCTGTATGGGTCTCTGTCAGACAGTCTCTGTATTGGTCTCTGTCAGATAGTCTCTGTATGGGTCTATTCTGATTGCAAAATGCATCTCTAACATGTAAAGTGGTGAATTAATCAAACGAGTGCAAGGCTCGGTGTCACGTGTGTATCCAAACTGTTCACAAAGATCGCCATTGACTCGCGCACAGACATATAATGGGAAATGTTTTCTATGTATAACTCTGTTTGTTTTGACAACATGCTCACACAGTATAATTAATGTCAACAGTCTTGCGATACTTCCGTCACAAGAAATTACGAACATATTCCTAGTATTAAAATACCTTATGCCGGTAATCCCTGAGGCTATAATTAGCGAGATGACATACTATGGTAGCATGGGAAACATTGCATGTGTCACCTATTAAGATATCTGTCTTCAGAACTCTGACAATACAGTAAAACCTAAATCAGTCGAACACTCGTATACGTACCATTATTCATCTTCAAGACAGGTGGCAGCTTAATCCTCTAGGAGCTTTTTGCATGACTTCCACCTTGCATTGAGCAGCCACTTGTTCTAAATTCTTGTATATATTAAACTTTCGAATTATCGAGACTTTAGTGTAATATACATACTGATCGAAAATTGCATCATCAGAGACACAGCGTATAATCAGGGTATACACTGACACTTATAAGCTACGTAAGATTCAAACTTTAAAACAATGCAGACCCTGAACAAAATTTGTTGATCAAGGTATATACACTACTTGAGTATTTTGACAATGTAATTGGCCTAGGTCTGAACACTACTTGAGTATTTTGACAATGTAATTGGCC
This sequence comes from Azorinus chamasolen, assembly GCA_963576725.1. Classification (NCBI taxonomy): domain Eukaryota; kingdom Metazoa; phylum Mollusca; class Bivalvia; order Cardiida; family Solecurtidae; genus Azorinus; species Azorinus chamasolen. The sequence goes on from OY755245.1 coordinate 74,005,244, forward strand.
TAGGTCTGGACACTATTTGAGTATTTTGACAATGTAGCGGCTGTAGATCTGTACGGTGTTTGAATGTTTTAACAAGACAGCTTGCCTAGGTATGTACACTGTTTGGGTGTTCTGACAAGGCAGTTAGACTGGGTCTGTACACTGTTTGGGTGTTCTAACAAGGTAGTTAGACTGGGTCTGTACACTGTTTGGGTGTTCTGACAAAGTAGTTAGACTGGGTCTGTACACTGTTTGAGTGTTCTGACAAGGTAGTTAGACTGGGTCTGTACACTGTTTGGGTGTTCTGACAATGTAGTTAGACTGGGTCTGTACACTGTTTGGGTGTTCTGACAAGGCAGTTAGACTGGGTCTGTACACTCTTTGGGGGTTCTGACAAGGCAGTTAGACTGGGTCTGTACACTGTTTGGGTGTTCTGACAAGGCAGTTAGACTGGGTCTGTACACTGTTTGGGGGTTCTGACAAGGTAGTTAGACTGGGTCTGTACACTCTTTGGATGTTCTGACAAGGTTGTTAGACTGGGTCTGTACACTGTTTGGGTGTTCTGACAAGGTAGTTAGACTGGGTCTGTACACTGTTTGGGTGTTCTGACAAGGTAGCTAGACTGGGTCTGTACACTGTTTGGGTGTTCTGACAAGGTAGTTAGACTGGGTCTATACACTGTTTAGGTGTTCTGACAAGGTAGTTAGACTGGGTCTGTACACTCTTTGGATGTTCTGACAAGGTAGTTAGACTGGGTCTGTACACTGTTTGGGTGTTCTGACAAGGTAGTTAGACTGGGTCTGTACACTGTTTGGATGTTCTGACAAGGTAGTTAGACTGGGTCTGTACACTGTTTGGATGTTCTGACAAGGTAGTTAGACTGGGTCTGTACACTCTTTGGATGTTCTGACAAGGTAGTTAGACTGGGTCTGTACACTGTTTGGGTGTTCTGACAAGGTAGTTAGACTGGGTCTGTACACTCTTTGGATGTTCTGACAAGGTAGTTAGACTGGGTCTGTACACTGTTTGGGTGTTCTGACAATGTAGTTAGACTGGGTCTGTACACTCTTTGGGTGTTCTGACAAGGTAGTTAGACTGAGTCTGTACACTGTTTGGGGGTTCTGACAAGGTAGTTAGACTGGGTCTGTACACTGTTTGGGTGTTCTGACAAGGTAGTTAGACTGGGTCTGACAGTGTTTTAATGTTTGATAAGACAGATACACTACGTCTGACACTTTGAATGTTTTAACAATACAGTTAGACTGGGTCTATACGGTTTTGAGTGTTTTGACAAGATAGTTAAACTGGTACGATGTTCGAGTGTTTTGACAAGGCAGTTAGACTAGGAGTGTACACTGTTCGAATGTTTTGACAATATAGTAAGACTAGGTCTGTACGGTCTTTGAGTGTTTTGATAAGGCATCAGCAGGTGTAGGTCTTTTCCGGTTTTTGAGTGTTTTGACAAGACAGCTAGACTAAGTCTGTACACTGTCTGGGTGTTTTGACAAGACAGTTAGACTAGATCTGTACACTATTTGCATGTTTTGACAAGACAGCAGTTGTAGGTCTGTACGGTGTTTAAATGTTTTGACAAGGCAGTAGATCTGTTTGGTGTTTGTTTTGACAACGCAGCTGGACTAGGTCTTTACACTGTGTGAGTGTTTTGACAAGGCAATTTATCTAGGTCTTTACAATGTTTAAGTGTTTTGGCAAGACAGTTAGACTAGGACAAATTATCTAGGTTTGTGCACTGTTAAATGGTATTAAAAAGGCAAATTGACTAGACATGTACACTATTTGAGTATTTTGACAAGGCAGCGGGTCTAGGATTGTGGCTTGTTTGAGTGTTTTGGCAAGACAACTGGTTTAGATATGTACCCTGCCTGAGTCTTTTGGCAAGGCAACTGGTTTAGATATGTACCCTGCTTGAGTGTTTTGGTAAGGTAACTGATTTAGATATGTCCCCTGCTTGAGTGTTTTGGCAAGACCACTGGCTTAGATATGTATCTTGCTTGGGTGTTTTGGCAAGATATGTACACTGTTGAATATTGGACAAGGTACAGGACTGTACACGTACACTGTTTTCAAGACAATGGTTCTAGGTCTGTACATATACATGTTCACTGTTTGATTTGTTTAAAAATCCATATTAAACTGTTTTTCATCCAGGGATTAATTCCATTAAATGTATTATCCATAAAATAAGATAGATTGAATGGTTCATTGGCTTGCCATATCAAATGTATATTCAAAGTGTTACAAACTGCATATTTGGATTGCCACATGGCATGAGTTCGGAGTAATACGTTTGATATATCAAACCCTCTGGGCATGTACTGGCATTTGAAAACAATGTAGACCCAGACCAGTGGCCTCTTAACCCATTTGCTCCCAGTGGATTCTTCCATGCTTATATATCGGATTAGTCTGTATTTTATCTAAGGTATGTCTGGTCTAAACTTTCATGTTTGTTTTGTTTCATATTGAATTTCCTATCAGCAAACAATGTAGACTCTGATCAGACGCCGCATTATGCGGCGTCTAATCAGAGTCTACACTGTTTACCTACGTCCCATATATGGGATAGTGAGAGCAAATGGGTTAATGGAACCCTCTGATCAGGGTATGTACTGTTTGTAATTCAAAATACTCTAGCAAGTGTAAGCATTTCATATTGAATTATCTCTGTAGTTAAACACCGGTGGGCTATTCCACTCTGAAACTGCGGCGAGGGTTAAGCTATCAGTCCTACAGCACAGCCATGCGAATGTCTACTATACTGGACCACTTCCAAAGTAATGGTTGGATCGTAATGAAATCTGATCTTCTTTGAAATGCACCACAATAAATGTAAGGTTCAACGTAAAACCAGACTTATTGTCGAGTACAAACTAGTTTGAAATAGAATCGGATCATTTGTTTTGTTTCCCTGTTCCAATGTAGGCCCTAAGCGAAATTATTCTACTTGTCTCCCTTTGTCTGAAAAACAAATTCTGTATGACTTTCACCTGGTATTGGCTTCCGATGTCTTATACAGTAGAGCCTGTAGAAAAGCAGATGGTTCTGCAATGCAGGGCAAACGTAATCCAAAAAGCTTTATATGAGCTCTCTGTATTACTTTTGACCTGCATTAAGCTACCACCTGTCTTGCAGACCCTTTGTTCGATGGCCGCTTACGATAGAGTCTACTGTACACACATATGCAGTAACGTCCATGTAAAGCGGCCACAAAAAGAAGTGTAAAAGAGCTTTCTGCATTACTTTCGCCTGCATTATGCACACCACCTGCCTTGAAGGCACACATTTTTAACCATTAACCCTTCGCTTGCTGAATTTTAAAATACATTTCTCCTTCTTTACCCATGCCCTGTTGTATAATAACATATATCTCCACTGTGTACACGTATTTCGCTGTGCAATCACTGCTGTGGAGTGCACTGGTTGCACAATCAGCTTGTAAATAGTGCAGACCCTGATGAGACAGCTCCTGCAGGAGCTGTCTCATCTGGGTCTTCACTATTTACAGGTACGTATATTGACGCGATTAGCAAGCGAAGGGTTAACCATTAAGTTAGAGAGGAGCTATTGTAATTAAAAAAGAGCACAATTTATAAAGTAGACGATATGACAGCATTATTGGAAGGTAAGTAAATAAACGAAAGTTACAATACTTACAAAATCTTTATTTCAACATCAACAAATGTTCAACATGTACAAATGTCCAACATGTACAAATGTTTAACAGAAACAAAAAACATGCATACACGCTTTATTCCAATAGCTGCAAATGGCGAATTTGTGATCTCTTTTGCAAACAGTTATTCAAATCTACATTTAATGTCGAAACATACACCCACACCTATCGTTAACCCTTACAACGCCGACTTTTCAAATGGATTATTCCATAATTCAAACAGGTCAAACTTATGGTGAGTGTTGAGGGATGTTTTTAAGGAAACTGTAACATTACAAACAGTGCAGATCTCTAGGAGCCCTCTCATCTTGGTCTACACTGTTTGGCATTAGTGACTCGTGTCCCGCACTGTAAGGTTTAAATTTGTGCCAATCTTTAAGTAGCTCTGAATCTCACCCGGGTCCAAACTGTTTGACATTCAGGCACTTTTTACAAGAAATCGAGAAAAATGTACTTTTACAGAGGCATAAATAACCTACGAAGAACAGTTCCTTTATTTCTCTACTAAATTCTATAGTGTGGTCACTCTTTGGAGGATCGTTTCATCGAGGACCACATCCTAGGTTGTGACCACTCTTTTGAATCTTCTCCTCTAGAGGTTTCTTTAGTATTGTCATAACAGGCTTTGGTGGAGACGTGTTTCTTAGCGGACTAAACGCTACGTTGTGAAGAGTGCTCACATAATAGAATTTAGTTGAGAAACGACGCGTTTTATTATTTGAGTACACTCGTTTGTCTATGGGTCTGTCTTTAGACTATGGGTCTGTCTTTAGAACTAAAAACCGACCACAAGTGGTCGCAGAGGCAAGTTTGTACTTAGTGATGACATCGACGCCTTCTTCAAAACACTGTAGATGAGTTCGTGACAAACTTTGCAAACCAAAAAAATAAAATAATAATAATAATAATGAAACACTCTGTTTAACATAAATGATGTCTAGTGTACGTTAACCCTTTACTCCATAAATACGCATTTCTACATCTTTGCAAACAGAGTAGACCCAGATCAGACAACTCATATAGGAGCCGTTTGATCAGGATTAGCTTTGTTTGCTTGAGTCTGAGTTTGTTCTCAAGCTTTTGATTGGTCAGATTTGAGTTCTCAAGCTTTTGATTGGTCAGATTTGAGTCAGAGGCTCAAATCTGACCAATCAAAACTTGAGAATGAACTCAGACTCAACTTAAAGTTTTATAAGCAAGGATACAGATTCTATAGTTTGTACTTTCGCAAAACATCCGAGTGTTTTATATTTAAAAATAACTCAATTAATATTCCTGATGTCATAATTTCCTACATGAATATTCATGGTGTAAAGGATTAATCGTTTTTTTGGCATTAGTCTACTAATATGTGATTAAAAGAAACTTGAAATATTGTGTAATAGACAAAATTACCTAGACGTATTCTGCAATGATGTTATGTTTATGGTATGACCATTTCTCTTCTCTAACCATTGATATACCATTTCTCTAGCCGTTAATATACAATTTCTTAAACCATTGAGATATCATTTTTTTTCTTGTGATAACGATAACCAACAAAAATAGTAGAATTAAAAACAAAACAAAAACAAAAAACAAGCTTGAAATATCCGCTAAATCACGTCTGATATACATATGAAATTTTGAAATCTCAAATTGCAAATGACTTAATATGTTCTTAATCTGTTCTAAATTAAAATGGTCTATGCCATGTGATTCAATGTTATTTCCGCTTAATAATGTTTTCATTTTCCTGCTTTTCTTCCTTGTCTTCCTCTCCTTTTTGGTCCTGTCTTTGGAGCAGCTTCCTCTCCACCACCACCTGCACCTCCACCACCACCTCCACCACCTCCCCCACCGCCTCTACCGGCTCCTCCTTTGGCCCCACCCCCTCTGCCACCACCGCCTCCTCTACCACCCCCTCTGCGCCGACCACCTTGCGGCCTAGGATTAGGATCAGGTGTATCCGGGCCATCTATTATTCCGAGAAGAGACAAAGCCTCCAGACCTCGTGGTCTGAACCTTGGCCCACGCGGACTGAAAGACCCGCCACCTCCGGAAGACTGCTGTAGCATCCTCCACATATATGGTTCATTCATGTCTGTAAAATTGAAAACGCTGATTACTCAGTAAATCTATCTGGCTGTCTTTATGATAGATAGCAGCTAAACCCTTAACCTTTTCGCTGCCAAATTCTGTCGTCTGCTAACTTTGTCGTTTGCTACAAAATTTCATTTATTTTTTATTTTCTTCATTTTTGTTTCAAAAACATAGTAACAGTAACAAACAGTTTGGATCCTGATGAGACGCCGAGTTACTCGGCGTCTCATCTGGATCCAAACTGTTTGCATAGGTAATCACAGATTCGGCATTTGCAGCGAAATGGTTAACTTAATAAAGATTCATGTACCAAATAATTTTATCATCAATGTTTATTAGCTGATGTTTTGTTATGATATAAGAACAGAAGAATATTTGGCCATGGCCGAACCTGTAGACTCGAATAATATATAATTCCTCCAATAACAGAGCAGATCCTGTTCATACGGATCATACAGAATTAGTCTGATCTGGATCTACTCAGTGTGCAAAGGAATCAAACGCTTCTCGAACTGGCACTGGGTTTATACAGTAAAACCTCTCTTAACCGGACGATAAATTTAGTATAAATATCGGTCTTGGAGAAAGGTGACAGCTTAATGCAGGGTGGAAGTCATGCAGACTAGAGGAGCTTTCTGCATGACTTTCACCCTGCATTAAGCAGTCACCTGCCTAAAATATCTAAATTCTTCTCTACTAGAATTCCGGTTAAGAGAGGTTTTGCTGTATATATCCGCTCAAAGTACATGTATTTACTCCATGAACATGTATGTAAGAAATAATGACATGACTCGAGTATTTAATTAGATTATGATTATATAATGCCACACGCACACAGGTTTATATAATGCCTAACGCACGTGTACATGTTTATATAATGCCGCACGCACACATGTTTATATAATGCCTAACGCACACATGTTTATATAATGCCTAACGCACACATGTTTATATAATGCCGCACGCACACAGGCAAATGTGTCCATGACGGAAACTGTATACAGTTGAACTTCGATATATCAAACTCGGATAACTCGAACTTCGGGATAACTCGAACTAAAAGTTCGGTCCTTCCAAAATCTTACAATACAGAATTGCTCTAAAATGTATCACTACGCATAATTAGAAACACATTTCACAGCTTAATGCAGGTCTACAGTAATGCTGAAAGCTCCTGCAGGAGCTTTCAGCATTACTGTAGACCTGCATTTGTGAACTTGAGAAATTGTCCAGATTACAAATCAGATAACTCGAATTTCTGTTATCTCGAACTAATTTATATAGTCCCTTGAAGTTCGAGATATCGAAGTTCAACTGTAGTTGTATTTATGTAATTCCAGGAGCAAACAGATCCGACACCGATCAGATCTTGGTCTACTCTGATTGCAAAGGCGTTAAATGACGTAATTATGGAGTAAAGGGTTAAACCCACTTTGGGAACGTTATACATTTATTTCATTCTGCATTGTATTATACATATAGGTGCTTACTCTGTGGACCAAATTTAGAAGAAGAAGGAAATTATGATGGTGTTTATGATGATGCAGGGAATGTCGTACAATAAACCACAGACAGTGCTACTAGCACCACCTTTTTTGTGGGACTGTCAGACAAGTCTATTGTTTTACCCATTAACTGTCATTATATGTAAGTAAACTTGGCCATTTTTTGCAGATTGTCTAATGGTTCATGGGAGGAGTACCTGTATAAGAAATATGCCCTGGCGACAATTATCATTAGCTAGTGCATATTTTAATACAGTACAACTTCTCTTAAGCGGCTATAAGAAAGAGCTCTAATTATTGGTCTTTAACCTTTAGCCTGCTGAGCAAATTATTTTTACAGAATTTTTCACCTATTACATTTTCAAATTTCAAGCTATAATCAATTTGTCTACCAAAATGCATTTAGGGTTTCAAACAGTTTGGATCCTGATGAGACGCCGAGTTACTCGGCGTCTCATCTGGATCCAGACTGTTTGCACAAGTATTCACTCATCCGCCCATAGCATGCTAAAGGTTAAGGCAGGTTGAATCTTAATGCAGGTCAAAAGCAATGCAGACTTCTCCTACAGAGGAACTTCATGCATTACTTTTGACCTGCATTAAGATCTGCTTTGTGAGACTATTATGTTCAATAAATTATTTGCCGCTTAGGACAGAATCTACTGTATTTTATGAGATTGTTGGAGTAATTATGTTAATGCTTGACTTTAGAAAGCCCCGAAAGGAGAAACGATAAAACCCCAGTATGGCCATGCTTTGACGGCATGTGAATAGAAAGCGTATACATGTACGGCCTCTAACCCTTACAACGCTGAATTTTCAAATGTACCATTCCAAAATTCAAACAGGTAAAGCTTACGGTGAATAATTGGGGATTTTTCTAAAGAAAAGAGTACCATTACAAACAATGCAGACCCTGGAAAATGAAGTATTGTTTTCAATGTTATTGAACTGCATAATTAATTACATGTAATTACATCTATAATTTTCCATAAACAAAAAGAGCAGACCCTAATCAGACGGTTTCTACAAGAGTCGTTTGATCTGGGTCTACTATATTTGCAAATGTTTGAAAAGGCATTCATATATAGGAAATAGTTAAGGTATTAACCTTTAGCCTGCTAAGCGCGACCTAACTGACATTTGCAAACAGCTAGGGTCCAGATGAGACGCCGGGTAACTCGGCCGGGTAACTCGGCGTCTCATCAGAACCCAAGCAGCTGTTTGACATTCTGTCAATTATATCTCAAAGGTTTGAACGAATCAGAAGTAAGTGTCAACGGCAACAGATAGGAGCTTAAGCAGGCCTCAGTCTCATAGCAGGCTAAGGGTTAAGAGGTCGGTGTAGAAATGTTCTATGGTTCATCTTGGCATGTTATTTAAACAAAGCAAAGGAGCAAGTTTTCTGATTAACCTATTTTAAAGGCTGGATTTTCAGTATGAAATGTTACACATTGCGAGATAATTTTGAATGACACATAGCGCTGACCCTGATCGAATGGGTCCTCTAGGAACCCCCTGATCTAGGACCCCTTTGAGCTGTGTCTACACTGTTTGCAAATGGTTGTTCATAAGTTTGCCCGTATTTAAAGGATTAAAGTAAATGGAAATACAGGCAAAAACTAGATAAAATCCCCGCTACAGCTTAGACAATGTCGCCATTTCCTTTATTAACACCGATGAATGAATCATTTATGACAATCTTATGTTTCACGAATACCAGCACGAACATCGCATTACCATATATGAATAATAAATTTGCCACGAAATGTGTATATGTTTTGTTAACCCTTTCAACGCTCAATCTTCAGTGTAGAAAATCTTATCCGTGTTTAACTGCAGGGTCCACTCAGCATGAAAGGCTTAAACTTGTTAGATGATAGTAACAGTGCAGACCCTGATCGGAGGGCTCCACTAGGAGCTCTCCGATCTAGGTCTGCATTGTTTGCAAATATCAGTGCATGCGTGTTACGAATCCAAAGTGTCTAGCCCGTGTGATGACAAAACATAGCCTCTTTTCATTGGTACGCCACAATCTATCAATTACTGACGTCACTGTCAGTGAAGAAGGAAATGGATATTGATGGTGTTTCCCACGTAACTGATATATTAATTAGCCCTTACCACGCTGTAAAAATGACGTATGCTCCAAGTTTTATCTGGTGCAAACTTGACTAGAGTAAAATCCCTCTAAACTTGACCTTCAATTTAGAATAAATATCGGTTTTGGAGACAGGCGGCAGCTTAATGGATGGCGAAACTCATGCATAAAGCTCCTAGAAGAGCTTTCTGTTCTACATAGCTATCACTATGCATTAAGTAGGCACCTGCTTAAAATATTTGAATTCTTCTTTACTAGAATTGCGGTTTGGAGGGGTTTTACTGTACTTTCTATTCGATTTAGCTTTTCAGAAACTATTGATCGCACGTCACATTGCTTGGCTCATTTGTCTTAACCCTCTACCCAATATATACCTTTCTGGCCATCTGACCATGGTCTGCTCTATTTGCTTATAATATAATATAACTACAATGAGTCTGTTTCTACCCGAGACTAAGTTATCTGTGTTTATAATACATTATAAAATGAATCTAATTAATATACATGGTATCGTTATTTCTAAAATTAATATTCATGGAGAGAAGGCAGAGCTACTACAGATAAAGGTGCGTACTCAAATACTAAAATCGTCATTTCTCCACCAAACCCTATGTTGTGACCACTCTTTAGAATCGTCTCTTCGAGACGATTCTAAAGAGTGGTCACAACATAGGGTTCGGTGGAGAAATAAAGAAGTTATACTTGGAAATGTGTCAATTTACACATCTTATCTGGAGCTCTGGAATGGTTAATGATTGACATTCATACTACTCTGGATGTCTGGTTACAGTCTTACTGTCATTGAACGTTTTCTTACCGATGCCAAACAGCGCTGCTGTTAATAGTAAATTTTCCATCTCCATCATTCGTCGACTATGTATTGGATGAGGCCGGTTCTGAAATGGTTGTGCGAGGCATCCAAGAGCAAGGGCGAGGACCAGGCATACCGCTGTGGCGGACCGCATGTCGCCTATTCAAATATGAAAATACATGTAGATATGAAACAGAGAAATATTTAATTGTTTTTAGAAGAAAATCTACATTAAAACATAATCTGTCGATTAACATAACATATGTTTTTCAAAAGAAAAAATATAACAAAAGCAACAACAGTAAAAGTCTTTGGCGACCATTTAAAAGAGGTCTATATCTGGGGTATTTCGGACATGTAACTAAATGCGGATCGAACGTATATACAAACAAGCTTCTGTTAGAGTTTCTTTTACTCTTTATTAAGCATCCTCTTGCTTCTTAAAGCTCCTGTGTTATATGAATGGTCGCCCCAGACAGGTTCTAGTGTACTTGATAACCATTGAAACAATACTGTTGGACCATTTTATTAAGATTATCCCTGAAAAACGAACTTGTCAATATCGTCAGTCATGATTTCTTGTTCTAGAACACAGTATTGAGATATCGCCAACACATTAAGAACAGATCGGAACACCTAGGGGTACCAATCGGCAAATCCGCCGAGTAATATCAATCGTAATTACTCGGCAGTTTCCAGCAAGCTCGAACAGGCAATTTACGTAGAAATCCCACAGGTATTAAATTTAATAGAGCTAAACGCACATGAATTTTGTGAAAAAAACGCGGGAAAATAGCGTTCATATAGATGACACCGATACTGCAACATCAACTTTTCTCAGTTTTAACCCTTCCGCTGCCAAACTCTGTCGTCTGCTAATTTTGTCGTCTGCTACAAATTTTCATTATTTTGATTTTCTTCATTTTTGTTTCAAAAACATAGTAACAGTAACATACAGTTTGGATCCATATGAGACGCCGAGTTACTCAGCGTCTCATCTGGATCTAAACTGTTTGCATAGGTAATCACAGATCCGGCATTGACAGCGAAAGGGTTAAGTGATTTTTCATAGTAATTTCTACACCGCACTGCTTTTCGTAAAAGTAACCTACAAGTTTATTCCATTTTACTTCTAAAACGCGTCTTTATAAAGTTCTAGTTCCATTTACATGTACATGCATCTACCGTGACCCATTGCATCATGAATGTTTATGTAAGAAAATAACATCATATAAGATAGCTGAATATTATAATGGCACATGAACACGGGGATTTTAGACCATGATTCGCCTGTAATCATTATTATAAATGCAAGTAATACTCTTGGCATCTGTTTTTGATATTTTGACATATGTAAATAAGGGACCAAATGAGCACTCACGTGGTTTCATGGGTTGAATATCGTTGGTTGAATCTTAAGCATTTGATGGTTAGATTTTGTATTTAACTTTGTTAAAAGATGACCCATTTCCTAAACAGTCTTTCATATATTTACACGCGGGAAACTTTAACCCTTCCCCTGTTGTATATTCATGTAAGAAATCATTACTTCGTGAATATTAATAAGATTATATTTTATAATGGCATATGAACACATGACATTTTGGCTCAGACAGAAGCTGTAGAATCAGAATTATATTACACCATAAGCAAACAGAGCAGACCCTGATCAGACGGCTCCTATAGGAGATGCGCGAAAATGCGCTTACACGCGGGAAATTTTAACTGTCATTTGCAAACAATGTAGAAACCAGACCAGAGCCTTCTGATGGGAGTCGGCACTGTTTGTCATTCATCATGACCGGCGACAGATCAATGATTAATGATATCATCAATCAAATTATGCACAGTCAGTTGTCAGGCAGTCGTCTAATCCTTTCCATGATAAATATTCGTGTGACGTCATACATATTTACAAGCCGATAATTTTTTATAATGGCATTTGAACCACAGGGGTCTGAAGTGTGCTTCAGAAATTTGGGCATGATGGAAATATCATTTCTGTAGTATCAAATAAGCAAACAGAGCAGACCCTGACCTGAAAGTCCCTTAAGGAGTTGTCTGGTCTGGTGTACTCTGTTTGCAAATGTGTCAAAACGTTTTTGTCTATTAGAGGGTTAAGCCTTTAGCCGTTAAATAAAGTTCATCCGCTACGATTGTCGTCTGCGTCGTGTTTTAAGTAAATTCCTTTCCAAAGACATAATCCGAGTATCAAACAGATTGGATCTTGATGAGACGTCGAGTTACTCCGCATATAAAGGTTACCACGGTTACCACGCCCATAGCAGCGAAAAGGTTAAGACATCACACCCACACAAATAGGACAGGACAGAAAGTGCACATTCCAGACTAGATATCTGACAAGCGTGCACTCTGGAGAATGCCCGCCACATGACACCGTGCACTATTAGTCGCCATTGGTAACTAGATTGACATGTTGTTTTTTTTGTACCAACATACTTTTCATAAAGTGATTCGACCACATTATGTATTAACCCTTTTTAGTCGGTAAATAGCTTCTAGCTAATGTTTAATGTTATTCTGTAACACCCGACTATAAATAAAGTTTCTTGTATCTTGTATCTAACCCTTCGCTTGCTATTCACGTCAATATACCTACCTGTAAATAGTGAATACCCAGATGAGACAGCTCCTGCAGGAGCTGTCTCATCAGGGTCTGCACTATTTACAAGTTGATTGTGCACCCCACAGCAGTGATTGCACTGCGAAATACTTTTACACAGTGAAGATATATGTAATTATACAACAGGGCTTGGGTAAAGAAGGAGAAATGTATTTTAAAATTCAGCAAGAGAAGGGTTAACACAAGAGTCTGTAAAAGCAAATGATTGCTTAATTCAGGGCAAAAGTGATACAGAACAATTCTACAGGAGCTTTTTGCATAACTTTTGTCTTTATTTAAGCTACCGCTTGTTTTACAAATCTAGAATTAAACTTGCTTTGATTGGTCGTTTTAGCGAGACTTTGCTGTATAACTTCTATTCAGACGTAATGTAAGACTCGAGAGTGGCTATAGTGACGGTGTTGTGTTCTAGTTCTTTGCTCATTTTTATGTAAGAAATGACACATCACGAAAATACAACAAATACTCGCTAATACGACCACTCAAAGCAAGTATAATTCTAAATTTTTATAACAGGTGGTAGCTTAATGCAGGGCAAACCGTATACAGATCCTGTAGGATCGTTCTGTATTACTTTTGCCCTGCATTTAGCAGCCGTTAGCTTTTGCCGATTCCTATGCCAATACATTATGTAGTCGCGAGACTTTGCTGTGTAACATTTATATAAATATAATGTAAGACGAAAATGTATTGTGTTCTAGCCCTTTGCTCATATTTTTGTAAGAAATAATGACATCGCGAATATAAAGCAAACCCTCATATATATAGGAGCACATTTGTCTCGGAGCACATTTGTCTCACGTAAGACCGATGCGACTTCAAATGTCTCACAAAAAAACACAACTGTGTGACAGATGTGCTCCGATCAAGTTTTAAGGGACAAGAAAGCACAATTGTCTCACGTCATTTTTTTATGAGATACAAGCACATTTGTCACATATATTTCCACGGCAGAAAAAATCTTAGTATCGAGGTTCGCCGTTTTACCTCATGTCAAGTGTAACTATCAATAGGTCTGTTAATTTGCTTTTTATATAAAATCTTAAACCTAAAAACTGTAGTGGAACTATTAATTCCAATATCTCTAATTCAAGAAATTTGATTGGCTGAACCTTAAGGTGTACACCGAAACATACGGAATCTTGTTACTGTCATATGGAATATCGTGCCTCGCATCCTTAGGGCGATACACGAGAATCGGGCGAAACCCGATATTCCGACGAGACCCGATGCGAGACATGCTTTTGTAACACGAGATCTCGTTACTCTTGCAGTATCCCATACCATGAGATCACATACCACGAAAATTCGCAGTAGAATATCACGTCTTTCTATGTTACTCATGGTAAAATATCGCGCCTCGCTGGATTTTTGTCGAGGCACAAGATGCGAGATGTGAGATTCCGATGAGTTTCGAAGCAATACACGATATTGTATCGTTCAAATATCGCCCGATTCTCGTGTGCCGCAGTAGATGTTCAAACCACGAGACACGAGAATCGATTCTGCAGTACGCAATTCGGTTCTCTCCAACCTTAATCAATTAGACAGTGTTATAGCAATTTTCACTGCATATACATGTATATGTATCAGTGGCAGCCATGTATACACAAAAAACTAAATAGAATACGGCAACAACGTGTTAGAATAATGGCTCACCGGGAGACACAACACGAGAGAATCGTGCCTCGCTTTGTGTTGCGAGAATCGGACGAGACACAAAGCGAGACACGATGTTACGTCGCTGAAATATCGCCCAATTCTCGTGACACAAGCGAGGCACAATATTAGGTTTGAAGGTTTGAACATCTACTGCGATATGCGAGTATCGGGCAATATTTGAACAATACAATATCGTGACTCGCTTCGCATGTCACCAGAATTTTGCGTCTTGCTTCGTATCTCGTGCCTCGACAAGAAAATCCTTTCAGAAGAGCAGACACGAAGTGATGAGGAATATTTTACCGAGAGACACGAACAGCGAGATTCCGGCAAAACATGAAGTGAGGCACGATATTCTGCTGCGAAATATCGTGGTATGGGATACTGTGACATTGCGAGATCTTGTGTTTCATTATCGTGCTCCGTGTCTCGATGGAATGTCGCGTATTGTCAGATTCTGATCCTACAAGGTCCCGTATTTCATAATTATTGCATCACCCGGTTTCTTATGGGAACTCATGCACGTTGTTGTGTTTTTCAAACCATCAGAAAGCAGCAATTCTCGTAAAATGGCGATATTTTTATATATATATATTTCTGATGGAAATAAAATACGTGTGGGAAGGTATACCCATTTTCTTCCCTAGATCATTTAGGGGCCTCTATGGCCGAGTGGTTAAGATCGCTGACCACTTGCCCCTTACCGCTGTAGGTTCGACCTTCACATGGGGCGTCGAACTGTTTCATGCGAGGACGCCTTCCGGTTGGCTTGCGGAAGGCAGGTAGATATGCTCGAAAGGGCACCCCGGTCTTTCTCCAACAAGGAACGTTGGAAAGGTCGCCATATGACATATTAATACGTATGTCAGTGCGACGTTAAACCCAACAAAACAAATCGTATATCCACAGGTAATAGTTTTGAATCGAAATTTGGAACAAAAGTTGTTTTCGAAATTTAAGGTGAGAAACTTAAAACTCATTTATGGACTTAGATCTACGTTATGGTAAACTTATGTGTTTTACGGACCTGTAGTCTTACTTTTTACAGGTCTGTAAAAAACAAACACATACCACAACATTAAAAGTATAAATCATTGTCAAATGTACTCTTTTAATTAGCCTATTTTATACATATAAACTACATCGTTTGCTACTAGATACTACCTTGTTGTTGCTTGAAATATTTCTTAAATCATTTATAAAACTTTAAGCATCGGAAAGAAACGTGTCACGTGTCTGATCTCGTCTCTTTCTTTACAAAAATGTCATCATGCATATTAATTAAATAAATTTTACAATGATAAATGCACACTAGAAATGAGACCATGGCAGAAACAATAGAAGTAGGTCTGTACTAGTTCATATAGAGCAAACAGAGCAAACCCTGATCAAATGTCTCTTAGGTCTACTCCGTTTGCAACTGCGTTAAAAGACGGTCTGGAGTAAATACTAGTAGTTAACTTCTAAGATAACAGAGCGATATTTGAGACTTTACTCCATGGATACCCGTTTCTACACCTTTGCAAACAGAGTACACCCAGATCAGATGACACCTCTAGGAGCCGTTTGATCAGGGTCAGCTATGGTTGCTTATGGTATAATATAAATATAATTTCTACAGTTTCTGCCATGGCTAAATATTCACATTATAGTGCCATTATAAACTATAATAATCTAAAGATTAATGTTCATGATGTCAAGATGAATATAAATATTCATGGAGTTGATGTTAAACTACTCAAGTGAGCAGAGTGTTGTATTTGTTCTCAGATAAAGGCTCACTAAACAAAACCACGCAACAAACTATATACTACTGCATTTTCTATATGACGTCACAAAATACGAAACTATAATTTAGATGTACTTTTAAGAAACTATAGTGAGCCAACTCTGAAACGTAAAATTACTGAAAAGTAAGAAAGTACATCGGATTTGATGACATTCTTTTCTTTTCGTCTGACTGGATGAATAATTATTTACAATGCAGATGATTTGAAGTTCGCCGGTATAAGTACAGTGACTGGTGCATTTTACTTGTGTGATTTGTCGCGGCGAAGTTATCTGCTGTACAAATAATCACGCTAATTATTCTTCTAGTGACTTAACCCTTCGCTTGCTATTCACGTCAATATACCTACCTGTAAACAGTGAAGACCCAGATGAGACAGCTCCTGCAGGAGCTATCTCATCTGGGTCTGCACTATTTACAAGTTGATTGTGCAACCAGTGCACTCCACAGCAGTGATTGCCCAGCGTAATACTTGTACACAATGAAGACATGTGTAATTATATAACAGGGCAATGGGTAAAGAAGGAGAAATGTATTTAAAATTCAGCAAGCGAAGGGTTAAAAGCAACAATGTCAACAATGTCAACGAAGCAGAAACATTTTCTGACATTTCATTCATTTAACGCATCAAAATGTCTCACTAATTTCTCAAAGTCACTATTCCTGATTCTGCGACGTCATGTTTACGCAGGTATTCCAATTGGTATACGAGGCACTATTCCGACCTTGCCGAAAACGCACAGAATATGGAATAGATCCAAAGGACAGCAGGGGGAAGGTTCATACGGTGTCAGGATAATGTGACCGATGTGGCTCAACACCCTCTTTACTTGTATACCAGTGCTTTACAACGGATGAAAGGTCATCCTTTACCTCATGCATATTTATGTAAGAAATAATGAATGTGTGAATATTTCATAATAGCATTTAAACACATGAATGTTGACAACGCAAGACACCACATGGAATCAGACCTATATAATGATATCAGAATGTGCCTAAAGGAGGGGTCTGATCTTGATATACTCTATTTGCAAAGATGTGACAAGACGCCTGTATAAGGTACTCGTATACATGGTTTAAGAACAGTCAAAGTGGATGTCTTTGTATCCCTTCAGGTCGCCCGATTGCCATAGCTGGCAAACAACCAGAACCACTGCAAGCTAACATGCAACACATAAACAATTAAAACTGAACAACTATTATTTCATTTCCTTGTTTACGTAACGTCTGGCAGACATGGAGAAGTATTTATACTACCAGCAAGTGGGAGTATTAATGTCTATTCTTTGCCAGTCACGCACGGCGTGTGATGTACAATAATTCTCTTCTAAGTTGGAACGTTAGTAAAAATATGTTTATTTCATTATAACTATTTTGTCCATGAATATTCAGTAGGTATTGAAATTTGGAATAAACATAGAACAGGAAAAGGGTTAAGGACATGTATCGATACTAATGTGATACCCGGATGTCAGTTGGCAAGGCGGTTACTAGTACTTAAAACAAAACAAAACTGCATATACAGTAAAACCTCTCTTAACCGGAATTCTAGTAGAGAAGAATTTAGATATTTTAGGCAGGTGACTGCTTAATGCAGGATGAAAGTCATACAGAAAGCTCCTAGAGGAGCTTTCTGCATGACTTTCAACCTGCATTAAGCTGTCACCTGTCTCCAAGATCGATATTTATACTAAATTTAATGTCCGGTTAAGAGAGGTTTTACTGTATAGGTTTGTGAGTATTATTTGTCTGTCATACTTTATCAAGAGTGGCAAATAAGCAGAAATAAAAACAAGCTTAAAGGTACAGAACCAGAACTGAAAATAATTCAAAACTTTCACGTGGTCAACTTTCAAGCTAAAATGGATAGGTTGAACAAACGTCACGTCGCAAAAATATACTTAATACGTACAACCTATAGTTACAGGTAACTCTTCACCTAACAGAGAGGCTTTCAGACGCATCTGCAAGCATCAGACACAATTGCAAGCAGAGTAGATCTCAGTGTCCTTTTGGAACTGTTTGCATTATTAAGCTGCCAAATGGCTTAATCCTTTAATTGATGTTCCAGTATTTCACGCGTTTGCAAACAGAATAGACTCAGGCCAGGCGGCTCCTTTGTTGTTTGCTGTTGACGTGGCATATACCTGATTATACAGTGTTTGTCAAAGAAAAAACATTCCTTGATAAATTTACATTATAAATCTTCAGCTAAACATATTCATGACGTCATACTTTATTACATGAATATTGAACATGGTAAGGGTTTACAACCAATAATATTACCCATTTATACTTCCGTATTAGCGAGGTTTTACTGTATTTATTAAGCTCTGACTGAAACTGTATTTATGACATATTTACCCTTACTCTCACTGTAAACCCTTTCCCTGTTCTATGTTAATTACAAAGTTCAATACCTACTGGATATTCATGGGCAAAATATTTATAATGAAATATGGAAGTTGGAACATTGAAGCCATTTTAGAAAGTACTGAAGCAGATCTATCAAATTCCATTAGCAAACAGAGTCTATAGGAGCCGTCTGATCTGGGTCTACTCTGTTTGCAGATGAGTGAAAACGCGTTTATATGAGGGAAAGGGTTAAAAAATGTCTGCTCAAAATTGGATATGATACAACTTTGACTGCTTCAGATTTCACCAAGGTTTGTGGGCTATGGACCGAGTATCAGACCGCTGGATCTCTAATGAGACGTTGTCGAGCTACTCGAGCTACTCGAAAACTCATCTCGATTCAACATGTTTGTATGTTTGAGTTCAAGTTGCGCATAGCATGATAATGTTTTAGATTTTCTCTTACCTTTGTCTTTGTTTTTAAAAAAGCACTTTATTGTATGTTGGACACCTTGCATTTCCTAGCCACGCACACGGAGCGTTATATTTAAGTAAATTACAGTTAAACCTCTTCTTAACCGGATATCTAGTATAGAAGAATTTAGATACTTTAAGGCAGGTGGCTGCTTAATGCAGGGTGAACGTCACACAGGAATCTCCTAGAATAGCTTTCTGTATTACTTTTACCCAACATTAAGCTGCCACCTGTCTCAAAGACCGATATTTATACTAAATTGGACGTCCAGCTGAGAGGGGGTTTATTGTACTTAGATAAGACATAAATCTCCTTTTCAAAACTTCGCAATTTATTATATGTTATTGTCTTGACAATATGAACGACAATAAACCAGTAGCATATGACAACGACATTCAAAGGGAGAAAACCAATCGTACTCTGTACTTGAAATGTCAATAATGATACATGTAGCTGATAGTTATACAATGATAATCACATTTCCTACATCTATTTTCTACTTGACTTTCACCCTGCATTAAGCTGCCACTTGTTTAAAAGATCAGCATTGATACTAGTTTGAAAGTCCGATTAAGAGAGTTTAACCCTTCGCTTGCTGCATTTTAAAATACAGTTCTCCTTCTTTACCCATGTCCTGTTGTATAATTACATATATCTTCACTGTGTACAAGTATTTCGCTGTGCAATCACTGCTGTGGAGTGCACTGGTTGCACAATCAACTTGTAAATAGTGCAGACCCTGATGAGACAGCTCCTGCAGGAGCTGTCTCATCTGGGTCTTCACTATTTACAGGTAGGTATATTGACGTGAATAGCAAGCGAATGGTTAAGAGAGAAACAACCAGAACGAACCTGTTCTTGACACTTAAAACAACAAATAAGTTGCCAATAATGATTAATTTCAAATTTAACTACCATAGTTCCTATCTATAATCAATAACTCCTGTTTAACCGGTCTTTTATTAAAGAATAACATTTCTTCCAAGCAGGTGGCTGTTTAATACAGGGTGAAATTCAAACAGAAGGTTCCTTTGTGAATGTTCTGCATGGCATTCTCCCTGCATTAATCTGCTACCTGTTTCACAGATCAGTATTGGTGCTTTTGTCAAAGTGCGATTAAGAGAGGTTTTACTGTATTCAAAAGTTTTACTTTCTTCTGTCGGCCATTTTATCTAGTTCGATTTAACACCGTAACCGTCAAATGACCTTCATGCGTTGTGTTGGAGTTGTTTTATAACGTAACCGTCTTGTAGACTCTGATTTATTTGTCAACAGTTCATAAATATACAAAAAACAACACAAATAAACATAATACACACCTCTTAAAAATGCAGTAAATCCCCAAAATCTCAATTTTTGACACGAAAAAAGCGTCACGTCTCGTTGCACCCGTAAACTGGCAGCGGCTGGGGAAACAATCCGAAACAATGGCCACGTCTGTTGTGTTCTGTCAATGTAGCAATCAGACGTCACTTGTGCAAATTAGCAAAGTGTTGCCATAACTTGTTGAAATTTATTCGTGTCTCCTTAACGTTCAGAGCAATACTGAGCTGGCCGGAATGCAAACGTCCATATATAAGTGTTCTCAGAAAGTTTGTTTTTATTTAATATTCCTGGTTTTATCCTAAGTGTTCTTTCCTAGTATTATATTATAGTGTTAGATCCTCAGCCATGAACTGTCGCTGGCTGTGGTTAGTCAAAGGCGTTACCTAGGCTGTCTCATTCGTGGCCATATTGTATTGTCTCTTTTATTCTTTCCTAACCTTTAAGTGCTACCATCCTCGTGGCATTGCTATGGAGATAAGATTTAAATAGCACTTTCCGTGCTGTCAACTGTTGACTAGTTGGGAACCTTCACATAAATTATTCTTGTTTGAAAATGAACTGAATTAACAAATTATTTACACGAATTGTCAGAATCAAACGGACATATTTCCTACAATTAACACCATTCAGTTACATGTATGAACACTTTTTACGTTATGAATATGAAGCAATGCTGATAAAACAGACATGAATCTGTCACTGTGCGTGTTAAGCTTCGGTGTTGATCTACAGTAAAACCCATCTAATACTTCCACTTTATGAATAAAAAAAGGTCTCTATTGTAACAGTGGTTGCTCAATACATGACGCATATAATGCAGAAAGGTTTTGCAAGGAGCTTTATGTATTACTTTTGTCCTGCATTAAGCTACCACCTGTCTTTAAGACCGAGATCAAGACATATTTTATGTGATATCTCGACGATTTTACTATGCATGTTTATTATATTATTCTAAGTAAAATAATGCGTCTGTTATCGTGCCACTAACTATATTGATATAACCGAGCTACCGTTGGATATTAACCCATTCCCTCATATTGACGGCTTTTGACGACTCTGTAAAAGTCACTTTGTGAAACCATTGTGATAAATAGAGCATTTGCTCCTATAGCAGCAAATGCACTATTTATCACAATGGTCTCAAACTACAAAATTCTAAATTTTTCATTTTCTCTAGTTAATGCTCCTTTTCGGTAGATTTATTCAAAGAGGTTGTATCTAAAATAGCATATGAGGTAATGGGTTAACCTGTATTCCGCTAACTGTGACTTGGATGGAATTTTGAACCCGGCATCTCATCATGATCCAAACTGTTTGGCACTTGATCAACAGTTTCTCACAAGCTTGTGTCATGAAACTTGGTCAGTAGTTGTTTTTCAAAAGCTTGGTGAAACCTTAAATAGTTGAAAATGCAATTTTGGTAGACAGATTTTTTTTTACAGTGAGTTAAGGGTTAAGCTTAATTTACTATACTATTCTGCATGAAACAAGTCATCTATATGCTTGTCACTAAGTTGATGTAACATAACTGTCCATGGGATACGTACATTTTTTTTGTTGAAGCCTGGAATTTAATAAATAAAATGTATTATTTCTGTTAACCTCAAGCACTGAAGTCGCCAGAAAATGAATCACGTGGTATGCTGCAATGGGCGAATATGTGATTACCTTTGCAAATAGTTTTGATCCAGATGAGACGCCGGGTAGATCAGAAGATAATTGAAACTTAAAACAGGCTGCATTGTTGGCAGACGAAAACTGAATGTCGTTTGCTGTAATTTTCAGAGTGCTCTAAAACGTAAGTGGTATGTCCACTAGTTTGAATCCTGATGAGACGCCAAGTTACATGGCATCTGGTCTGTATCCAAACTGTTTGCAAACATAATCATGGATTCTCCCATTTCATTGCAGCAAGCCCCGAAAACTTCCCCGGTTAAAGAGTCTTTTGTAACAGAAATGCGCGCGGACCTGACTATATAGAGTACACTTTATTGACATGTATTCGATGGATACGAAAACCGTTGGGTAACACGGCACCCGGAAACAATCAAGGTACAGTAGAACTCCTCTAATGCGACCACTTAATGAATAAACATGGTGTCTTTATACGCAGGTGAGCTCTCTAGGAGCTTTTTGCATTACTTTTGTCCCGCGTCTAGTACCCAGAGTTATGCCTCGTTTAGCGGGGTTTTACTTAGTTTCCGCATCACTGCCTATGCGAATGGTCAGGATATACACAGTTTGTCATGCAGTACACTAAATATGAATGAGAAGAAACTATTTTCATGTTGTGTTTTAATCTTTATTCGAGATCACCTTTGTAACAAATTGAAAACAGATGAGTAGCCAGTCGCGGATTATATTTTAGATCTAGGTTAATTAGTTGGTATTTAGAGCAGGTGGCTGCTTAAAGCACTTGGTGAAAGAAAAACAGAACGCTCCCATAAGAGCGTTCTGTTTTACTTTCACCTTGCTTTAAGCAGCCACCTGCCTTTAACACAGCTCTTTTTCAATATGTATTACAAACACACTATTTATTTATGTCATCAAACATAAAAATCTACGCCCCTCTCCAAAAAAACTTCTACCCCCCCCCCCCTAATCTGAAATCCTGGAACCGCACCTGGTAACCAAGTAATTTAATTCATTAGGTTCTAAACTGTTAAAAACTCCCAGTTGCATTATTCATGTAAGAATAGTGACATCGTGACTATTTATTTGCTGAATTGTTATAATGACATATATACACAGGATGGTTTGGTATTGGTGGAAACTTTTGAGTCAGAATTAGTCTAATTGCATAAGTGCACAGGGCAGACACTGATCAGACTAAATGTCAAACAGCTTGGATCCTGATGAGACGCTGAGTTACTCGGCGTCTCGTCTGGATTCAAGCTGTTTGCAAATGCTAGTCAGTCAGGTCATGCTTAAAACACGAGAAGGGTTGCTATGGAAATGACGTTTGTGCGCAATGCTGAGTTAAATATATTGCATGTCTAATTCAGGGGTCCAGATAAGATGTGTAAATTAACCCATTACCTCATAGGCTATTTTAGATACAACCTCTTTGAAAAAATGAAAAATTTAGAATTTTGTAGTTTGAAACCATTACTATAGGAGCAAATGCTCTATTTATCACAATGGTTTCACAAAGTGACTTCTACAGAGTCGCCAAAAGTCGTCAGTATGAGGGAATGGGTTAAGACATTTTCAAAAATAACATTTTTATTTCTCCACCAAACCCTATACTGTGACCACTCTTTAGAATCGTCCATTCGAGTGGTCTCAACATAGGGTTTGGTGGAGAAAGGGTGAGTTTAGTATTTGAGTACGTACGTTTATCTGTAGCTCTGCTAATTGTATGATGCACGTCATTGACGCAGAGGTTGACATTTTCATGTAGTGACAGTTATGGCGATATCAAACGTGATGCATATGTTCTTAAAAGCTTTCTGTTTAAGTGGTCTTGGCAACATTCGTCACCTTGAAGAGGTGATAAAATTTCCAGTGACGTTGTAAAATTTGATACATATAAAATTTATCTAAGTGCGAAATCTCTGTAAACCATTGATGTGTAGTTCAGAGGTCCCGGATAAGACGCGTAAATTAACCCTTTCACCGCCGCAGTCGCATAAATGCACCACGACAAATAGTGCAGTCCCAGATCAGATGCCGCCTTTTCAAGGCGGCATCTGATCAGGGACTTCACTATTTGTCTCAATCTCTATTTTTATATATGTGCTTTATTCCTTTGAACATTGCATTTATTTATCTCATGTCCGTATTTTACTGAATGATTTAACTTGGATTGCAGACGACAATTAGAAATTTGGCACCGAAAGGGTTATGAATAACTTCTTTATTTCTCCGTCAAATCCTATGTCGTGAACACGTTTTTAGAATCGTCTCTCGAGACGAGTCTAAAGAGTGGTCACAACACAGGGTTTGGTGGAGAAAGGACGATTTTAGTAATTGAGTATATCTGTTGCTCTGTGACACATTTAAATGTAATACATATATTTATCACATACTTTACCATGTGGCAGTGCCGTAACAGAGTGTCGTATTTCGCAGAATTGCACTAGTGCATTTTTATGCAAATTAGCGAGTAAGTCAATCGTAGCGCTCATTTAAATAGCGTTAGCCAATCATAGCACTCCATGCGGGTCGTCCTTTGTATTACTACGCTGTTTGTGAAGCAATGGCAGACACAGCCGTCAGCTAGTCTGTTTTTTTTCTATGACATTTCAAGGATTATGTGATAAAAAGAATCTTACATTCGTGTTCATTATACATTGTTTTTATGAAACTCGTTTATTATAATGAATATGACACTCGCTAAAGCTCGTGCCATAGTATTATAGTAAACTCGTTTCATAAAAACAATGTGTAATGACCACTCATGTAAGATCCACTATGTTTGCAATGTAAAACAGCCGATGTAACAGAGGAGAGTGCCTCGTTCAATGTTACTCATCTGAGTTTAAATCCTTTACAAGCTACAGATGCTATTTCACGCCTTCGCAAACACAGTAGACCAAGATCAGATGTTTCTACAGGGGTTGATATGTTCGCTTATAATGTACATTAAAACCTCTCTATAACGACCACTAAATTACTTATTTTGTGATTTATTTTGTGATAAATGCAGGTGGCTCCTATAGGAGCGTTCTGTTTTACCTTCACCTTGCTTTAGGTAACCAACTGCCCTAAATGCAAACTAATTAATACGATTTAGTGGTCGTTATAGAGAGGTTTTACTGTACATTATATAGATCTGACTCTACATGGCATAATGTTCCTGTGTTTATATGTCATTATAAACTGAATTATCTAATTGATATTGATGGCGTCATTATTTCTGACATGATTATTCATCGAATAAATTGATATTCCTCTGTGTGTTCAGTAGTTTTGCAAGAAAATAATGACATCATGAATATTATATACAGTAAAACCTCTCTATAACGGTCACTAAATCGTATTAATTAGTTGGTATTTAGGGCAGGTGGTTAGGAGCGTTCTGTTTTACGTTCACCTTGCTTTAAGCAGTCACCTGCATTTAACACAAAATACTTGATGTAGTTTAATGGCCGTTATAGAGAGGTTTTACTGTAGATTAATGTTTAGGTAATGGCATATGAATGCAGTACACGTTTTAGCCTTGGCAGACCTATATTATACCATAAGCAAGCAGAGCAAACACTGGCCAGGAGCCGTCTGATCTGGGTCCACTCTGTTTGCAACGGCAAGAAAATGTGTTTATGTGAAGGAACGAGCTAAAGCAGCAAATTTTTGATTTCTGGGAACGTCCTTGACATATAGAAACATTGCATTACTAAGAGCACTTGGTTAGTCAAAACGGCGACCAAATTAATTTTTTCGTCAACAATAAAGAGAAAAAAGACATACTGGGGTACGGTTTAGATTATAGATTGCGGGGAAATGTACAAATGTTTCTTTTAACAGGAATCCTGCCAAAGGACATGCTTGTGTGTAACAGTGTAGGTACCGAATCGAACAGATGTGTAGGCACGCCGTTTCAACAATAATTTTGAAACTCTCGGTTATTGAGAACTCAGTTTCATGGGTGAGAAACTAGGATCTCGCTATTGTACCAACGTAGAAATCTTAGGTTCTTAAACAGGATCCGATGCTATTTTGATGTGACGGATGATATTCTGTCCATATTTGGCTGCTACATTGAAGGCAGCCGCCAGTTTAGTTTTATATACAGAACTTGACCATTTCCCTGCTATATGCGATTTGGCATTTGAGCATACAGCTTGGGACCAGATGAGACACCGAGTAACTTGGAATTCCATCCAAGCTGTTTGACACTAGGTCAATGTAATAAATTGTGTAATTTGTCTTTACTTACAAATTCGTATAATCGCTGGGTTTTTTTAAACAAAACTGTAGATTATGGGAATCATTGTGCAAATGACCACCGAGAACCTACATTCTAAAAACATATGCTCTTGACTGAGATACTAGGTTTCCACTTTGAAGCTAGATTCACAATTATGAGAACATATCATCCCGGAATAAGTATTTATATACTTATTCCGCTCACACCCTATTCAACTCCTATTCAGTAGAACCTGTCTTAAGCGACCTTATTTATTGAATACAATAAACGTAAAAAGCATTTGGTTGCTTAATACAGTGCAAAAGTAATGCAGAAAGCTCCTATAGGAGCTTTCTGCATTACTTTTGACTTGCATTAAGCTTCCACCTGCCTTTCAAACCCTTAATAAGACCTCTTTTTAATGGGTGCTTAAGACAGGTTCTATTTTATGAGCATGATACAATGGTATAACATGTTCTGCGTGAATCTAATTTAATTCTCAAGCATAAAAGTTGTCATATTTTAAGCTTGCTCAAAATCTGATACTGGAGATTAAAACGCAGACCCAGAAGTCATCGGTCCTAGATCTGCCTCGGTTCCTATAAAGTCACGGTTTATGAAGATGAATTGGAAGGACATATATGACTAACTTCAACGGAAATTACTAGCTAAGGTGAAGAAACAACACCGTACAACAGAACTTCTCTAAAACCGACCACTTTAATCATTTACTCCATGAATATTCAGGTAAGAAAACATGGCATCGTGTATATCAATTAAATATTGTTTTTTTAAAATGGCACCAATACGTTTTATCATTACAGAAACTGAAGAATCGTATATTTACGGCTCGTATATTATTTCATAAGCAAACAGAGCAGACCCCGATCAGACGGCTCCTATAGGATCCATCTGATCTGGGTCTACTCTCTTTGCGAAGGCGTAAAATGGCGTATCTATGGATTAAAGGATTAAACTGACCTAATTGTTGACCATACAGGCAGGTGGTAGCTTAATGCTGATCGACAGTTATACAGAAAGCTCCCATATGGCGGTGATACCAGAAACACACAGCCCCTCAGCTTGTTCTCTCTCCACCATTTGAAAAAGGAAATACGAACGTGTATCACAGAAAAGGATGGCGTTTTGTAGAACAGTTTGCTTCAAATTTTATCTCTATGTTACCAATGCTTTTCTTGGAATCCGATCAGCTGTATGTGCATGTACCATACATACCGTCTGTAAATGTGTGCACGTACTAAATGCATGGCTGATAGCTTGACCATTTAACTGAACTGCGGTTTTATATGAAATCGCATTAGTGACAAAAGTAAATGACCCATCTCGCCCATGAAACACCTGAACAGTAACCCTACAGTAATATCGACTGAGTCAATGCCCATTACAGTAATTGCATTTGTACACATGTTTCATACCCCCAATCCCTGTCGTGCCTTTCGCGATCTGATTTGTATTTGCAAACAGCTTGGATCCAGATGAGACGCCGAATAGTCCCTCTCTGAACTATACTTTCGATGTATCACAAAACTGTTGCGTTAAAGTAACAAAAGTATTAAAAAAAGTATATAAAACGTCTGTTTGTCATAATCTTGGACAACTGCTTTGGTGGCCTGAAAAAGAGGTTACATTGTAATTTAGCTCTCGTCCAGTTAACGCTTTCCCTATTCTATATGTAGTCCAATTTCCAATAGCTATTGAATATTCATGGACACTCTAGTTATACTGACATATTGAAGGTGGATCAGTGTAGCCATTTCGAAAGTAAAGAAACGGATTGTTCAGTTTCCACTAGCAAACAGAGTAGACCCTGATCAGACGGCTCCTAGAGGAGCCGTCTGGTCTGGGTCTACTCTGTTTGCAAATGCGTGAAAACACGTTTATATTAAGGAAAGGGTTAAGCGCGACCTGGTTGGCATTTTCAAACAGCTTGGATCGCGTCTAATTGTAGAATCAATACTGTTTGACACTCGGTCAACGGTTTCCCAACAGCCTGAAACAGTTGTTACAAAGTCAAACTAACAACTGATATGAGTTTTAGCTGACATTGATTTAACAGAAGGGCCAGGGGTAAAACTTAAGCAACACTTTTGCTAATTGACAAGGCCCTGTAACGACGTCGCAATGCGTGGATAGCAATAATGGGAGATAACCCTAGGCAGATTGACAACGGAATGATTAAGGAGTTGCTGTGCTCATATCATTGTCTCTCTGATCTGGTGTATTGTATACGCTGAGATAATCTGTCTCTCACTGGGTCCATGCCAGCTAGGCCTCGTGCAATAGGATGACC
The DNA here is from genome assembly GCA_963576725.1 of Azorinus chamasolen. Lineage (NCBI taxonomy): Eukaryota > Metazoa > Mollusca > Bivalvia > Cardiida > Solecurtidae > Azorinus > Azorinus chamasolen. The sequence continues at coordinate 74,033,832 of OY755245.1, forward strand.
ATTAACCCTTTACTCCATGAATATTCATGTAAGAATAAATGAATATAAATTGCATTAATTGTTATAATAGCACATGGACGCAGAAATGATTGGTCCTGGCAGAAACTGTAGAATCATATCTATATCATATCATAATTTGCAAACATAGCAGACGATGATCAGACGGCTCCCTCTGATCTGGGTCTGCTCTGTTTGCAAATGCACAGAAAGGCTAATGAATTATGGTTTACAATTCTAGAATGACCGCTTAATGAATAAGCATGTATCGTAGAACCTGTCTTAAGCGACCATTAATTTGTTGAACATACGAGTGTTAGAAAGCATGTGGTTGCTTAATGCAGGGCAAAAGTAATGCAGGAAGCTCCCATAGGAGCTCTCAGTATTACTTTTACCTGCATTAAGCTACAACCTGCCTTATAGGTCCATAATTATACCTCTTGTTGATGATAGACAGGTTCAACTGTATATGTATTGTCAAGCAATTAGTTGTCCCCCACCGGAGACATCACTTAGAGTGAACACGTTTTACCATTTACGTTTTTAAAAAATCAGATACATATCCAAAAAGCCTTGTAAATACATACATATCCAAAAGGTCTAGTAAATACATACATATCCATGGAGCCTTGTAAATACATACATATCCATGGAACCTTGTAAATACATTAGGACATGTCCATGGAGCCTTGTCAATACGTACATATATTGCAAGAACCTGGGGGATGCAATGTTGTACGTACAAGGATAAGTTACATTTTCAAAACTATTACAGTTTTTAAGGATTAGACTGTAGCCTACCATAGAATCTGCTTCCATTACAAGCGGTAGTGGTGTGAGAAATCAACATTAAAGTGGTGCCATCTTTCTTCCCCGCTGCGTTAGCGAGTCAAGGTCACAGGGGCATCAAAGTAGTAAGTGAAACCCAGCCGTCTTGAGATGCATCAAGGAATTTGGTTGGGAATATATTACACAATTTGAAGACATACTTTTATTGAAATTCGAGTCGAGGTCAGAGCGAAGGTCACAAGGCCACTAAAGTTGTACGAGACACTTCCACGTCTGAAGATACGCTCAAAGAAGAAATTTGGAAACCCTAAGCCTTAAAAGTACTAAAATTGAGGTCAAGGTCAGGGACAATGCGATAGGGATACACACGTAGTTTGTATCAATCTGCCATTCCAAAAACACACCTACACAAGACTCTTAAAAACCATCTGGATACTATTCATGAAAGCAATATTGACATCATGAATAGTTATTAGCTGAAAATTATATAACGGTGTATAAACAGGATTGTTTTGGCGTGACAGAAACTGCAGAATATAATATAAGCAAATAAGCAGGCAAAGCAGACCCTGATCCTACGGATTCTTCGGGTGCCTTCTGTTCTGGCTCTACTCTGTTTGCAAAATCATCAACAGCTTTCTCCATTCAGATAAATAAATCGCTTTTGCTATGCCAAGCAGTTTGATACATAACCGATAGTATAATATACCTCAAATTGTTGAACGATCAGAAGTAGGATAAATTGAGACAGGTCGAAATTTCAGCTGATATCAATTATATAAAGCAGGGAATTTGTATAATAATAATAATAATAATAAAGACTTTATTTAACGAGAGTACTCATTTGGTTAAAACCAATCTTCCATGAGGCCCTCAACAGAGAGAAAACATATATACAATTTGTAATAAAGTAGCAATGCTATTATAACAATTTTGCATAAGCACCAACCTTGCACCGGATGATAGACAGATCTGAATTAACCCGTAAAGCATAATTGTTTGGGTGTTGTTGTTTTTTTGTTTTTGTTTTTTTGTTGTTTTTTCACACAGTGTAGACCCAGATGAGTGAGCTCCTGTAGGAACCCTCTTATCAGGGTCTGCACTGCTTGCAATGGGAAAATGAACAGCGACCCGAACACCAACGGAAATCAGCGGAAATCAAAACCAATCATGGACGAAACACCCTAAATACCAGATCCATGCACATGGATATGTAAGACAAGTGATAGCCAAATACATGTCGAACGTTGCACTAAAATCAGTTCGTTTCTCATCCTCTGTATATTCTAGAATTTGGCATCGTTGGAGAAGCAATATAAACTTATGCCTCGAGCTACTTTGCCGAGTTTACGAATTAACACATCTTTATAGAACTTTGCGATAATAAAAGAGTGCAAGATGGGTCTACATTTGCAAAATCGTATAGATATACATACATGAAATCAACACTAAACTCATAGTACAATTGAACTGTTCTTATAACGGTATATATCTAATAGACATGTTTCTTAACATAAAACACTGGCAACACAATAGGACCCAGATAGGAGTCCTTCGGTCAGAAACCACACATTTGGCTAAAATAACAAACGGTGACATATCTCACACGAAACAGGCAATCTGTTATAATTCACATAAGGGAGGCTATTAAAAACCCCAGAAGATGTGCAACAAACAGTAAAGACCATGACTATAAAGATTTGGCAGGCAATCCCTTAATCAGGATCACACCTTTTGCAGAAATAGGACAAAGACAAACAGTGCAGAACCTGATCAAAGTAACTTCTGATCTGGGGCTACACTGTTTGTAAATAACTGTCAATAATAGGGGTGAAATTAAAACACATGTCTGTTTCATGAAAGTACAGTAATACTGAAGATATATTAATCGCTTTGCTTTGTCAACTGTAAATACAATTTTTTGAATTGAATGACCGAACAGGCATTTTTCACATCATAAGGCAGGCTGTTCCAAATGGATGATCCGGAATAAATAAACGATTTTCTAAACAGTTCCGTTTTAGGTCTGGGTGAGTAGAGTTGAAAGTTAGAAGATAATCTCAGCGTTCTATGATGGATGATAGAAGTATGAGTGAACATATTTCTCAGATAATCTGGAGAAAGATCATTGAATATTTCATATAATAAAACAGCTTTTTGAAATTTTACTCTTTCAGGAAATGTTAACCAGTTTAGTTCATTGAATAGATCTTTAGAGGGGGTGGAAGATCTTTGTCAAGTATAAGTCGTGCGGCTCTTTTCTGAAATCTTATGAGTTTTTCCACTTGTGAATTGTTACAGTTTCGCCATATAATACAACAGTAATCAAGATGGGGTAAAATATATGTGTTGAAAAATAATTTTCGTATTGGAATAGAAATGAATGATTTAATTCTAGATAGCAAATATAACAAGGAATTGCATTTTTTTAGAACAACATCAACTTGTTTGTCCCAAGAAAGAGTTTTGTCAATTGCAATTCCTAACAACCTTTCCTCGGAGCTATACTTTATTATTTCATTGCTAAGTTCTATACAAGGCAACCAGTTTTGAATGCGTTTAGCATTGGGTTTAGATGCTATTATCATCGTTTTGGTTTTTTCTACATTGATAGACATGCGATTTGAAACACACCAGGAGTTAACATTAAGTAGATCTTGAGTTAGAGATTCAACAACTTGATTTACAGATGAACTATGAAAAGAAAGTGTGGTGTCATCGGCAAAGATATCAGGCGTAGAATGAGTGGTTGCAAGTGGTAGATCATTTATGAAGATCAAAAATAACAATGGCCCTAGAATTGAGCCTTGAGGCACTCCTGATACAACTGGTTTTTGGTTTGAGCTCACCCCAGATACTTGGGTTTGTTGGAGTCTATTTTCCAAGTAAGAAGAAGACCAAGAATAAGCATCCCGACCTACTTTATATTGCTTTAACTTTTTTAATAGTATACCATGATCAACCATGTCAAACGCTTTTGAAAGATCAAGAAATATTGTACCTACAATTTCATTTTTGTCAATGGCAGCAATCCAGTCGTCTAATAGTTTGACTAGAGCAGTTTGACATGAGTGGTTTGTTCTAAAACCGGACTGCCTAGAGTAAAACAAACTATTAGTTTCAAAATAGTCTTTTAAATGAACACTCACATGTCGTTCAAAAATCAAAGAAATTATTGGTAAAATAGAGATTGGCCTGTAATTTGCTTTATCAGTCTTTTTTCCCTTTTTGTGAATTGCTACGACTTTTGCATTTTTAAAATTTTGTGGATAAGTACCGGTTTTTAAGCTGTTGTTATAAATTTTCGTAAGCACAGGAGCAATAACGGATGCAGACATCTTGAGAAATCTGGCACTCAGGCCATCAGAGCCTGTAGACTTACTAGTATCAAGTGATTTTAATTGCTTTTCAACAAAGGATACACTAACTTTGGGAATGACGAAATAGGGTGTATTCTTAAGTTTCTCCTCGATACTATCTGAAATAATTCTGGTTTTGTTATTGATATCAAGGATCTGATTATTTCTTTGTATTGTTTGAAACACCGAGCAAAAATGATCATTTAAAACATTAGCTGAAATTGATGGATCTGTAATAGGTATTCCGTTTTCATCATCAATATAATTTGTGTGCATCTGTGTTTTAAAGCCAGTTAGGTCGTGAAGACTATTCCAAAGATCTTTTGTATTACGGTTGTTCAATGAAATCCTGCTGTTGTAAAATTGCCGCTTTGATTCAGTTATTAGATTTTTAACATTTTGTCGCCAAATTTTGTAATTAACACTGTCCTTCTTCTTATGAAAGTGATCTCTTATTTTTATTGCTTGTAATATGTCGGGGTTTATCCAGCTTGGTTGGTTAATTCTTTTTACTCGTCTTTTTCTTTGTGGAGTATGTTTATCTAAAATTGATAAAAATTAAAAATATCTAAGAATAATTCAGTTGATTTGTCAGGATCATCGTATGTGTCCACGAGAAACCAAGGTTGGTCTGATAGATCTTCTAGAAATTCATTTTCATTAAAATGCTTCATAGATCTGTATGTAATTGTCTTATGTACAGGACCTTTCATATGATTTGACGATATTTTGCGAGTAATACAAACAGGATAGTGATCACTTATTGCATAAGGCGGTACTATGATATCAGAAATATTAAGGGGACTGTTAGAAAAAACATGATCTATCAATGTAGCAGAATGCAATGTTACTCTTGTGGGATCATGAACTAACTGATTAAAATTCATAGATTCCATCAGTTCAAGCCAGGATTTAGAATTGTAATCTGTTTTCAGCAAGTCAAAATTAAAGTCACCAATGACTATACATTCCTTTTCATCTGATAGTGCTTTTTCCGTTATAAAGGTAAAGTATTTGACCCATTGAGCTTTGGACGAGGGTGGCCTGTAAAGGTACGATAGTATAAATGGTTTTGAATTAGACTGCTTAACTTCAATACATAGAGATTCAACAAATTTGGTTTCGATGTCGTATCTTTGGTCACATGGAATTTCATCTCTAATGTAAATAACCAGTCCCCCACCTACAGTATTTCTATCTTTACGAAATATTTTGTAGTTGTTGATATTTAACTCATTATTTGAAAAAGTGTCGTTTAAAAAGGTTTCATCAGAATTTTCAGAAATCAAGTGGGCCTCATGGTTTAAACAATTTATATCAACATCAGTAACATCAGAATTTGAAAAGTCACATGAATATTGATGGTAGTTTTGTTGAATTCTTGAATGAAAGGAAAGTTCTTGAGTATCCATACAGGCGGAGTTACAATTAGAGGTTACCCGAGCAGGCGACGAAGTAATACATATTTTTGAATTTTCTAGTTCCAGTAAAGATTTGGAACAAACCAGGGATTCTGGTTGTTCAGCAAGTACTGGGGTACTGGCATAAACACCGTGTTCCTGTTGTTGTTGAATTTCCTCCTCCCGGGGTACCTCCCATTGTGAAAACTCGGACTAGTTTCGGCCGACATCGGCGATTGTTTAATACCAAGCACTTTGTTCAAAGCCACACGCATACTAGTGCCACGTGTTTTTCCTCCTTTAGTATTTAAATGAATATTGTCTCGATAAAATGATTCGTCGACTGATCCTTGAGGAATAAATGTTGTAGAGTTGTTGAGAAAGTAGTGACCATTCTCTTCACACATTGTTTGTAGAGACGTGTTAGTTTTCTGGATCTTGTCATTCATCAGCCTGTCTTTCTTTCGTGGCAAAACAGATGACACATTTGAATTAGCTGATTTGATAGTGTGAATAGTATCTCTGAACTCCTTCGTTATGCTCTCGCTACTGGCTGCATCGGAAATGTTATTGGTTCCTACATGGAGTATAATTGCATCTAATTTGTTGAAGTTTGCTGGGTCTGCATTCATCATGGATTCTATAGTGTGCTCTATAGTCCTTATCCTTCCACCTGGGTGACTCTTGATTTTGACGTTAACTTCATTGTCTGACATTTTAGCCGAACTCAGGATTTTCGTGATAGAATCACCTGCTATGAATGCAGAGGTGTGTTTGATCTGAGCCTGTGATTTGATGTAATGATCCTGACGGTTGGAGACAACAGTTGGAATTTGTCTTGGTGTTTCAATCAAGTTACGTTCCTTTTCCGTTGATTTCTGATTGCTTTTGATTGATGTTGATCTAACAGACTGGGACTTTTGTATTTGGCTCTTAACATCATCCAGTTCCTTTAATAGCACTTTCTTTAAATCGTGCAACTCACAAGCTACTTTGTTTTCAAGGGTTTCGGTAGCCTTTTCTATCTTATTCTCGACACTATCTGAAACACCTGTACTTTTCATCAATTGTTCTAGCATCTTTGTTTTTTCTTTCGTAACCGTTTCATTGACTTTCCTCAGTTTTGTAATGTCTTGTTCATAAATTAACAACTGGGCATTTGAATTGGAAAGATCCCCTTTCACTCTAGCTAGTGCACTATCTGTTTTCTCTTTTTCCGAAGAAATGTCTCTGAATTTTGTTCTTAGTGTTTTGTTTTCATTGTCTTTACTTTCAACTAATTTCAGTAGAGTCTCATTTTCATTCTTTAACAGTTTTGTCTGTGAAAATAAATCTTTCAGCGATTCTTGAAGTTCTTTGTTTTCTCTCCTCATTGCGTTTAATCTTACATTATAATCATCATCAGTGATAGATTTATCATCAATCACTGTTTTGCAAAGAGTCTTATCTTTGTCATCGTAACTGTCGGTGTTTGATCGGAAACACTCCTTAACAAGAGTAATGTCATCATCGTTTGTGTCATTTATCTCCTGGCTTGCGTCCCAAGATTTAAACAGTTCCTTAGCAATTTTGTCATTACACTCTTGATTCATATTTTGATTCCGGGTTCTGGGTGTACTATAGCTGCTAGATCTAGAACTACTGCGTTCAGTGCGCATGTATTGTCTTTTGTTTGGTATCTGAGCTGTCGATCGGTAAGCCCTGCCACCTGTGCTCCTAATGTTATTTATTAACTGACTAAGATGTAGAAGTGGACTCTTGTTTTTTGGTTGTGTGGGGGTAGCCATTTCTCCCTTTTTATCTGAAGCTGTCGATCTACGCGAATCATCCCAGGTGAGCGGCGAAAAGCCCACTGCACCTTTGTACTTTGATTACATGTTTACTCATGCGTGACGATTTTTGCGTCATAAAATGTCTTCTCTGACGTCATTTACACGAAAACTAGTGACAATATGATAAAATGGTTAAAATCTTCTTTAAATGGAATTTGCGTATTTCAGTTATAGAGAGAGTAGATCTATCAAAATTACCTTAATATTTTTCCATAAGCTAGTTTTACACAAACGATTTATATAGTAGGGGCGTGTGTCCCCTGGCGGTATAAATGGAAAAAGTAGTAAAGTCAAGCATGAAAAGCCACACACAAAACGCCACCATCACCAAAACACCTACAGAAAGCATAGCATACGGCCACTAAAATGTGTTAATTAGTTGGTATTTAGGGCAGGTGACTGCTTAACGCAAGGTGAAAGTAAAACAGAACGCTCCTATAGGACGGTTAGGGTTAGGCTCCTATAGGAGCGTTCTGTTTTACTTTCACCTTGCTTTAAGCAGGTACCTGCCTTTAACACAAAATACTTGATGTAATTTAGTGGCCGTTATAGAGAGGTTTTACTGTAGAGTAAAACCCCTCTAACAGGAATTCTAGCAGAGGAGACATTAGATACCTTTAGGCAGCTGGCTGCTTAATGCAGGGTGAAAGTCATGCAGAAAACTTCTAGGTGAGGTTTCTGCATGACTTTCACCCTGAATTAAGATAGCCCCTGTCTCCACGTTAAACTATTAACGTCCGGTTTAGAGATGTTTTACTGTAGAACATAAATCATATACAAAGACAAGTTTTTGCTGTATTCGCAATTATCAGTCGTGACCTTTTCACCATTGCAAAAAATAAAAACACACGTTTACATGGCGATTAGAAAATTGATTGACATTGAGGAACTGTTTTGCACTGGTAAATGGGAAGATAGGCTCTTACTTGTGAATATAATTTATGTTTTGTACACGTTGATACCAGTATAAAGGCCAAAACAATAAATAATGATACATACATTACATCATAGCATCATTCTTTTTATAAAACAAAATTGAATAGAGACCTTGTAAAGACGCTTAAATGTCAAAATAAGATTCATAGCAAAACAAAAACTTTGCAATTAAACTAAATGATGAATTAACAAAGGTATGATATTACTACAGTAAACGTTGTCTACATCGACCACACAAAGTAGCTTAATTCTGATATCAAGACAGGTGGTAGCTTAATGCAGGATGAAAATTATGCAGAAAGTTTCTATAGAAGCTTTCTGCATTACCTTCTATCTGCACTAAGCAGCGACCTCATTCTAACGACACGCGTGTGTATAACTAAGTGGTCGCTATAGAAGGGTTCTCCAGTGGTGGTTTTCTCAGAGGGCGGCAGGGTATAAAACAAGAGTCGAAACAAAAAAGCAGACAAAATCTTCTTGATTTGTTTCCTCAAGGAATGGTAGTATACTGAAGGTACGCTTTTTTCTTTTTGAGAATCATTTATACTATAGAATAACCTCTCTAAAGCGACTGTATAGAAGGCTTTAAAAACATGCAGTTGCTTAATACAAGGAAATATATTGCAGAAAGCTACATGTAATATTGGAGTTATCTGCATAACTTTTATTATGCATTAAACTGCCATCTTTAAAGTGATAGTGTCTGCTTGCATTGCATAAATCATTTGTTTATATACTGAAAAGTATATCGCAAGAAGCAGTGAAAAAGAAAGAAGTTCCGTTTGTTTGTTATCGAAAACTCCAATGTTGATGTATTAGTATTTATTCGGGCTGCGTTTTATAAAGACGAAAACTGTTTATATTGTATCACTGGGGCATTTTTCGAAAGAACTGACAGTTTAAATTGAAGTCTTCATAAGAATAATTGAACATCTTCATAAGAATAGAATAATTGAACATAACCAACTCAATGTTTTATGATTTTATTTAAAATAGTTGTTTATAGTTTACCACTTTACAATAAATCAAAATTAGTGTTGTTTTAGTGATTGTATTAAGAATTTAAGGGAGATTTTAATGTATAGATTTGCTCATATCTACCTAAAGCAAGTATGCGTCGATAGAAACTGCCGTAATGTTTAGATTTCCAGGTACATGTATATTGTCTTTCATTTCATTTTAAGTAATCAGAATGTCAAACAATTTAGATCCTGATGTGTTCCAGAGATCCAATATATTTGTAAAGATACGAGTCTATTGCAAGCTAACGGGTGTATATGGGAGACATTGTGGAGAATGCTAATATATGTTTACAGTATAACCTGTCATAAGAGGTCATTCATTTATTGAATATATGAGCAATAAAAACAGGTGGTTGCTTGATGCAGGACAAAAGTAATGCAAACATCACCTATAGGAGCTTTCTGCATTACCTTTGACCTCCATGAAGCTACCACCTGCCTTGCAGACCCATAATTAGACCTCTTTTTGATGACCGCCTGAGACAGATTCTACTGTATTACTTTTGCCCTGCAATAAGCAACCACCTCCTTCTAAATGCCCTATGTTCAGTCAATGAATGACCGATAAGGTAGAAGCGTTTAACCCCGTTCCCTGTTCAGTATTCATGTAAGTGATGATGACATCATGAATACAGTAAAACTTCGATTATTCGAACACTAAAATACGTATTATTATCGATCTTTAAGACAGGTTGCAACTTAATGCATGGTGAAAGTCATGCAGAAAGCTCCTCTAGGAGCTTTCTGCATGACTTTCACCATGCATTAAGCAGCCACCTGCCTAAAAGGGTCTAAATTCTTCTATAACGAAAATTCGAATAATCGAGGTTTTACTGTATTTGTATTAGGATTTTTATACTTGCACATGTAGACATTACATTTTGGTACTGGTAAAAACTGTTTGCTTATGGTTTGCTTATAATAGATCTGACTAGTTTTTGCCAATACCAAACAATTTTTTGTACATATGCCTTTATAAAAAATCGACTAAAATGTTCATGACGTCATTATTTCTTACATGGATATTCAAGGAGTAAAGGATAATACAATAGTTGTTTCAATAAGGGCATACATCCCTTTGCCCATTGCAAACGAAACCCCTATCATACAATAAACATACAATGTAACCCATATCCTATTGTAAAAAAATGTTTTAATTCCGATCTCAAAATCCGAACGGTTTGATATTGTGATTATGAAGTAAGTAAAACATACAATATATATAGGAATTTAAGCAGAGGTCAGCAGTTTAAGCAGGAAAAGTGCTAACCCTTACAACGCTGGCTTTTCAAATGGACTATTCCAAAATTCAAGCAGGCAATGCTTATGATAAAGATTTAGGGATTTTTTAAAGAAAAGTGTAGCATGACAGACAGTGCAGACCCTGATGAGAGGGCTCCTTTAGAAGCCTTTTCATCTGGATCTACATTGTTTGCAAAGGCATTAGTTAGTCGTATCACGCGCTGTAAGGGTTAAGAATCACTACATAGAATTGTGTTTCCATTGCAGACATGAAGGTCATTATATCTCTTATGATACTGTGCCTAGTTGGAGCTAGTGCCTTCCCGATGTTCATGCCTGGTCCTCCATACATTCGGCCATTTCCGGCAATGTCGCCGTACATGTCCGGAGGAATGTATCCACCTGGACGTACCTACATGTATACAGGAGATTCCCCAGATTACAACAATCCTTATGACTAAATGAGATATTAAGATGAACTATTGTAAATATAGTAAGTGTTTTTGTAGTTTCACTTTAAAACGTTTTAACCCTCTACTCCATAAGTAGGCTACGCCTCTCTACACCTTTGCATAGTATACCAAAATTAGACGGCTCCTATATGCTGATGATATAATAACGATATGATGCTACAGTTTCTGCCATGGTCAAACTTTCCATGTTCAATTATAGCAATTAATATAATTAGTTTTCATGGTGTCATTATTTCCTAATTGGATATTCATGTAGTAAATGGTTAAGAGCAGAAAATAACATAACATAACATATTGTTTATTTCGGTTTAAGCATAACAGCTCATCACCAGACAAACATACATGTATTCTGCATGCAACGAAAAAACGAGAAAAACATAAACATAAAGTACATGTGGATGTGAGAGTGTAAATCATTAACGTTAACATATATAACTTAATTGTGATTATAAAGAGTTCATTAAAGTATCCCTGTATTTAAAACTCTTATAACAAAATATTGCTAATCTAGTGAGAATTGTTGTCTTATTACTACTTAACAGCTCAATTAGTTTAAACATGCTTGGTCGCTGCCAATAATATTTCTGAATATACTGTTTTCTAAAATTACCATATTTCGGACAAATTAATATGAAGTGATACTCATCTTCTATATCATTTAATGTGCAATAAGGGCATATTCTTTGGTTCTTTCTATATTCCTTTGTCTACCTGTTTCAATTAGAAGTTTGTGTGACGATAGTCTTCTTTGAGCGATGGTATTTCGGTATTTGGGTATATGGAGCAAGGCTAGATAATCAGACCGCTCAAAAGATGCTTTAAGTTCCTTATACATAGATAAAGATGTGCTTGAATTAACACTTTCATACCAACCGGTAATGTACATATCTTTTAATCGGGACTTAAGAATAGGAATAAATGATTTAAAACAAACTGATCCGGGAAAGACCCATATCTCCGCGAAACCTGAATTACACAGTAGATCACGTAGATAACATACATGTATCTTGAACAGGAAACCAAATTAGACGTAAGATGTATTTTGTGTCATTATACTTTTATGAATATCATTTAACTGATTTTATAGTGGCATATGGACAATGTCATTTAGCCTTGGCATAAACTGTAGAATTAGATGTATCGGTATATTAGATACATTCCACAAGCAAACAGAACATACCCTGATCAGATAGGATCCTTTGGAATATAGTAAAAAGAAAAAAAATGCTTTGATCACATATCTGTACTAAGGTATGACAGGCTTACGTAGCATTCTCAAAATATTGAAATAATCTAATTTAAGTAAAAAGTCGCACCAGGGTCAAAAGTTATAAAACTTCGGAGTCTTAGATCATACTCAAGTATCTGATTGGTCAGATGCTCGAGATTGATCTCAGACTCAAAGCAAAATTATATATATTTAAAACATCGGGGCCCGATCACAAGTAGAACAGACATCTACGAATTTGTTATTTCGATTATAACATAACTTTTTTTTAATAAAAATGCTTTCCCCGGAATATACGGCAAAGCCGGAAACGTTTTAGCGGTTACGCCATTTTTGCTGTTACATTTACTCTACACAACTTTCACCCATGATGCTGAACCAGTGCAGGGTCAAATCTCAACAGAAAACACAATTCCAAGTCAGAAGCAAACAACTATACAATTTACATAATGTACACACACCTCTATGCCAGAGTCATCGTGTTCACAGATTTATAAATGTAAAATTACATTTGACTGTGTGGTTATAGTTTAACACAGGTGACAGCTTAATGCAGGATGAAAGTCATGCAGAGAGCTCATTTTTTCATGACTTTCGCCCTACATTAAGCAGCCACCTGTCTACGAAGAATTCTTCATTACTAATTTTTCGTAGTATCGACATTTTACTGTACATCATTTTATATCTAAAGATTGGATTTGCAAAATTGTTCTCTTCTTTATTCTAAAACAAAGTTTTCTCCATTTCGTTCCAAATTAACTTTGATCCTGATGGAACACCGAGTTACTCGGCGCCTCATCTGGGTTCACTGTTTCGCCAAATAAATATCTGTTCCAACAGTTTGACTCTCACTCCTAGAGATGCTGCCATAACTACACAGGAACTATCGGAAGTGACAAATACTATGCATTTTTCTTCTGTTTCAGGACTTAGTGCTTATAATACAACCTTTTGATGACAGAGACGTGTTGATTTGTTTACGGGTGTTTTTATGACGCAATGACATCGAGAAAACCACAATAGAATTCGCCTGAACAAAACACTTAGTACATCAAGACGAGAGTCAAAACCAAATGCTTAACCCGTTTGCTGCGAACCTGTGACTGCATCAAACAGTTTGGATTCTGATGAGACGCCGAGTTCCTCCGCGTCTCACCTTAATGCAAAGTGTTTGCATAGGCAGTAATTGTGTTTATTGGAAGAAATTGAAGACAAATGAAAATTGTAGCAGACGCAAAGCTCACATGACTGGTGCATTAAGCCATTATCTGTCGTACTGACCTATTGTAAGAAAGCTCCTGAGTGGTCCGTTTAGAAATGGTGTATCTACAGAGGACTGACAACAAACTATCGTTACAAATATGAAGTTTACAAACAATAAGAAAGTTATTATCTGTTTCATTAATTTAAAACACCAGTGTCCTCCATTTCCTGTGAAGACTTCGGCCTATTTTTACATTGATTAGATACCAAGTGAGTCGGAGTCTTGTTTGGAGTAAGCTTTTAGCAAAGTGGTATCCAAATTCGTTCATATCATTAAGTTAATAAATATTAGGCTAAATCCCTCCACCGAGACATTTATTTCCAGGTCACGTGTTCGTCAATCATATTAATCCCCTTTCCTCATATGTATATTGATGCAAGAATATACATGTAATGATGTCATGGTACAAGGTTATAAAACTTCTGAGTCTGAGTCTAAGATCATTATCAAGTATCGGATTGGTCAGATGCTTGAGAATGATCTCAGACTCTAGCAAACAGTTTTATAACCTTGGGGCCATACATATTTTTAATAGCATATACACATAGGTTGTTTGTCCATGAAGAAAATTTACAATAATTTAGAATAAGGTATATATTATTTCATAATAAAATATATCAGACCCTGATCAGAAGACTTCAGTGGGGTCTACTGTGTCTACAAAGCCGTTAACGCCATATATGTATGGTGATGCTGGTAATTGTAATGGTACAATAAATTATACTGTATTCACTATAAAAATGGTTCATTGTTATTATTTGTACACCACGCATACATTATTTATACATATCACATAGACGTTTATACAGCTCCATTAAAACATCATCCAGTAGACTGTTTAGACGTATTGTAGATGCTTAATACCATGATTTGTTAGAGAGCACAAAACTGGCCTGATACAGCTGACTTCAGCTCTCTATGTTTTCTGTCAGAGTTACCACTCACTAAGCTCCTGGCCAAGGGCCTGTCTACCCAGGGAGCACAAGGGTTATTCAACCCATAGCTGCGGTCTGTGCATGGGCATCAGAGCTTGTCACACCGGTGGGCCTGACATGCTGCATGTCTGGGGGAAAACCTCCCCGAGTCCCTGGCAGTTCAGCCTGAGGTCGCGAGGTGTTCAGTATCATTGTGTCTCCACGTGGAGGCACTGCATAGGGCTTGTCTACAGAGAGGTTATGGATTGGCAGGGAACAAAGGTGCCCTTCGCATGCGATGTCTCAACAACAACAATAATAACAACAACAACAACTCCATCACAAATAAATTATTTTTAATCACATGTGATAAGTATCTAAAACATACCGAAATATAGTTTTCTGACCCAACCAAAAAAAAGAGAAAAGATTCGCGAACACCCCTGCTCTATATAATAAGTAAAAGGTATTCAATTCCGGCCGATATCTGCTCAAAAATCGATGGGTTCATTCACTGTGATCGTCCTTGAAAGCTTATTTGACCGCCGATTTCCATAAACTGTTTATTTCGGTTTTAAACCTAAAGTAAGACTTACAAACCGAAAGTAGTGACTTTCGCCGATATCAATATCAAGCTTGTAGAGATTTTTAGAACATATTATTTGAAGAAATGGTGAATACACGACATCCATTCATGCTATCAGACCGGGACAATGCATTATAGACCACAGGGGTCTGGACCGCTTCATGGGGGTCTATATGTACTAATAACAAGGGTTCCAACTAGCAGAACGGATATCCGTGTACCACGAGTACAAATATGACTGTAACTCTTACAATTTAAATGATAATTTCGTAATTCTTTCGGCTATTGAAAGCCAATATATTTTTCTATCAAATAAATATAAGCTTATAAGGGTAACTTATGAACAAGTATCAATCCAACAATGATTTTCTAAAAAAATCACGTGTTTTTGGGCCATTGACAAACGTTCGTTCACCCCGGTTTCACTATATCACAGCAATAACCTGGCAATTTGCAGTTAAAATAATGGCGTGGTTCAATAAAACGAATCAATTCTATCACCCACCTCCAATTATTAGTCCCCATCATCAAAAGAATGGTGTAAAACTAGCGAGTTTTGTCAGTTTGCTTCAAATCGTCGAGGAAGGAGCCATTGTACGTGACGTCACGGATTTCCCAACTTTTCCTTCGCTCATCCAATGAAATGGCTCCATTAAAATTTGTTGCAAAATGGCACCATCCGAAATAGAAACATAACGACAGACGGAAAGGCCGCTGTTGCTAGTTGCTTATTTATTAAGAGGACAAAACAAATGGAGATTGGTGATATAATTGGGTTATTTTATTGAACCACGCCATCTTTTGAACTGAAAATCGCGAGGTTATAGCTGTGATATAGTGAAGCCGGGGTGAACGAACGTTTGTCAGTGACTCAGAAAGCAGGTGAAAGTTTGAGATAATCGTTGTTGGATTGATAATTGTGCATAAGTTACCGTCAGAAGAATATATTTATTTGATAGTAAAATATATTGGCTTTCAATAACCGAAAGAATTACAAAGTTATCATTGAAATTGCAAGAGTTACAGTCATATTTGTACACGTGGTACACGGGTGTCCGTTCTGCAAGTTTGAACCCTTGCTGTTATATAGTACATATAGACCCCCATGAAGCGGTACAGACCCCTGTGTTATAGACCAGTTATATGGTGTTTTCGAATCTCAGAGTCAACCTGTGTCCTAGAGAGGTTGGTCGTCACTTTGGCGCTTCGTTGTAAAAGCGTGTAAATATTCTGAGAAAAAGTAGATGACTGCTGATCAAGAGTGATGATTTCTTTGATAAATAAGACACAGTTTATGGAAATCAGTGGTCAAATAAGCTTTCAAGGACGGTCGCAGTGAATGAACCGATGGATTTTCGAGCAGATTTCGGCCGGAGTTGAATACCTTTTACTTATTATATAGAGCAGGGGTGTTCGCGAATTTTTATTATTTTCTTTTTTGGCACGGATCTATATAATAGTAGTACGCTAAATATTTTGCGACAATGGTTTGTTAATTTCTTCACCTGACACATATGCATTTTTTATCACACAATCTGCCATGTGAGAGCGCCGAAACAGGATGCCGTTAATCGCGGAAATGTGCTAGTGCATTTTTTATGCGAAATGAGGCAGTTGAAATCCGGCTGTACTACGCTGTAAATAATGGCCGAAACAGTCATCAGATATAGTCTGTTTCACTTTCTATGGCACTTATTAAGGGTTATGTGATACAACATAATCTTACATTCGTGTCCATTACGCATTGTTTTCACGAAACTCGTTTGCTATAATGAATATGACATTCGCAAAAGCTCGTGCCATTTTATTATAGTAAACTCGTTTCATAAAAACAGTTTGTAAGACAGCATCTGTCATGTTCTCTGAATCGCATGTATACACGTCTATAGTTTGGTCTCATAATATTTAATGATAATCGTGGAAAGATGAAAGCTCAATGTCGATACAACAAAAATAATGAGTTTCAAGAAAGAATGACGAAACGCGTTAACACCCATGTAGCACTGTATAAGTAATCAAAATATTTACAGGTTCCTTTTCTGAGACACAATCCGCAATACAGTGTATATCTAAGGATATGCTGTATAAATAGTGTTACGCTCCAGTGTCTAGCGGGAGCATAAGGGTCCACATTAAATACTCGTCTCTTATTCAGTTTAATTTTCTTTCTAAGATAATCAAAATGTACCCGAGACAGATCTCAGTTCACACTTTTAATCGTACACTTTACCTCACACATAAATAAACTAGATAACTAGGCCTCTAAAACAAATCACAATCAATGTTGAGTTCCCATTTAGGGTATACTATAGGCTTTGGGTAGGGTATAGGTGGCGACCTGTGAGCTTATATTAAGGATGTAAAGTTCAAACTGATAAGATCTAAACTAGATCTAGATCATATGTCAATAAGTGCTAACAGTGCACACTAATTATAGAGGAAATTAAAATAGATCTATATCCATAAAATGTCTGATTTTCATAATAAATACCCTCAAAACTCGTAATTCAATAAATAATGCAAAGTGCTGGAACTAGGGCTTTAATAATCCAATGTAACTGATTCTGTATAAATATAACACGTACGTAAAATATACTTAGGTGGCTCGGTTTGAGAGTTAAAAATAACGGCGTCCATAACCAAAAAGATGATAACTGAAGTGAGCTCTCGAATGCAAAAATCGGGTCTTTATAATATACTGGTTGGGGGATGCACCCCAAAGTCTGGTCACAAGTGATCCGATTCTTGGTCACTTGACCCAAACTTTGGGGCGATGTCATCACATTCTACATGACGTCAACAAATTAATGTATCCAAAACTTTGGTCATACTCGCTAACGTCGGAGTAGAATGAAATGGTACACAATATGGCGGACATTAAACTGGATAAACCTTCGCTATACAGAGTAGGATTTGATACCCGTAGATGACTTGTATTGAACTGTTATCAAAACAAAGTGAAGATAAGGGTTTATGCTGGAGTTTTATAAGGTAAGCTACCGCGGCTAAGCAGTAGAAATATTCTGAAAATGGGCGATCCTTCGAAAGCAAAAGTAGAATGAGCAAAATGAGAAAAATGGAGACTCGGTTTTATTGAGTCTGTTCATGCTAGCAATCGTGTAAACACACGTCACTTCCGCCAGTGTAGCATAAGTCTACACAGGATACAAACACTAAAAGAATGTACATGTAGCAGTTTCCTAGAAAATACTTTACATGTACCGTATTTAAACATGACATACATACAGTTAAAGATTAAGGACTTGGAATATAATAAATAGATCTAGTCAAAACAAATCAAGCGTGAGGAACCACACGAAACATAACACTGCTAAAAAAGATCGTAAAACAGCAGCTATGTCGGTTTATGCTAAAGCAACATCAGCATGAACCGAGCGCTACCGCAGGTCACCACAATATTCTTATGAAACATATGTTTGAACTCTTTGACAAGCACATGCTACTACTTTAAAAATATGGATTTGAAACGTTGGGTTCAGCAAATGCGAATGTCACATAAATTCGACGAGTCCAACTCGAGTTTTGCGAACAACTGTCAGGCGTAATACCACAAACACAAACTACAAACTAGTGGTACGAGCGTACATATGGTGAACTCGGTCGAACAAACTTAGGGCTATATTAGATTCATATCCATTATGAAAAGATTTTTCGATCTCGTCAAACAAAAGCTTAGGATTAATTTCATACCAAAAACTTGTCTCCGATGCAGCTGGTTCGGAACAGATAGACACATACATTAATGGCGACTTTTCCAAACATGTCGAAACATGAATAATTTGCTAATGTTCAGACGTGACCAAACATATGGCAAAGTTCACAGAACTAATGAGATTAGAAAATTAAAATTTATAAAAATGTTGGCAACCTTGCATACAAGCGATTTGAAAGGTTTTCACATTTACCATCTCAGTTGGTGATCGAAACAATAACTGTTGTGTTGTCACGGATTTAATTTAATTTTTTTTCGCGGCGTTTATCTGAAATTTAGTTTCGTTAATTGTCTGACTTAACCGCAGCAAATATTTGATATGCCATATTTGGGGTGTATAGTATTACTATAGTTCCCTGTTCTGAACTGAATGCCATTTCCCTCTCTATTGTTTATACAGTACTCAGTTCCTTAACTTACATATACGATGTATGCAGGCCGTATTGTATGTTAGTGTTGCCATTAACATTGTGATGATGTACCAATTTGGATTGTTTTGGTTTCTTGTGCTGATTGGTCTATGAGTATCTATCTATCTAAACCAGATGCAAACACGACGGTTTTCACGTCTTACTGAGTACATGTAGTTAGTTATAACAAGATACAAAAACATCGGTTATCCCGTTTTGTCAAATCACAATAACAAAATGCAAATGCATTGGTTATCTTGTCTAACAGAGTGGTTATAACAAGGTGCAGAACACTTCGGTCATCACGTCTTAGATCGTATAACAAGGTGCAGAACACTTCGGTCATCACGTCTTAGATCGTTATATAACATGATTTATAACATAACTCGTGGCTTCAGCGTGACGTAACACTATCATATATATTTTGATATTCACGGGCATATATTCACTAGTGAATAACATTCGAACGACCGAACTGTATTCATACGCGCTGTCAAAACAAACAAACTGGCGGACGGTGACCTACATTTCAACGATTGATTTCACGATAGATGGCAAAGGACTGTTGGAACTTGCACCTTATTTTCGATAAAATAATACAAACTGTAAAGTTAATATCTCATCTGTCAGTAAATATCTACAAAATGTATGCCAAAAAGACCTAGATCTACCAGGTCCTCTGACCCAAACCATCCATTCTACATTAAAATGCCTTCACAAATTTACATTTGCTTCACCGCATGTCCTTTTGTTAATGCAGATTTCTACTCACAAAAATATCTCGTCATTCAACAGGTATAGTCATCTGAATCCAGCACAGAACAGACATATTTCAAATATGTTATACTCTAAATCAGCTGATCGCGAAAACCTGCCTCCTGTTCCAACGTATTTTATGCAGCAGTTCGTACTGCATCTTTTGTCCATCTCAATAAACTTTTTCATTGAATTTGAATCGAGATTTTTGTTTCTCGGTGGAAATGTCCATGTCCATGTGTATACAACACTGATGAAGGGCTTAATATACCAAAACGAAGGCGCATTTTGAATCCCATTGACAGTGAGTGTCAGACGTGTATAGGCGAACTGTATGTGGATCTTCATTTAAATGGCGCGCTTTACACAGATACATGTTGTGTACAGTGACGTCATAATGTGACGTGTTGGAATGTCGAAACTGTAACACAAAAAATTATTTTGACGTGTTTCTGTAGGTTTTCGTATCATAAACTATCGCAGTTAAATTGAGTACCAGAGATGTTTAAATTAGATCCTAGTTGATATGACAGTAAGTAAAAAAAAACAGTTGGAAATTTTTGACCTACTTTGTCCTCGTTACCCAGCGAACCTAATAACACATTTTATTCACGATTTCTATATGTAAGGAGAATTTATAACAATCCACGTTACTGCTGAAATATTGGCTGCAAAAACATTTGTGTTTGTTATGTTATAAATAGAATCTTGCATTCGTGTTCATGATTATTGGATTTATTAGATTCGTCTTTTTAAAACGATAAAAAAAACTCGCTAAAGCTCGTTTTTTATCGTTTCAAAAAGACTTATTTAATAAATCCAATAATCAAGAACACTCGTGTAAGATCCTCTTTATAATCATAGTTTACCACGTCATACTAATAAGTCGTTATTACAACATACAAAAACATCGGTTGTCACGTCTAAAATGTTATTACAATGTGCAAAAACTGCGGTTATCACGTCTTACTAAGTCGTTATTACAATATACAAAAAACTTCGGTTATCACCTTTTATTAAGTCGTTATTACATGATACAAAAACTCGGTTTTCACCTCTTTCTAAGTCGTTATAACAAGATACGAAGAGTTCGGTTATCCCCTCTTAATACGTCGATTTACAAAACTCATTACAACGCATTTTACAGCTTTTAACCCTATACTCCATAGATACGTCTTGAACACCTTTGGAGCCGTCTGACTATGCCCTGCTTTATTTGCTTATGAAGTAATATAGGTTTGATTATACAATTTATATCCGGACTATAACGTCTTTTCTATTAATGTCACTACAGTATAACCTCTCTTAACCGGA
This sequence comes from Azorinus chamasolen, assembly GCA_963576725.1. Classification (NCBI taxonomy): domain Eukaryota; kingdom Metazoa; phylum Mollusca; class Bivalvia; order Cardiida; family Solecurtidae; genus Azorinus; species Azorinus chamasolen. The sequence goes on from OY755245.1 coordinate 74,055,087, forward strand.
ATTCTAGTAGATAAGAATTTAGATACTTTTAGGCAGGTGGCTGCTTAATGCAGAGTGAAAGTCATACAGAAAGCTCCTTCTGCATGACTTTCACCCTGCATTAAGCTGCCACCTGTCTCCAAGACCGATATTCATACTAAATTTAACGGCCGGTTAAGAGAGGTTTTACTGTATAATATTCATTAAGTAAAAGGTTAAAAGACAAGCCTCTAGATAATAGTAGAGCGTTAAACACATTGCAGCAATAGTGCGCTCATGTTTTCCACCAAACCCTTAGTTTGCTTGACTTCATTGTACAGTAACCCCACTCTAAACCGGAGTCTTAGTAGAGAAACATTTAGATACCTTTAGGCAGGTGTCTGCTTAATGCAGGATGAAAGTCATGCAGAAAGCTCCCATATGAGCTTTCTGTGTGACTTTGATCCTGCATTGAGCTGCCACCTGTCCCCAAGACCGATATTGTATTAAACAGAACGTCCTGTTTTAGAGATATTTACTGCTCAATGGTGTTGAAATCATGAACACCAACATCCGCTCGGTTATCGGTGTAAAAGTAAAGTATCTAGTTATAGTCTACTTTCAGTCCGAAGGACCGCTCAGCCGACTGTACATTTACTCCCCTGGTCATTGAGTCATTGGTCTACACTATTGAGCACTGCTAACATATGGCGCAATCATGCAGCCGCAGTACCGGCGAGAGTCCCTCACATGTACCCATTTTAACCCCTGGGTGGAGGGGATGTGCGGGTGGGAGACACGGAAAAGCGTCTCTGAAATATCCGAGTGGGACCGGGATTTGAACCCCCGACCTCCGGACTGATAGTCAAGCGCGTTGCCACTAGACCACCACAACACCAAAGTTGACTTGACACCATAGTACAGTTTGATTGTCGAATCGCTTAACCCTTTACTTCATGAATATTTATGTAAGAACCAGTGGCATATTAGATATCTATTAGCTGATTCTTATAATGGTATATGAACAAAGGATTGTTTTTGCGACGATTATATCTATATTGTTTTTCATAAGAAAACAGAGCAGACCTGGATCAAGTGGCTCCTACAGGGACCGTCTGATCTGAGTACACTGTGTTTGTAAAGGGGTGAAAGTGTGTCTCTATCAGAAAAGGGTAAATTGTTACATTTGTAATTTCTTATGCATTTTTAATATTTGACTGACGCTGTAGTACTTTCCTACATAATACTTCTGACTGTATATGGTAAAAATCAAATTATCCGTGGGAACAACTCGGCTACATTAGACCATTCTGCTATTCAGAGAATGCATCTGAAAATACATGATTAATTACATTTGACAAGTTATATACCAGAGTCCTGTCGCGTGCACAAAACATTGCATACACTTATATGTTTTTCGGTTTTACATGAATTTCCAATAATGTACGTTAAGTTGAAAACATCCTAACTCTTACAAAACATAGAAACCTTCATTTGCAAAAATACTGTCTGTTTCAAAGTCTCAATGATACATTTCCTTCCATTTTTTTCTAGAACGTGACGAGAATGTCAAACAGTTTGGATCCTGATGAGATGCCGAGTTACTCGGTATCTCATCTGCGTCCAAACTGTTTGAAAAGGATATCACATATTCGCCAATGTGTTGAAAGTGTTTAGAACAAGTGTCTAGATTTCACAACAGTAAAGTGCATGTTAAATGTTTTGTATTTAATGGACTTGACGGCTTGGACAGATGATGTAGCCGCTGGTAAGATCTTGTTTAGTGCATAACTTACTTGACTGCCCTCTGCATATTCTAGTCGGCATTTGAAACATTCAGGTAAGATATCGTGAATTACATTTTCATCCTTCATCCTCATATTGACGCATTTTAACGCTTCTTAGCCTATTCCCTCATACTGGCGTCCATTCCCTAATAGTAACGCCTTTAAAAATTACGCATCCGTGAAAGTCAATATTTAAAACCTATTGTGATAAATAGAGCATTTGCTCCATAGAAGCAAATGCTCTGTTTATTACAATAGGTTAAAACTACACAATTCTAAACACAATCCTTTTTGCTAGTAAATTCTCCTTTTCGGTAGATTTATTCAACGAGGTATCTAAAAATAGCATTTGAGGTGATGGATTAACCCGCCATGAAAAAAGTAGTATCTCCTCAAAATTTGATTTAGTGCAATTTTGACTACTTCCGATTCGATCAAATTTTGAGAAATTTTGAACGTATGTCAAAACATTTGACCTCGATTGTTTTTGCAAATTTGAGCAAGGTCGCGGCTACAGATATTATACCCCAGCAGAGAATAAGGTGGACCTTGCATAGTGGTCTATAGTTTTTTCTTGTCTGATTATTGTTTAGGGGGTCATATGGACTGATACTAGGCCGGGTGCCAATTTGTTACCCTTGGGCAATATGGAATATTCAAGATGGTGGCCAATACAGCTTAAACGTGCACCAATTGCACTTTTTATCTGATGGATAATGATTAGTGCAGTAAGAGAATAAGTTGGACCTTGCATAGTGGTCTATAGGTTTTCTACTGCCAACTTATTGTTTAGGGGGTCATTTGGACTGACACTAGACCAAGTGCCACTTTGTTACTCTTGGGCATTCTGTGATATTCAAGATGGCGGCCAATATGGCGTAAACATGCACTAATTGCACACTTTTTATCTGATAAATAATGTTTAGTGTTGTCAGAGAATATGTTGGACCTAGCATAATGGTTAAGTGGGATACTATTGATTAACACTAGACCATATGCCCATTTGTTACCCTTGGGCATTACGTGATATTCAAGATGGCTGCCAATAAGGCGAGAAAACAATCAATTACATTTTTATCAGACGGGTTATGATTAGTGTAGCATAATTATATATAGCTCTTTTTATAATACATATGATGAAGAAACTGTTAAATGTTTGGGCTTTAAATTGTTGAAAAATTAAAATAAAAGAATATAGTTGGTAATATTGTAGGTGGCGGTGGTCTAGTGGTAGGGGTTCAAATCCCGGTCCCTCCCGGAAATTTCAGAGACGCTTTTCCGTGTCTTCCACCCACACATCCTCTCCACCCAGGGGTTAAAATGGGTACCCGTGAGGGTCACTCGCCGGTACTGCGGCTGCATGATTGCGCCATATGTTAGCAGTGCTCAATATTGTAGGCCAATGACTCAATGACCAGGGGAGTAAACGTACAGTCGGCTGAGCGGTCATTCGGACTGAAAGTAGACTATAACTAGGTACTTTACTTTTTTTTTAATATGGCCGCCAAAATGACTGCCAAAATAGCATCAGCAATCCGAAATATAGAAAAAAAAGATGCTACGCTACATATATGCTGCTCATTATTTTGTAACGTTTACAGGACAAAATAGCTTCAGAATCGGAATCTATGTGACTTGAAACGTGTGCTAAAGAGTGTTGTAAATAACACTTTCCTTCATATGAACGTCTTTTCAAGCATTTGCAAACAGAGTAGACCCAGATCAGACTGCTCCTATAGGAGCCGTCTGATCAGGGTTTGCTCTGTTTGCTTATGAAATTATTTTAGATATGACTCTTCCATTTCTACCAATACCATAAACTCCTGTGTCAACAAATTAATGTTCATGATGTCAGTATTCCATGAAAACTGAACAGAGAAAGGGTTAACGAGCAGTTTGTATTGAAAATATGACATCATTTCATTGCTACGGAAACCTATGGAAACGCGGCCGCCACTCACCGGAATCTGCTTTCAGATTTAATTATGTGTACCCGGACGTACTAATTTCGATGTATTTAGCTAATGAATATTCATGATGTCATTTTTTATATTAATATTCATGGAGTAAATGATCAATTACCGCTGATGTTTTTCATTGTCATACAGTAAAAAGCATGGTTAACCCTTTCAATGCGGGAGACCAGTCACCAATGTACTTCGCGAACAGTGTTGACTCAGATGAGCGGGCTCCTAGAGGATTCATCTAAACATGGTCTACACTGTTTGTCACGATGTTTTCTCCCTTAAAAATACTCGAATACAGTAAAACCCCGCTAATACGACCACTTAATAAAAAGCCACTGGCGTCGTTTAAAGCAGGTGGTTGCTTAATACAGGACGAAAGTTATGCAGAAAGCTCCTATAGGAGCTTTCTGCATAACTTTCGTCCTGTATTAAGCTACCACCTGCCTCTGCCGCCCAGAATTATGCCCATTTTTGGTGGTCGCATTAGCGGGGTTTTACTGTACATGTATTCACGGTAAGCTTGGCCTGTTACTAATTTTCAAAAGGCAGACTGGCATAGTAGCAAATAGTTGGAGTATCTCAAAACTCCATTTCTCCTTAACATTTCCAGTTCAATGTACAGTAAACCGCGCCACAAAGACTACAAAATTAATCTTTAACTCATCCCCTCATGGTCTATTTAATTAGAATTAACCTCTTTGAATAAATCTACTGTAAAGGAGCATTTAATAGAGAAAAGAAAAAAATAGAATCATGTGATTTTAAAAACATTGTGATAAATAGAGCAATGTATTTTTCAACGCATGATAAAGATCTAAATAATGCCACTTAGGAATTCATAAGCTTTTCGTTGAAATATGTGAAAGTAGATAAATTATACCGCTGTTCAATATATATGATATACAGTGCTCCCTCCCTACAACGGCCCTCTCAATAACGATTCCCTCCTTACAACAACGCATGTCGCTGTTTCCGAAACAACATGGCTCCTGAAACAACTTTTTCCATCGTATTTTCTTTATGCCTCCATCAAACCCTATCTAAAGAGTGGTCACAACATAGGGTTTGATAGAGGCATAACGGATTTAGTTCTCGAAATACATCTTATCTGGGAATCTGTAAACAAGCTAATTATGTTTGATTTTCCCTCCCTATAACAACTCCCTCTGAACAACACATACAATCTTCGTATCCCAAAGTGTGTCGTTGTAGAGAGGGAGCACTGTAAACACATAACTATAGATATAAACAGTCTACTGTTGTCATCGTAATTAGTCTTATGCTGAAAAAAAGGCTGCTCAACTTGTAATCCACTGGACGTTTAGCTGACTTCCGATACAGTGAAGCCTTTAAGAAAATACTGAAAGAGTGCTAAACAGCTTGGATCCTGGTGAGATGTCGAGTAACTCGGCGTCTCATTTAAATCCAAGACACATGTGAACTTCGATATATCGATCATCGGATAACTCGAACTTTGGGATAACTCGAACTTCGGGATAATTCGAAGTAAAAGTTCGGTCCTTCCAAAATTTACTATACAGAATTGTTCTAAAATGTATCATATATCTAGAAACACGTGTGATAGCTTAATGCGTGTCTCAAGTAATGCTGAAAGCTCCTACAGGAGCTTTCAGCATTACTTGAGACTTGCATTAAGCTGTGAACTTGATAATTTTGTTCAGATTAGAAATCGGATGACTCGAACCTCTGTTATATCGACAGTACATGTATTTGCAAATGTCAGTCAGGTCGCGCTTAGCCTTTTGAAGGATTAAATATTTCTCGTCATTATTTTGGTTTTATTTATACCGCAACACTACATGTTTACTAGCTTACTAAATGGGCCAGATTGTTATACGAGAATGACAACTATTCAACACACTGCATGTTTACTAGCTTACTAAATGGGTCCGATTGTTATACGAGAATGACAAATATTCAACACACTACATGTTTACTAGCTTACTAAATGGGTCCGATTGTTATACGAGAATGACAAATATTCAACACGCAGTGTGTTACATAAATACAGATTTATGAGGAAGAAACTGAACCGAATCCTTCCTCGCTGGACAACAACGTTGTAAAACCATTACGAAATCAACAGCTTGTTATTACTAACATGTAATGACTAATGTGGTTAAGTGGGGCCATAATATATGTTTTGCACGTATTTGTGGTTAGTTTTGACCATAACAAATGTTTTCCACGTTAGACCGTAAAGTTCCGGTTGTTGTTACTGATAAATAATGATAGACCTATCAATTTCAACCATCTAACAAAAAGAAGAGTGCGTAGAGAATTTATTGAAATAGTTTTTGATATTTCTCCGCAAAACACAACCGTGCTGCATTTCATTAGAATGGCCTCTCGAGTATGCTCTCCGAGACGATTCTAATGGATTCGACAAGATAGGACATAGTTGAGAACTAAGGGATTTGATAGACCAGTACGCATAGTCTATAACGCTGACTGCCGAACAAGTCCCGCGTAATATACAGTGGAACCTGTCTGAATCATTTCCCTGTTCTATGTTTATTTCTAATTGCAATACCTACTGAATAGTCATGGAAAAAATAGTTGTAACTAAAATAGTTAAAACGCAATACGGAAAGTGGAACATTGTAGCCAAAGAAAAAGAAAAAAATAGACCTGTAAAATCCCAAAAGCAAACAGAGCAGACATTGATCAGACGGTTCATATAGGAGCCGTCTGATATGGGTCTACTCTATTTGCCAGTGCGTGAAAAGGCGCTTACATGAAGGAAAGTGTTAATTGTCATTCATCCATTGTTCATATGAGTATTTAAAAGCAGGTGGCTGCTTAATGCAGGGAAAAGGTAATGCAGGGAAACTCCTAGGAGTCTCTTCTGCGTTACTAATGACCTGAATTAAGCTACCACCTGCCGTACAGACCCATAATTAGTCCTCTTTTTGATGACCGCTTTAGGAAGGTTTTATTGTATGGTTGGTAGACCAACAGATGATAACACAGACACATCATTTACACGCCTCTTCAAGGAAAAATATGTTTCATATTTCACATTTTTCATATCTTGCATTTCTGTACAGAAATTATGTTCAGAGTTTCAACCAGTTTGGATCCTGATGAGACTTGGTCGAGTTACTTGGTGACTCGTATGGATCCGATCTGTTTGGAACGTTAAATAACGTTCGCCCGTGGCACGTTACTTTCCGAGGCATGAACGGGTCAGCATGCACTGTGCATGAGGTTGATACCAAAACCTGGTTAGTATTATATCTTTGATGTGACAGGTCACCCCAGGCTTGTTTTATGTCGTGAGATACTGACACGTTTCTAAGTTGCCAATTAATACTATTTAATTACTTAACTGACGTAGGTAACAAACACGAGCCATCACTATTCGTCAGAAAACTCTTCCCAAAAGTATAAATACCCAACATCTACCGTAAATTCAATATCGTGGTGAGAAACAGAACATACGATTTTTCCCATATATCTTGAGGAATTCCAACTGAGAACAGGTTTGTTTTAGCTTCGTTTCTGACAAATACGCTGCAAAGTGTTAGTTTAGATACATCACACTTTAATTCGTAGGTAAATTAAAATATTTACCATTGCTTTGGTTCTCAGAAGATCGATTAATACATGTACAGTAAAACCCGCTAAAGCCAACCTAAAAGAGGTATAATTCTGGGAGCTAGATGCAGGTGGTAGGCTTAATGCAGGACAAAGGTAATGCAGAAAGCTCCTCTAGGAGCTTTCTGCATTACTTTTGTCCTGCATTAAACAACCACCTGCTTAGAAAGTCAGGTATGTTTATTCATTAAGTGGTCGCATTAGAGGGGTTCTACTGTATAATGCATATACATAATTCGATGGGTCAGTTCAAACCTGTTAAACATTACAGGTATTTACAACATGATTGTAATCATACGTTTCATTCCTTCTCTTGAACAAACGCGATGAGAGTTTGGATCTTAATAAGACACAGAGTTACCCTGCGTCTCATTTGGATCCACACTGCATAATATCGTAACGACCTCGGTGCATAAATTGTAATTAAAGCATTCTTGCACTAAGCCCTCGAATTGTGAACGCAGAAGAAAGGGATCACTTGTTCAATAATATACACCGTGATTATTCATGTATACAATTTTGACATCATGAATATTGATTATATAATCATTCGTATACATATAACGGCACATGATCACAAAACATTTTGGCAATGTCAGAAACTGTAGGATCATATCTACATGTATAATATTTCATAAGTTAACAGAGCAGACCCTGATCAGGTGGCTCCTATAAGAGCCTATGCTATGGGTCTACTCTATTTGCAAAGGTGTAAAAAGGAACATTTATTGAGTAAAGGGTTAATCAAGGGAATGCAGTAGAACCCCTCTACATCAGATTGTTAGTGAAGAAGAAAATAAATAGTTTTAAACAGAAGACTGCTTAATGTAGGATGAAGGTCATGCGGAAAGCTCCTCTGGGGGCTTCTGCATAAATCTCGTCCAGCATTAAGCTCCTGCTTGTCGTTAATACCAGCATTGGTACTAATACATGTATGTACGATCCGTTTACAGAGGTTTTACTGTTAGTTTTCATTGCTGCATAAATTAACCACAAGCTATTATTGAGTCCGACATTCTTTCAATACAGCAGAACCCCTCTAATGCGACCACTTAAAGAATAAGCATAGCTGCCTTTATAAGCAGGTGGTTGCTTAATGCAAGATAACTGTCCTGCATTAAGCTACCACCTGCATCTAGCACCCAGAATTGTACTTCTTTTATATGGTCGCATTAGCGGGGTTTTACTGTATTACCTTTCATTGGTGATGAAAAGCGGTTTGATTATCAAACAGTTATTCGGCGTCACATCTGGATCCAGACTGTTTGCCACCGTCATAACGACTTCGGCGTATAAATTGTATAGTTTTGCACAAATCTCTCTAGCTGTGAACGCCGAAGGAAGGGGTTGCTTCTTTAATAATTTATTCTTTGTATGTTCATGTAAGATATAATGACATTGTGAATACTGGTTAGATTATTTTTCATAACGGCACATGAACACACGACATTTTGGCACTGGCAGAAACTGTAGAACTAATCTGTATGTATACTATTTTATAAGCAAACAGAGCAGACTCTGATCAGACGGCTCCGATATGGGCAGTCTGTTCTGCGTTTACTTTGTTTGCAATGGCGTATAAAGGCGTGTCTACGGAGGTTTAATCAAGGAAATACAGTAAAATCCCTCTAAATCTCATTGTTGGTAAAATACGATCATACTCAGACGGGTGAGAGCTTAATACAGAATGAAAGTCATACAGAGCGTTCCTCTCTGCGAGCTCTTTGCATGATGTTCGTCATGCATTAAGCTGCTACAATGTACCTGTCGTTAGTGCAAACATTGATACTTATATGTACGACCGGTTTACAGAGGTTTTACTGTTGAGTTTGTTCATTGTTGCATAAATTAAACCTAAACAGATTAGTGAGCCTGACATTTTTTCAATGTTGCCTTTCATTGATGATAATATATATTACATAAATGTTACCTTTGATTGATGATAATATCTATTACATAAATGTTATTCTATCTTTCGCTGCCAATTGCTTATCATGTTTACAAACAGGTTTGATCGAAATGAAATGCCGAGTGACTCGACGTCTCATCAGGAGCCAAACTGTTTGATAGTTCGTGTACTTTAACGCTTTATAACCGGATGTAAATAGATTTTGTATATAAAAAGAAAGTGTTGCATAAGCTGCCAATACAATTAGTGTTAATGTCTTGACAAACTAATGCTTTAACCCTGAATTACTGTGTAAACTTCTCTTACAAAGTTACCACAGTTTTATATGTTTATTCATACAGTTAACGATGAAGACCTTGGTAGTGTTGTCAGTTTTTGGCATGCTTTTGACCCACGCATTAACACAACCAATATGGATACCTCAAGGACTTTCCCCTGCCTTAATCCAGGCATTACAACGCCCCAGATACCCTGTGCGCGCTCCAAGGTACCCGGCTCAACGTTTCTACAACCCCCGGCGCCCTACACTAAACCAGCTGTTTCATGGGGACATTCCCGACCGTTATAATCCATCCGATATCTACGACTTTGTCGACAGCCCATACACGTAGTAAGTCTTCCCATACACGTAGTAAGTCTTCTTTGCAATACAGTAAAACGTCGATTATTCAAATACGTATTATTATCGATCTCTAAGACAGGTGACAGCTTAATGCAGGGTGAAAGTCATGCAGAAATCTCCTCCATGAGCTTTCTGCATGACTTCAACCATGCATTAAGATAGATGTATAGATTTTATTTCTTTCAGTAACTTATACATGTAGTATCTAGTTACATATGGAGATGGCGGTACATTAAGCAGCTACCTGCAAAAAGGGTCTAAATTCTTCTATATCTATATTTCGAACAGTCGGTTTTTACTTTTTACTATATATCCAGTTTTAAACCCTTCCAGTGTTAAAAAAACAATATTTCCTAAAATCCTGACCTGTTACAACATTTAATTATATCCTATTTGTTAATTTTTCCCAGAAACTTTTGACCGAGTTGTCAACCTGGTTTGGATTCTAATGAGACGCCGAGTTACTCGGTGTCTGACCTGTATCCAGACAGTTTGCAAATACAAGATTCCATGCGATTGGTCAATAAAACCCATTTATGTATATCGTTCTGAAAATGGGGACATAAGGTAAAACCCCTCTTAAGCAGACGTTAAATCTAGTATAAATATCGGTCTTGGAGACAGGTGGCAGCTTAATGTAGGGTGAACGTCATTCAGAAAGCTCCCATTGGAGCTTTCTGCGTGACTTTCGCTCTGCATAATACTATATAATATAATATAATATAATGCAACAGTGTAGATACAGATCGGCGGACTCCTGGTCAGGTCTGCTCTTTGTAGTCCGCTATTATTTTCAAGCTGCAAACAGGAATAAATTTTCTTTGATCGAGAGTACAGCTTTATAGTGTTTAACCATTTATTCCATACATATACAGTAAAATCTCGATTATTCGAATTTTCGTTAGGCAGGTGGCTGCTTAATGCATGATGAAAGTCATGCAGAAAACTCCTAGAGGAGCTTTCTGCATGACTTTCACCATGCCACCTCTCTTAAAGATCGATAATAATACGTATTTTAGTGTTCGGTTAATCGAGGTTTTACATATACCTTCCCACGCCTTTGCAAACAGAGTAGACCCAGATCACATGACTCCTATAGGATCCGTCTGACCCGAGTCTAATCTGTCTGCAAAGGCATAGAAAGGCGTATTTATGGAGTAACGGTTTAACCTTTGGATGCGGGAAACGAGTGTACTGCGATTTACAAACAGTGTAGACCTAGAATCAAAATCATCTACCAATTTTAACCATTTTGTATTGACTGGACTCTATAACATAAATCTGATAAGTCAGTTCATTTTGAATATTCAGCATTCAGAGGGTTAATATAATAAGGCTTAACCTTTTCCCCGTTGAATATTCATGAAAGAAATAATGGCATAATGAATACATATTAGCTGAAAGTCTATTATGGCATATGTACATTTGACTTTTGCTATTGTAAGAAACCGTGGAGCCAGATCTGTTATAATTTCATAAGCAAATGGAGCAGACCCTGATCAGACGGCTCATACAGGAGACGTCTGATTTGGGTCTACTCTGTTTGCCAAGACATGAAAAGACGCTCACATGAAGGAAAGGGTTAATGTATTTTATATGTAGTTTACCGGTATTTTAGATCTCCTTGTATCTTCCAGTTTTTTGGCATGACAAGAATGACACTAATTGATTACTTTACCAGACAATTGTTGATGAGATTATTATTAATGACTAACGTCTGAATATTACACATTCTCCTCCTAATTAAGTGTCGTTGGCTACAATTTTTCGTCTGTTTCAATTCTGAAAAAAAATATTTGCCAAAACACAGCCCGGATGTTAAACAGTTTGAATCGGCGTCTCATCAGGGTCAAAACTGTTTGCAACTTTAATCACAAATACGTGAATACCAATTAGGGAAGTGCTGCATAATAAACTATTTACACCATGTCTTTATACATGTACAGTGAAACCCCGCTAATGCGACCACTTAATGAATAAAAATGGATGTCTTTAGGAGCTTTCTGCATTACTTTTGTCCTGCAGTAAGCAACCACCTGCATCTAGTACCCAGAAGTATACCCCTTTTAGCGGGATTTAACTGTATTTACATATAAGTAGCTTTCGTTTACCTTTTTAACGCTGATTCGAATAGCCCATTAGTGGTTAATTATGGGATCCATTCTGTATAAAAGGATTACAACTTGTATTTTGAATGACAAACAGTGCAGACACCAATCAAAGGGTCTTCTTAATGAAACATCTGAACGTATGTACCGAGATTCTGGTCGGCATTTTGCATATAGACGTATTCCCATATTTATAACTCATAGAGTAGAGTCACGCTAAAGCTTCCATAAGTATGATTTATTAACCATTTCCTCCATAAATACGCCTTTCTACGCCTCTGTAAAAGTCAACTGTTGAAACCATTGTGATAATTAGAGCATTTGCTCCTATATGAACAAATGCTCTATTTACTACAGTGGTTTCAAACTACAAAATTCTAAAATTTTCCTTTTCTCTAGTTAATGCTCCTTTTCCGTAGATTTATTCAATGTAGATGGATCTAAAATGGGTTAATATAGGCGAGTGTAAAAGCTGGTGGTTGCTTAATGCAGAGCAAAGCTGACAGAGAGAGCACCCATAAGGATCTTTCTGTGTCACATTTATGTCCTGCATTAAGCTATAACTGTCTTAAAAATCCAGATTATTAGGATTCTTTTATGTGGCCATAGTGAAACTTTACTGTATAATAGTACGTTGAATACTTTGGAGTGATTGAAATTTATCTCCTAAATTGTAAAAGCTATTCTCGTGCAATATGTGTTTATTCATGAGCACACGGTGACTAAAACAAACTGGGAGGGGGATATCTCTGCTTTAACCATGCTGATAATGACATTTTCTTCTCCGGCAAACTGGCCTAACCATGTTTATCAACCAAACCAACCCTTCTTATGCCAAGCGCGACCTGACTCACATTTACAAATAACTTGCATCTATATAAGACACAGAGTTACTCAGCGTCTCATCAGGATCCAAACTACTGACACTAGGTAAGAAGCTTCTCAAAAGTTTGAATGAATCGGAAGTGAGGAGAGAAATTATTCTTATAACGTTTGCGCAGACCTGAACTCAGTTTCAATGTTGTTTTATTTACTGGTCCTTCGGGAGTATTAGTTGCAATACATTTAGTTACGAAACTTGAATACCGCTTAAGACGGTGATAGTGGGCGTGAACAACGTTGCACTTTTTATAATTGCTCATGATCAAACCCAATAAAACCGAGTCTGCAGTTTTCTCTTTTCACATTGCTACTTTTGCTTTCGATGGGACCTCCTACTCGTACTTTTATGAGAAAGATTCGTTAACGTTAAAGCATTGAATGTTTCTGGCCATTTACATAGTAACTTTAGACATGGCTCTCAAGCATCTGATTGGTCGGATCTTGAGCCTGCCCAGACTCAGAAGTTTTATAACATCGGATCATAATCATTTTTTTACTTCAGATCCACATGCAGAAAGCCTTACAGCGTTCCTATGAGCTACAGAGCATTGGCAGAGCTAGTAGCAAGTCAATGACACTGCGTCAAACAACCCTTTCGTTAGGAAACATTGTATTGAAAGTTGTACATAAAATATTATTTATTATATGCACATTCCTCTTCCGGTGACACAATGTTTCACTATAAATAATCAAATGTTTTATATATGTAGATCATCTCTGCTCCTTGGTAGAAATTAAAATTTACATAAGTTCAAAAGTGTTTTGGTTTAAGGTTTAAGAGACACCTTTGGATGCCTTTTGCAAACAGAATAGACCCAGCTCTGAAGACTCCTGTAGGAGCCGTCTGATCAGGGTATGTTCTGTTCGTCTTTGACATAATATAGACCTGATTCTGTAAACACTTTAGTCTGATCAGGATCCAAATGGTTTGATACTGATTATGTTGGTATAATTTTTAAGGAGTATTCATTTTGAACATGAAGCAGAAGATGTTCTTGGCAAACAAGATAGGGTTACCGTTATGATGCACGTGCATGTGATACATGTATAGTATGAAAATATGCATGGAACAGAAACGTTATGATTTAACGCCTTTGTAAAAGTAACGTTATGAAACCATTGTGATAAATAGAGCATGTGCTCCGTAAGACCTTTATCACAGTGGTTTCAAAACTACACGATTATAACAAATCATTTTCTCTAGTAAATGTTTCTTTTCGGTAGATTTATTCAAAGAGGTTGGGGCCTAAAAGTAGTCTATGGTGGATAATTCTCAAAAGTGTTTTTCTTTTATTTCACTCAAACATTGAGTCAAAGTACGAGCGCCAAACAGGCTGGATATTGATGAAATAATGAGTCACTCGACGTCACATGTTGACCTCATCTTTGCACGTAGTCACTCGACGTCACATGTTGACCCCATCTTGGCACGTAGGTTATCCACTTATTGCGTATATCTAGTGTTTCATATTGTCTTTGCTTTGTTTATATTGTATTGGTTGTTGTAATAAACTGATGTAATTTCCAGTTAATAAAAAAGCTTACAATTTTTCATTTCTGTGTTCTTCCATGTATACTATCTAAACCTCCACCCGATAACACCGCTTTTTACGCCATTGCAAACACAATCGTCTTTGTTTGCTTATGGCAGTACAGTAAAACGCTCTTAATCGGAATGTTAGTAAATAAGCATTAAAAACGTTTTAACGTTCTGCATGACATTCATACCAGTATTGATGCAACACATCCTGACCAGACGACTCTGATTGCAAACGCGTAAAAGGCGTATCTATGAGCAGACCCCCCCCCCCCCCTACGGCTTTATCAAAACTCATGTTTGATTATATTTCTCGCTTAAATACACCCTTAAAACAAGTAAATTAATGGATTTTGTGAGGTACTACTTTCCATTGCGTAATACGACTTCCGTATCTAATAGCAACAAACTACAGGTGACATTAAATGACGTCATTTGTTACCGGTATACACGTTGCGTTTTTGGCGTTAAATATAAATGACTGAGGGACTACTAAACAACGTGTTCGGTTAATTAAACTAGCCTTTTATAAACTGTTTATATGATAAATAGAATTTCATACCCGGGCTAGTTACTTATATCAATTTTAATTTATGAACTCGTTGACTTAATATAGAAATGCTGGTATAATTCTGTAAGAGCTCCTTCCCTTGTATTGATTTTACCTAATCGCGCGTATGAATACACCAGACAAGGGGTGTTCCAGATAAGGATTTCTAGTACGGCTATTTTTAGTAACTCAGCTTATCTAGCACATCTGAGAAGCGAGAAACGTACAGTAAAACCCAGCTAATGCGACCATTTAAAAGAGGTATAATTCTGGATGGCAGAGGCAGGTAGCTTAAATGCAAGACAAAAGTAATGCAGAAATCTCCAACCGCCTGCTTATAACGACACCCATGTTTATTCTTTAAGTGGTCGCATTAGAGGGGTTCTACTGTACTTAAATACTAAACTCGTCATTTCTCCACCGAACCCTGTGTTTTGACTTTAGGATCGTCTCTTTGGTGGAGAAATAAATAAGTTACGCATCTTATCTGGGCCGGTGTACCAAGTAAAGGGATGAAAAAATAAAAGCATATAAAAGGCACATGGAATACGTTTATTACATGATGAAGTCATTTTGCAAACAAATTGAACATCTATAAAAAACAAGAATGGTAAGATGGCGGTGAGGGGTGAAAAGGGATTTGCATCGAAGGTATCTCAGTTATGGTGACAGCAAGAAATGGCAACAAAAGAAGCGGGTTTGTAGGTTGTATACAGTCGTTTTCTTGGCCCTGGAAAGAAAATTGCAAACACGAATATAATTACATGTCCCTTGTCGCAGGTCACGGTGATAAGAACAGAATCTCAATCTGCTGGTCTCCAGAGGAGAAGCTGAGTTATTGTGGAACTGCTTGGCACTCGGATTATACATATATGTTTGTAATGAGTTAGAAATGAACGCCACTTTGAAACCCAAGCAGGCGATAATTTCAGCAGATGTACATGTAGTTATAAACGTGTTTTCACGCATTTGCAAACCGAGTAGACCCAGATCACACGGCTCCTATAGGCACCGTTTGATTAGGATCTGCTCTGTTTGCTAACGTAATTTGAAAGATCTGTTTCTTTACTTTTTAAAATGGCTACAATGTTCCACCTTCCATATTTCATCATAACTATTTTGTCGATTAATATTCAATAGGTATTGAAATTTGAAATAAACATAGAACAGGGAAAGGGTTAACAACCGTTCAACATTTTCTCAAATGTGCGATCAAATCGAAAGTAGTCAACACTGCGATAGATCCGAATTTGAGCAGACATTTTTTTTCAGAGCAGGGTAAGGGATAATATAATTATCTACATGGGAATGATGCGCATATAGTTATCTACATGGGAATGATGCGCATAATTATAGTTATCTACATGGGAATGATGCGCATAATTATAGTTATCCACATGGGAATGATGCGCATAATTATAGTTATCTACATGGGAATGATGCGCATAATTATAGTTATCCACATGGGAATGATGCGCATAATTATAGTTATCTACATGGGAATGACGCGCATAATTATAGTTATCTACATGGCAATGACACGCATAAGAATGACGCGCATAATTATAGTTATCTACATGGGAATGACGCGCATAATTATAGTTATCTACATGGCAATGACACGCATAAGAATGATGCACATAATTATAGTTATCTACATGGGAATGATGCGCATATAGTTATCTACATGGGAATGATGCGCATAATTATAGTTATCTACATGGGAATGATGCGCATAATTATAGTTATCTACATGGCAATGACGCGCATAAGAATGATGCGCATAATTATAGTTATCTACATGGCAATGACGCGCATAATTATAGTTATCTACATGGAATTTTGCGCATAATTATACTTATCTACATGGGAATGTTATCTACGTGGGAATGATGCGCATATAGGTATCTACATGGGAATGATGCACATATTAGAAACAGTGGCTGGCATTAAGGAAATCTTGAACGTAGAGTAGTTCCAGCCCTTTCTTGCCTGGGTATGTCTCTTAACCCTTTCCCCCATAGGCTATTTCTAGACCCAACATCTTTGAATAAATCTATCCAAAAGGAGCATTAACTAGAGAAAAGTAAAAATTTTGAATTTTGTAGTTTGAAACCATTGTGATAAATAGAGCATTTGCTCCCATAGGAACAAATGCTCTATTTATCACAATGGTTTCAATAAGTGGTTATTACAGTGTCTTTACACTATAAACACGCCTTTCTGCGCCTTTGCAAACAGAGTACATACAGATCAGATGGCTCCTATAGCAGCCGTCTGATCAGGGTCTGCTCTGTTTGCCTATGATATAATATAGATATAGGTTCTGTTTTTAAATGGTATGACTTTACCTGATCACGTGTTGATATCGAAACCGTCGCCGCTATCTCCGCTGTAGTAGACAACTGGGGCACGTGCGAATGACACTGTTCGGTATGTCATGGGCATGGGCATGTGATAAAATACTTGCTGAGGCACCGTCCTGTAGATGATGTATCCTTGAGCCAAGAAGGCAAAAAGTGGTACCGATAAGGTAACAGCAAGCAATAATCGTCCCAGCATCTTGTGTCTCTGTAATCAACAAATTAATGACACTAGTTATCGTACCATCATTAATATACCATATTATTTTAATATAGAATATACACATGGATTATCATCATCACCATCGTTGTCATCATCATCCTAATCGTTAGACCCTCAAAACTTTAACCCATTCCCTCCTAGATTATTTTAGAAGCAACCCAATGAATAAATCTACAGAAAAGGGACATTTACTAGAGAAAAAGAATATTTAGAATTTTAGAATGGGTTAAACATTCGCGTGGAGGAGGCGTTCTCGAGAACGTATCAGAAGAGAATCATACAGCAAGCACTATCTGTAGCGAGTAGTATTTCAAAAGGCTCAGTAGTTACAAAACTTCAGAAGAGATTCATACAACAAGCACTATCTGTAGCGAGTAGTATTTCAACAGGCTCCGTAGTTATAAAACTTCAGAAGAGACTCATACAGCAATCACTATCTGTAGCGAGTAGTATTCCAACAGGCTCCGTGGTTATAAAACTTCTGAGTCTAAGTTCATTCTCAAGTATCTGGGTCCATGCTTATAAAGCTTTTTAGTTGAGTCTGAGTTCGTTCTCAAACTTTTGATTGGTCAGATTTGAGTTCTCAAGCTTTTGATTGGTCAGATTTGAGCCAAAGGCTCAAATCTGACCAATCAAAAACTTGAGAACGAACTCAACTAAAAGCTTTATAAGCATGGACCCAGATTGGTCAATATTTTTGCACATGCTCAAATTCTGATCAGTCAAACGCTTGAAAATAAACTCAAAACAAAATAGTAAATTGACAAGCAGCTTGGAACAGAACATGTGATACCACCACTAAAATTGACATGTTCAATAACAAAGTGAGGCATGATTTGATTTTGTTCGCAATGTTACAGGGTATCTATTTTTTATCAGCGCAATAGTATATTACAGTTATTTTCGTATTTTCAGTTCATCCAAATAACAGAGACTATGTTTTAACCCTTTACTCCATAAATACGCCTTTCTACGCCATTGCAAACAAGTGTGACTCAGATCAGACGCCGGCTCAGGGTCTGCTCTGTTTGCTTATGGAATAATATAGATCAAATTATACAGTTTCTACTCTGGCCAAAAAGCCATGTGTAATGTGCCATTTAAAAGCATTTTCTTGCATGAAGTAAAGTGTAAATGTTTATCCAGCAGTTTTTTTTAGAAACTATTGACCTAGTGTCCAACAGTTTGGATCCTGATTGGACGTCGAGTGAGTCTGCATATGTCTCATCTGAGTCAAATTGTTTGCAAGTGCCAGCCAGCAAGATACAGGTTTAAATCCCGCGATACAATCAAACAAACTATTAACCCTTTCGCTGCCAATGTCCCGTCTGTGATTACCTATGCAAACAGTTTGGGTCCTGATGAGACGCCGAGTAACACGGCGTCTTATCAGGACCCAAACTGTTTGTTACTCTCACTGTTTTTCTCAAACAAAAATGAAGAAATGTAAAAAAAAAAAAGAACATTGCAGTATACGACACGTTTAGCAGACGACAAAATTTGGCAGCGAAATAGTTAACAGACATTTATAATCGACTCTAATGAAACGTTGTTCGCAAGCCGTTTACAAAGATAATTCCATTTTCAGAGTTCTTACCGTTGATATAGTGAAATAAATAAAAATGATCCAAAGTTGTTGAGTTTTAATCCGATTCTCCAGCCGGTCGATATCTTTCCAAGATGTGGTCAGTTCTGTTTGTTTATTCCCAGTCCGCGGTGGTATTTATATCATTAGGATGCGCCTGTCAGAATTCTCTGGCGACATTGTTTACGGGTTTTCAATCATGGATGGCGTCAATTACTGTCACCAATTAGCCCCCGTCTTTGACAAAGATGGCAACTGGAAAATATCCATGTCATTGCCGAAGATATTTGTTTTGCAGTACGTTTATTAGCGTCTGGTATGGTGTTTGTCAACGTTTTTATTGACATAGAATCATTAATCTATTAGTAGGCAGTTTGGGCTGTAGTCAAAGTGTCACACTGTCTCCTGTTATGATCATTGAGGCCAAGAAAGCTTGCGGACGTTGAACATACACCTCGTGGGCTGTTTTTTTTTTTTGTAACCATTCGTTTCATAATCGCCACATACCAGAAACTGCGTAGTTAACTGTTAACTACTTCCTTCATATAAACGTGCTTTCACACATTTGCAAACAGTGTAGACCCAGATCTGGGTCTGCACTGTTTGCTAATAGAATGTGAAATATATGTTTCTTTACTTTCTAAAATTAATTAAATGTTCCACTTTCCATATTTCATTATAACTAGTTTGTCCATTAATATTCAGTAGGTATGGAAATTTAGAACAGGAAAGTGTTACTTAATGTAGCATAGCTTTCTTGTACAGGTCCCTCCGGATGCTCCTCACCGAGACTCGTCTTTCCAAAGATCGTACGACCAACTATATCGTTATTCCCAATTTACGACAATAATCACCATTAGGATACGTGCAAAGTGTTTGTTTATTTATAGTGTCACTCCTACTGAAAGATTCGACCAATGTGGCTTATAGCCTATTATGAGACATCTAATTCTCCTGTACAGTACCTCCCAATATCTCACATTAAAACCTTACAATGCTGCATTTTCAAATGGACTGTTCCAAAATTTAAACAGGTCAAGCTTCTGATGAATATTTAGGGATTTTCCTCCAGAAAAGTGTAACCTCTAGGAGCCCTCACATCTGGGTCGACATTGTTTGCAAAGGACAATAGTGACTCTAGTGGCCCGTGTCCAGCACTGTAAGAGTTAATGACAGACAAATGTAGCCACTGGGTTATCACAGAAAATAGTCCAGACCCATATGAGGCAGTTCCTCTAGGAGCTGTCTCATATGGGTCTACGCTATTTGCAAATACTGTTATGCACGCCAAAATGGTGTGAAGGATTAACCCGTTTGCTCCCAGTAGATTCTTCCATGGTTATATATTGGAATAGTCTATCTTTTAAGGGATGTCTGGTCTAAATTTTCATTTTTGTTCTGTTTTATATTGAATTTCCTATAAGCAAACAGTGTAGACTCTGATCAGACGTCGCAGTATGCCTACGTCCAATATATGGGATCGTGGGAGCAAATGGGTAAATATTTAAAAGTTCTGAATCATAGTACCTGCTTCGTTATTATACGGTATAAGTTTTCTATCCTTTTGATACCTGCAGTTTCCATCACCGACTACACTTCCTCTGCTTATATTTTCGACTGCTTACCTTACCGTCTGCTTATAGTTTCGTCTGTTTACCTTACCGTCTGCTTATACTTTCGTCTGTTTACCCGTCTGCTTATAGTTTCGTCTGTTTACCCGTTTACCCGTCTGCTTATAGTTTCGTCTGTTTACCCGTCTGCTTATAGTTTCGTCTGTTTACCCGTCTGCTTATAGTTTCGTCTGTTTACCCGTCTGCTTATAGTTTCGTCTCTTTACCCGTCTGCTTATAGTTTCGTCTGTTTACCTTACCGTCTGCTTATAGTTTCGTCTGTTTACCGTCTGCTTATAGTTTCGTCTGTTTACCCGTCTGCTTACAGTTTCGTCTGTTTACCCGTCTGCTTATAGTTTCGTCTGTTTACCTTACCGTCTGCTTATAGTTTCGTCTGTTTACCCGTCTGCTTATAGTTTCGTCTGTTTACCCGTCTGCTTATAGTTTCGTCTGTTTACCTTACCGTCTGCTTATAGTTCCGTCTGTTTACCCGTCTGCTTATAGTTTCGTCTGTTTACATTACCGTCTGCTTATAGTTTCGTTTGTTTATCCGTCTGCTTATAGTTTCGTCTGTTTACCCGTCTGCTTATAGTTTCGTCTGTTTACCCGTCTGCTTATAGTTTCGTCTGTTTACCCGTCTGCTTATAGTTTCGTCTGTTTACCCGTCTGCTTCAGTAGTCTAAGTACAGCTGTCAAGCTTGCTGGATTCTGGTGTTAGCATCCAATCCGTGTCCAAACTATTTTTAAATGTTAATTATTTACTTCATATTTATACATTTTATATATTTGCAAAGAGTAGACTCGGTCCAGGAGGTTCCTGCAGGAGCCGTCTGATCAGACTCTGCTCTGGTTCTTGTGCAGTGATATATATATATAGGCCTGAGTCTACATTGTTCGCTATGGTAAGACATTCCCGTGTTTAAGCGTCATTACAAAAATCAGCTTTTCTCTTTTTGTGTTGCAATGTTTGCTCTCGGGGGATCACCTCCCTTCAGAATTTATAATCTTCACAACAGCAGGTGTTAAGTGCTTGTGTGGCGGTCGTAAAACGTCGCCCCGTACTTCATTCTCAGTGATATTATACCTTCTGATCCTTCGAGATCATGAATATCAGTACTTCTTGTTTTGAAAATTGAATACCGCTTAAGCCGGTGCTAGGGGGCGTGAGCAGTGTTGCACTTTCAATTACTGTTCATGAACAGACTCAATAAAACCGAGTCTGCAATTTTCTCTTTTTGGTGTTGCAATTTTTGCTCTCGGGGGATCACCTCCCTTCAGAATTATTAATATTCATGATGCAATTATTTCTTACATAAATATTCATGGAGCATTTCAGTGTTAACAGCCTTGGTGACAAGCATGCTATACACGTGCAGTGGTCAATGGTTAGTAGTCGTACATTATGACTATAGTCAAACAACTAGGTCTGACGGGTCACGGGTTCGCCGAGTCCATTTTTAAGGGAGATCAGCATTTCGGATATCCACGTGCCATTTATAAAAGAAAATGTTTAATTATAGGTATAAAGAATAAGTGCATTAGTTATCGGAAATATGGTGGATAAGTCGTAGGACCATAAAGAAGTATATGATCGGCGAACATTTTATTAGGCGCAGGTTCGAGTCTCGCATCAACCTAAAATATTTTTTTGGCTAAAAATATTAAGGAAAGTCCCCTTAAGAGCATTAGTTTTGTTGTACATTAAGAAGCCACTTGTACAAGACATTTGCTAAAACTTATATTGATATTCATATTTTAGCATCGATTTATTATTGAAAATATAGCTAATATAGGACTCGAACTCAAACAAAGGCACCCTTCCCTAACATAGACGAACATGTGCATAAATGGCCATTACAATTATACAATATGACATAAAATAATACTCTACTATTTATTCAAAATTAAAAAAAAGTTTAACGTCGACACGGGATTCGAACCCACGCTCAATAAAAAAAATACTCTCGCAATGTCTTCTGCATACCTAGACTTTACCCACTGCGCTAAACTGCTGACAACAATTCCGCCTTCAATTTTATCTTATATACTAAACTCGTCTGTTTAGAAAATGGTCCGAGAACATGCGGAACGCTGATCTCCCTAAAATATGGACTCGGCTGACCTTTGACTCGTCAGACCTAGTTGTTTGACTATAGTAACACGTAGTACGCCGAGTCGTTAGATAATACCCCTGCGAAGTTTTGAAAACAATGATGAATCCAAAACCACGTTAACTTATAAGTATCATTATGTAAAGCTTATAGTACATGTAGCTTAACCCTTCGCTTGCTATTCACGTCAATATACCTACCTGTAAACAGTGAAGACCCAGATGAGACAGCTCCTACAGGAGCTGTCTCATCAGGGTCTGCACTATTTACAAGTTGATTGTGCAACCAGTGCCCTCCACAGCAGTGATTGCACAGCGAAATATTGTACACAGTGAAGATATATGTAATTATACAACAGGGCATGGGTAAGGAAGGAGAAATGTATTTTAAAATTCAGCAAGCGAAGGGTTAATGCAATCATGACGTAAGTCATGCCGACATCACCATAAACAGTTTTCTTTATCACGTTTGTCATGCATTGACGCTATATACGATAGAAACGCATTCAAAAGGCTTTGCAATCATAGTAATCACATATCAAATGGCCCAGGGATTTTATTATGAAATAATATAGACCTGATTCTACAGCTTCTGGAAAACTGGCAACAATGTTTTCATTGGAAAATATAAACAAAAATAATCTGATAATTGTTCACGAATACATGAATTCTTGTATCAATATTTATTAAGTAAAATTTTAAGACAATTATTAATTCGGGAATTAAAGGCAGATGGTACCTTTACCCTTTCTCTCATATAAACGCATTTTCATGCATTTGCAAACAGAGTAGGCCCATATCAGACGTCTTCCTATTATGTTTCACACGAATATTTACAATAGAACGGGTTAACCCTTCGCTTGCTATTCGCGTCAATATACCTACCTGTAAATAGTGAAGACCCAGATGAGACAGCTCCTGCAGGAGCTGTCTCATCAGGGTCTGCACTATTTACAACTTGATTGTGCAACCAGTGCACTCCACAGCAGTGATTGCACAGCGAAATACTTGTACACAGTGAAGTTATATGTAATTATACAACAGGGCATGGGTAAAGAAGGAGAAATGTATTTTAAAATTCAGCAAGAGAAGGGTTAATTAAGCTATAATTCTACAAATTCTGCAATCTCCAAATCTTTCTGTGTTCATTTATCATTATAGTACATTCAGTTAGTGAATATTCATTACACGAATATTTCTCTCATAAATATTCATAAACTAAATGGTCATACAACTTTCAAGGCATTTTACTGGTAACAAGGAAGCATGATTTACGTAACTTCACAATGTTTCACAGTCAGTATGAACTTTTTTAACAGTCAATATGATTTGTATCTCAGCCGATATGAACTTATCGCTAGGTTGTAAATATTCGTAGGCAAAAATATTTTGCCTAGTCATTCTTTGGCGTTTTCTCCGTTCTCATGCACTCAATTGTCAACCTAATTATCTGTTATGACCTCGTTTGACTTATGTGTGTTATAAATACCTATCTCCCGCAAACCCATGAATCTATTGACCACTGGATTAATCTTTCTCGTGCTGAAAAAATAAGTCTGCTGTGACTTTTATTGACCACTAGTTTGTTAAAGTTTGTGAAATACTACGGACCGAGTGTAGTATAAAACCAAACCCCTCTAATGCGACCACTTTATAAAGAGCCACTGGTGTCGTTTAAAGCAGGTGGTTGTTTAATGCAGGACGGACGTTATGCAGAAATCTCCTATAGTATCTTTCTGCATAACTGTCGTCCTGCATTAAGCTACCACCTGCCTCCGCCACCCAGAAATATGCCCATGTTTTGGTGGTCGCATTAGAGGGGGTTTACTGTACAGGAAAACCCCATATAAACAGGAATGCTAGTAGAGAAAGGTTTACATACTTTTAGGCAGGTGACTTAACGCAGGGTGAAAGTCCTGTAGAAAGCTCCTCCATGAACATTAAGTTGGCACCTGTCTCCAAGACCGATATTTAAAGTAAATTTAACGCCCGGTATAGAGGAAGTACACTGTACCCTGAATCATTTGGATTCAGGCTGTTTACAAATGCCACTTAATTTTTTGCACGCTAGCGGCGATACTGTAATTACCTATGCAAACAGTTTGGATCCAGATGAGATATTGGTCATAGTTTTGCAAAGAAATGAGAGAAAGTTTATTTTAAGAATTGAAGCAGAAGACATTTGTTGCAGACGGAACATTACTTAGCGTGCAAAGAGTTAAGTCTAGCTTAGCATGAAAACTGTTTAGTTTTTGCAAACTAGCGGCGGATTTGGGACAGCATAAGCAAACAGTGTTGACTCAGTCTGATATTGAATAACTCGCTGTCTCATTAAGCTCCAAACTGTTTGGTACTGTGACTAAACTAGTGAAGAGAAAGGGTAAGAAACATTAACTTTCCCAACAACAACAGACCAAACTGTTGGGATACAAACACCGGTAATTAGTTGTACGGAAATAGATCATATCAGATGGCCAGCTAAGTTGTATAAATTAAACAATTTTTAAGAATAACTGTTTTGTTTCTCCACCAAACCCTATGTTGCGACCACTCTTTAGAATAGGCTCTTCGAGACGGTTCTAAAGAGTGGTCACAACATAGGATTTGGTGGAGAAATGACACGTGTATTGCTTCAGTACGAACACTGATCTGTTGCTCTGTCATATGAATTGTCAATCACTGGACATTTACAACATTTCGCCGTCTTCCTAATGGCAAAACTCACCTGAAGTAAAGGGCAAAAGAAAAGAACGCAAATGTATAACAATTATATCGGACAATTTCCTTGTCTGTAGGCGGTCACAGGTACGTATAGGTTACTGCTCTTATATTAGCCCTTACCCTGCTGTTAAACAAAATATCTGCCCAAATTCATATCTGCTCAATTTTGACCTACTTCCAGTTCGATCAAACGTTTGACCATTTACTACATGATTATTCATGAAAGAAATGATGACATCATATACATTTATTAGATTATTTCTTAAAATGGCATACTAACACATCCAAGTTTTGCCATTGCAGAAATTAAAGTATCTGATCTATATCTTTTCATAAGCAAACAGAACATACCCTGATATCCAACGGCACAAAAGGAACAGTCTGATCTGGGTCTAATCTGTTTGCAAAGGAGTTGAAAGGCGTATTTATGAAGTACAGACTTAAGCCAATATTGACCAAATTCCATTGCACAATAATTATGAGATACTATTGGCCAATTATCAAACAGTTTTGATCCTGGACTCTAAAACGAAATACATGTACGTCCAAATTAAATGAGCTTTAGCCACCACAAGACTAATTTTGTTATTTTTGTACAATAATAGATATTGCGCATATTGACGAAATACATAAATAAATCGTCGAAAACGAAAATATTTGGAATTTGATTAGATGAAAAACACTCGTCTGAACACAACTCTTTCCTCCACACTAACGCATTTTCACGCCTTTGCGAACAGAATAGACCCGGGTCTGACGGCTTCTATAGAAGTCGTCTAGTCAGTGTCTGCTATATTTGCTTATTATATAATATAGATCTGATTCTGCAGTTTCTGCTTCTGCATTTCTGCATTGTCTGAGCCAAATATCCTATGATAATAGATCCTGCCTTTTCCTAAATGTCACACCCTGTGGATATTTGTAAGCATTTACTCCATATTACAGTAGAATCCTTCTCAAGCAGAATTTTATTAAAGAACAATTAAGGTATTTTTAGGCAGGTGGCTGATTAATGCAGGATTAAAGTCACACAGAAAGCTCCCAAAGGAGCTTTCTGCATGACTTTCATCATGCATTAAGTTGCCACTTGTCTGAAAGACCGGTTTTATACTAATTTTAACGTCCGGTTTGGGCCGGTTTTGTGGTAATTTTAACGTCCGGTTTGGAGAAGTTTTACTGTACACACCTTTTTACGCATCCATGTGGCTCTTGTGGGAACCGTCTGATCAGGGCCTGCTCTGTTTGGTTATTGAATAATGTAGATCTGGGTCCATGCTTATAAAGCTTTTAGTTGAGTCTGAGTTTCATTCTCAAGGTTTTGATTGGTCAGATTTGAGTTCTCAAGCTTTTGATTGGTCAGATATGAGCCAAAGGCTCAAATTTGACCAATCAAAAGCTTGAGAACGATCTCAGACTCAACTAAAAGCTTTATAAGCATGGACCCTGATTCTACAGTTTCTGCTATGGTTGATAAAATCTCATGTGTTCATAAACCATAATAGTAAATCATGTGACATACACACGATGGCATTATTTCTTACATGAATATCCATGAAATAGAGGGTTTAGTTGTTCTTAGAGTTCACGATGTAACAAAAACAAATTTAATTGCACAGTTTGAAAACAAATTTCAAAGTGGGTAAATTTCTAGGAATGCGTTGTGCAAACGGACCATCTTAATGCATTATGAAATTGTTTAAAAACTCGTCAATACTGACCATTTTTGACGCATTATGAAAAACTTAAAAATGTTTATTGTTAGCAACAGTAGTACAATAAAGCCCCTCTAAACTGGACGTTAAATTTACTATAAATATCGGTCTTGGAGACAGGTCGGAGCTTAATGCAAGATGACAGTCCTCTAGGAGCTTCATGTGTGACTTTCACCCTGAATTAAGCACCCACCGGCCTAAAAGTATCTAAATCTTCTCGGCTAGAATTCCAGTTTAGAAGCTTTAGATGGGTTTTACTGTGGTACTAGTAGATCCAGTCCTTGTACAAGTGGACGAAGACACTAGAAGTCAGTCAGTTCATATATTACACGCAGTGGTAGCAATGGCGACAGTTGCAGTATAGCAGCAGCAGTAGTCTAGCAGAACAGTAGAAAATGGACACCACTCCTCCACTTAAGTAGTGTGATATACAGTAAAATCCCGCTAATGCGACCACCAAAACGGGGCATAATTATGGGTGGCAGAGGCAGGTGGTAGCTTAATGCAGGACGAAAGTTATGCAGAAAGCTCCTATAGGAGCTTTCTGCATAACTTTCGTCCTGCATTAAGCAACCACCTGCTTTAGACGACATCTGTTTATTAAGTGGTCGCATTAGCGGGCTATCACTGTATTTGCAATGGAAGTGGCTAACAGTTTTGGTATCGTGGGTTTATGCATATGTCGCCACATCATACGCTTCAAACCGTTAGACACTCGGTCAGTAGTTTCGCAAAGGCTTCAACAAATCGGAAGTCAGCAAACTATTCATCATGTCAGGGTTTGAACAGGATATTTTCAGCTTGAAAAGAAGTAACCCAATCAGCGAAGAATTTTCCTAGTGGAATAGCTCATCGGTGTTTAACACTTTACTCCATAAATACGTTTTTATACGCCTTTGCAAACAGAGTAGACTCGGATCAGATCTGCTCTATTTGCTCATGAAATAATGTAGATATGATTCTACAGCTGCTGCCATGATCAACATTCCCCGTGTTCATATGCCATTATAAAAATGAGTCTAATAAATATTCATGACGTGGTTGTTTCTTACATGAATATTCATGGAGTAAGAGTTAACTACAGTAAAACCTCTCTATAACGGCCACTAAGTTGTGTATATTAATTGGTATTTAGGGCAGGTGGCTGCTTAAAGCAAGGTGAAAGTAAAACAGAACGCTCCTATAGGCGCGTTCTGTTTTACTTTCACCTTGCTTTAAGCAGTCACCTGCCTTTAACACAAAATGCTTGATGTACTTTAGTGGCCGTTATAGAGGGGTTTTACTGTATAGAGATCGCTCAGCATTCAAATTGCTTGCTAAATTTAATTGCCAACTAGTACAGACCTAGAGGAACCCTCTGATCTGGGTCCACACTGTTTGCAAATGTCACTGCATGGGAGCTTCGAATTCAAAGTGTTCATTTGTTTAGTCAGGTGGTTTACATGTAAACTATTAAACTTTCACTAGCTGTCACAGTGACTAGGAAACAAGGACCACCTGGGGAGCACCAAGGTCACAAATGTCAGCTAGCGGGGCGTGTCGTGCCCAGCAAGCTACAATTCGTGTTTTTTTCTTGTTTTTCTTTTTTTGCTTGTCTGTTTTTATTATATATACATATATTTGACTTATTCAGATCCAAAATGTTTGTACATGTCAGACCGACGTTTCGCAAATAGTTTTATAAGAGAGTTAAATAAAATGCCCAATGGCATCCTTATGCCAGCAGGATAATACAAAAAAACAGCATATCTGACTTCACATCTTTTGCAGCACAGTTTTTGTTAGATAAGTTTGAATCCTTTTATAATAATATTATTACAGTATTGTTTGTAAATTATTACAAGGAAACTGTGTATCTGTACCTTGGACTCCAAACCCATGCAGAGCTCCAGATAAGATGCGTAAATTGAAATATTTTCAAGTATAACTTCTTTATTTCTCCACCAAACCCTATGTTGTGACCACTCTTTAGAATCGTCTCGAAGAGACGATTCTAAAGAGTGGTCACAACATAGGGTTTGGTGGAGAAATGACGATTTTAGTATTTGAGTACGCACCTTTATCTGTAGCTCTGCCCATGTTTATTTTGTGTTAATGTCGATGATACATAATAGCATGCAAAACCGACACACATTTTATCGGATCAATTAACCCAGCTAAAAGCATGGCCAAAATTGCTACCTTTGGTAGAAATATGCACAAGCATTCTGAAAGGTATATGACCAATCCTGGAATTCGAATGTTTAAATATGACGGACAAAAAAAATGTTCAACCCAACAATGCAATCTAATTGCCACCTTTGGTCGAAACGACAGTCAAATCTTCTTTCACGTATGCTGAACGCACGAGACCACTTCTGAATTTTCAAAATACTAAATATTACAGATATGATATGGTTGATGATTTTCTGCCTTCAATATTGCACCATGCTGCGACATGATGTCTCGGCAACATGACGTTCCAATCAAAGCGAAACACCAATACTAAGTTGCAAACGGTAACACGTGATTCAGGTACACATTGTTGTGATTCAATAAAGAAATAACATAACATGTATTTAATTGAACGAGATTTATTAATCCTTTACTCCATAAATACGCATTTCTACGCCTATAGGAGCCATCTGATCAGGGTCTGCTGTTAGCTTATGATATAGTACAGATATGATTATACAGTTTCCGCCATGGCCATAATTTCATGTGTCCATGTGCTGTTATAACAAATTAATCTAATTGATATTCATGACGACATTATTTCTTACATGAATATTCATGGGAGAAAGGGCTAAACTGCTATACAATGGCAGATTTGACTGATTTTCTTATTGCATTAACTCAACAGTTTTGATTATTAATCGATTGATCGATTGGGTCCGACTATTAACCAATTGTTTTCCTTTAAAAGGCATTTCCATTTCCCCCCCAAGAATTTACTATTTAAAAGTTATTAGATTTTCATATCTTTCGACATAAGACAATACTTTTATCAAAACTGAAGTGCATACTTACTAAAGATCATATCTATAGTAATTAGCGGTGAACGTGTTATGAGACAAAATCGAGTCCATGTTTAGAAGTGTATATTGTTCTTTGTCAAAGGCTCTATTTATTGCTGTATATGCTTTATCCTGCTATGACGTATTGCTGTCTTTTACTTTGCATACTATGAAATACTTCTGTCTTTGCTATATCCTGCTATAAAATATCTCTGTCTTTATTTTACATACTATGTAATATTGCAGTCTTTAACTTTATGTTGCTTTGAAATGTTGTCTTTGTTATATACTGATATGAAATAGTGCTTTCTTTACCTGATATTGCTTTTAAAACGTAGCTGTCTTTGTCTTATCTTGCTTTGAAATATTTCTGGTTTTGTCTTTCTTTACTTTGAAATGTTGCCGTTTGTCTATCTTGATTTGAAGCTGTTGATGTTTGTCTTTTCTTGCTTTTAACTGTCTCTGTCTTATCTTACTTTGAAACGATGTTTTCTGTCTTATCTTGCTTTGAAAGAGTGGCGTCTTTGTTTTTATCTGGATTTGAAATGTTGCATTTGCCTGATAATGATATAACATATTGGTTCCTTTACTTATCTTGCATTTCAGTATTGCTGTATGTGTCTGACGTTGCTTTGCAATATTACTGCCTGTCTTTTCTTGCTCTGGTATACTGTTGTCTTTACTTTATCCTGCTTTAAAACTTTATTGTGATCTGGAATGTTGCTGTAGTTGCCTTTTATTGATGTGTCATGTTACTCTCTGTTTTATCCTGCAATGACATATTTCTGTCTTTACCTTAGGTTGCAGTGAAACATTGCTGTCCTATACCTGATGCTGACTAAAACTAATGCTGTCTTTACCTTATGTCATCTTGAAAACAATGCTGTCTTTATACATTATGCTGTCTTGGAATATTGTTGTCTATACTTTATATTGCCTTGTAATATTTAGCGTTATGACCAAATGTTGCCTTTTGATATTGCTGTCTTTACTTGGGTGCGTCTTGGATTAATGCCATTTGCCTTATATACTGATACAGTATGTAATTTGTCCAACTCTCCCATCCGATACTTTTAAATATTTATATTTTCTGTTGTGTTAGTGCGTTTTGTTTGATGTTCTTCCTACTAATGACCGAGTGGCAAACAGCTTTGATCCCAATGTTACGGCAATTTTTTCCGGTGCCTCACCTGGATCTAGATCCAAACTGTTTGCTAGTGGGAATCAGGTCGGCAAGATAAAGGATAGCACACAAACAGATACGACAAGGGCTCTCTCAAAGGAACACTCAAATAGTCATCAGTGCCGGTCTGTTATACTGGCAGCTTAACCCTTTCGGCGCCAAATTTCTAATTGTCGTCTGCAATCCAAGTTTGTTAAATCATTCAGTAAAATAAGGAAATGAGATAAATAAACGCAAATTTCAAAGGAATAAAGCACATATATAGAAATAGAGATTGAAACAAATAGTGAAGTCTCTTATCAGACGCCGCCTTGAAAAGGCGGCGTCTGATCTGGGACTGCACTATTTATCGCGGTGCATTTATGCGACTGCGGCGGTGAAAGGGTTAACTCTTTGCCTTTTTAATATATATTTAAGATTTTATTTCCT